>CM037092.1:60034832-61477390 GCA_020916435.1 Oxytropis ochrocephala | reverse complement strand
GGATACTTGTTTCAGTTACATGTGCTGGTTTATTAGTGAGGTTTCCTTCCATGGCTAATAGTTTATAAGAACTTGGAACCATAGGATTAAGTGTTAGGGAATGTTTAGGTTGAGTGTATGTAAATTGAATTAATTTATATATATGCTATATTGATTGATTTGTAGATGATGAGTGGAATGAATAGTATATATAATTGAATTAATATATGTTATATTGATTGATTTAGTGATGAATGGAATAAATATATAATCTGAATGAGATTTTGGGTGATAATTGAATTGATAAATTTAATTAGGAGTATTGGCATGTTAATAGTATGGCTTGGAGATGAAATAATAGGGGAGGATATGGAGTGAGATTGGGTGTGTGAGTGTTATGTAGAGTGAATTTTGGTGATGTACTTGTATATGTGAGTGTATTGTTAATTGGATGTTGAAGGTGTTGATGAATGTTAGAATATTGATGAGTGGTATTAATTGGTGGCAGTACATTTTGGGTGAGTGAGGGTTATGACCTCTCTCTTGAGTGGTTTGGTGTACAAATAAAGTATTTAGTGATTATTCCTATGTATGATTTAATTGTTGTTTTGGTGTGGTGATGCATAGTCATGGAGTCGCATAATCATATGCATTTTTGGTGAATAGGCCTCGGCCTCTGAAATATTTTGGTGTTTTTTTTGAATGCCCTGCAGGCCCTTTTTAGTGAATGGTTGAATGCCCTTTTGGGCCTTTTGGTGATGGATCCACATGCGTATACTTGCCAGCGTTGGAAATTTGCGTATCATGCACTTGCATACATTTCTGGTGGTGTCACAAAATAGTTTGTGTATATTTAATGGTGAAAGTGTTGGGATTATGTATTGTGGTGTGCTAATGCTTGTCTTATTGTGTTTGCTTTTTATTTACTATTTCCTATGAAATGAGACTCACCATACTACTGCTTGGAATGTTTGCTCTTATGTGTGACAGCTAAGTGTGTGATGTTGAAGGTGACATGAGTACCTGTAACTTCTAGTATGGTCAGTCGGCTCACGATCACGTGGCACCAGGGATATTTAGGATTTGTCGTTTATTTTATGGAATTGACTTTTCATTTTGGATAAGCTGTATTTTACGTATTTGAGTTTTGTTAATTCATTTGAAATGGCGTTTATTCGGATTCTGTTATGGTGCTATGTATCTTGGCAGGTTCATTCTATTTAGTATTTTGGAATTTTTAAATGTGGTTGTTTAAATGTGGCACCGCACCTCAAGTGGCGCACTAAAGTTTTTAAGTAATTTCTGATTCTCAATTGATCAAATAATAGACTATGTAGAAGGGGTGTTACATTAGTGATATCGGAAGCGATTCGATGCATGCGACCAAGTTGTCGATCGTAAGTCTTTTAGTCCTAACTATTGTTTATCTTTGTAGTGCGGAGTTGGTTTCTATGGACCATTGGTATTATCTGTTATGTCTTGATGTGTGAACTCTGAATAGAGTTGAATGTAATGTTTGTTTGATTCTTGAAAGTGCATTGAAACTAACTTCAGTTTAGTTGGTTAAATCTTCAAGAGAATGTGATGTGTTATAAGGTACTCTTTGTTTGTAAGGGGAGATTATCTTCTCATGGGTATAACAATGGTTGTTGTAAAGTAGAGGTTGGCGCTTAAACCCCAAATTTGGATTTAATTTTAGTACTTGATATATTTTAAATATATTATCTTTGTGGTTGTTTTTACTGTCAAAGTGGTTACGAAATTGGGTGTGAAGTTTGTGTGCTCTATGAATTCCTTTTATATGTATTATTTGTTGATTGCACTAAATCGATTAGATGAATATTGATTCATTGTTACAATATTTTTATGATGTTTAAAGATAACCATATAGTGTAAAATAGTTATGCGTATAATATTAAATCTAGATTAGAGATTATAGCAACATCACGAGGCGATAAGATAACAAATAGTCTTAGCGAAAGGTGCTTAGGAGAAGATTGCTACAAGGGTATATGTGTTTATCTCTATTATGATGTACCAAATTAATTTAAGGTTGTAGAAAAGGTGTTGGCCTTTATAGAGATATACTGAGTTATTAACACAAGGATATGTGCGGATAACTAATAGTAACAATTAAGTGGCGAGAAAAATAAAGAGAGGTCTTATGAATGATTGCAACATAGAAGAAAATTATATTTTTGTAATAATTACTAGTTGATTGGGTTGGCATACAAATCTTACGGTAATGTTTGGTTATTTTAGGCGCGAAGTAAAAAATTGATTATGGTTAATTAATGTAAATGAGGTTGAGCTAAGTATTAAGGAGTGAGAGTTGTAATAATTGGTTTTAAAAGTATGAGAGTTCAATTAAATAAAAACTATAGTGAAGGTGAAACTATAAATAAGGCGATGTAAATGTCTAATGACTTTATAAATAGTAGGAAGATACATTCTGAGGAAGCGGTTTGTTGCGTTTGCAATTAATTATAGTATTTTGTTATCTAGTGAGACCTTGTATAGTGGAACTTAGTTATTGAAGAAGCTGTTTGAAATTGACCTTAGTCATTTAGTGTAAATCGTAAGCTGAATTTTGTTAGCTCACAATTTGTAATGTTTAGTTTTAAGATAAGCGAGATTGAATTAAATAGAAGCAAGGTAAATTTTATAAATATGTGAGTATCGATTGACAAATGATAGGCAATGATTTCTCTTTAATTGGGAGGGACATAGAGTGCTTAGGATTTTAATTTTAGTTTGAGTGTATGTTGCCTAAGACTTTGATTTGTAATGATTAAGTTCCATTAGGATATTTTGTATTTTATATGGCTGAAGGCTAGGAACATTAGTTATATGAACATAACCATTAAAATTGGTTTCAACATAATTATTGATGATGTATGTATTTTTGTGATTGTGACTAAGTATATAGCGGAGATAGGAAATATAGATTAATTATAGTTGTAAGTTTAGTTGAGACTAATTAGAAAGACTATGTGTTATTGAATTTTTAATTATATAGAGACAAAAGTTAAGTTAGTAAAAATATGAGCGAGGTGAATTTTATATATGAGAGAAGGAAAATTAAATTGAAGTAGGACAAGATGAATTTTATAAATAGGAGAATGCAAATATCACACATGAGTTGATAGATTATATGTTGTTATTAGTTTGTAATTTTGAGAGGTCTAAGCGTTTAAGATGTTAATGTTATTTTGAACATGTTAGGCCAAGACCTTGACTTCTAGTTGTTTATAAGAAGATTGATTATTTGATATTTTAGTTATTTTAGAATTACGCGTTGTTAGTTTGAAAATATGGGCATTAGATTCTTTCTGATTTATTAGGACTAACCAATTGTGTTGAGAAGTCTTTTGTGCTTTATGTGTGTAAACCACTTTTCTATGTTGTTTAAGTTGTGTGGGAGTTGTCTTATGTATTGTGTTTTGAAGAATCAAAATTTCAATGCTATATAGTGCACTTTTACATGAATCAATAATTAATATATGTGGATGGAATCCTATAGTATGTAATCTTTGAAATTGTTCAAAAGCTGTTATTATAACAATATCCTCTGCGTTAATGTACTCCTTGGATTTGAACCACTTATGTATAGCGTGGTTGTTGTGCTTCGCGTGACTTCTTCCTTCTTGGTATTTTATTTTTAGTAGTGAGTTTATAGTTGCTCCATATTAAGCTTTGGTTCTATGTAAATCGGGTTGTGTGGTATTTGCTTGGCTTGGATTTGGTACTATAGTACTTTCCTTGTTGTTGTTTATTAGCTATTGGTCAGATGTGGAGATGGCGTAGTCACCTCTTGAGTTAAGTTTGTATGAATAGTCTGCAGTTATTATTTCTTGAGTTACGGCTGAAGAAGTAGGAGGGACTGACCGCCCGATCACTCCACAGCCAGGTAATCAATGAAATGATAATCGCCCAGGATAGATAGTGTAACATCCCCATTGCTTCCGGAGCGCATAGCCCTTTGCGAACCAACACGAGTCTTTTACGGCATGTTTTGTCCTCACTTGCATGCTTTAGGAAAACTTCGAGAAGGTCACCCATCCACTACTACTCAAGCCAAGCACGGCAGCGCTATGGAGTTCTTATGGGATGAGCTCCAGAAAAGAAAGATGCACCTTCTTTGGTATAGGTAGTTCAAATCAATTCTTTTAAGCCTTCGCTTCATTTATGCAGGTCCGTGCCGCCTGACCTCGGGATCCTCTCATTCAGGTGCGTATTCGGTTCATTCACGCAGCCCGCCGGCTTTGAAAATTTTGCGGGGAGCGCTCTTTGCCATGCCACCTTTTTATGCGGCGATCACTCCCGCCTCGTCGGCCGGATGTCACATGCCCACGGCAAGCAGTTGAGTCCTCGAACCACACGTCTTGAGAGAAGTGCTCGCTGCTCGATACCATTTTGTAACATCGAGTGCTTCCAGGCTGCTTATTGCCCCACGAACAACCACGAGTCTTTTAAATGCATTTTGTCCTCACTTGCATGCTTTTCAGGGAAGCTTCGGGAAGGTCACCCATCCACTACTACTCCCAAGCCAAGCGCGCTTAACTATGGAGTTCTTATGGATGAGCTCACGAAAAGAAGATGCACCTTCTTGGTATAGGTAGTTCAAATCAATTCTTTTAAGCGCTTCCTTGGTATGCGATCCGTACACTGCTGACCCTCGGGGATCCTCTGCAATTCAGGTGCGTATTCGGTTCATTCCACGCGCCGCCCGGCTTCTGAAGGCGCGGGCCGCTCTTTGCCATGCCACCTTTTTATGCCGGCGATCAACTCCCGCCCTCGTCGGCCCGGATGTCACATGCCCACCGGCTTCCGGCTTGGTTGCGTCCTCGAACCACTGCCGTCTTGAGAAGGTCTGCTTTGCTCACGATACCATTTTGTAACATCGGGGCTGCTTCGGAGGCTGGAAACGCCCCACGAACCAACCACGAGTCTTTTGGCATGTTTGTCCTCACTTGCATGCTTTAGGAAACTTCGAGGAAGGTCACCCATCCCACTCTCTCCCAAGCCAAGCACGCTTAACTATGGAGTTCTTATGGGATGAGCTCGAAAAGAAGATGCACCTTCTTTTTAGTATAGGTAGTTGAAATCAATTCTTTTAAGCCTTCCTTCATTTATGCAGATCCACATTACCTGCGACCTCGGGATCCCTCTCATTCAGGTGCGTATTCGGTTCATTCACGCGCCCGCCCGCTTTAAGAGTGCACGCGGAGGCGCTCTTTGCCATGCCACCTTTTTATGCCGCGATCACTCCATACCTAATCGGCCCGGATATCACCAGATAGCATTAGTTGTCTAGAGGAGTTTGTAGTTTGTTAGTGGGAGTTTGTTTAATTTTTAATTACCATGTAAGTTTAGAGGCCAGAAACATTCTAAGTGGGGAGAGTTGTAACACCCCCAAAAGATTATTGGATATTTATTTAATAAATTATTGGGGATTAGATTGTGGAAAAATATTAGAAATAAAAATATGGTATTTTTATATGCTATTGAGTACTATATGATTAATAATATTATATGTTTATTTTATTTCTATTAAATATTAGTGTTTGAAATATTATCTCTTTAGAAATTATTTTTGGGCTATTGAGGTGTTAAAATAATAGTTATAGTGATATTGGGCTCTAAAAATATTTAAAATGAGTTTTTGAATTTGTTTTACTGCATACACCCATACTGCTGCTCTTGGGCGCTTTCCCCATTTGCAACTCACTAAGCTACTTGCATACGCAGCCACGAGCAGCGACCCGAGAACCGGCAGGCCAGCTACCTCCTCTCTTTACACCTCCTGTGCAACTTACGCGAGAAAGCGTCGACCGCTTCCTCCATGGTTTTAGGTTCTCCTCCTCCTCCACGGCCAGAACCCCAAGCTCCTCCTCTCCGCTCGAAAATGGCGAGCATGAATATGGAGTCATTTCTTCGATCGTGGTCCGTTTCTAGCCTTTCTTCACTCCATACAGCGTAGCAAATGGGGCTTCGCGGTATTCTGCGTTTTCCGCCGTTTTTTCTCTTACAGGCGAAAGCGCTTAACATGGGTAGATGCATGTCTCGTTCGAATCTCGGTCATGTTCCATTGGAAGCTTGTTGGATCTAGATTTGAGTCCTTGATTTCCGACTTCAAATCTCGTTGGGGTTTCAGATAGGTACTCTTTTTCAAACATTAGTTAATTTGTTAAGCGAGCGACTACGTAATTCTAATAAATTGTGATTGGGTTGTAAATTGATTGTTCTCGTATTTGATTGTATGTACGAGAGCTACATCTGCCGTTGAAATTAGAGCACACGCTCGAGAGTTAAGTGGCTCGTCCTTGCATTGTGTCAAAAGAAAGAAAGAAGGAAGAGAGAGGAGTTTTGTTCTTTGTTGTTCTATTGGTGACTCAGTGAGAGAGCTCGTTTTTCGGTTTATTAGAGGTAAGGGAGTTTCCTTCCATGGCTAATAGTTTATAAGAACTTGGAACCATAGGATTAAGTGTTAGGGAATGTTTGGTTGAGTGTATGTAATTGAATTAATTTATATATATGCTATATTGATTGATTTGGTGATGAGTGGAATGAATGTATATATAATTGAATTAATATATGTTTATATTGATTGATTTGGTGATGAATGGAATAAATATATAATCAGATGGAATTTTGGGTGATAATTGAATTGATAAATTTAATTAGGAGTATTGGCATGTTAATAGTATGGCTTGAATGAAAATAATAGGGAGGATATGGAGTGAGGATTGGTGTGTGGTGTTATGCTTGAGTGAATTTTGGTGATGTACTTGTATATGTGAGTGTATTGTTAATTGGATGTTGAAGGTGTTGATGAATGTTAGAATATTGATGGTGGTATTAATTGGTGAGTACATTTTTGGGTGAGTGAGGTTATGACCTCTCTTGGTGGTTGGTGTACAAATAAAAGTATTGGTGATTATTCTATGTATGATTTACGGTGTTGTTTTGGTGTGGTGATGCATAGTCATGGGTGCATAATCATATGCATTTTTGGTGAATAGGCCTCGGCCTCTGAAAATATTTTGGTGTTTTGGTGAATGCCCTCTGGGCCTTTTTGGTGAATGGTGAATGCCCTTTGGGCCTTTTTGGTGATGGATCCACATGCATATGCCCTTGGCGTTGAGAGTTTGCATATCATGCACTTGCATACATTTTACGGTGGTATGCATTTGTGTATATTTAATGGTGAAAGTGTTGGGATTGTATTGCTTGGTGTGCTAATGCTTGTCTTATTGTGTTGCTTGTTTTATTTACTATTTCCTATGAAATGAGACTCACCCTTTCGACTTGGAATGTTGCTCTTATGTGCAGCATTTGCGGTGTGATGGTGAAGGTGGCGTGAGTACCTTCTTCTAGTATGGTCGAGTCATTTACGTCATCGTAGCAGGGGATATTTAGGATTTGTCGTTTATTTTATGAATTGACTTTTCATTTGGATAGCGTATTTTACGTATTTGAGTTTTGTTAATTCCATTGAAATGGCGTTTATTCGGATTTACGTTATGGTGCTATGTATCTTAACTTGGAGTTCATTCTATTTAGTATTTTGGAATTTTTAAATGTGGTTGTTTAAATGTGGCACCTCGAGTGGCGACACTAAAGTTTTAAGTAGACTACGATTCTCAAATTGATCAAATAATAGACTATGTAGAAGGGGTGTTACCCACAGTACTCATAGTGTTCATACCTCGTTACGAGCATTTATCTTACGATGTCTTCATCTCTCACCTTAATGTCTGGTGATACCACGACCTCAAATCAATTTTGCTAAGAACCTTGCACCCACCCGGTGATCCATCGGATCATCGATCCTCGGGAGAGGATACTTATTCTTGATAGTTACCTTGTTGGGTGCACATAATCCACACCTGACGCCATACTCCCGTCCTTCTTCTTAACCAACAAAGCTGGAGCTCCCGTGGTGACACACTTAGGCCTCATGAAACTTCTTCTCAAGTAACTCTTCCAAGCCTTCTTGATTCGGACATCTCAGGTGACATTGATGCGGTGCCATAGACACGGGCCTAGTACGAGCACAAGCTCAATCCCAAACTCAACTTCCCTCTGCAGTGGCACACTAGGAATCTCATCGAGAATACTTCAATGAACTCACACACCACAACCCGTCCAGCCACGGCTTGGTTCTCGGCGGACATAGAGGCCATCAAAGCAAAGCGCAGTGACCACCTCTTTCATTACCTCCACGCCGGTTGATCGTGATTACCAAAAGCAGACTCTTCCTCTTACGGAGGAAGAAACTCACATGAACTTCTGAAGCAGGTTGATGTGCACATGGTTATCTACTAACGGTCCATACGAGAATCACATCCAGCCCACCCGATGGTAGCGGATAAGGTCGACGGAAAATCTGCGCGAGAAAGGCGAGAGGACACCTAGCACACATTAGAGAAGTAGTTCTGAGAACCGCCCGTTTGGAGTGTCGATAACCATTCCTACTCCCATAGTAGACAATACTAAATTCAATTTTTAGTATGACGAAGCAATAAAGGAGTCGTAGCACCGTGTCAACAATAGCAACTAAAGGTGTACCAAAAATAAAGCAAGTACCTCTAATCTCATTTGGGTCCCTCTGAGACACCTTGAATGCAAAAACTCTCACGGTGGACCTCTCCTTCTTTGGTTTAGTGCACTTGGAGCTAAAGTGACCAGCTTCTCCTGATTGAAACCTGCTTGCTTCCTTGCGATCTGTCCGGATGCCATGTGACCATCCTTCCCACACTTGAAGCATATCTTTCCCCCGGACTTACAATCAAAACTCTTGTGACCGGCTTGCCACACTTGAAGCATACAATATCGGCGGGAACATCTCCCCACTTGGCTTTTTGCCTCGGCGAACCTACTACCACCGGCATACACCTTTACCACGGCATACCTCTGTTTACCCTTATTAGCGAGACACTTCATATGGCTTACCTGATGCGAAATTTACCCCTACGGTCCCTCGCGTAACCTACGGCGGGCATTCTTTGTCCTTCTCATAGGTCTGCGGTGAGTCAACGGATCGGCCAAACACTCGATCTTACGATACCTAATAGCTTTGCTTGATATCGGCTCTCGACCCGTTCTCAAATTTTATGCACTTTGAAATTGGAACCAAACCTCGAGAATAATGTGGATAGAACTTGGCGGCTCGATAAACTTAGCGACGTACTGCGAGGCAGTCATACTACCTGCCTCGGCTCGAAAACTCCATCTCTTTCTTACCTCGACATCCTCTGGAAAGTACTTCCTCGGGAACTCCGCCACGAACCACGGCCCAGTAACCTCCTCATGCGCGGGCCCCTAGCCTCTCAGTCTCTCTGCCACTTTAGTCATCGACCTCCTCGGCTAGAGTGTGCGTACCATACGACCTACGCTCATCATTGCGGCTAATCACTCTGAAGATCCTCTCGTCTCCTTGACCAAGACGATTCACTGCACCATCACGGGTTGTACCTCCCTTGAAGGTAGGAGGGTTCTCCTGCAGGAAAGTTTCCCGGACTACGGGTCTCGGCGTTCTGCTGAGTCCCCATAACTTTGCGCTATGGCTTGCAAAGCCTCGGCAAAAGCGACATCAACTCTTACGGCCATCTCAACCTAACCAACGGCATAAACAACCATTTGAGAACTAAATTAAGACACTAATTGTCATACACAATATGACAAGCAGGACACACTTAGCGAGACGGGCCAGAACTTTTGCTCACGATACCACTAATGTAACACCCCATTTCTACGGTGAAATTTAAATCAAAATCGAGTATATAAAAATTTATTTCTCAAATGGAATGCTACAACATCTCTTAAAAACACTTAAGCGACCAATTCAACTCAAAATATAATGAAATCGTAACACCATAAAAACCATTGGAATAATATCTCATATCATGCGGCGGAAACAAAACTACATCTCGAAAGAGTGCTCGCGAGTCTCAAGCGATACATAATACATATAAGAGCTCAACGGTGAGCAAAACAAATCAAACTAGAGTCTATGTCCCATTCCACTAGGTGCTACGTGTCGAAGCGGAACCGGCTAGGGAATAGTGAAGGTAACAAGCCCTCACTCATGACTACTGTAGTATAACAACAAGAAAGGGTGAGTCTCGAACTATATAGTAAAGGTGATAATAAGCAATATATACAATCATAGCATCAAGCGAGAGCAGTTTACGGCACCTGAAACCAAACCATTCTTTACACAATAGCACTTATGCGTTTATGAGGATGTATGCAATGTGATCATGCATGTGATGCGATTTGCCCCATGGCGATATCATTATCAAATTGAGCCCTCATGACTCACGGCCCCAGTGGCACAGGCCTCGTAGCCTCACAATCAATTTATAAGCGTCGCGGCCGCGTAGAGATGTATGCATGAGACTCCATGAACACAATCACAAGCATATTTACAATATCACCCATTCACATATTATCTCTCACTCATTTATGAATCTCATTCCTATAGCCCCCATAGCTCATGCCCCATGGCATCATCAATCACATCAGTCTCTACTCAACACCTGACCAAGTCCCGAGGACTAATCTCAGCTAGGGGACTAAGCCCCACTCACGGACCTAAAATACCCTTTAGGACCAATTCAACACCTAGGGACCAAATTGACACCCCTTGGACCAAGCAGGTCACCTAGGGACCAAAACCACACCACTTAGGACCAAGCAGTCACCTAGGGACCAAGCGTCACCTAAGGACCAAAACACCACCCACTGAGACACAAAGGCGGCACTTGGCGCCATTTTCCCCACGATGCACCACCACCTGCAACCACGGCACTAGGCGCCTAAAACTCGGCAACTTGGCGCCCCTGTGCAACAACCACGACCAGCGGCGCCGTTTTCCTAACAATCTGGCGCCCCACACAGGCAACACGGTCTTAGACACAAACTAAGACACAAGCCCAGAGACACGATCTCGAACCACGAGCTTGTTGGCCCAGCGCCACAGAGCAACTGCTTTTGGCGCCTGCACGGCACATGCAAAAAAAGCTACTCGAGCGAAAATGTTTGAAATTGAATTTGGGCGGTAGATACAAAAGATGTACGGTAAAATGTGCTCGAGACTCTAAGTTTCACTCAAACCACCCCATAGGCGCACACATATAGCGCCCACGTAATACCCACGAACATCTCTCAAATGACGCATGCTAACATAAAACCACTCGAGCGAAAGTGTTTAAAATTGAATTTGGCGGTAGATACAAAAGATGGCACGGTAAAATGTGCCCCGAACTCTAAGTTTCACTCAAGCTACCCCGTATGTGCACATGAGCGATTGCCTGGCGCCATATTCGACCAATGGCGCCCAGGGCAGCGAACACACACACACCACGATCCAACTGCTCTGGTGACACGGCGCCGATACAGGCACCACAGAGGCGGCATTTGGCGCCCACGCCTTGCCCGCACACCCACGACCACACAAGCGATTGCGCGGGCGCCATTTTCCCGACAACTTGCACACGGACACACAACGGCACCACGGACACACAACGGCCACGTGAGCGATTACAGGCGCCTTATTCCAACAATTTGGCGCGCCCCAGAGCCCCAAAATCCCAAATTCTTCAAATTCTCCCAAACCAATTCACTCCATAATTATTCTAATACTCCTAATTTCATATTCTAACAATCAATTGCATGCTCGAATCATCAAACACACCACAAATCACAAAAATTACATGTTATAAACCTAAATTAAATACTAAATCGATTTGAACATGCAAATCATCAATTTCAACGATTCAAACATCATACAATAATCAAATAACACTAATTAAGAGCCTATGATCTACATACAACCCATTATCCTCCTATTATAGAGTGAGACTCCCACTTACCTTAAATTAGCAGTAGAAACGTTCCTTTCTCAGAGTCACCACCAAAAGCAGCGACAGCTCTTTCTTTCCATTCTTTACTCCCACTTGTGCGCGACTCTTCTCCCTTTCTCTCTAGGGTTTACTGCGCCGTTCCACTTCTCCTTTCTCTTCTCTCTATTCGTTTCTTTCTTTCTTTGGTGAATGGTGCGAAAGGCATCACTCCTAGGAGCCTAAGTCATTGGGCTTGGGCTCTGGGCCAATCACTCTTACGATCCGTATTTCTAATACCACTTCCTTCTATTAAAATAAGATACTAAATTATAAAACACTATATTATAATTTAATATAATTAAAATAGTGCAACACTTTAAATAATTTAATCAATTGCTTAATTAAATCATTTAGAATTATTCTGGATAACGTCATTGATCCTTGGCCGATCTTCTTGAATCTTGTGAAGAGGTGAAACACACGGGAATGTACGCGAGAGGATTTGGTCAGAGATATTCGAGCCCGGTACTGCTGCTATTTCGGCCTCGGTTCGAGAGATCGTGAGGCTCAGAGCCTATTCACCTCGTTATGTTGGTGATTACTTAGACCCGGTTGTCTTTACGAATCCACGAGTTCAATGACACTTGAGATAAGTCAAGTTCCTCCCCAACTGTGATGCGCCAATGTTACATGCGAATCTATGGGGATATCTTATCAAAGAATAGTAGGTAAGTCTGAAGTTTATCGGCGATGTTAAGATCGGTGTTGAGTTAGAGGCGAGGTGGGGTGTACTGTGAAGCCACTCGATGCCAAAGTCATAAAATTGGATAGTTAATGCAAGTCTAAGTAGTAATAAATCATGTGCCTTATCATGAGAAGTAAGTCTTTGTGTGTGTATATATATATATATATATATATATATATATATATATATATATATATATATATATATATATATATATATATATATATATATATATATATATATATAGGGTAAAGGGTGTTTGAGTAGATAGATCGATCCATCCTATTAGGGGTTAGATCCTGGCCGTTGATGGTTGAATCTTAATGGATTGATGGGCCTCGGCCTTAGTAAGCCCACTAATTTGTTTTTCAAGGAGGGTGTATTTAACACCTTAGACAAAGCAATATATGTAGGAATTAAGAAAGTGGTTTATTTTTTAGGGCCGTTTAGATTAGCTTATTTTGAGTTTATGAAAATCAACTTATGAAGATAGTAAGTTTTTATGTTAATTCATAAGTTCTCACTAACAAAAATTGTATCTCCTAAGTTGTTTTTCATAAACTACCTTGACAAGATTATGAATAAAACATAAAAACTTATTTATTTTCATAAGTTGTCTTTCATAAGTTCAAAATAAGCTCTATCCAAATGGGTCATAAATTGTGTTTTGTCTCGTCAAAAACCGAACTAACCAAACCAATCAAAAAGCGCATTGGTTTGGTTTGGTTTTCTGAAGCCAACAGAACCAAATCAAACGCATCTATTTTTAGCTTGCGATTCGGTTCACTTGTTTGCCCAGCGCACCAACCTTACGACAAACACCCCTACTCCTACCACCATGCCTACATGCAACCAATCCGAACATACAACTTCGCCTTTTCTGATTCCAACCACTTTACAAAATCAAATTCTTTTTATATTTCTTTTCTTTATATTTTTGGTATCATATTTTTCTAAATGTCTAAAATAACAATTTTTATACTTCTTCTTCTTATACTCTAGATCTGAATTATATATTGAATCCATTTTGTTCAATCACTATCAAATCACGACTATATTTTTAATTTTGGCTAAATTATAGTTTTGGCCCCCTATTTTAAAAAATTCAGACATTTAGTTCCCATATTTTAAAACTAAGAAATTTAGTCCCCTATTTAAAAAATTTACGATATTTTAGTCCCAAAGGGCATTTGGCTCTCAATTGCAATGACATGGCACAATTTAATCTATTTGGCATCTTAGTTGACAACACATGTGATTGCCACATCAATTAATGAATCAACTAAATGCCATGTCATTAATTAAAAAAATTTAAAATAAATAAATTAAAAACTTAAACCTAATTTGGGATTCCTTTGGGCTTCTCATTTGAGAAACAACACAATCTATTTTAATTATGGAGCTTCAACTTCAAAAGAAGAATAAGCTACGGAATAATAACATGAAATGAATAAATTGTTAGAGTTAACACATCAAGGAAATGTGAGATGGAATCAGTAGACGAGTGAGACATACAAAAACCCAGAATTAAATCGAATCCATAATCAACAAAAAAAAAGTGAGAAGAGAAGGTTCGGGTACAACAATGAAATCTCCTTTGCTACACTCATTTGCTATGAAGTATTTTTTTTCCTAAAATTGTGGATTACAATAATGAAATTAAACTCACTTGAAACAATCTCAACCACACATATCCAAGTGCTTTCCTTTCACAAAGGAAAGGATGACACATATCACTGTCTCATCTCCTCTCAATTTCAATTATCTCTCTTGGACGTTCTCTTCCCACCACAAACTTCCCTTCTCTTCTCTCACATTCACTCCAAAACAAAGACTCTTCACCTTTGACATGGCCACAGAAACAGAAACCCAACCCACATGGAACCTGTTGCGCCCTGAAAAATCCGGTTTGGGATTTCTCAGTGTACAACGTGAAAATTGTGAAGCCGCCACTAATATTTTAATTTTTAGACCAAAACATTAGAAAAAGGTCTTTTTTACAAAAGGCGGGTGGTCTTTGAGCCCAGAAATGTAGGTTGGGAATTCGGTTAGGTGTGGGAAGGTGTTAGCACCCCACACTCCTTTCTCTGAAAGGGAACCATTAATTCGATGTGTGGTTTAGATTGTTTGATTTGAGATAATTTTTGTTCTACTTCTTTTCTTTTCCTTTTTTATTTGAAAGAGTTTTATTGAAGACAAGGGAGAAAGGAATCTTTTTGAGATTTTTGAAAAGAGCTTGACGGGATATAACCCGGTCCTCGTACCCTCGTTGGCGAGGATCAAAGCTACGTAGTTCTTAATTCTTTGTTTTGGGGTTTTTTTGGCGAGCTTGGCGGGATATGACCGGTCCTACGTTACCCTCATTGGTAGGGGATCAAAGCTCGTAGTTCTTAGTTCTTTGTTTTGATTTTTTGAAAGCGAGCTTGGCGGGATATGACCGGTCTACGTACCCTCAATGGCGAGGGATCAAAGCTACGTAGTTCTTAATTCTTTGCGTCGAAGGCGGCTTTGTGATTTTGAAAGTGTGACTAAACTTAGGTTTTTAAAGAGTGCTTGACGGGATGTGACCGCTCCTCGTACCCTCAATGAGATGAGGATCAAAGCTACGTAGTTCTTGATTCTTTGTTTTGGAAATCTGTGTTTTATCTTTATCTTATCTTTTGGTTTTGAAATATGACTCAAGCGTTCATGAATACCAAACAAGCTTGGCTTCAGTGGCGTTCACTACTAACTTGAAAGAAAAGTGTTGGAGCCGATAATCAATCGAGCAAATACTCAAGTGATTACTAGTATAGCGTTTTATTATCTTTTTGAAATTATTTTGGAAAAGGATGAGTATTAGTGATAATTAACACTAATGACTCATATTGTTTTGAGTTTTTATTAATTTGCTTTTGATTAGGGTGTGGGAGTTTTCATGATAGTCAAACAAGCAATGGCTTGATGACTACCACTAGTAACTCCATCATTAACGATCAAACAAGCGAAGCTTAGTGATGGTTAATGATTTTATTTATGAAAAGAGCCTTAGTTTTTATTTGAAAACATTTGACTTGGGGCTTTGAAAGAAAAGTAGAACATTTGCAAATCCTTTTTATTCTAAACCAAAAGCGCAACAATTGCAAATTCACAAGCAAATAACAATTAATACACAAAAGTATCATGATATAGGAATCTAAGCTAACATGTGAAATTGCAAAATAAGTCCCAAGCAAAGCATGTATTTATTCAACCTAAAAAACAATCTAGCAACCTAAACCTCAAACCTAAACTTTAACCTAAAGGCACACATAGTGGCACCAACCTAATCAAACCCTAATTATAGATCAAACAATGGAAGGTATTATTCAATGAAAATAGGCCCATGGCCAAGACTAAACATGCAAGGAAAACTTTGAGTATTAAGCAAAAATCTATGACTATCTTACAAGAATTATTAAGAGATAAAGTAAAGGGTGAAAAGACAACTTGTACAAAATTAAATCTAATGAATCCTTTCTAGCCATCTTCATCACTTTGGATTGAATACTCTAAACACTTTGTAGGAATCATTTGGCAAGATCATCAACCAACAACAACATAATTAAATTACAAGAACATTAAACATTTAAACTATGAGATAGACTTGAATCCTTTCTTGCAATCTTCACCACTTTAAATCAAAAGTACTAGGTACTTAGTGGGAATCCTCTTGCAAGATCATCAAAAATCAAACTAAACCTAATTTATTGCACACAATGCGAAAGGAACATGACATCAAATTATGAAATAAATTTGAATCCTTCTTGCAATCTTCACCACTTTAAATTAAAAGTACTAAGTACTTAGTGGTGAATCCTTTTGCAAGATCATCAATAACTAAACCAAGAAACATATCAAAACCAAATGAAACCTAATTTATTAAAGCATATGCACGAAATGAACATGGTGTTAAACTCTAAAATGAACTTGAATCCTTTCTTGCAATCTTCACCACTTTAAATCAAAAGTACCAAGTACTTAGTGGTGAATCCTTTTACAAGATCATCAACAAAACAAATTAAAAATCAAGCAAAACCTAATTTATTTACAATATGCGAAATGTGCATGATATTAAACTATGAAAATAAACTTGAATCCTTTCTTGCAATCTTCACCACTTTAAATCAAAAGTACCAAGTACTTAGTGGTGAATCCTTTTACACAAGATCATCAACAATTAAACCAAGAAACATATTAAAAATCAAATGAAACTTAATTTATTTACCTATGCGAAATGAGCAAGATGTTAAGCTATGAAAACAAGCTTGAATCCTTTCTTGCAATCTTCACCACTTTAAATCAAAAGTACCAAGTACTTAGTGGTGAATCCTTTTGCAAGATCATCAACAAAACAAATTGAAAATCAAGCAAAACCTAATTTATTTTGGAGTATCACGAAATGAACATAAGGTTAAGCTATGAAATGAACTTGAATCCTTTCTAGTCATCTCCATCACTCAAATCAAAGTGCCTTAAGCACTAGTGATAGATCATATGACTAGATCATCAACAACTAAACAAGAACAACATTACTACTAAAATAAAATACTCACAATGAAGAAACATAAAATTAACTTGAGCCTATTTTTTTGTTTAGTAAAATGACAACAAAATTAACATAAAGCATCATAAAACCATTTATTAAGGGTGAGATGCAAATCTCACCCACCAACAACAACAAGCTACATTATGAAAAATGAATATGATAGATGTACTAAATGATGAAGAAAATGCAAGATGAGGAGAAGAAAATAGGTTCTAATGTATAATGCTTGAAGATGATGCAAAGGGATCAAGGGTTTTACCTTATTTCTAAGAGAGAAAGAAGAGATTGAAAGAAATGGATGAGAGGGAGGAGGAGAATGGCTTGGCCTTGAAGAGAGAGAGAGAGAGGAGAATTGTTTTTGTGTTTTGAAGGGAATCAAAGGCAAAAGTCCTTCATGGGTGAAAAGGAAGAGGTATTTATAGATTTTTTTGAGGTTTTGGGGTATCATTGTCTTTTGTTTTTGATGAGCCTCTAGGATTGAGTCTTAAAATTAAATGGAGGTTGGGATGAATCATCACATGGATTAGGGGTATTTAGAAAACACAGTGAAGGTGAGTGTATGAGAGAGTGGGGCGCATGAGCCATAGGAAAAAAAAAAAGAAAAAGGAAATAAACTTTTATTTATTTTGGGAAAGGAGTGTCTCATGAAATAGGGTTAGGGGTATTTTTGTGATGGGATGTTACCAAAGAAGTAAGTTTGCATTTTTGGGTGGAAGCATTAGTGTAAGTGAGTGAGGTAATTTACCAAAGAGGGCAAAGTTAAGGATAGGAATAAATCAAATCTTAGTGAATAAGAAATGAAGTGTGTAGAAACTTCTAGAAGGAGGAGAGGGGGTATGTGGCGCATAATATGCTGAAATGTGAGGGGAAAAATAAAAAAATGATGGTTTTGGTGTTTTGTCTTATTGAGGACACTTCCCATTTTGGTTTTGAAATTTAAATTTTTGGGCATGTAAAATAGAAGTGCACCTATTGGAAATATGTAACATGTTTTTGGGCACCATAAAATAGTCTCCTAATTATTTTTAGACAACCAAAATTGTCATTTAATAATTTGGGAAATATTAAATGGTCTTTTAATATTTTTATGCAATAAAAATAGGAAAAGTGCATTTTAATTATTTTAGGCTAGGATATTCTCTCTAAAAATTGTACAAAAATTCTCTTGGATAAGAGAAAAATATACTTTTAGTGTGTGCATACTTTTGTGAGAAAATTATCTGTTGCGTAAAATGACCAAAATGCCCACCTTACCCTAAAAATCCTAACTTGTCCAAAAGTGCATTTCAACTTTAAAAATGATTTTAGAAACTTTGGAATGACTTTTAGGACCCTAAATACAATGCATGATGCTATTTCTTTTTATTTATTTATTTTTGGGAAAATTAGGGTTTTGACCTAAAGCGGGACAAAATTGGGGTATGACAATTGCCCCTCTTTATCTGGATTTTGACAAGGAATATGAGTTGGCGAAACATATTAGAGGCAAAATAGAGATAAGAATTCAGAAATTGTGCGATTTTGTCTACTTAGGTCAAAATCGAATTTCCTTTCTTTTTCTTTTATTATTTTCTTTTTGGATCCTTGGTGATCAATTCAAGAATCCTATTGTGATGGTTACTTAACCTCCTATATTGAAAAAAAGTAAAAGGAGAATTACTGGCGTCTTTGGCGTAAATGGGCACTTGGCGTCTTTGAAAGATTTGTAGATGGGCACTTAGCGTCTTTGAAAGTTGTAAAATGCCGCAGTTTGCCTAAAACGTAATCCTTAAAGCGAACCCTTGGCGAATCAGGAGTTTGTGCGCGGCTTGGAGAGCCGCGTTCTTCTGAAATCTCTGGTCTTTGGCGGCCAGGGGATCGTTATCGACTCGGAGGCGATATATCTGATCAATCTGCGGCGTCCACTTTGTATCTTAGGCTTGATCTGACTATTCCACTATGCCTCGCATGGGGCTGCGGTCCATCGCGTTGCTCGTATACGATGTGAGACCTCTCTTTCGCACACTTGGGTGCTCTCTTTTTCTTACTTACGCATGGCGCTTGGGCGCTCTCTTCTTCTTCTTTTGGCGCAACTTGGGCGCTCTCTCTTCTCTTACTGCGTCTTTGGGGCGCTCTCTTTTCTCTTTCTTCCTTTACGATTTTTCCTCTTTTTGCGTGCTTGGGCGCTCTCCGCTTTTACGATCTCTCCCACGAGAGGGTTCCTCCTAGAACTTCGAAGTTGAACATTAATACCAGAAGTACCTATCCTCTTTGTACTGCAAGTAAGATGAACACACGTATGCAATGCAAATGCCATGATTGCTATTTTCTTTTTCTTTCTTTTTCTTGTGGTGCATGTAATGCAAGCGCTTTGAATTTTCTTTTCCCTACTTTATGATGCATGGTGATGAGTGCATGATCTTATGCTTGATGCAAGTAATGCATGACTTTGTTTATTATCTTTTGTTTTTTTTTTCTCCTTTTTTTTTTTTTTTTTTTTTGGCTTTTCTTTTCTTTGGCCCGACCAACTCGGAACTTGTATCATGTGACATCACAACCATCTATGATAACGATTCGAGAGCCGAGCCACTGTCCTCTGTTCCAACGCGATCGGTAACTTCTTATTTAATTTTGTGAGTTTACTTGGTGAAAGATCGTCTCTTTTTGTTGTCATTTTCAAAAATTTCGCAATGATCTTAATGCTATGATTTATGCACATTTCCATGATTTATTTATCATCTACCATAAAGCGTAGTTTTAAAGCGAGAAATGAAAAGCGAGCGTGGCGATAAAGTGAAAAATTTGGACTTTTATTCATATGGAAGCGGGCGTGCGGAATGTCACGGTTGGTGAAAGAAGTACATTGGAATTTTTACGAAACTAAAAAAAACAACAGAAATGGGCCTTGATAGATCTTATGAATGTTCTTTGTCTGGGAACACTTGATGCCAATTGCTCATATCTATAGCTTTGATCACCCTTTTATCCAAGCTTTTGGAGGCATTTGCTTGCCTCTTTTATCTTTTTAAGTCCAACTTTTCACGACCACTAATTTTTGCTGCATACGCCCGCACCCAGGGTTTTCAATCCACCGGGTCGCTCAATTTTTGCCTAGGCCGCCCTCTCGGGTTTTCAACCTAGCGAGCTATTTCTTGTTTGGCTCATCTTTCTCTTTTTCTTTTTATTTTATTTTTTTAGGCGTAATACTTCTTGGTGAATCACAGATTGGTGGGTTTACGAGTTCTTCACCGTCCATGCTAGTGAGTATTAGCGCTCCTCGAGAAAAGAGCTTTCTTTTACCACATATGGTCCGTCATAGGTAGGAGTCCATTTCCCACGGGGATCACTTTGAATTAGCGAGAATCTTTTTGAGCACAAGGTCTCCTCACTTTGAATTCTCTGTGCGAACTTTCTTGTCAAGCGTTTGTTTTCATCCTTTGTTGGTACAATGACCATGACACTGAGCTGCAATTCTTTTCTCTTCAATGAGATTCAAGCGATCTAGGCGGGTTTGAACCCATTCGACCTCCTCTAACTTGGCTTCCATGAGCACTCGGAGAGATGGTATCTCAACCTCGATGGGAAGAAGCGCTTACGACCGTACACTAGAGAAAAGGGGTTGCCCGGTCGAAGTGCGTCTTGAAATCACGATACCCATGCAAAGCGAAGGAAGCATTTACGTGCCGATCCTTGTAGGTCACTACCATCTTACGCACAATTCTCTTGATATTCTTGTTGCGTTGCTTCAACTGCCCGTTCATCTTTGGGCGGTAGGGAGAGAAATTGTGGTGCTTAATCTTAAACTACGTGCACAACTCTTTCATCATTTTACTATTGATTGCTACCATTATGCGTGATGATTTTATCACGGGAGACCATAGCGACACACGAGTCTTTCTTCTGAACTTGGTAACCAGAGCTAGTTATCTTTGGAATATGAGGCGACTTCAACCCATTTGGTGAAGTAATCAATCGCAACTAGAATGAAGCGGTGCCCATTTGGCGCTTTGGGCTCTATGGGACCAATGACATCCATGCCCCACATTGAGAGCGACGAAGGCGCGGTCGGGACATTTAACGGCCGGTGGAACATGAATATGATCGGCATCATCGACATTTGTGGCACTTTCTCACAAAAAGCTGTATGCGATCCCCTTCCATACGCAACGATGGTAGCTTGACCATAATATCTTTCTTGCCATGGTATGCCCATGGAGTGAGTTCGAGCGTGCCTTCATGCACCTCTCTCATAATCTTTCTGCTTCCTCCTTTGTCACACACCTAAGGAGTACTTTATCATGGTTCCTTTTGTAGAGCACTTCACCGCTCAGAAGAAATTAAATCGACAACCTTACGAGTGTTCTTTTATCATTTTCGATGCCCACGGAGGATATTCTACATTACGGATGTACTACTTGATGTCATGATACCAAGGCTTATCATCCTCTTCATCTTCAAGCTCTTTGCACAAGAGTGGTGATAATGTCTTTGGAAAACCCGATCTTTGGATCTGATGCGGGTCAAGTTCTTATCACGATTGACATTAAACATTGAAGACAAAGTAGCTAGTGCATCGGCCAAGTGATTCTCTGCGCGAGATGTTGAAATGTGATTTCTTGAAGGGTTCAACCAATTTTACGATGTAATCCCTATAGAGTACCAACTCGGGATCTCTGGCCTCCCAATCCCCATTCATTTGATGAATGACTAGAGTGAGTCTCAGTACACATCTAGTCTTTTGACTTTCCACTCTAGAATTTTGCTGAATCCCGAGAATACATGCTTCATACTCTGCAATATTGTTTGTGACATAGAAACTTAGTCTAGTGGTGGTGGTATGAAAGCGATTGTCGGAAATCAACAACGCTTGACTCAGTGCCCATGCTTGTTGGAAGCACCGTCGAACACTACTCTCCATCTCTCATTCTCACGGGGACTTTCCTCTTCAAGAGCCATAATGTCCTCATCAGAAATCCTGCTTTGCATTGATTGATAATCCTCAATAGGTGATGTGCGGTGTTCGGCTAACGCACTACCTTTTATGGCCTTTTGAGTGACATAAAGAAGATCATACTCGACAAGCTGCATCGCCATCGGCGATTCTTCTGTGGCGCGAGGCTTCTCGAAGATATACTTGATAGGATCCATCTTTGACAACCAAGTGGTATGACTTAACATGTCTTGCCTTAAGCGGTGGCGGCCCGAGCTAAGGCACAACAAGTCTTTTCTAGCAATGAGTACCTCGTCTCACGATCGGTGAACTTTTTGCTCGGATAATAAATTGCATGCTCTTTCTTGCGGTTTGTCATGTTGCCTAGCACCTGACCCATTGAATTTTCTAACACGATCGGATATAGGATCAAAGGTCTGCAGGTGCAGCTTTGGAGGCATTAAGATAGGTGGATTACGCAAGTATTTCTTAATCTTCTCAAAAGCTTCTTGGCGATCATCATTCCACTTAGTCTCTTGATTCTTGCACAACAATTTGAAAATAGGCTCACACGCGTGGCGATTAAGCGGAAGATAAACACGGAAATATAATTCAATCTCAGAAACCCAGAACTTCTTTCTGTTCTAGGAAGCGAGCATTTCAAGAATTACCGCGCACTTTATGCGGATCCACTTCTATCCCTTTTTGGTGACGATAAACCTAACGGCTTTCTGACCTTACCCAGAAAGTGCACTTGGCGGGTTTAACTGAGCTTGAACTTTCTTAACAGCTCGAAGAGCTTACGCAGAGATTAACAATATGCTCCTCATCGGTTTTGGACTTTGCAATCATATCATCTACATAGACCTCTATTTCTTTGTGCATCATATCATGAAACAATGTGACCATAGCCCTTGATATGTAGCAGGCATTCTTCGGACCGAGCGGCATGACTTTGTAACGAGCGTTCCCCCGAAGAGTCGTGAAAGTCGTCTTCTCCATATCCTCGGGAGCCATTTTGATCGATTATATCCGAATACCCGTCCATGAAGGAGAGAAAGGAGTGATGTGTTGTCTTTGTCTACTAGGACATCAATATGAGGCAAAGGAAAGTCATCTTTGGGGTGGCCCGATTGGATCTACGTAATCAGCGCACATTCTAACTTTCCCATCCTTTTTGGATGCGGCACGATGTTAGCAACCCAGCTGTGGGTATTTAGCTACTGACTAGGAAGCCAGCGTCAAAGCTGTTTCTTCACTTCATCTCACGATCTTTAAAGACATCTCGGGCTTCATCCTTCTTAACCACATTTAGCGGAGAGCATTGAGCTTGGTAGGCGGCTTGTGCACCACTATATCGATATCTAATCGGGCATATCCTCATACGACCATGCAAAGATGTCAACATAATCACGCGAGGAGTTGGACCAACCTCTCATATTCCCCCTTTTTCATTGAAGTGCCAATCTTAACTTCTTTCTTTTCACATACGTTGCCTAAATTGACAACCTCGATAGTTTCCTCATATGGTAGAATAACCTTTTCTTCTTGCTCGACCATTCTCATCAACTACGGAGAGTCTCGATCATCCTCAACATCTTCCTCGGCTTGATTAACGGGGTAATCAAAGTTAACATATGAACCATTGGCATTATTATTTCGAGACATTCATTTTAGATCTGCATTTGCGGGAATAGAAAAGCAATGAACAAGCAAAAATGGAGACACAAAATGAAGACACGAAAAGCAAGTTTTATTCATTTGAGAATTCAAAACTACATTTTATTGAAAGATGATATCTTAAAGGAAACATGCATGCCCTTATGAAAATGTCCTAAGGCCTTGGCGAGCCAAAGGATTTGCATTACAAAAATCATTACTTTGAAATGAAAACAACGAAAAATCGGCGATCTTCCGGTTGCCAACTTCTTCTCTGCAATGCTCGACAAACCATATCCAGACCCTCGCCTTCTTGACTAACTCTTCCTCGATGACAACTATCTGATTGTATTGTTCATCCTCTTCGCCCTTACATTGAAGCTGGATATCTTCTATCACGGATTCGGTAGCTTTCGGGGCATCATGCGACGACAGTAGTCAAATTTTCCACTTGGGCTCTCCCGGAGTGTCCCAACATCCCTCCTTTGCGGTAATGATGCTATGGCCTCAATGATTTCTTCTTTGAGCGAGAAAGGAACTGGGTCTTGGTGTTGGTTGGTCGTGCGACTTGAACCATTCTTGGATCGGAAGCTGCGTAGGACTTCAAGCGCGCTTCTCGGCCTTTCTATCAGCATGCGAATAGAAAGTCAACACTTCATCCCCATACCATGAATTCCTACGGACCATGTGTCGATCCATCAAGTCTGCGGGATTATCACAAAGGTCTCGCAATCTCCCATGCACAAAGAATCGACACACCCCTCTTCATGGCAACATCCTTCCTTAACAACTTCACCCGGACACAACTCATCATAAATGACCGCTTAGAGAGTCTTGATCTCGTGTGCCTTCTTTATCAATCGCCCACGGAACTTTCTATGGCGTTGGTAGGCTGCCTCGATGACCCGGCGGCGGGTTAGTGGTAATATTTGGATCCTCTTGTTTGAAAGTTATGCCTTTTGCATCTATCAAATCTTGTACCACTATTTTGAAGGCTTTGCGATCCTCCACAACATGCCCCACTGCTCCTTCATTGAAAGCACGGGTGCTATTAGGATTGTACCCACTTGAAGTAAGGTGGTGGGCGGGTTTCATAGGCCTTGTGTTGATGAGTTTGTTAGTGATCGTACCTGACCAATGAAGTGTTGAAGTGTTGATTGATCCGTCTATGGGCCGGTCGTTGAATAGGTGAAAGGACCGGTCCACGGCTTCACGCGTTGAGCACCTCGGGTGGTACACGCAAAGACACTCAGGCGATCTAGTGAGAGGTCGCTCGGGCGAGATAACACAAGGTTAGAGAGCGTGCACGATGCCGTGTGCGAATGGCGTATATATCTGATGATGTCAGACCGTTATGCGAGGATTTGGGCGGCGAGTGCGCTCCAAGCGGCGTGTTGGGCGATCGTGATGGTTTGGGCGCGAGTCCAATTCTTTGTTGGCGATCCTCATAATTGCTAATACACCCGAGGAGCGATTGCCCCCCGAGCCTGGGTCGCTGGCGAGGCGGCGGCGAGGCTTAATCGATGCCCCGAGAGTGGAGTTACTTTGATGAAAGCGGGCCGCGGCGTTTGCTTTTCTGGGGCGGTGTCGGCCGCTCGTCGACCATCGGCCGTCTTTGTCGCGGCGGTTGGTCTTTCACGACATTTAAGGCGTGGCGTTTGGTGTTTAGAAGGCTGTGCGGAGACAACCATTGGTGAGAAGGCGAAGCGTTGTGACTCTTAGTATCTGGTCCCGCCGGCGCCCGAGTCTGCGCTATAAATAGCCGCCTGCTGAGTTCATTTCTCACACTTCCAAGATTTGCTCGCCAACGGCCAGGCTCGTCTGCGCGGCAGGCTTGCATTGAAGTGTTTACGTCTATTTGCGACCGATCTTCAACATACGCAAGAGTGCGAATCGGCCGCTCCCTTTACTCTTTTAAACTTGAGCTTTTTCTTTAAAGTGCTTGTGCTTTTCCACGCCTGCGTGATAGGGGTGTCGGTCGAGGATGGCCAGCTCGCCCCTCTCATGAGTGCTTTACTCGATCGACGACTCGATCCACTTTATCCGCAGTGTTTGTGTATGCCACGGACAAAGTTAAGCGCCGTCTTCGGAAAACCGCCCCGATCTTTCGCCACATACATGTCGAGGCGGCGAACCAATCGTCTTGGGCGACAAAAGCTCTAGCTCTCCAAGTAGTTCCTCGGCGGCAGCGCGGGCTCGAGTTCTCGTTCTTACGGTGGGGATCGACTAGCTCCAAGAGTACTAGTTAAGACCCGCCCATTACTGCCGGCGGCCGGCGGCTCTCCACCGCCAGAGGCGTTGTATCGAGTGGAGGAGAAGAGGAAAACGCCGATGTGATTATCATTGATGATGGCGCGAGCGCGAGCCGTCCCAATCGTGGGCGAGGAGATGGTGGAGGCGAAGGCGGCCAGAGCCGAAGAAGTCCAAGGAGAGGAGGTGGTTCGGCCGAAGTCAATATTTACGGTTTGGAAGCCAACATCGGAGGATCGAGCGAAGGTCGTGAGGTTGAGTGAGGCGAAGTCAAGGCGATGTGGCTCGAGATGTGTCGACATGTCTTGGGTGTCGGAGACTCTTCGCTCAACGAGGAGCATTATCACGATCGACCACGATGCCTTGCCCGATCTGGGCCGTCTTGAAGACTCACCGGGCTGGAGGATAAGAGGCATGAAGGAGGCGAAGATATCGCGACTTACTCTTCCAACTTCAAGTTCCGCGATGTATCGGCTCGTGTTCGAGAAGATGAAGATTACCCCTCCTTTTCTTGAATTCCAACGCGATGTTCTGCGCCATATATTGGGAATTCGCCCGCCTTCGGCTCCATCCAAGCGCATGGGCGTTTTAAAGACTTTCAGTCTTTGCTCACCAAGTTGGGTCGGCGGTGTCGATGATGCTTTTCTTTGCTATCTTGGTGGTGGCTCGGAGAGAAGGCCAACAAGGAGAAAAGGAACAAGTCTCCTTCAAGATGCGAGAAGACCCATCACCGATTTTTCAAAGCGTTCGAGTCGTTGGAGGCGGCTGGAAAAGCGATACTTTTGGATCGTTCCAAGCGAAGAGGCGGCAAGGCCGTTTGTGAGAGTTCGGCCGGGGCGGGATCTTTGGGTCCCCTTACTTCCGATTATGTGGAATGAGGCTCATTTACTGCGACGGCCGGGAGATTACATCTATCTGATGAAAGATGCAGGAGAGGCCGACACGGAGACTTTGGAGATGATAAAGTCGTTTGGCGGGCATGATGCGTCCGAGATCTAAGGCGACATACCTTGCCGGCCCTTTGTCTTATCTGAAGGCTATGAGCTGGAGGCGAGATTGGTTAGCTTTTGAACTTTTTCGTCCTTATATTACATTGTTGACTTTCTCTTTTTCTTTTAACTCATGACTCGTTATTTTGCGAGAAAGGATGGCGGCAAAAGCTGGGAGGCTGCTCGCTTCAGTCTGAAGCCCGAAGGAGGGCTAAAAGATCACGGCGGTCCTCGGCCAGGGGATAACCCCGAATCTTCCTCAAAAGTCCACCAAACTCCCAAGAGCCGGGGAAAAAGCGGTCGGCGGGCCTCGATCGCCTCCTCCCGGTCTTGCGATCGCTCACCCAGCGGGCCAAGCGTGATTGTCGAGTCTCGGCCCACGAAGCGGAGGAGATTCCCATCATTCATTCGAAAGCTTGGAGATGCGGCCGATCTGGGAGCGATCTGAAGAAACCCATGGCGCTCTGCGCTTCTCTGTATGGGGGTTCGAAAAGTCATGGCGGGTGGTGGCGAAATCGATGGTAATTTTATTTTTAGCCTTGTACTCTTCGTCTATCTTTGTTCGACCGACTAACAACCCGTCGACACAATTTCGCGAGGAAAAAGACAAGGCTTTAGGCGAGGCGCGACTAAAATATGACAAGCTCGTCGATCGAAGAAGGAGGCCACGAAGCGGGGGAGAAAGCCGGGCCAAGCTAGCAAAGAGGAACAAGGAGCTTCTTTGCTCGGTCGCAACTTTGAAGAAGC
Organism: Oxytropis ochrocephala; assembly: GCA_020916435.1. Lineage (NCBI taxonomy): Eukaryota > Viridiplantae > Streptophyta > Magnoliopsida > Fabales > Fabaceae > Oxytropis > Oxytropis ochrocephala. The sequence goes on along the minus strand of CM037092.1, from coordinate 61,449,693 downwards.
GACCTTGAGGCGTGGGAAGCGAGAGCCCAGGTTGGAGTGGCGAGAAGGCGGCGGAGAAAAAGATCCTAATGGTGGCCAAGGCCGGTCAGGAGGCTGCAGTCGAGCAATTTTACAACGCTCTTGGCCAGGCGCGGGTGTTGAATACCGATCTGCAGATCAACTTTGATGACAAGATGATCAAGCCCACGCACTATGTCGAAAATAATAAGATCATGTTGCCTGCAGAATATGACGGGCAGGGCAACGTCATTCGCCCGACCACCATTCTCTTTTGAAGCCCGCCTGCGAGCGGTGTAGTTTTGTAACTTTAACTTGCCTTCGGGCCTGACAATTTTTCTGCCTTCGTGCAGTTCTTTAATTCGTGGGCGCTCGGCTTCGGCCGGGCGTCCCATATTTGTAATGACAATCTTTACTTGCTTTCAATTACGCCCGTTCGAATTTATATTGCTATGTCTGCGTACTTCTTGCATTCATTCGCCTTTTTCATTTTGAACTTGTGGGCCGCTCGGCGGCCGTTTCGTGCTACTTCGATAGCGCTCGTTTTTGGTCGCTTTTCTTTGCGCGCCTTGTATGTTTATTTTTCTCTAAGTCTTTGAGCTTTGAGGCCGTTTCGATCGTCCTTCGCGCTTATTTGGAAGCATCCATTCTTTGATAAGTTTATATTCCAGCGGGGCCTAGGATCGCCCGGCGACCTTCAATCGAGCCCTTTTCGATGGCATTTAAGTAGATCGTTTTCGACGGCCTACCGTGATGGGTTATTACTTAACCTTTGGGCCCTTTCGATGGCACTTTCGATGTAGATCGTTTCGACGACCTAAGCGTTGTTGGGCCATTTCGATGGCGCTTTCGGTTGGGACCGTTTCGGCGGTCGCTCGATTCGAATTGAATCGTTTCGACGATCTAAGGTTTGCGGGTTTTAACCCTTGGGCCATTCGATGGCACTTTCGGTTGGGACCGTTTAAATGGTCGCTCGATTTAGATCGTTTCGACGATCTAAACAACTTTGATAAGTCTTGATCGCTCCTTTGCCACGAGGCAATCTTGAAGCGGCGGGTCATACATTCTTGCGAGAAAGTAAAGAACACATCGTATTTCTAAAGGTCGAGCCTCGTAAAAAACCCGATGGGAAAAGAGCGCTGCACGCTTTTCATTAATAGGTCGGTCGTCATTACATTCAAGTCACTTGTTACATTCAAGCGTAATATTTCCTAAGTTTTTACGCATTCCATGTTAGGGGGATAGTCGCCCCATTCATGGTTTCGGCTCGTATGCCCCCTTGCGGTCTTCTTGATGACTCGTCACGGACCTTCCCAATTTGGTGCCGACTTCCTTGGCGTGCATTCTTGTTTCCCACGTCGGCCCGTCTTAGGGCGGTGGCGACCGAGAATTCTCTCTTTTGAACTCGGCGTTGTACTGGCTGCGACCTTACGTTTGATCAATTGCTCTCTTAGCGAAGCTTGGGTGCGCAGATTCTTCAATTAGGTCCAGTTCTTCTCGGATAGCCCGGTGGTTGTCGATCAACGTAGGGGTTTGAAGTCCTCCAATTGGCTCGCCCATTTCTATGGGTATCACGGCATCGATTCAGTACACCAATCTAAAGGCGACTCCGGTCGATGAATGAGGGTCGCCTGTAGGCCTGAAGCAACGGCGCGACTCTTACGACCAGTTCCTTTAAGCTTCATCGATCTTAGCTTTAAACCACGTAAGATAACTCTGTTGGCGCTTGGCTTGGCGTTAGTCTGAGGGTGCTCGGCCGAGGTGAAAGCGTTGTTTAACCCTAAGTCGGCCAACATTTCTCTGAATCTCTTGTCTGCGAACCGGGTGCCGTTATGCGTTATCAATTCTTTGGGGATCCCAAAGCGGGCTAGCACACACCGTCAGAAGAACTTGCGACTTTGGCGATGTGATTGTTGTTGCAAGCGGCTCGGCCTCGATCCACTTAGTAAAGTAATCTCTTGCCACGATCGGGAACTTGAACGGCACGGAGCGGTGGAAAGCGGGCCTAGAAGATCCATGCCCCACCGGTGAGCGGCCAAGGTGAGACAAGACTTTGTAATTACGAGGAAGGTGCAATGTGAACATCGGCATGTATTTGGCATTTCTTGCATACGAGCGAGTTTCTTGGCATCCTCGTCCATGGTCGGCCAATAGTAGCCGGCCACGAGGGCCTTCTTGGCTATGGAGCGGCGCCACAGGTGACTCCCACAAACACCTTCATGAATGTCCTCGGCACATGGTCGAAGCCCGGCCAGGCGTAAGACACCTTAACAATGGAGAGGAGAATCCTCTTCTATACAATCTTCCTTCTATAACCGAGTACTTGGTCGCTCTGAGTCTGACCAACTTAGCTTGCTTTGGGTCGTTCGGCTCCTCCCCTTCAACAATGTACCTCAGGATAGGGGCGATCCAATCTGAATCCGTGGTGACACACAGAACGGACAACGGCTGACTTGGCTTGGTCGAGACGCTCGGTCGATTTAATGTTTCTTGAATCACACTTCTATGATTCCACAGGAGTTTTGGTACTTGCCAGCTTTGATAGAATATCTGCTCGAACATTTTCGGTTCGAGGCACATGTACCACTTCAGCTCGGTCGAACTGCTTGAGCAGTTCTCTCACCTTTGCTAGATAACTTTTCAGCACGTCGTCTTTAGCATCATACAATTCCTTGATCTGTGAGACTACGAGTAGGGAATCTGATCTGAGTTCAACCCGGTCAACATTGAAGTCTCTGGCGGTGCGGCAGGCTATATACGCCTCATATTCGGCTGATTATTTGGCGTATGGAAAGCGAAAGTCAAAGACACCTCCACGGCGGGCCTTGAATTTTCTAGAATTAGGCGGCTCCACTTCCTTTACTATTAGGCGACCCATCTACGTGCAAGATCCGGTCGTTCGACGATCTTCCGGGTAGGAGTCATTTCTGCTATAAAGTCGGCCAGAGGCACACCTGAGCTTTTGCGGCCGATCTGGATTCGAATTTGATGCCAAACTCACTGAGTTCTACCGCCCACTTTATCATACGCCCCGCCAGGTCTGGCCGATGAAGGACTTGCCTGATAGGCTGGTCGGTCCTTACCACGACACAGTGGGCCACAAAGTAGGGTCTCAATCTTCTAGCGGCTATTAGGAGTGCAAGGGCAAACTTCTCTATCTTACGGTATCTCGATTCGGGCCCTTGGAGTACTTTACTTATGAAATAGGCGGATTACTGCTTTAGCTCGTTCTCTCTAACTAGCACGATCGCGAGAACTTCTTCTACATTATGGCCAAATCACAGATATAACGTTTCGCCCGTGGCGGCTTGGTCATGATTGGCGGGCTAACCAAGGCTTGCTTTAATTCATCCAATGCTCGTTGACATTGCTCGGTCCACTCAAAGTCCACCTCTTTCTTGTGATCCTAAATGATGGAGGCGACTTGCGGGCGCTTTGGGGATGAACACGGATAGGCGGCCACCATGCCATTTAGTCGTTGTATTTCTTTTTTCGATGTGGCGGCCTCATTTGGCTGACCCCTACACTTTTCGGGGTTTGCTTCTATCCTCTTTCGGTCGGTGGAAACCCAGAATCTGCCGACCCTCACCCCAAAGGTACACTTTTCGTGATTTAGTCTAAGTGAGTTCCTCCTAGCTTCTTCAAATATTTCCCACGAGTCGTTCCGTGATGCGGGTCGATTCACGCTTTTAATGATCATGTCGTCCGGATACACCTCGAGATCGACCGGTGCGCCTTTTAAAAATCTTGTTCATCATCCATTTGGTAGGTCGCTCCAGCGTTCTTGAGCCGAAAGGCATCACCTTATCTTGAAAATTTCCCGATCGGTCATGAAGGTTGTCTTGTGCCGATCGGCGGATATCGTGATCGATTGTATCGAGTAAGCGTCGAAAAGACGATGGTTTGTAGCCCGCCCCATCGACCGACTTATCGATGTTGGAGTGCGGGAAGGCATCCTTCGGGCATGCCTTATTTAGATCGATATAGTCCACACACATCCTCCATTTTCCGTTCTTCTTCTTAACTAGCACGACGTTGGGCGGCCAGTCGTGTACTTGATTTCTTCTATAAAATTGGCCTTTATGAGGTCCTCAGCGGCCTTTGCAGCGGCGAGATTTTTCTCGTTACGAGTCGCGTCTTCTTTGGGCGGCCAAACGGACCCTTCATCGATCAAAGTTGATGGCGAGCTACTTCGATAGGGATGCGGGCATGTCGATGCACCGCCATGCGAGCAGTCGGCATAGTCTCTTAAGCCTTGTACAAGATCTTGCTTCACTTGCTCGGTAGGTCGTTCACAGAGCTTTACCGTTTTGGATGGGTCGTCACCCAATTGAACATCTACCAACTCCCGTGAGGCTCTGGTCTTATCACCTGTTTTTGAGTTCTCGAGCCAAATCATCATCGTTGTCCTCAGTCGCTTATGCGGATCATACCGGCGTCCAAATCGACATTAACTTGATGGCCTTCACTAGTGCTCGAGCGTTCGGGCCACGATCTACCTCGTCACATATTTCTTGAGTGCAGCGTGGCTTCTTCTTGCTGATTCAAGGTCGGCCGCCAAGGTAACCACTTGGTCGTCTTTGCTGTAGAACTTCATTTTCAGATGTACCGTCGATGTAACGGCCTCTAACTTACCCAAAGTCGGCCTACCAATAATACATTGATAGCGAGGATTTGAGGGGGGAGTACGAGGAACGTCGTCTGACCGTCTGTGCAGTACTATCCCGGTGTCGTCACCAAACGCGTGACGGCCGACTCGATCGTTCCCAATGGGTGAGTCGTCGCCCCATTGAAGCTGTTAGAGGAGTAGGCTCGGCCTGGGGAATTATCTCGCTTCGATCAACTTTTATTTTGTCGATCAAGTCTTCAAACATGATATCGGCCGAGCTACCTTGATCGACCACAATTCTCTGCACCTCTGTGTTTGCCATGACAGCTCTGATTACCAATGGAACATAACTATTAGGCTTGCCGTCGTATAGATCGTCATTGTCACCGAGCGAGATGGGGTCTGCGCTCGAGGCCGGTGGTGGTCTTTGAAGTGGATCGACCATTAACAACTCGTCCCACTTTCTCTTGGTGGCTTTGTTAGATTCCCTGCGATCCAGGGGGTTTCCACCATGAATAACCATCGCAACATTACGGCCTTTGGACTGCCGAGTGTCACGATCTTCAGATTCCTTGTTTTGGGTGTTCTCTATGGCCAGAGGCCCCTTTCCCCTGTCTGGATCAGCTTCTTTCTGTCTCTCTTGAGGTCGGTCGCCTTCCTCCGACCTCACATACTTTCCCAACTTGCCTTTCTGAATAAGCTCTTCAATGTCATCTTTGAGGGCCATACAGTCGTTAGTATCGTGCCCCTTACTCTTGTGGTAGCGGCAGTATCTTTTGGTCGGTCGTGCCCCCTTCTTGAGCACGAGTGGTTCAGGCCGCTTAACTCCCACAAACTCGTTATTCTGACACTCGCTGTAGATCTGCGCAATAGAGGTGTTGAGTCGAGTGCGATGGTCAAACTTCTTATCTCGAAAGTCAGGCCGATTGTCGCGGCGACCTTCATGACCTTTGGCCGGCTTACTGTTTTCTTCTTTAGGCGTGCGTGACGACCTTTCTCGCTGCCGAGTTTCTTCATCTGCGCATGTGGGCGTTGGCCCTCGAAGAAGTGGTGAGATCTTGGTAATGATTCAATGTAAATTCTTGACGAACCGGTGGTCCTGGCCGAATACCACGCTTGAATATTTCAACTTGTCCTTGTGCGACAAGTCACGAAACGAACTTCGGCCTCGATGTTAAACCGGGTCGATGTCTTTGCCTCAACGTCTCATTATCTCCTTGAACAACGAGAATCCAAGTATTCTTCGTGCCGATATTGGCGGCGATTTGCGGTGTAGTGAGACAAGAATATTCTAATCGTCAGTCGTCCCCATGAGGAGATGGAATTGGGTCGCAGAGACTCCCACCATTCCAATGCTCGGCCGTCCGGTGGCGGGGAAAAGCACGCACTTCATGGTCGGTCGAGCCTCCTATAGCGGCGATAATTATTGAAGTATCGAAGATGCTTGTCCGGATCTCCTCGTGTCAAACTTGTTGAGATTGGGCGGCTTGCGGAGATCTCTCGGAATCTTATAACGCTGATCTCCTGAGAAGCGAGCCATGTTCATTCCGAATGCCGTTCGACCCAAAGGGTTGCATTGCGAGGCATGCCTCGTTGCGGCATTCCATAGAATCCTCCGAGATGGGCGGTTGGTGGAAGCCGAGGAGGCCTTACGGGTCGCTTCGCTTTGACCTCTCCTAGGCCGATCGAAACGTCCCTAATTCTTCCATTTACGTAATCTTCCGACTCTTCACGGAATCCCAAGATCTGCTTTCTCGACCGACGTGACCGGACGACTCATTAGAGGAGTATCGGTGAAGCGGCGGCCGGTGTCGGGGCGGTAGCCGGAATCTTCATAGTCATCGGACATCGAGCGGCGTCTCTGCGCGTTCTGCTTCGCCGGTGACTGCGTGCCACTCGCTTCTTACGGCGGGAGAACGATGAGTAGTGCTCTCTCAACGTGAAATGCTCCTTCGAGGAGGGCGGCGTCTTCGCGCCCGGTCGGCCGCGAGTGAAGGTTCTCCGTCTTCCGCACGCGAGCGGCCGAATTGAACCTCTTTCATACCGGGAGATGAGTGCATCTCGATGCGATCACTGATTCTTGTTTTGCGGGAGTTGCAAACGCGGCTTGAGGATAAATGATCAGTAGAGGTTCTGAATGCCCGCTTCCACCACCTCGGGCGGCAAATCTCCGAGAACGGCCGGATGGATCTGGCTGAGAGGACCGGTCCACGCACCGTTTGTGCACCGGGTTCTTGTCGTGGAAGTCCTTGAGACTCGTGGATCATGGCGGCCATGCCTCCGGTCTGCATTGCTGATTCGCCGGAAGGATTGAGTCGGCGGCCAGCGTGCGGGGCGGTCGCGTGGAGCCATGAATGTGGTAGGATAGCGCACGGGCCTCCCATCGTGGTCGCCAATTGATCGTGCACGACCAATGAAGTGTTGAAGTGTTGATTGATCCGTCTATGGGCGGTCATTGAATAGGTGAAAGGACCGGTCCCGGCTTCACGCGTTGAGCACCTCGGGTGGTACACGCAAAGACACTCCGACGATCTAGTGAGAGGTCGCTCGGGCGATAGCACAAGGTTAGAGAACGTGCACGATGCCATGTGCGAATGGCGTATATATCTGGCGATGTCCGATCCGTTATGCGAGGATTTCGCGGCGAATTGCGCTCCAAGCGGCGTGTTGGGCGATCGTGATGAAATCGGGGCGCGAGTCCAATTCTTTGCTGGCGATCCTCATAATTGCTAATACACCCGAGAACGATTAGTGATGAGGTAGTTGAAAAGATGCGTGTAGGACATGGGAATTGGGTCAAAGGTTCTGCTTTTGGTAGGCTTTTGGTAGTGCTTTGATCGTTGTTTTGGAATGGATGGGCCGTTTGTATGGGAGCGGACCGGAATATTAGGTGGGTGATATGGTGGGTTGATGGTGATGGCATTGGTTTCTCCTTCCTTCTTTTTGGGAAAGGCGGAGAATGGCTTTTCCGGGGGTTTGCATTCTTTGGTAAATCCTTGTGAGATCTTTCCACTTCTCAATCCACTTTCCAACCTCTCTCCTACAATTACCGGATCTGAAAAGTTGGACGAGACACTCACCGATCAAAGGTCATAATACAACGACGCAAAGTTTCCATGAACATAGAAACCAACTCCTTGTCTAGCGAGAGGGGGTGTAACTTGCGCACCCAAAGCCCTCCATCTCTCGGGCATACTCCTTGAATGACTCATTGTCTTTCTTACTCATGTTCTGCACATTGGTCCGATCCGGCGCCATATCTCGCATTATATTGATCTTGTTTGAGAAAAGCGTCTGCTAAATCTTTCCAAAGAACGGATTTGGGATGACTCTAACTTCATGTACCGGTTGAGAGATGCCCAGCTAGGGTCGTCATCACGGAAGCAATGGATTAACAGCTTGTCATCCCGGGAGTAAGTAGACATTTTCTGCAATACATCGTCGGATGACTCTTTGGGCAAGTAGCACCTCTATATTTGTCAAAGTCGGGGACCTTGAACTTTGGGGGTAGCACCACATCGGGATAAGGCACAAATCTCTTGCCTCTCTAGCTCAAGCCAAAACCTTCAACCATCCTTAGCCTTTCTTCTAACATTTGGAATTGTTCCTTGGCTCGCTTTGGTGTTCAAAGGAATAACCACGAGGAGAATTGCTTACAACATCTGCGGTGGCGGCATTGAGTATTGAACACGGGGATAAGCGAGTTGCACGACACACGAAGCCACGAGTCTGCGGAAAAAGCAGTGGTGGTGTAGTGAGATTCGAGGAGCGGGCCGAGGTATAACAATTGGGTGAGGAATCTGATCCGGGGTTCAAAGTGATTCTTCCTTCCAGGTCCAACAGATTACTCGGCCGCACATTCTCGATTCTTGACACAGACCAACCTCCCGATTTGCTTCTTGACTTGGGGAGTGTATCCCAAAGGAAGGCCATAAGCGAGCCATCAAGCGATCTGAAAATCATTCCCATCTTTCAAGGACAACAAGAGCCTCATCACCTCACTCATCTCGTGCTTTTAAAGCATTCATCTCATTCCTCATTTCGGATCATTACGATTGGAGCTACGGGAGCCGTCGCTCGATTACGTACTACGAGTCGGGCTTGTCCCACTTCCATTCGAGTGCGGAGCCGGAGGGTTCGATTCTCCGCCTTTGCCGAGGTGGATCGATATCTGCTAAGATTGCCATTCCTCCGGCTGTGAGCGAGTCCAATACCGATGTTGACGCACTGACTTGCCTTTTCGCTTATTTTAGACGTTTATTACATAAGAGCGGAAAAAGAAAGATGCATGGATGAATGTATGAATGTATGCATAATGCTTGCACGACGTCGGGAACCACGTAATGCCTCATCTTGTTCTAGGCGCGTCAACCTTTCCTTCCTTTCTTTTTTTTTCTTTCTTTTTTTTTTATTTTCTTTATTATTCTTTTTTTCTTTTTCTTCTCTTTTCTTTATTATTCTCTTTTTCTTTCCTTTTTAGAAAGTGAAAGGAACGAGGAATCAAAAATAGCAAACCAAACACTTCATTCATCAAGGACAACGAGCTTTAAATGACTTTTGCCAAGGAAAAGGTGGTACCATGTTCATAATGAAATAAAGTAAAGGAATACAATATTTCAGAATACAATATTCAGAGTAGATGCTTTAGATAAAGAAATACATCTTAATCAACTCAAACACAAATGGCTTTAAACTCTTCGGCTCTCTTCCTTTTCTTGTTGACTCTTGCTCTCTGAGATTGTTCCTTGAACTCCATGACCAATGCCCGGCAATACTTCACAAACTTATATACCTCTGGAGGGGTGTTGAAGAAATACATTTCAGCCTCCGCTGCTCTTAGATTCCTGGGAATTCCTGCCATAGCTTGACTAGCCAGTTCGGATAGCTTTGAGAACTTGCCTTTCCACATCTGGATTTCCTCCCTTAGCTCTTTTACGATATCTTGCTCCTCAATTTTCCCTATCAATTCCAAGTAGCGCTCTTCCCAATCTTGACTCTCAACTCGAACTCGCTATAGGCCTCCTCCAGACAATGAGGTTACATTTTAATTCACCAAATATTTCTCTCTCAAAACTCAAGGCTTGTTGATATTCTTTGAGGATCTCCTCAACATCATTTTTCTCCCTCTCAAGGTTCCTCAGCTGACCCTTCAACTCTCTCACCAAGTGTGATTCTTGCTCTGACCAAAGTGTGCTAGTGTCTTCCACTTTTGGGCTTCCTCAAGCGCCTTTCTTGCTTTCTGTTTGTACTTCTGGAGTTCTTCTCTAGCTCTTTTCAGGAATCCCTGGGCCTCTATCTTGCTTTGTTCCTCTCCTTTGAATCGCTTGACACTTTCTTCCACAAATGATCATCTTGATAGCATTTTCTTCCTCTAACCTTTCCTTTTCTAGAGTCATCTCTTCCAACTTGGTTTGCAAGGCTTTCTTCTCCTCTTCTACCTTTGCTAAGGTGAATTTAGCTTCGTTCAACTCCTCATGGGTAGGGACATAAGGTTCTTGAATCTCCTCCTCAAGGGTAAGCATCCCTTGATTTGGTGATCTCATACTCTGAAGCTTGTCCTTAAGCCATTGGTTAAAGGAGACATCACTAGTTCTTTTTGACAATTCTTCACTTCCTTTTTGCACTACAGATTCCCATGACTGCTGAACTCTTCGAAGCAAGTCACCGCATCTAGGCATCCCCTTATAGAGGTAGATACGAGACAGCATGCTGTCGGAGGGTGAGTTCTTCATTGGGTAACCTAGTTGCCTTAGAGTTAGGGAAGGGTTATAGTTGATGCACCCTTGAGTCCCCATGAGGTGCGTTGCGAAGCTTCCACAACCGAACAACACCGTAGGTCTGTCCTCCAACATGCGGCGATGGTACCAAATGGATTTGGAGGTCGTTAAGGTTTTGCAGAAACTCAAACCATTCTGAAGTAGTTCTGGCCTTCACCTCACAGCTTAGAGCATAGGAAATTAACTCTTTGACGTCTAGACGGTTATGGACCACATGAAGAATAAGCCAAGCATAGAGGACATGGACAGAGAGGCATATCTTCTTTGTGCGGAACTGACTGTGACGGGTGAAAGCATGATATGTATTGGCAAGAATGGCAGGCACGGGATTGACGGGGCTTTTGGCATCTTTGAAGGCTAAGAAGGCTCCAATGGCATCTTCATCAATATATTTCTCTATTTGAGGAAAAAGGACGACCCCAAATATGGTAAGAGCTAATACCAACTTGAACGGACCCCAATTCTTGGCTAGAGCATAAGATTGCATTAGGTCTTCAAAGTATTCTTGTGGATACCCGGCTACACCATTTCTTTTCGCCACGAATCTTCAACTGGTCCTTACCAATCCTCAACAATGTTGCTAACCTCTCATCGGAGTAGTACGGCCCCTGGAATTGATAGGGCCTTGCCTGAGACCGGGAGAATCCCAAAAACTGCTCGTACTCTTCTAGTGTGGGCGACAGTTGGAAATTTTTGAAGAAGAAGCACCTCGTATCGGAATCATAGAATTGGCTTAAAGCCACAAGAGCCTCTTCTTGGACATTCAACTGCAGGAGCTTGCGGATATTCCCATATGCTAAGTCGAAAGCATCTCTTTCAATTGGACCCATGAGGGCTGCACACCGCTTCAAACTACCAACATCCACCTTCTTTACAACCGGCAGGCGGGGAGTAAGTGAAGCTTTGCTACTTGATTCCATTTCGAAACACCTATGACAAGATGGCGCATTACTTGGTGGTCCTCGACAAGCAAATGCAAATGAGATGTACTATGAATGCGTGAGTTGCAGAAACTTAAATTTATGCAATGCAGTGATGTATGCCAATGACAATGATGCTTTATGCAAATGCAAGGTTAGAAAAAACTTTATTTGCAATAACTCAGGTTTTCCCCTTTTTTTGAAAGTACGGACCGTACATTGCCTCATATAGACCGGATGGAGGAAAAAGCTACAGCAGTAACTCTTTCTTCCTTTTTTGAAAAGTGGGTCATATGTCGCATTATGCGGACTGGCAAAAAGAAAAGGCTATAATAGCACCCTTTTTTCTTTTCTTCTTTTTTTGAAAATTTTCTTTTTTAGGAAAGACATGTCTAAACTACAATGCAACACACAATTTGTATGTCCTCGTGTCCTACACAGGTGGGAATCCTAAGTTCTAGGGCAACTTCAAAGGTTCCTTCTATGTAGTTCTAATTCACACCCTCACAATGGCTACCAGAGCTATAGAATCCTCATGGCGACATCCACAAATGTAGAGAACTACCAAGTGTGAAGCGTCATGAGAAAGCGTACTCTGGTTGAGACTTTCATGAGTATCGATGCATGAGTCTCGAATGACACTCACTAATCGTCTCCACTCTCCTAGGTTTTGTTGGATCCGGTATAGGAGCCCACTCATAACATATAAACAAAGTAAGGTGTGAAAGTGTGTGATTGAGGACATACTTTTCTAAAAACTACCCTCCCGACTCACAAAGAAAAAACTGGACTCAGTCGCATGAAGCAAACAATAATATGTCGTCTACCCTAAGGTTTTATCACTTCAAAACAAATGAACTAACCTAAGGTGTCATCAACAACCATATAGAGCTTACCTCAAGAAAGGGAGCAGAGAAGAAGGGATTATGATAGATGGGGAAAGCATGCATAGTTATAAGCATATAAAGAAAGAAAAGAAAAAGTAAGGAAATGAAGAAGTAAAATGAAAACTAATTCAAATCAAACATTTTGAACCACACATCGGATTAATTAGGCTTGACCTCTTTTAAAAAAAGTTTTTTTATGTCCCCGATGAAATCGCCAAATAATTGCGCCCCTAAAAATCCGGTTTGGGATTTCTCGTGTACAACGTGAAAATTGTGAAGCCGCCACTAATATTTTAATTTTTAGACCAAAACATTAGAAAAGGTCTTTTTACAAAAGGCGGGTGGTCTTTCAAATGAAATGTAGGTTCGGGGTCGGTTAGGTGTGGGAAGGTGTTAGCACTCCCACACCTCCTTTCTACCGAAAGGAACCATTAATTCGATGTGTGGTTTAGATTGTTTGATTTGAGATAATTTTTGTTCTACTTCTTTTCTTTTCCTTTTTTATTTGAAAGAGTTTTATTGAAGACAAGGGAGAAAGGAATCTTTTTGAGATTTTTGAAAAGCGAGCTTGACGGGATATAACCCGGTCTACGTTACTTCATTGATCGAGGATCAAAGCTACGTAGTTCTTAATTCTTTGTTTTGGGGGGTTTTTTTTGAAAGCGAGCTTGACGGGATATGACCCGGTCCTACGTACCCTCATTGACTGAGGGATCAAAGCTACGTAGTTCTTAGTTCTTTGTTTTGATTTTTTGAAAGCGAGCTTGACGGGATATGACCCGGTCCTACGTACCCTCAATGACTGAGGGATCAAAGCTACGTAGTTCTTAATTCTTTGCGTCCGAAGGCGGCTTTGTGATTTTTTGAAAGTGTGACTAAACTTAGGTTTTTTAAAAGAGTGCTTGACGGGATGTGACCCGCTCCCTACGCACTTCAATGAGATGAGGGATCAAAGCTACGTAGTTCTTGATTCTTTGTTTTGGAAATCTGTGTTTTATCTTTATCTTATCTTTTGGTTTTTTGAAATATGACTCAAGCGTTCATGAATACCAAACAAGCTTCGGCTTCGAGTGGCGTTCACTACTAACTTGAAAGAAAAGTGTTGGAACCGATAATCAATCGAGCAAATACTCAAGTGATTACTAGTCGCAACGTTTTATTATCTTTTTTGAAATTATTTTGGAAAAGGATGAGTATTAGTGATAATTAACACTAATGACTCATATTGTTTTTGAGTTTTTTTTATTAATTTGCTTTTGATTAGGGTGTGGGAGTTTTCATGATAGTCAAACAAGCAATGGCTTCGAGTGACTAATACTAGTAACTCCATCATTAACGATCAAACAAGCGAAGCTTCGAGTGATGGTTAATGATTTTATTTATGAAAAGAGCCTTAGTTTTTTTATTTGAAAACATTTGACTTGGGGCTTTGAAAAGAAAGTAGAACATTTGCAAATCCTTTTTATTCTAAACCAAAGCGCAACAATTGCAAATTCACAAGCAAATAACAATTAATACACAAGAGTATCATGATATAGGAATCTAAGCTAACATGTGAAATTGCAAAATAAGTCCCAAGCAAAGCATGTATTTATTCAACCTAAAAAACAATCTAGCAACCTAAACCTCAAACCTAAACTTTAACCTAAAGGCACACATAGTGGCACCAACCCTAATCCAAACCCTAATTATAGATCAAACAATGGAAGGTATTATTCAATGAAAATAGGCCCATGGCCAAGACTAAACATGCAAGGAAAACTTTGAGTATTAAGCAAAAATCTATGACTATCTTACAAGAATTATTAAGAGATAAAGTAAAGGGTGAAAAGACAACTTGTACAAAATTAAATCTAATGAATCCTTTCTAGCCATCTTCATCACTTTGGATTGAATACTCTAAACACTTTGTGGGAATCATTTGGCAAGATCATCAACCAACAACAACATAATTAAATTACAAGAACATTAAACATTTAAACTATGAGATAGACTTGAATCCTTTCTTGCAATCTTCACCACTTTAAATCAAAAGTACTAGGTACTTAGTGGGAATCCTCTTGCAAGATCATCAAAAATCAAACTAAACCTAATTTATTGCACACAATGCGAAAGGAACATGACATCAAATTATGAAATAAATTTGAATCCTTCTTGCAATCTTCACCACTTTAAATTAAAAGTACTAAGTACTTAGTGGTGAATCCTTTGCAAGATCATCAATAGCTAAACCAAGAAACATATCAAAACCAAATGAAACCTAATTTATTAAAGCATATGCGAAATGAACATGGTGTTAAACTCTAAAATGAACTTGAATCCTTTCTTGCAATCTTCACCACTTTAAATCAAAAGTACCAAGTACTTAGTGGTGAATCCTTTTGCAAGATCATCAACAAAACAAATTAAAAATCAAGCAAAACCTAATTTATTTACAATATGCGAAATGTGCATGATATTAAACTATGAAAATAAACTTGAATCCTTTCTTGCAATCTTCACCACTTTAAATCAAAAGTACCAAGTACTTAGTGGTGAATCCTTTGCAAGATCATCAACAATTAAACCAAGAAACATATTAAAAATCAAATGAAACTTAATTTATTTACCTATGCGAAATGAGCAAGATGTTAAGCTATGAAAACAAGCTTGAATCCTTTCTTGCAATCTTCACCACTTTAAATCAAAAGTACCAAGTACTTAGTGGTGAATCCTTTTGCAAGATCATCAACAAAACAAATTGAAAATCAAGCAAAACCTAATTTATTTTGGAGTATGCGAAATGAACATAAGGTTAAGCTATGAAATGAACTTGAATCCTTTCTAGTCATCTCCATCACTCAAATCAAAGTGCCTTAAGCACTAGTGATAGATCATATGACTAGATCATCAACAACTAAACAAGAACAACATTACTACTAAAATAAAATACTCACAATGAAGAAACATAAAATTAACTTGAGCCTATTTTTTTGTTTAGTAAAATGACAACAAAATTAACATAAAGCATCATAAAACCATTTATTAAGGGTGAGATACCAAATCTCACCCACCAACAACAACAAGCTACATTATGAAAAATGAATATGATAGATGTACTAAATGATGAAGAAAATGCAAGATGAGGAGAAGAAAATAGGTTCTAATGTATAATGCTTGAAGATGATGCAAAGGGATCAAGGGTTTTACCTTATTTCTAAGAGAGAAAAGAAGAGATTGAAAGAAATGGATGAGAGGGAGGAGGAGAATGGCTTCGGCCTTGAAGAGAGAGAGAGAGGAGAGAGAATTGTTTTTGTGTTTTTGAAGGGAATCAAAGGCAAAAGTCCTTCATGGGTGAAAAGGAAGAGGTATTTATAGATTTTTTGAGGTTTTGGGGTATCATTGTCTTTTTGTTTTTGATGAGCCTCTAGGATTGAGTCTTAAAATTAAATGGAGGGTTGGGATGAATCATCACATGGATTAGGGGTATTTAGAAAACACAAGTGAAGGTGAGTGTATGAGAGAGTGGGGCGCAAGCCATAGGAAAAAAAAGAAAAAGGAAATAAACTTTTATTTATTTTGGGAAAGGAGTGTCTCATGAAATAGGGTTAGGGGTATTTTTGTGATGGGATGTTACCAAAGAAGTAAGTTTGCATTTTTGGGTGGAAGCATTAGTGTAAGTGAGTGAGGTAATTTACCAAAGAGGGGCAAAGTTAAGGATAGGAATAAATCAAATCTTAGTGAATAAGAAATGAAGTGTGTAGAAACTTCTAGAAGGAGGGAGAGGGGGTATGTGGCGCATAATATGCTGAAATGTGAGGGGAAAAATAAAAAAATGATGGTTTTTTGGTGTTTTGTCTTATTGAGGACACTTCCCATTTTTGGTTTTTGAAATTTAAATTTTTGGGCATGTAAAATAGAAGTGCACCTATTGGAAATATGTAACATGTTTTTGGGCACCATAAAATAGTCTCCCTAATTATTTTTAGACAACCAAAATTGTCATTTAATAATTTGGGAAATATTAAATGGTCTTTTAATATTTTTTATGCAATAAAAATAGGAAAAGTGCATTTTAATTATTTTAGGCTAGGATATTCTCTCTAAAAATTGTACAAAAATTCTCTTGGATAAGAGAAAATATACTTTTGGTGTGTGCATACTTTTGACGAGAAAATTATCCTGTGCGTAAAATGACCAAAATGCCCTCTTACCCTAAAAATCCTAACTTGTCCAAAAAGTGCATTTCAACTTTAAAAATGATTTTAGAAACTTTGGAATGACTTTTAGGACCCTAAATGCAATGCATGATGCTATTTCTTTTTATTTATTTATTTTTGGGGAAAATTAGGGTTTTGACCTAAGCCGGACAAAATTGGGGTATGACAGAACCAACTATTGGGGATCTACAACAAGGAACAGTTATTGATTGAACCCTCTACTCCTCCTAACCCTCATACTCAGTTGCGGTGATTAACCTCTTGTTCCGGACTGGGCTCAAAGCCCAATTCGTCATGAAAGGAATCACCGCCTAAGACTGGGCTATGCCCAATACCGAAGTTTCGAAGCTTGTCCAACACAAGATACAGATCAATGGCCCGGATCAAACCACTGCATCCAACGGCGCACGTCGAACCTTTACTCTATAAAGAGAGTCGCACTCCTCGGTTCAGGTACGTTCTCATTCTTCGCATACCTCTCATATTTCCTTGTTGACTTGAGCATCAGAGTGTTTGCAGGTACACCCCACCCGACGTGCATGAACAAGCTACCTCAGACCATCCGAGGCCAATTTTCAACAATCCAAAGTCCATCTCCAACTTCCAGAAACACACTAACTTGTACCCCAGAACATTCACATTCCTAGCTTTAGGTACCGAACGATGGCGACCACAGTGGGAGCATAATCCCTTGCTTCCAAACTTATCCACATCTGTATTCAATATCCGACCCAACCGTCGACAATAGTAGTAACGGGTGGACACTCTGTCTCGTTCCGAGAAACGAAACGCATGTTGAAATGCAAATGGCAAGAGATCGCTAATCTGATTGTCGTCCACAACAACAAGCCGGCCCCTTTTAGACAACCGTTGTTTTTCTCCGATGAAAACTTCCTCATCATTTGTTCCGGCCTGAGCTAAAAATCCCCTTTTTGGGAACTTGGCCCTGGCCCAATACGCCTTCCAAACGGCCAAAAACGCTTGCCACACCGAAGCACCATGCGCCTCACTCGGGCACTCGTGAGTGACGACTAGGATTGCCCGGCCAGATCCGACGGACAAGACCGTGCTACTACGTCTATAAATAGAGGCGCAGGCCACCAATTCCAGGTACGCTCTCATTCTTGTATATTCCGCCTTATTCGTCTACTGACTTAGGCATCAGAGTGTCTGCATGTACCCCCCACCCGACGTGGGACGAAGATCAACTCGGACCTCCCGAGCTCAATCTTCAAGGCACGCGAAGCAAGATCCCCAAGCTCCTTGGACAAGGTATATCCAAATTCTAGGACCGAACATTGGCGACCACAGTGGGAGCCAAATCACTTGCTTCCACTCCGACGTACATTTGGCATACGTAATATCCGACATGGAACTCGCGAGAGGCTACTCCTTCTCATCCGGCATGTCCAGGCGCGCGGTGAAACGGAAATGGCGCAAGATTGCTGGAACTAAATTCTACTTCCCATGGAAGGACATTCCCTCCAAGACAACCACTATTCTTCTCTGACGAGGACTATCTCCTCGGGGAGCCCAACGAACACATCCCTTTGATCATATCGGCAACCATATCTTGTGTCGAAGTACGGAGGGTCCTCGTCGACCAAGGGAGCGCTGCCGACCTCATGTTCCAGAACCTTATCCCCGCTTTCGGCCTATCTTCTGACGGCCTGGACCCCTACTCCGGGCCAAACCTTACAATTTTTGGCCAGAAGATCGCACGACCCTTGGGCTACCTAGAAACTTGTGTTACTTATGGAGAAAAGAAGCTCGCCCGAGCAATCAAGACCACGCTCTTAGTAATACCTATGGTTTCTCCCTACAACTGCGTCGTCGGAAGACCGACTTTGGCAAAACTCGGTGTCGTCGCCTCAGCTGTTCACCTGAAGCTAAGATTCCACGCCATCTACGGTGAAGTCGTGACTATACCGGCCGACCTAGAGGCTGCGAAGCACTATCATTATCTCACCCTACTCAGGGTCCGATCTCAACCCCAAGACCTGGATACCCGCTACGACCCCTGACAGCTCTAAAGATAAATCTGATGATGAACTAGTGAAAGAGCTCAAAAAGAGGAACAAACACCCCGAGCCCAATGGGACTTTTCTGGACATCCACCTCGGCGAGGATCCTAACAAGACCATCAAAATAGGCGCCGATCTCGACGACACTGTAAGGAAAGCACTAACTGCGTGCCTACGACGTATCGCCGACCTTTTCGCGTGGTCTGCTTCAGAAATGTCGGGCATCCTGTGAATATATGCTTTGACAGGATTATTTTTGATGATCGACAAAAGAAGGACTTGTTTGCAAAAAGCGGGCAAAGATCCACTTCATCAAAGTCTTGGATTACTTGAAATATTTTCC
Organism: Oxytropis ochrocephala; assembly: GCA_020916435.1. NCBI lineage: Eukaryota > Viridiplantae > Streptophyta > Magnoliopsida > Fabales > Fabaceae > Oxytropis > Oxytropis ochrocephala. The sequence goes on along the minus strand of CM037092.1, from coordinate 61,430,937 downwards.
TACTATCCATGTATTTTTTAGAATCCTATGTGAGTAGTAGAAAAGCTCGCTTGAAAATAAATCACACACTCACAAAACTTATTTTCATAAAATAATAGTTCTTTCACAATAAAATGTTTTTGGAAAAGGAGTTATTTTGAAAATTATTTTTTGGGCCTTTCTAGCATGGAAACAGCTTTTTTAACTAGCATAATTGATTATGGTCTTAGCCATACTCTATTATGACTGCAGAAGCCAAATCTTGCGCAACACAAGCTAGCATAATCTGTTATGGTATCTAGCATAGTCGATTATGCTGCGGAGTCCTCCTGTGTGTGACAGTCGCGCCCCAATATTGGATTATGGATTCCTCATAATCGATTATGGAGCGATCTGACAGCTTTGTCTTTATTTGACTTCCTTATTTAGCATTTGCCATTATCACTATAAATAGGAGTTCTTCTTGACACTTTCACACGCAATATTCCTTTGACTCCTAATTCTCTAAGCAAGAATATTCTCTAATCACTCTCATTTTATTTTACTCTTGATTTATTATTCTTGAGAGCTTTTATACTATTCAATTTATTGTGTAATCTTACTTGAGCTTCAATTTGTTCTATCTACACTTGGGTGTAATCTTCTTTACTTGTTTCTTCTCAATTGTAATTGTTTTTGGGGTGTGATCCTATAAATTCATTGAGAGGCTATATCTCTTGAGTAGAGGAGACCCAGTTGGAAATCACTTTTATTTGTAAAGGTTTCTAGCTGAACCTGTTTTAAAAGCTAGTGCTTTAGTGATTAAAATCCCTTGGTGGTTTTGCCTTGGGGACTGGACGTAGGCCTCAAGAGTGGTCGAACCAGGATAAATCTATGTGCCTATTTCTTTCATCTCTTTTATTTTCTATTCCACGTTGTTATCTATTTACATTCCGCATTGTTATTCAATAATTGTCATTTACTTCAAAGTTATTATTAAAGCACTAATATCTATTTAAATTTTCTTTAAGTGATTAATTTTTTATTAAACTCAAATTTACAATTCACCCCCCCCCCTCTTGTGTTTGGAGTCACTTGTTCAACACATCCCTCTTGAAGTAGCCTACCACCACGTGTCTTTCAACCCCAATGCTAAATACGTCGCTCAACGGCGAAGAGTACAAAGCGAAGAGAAAGCATAAGTCGTCTCTAAAGCGATCGACGATCTGGTCTCGGCATGTTTCGTCAAAGAAGTGAAGTACACTACCTGGCTCTGAAACATTGTCCTTGTAAAAAAGAGCAACGGTAAGTGGAGGATGCGTTTTGACTACACCGACCTGAATAAGGCGTGCCCGGAAGACGCTTTCCCAGTGCCGAGTATCGATAAACTGGTGGATAATGCCTCGGGCTTTCGATCGCTTCTCCTTTTGGACGCTCGTGATGAACCCACCAGAACAGGAAAATACCTCCTTCATGATCGACCGGGGCAACTATTGTACACGGTCATGCCTTTTGGTTTAAAGAATGTCGGGGCAACGACGTGGAATGATGAACAAAGTTTTCTGAGATCAAATCGGCAGGGTCGTCGAGGTCTTCCTCGACGACATTGTTATACCCCAATTTTGTCTGAGTTCTTTTTAATAGTTTTTAATTTGGACTTTTTCAACCATTTTATTTTAGACTTTTTTCAATCATTTTATTTTGGACTTTTTTTGAAAATTACAAAAAATAGTAGTTTTTTGCGTATTTTCGGGTGTTAGTTTTTGGCTACTATTCGAAGGAAATTTCACTCTCCTTGGACCTCGTTTTTACGATCTGAACAGTGAAAGTGAAGACATATTTCCCACGAACCCGCTGTAAAAAAATGAAGACGATCCGACGGTTAACGATTCCGGAATCGCACTTTTACGATGAGAGGTTTGAGAAAAACGGACAAAAACTGCAGTTATTATGAAGGCAATTTCTCTCTCCTCGCACCTCGTTTTGACGATCCGAACGGTGAAAGCGGAGATATATGTGTCACGAACCTGCTGTCAAAAAAAAGAAAGACGATCCAACGGTTAACGAATCCGAATCGCAAATTTACGGTGATGTGTTTGAGAAAAACGAAAATTGTGTTTTAAAGGGGAATTGCTTTCTCTACCTTGTTTTAGTCCCACATTGCTCACAAGAAACAAGAGCTCCCTAGCAATTGGATATAAAAGGGGTTGAGAGGTGAAGATTAGAGTGGGAGATCATTGGCAGGTTAAGTGATCTTTTGGGTCAAAGCGATAGCGACCCATTTCACTAAAAGTCTGTCTTTGATCATTTGGACGTTTTGAGTCGGCTTTCCGATTCTCAAAAAGCGGTTCTTGCGGTCTTGGAGTCAAAATGGACCAGATAGGAGTCCGGTTTGCTTAGTCCGGTTCGGCACTCGTCGAGTCCAGGTTAGTTTTGTATTTATTTTGTTTATTTTTATGTACATATTTATTTATCATTTATTTATAATATAATCTATTTATTTATTTATTTATTTGTTTATGTATATATCTATTCATATTTATTTATGTATATAGTTATTTATTTGTTTATTTATTATATTTTTTTAGCCTAGTCTTTATTAATTATCAGTTTTTGTCTTTTTTTATGCACAAATTAGTTTATTTCTTTGAAAATCAAATAAAAGACTAAGTCGGTTGCTGTACAACCTGTTAGTCATCATCCTAGGACCAATGAGTTGTATAGCTTCAAGAATCCTAAAAATTTATAAAAATATAAATAAATCATTTCTCCTAAAAATAAAGACTAAGTCGGTTGTACAACCGAAAGTTAGTCATCATCCTAGGACCAATGAGTCAGATGCAGTTCAAGAATCCTAAAAATTTATAAAAATACAAATAAATTATTTTCCTCTCAAGTCAAATAACGGGCTAAGTCGGTTGTACAACCGGTTAGTCATCATTTTAGGACCAATGAGTCAGATAGTTCAAGAATCCTACAAAAAATTTAATAAAATATAAATAAATCATTTTTCCAAAAATAAACGGCTAAGTCGGTTGTACAACCAAGTTAGTCATTATTTAGGGCCAATGAGTTGTAGAGTTCAGTAACCCCTGAAAATTTAATAAATACGAATAAACTATTTTTCCATAAATAGGGAACTAAGTCGGTTGTACAACCGGGTTAGTCAGCGTTCTAGAACTAATGAGCTGTACAGTTCAAGAGTTCTAGAATACCTATTCTAAAACGGACCCACCTCATACCAAACCAACTTCTTTCAAAAACTCAAAAATTACTTTCGAAAAGTAGGGACTAAGTCTGGTTGTACAATCGGGTTAGTCATTCCCAGGAATCAAAGAGTCATGATAGTTCAAGGAATCATAGGACCCCTACACTAAAAAACACCAACCAATAAACCTTTTTCAGGAAGAACTACGTAGCTTTGATTCCTCCATTGCATCCGGAGGTACGTAGGAGCAAGAGACCACTCTTGTCAAGCACTAAAAATTAAAAATTTAATTAAGTCTTTTTCCTCTATAAATAAAAGGGTAATTATTAATAAATCTTAACTAGTTAGACAAAGGATGTCGTGGGGTGCTAATACCTTCCCCACACATAATGACTCCCGAACCCTAAACCTGCCTTGTCCTAAGCATAAAGGGATTTTCCGAATTTGCCCTTAAACTAAAATTTGGTGGCGGCTTCCTTTGAACTTTCGAAGAATCCTTTCCTCGGATTTTTCGGTCGCTACAACATGATTGTTAAAAGCAAAGAAGACAAGGCCCATGTGGCCGACCTCGAGGAGATCTTCGGTGAGGCCAGAAAGAACAACCTCAGGTTTAATCCTGAGAAATGCACTTTTGGAGTAAGAGTAGGAAAGTTCCTCGGTTTCTGTCTCACCGAGAGAGGGATTGAGGAAAATTTTGACAAATGTAGGGCCTGACCAACATGTGTCCCCCAACGACCAAGAAAGAAGTCCAAAAGTTGACCGGGATAATAGCCGCCCTATCCAGATTTGTCTCAAAGGCGGCTAACCGATCTCTCCCTTTCTTTAGAATTCTGAATAAGGGAGTAGAATTCCAGTGGACGCCAGACTGTCAAAACGCATTATCTGAACTCAAGTAGATACTGTCAGATCCTCCAAACTGTTGAAACCACAAGAAGGGGAAACTCTGTATCTCTACCTCGCCGTCACCGAGGAAAAGTAAGTGCAGTCCTGATCCAAGAAACAGAAGGCGGACACCCCGTTTACTTTGTAAGCAAGGTGCTAAAGTGGGCCGAGTCCAGGTATCAACAAATAGAAAAGGTGGCTCTCGCCTTGGTGGTAGCACACCAAATAGTCGTTCCTAATGATCAACCTATTCGCCAAGTCCTGCATCATCTCGACCTAATTGGAAGAATCATCAAGTGGGCAGTGGAACTTTTCGAGTTCGGTATCAAGGGGGAAATCGAAATTTCCGAGTTCGGTACAAAATACGGAGCTTGGTTCTCCCTTAAGGTTCAGGCACTGGCCGATTTTCTAATACGGACTTCTTGCAATGGACCCTCCACGTCGATGGATCTTCGAATTCGAGAGGGAGCAGGGCCAGGCTAATCTTGGAGATTTCTAAATGACTGATGATACAGGTCTCCCTGTTTCACATTCACAACCTCCAACAATCAAGTCGAGAACGAAGCATGCATCGCCGGACTAAAACTGGCATCAGACTTCGGTGCGAAATCCATCGAATTGAACACCGACTCATTGCTAGTGGTTTCACAGGTCAAGGAAGAGTTCTTGGCGAAAGATCCGATACTGCAAAGCTACTTGGCCCGAGTATAGGAGCTACTCCTACAGTTCGAAAAAGTCGAGCTAAGACACGTCACTCGTTTAAAAAATGCTCGAGCAGACGTCCTAGAGAAGTTGTCTAGCACCAAGCCGACGGGTAATCTCCGGAACATCATTCAGAAAAGCTTGGCGAGGCCTAGCGGACCTCACCCCCTTTAAATGACTGATGTCCATGCCATAGTCGAGCAAAACGGATGGATACAGCCGATCAAAAGATACATTGAATCTAGCCTCGACCCATCCGACCCTAAAGAAGCCGATGCTGTCCGCAAAAGGGCAACCTCTTTCACAGTAATAGACGACAAGCTGTTCCGGCGAGGCTTCTCTTCTCCATTACTGAAATTTTGTGTGGGAGAAGAGGCTGACTATGTGCTTAGAGAGATCCACAAAGATATCTTCGGGCAAGACTTAGGGGCCCGAGCCCTATCGAAGAAAGCCCACCGTGCTGGTTACTTCTGACCAAGCATGCACTACAAGAAAATCGTTGATTTGCCACGGACATTTCCGTCGCAAATGTACAAATTTCCGTGGCAAAACAACATTTGCCACGGATTTGCCACGGACCAAAAATGGTGGCAAAAACGCTCGTCGCAAATCGTTTGCCACGGACTTTTCCGTGGTAAATTTTTCCGTCGCTAACCCGTGGCAAATCCGTCGCAATTATCCGTGGCAAAGTCGTCGCAAATTTCATCGCAAATCCGTGGCAAATCCGTCGCAAAAATTAAAAAAAAATTAAAAAAAAATTAAATCATAATTTTAATTCTTCAACCGATTCATTAGTCAATGTTATCATCACAATTATTTAGAATCAAACTCTCTACACTTGAAATTTAGCTAGAGATATTAAAAAAATAAAGGATAATATGATTAATGTAAATGAAAAACAAAAGACTCCAAGAATTGACCTAGTGAAGCATGCATGACTTGAAAATATCACTATAATGCACTTAAAGACTACAATAATACATAAAGTATAAATAGGTGACAATTCATTGGCAAAAATTGCACCTCTTCAAAGGTCATGATAAATTTTCAAAAAAAATGGGGTTGTATGTACACATAAAATATACATACATATAGATAGATAAAAAGAAAAATAAAGGAGAAAGAGTTATCTAGTTTGAACTAATGACACTATAACAGCTTACATCATCAAGCTTGCCACCGCATAACCCACATAGCCCACACTGGGCCGCATCACCAAAAGGACTTCTAGTGGTTCTTGATCTTCCAACCTCTTGTGCTCTTATGGTCAAGAATTCGCTATATCCTCGCAAGTCATTAGCATGAACTACCAAGTAAGTGTGTGGTTTAGAGTTTCCAGAGCGGTGAAATTGATATTAAGTATTGGCACCACTATTTTGCTAAGCCAACAAGTTAACAAATGATTGTGTTTGGTTGTGTCGAATTATTGTAATGAATTGTAAATATTGTATTAGGCAACAACATACTGTAATTAGCTTTAGACAAGTGCATAATTGTGTATAATTACCTTCCATATGCATAGCTGATCCATAGCCTAGGATTGATCTTGAATGATCATGTAATAATGATGTAATAACATTGTCAAAAAATGTAATGATGTAATAATCACCATTAGTCAATGCTATATTTACAATTAATTACATTTATTCTGACAGCTTTCTTAGATGATATTTTGAAAAATGTTCTCAACTGTGTTTCTCAACTGTGGAGAAGAAAATGATTAACTAGAGCATTTCTTCACCATTCATCGTTACATGAATGAAAACATTAGAAAGATAGAAACACCCCAAAATTTAAAGGCATAAAGGCAATCAACCTGAGGTCTCAAGCTCGCTTGTAGTAATTTTGATACACTTGATGCTATTTCTTGCTCATAAAGATTGTCAAAAAGGCCATTTGTGGCGAACACAATCACATCACCATCGTTTAGATCGACCTTGTACTCCTGAAACACATTTCAACTTCTATTTCTAATAGTTCTTCAAAATCACTTTAGAAAACAATTTTGAAAACCAAAAACCAAAACTATATCAACAAGTAATCTGAAATCCTCCAATGCCACTTCTAAAGTTTTGGGCGTCACTGTTCGCATGAAGTATACTCAAAAGTTTGTGATTTTACAAAAAGGTAAACGATAATTTTCCAAATATTTCTCACAACCAGTGAAAATGACAAATAGTTACGACGTAGATTACATACCTCAATGATATCTGAGTGATCATCATCTTTAACTATCTGTAACGGAAAACCAATTCATGAAACATGGCATTTGATTTTTGGAAGATGGAGCCATCTCTTATAATGAGGAATCCAAAGTTGTTCCCAACATTGGCTGCATGGAGGGTCTGCAAATAAATTGATATAGATGATTCATATCCTTGGAAACACTACAAGAAAAGCTTGTTTTAGCCACCAAAGAATTGCCACTGAGCTTATTCCGTCGCAATTTGCCACGGATTTGCGACGGCATGAGTAAAAATATAGGCGCGAAATTTCACTGTGTTTGCCACGGGTTTGCCACGGCATATGTGAAAGGACAGACACATTTGCCACGGAGATGCCGTGGCAACCCATTAGTCAAAATTAAAAGAGCCTGATACATAAAATCGTAACGTTCTCTCTTCCTTTCACTCTCCACCTTCGCTCTCCCTCCGACCTTCTCCCCTCCGCCTCCTCTCCGACCTTCTCCCTCCGCTCCCTCGATCGCTCTCACGCTCACTCTCACTCTCCACCTTTCACTTTCCTCACCTCCTTCCTCCTCAACCTCCACCGCACTTTCCTCACTCTCACTTCTCTCTCTCTCGTCTTTCACCCTCCATCTCGCCTCCGTCATTGCTCACCCGGTCCTCCATCGCTCACCACCACCATTTCGTCCCCCTCTTCAAGCGCTGCTCATCTCCACCATCGAGAAGAATCGCCGCCCACTCCACCGCCAATGAACCATCATTATAGACAACGACTTCTTCTTCCTCAAGGGTTTGTTTTATTCTTCTATTACACTTCTATTAAACTTCTATTGAACATAAAGCCCTAATTTTTGATTAACTCAAACCCTAACCCCTTTTCCTAATTTGTTATCTTATATCCGATGCGGTGAGGTAAATTTCTCTTTCTCAAATTGTGTGTCTTCGCGTTTGTTACCTTAAGGAAGTGATTTGTTCCTTGAGTGTGATGGATTCTTTTCCTAGAAGTGATTCATTTGCTTGTATTGTGCTTTATAATTTCTCTTTATGTCATTCATTTGGAGTTTATTCTTTTTAATGAGCATTGCAATGTAAATATCAACAAACCTCTCGTGTGTTCTTAGATAGAGTGGAACATTTTATTCATCATGTCGCTCACGAAGATCAAATATTTCAAAAACGAGTTCGGATACAAAGCAGTATTATGATATCTTTGTTTTGACCGCCTCCTCCTTTCGGGAGGGGTAATTGCTATATTTGTTTCGCTTGGTTGTATTTTCCTCTTGTGTCCTCTCAGTATTATTCCAACAGAATTCTCAAGGGGTTGTGAGTCTTCATTTCGGGGGATGTCATTCACAAGTTACATTGATGCTCGCTGCTAAGGTCGTCTTTGTTAATTTCACGAACGGAAATGCACAAGCCGTATATATCTTTAATATGGTTTTTTAGTTTACTTCCAAATGTGTAATACTTGTGATTTGCTGGATTCCGTGCTACTGAATTTAATGAAGGGATGAGAGCTAGGGCAAGAGGAGAAGTGCCCAAGAGCCACTGCCTCGCCATGTATAAGGTTCGTTGATAATATTTATTGCCGTAATCTTTTGAGCATTTGGCTTAACTTATTTTATTTTATTTTACTCGAGTTTATAAACTCATGTTTGGGAACTCCACGATTAGCATTTTCTCAAGCCCTGCACTGCGTGCTTCGTTGGCTTCCCAAACATACACCAAGGGTAGCAATGTAGCATATTTAGGAGTTGTCTTCTTTTTTGACTAAAGTTTGCCTTTTCGAAATTAGATGGATTCACATGAAATCCAATGGGTATATAATCGAAAAGTCATGAGATTTTTTTGAACTACTTGGTGTTTATTATCTCAAAGTTAAGTTAGGAGAGCCCGATACAAGGAAAGGTATTATGTCAAAAATTTGGTGCATTGATCCGGAGGAGATTGACAAAATTAAAAATGAAACAAGAAGTTATGTACGTATTCTTGGAGTTGCTTGTCGTTTCTTTACACTCACACATACCGCAACTTTCCTTAACACATGCATGGCATAAAATGGAAAATTTAAAAGATTACAAATTCATTTCATCGCTCAAGTTTTCCAAGTTCTTTATCTTCATGATAAAATTTTCGCTTTTTCTCAAGCACACGCCTTAGAGAAGCATGTAAACTTCTCCATTTTCTTTCCGTAAATATTGATGCGCTTTTAGTATGTCTTGAATTCAAGATCTTTCTATCACCGTGTTCGAACGCAAGGATGTATACTTCAATTCAAATTAAAACACTTGGTGTGATTGTTATTTTCCCTATTTTAAATTTTTTAGAAAAAGTTGAAAACATTTGGGCATTATTACGAGTAGGTACTACAGAGTACCCAAAATTCTTCCACAAGGAGAGGGAACATGCTTATGAAGTTCCTTGGCATGTTATGCCTATGAGAAAATAAGGGTACGAGCATTGGTTAAAAGTTTATTTTATGTTTTCCACGTGCATTAATAGATATTTGTTGGATTCTATTTTTTTTTCTTGTTGATGACTATTTAGTATTGACATTGTACTCAATCGATTTCTGGTTATCATGTATTACCTTTGAAGATAGCTGATTGTCGTAATTTTCCTTGTAGGTCTTGAAATATGTAGAAGGTCTTTGTTGGGTTTGCTAGATTACTATCGTGGGTCCGCTCATGGCAATGGTATGGTTCGTAATGCTTTTATTAATTAACATTTATGGGTTATATATTTGCTCTCCAATGCCTCATTGCTTCTATGTTATTGGATTAGTAAGTTGTAAACAAAACATACTCGCATAGTATACAGTTAGTAATTGTTTTGTATCCAATGCCTGATGGAAAGTAATTGTTTTGTATCCAATGCCTGATGAACCTTGTGTTGTAACATGATCTAAAATTTTAAGATGTCTCATATGAAGGATGATAAAACAATCCAAAAGTCCACACTGATCTTCCTTTAGCAAGTTTTTCCTCAGTATCTTTCCATTCTCTCAAAACCTTGTGTTATCGCTGTAACTTTTAAGTTTCATAATAATCGCTTATTACTATTCAAAAGATGGTTGCTATCAGAACTTCTTCTAATGATGATTTTATACGGAATGTAATACAATATGATACACCAAGAACTGGATGCCTTGATGACTTGGTTGTATGTTGTGGTTTGAGTTGTTGACATAGTTTTCTCTAATATCCTTCATTTTGGTTGAAATATCACTCTTCACTATTTAATTATTGTTTCTTCAGTACTACCCATACCATTATGCTCCTTTTCGATCTTAAAGATCTAGCCGATCCGAAATAACTTTTTCATGGGAGAGCCATTTAAACCATTTGATCACTTCATGGAGACTCTACTGCTTCAAGGTTTCTTCACCTTCCCTGTCTTTAGATCTATTGAAGTGATGGGGTTTTAGATGAATAAGGAGACTAGAAAAAATGGAAACTCTTGAAATATGTAATATGATTGACAATGACTTGATGATTGACTGGTACAAAAGGCTAAACACTAATCACTATTTAAAGGGTTACAAATATAGGAAACTAGGTAACAAATCCTCATGATAATAATAATTACGTAATATGGAAACTAATCCTTGAGGTATTCTAAGATACTCTAAGATAAGAAACTAATATTATGAGATAAACTAAGATAGTCTAACATGATATAAGATACAATAATATACGTTCTAAACAAGATCTATCATATCATGCTAAATATATTGATGCTTGTTAATTTCCCACGATGCGCCTGTTGAGTAATCACCTCAAAGATATCGAGATTTGATGATTGATCCTTCATCACCTATTTTTCAATTCTATCCTTCCGTAATATCACTTGGTCATATCGATGTATTTTGCTATATGTTTTATACTTTATCAGTGATACATGGATTACTTTTTGACAGATTTTGAGATTGATATGAATGGCAAACGATTTGCATGGCGTAATAATAGTTTTGGTTTGTCTTGTGTATATGTGTATGAGGGTTTTCTATTCAACATTTTATGAAAATATGATTTCTTTAGAATGAAGTGGTAGTAAGCGCTATTGTTTGAGTATTTTCGTGTGTGCTAAGTCGCTGCTCATTGATGAGAAGAAATTGCTTCACGCCACAAGGAAGCTTGAAGGCACATTAACGGTCTGAATTTTTTTATTTTTTTACATTTTCTCGGGAGGGGTTGGTTGTTACTAAATCTTCTAAATTTATGACTAACTATATCGATTTGTGGTTCATGGTCCAAAATTGTTGGCCTTCAAATTGTATAATTCTACTCCTATTCACATGAAACCTCGTAGAATTAATTTTTTTAATTTTTTTAATTTTTATGACGGATTTGCCACGATTTGCGATGAAATTTGCGACGATTTTGCCACGGATAATTGCGACGGATTTGCCACGGGTTTGCGACGGAAAAATTTGCCACGGAAAAGTCCGTGGCAAACGATTTCTGACGGTGCGCTTTTGCCACCATTTTTGGTCCGTGGCAAATGTTGTTTTGCCACGAAATTTGTACATTTGCGACGAAATGTCCGTGGCAAATCAACGATTTTCTTGTAGTGAAAGTGTATTGCATTGCATAAGGACTATATTTAGGCATTTCTAATCACCGAGCACAAGACAAATTTCCAAAACTAAAGACCCAAATGTCATTGAAACCTATTATGTATTAGTAATCGCAGCTTGCAATTCCATTAGTAATCGCTATCCTCATTAATCTGCAACTTCTTATGAATGTCTTGAAGGTCAAATAGATGCGAGCAAATTTAAAACTATTACTTTCATTTAAAGCAAAGATTTTACTCCAAGGATGAAAGCCTAGTTACCGTAAGATTTAATCGCAAATACGCTTTTTCTTCTCATCCAATGAGCCGCATTTCTCACACGTATGCATTTATTTACTATGAAACCGGAAGAGCATTTCATTTCCCCAAATGCCGCTTACAAATATGAACTTAACATCCTAATCAAAGAGATCCAATACAACACAAGATCTTGTATTCCTACAAAGACATATTACATACGAAAGAGCACGGATACACAAAATAGTATAGTTACCTCAAATCACAAGAGCAACACTAAAAGTAATTTGTGACATACTCGACTCGGGTGATACAAAGAACGTGGTCGAAAATGCAAGATCAATTGAATGAATAATTCGACTTCACTCAATCTAGCTACCGCCATTATTTTTTTTGAGCTATCCTAGTATTCTCGTTCTAATTTAAACTGCTTAGCAGAGAAGTAAGCATTTACCCGTCCACAAAATAAGAGACCAAAATGGATGATGATCCCGAGTTTGTGTTTCAGCTGACACTTCGTAAGCACTTCCGCAGTTTTGTTGTTGAAATATTTTCACAATTTGACACAATATTTTCTCGCTTTTTCATGAGTTCCCCGATATACACCCAAGATACTCCTCGCATAATTTTCTCAGTGTATAAGTGATCGTACTCGATCACCAAGTGTGTTGCTTGTCGCTCCTTCGTCCGGCCGGCCACGATGGTGTGTGGGACCGGTCTTCGAGCACCTCGGCAGGTACTGCAAAAAGACACTCCGACGCCTAGTCGAGGTGTGCTAACGGGCGTGGTATCACAGGGTAGGAATTGCGTGCTGACGAAGATGGGTGGAGGTGGTATTTATACCGGGCGACCGTCCGCAGCGATAAATGCGCGGCGGCGGCGAGAATTGCGGACCAAGACACGGCCTTGGGCCGCTTCACAATCGGGTCACGCCCATTGCTGTGGCACCTTTGTATTTTCTAATACGCCCGAACAGCTTGCCCCCAAGCCTAGTCGTTTTGTAGGCGGCCGAGGCTTGAACTCCCGCCCCTAAAGGTGGCATATTCGCTCGCCGCGTAGGCCGGTCCTATCTCGGAATATCGTCCGACCGGTTGTGGCGTTTGGGCTTCACCGCTATTAATGCGTAATGATTACGCGGGGCTTTGCGTGTCTCGAGGTGCCTTTTGGTGTTCCCCATACAACGGATGGTGGTGAGGCGTGCAGCAGGGCGCGACGCTTCGTCTGGTGGGCCTCCTATAAATAGCGCCTTTGCCGGGCCGCTGTCTTCAACACTGAAAAGCATTCCTCTGCCGCCGACCGAGTTGTTCGCGCGCGCCAAAGCTTTCTCGCTCGAAATCTTCCGTCCGCTCTCTTTTTTCGCAAACCGCTCTCCTCCGTAAGCGCCTCTTTGCCTTTGTTTCTTTATTTTCCGCTTTATTGCTTTCATTTAGTTAGATTCCACGCCGCGCGGGGAGGCGTCCGGTTGGGGACGACCACGCCGCTTCTTCTCCCGAGCGCGCCGGCTCTCGGTGACCTTGACGCCGTGTCCCTTTCATAGGTGGATCCGCCAGACTAAGCGCATCGCCGCATATCCGTGCCCTCAAGCAGAGCCTAGCACTTATGGCGCCGCGTTCCCAAGGAGAGCCGTAAAGGACCGAGTCTATATCATCGGGAGAGCCGGACGGCTTCTCCCCAAATTGTAGAGATGCGTTCCCCGCTTGGCCGCTTCATCATCACGCCTCTAGCTCCACTCGAGCGGCACGGTCCCTATCGACCTCGACGGAATCAGCGAAGTCTTGGGTTCCACCGCCACCTCCCCGCGCGATGGGCCGGCGTGCGAAGGAAGCGACGATCACCGATCGATGTCGTGGGCGACGAGGATACGGGAGATGTCACTCAGCCGGCGGTGGAAAATCCTTTTAACTTTATCGACTTAGAGGCCGACCCTTCGGGGCCCGAACCTATGCACATTGAGGCGGGTCCCAACCGAGCAGTCGTCGACGGTGATGCTGAACAGGCCGGCGAAGGAGTTGAGGAGTCGGCCGGACCAAATGAAGTTGCTGACGATCGGATGGAGGAAGAGGCCGGCCCCTCCCCGATTATTGATGTGAACGATATTTCCTGGGTGTCTGAGAAGATGAGAACTTTCAAAAGTTTTATCCCCCCGGGGGCTCCATGTATTGACGACCTGAACGCCCTCTTCACCAAGCCGGGGTGGAAGGTGAAAGGCATACGAGAAAATGAAAATATAGCGACCGTCCCGACTAAGTTAAAGTTCACCATGCATCGAGTGGTTTTTGAAAAGATGGGGATCGTTCCCCCCTTTACTGGCTTTCAGCAGGATGTTCTCAAATACCTGAACATTGCCCCCTCTCAGATCCATCCGAACGGTTGGGGCTTCATGAAGACGCTTGAGAGTTTGTGCGCCGATTGACCGAAACGCGTGTCGACCGTGCTCTTTCTCGCCTGCTCGAACCGAGTTGGCACGGGAGTACGGAACAATATGGCTCGCAAGGAGCGTGTGTCTTTCAAGAACCGTAGTCGCTCGCCCGCAAGTTTTTCGTGAGCTTACTCGGATTCGCTGTCGCGCGGTTGGAAGAATCAATACTTTTGGGTCGCTCGATGCGCAGGGCCGCTAAGGATATCGCGGAGTTTCTTCCGGGCTGCATCGCAGGAGGAGCTCTTTCTTTCCAATCTCCGGCGGGCGCTCATTTCTCTCGTGAAGCCGGGCGAGTATACATTCGCTGTGTCGACTCGGATGAAGAGGATTCAAATGACTTTGGCTATGATAACGGAGTTGTTCGTCTCTCGCCGCCGCAGAACTCGGAGGGGGATATCCCATGTCGGCCGCTCGCTTGTATGCGAGGGGACAAATTAGTATCCGAGCTCGGTCGGTATCTTTTGCTACTTGGGTGTTCGCTTATTCGCCCGGGTCGATCGACTTCTTTTTTCTTTTTGCAAATAAAACTTTGAAGATGTCCACCTCGTGATGGCTCGCCTCGAGAAGCTCGTCACCGACAAATACCCGTAAGAAACCCCGCCCCTGCCCCAAAGAACGCCGTAACACCCCATCCCCAATAGGAGCGCTGGGGGCGGTCACCAAGATAGAGCGCCGGTGGTGGCCTCGTGGCGTGACGGCCGCACTCCTTCTAAGCGACCGGGGGGAGGAGGAAGAGCGGCTGAGTCCCCTGCTTTTGAACTCGAGGATTTTGATGATGCTCGTGGCACTTTTCAAGAAGGATCCCATGGAGTTCTCGTGGCGACCGCCAAGTCCGCCAACAAGACTATGAAGGATATAAAGAGGAGCCAAGCACGTGAGTTGTTTGCTTATGCTACCTTACCGATCAAATATTCGATATTCGCCTCGCTAACTTAGTTTTCCATTTCAGTGCCGAGGCCGAGCGATGCGCCTGCAGGAAGGTCAAAGAGCTCGAGTCGGCGGGCCGGAGACTTAAAGAGCCGAGCTCGAGATTGCCGCCTGGAGCAAGTCAAGATCAAGCCGGCGATCACCGAAAAGATAAGAAGCAGTTGGCCGAGGATAAGGCCAAGCTGGGGACCAGGAACAAGGAGCTTGCTGATTTGGTGAAGACCCTCAAAGCCAAGGTCGCCCGCTTTGAGGAAGTCAAGACGGCCGCCATCCAGGAGAAGGTTGCCGGTAGCCTCGGCAAAAGCGGGCGCCCTTTACCGCCTCGACAATGTTGTGGCCCAAATGAAGTTGCTCGCCGCCGGGGCATTCAAAGATGACACCCATCCGTGCAGCCCGACTATGTGGTTGAGGGTGAGGAGATCATCTTGCCAGCAAGGATGGATGATGATGGCAAGATGGTCCGCAAGCGGTCTGTGATCCTTGCTCGTGCCAAGAAGTGATTAGCTTGTTATTTTGCCCGCCTGCGAGCGGTTTGTTAACTGTAATTTCGTCGCTCTTTTATTTTTGCTTTGTACTCCGCCTTCGAGCGGTCGAACAGATTCTGCGCCCGGCTTCACCCGGGCGTCTTGCTTTGTAATGAATTTTCACTTTTGATTAACTTGTTTCTTAAACTCGGATGCACCGTTATCCTCGCATTTTTCTAAGTTACGATTGTTAGGCCGATTGTAGGCCGCCATTTTTGGCCTTCACAAGTATGCTTCGCTTTAGGCCGATCGTTGGCCCATTTGCGCTACTACAAAGCGCTGCGTTTTGTCGATCGTTGGGTGGATCATTACCGATCTTTGCAGGTCGCACGGCGCGCCTAATATCGATTATGGATTACCTTTGGGCCACTTCGTGGCACTTTTTGTAGGTCGCCACGCGCGCTTCGATCGTCGCGGGTTATCGACAACCCTTGGGCCACTTCGGTGGCACTCGTAGGTCGCCGCCGCCCACGACGCTTTCTTGTTATCGACAACCCTCGGGCCACTTCGGTGGCACTCGTAGGTCGCCGGCCGCCCACGATCGCTTCTTGGGTTATCACTTAACCCATGGGCCACTTCGGTGACCATGCGGTCGCCGTTATGCGACCGGTCATTAGTTGCAAAATTTAAAACTAAGATGTAATCTAATGGACGCCTCTCGTAAAAACCCCAGCTGGGAAAAAGAGCGCTACCGATATTTATTCATTCAATTGATCGATCGACATAAGATGGGGTACTAAACATAGTAATCGCTTTAACTTGTCACTATTCCATGTCCCGGGATGACCGCCTTCCATGGTTTCTAATTCATACGCCCCACGGCCGGTCTTGTTTATGACACGTGCACGGCCTTCCCAATTCGGGCTAGTTTTCCTTGGCGTGCATTCTTGTTGCCGACGTCCGCCGCTCGAGGACCGCTTGTCCGATCGGAAAGTCTCTTTTCTCGCACTCGGGCGTTGTATCTCCGCAAATGACCTTCCGCTTGACTAATGCTTCTCCGAGGATGCTTGATTGCGTAGCTCTTCAACCAAGTCCAATTCTTCCTTTAAAGACCGCTCGTTCTTGATCATTGTTGGGGGTTGGCGCCCTCCGCTCAAATTGCTTCATTTCTATGGGAATTACCGCGTCCATTCCGTAGACCAATTTGAAAGGTGACTCCCGGCCGATGAGTGGGGGGGTCGCCCTATATGCCCAAAGGACGGATCAAGCTCTTCGACCCAATTTCCTTTGCCTCGCCAAGTCTTCTTTTCAACCCACGCAGATGACTCGCTGGCCGCCTACCCTGCCCGCTCGTGCGAGGGTGTTCGACCGAGGTGAAGCCAGCGCTGCTTTCACTCTAAGTCGGCCAACATTCCTCCGAATTTTCGTCGCAAACCGGGTGCCGCTTGTCCGTTATCACCGCCGGGAACTCCAAACCGCATAGGACGCTCCTACCAAGAATTTGTTGACTTTTGCCGGGTTATGGTCGCCAGAGGCTCGGCCTCTATCCACTTTGTAAAGTAGTCATCGCCACGATCGAATTTGAATTGACCGGTGCCGGTGGAGGGGACCGAGCAAATCCATCCCCACCAAAGAACGGCCATGGTGAGGTGAGGCTTTGCGCTTCGATGAGGGGCGACGTGGACATCCGCATGTATTTGGCATTTCTTGCATTTCGCACCAGCTTCTTGGCATCTCATCCATGGTCGGGCCAAGAGTACCCACTGAGCGCTTCTTTGCTATTGATCGTCCGCCCGTGGTGCCACATAATCCTCATGTATATCTTGTAGGACATGGTTGGACTCGCCTGACGATAGACAACGGAGGAGTGGGCATGAGAGTCCTCCTATATAGCTTCCTTCGATCACGTAATAATTGGTGGACCGCAATCTCAAGGTCTTGGCCTTCTTTGGATCGGTCGGCTCTTCACCCAATGTGATGTAGCGCAGATAGGGGTGATCCAATTGTCTCCTCGCTTCTATAGTGAGGACGGCCAAGGGTTGGCTAGGCTTAGTTGAGATGCTCGGCGAGTCAAGGTTTCTTGGATTAAACTTCTATGGTTGCCCGTGCCTTCAGATCGCTAGCTTTGACAGATGTCGGCCCGACATTTTCTCGCCCTCGGACGTGTTTGACCTCCGCCCGGCCGAACCGACGAGGAGCTCTCTTACTTTGGCCAGTAGTTCTTCAACACTTCGCCTTTAGCGCCGCATAACTCTTGGATCCGGGAGACGACCGCAAGGAATCTGAGTGTAGCTCTACCCGGCCGACGTTGAACTTCTTTTGCAAGTCGCACCCGGCTATGCATGCCTCGTGACTCACCTTGGTTATTGGATGTGTGGACGCGAATGTCGTGGACACTTCTACCGCAAGTCCTTCCGAATTCTCTAATATAAGGCCCGCCCACGCTTTTCTTTGTTGGAGGAGCCGCCCACATGCAATGTCCACATTGTGTCCGTGGCCGCTTTGTGTTGGGGTCATTTTCGCAATGAAGTCGGCCAACACTTGAGCCTTAGCGCCGATCCGACTCGAACTTGATGCCGACTTCGCTAAGTTCTACCGCCCATTTGATCATTCGCCCCGCCAGTGCGCCGGTGGAGGATCTGTCTTATGGGTTGGTCCGCTCCTACCACGACACGGTGAGCCACAAAATATGGTCTCAAGCGTCGCCGCGGCCACTAGTAGTGCAAGTGCTAGTTTCTCGATCCTCTGGTATCTCACTCGGTCCCCGCAACACCTTGGCCGATGAAATAGACCGGATTTTGCCTCGAGTCAATTTCTCTAACCAGACGACACTCAACACCTCTTCGCTTATGGCTAAGTACAAATATAGAATTTCCCGGCTCGGCTTTGTCATGATGGGTGGATTGATCAAAGCCTCCTTTAATTGTTCTAGTGCCTTCACGACACCGGGCTCTGGTCCATTCGAACTCTACTTCCTTCTTCAACAGCTTTGAATAGGGAGCGACTTGCATGCAGATTTAGGTATGAATCTTGACAGGCAAAATGACCATGCCATTCAACCGTTGGATTTCTTTTTTTGTGGTGGGCGGCCTCATATCGGCGACATCGCCTCTACATTTGTCTGGGTTAGCCTCTATCCCCCTTTCGCTCAGATGAAACCCCAAGAATTTGCCGGCCCTTACCCCAAAGGTGCACTTTTCTGGGTTAAGCCTAAGAGAATTTTTCCTCGCTTCTTTAAAGACTTCCCTCAGGTCGGCCGCATGATCTGGGTCGTTCCTGCTCTTAATGATCATATCGTCAAGGTAAACTTCAGCTACTCGACCGATCTGGTCCTTGAAAATCTTGTTCATCATCCGCCGGATACGTCGCCCCGCGTTCTTGAGCCGAACGACATGACCTTGTACCGAAGTTGCCACGATCGGTCATGAAGGCGCTTTGTGGCGATCGGGCGGTGCATCGTAATCGATTGTACCTGCATAGGCATCCAGAACGATGACAATTTATAGCCCGATGCCCGTCGACCAATTTATCAATGCTCTCAGACCGAAGGCATCCTTCGGGCATGCCTTGTTCGGATCTGTAATCGACGCACACGCGCCACTTGCCGCTTTTTCTTCTTGACCAAAGACCACGCTTGACACCCCGTGTTGTTGTGTATTTTATCTCTTCAATGAAATCGGCCTTGACTAGGTCGTCGACCTTTGACCTCGCCGCCGCCGATTTTTCCCGATTTTGGGTTCGCCTTCTCTGCAGCTAATGGCCCGACATTTTCATCTATCGCGAAATGATGACATGCAACTTCGTTGGGATGCCGGGCATGTCGATGCTTGCCATGCAAACAAGTCTGCATACTCCTTAAGGCGGTGTGAGATCCTGCGCCGACCGCTTTCGTAGTCCGCGCCCAAGCTTGACCGCCTTCTCTGGTCGCCCCTAGTTGGACGCCAACTAGCTCTCCATGTGGCTCGGGCCTCTTCGGGCCTATTCTTTAGCTCGCGGGCTAATTCATCATCGCCGTCCTCTGTGTCGCTATCAGGGTCATACCGGGCGTCTAAGTCAGCGAGGTTAACTTGGTGCCTCGCCTCCGCTGCGTCGCGTCGATTCTATCTTGCTCATTGCGTATGTCTTGATACAAATAATGGCTTTTCTTGGCGCGTCTAGGTCGGCTAACAAGGTCACCACTTGATCGCCCTTCAGAAAATTTCATCTTCGTGGATCAGGAGGTTACGCCCCCAACTTCCCTAGGGTCGGTCGGCCTATAATGCACTGATAGCAGGATTTGATGGGTAGGACTAGGAATGTGGCCTTCACCGTCCGGTATTTGGTGCTCGTTCCTGAGTCATCACCAAAGGTGACCAAGAGATCTATCATTCCCAAGGGGTAAGTGATCGCCTTCGTTGAACCTCGTTAGGGGTGTTGGATCGATGCGTGGAATGATCTCACTCCGGCCGACATTGAGCTTGTCGATCGCCTCTTGAAATATGATGTCGGCCGAACTGCCTTGGTCGACCAGGATCCGGCGTACTTCGGTATTGGCCATTACCGCCCTGATTACCAACGGGGCGTAGCTATTGGCCCTTCCGTCCAGCAAATCTTCATCTCCAAAGGAAATGGGCGGCTTTTTTGAAGCCGGACGCTCGCAGATGTAGACCCAACCATCATAAACTCGTTCCATTTTCTTTTTATAGCTTTCTTCAATCCCTTTTCTGGGCGGGTTTCTCCTTGATCACCATGGCCACTCTCCCACCGTTGGACATCCTGGCGTCCTCTTCGAGGTGTCTTTGTCCGCTATCGCCTCTATGGTTGCTGCAGTAATTTCTTTGCCCTTTGGTTGGGGCTTCTTCCCTCCGGCTTTCTCCTCAGGTCGTCCGGTACCCTCAGCTCGGACATACTGCTTCAGCTTCCCCTTTTGGATGAGATCCTCGATGTCATCTTTTAGGGCCATGCAGTCATTGGTATCGTGTCCCTTACTTTTATGGTACCGGCAATATTTTTTGGTGGCCCGTGCACCCTTCTTGAGTACCAATGGATCGGGCCTCTTCACATCGACAAATTCATTGTTCTGACACTCGGAAAATATTTGGGCTATGGGAGCATTGAGCCTCGTCCGATGCTCATACTTCTTGGGCCGGTATTCCGGCTTGTTGTCCCGGTTGTTGTCTTGATTTATGGTCCGCTTGTCGTGCCGTTTTCTCTGCCGCACGCGCGCGCCTTTCTCGGCAGCGGGTTTCTCATAATGCATATGGGCGTTGGCTCTACGGAGGAACGTCTTTGAGATCGCCGATATGGTTCAAAGTGAACTCTTCAACAAATCGTGGTCCCACGGATGCCTCTCTGAGGTATTTCAACTTATCCTCGCCGGTTAGGTCGTGCACTTGATCGGCCTCATTGTTAAAACGTTCTATGTACCGTCTTAATGATTCATTGTCCCCCTGGGTGATGGTGTCCAGGTGCTCTTCATGGCGATATTGGCACCGGTTGGCAGTGTAATTTGCCAAAAAGATTCTGATCAACCATTCCCAAGAGGAAATGGTGTTCTACGTGCAACGACCCCCCACCATTCTAGAGCTCGTCCGTCAAGTGATTGTGGGAACAACCGGCACTTCATGATGGAATCCAACTCTCGGTAGCTACAGTAATTGTTGAAGTACCTGATATGTTTGTCAGGATCACCTCGCCCGTCAGACTTGTTGAGGTTAGGCGGCTTTCTGAGGTCCCTGGGGATACGATAGCGTCTAATCTCCCTTGTGAAAGGGCCTTGGCCGCCGGTCGAGAAGTCATTAGGCCCGAACGTCTGCATTGTGAGATATGCTTCGCCGGTCGGTATTCCATAGAATCCACCGCCGCGGCAGTGCCCATGCATAGGGGGCCCTTGGAACGAACGACCTCGCTTTCTAATGGAGTGATGTCTTCTCGGTCGGCGTGAAACATCTCTCGATTTCACCGCTCCGATATTCATTCAATTCGTCGTAGGGGTCCCATGAACGGCTCCTGGAGCGCCTGGAGTCGGAGGATTCGCACGAAGAATATCTTGTGGACGAACGGTCCGACTCGGGCTGGTAGGGTGAATCTGAATAATCATAGTTATGTGAGAGGGAACGGCGATCGCGCGTTCTCGGCGAGCGGTGATCTCATGCGCCCAACCGCCTTCGAGCAGGATCGACGAGAAGTACTCCTCGATAGCGGACGATCCTTCTGGGGCTTCGGCCGCCGTCGTGAAGGGCGAGTTTGAGCGGAGGACGCTCCATGTCCCGTTTCCTGACGAGCGGGCATGGACCCTCTCTCGAGCCGAGTTATCAGGTTATCACGGTCGGCTATGAGTCGATTTTTGGTTTCGAGTAGCTGGAGAACGGGCACGGGTGACGTGTTCCGGCAATTGCTCCATGATCCCGCCTCGGCGATTCGTTCGATTTTGTTGATGCTCCGCCCGAGGTCGCTCCTTGCCCGCCTGGATCAAGGTTCCGGCGGGATTGCCTTGGGATTCACCGATTGTCGAGGAACGCCCTCCGGTGTCTGCTGCGCGGACGAGCGCCTTGACCGGTAGGGTCGCTCGGTGGATTCCAGCGTAACGATTTTCTTCGCCCATCTTTGAAGTGGGATACGCTCGCTCCCACCGTGGTCGCCAAATGATCGTACCTCGATCACCAAGTGTGTTGCTTGCTGCTCCTTCTTCCGGCCGCCGATCTTTGGTGTGGGGACCGGTCTTGAGTACCTCGGGTGGTACTCGCAAAGACACTCCGACGCCTAGTCGAGGTATGCTAACGGCGCGTATCACAGGGTAGGAATGCGTACTGACGGCATGGGTGGAGGTGGTATTTATACCACGGCATGGCGACGACCGCGGCGTTGCGATAAATGCGCCGTCCGCCGAGAATTGCGGACCAAGACACGGTCTTGGGCCGTTTCACAATCGGGCACGCCCATTGCTAGTGGCACCTTGTGTAACACCCCCTTCTACTTTTATTATTTACTCAATAAAAATGAGAGTTTTTCAAAACATTTTCCACGCACCTCAAATAAAAATACTACATTTAATAAAAACTTCATCAAGGTATAATTAAAAATCCAAACGCATATAGTGCGTGAAATGCATAGCATAGTCACGTGGGTTAAAACCCTAAAAACTCGCTTTAATGTTTACAATAACCCAAAACAACCACAAAGAATGAAAAACAAAATTGAGTTCAACACACTCAATACATAATTTAAACCAGCTTTAATCCATAACATAAGATAACAATACTAAAACCCAAATCCCCTGTTACTAGATCGTGAGCCGACACAAAATCCCAATGAAGCCTAGACATCTTCACTCGGGAATCACCGCATGTCGCCACGAGAGCGAGCAACATAAAATGCTAGGGTGAGTCTCTTTACATAAATAATAACAAGTAAGATAAGCATTATAAGCAGAAAGCATCTAGCAACAATAACCCTTCACAATTAAGACATTTACCATACAAGTATCATACTAAGATCAACAATCACAAATTAATTAAGTATCAACAAGCATTCTATGAATGTATGAGTTTATGCATGTATGCAACATGCATGTGGATCCATCACCTTCGCTTTTTGCCCAATGGGCACCCTTCGCTTTGGCCGAAGCCCCCTTCGCTTTTTGGCCGAAGCCCCCTTCGCTTTATGCATTCGCTTTATGCATATGCTTTATGCGACCCAAACTTGACCAAATGGGACAAAACCTTAGCCCGAACAAAAGCAATTTGAGTATAGTTTCTAATGAAAAAAGAATCGTTCAAAACGGAGTTCATTTGAAGGCATAAATCTTGCAAAAACCGCACCTACCCACAGATTGACTCTAGATATTTGACTCGACTTTGGAGACTCACAACTGGAGCTACATAACTCCGAATTTAACGAAACTAGTGCCAAAACGACCGGCTTTAAGTCTATTTTCGAAAACACTCAGCCACATAATTTTTGACTCAATCAAACAGTACCAGTTTTGAAAATACTGAAAGAGTGTCCAGAAAACCACACAAAGACCATGAACAAGTAAAACTCCTCATCAATTCAATTCAACAACATTTTTATTCACCGATTCATCACCCAATTTAACAACACATCATCTAGACAATTAATCACCATCATTAAATCCACACATTCTCACATTTATTCACATTGAAGCATTTATTCAAACACCTAGCATGCATATTCCACATACATTTAATTCCAACAACAAACACCATAATATCATCAAGTTGAACATCAAATACAACAACCAACATATAACTAACATAAAATTCACACAATCAAGCAACCTAGTGCTACTCCACACACAATACATATCATACAAATTATTATAGACATAAATGAGAATCCCCTAACCTCAAGATTGAAGAACTCTAGTGTTCCCTCCTTATTCACAACTTCAAGAACCATTAAAACTAGCTTCTCCTAAACTTTGAGCTCCAAACCCCATCAATGGTAAAAGGAAAATGAAAGGGAATTAGTGTAGGAAACTTATACTAAATGATAGAGGAAGAAATATGGAGTTATTTGGTACCAAAAACACTTACCCAAAGGCAAGAAATGAATTTTCCTTCCTCCCCTTGCATTCAGTTGCTGCGCAACTTTCACCCTCTCCTCTCTTCCATTTTTTCTGTTTTTCTTCCTCTAATGAATTGGAAACCCTTACCCTAGTTTAAGTCATGAAATTGGGCCTATTTAGTGGGCTTGGGCCCCTTATTTGCACCCTCTAGGTACTTTCTCACATCCTCCTAATCTAATTAAAATACTCACTATTTATTTACCACACTTCACTCCTTAATTAATTACTTACTCTATATTTATTTCAATATAGCCAACTAAATATTACTTAATTAAATTAGTCAAATAATCACTTAATTAAATTAATTAAGTAATCACCTAATTAAATTAGTTAATTACTCACCTAATTAATTTTTGGGCGTTACAACTCTCCCCACTTAGAATATTTTCGTCCCTCGAAAATCTAACTATCATGGACATGTAACTTAATCACTCACTATCACAAACTTTAAATTCTAGCAGAGCACCCTAAATGAAACTCGTACTCTAAAAGTAACCATCACTCTTCCGCTATACTTCTCCTTCCTCGGCTTTCCACACTTGTGACACACAATACCCGCAGCAGCGTCTCCCCCACTTGGCTTCTTGCCCGAACTCTCCTCTCTTCCTTCACTATCTTGTATGAACGATTGTTATCCTCCTCGAAAATCTACGCTAAACTCATGAAATCAACATCCACTCTCCTTATCTCCTCCGACCGTTATCACCTAAGCCCTATCGTACACACAACAGATCAAACACTCTTCCCCATGCTCTTACTCCCCAATTAGGTATTCTAACCTGTAGGTTGTCAAAATCCTACCCGACTACCCAAACACCATAAAGTAGACATCTCGTGGCACCATCCCTAATTAAGTAGGACCGAATCCTCGTCATCGCTTGGTGACCCTAAGTCTACATCGTTACTTTTAGATACAAATACCTATATCGTCACTTTTATTTTTCCTATTCAACGGAAAACAAACGCATATGACACCGTGAGACAACAATCAATCATGGCGAGGCCCAACAATCCAAACAACCGTAATTACACAACAACACATATCTCAACAATTTATCATATATTCAACATCATTCACATCAACGATTAACACGATCATGACAACAAAATTCAAGTTCAACCTATTCCCCAATTTACCATTTTATTCAACGCTTCACATTAGTCCACATAAACTCGGGTGCAGAAAATTCAGTAACTTTGCGCCTACTTTGGCGAATTAATTAAAATAGTAAACGACCTCGGATTTCGACAAATAAATACTTGTTGGAAAGCCCTATGGGTCTATTTCTTACCCCTAAGTTCAGTTTTTGAAGGAGAGTGTTCAATAGGTACAGTTTTCAAAAATACGCATACTAGTTTCAAAAGATGCGCTTTCTATCCTTCAAATTCAAGCAGTTCTATAATGACCAAAACTCGATCAAATTGCATGAAACTTGTGCATAAAGTGAGGCAAATTCTGTCAAGTTTTCAAAGAAATTGGATTCGTTCGAAAATGAACTCTTTTGAAAATGCAGTAACCAAAACACTGACCCTATGTCCAGATTGTTTCCAGAATTTTAACCTAACTTGTTTCACCTATAACTCAAGTTCTACAACTCCAAATGCAACCAAATCAGTGGCAAATTAACAAACATTCAATCAAGTTTTCAAAATGACAAACCACATAATTTTTCAATTAGTAAAACGTTCTCAGTCACTGAAACTACTGGACTCATGTCAGAACATCTCAAAACAGTGAACTCAACAACACAATCAAACATCATAATTCAGCCACCATTACTAATAATCCTACACCGAGCTTTATAAAAACAGCATTTTCAGAAAGTTCGCAAAAGTATGCATAGCTTTACCGGTTCCCATGACTCCCAACCTAAGACATTGATTCTGACACCATTACTACTCCTAGGTTGTATAACAATCATGCTTTCATTCTAAGCACAAAACCATTAAGCAAGTAAAACTCATCATGATCAATTACCAAAACCATTTATAATCATCACATACTTTTGCATTTCATCAAACGCTAAACAAGCATAACCAATCATGCAACTAATTTACACACGCAATTCCTCTATTCCTAGGGATTGGCTAGCATGCAATTTTTTACAACTTCCCTAAAAAGATCACGGGTACATAATTCTACCAAATTGAATTGAATTCATATCACAAATAATACAACCAACACATGTTTTATAATACAATTGTTTTGATTCAAGACTTGATATTAGTTTAACTAATGAAATTATATACCCTTGTCAACATTTAGCAAAGAAAACTAATCAAGTAAGACAAGTGCACAACAATCTAGTTGCATGGTTTTTATCGTTAGATTTATAGTCCACGTAAACAATTTTCAAGAAGTGGCAATTAATGCTAGTGATAGCAACAACAATGCCAAAGTTAAATCATTACATCGAACAAATTTTTCACAATTGGAATTCATAGTTAGAAGGTACCCAAAATTGTACATGCTTGTTTCTAACACTTTGAGAGTCATTATTGGACTCACTTTCCCGTATCATAAAAATTCTACTTTTTCTAACTATGCAATTAGTGTAAAACTTCCTCATTTTCAAACAACATCAAATTATAGCTTAATCGATCCAAAGACCTAAGTCATGACACTTTTTGAAATAAGAATCGAAAAACAACTCGGAAAATGTAATTCAACACTAACCCTTACATTACGTTCATTTCTAATAGCACCAAATTTTTCCGAGTACCGCTTTTTCAAAATCACAGAATCCACGCTTTTGTCGAAAAGGAACTACACGAGAACCCAACCTTACAATCACTCGAGCATGCAACAACTACCTATTAGTTCAAAATTTAACTTCCGACATTCACTAAAAAGGTAAGGAAATTAATCATTTAATTTTTTTTTGACAAAACCCATCATGCTCCCGAAACAAGCCAAATCGAAACATCAAAATGTCAAAACTTCAAATTATGTTACACAGCATTTCATTTTAGCATACTAGCTTCAAAACAATTTAGCACAAGTCAACTTAAACTCATATACATCACAGTAACAATCAACCTATAACAGAGACGTCAATCAAGTGCAACAATTTTCAACAAGCAGTCTTCAAATATTGTTCAGTGTATACCTACCACGGTTAGGTCATGTAAAAGTTACTTCCTATATTCTAGCAAGCTAATCAAGCAATCAATCAAATTAAAATTAGTGTAGGCTTCCAAATTTAATAATAACCATGAGTTATTATCGCCTCTTTCATTGGGGATGAGTGATTGGGGTGATCAGTCCCTCCTACTCATTCAACCAACTAATTAAGGTCACAAAAACTACTGTCTTTCAATTTATAACTACCACATTAAAAGATTTTTAACGTAGTCCGGAGTGCGAAGACGTCGTCACGACTTTCACTCCTTTGACGTCGTTAAAGCTCTTTTAATCACACTTATCTAAATGATACAACAACAGTCGCAATAATTAAAATCAATGATACAATCAACAGTCACATATTTCAGTCACACATACCTTAATCAATCAATAAAATTTTCAATCGCTATCCATCAAATAAATTGCAAGGCATGTCAGTGAAAGAACAAACCAACCAAGATAACAATAATAAACAACTACATAATTATGATTCTAGAACGAGTACTAAGACTCGAGGGTTAACAGACTCGACAACTTGGCGGACGGACCGAACTGCTCTGATACCACTAATGTAACACCCCCTTCTACTTTTATTATTTACTCAATAAAAATCAGAGTTTTTCAAAACATTTTCCACGCACCTCAAATAAAAATACTACATTTAATAAAAACTTCATCAAGGTATAATTAAAAATCCAAACGCATATAGTGCGTGAAATGCATAGCATAGTCACGTGGGTTAAAACCCTAAAACCTGTTTAATGTTTACAATAACCCAAAACAGTTCACAGCAGCGGAAAAACAAAATTGAGTTCAACACACTCAATACATAATTTAAACCAGTTTAATCCATAACATAAGATAACAATACTAAAACCCAAATCCCCGGTGTTACTAGATCAGAGCCGACACAAAATCCCAATGAAGCCTAGACATCTTCACTCGGGAATCACCGCATGTCGCCACGAGAGCAGCAACATAAAATGCTAGGGTGAGTCTCTTTACATAAATAATAACAAGTAAGATAAGCATTATAAGCAGAAAGCATCTAGCAACAATAACCCTTCACAATTAAGACATTTACCATTCAAGTATCATACTAAGATCAACAATCACAAATTAATTAAGTATTAACAAGCATTCTATGAATGTATGAGTTTATGCATGTATGCAACATGCATGTGGATCCATCACCTTCGCTTTTTGCCCAATGGGCACCCTTCGCTTTAGCGAAGCCCCTTCGCTTTTTGGCGAAGCCCCTTCGCTTTATGCATATGCTTTATGCGACACTATGACAATGCACCATACACAATACATTACTACCACATTCATTGTCACATCACTTAAAATATCACCACAACACAACCCGTCGCTTTGGCGAAGCCCCCTTCGCTTATTTACCCCTTCGCTTTGGCGAAGCCCACATCATTTATTAACCCACCACTTCATCAATTATTAACCACCACTTATCAATTACTAATTAAATCACACATAAGGACCAAACCACCTCATAAGGACCTTTTCCACACCTAAGGACCATTTTGACACGCCAAAGATTAATTTAGAACTTAAAGATTATTTTGACACGTTATGGATTAATTTAGTACTTTGGAACTTATGTGGACATATTGGGATTAATTGGACACTAAGTGATGATTTTGTCACGCCAAGAATTAATTTAATTCTTAGGGACTATTTTGTCACACCAAGGATTAAATTAATTCTTAGGGACTAAACCACCACCTAGACACGCTTTGGCACCTACTTCAGGCGGAGTATTTAAAATAGCAAACGACATCGAAAAATTACAAAAGACCACTCGTCGGAAAGCCACGGATGTATAGTTCCTGGATATATCTTTAGATTTTCAAAACAGTGAGCCAATTAGTACAGTTTTTAGAAACAACCCGGACAGTCCCCAGACTGGACAGATTCTGTCCTCCCACTTCATTTTACTCTAAAATGACCCAAACTTGACCAAATGGGACAAAACCTTAGCCCGAACAAAAGCAATTTGAGTATAGTTTCTAATGAAAAAAGAATCGTTCAAAACGGAGTTCATTTGAAGGCATAAATCTTGCAAAAACCGCACCTACCCACAGATTGACTCTAGAGATTTGACTCGACTTTGGAGACTCACAACTGGAGCTACATAACTCCGAATTTAACGAAACTAGTGCCAAAACGACCGGCTTTAAGTCTATTTTCGAAAACACTCAGCCACATAATTTTTGACTCAATCAAACAGTACCAGTTTTGAAAATACTGAAACAGTGTCCAGAAAACCACACAAAGACCATGAACAAGTAAAACTCCTCATCAATTCAATTCAACAACATTTTTATTCAACGATTCATCACCCAATTTAACAACACATCATCTAGACAATTAATCACCATCATTAAATCCACACATTCTCACATTTATTCACATTGAAGCATTTATTCAAACACCTAGCATGCATATTCCACATACATTTAATTCCAACAACAAACACCATAATATCATCAAGTTGAACATCAAATACAACAACCAACATATAACTAACATAAAATTCACACAATCAAGCAACCTAGTGCTACTCCACACACAATACATATCATACAAATTATTATAGACATAAATGAGAATCCCCTAACCTCAAGATTGAAGAACTCTAGTGTTCCTCCTTATTCACAACTTCAAGAACCATTAAAACTAGCTTCTCCTAAACTTTGAGCTCCAAACCCCATCAATGGTAAAAGGAAAATGAAAGGGAATTAGTGTAGGAAACTTATACTAAATGATAGAGGAAGAAATATGGAGTTATTTGGTACCAAAAACACTTACCCAAAGGCAAGAAATGAATTTTCCTTCCTCCCCCTTGCATTCAGCTGCTGCATAACTTTCACCCTCTCCTCTCTTCCATTTTTTTCTGTTTTTCTTTCCTCTAATGAATTGGAAACCCTTACCCTAGTTTAAGTCATGAAATTGGGCTATTTAGTGGGCTTTGGCCTTTATTTGCACCCTCTGATCTTTCTCACATCCTCCCAATCTAATTAAAATACTCACTATTTATTTACCACACTTCACTCCTTAATTAATTACTTACTCTATATTTATTTCAATATAGCCAACTAAATATTACTTAATTAAATTAGTCAAATAATCACTTAATTAAATTAATTAAGTAATCACCTAATTAAATTAGTTAATTACTCACCTAATTAATTTTTGGGCGTTACACCTTGTATTTTCTAATACGCCCCGGAACAATAAGTATAGCTTAAAACCAGAAAAGACTAAACATCAGAGCTTTGATAGTGGCAACTGGAAAAGGTACAGGAAGGATGTGATGAATGTTGACAGGTACTCTATACTTAGTCCAACAAAAGAAAATATTATTTTCAAATTAGTAAATGAAAGTTCATAAATTACAAAGAGGAGAATAAACATAATTTCAATTTTCAAGAAATGGCATTCGGGGGATTAAGTTGGACTATTGAAGTTTCTAATAAACTAGGATCCAATGCATAAATTCTGTATCAAATGCATTTGTTTCAGCAGACACACAAGAGGAAACGGTGAAGATACATTAGATACTTCCCAAAATTCCAAATAATGTAGAAAGGATACCTTCAAGTGACCACTGACCAACTCCATCAGCTACAGCTAGCCAGTTTTGGCGAGAAATAAAATAAGAATCTTCTCGAACTGTCAATGCCTGAAAGTTGTTATTCATAGGCTTAATTACAAGGTACCATTCAAGATTGAAGCTACACATCTACATGTTCATACATATACACAAGCTGTAAACTTGTCAAACTTCTAGGTAAAATAATTTGCATATTGCAGGTTACATTGCTTCTATAACAGGATAAATAATGCAGATGGGAGATTTAACTGCTAACATAGATGCCAAATTATACAGCTGAGGAAAAACAAAGTTTTATTCCACTCCCCTTTGAGTGTCACTATTACCTTCCTATAAATTTAGCAATTTCATCTACTTTTGTCGACCGGATACACACAAGTTCTCCCAGAATCTTTGGGTATTATTTTTTGTCACTTAAAAGCGTTAAACATATCAATGTTACCAAAAAAGAAACAAGAACAATCACAATATGAGTGAGCTCTTAATAGAAGAATCTTGTTAGTTAGAAGAGGAAGCAATATAAACCTATGAACACCAAAACAAAACCAAAATCAGCTTTAAGAGAAACAGAGGAAGCAATATACCATATTGAAGAAGTAGAAATGAGAAATAGAGAAAGCGAAATACCTTTGTTGAGCGATATGTATCGGTCACTTCTAAATCTGAGGTTGTTAGGTTTCGCACAAACTGAGGATGACGATTTTGAGGTTGGGTTCCATTGATGCAAGCTTTGGAGTGGAGAAGATGAGAGAGAGAGAGAGAGAGAGAGAGAGAGAGAGAGAGAGAGAGAGAAGTGAGAGTGAGGAGAGTGCAGTGGAGGTTGAGGGAGGGCGTAGGTGAGGAGAGTGAAAGGTGGAGAGTGAGCGTGAGAACGATCGAAGGAGGCGGAGGAGAAGGTCGGAGAGGAGGCGGAGGAGAAGGTCGGAGGGAGAACGAAGGTGGAGAGTGAAAGGAAGAGACGTTCTGAACGTTCTCATTTTATGTATCGGGCTCTTTTTATTTTGACCAATGGGTTGCCACGGATTTGCCACGGCATCTCCGTGGCAAATGTCTGTCATTTCACATGTCCGTGGCAAACCCGCAAAAACACCAATGTGAAATTTCGCGCTTATTTTTTACTCGGGCCGTCGCAAATCCGTGGCAAATTACTGACGGAATAAGCTCCGTGGCAATTGCTAGTGGCTAAAACAAGCTTTTCTTGTAGTGATGGTGAAAGACTCCGCATATCTGGTCAGAAAATGCGACACCTGTCAGCGATACGCCGACGTCCACAACGCTCCCCCAGCAGAGTTCTCCTCTCTATCAGCGCCGTGGCCTTTCACTCAATGGGGCATAGATCTACTCGAACCATTCCTAATAGCCCACGACGGGGTCAAATTCCTCATAGTCTCAGTTGGCTACTTCACCAAATGGATTGAGGCCGAGCCACTGATAAACTCCTATTTAGTGCATTTTTAGATATACTTTTGGGCTATTTGTTAGAAGAATTATTATCATTTAAACAAATAAATGACTTACTTTACTCTTTATTTTGTAGAAATGAAGAAAAGATAAAAAAAGAGTGAAAGTTCAACTTAAAGCCAAAACAAGAATAATATTATCTATAAAATAAAATAGTAAGTTGCCACATCACCGTATATTGACCGTATAAATATACGGTTTCCGCTTGGCTTATTTTCCTTGCTTCCTAACCATTCATTTCTCCACGTCGTTCTACTTCTCTTAGTTTGGTTTATTTTCCTTTTTTCCTATCCATTCATTTCTCCACGCCCTTCTACCTCTTTTCTTACCTTCCTGTTCATTCATTTGGCCATGTCATTTTTCCTTTCTTCTCCATTTAAGTTCTCTCCTGCAGTGGTTACGTCATCCGCATCGCATCTCTGATATTTTCTTATTTTTTTAACCTTGCATTTAAGCCTTTCTCACCATTCTTTGTGTTGGCCTATTCATTTTGGTTATATTGGATATGGAGTGGATATTTAGTGTGAGTTTGGTAAAAATTGAATTGAAGGTTCTAAAAACAGTGAGAGTGATAGATGTAATTGTTTAGTAGTTAAATAAAAAAATTAGACTTATTATGAGGAGGCTCACGCATTATGATTAATTTGCTTCAACAATTTATTTAAATGAGATGTTTACTTCGCCAAGTTTGTTTAGTAGTTAAGTATCCATTTTTTATTTTTAATGATAATGATATGAAATAAAAAATTTGTAAATTTTTTTAGTTGTTAGAGGGTTAAATGATAATAGTGGTGATGGTTTTCGTTTTTTTATTTTATTTCATTTTTCCTCCTTAACCGACTCATCTCTCTTTTATCGACTTACTCCTCTTTTTCCCAGAGGTTGTTGTAGAGATCTTCCATGTATTTATTAAAAATTTAATGACTGAAATTGTGTTTAAGAGGTGGTTGGATATCAAATCGTGTATTTAGTGAATAATCGTAAAATATTTTAGTAATCTGCATATAATATAAAAAATGATTTATTAATAATGGTGATCTTGAGAAAAAATAGTGATCCTAATAATATTGGCCGTTTGTGGTTAAGAGGTGGTTAAATATCAAATCGTGTATTTAGTAAAGAATCGTAAAATATTTTAGTCATCTGCATATTATATAAAAGGTGATTTTGTTTAATTTTCTTTTTGACAAATAAAAGGTGATTTTATTAATAATGGTGATCTTACAAAAACAAACGATTCTAATAATATTAGCCGTAGTGTGATTAAATTATATGGCGTTACATACATGATATTCGACGATGCGGTTAAAATTAAAGCATATGGTATGTGGGTACTATGTTAAAAAACAATAGAGTCAAAAATATAATCCATTTTTACATTCAATTTTCTTTCTTTCATGTGGGTTGTTGTAAAAGGGTTCATGCATTTAATATTTCTATTATCAAATGGAATATTAGTTTTGTTATCTATCGTTATTATTGTTTATTCTTTATTCTTTTGATATTTCTGTTTGCAGGATTTTCTCATTGTATTGGCCACATCTCCTATCATTTCAAACTCCGCTTCATTTAATTTTGGCTGCTCACTTCTTTCAATGCATCCAAAAATGGTGCAGTGCAATATTGTTTCTAGAGATGAGGCTTTAGGTTCTCATTGAAAATTCTATAAAAGGAAAGCTTGCATTTACTTCTTTATTGTCTTCGTGATATATATAAACTAATAGGAAATATATTGACAATAATGTAATGTTGTTTTATTTCCTAGAAAGGATTTGTTTATATGTTTATTGTTTTTGTGTGTTATTTTGTATTTTGTTGAAATGGGTAGGATTAAGGATAGTAAAAGAATATTCTTAAGGAATAATTGTACAATAGAAGAATGTGGAAGAAATTGTGGAGAGAGAGAGAGAGAGGGAATTCGGCTATGTTAGCAAAATGGGGAGGAAAATTGCTTCTTTTTTTGGTTTTTTTTGTCTTATTGTGAGACACTTTGCACTTTTTTACTTGAATTTTGAATTTTTGGGTATGCAAACGATAATAGTGCACTATGAAAATGTGTCACATATTTTTAGGCACCATAAAAATATCCTCTAATTATTCATGACAATAAAAATTGTCATTTTATTAATTGGGGAATATTTAATGGTCCTTTTTCAGTTTTCTTGTGCAATAAAAATGGGAAAGATGCTTTTTAATTATTTTGAAATAAGATTTTCTTCCAAAAAATTATACGAGAATTATCCTTGATAGAATAAATTGTATTTTCCATCCTTGACTTGGTTTAGTTCAAAAATAATTAACTTGCTCTCATTTGAATGCCCACAGATATTGAAACATGCAATATTTTTATTCCCTAAAATTCTCAAAAATTAAAAAAAAATGTTTTTGGGTGCCAAAACTTAATAACGATCAATAAATGGCCTTTTTGAAGATTAAAATGCGTGCCAAATGGCAAGGGCAAAAGGGGAGCTCAAGCAGTTACGACTGGCCCGTGAGCGTAATTCAAATAAAAATCCGAGATAGGGGACAAATACACATAAATGCGAAAGTCCATTAATCTACATAAATTATGAATTACCCTTATTGCTTCCATTCTTGTTTGAAAAAAAAGGTTTTGACTTGGGCGGACAAAATTAGGGTATGACAGCTGCCCCTCTTTATTTGGATTTTACCAAGAAATATGAATTGACCGAGACATATTTCGAAGATAAAATAGAAATAAAGAATTCAGAAATTATACCAATTTTGCCTACTTGGAGAAACCCGAATTTTTTTTTCTTCTTTTTTCTCTTTTCTTCTTGAATCAACACTTGGAGTGTCGATGAGGAAACAATAAACGAAGTGGTTAATAACATGCACGCTAACTGCGAAAGGCAAGGAAAGCGCTAAATGAAGAAAGCGATAAAGAAAACGGTAAAATGCCAGGCTGCCTAAAACCTGTAAACGAATCCTTGCGAATTCGAGTTTGCGCGAGGCTTTGAGGAGCATGCATCCTGAGAATCTCTAGTCTTTCGAGCGACCGGGGGGATCGTTATCAGCTCCGAAACTGATATACTGATCAATGCACGGCGTCCACTGTATCTTAGGCTGATACAACTAATCTGTTGAACCTCACATGGGGCTGCGGTCCAACGCATTGCTCGTACACGATGTGAGACCAAGAACAGAAGGGAGCACTGAACTCTGATAAGAGCGATAACTGCAATGCACGCTTGAGCGCCAGACTGAAAAGCATTTGAACTCCGAACTAAGGGAGCATTTTCTAGGAACTGAGTGCGAGGATTAACACCGAAGTATTTATCCGTCCTTGTACCTGCAAGTGGGATGAACAAACGCATGCAATGCAAATGCCATGATGTCTTTTTGATGGGATGAATGTGATGTGATGCAGGAGTTTCTTTTTGCTTGCATGAATTTTTTTGTCTATGTTCGATGAATGCAATGCATGAATTTATTTGTTTTATTGCTCTTTTGCTCTTTTTCTAGTCCTTTTTTTTGGCTTTTCTTTCGCTGGTTCGACCAAATCGTAGGACTTGCGTTATGAGGCACGATGGTCGTCCATAATGGTGCGAGTGTCATGCTTCATCCTTTTGAGAATAGCTTTGACGCAATCAGTGCTTTTGTTTGATTCTTGTGGATTTACCTAATTGAGAGATCATTTCTTTTCTCATGATTTTCAAAAGTTTCGCAATGATTTTAATGCTTTGATTTATGCACATTTTCATAATTCATTTATCATCTACCATAAAACATCATTTTAAAGCACAAAAGAAAAGGAAGCAATGATAAAACAATAAGCGATTTGAGTGGAAAATTTGGACTTTCTATTCATATGGAAATCGAACGCATGCAAAGGTCGCAATGATCGAAAAGAGTACATTGAGAATTCTTGAAACTAAAAAAACAAGAAAAATGGACGCAACAGATCTTATGAGTGCTCTTTGTCATTGGAGTGTTGATGCCAATCACCCATACTTATATCCTTGATCACCCTTTTATCCAAGCTTTTGGAGGCGTTGCTTGCCTCTTTTACTTTTTTTTTAAAGTCAACTTTTCTCGACCCTAATTTTTGCTTGGACCGCTTTCTTTGCGAGTTTTCATCCTCCGAGTCACTCTTTTTGCCTAGGCCGCCTTTTCTTCGTTTTCAACCTAGTGAGCTAATTCTTGTTTGGCTCATCTTTCTCTTTTCTTTTATTTTTCTCAGCGTAATATCTCTTGGTGAATCAATTGACTGGGTTTCTGAGTTCTTCACCATCCATGTTGGTGAGTATCAATGCACCTCCGGAAAAGGCTTTCTTTACCACATATCATAGCTAGGAGTCCATTTCCCATGGGGGTAACTCTGAATAGGCAGGATCTTCTTGAGCACAAGGTCTCCCTCGTTGAATTCTCGGGGACGAACCTTCTTGTCGAAAGTTGTCTTCATCCTTTGTTGATACAACTGGCCATGACACAGGGCAGCAATTCTTTTCTCCTCAATGAGATTCAGCTGATCCAGACGAGCTTGAACCCATTCTGCTTCTTCCAACTTGGTTTCCATCAGCACCCGTAGGGAGGGTATTTCAACTTCAATAGGGAGGACTGCTTCCGACCCATACACCAAAGAGAAAGGGGTTGCCCCGGTTGAAGTACTCACTGAGGTACGATACCCATGCAAAGCAAAAGGAAGCATCTCATGCCAATCTTTATAGGTTACTACCATCTTTCGCATAATCCTCTTGATATTCTTATTGGCTACTTCGACTGCACCATTCATCTTGGGACGGTATGGAGAAGAATTATGATGTTGGATTTTGAAGTTCTCGCATAACTCTTTCATCATCTTACTGTTCAGATTGCTGCCATTATCTGTGATAATCTTTTCTGGAAGCCCATAGCGACAAACCAAATCTCTCTTTACAAACTTAACAACCACAGAGCTAGTAATGCTGGAGTATGAAGCGGCTTCAACCCACTTGGTGAAGTAATCAATAGCGACCAGGATGAAGCGATGCCCATTTGATGCATTGGGCTCGATAGGACCTATGACGTCCATGCCCCACATTGAAAACGACCAAGATACAGTCAGGACATTTAGGGAAGCAGGTGGCACATGAATGTGATCAGCGTAGAGTTGGCACTTGTGACATCTTCTCACGAAGCTATAACAATCTGATTCCATTTGCAGCCAATAATAACCAGCTCTTAAGATTTTTCTTGCCATAGTGTGTCCACTGGAATGAACCACAAATGAGCATCGACGAATATTCTATTATAGCTATAAGTAGGTGCCGGCATCAGTAGGGACGAAGCAAGAACTGTAGTCGTAGATCCATACATAAGTAATCCCATCATCAGTCAGAGTCGTAGGGCCTTCATGGACTTCTTTCATGATTTTCGTGGCCTCTTCTTCTGCCACACACCTCAGGAGGACCATATCATAATTCCTCTTGTACAGAACTTCGTCGTTCAAGAAGAAATTTCTTGACAATCTTCTGAGTGTTCTCTTGTCATTCTCTGACGCTCCAGGAGGGTACTCTCTGTTTAAGATGTACTGCTTGATGTCATGATACCAGGGCTTGTTATCAGATTCTTCCTCAATTGCCGCGCAGTAATGATGTGCTGGCAAATATCGATGTTGAATCCTAATGTGAGTCAAGCTTTTGTCGTAGTTGATATTGAACATTGAAGACAAAGTGGCTAGTGCATCAGCCAACTGATTCTCATTGCGAGAAAGATACTGAAATGTGATTTCCTCAAAAGGCTCAACCAACTCTAGAATGTAATCTCGGTAAGGGATCAACTTGGAGTCCCTGGTCTCCCAATCACCGTTCACTTGGTAAATGACTAGAGCTAAATCTCCATACACATCAAGTCTCTTAACCTTCCAATCAATGGCTGCCTGGATACCAAGAATACACGCCTCATATTCTGCGATATTATTGGTGACTTAGAAGCTTAGTCTAGCAGTGAACGGAATGAAGCGATTATCAGGGGAAATCAGAACTGCCCCGGCTCCGTGCCCATATATGTTGGAGGCACCATCAAACACCACTTTCCATCTTTCATCTTTTGGGGATTTCCCTTCTTCAAGCAAGGCTATGATATCTTAATCTGGAAACTCATACTGCATAGGCAGATAATCTTCAACGGGCTGGTGTGCCAGGTACTCGGCCAGCGCACTACCTTTAATTGCTTTCTGAGTGACATATAGGAGATCATATTCTGATAATTGCATTTGCCAACGGGCAAGTCTCCCTGTAAGTGCGGGCTTCTCGAAGATGTACTTGATAGGATCCATTTTAGATACCAACCAAGTAGTGTGACTTAGCATGTACTGCCTCAAACGATGAGCAGCCCAGGCTAAAGAACAACAAGTCTTTTCTAGCAGCGAGTACTGTAACACCCCCTTACTTTTTAATACTACTTAGCAAAATAAATCAGAGTTTTCAAAAACCACTCAAGGAGTGCTACATTTTTCTACATGAATTTCAACCAAGCAAAACAATATACATAATTGCGCAGCTAAACAGTGTAGTGTGAGGTACATACAGCACCTCGGCCAAGAAGGAACCGAGCTCAACAAGTAACAGCAGTTATTAGTTACATCACACCAAAATAATACATGTTCCAAAAAGACATAGGTTTATAACTCAAAATAAACCTACATAATGAACTCACTACGCTACTCGGCCCCAAAGTTACACTACCAGAGCAATGACGACGCCTAAACGACAATCGAGTGAGGACTGACCTCTACTCGGGAATACCTGCAAGTTGCCAACATGAGAGCAACATAAAAGCAGTAGGGTGAGTCTCTAAACACAAATAGCAATGTTTATAACAAACCTCATGCTAAAACAAACACAAACAACACCTCAACTCACACAAAACAAATCAGCTCAGCATGCTATGACACCTCAGTACATACCACAAAATAATACTACAATTAGTGTATGATTTATATGAATGATGCAGACCCAAACTCCAAGGGCATATGCATGATGGATCCATTAAGACCGAAGTCTTCTGCTATCACCTTAGGACCGAAGTCCTCTGCTATCACCTTAGGACCGAAGTCCTCTGCTATCACCTTTATGCTTATGAGTTATGCGACACCATGAACAATGCATAACACACAACATATACATTATTCAACTAAAGCATAACACAATTCCAATAACTCACCAATTAGACCGCAGCCTTTTATTCATAAATAGGACCTAAGTCCTCTGCTCACCTCTCTAGACCAAGTCCTCTGCATTCACCATTTTCATTTATTTAATGCCCCTCAGGAACTTCATCATTTATTACTCCTCTACTCGTATCCATAAGGCCAACAAACACACATATATCATTTTCTGTGCTAAGGCCGACGTCTCTACATCAGCCAACAGCTCCATAGCTGTCGCCCAGCTCAACGAGCACCTCGACACTCAAGCATTTGACTAACGGTCAATCCGAGTACTCAACGTCACTTAGGAACAAAACGACACCTATCGCTCCATCGTTTGGACTTAACGTCACTCTGATCGCACTCACACCGTCGCCTCTCGCAGTGAAATACGCTAAACATAGCTCATACGCAGCACCTCGGTACCCCATTTGGCACTTCGGCAAAGACACAACACCTCGACACCGATCGCACTCTCGCTTACTACTATTTCGACACCTCCGCCTTCGTCATACTCAAACTACGACTCCAACTAACGTGAAACCTACGCATTACTTCGCCATTTACCGACTCCAACTACGCTGAGACTCGAATCGCGCAGAAGACTTCGGCCACGCCAGTTCGACTACACTCGCTTGGAATTGCGCCTAAGTTCAACCACACTAGTCTCGCCTATACTGACTTCGACTATGTTGATCTCGGATAAGCCTAACTTCGACTGTACTAGTTTATAGGAACTCCACCTACGTACATACACCGCCCAACTCGGCATATACACCTCGGGCTTACCTACTGCTGCACCTGAACCACAAACCGGCCTTACGCTTGCTTCAAATTCACCGATTTCATCACTTAGCTTACTTACGCACTACCTCATCCTCCAACCCTCACTCACGCTTCATTTGATTACGTTACCTGTCAACACCTAGGATTACACCGACCTCGGCCTATACACGCCTCAACTACACCGACTCCAACACTCTTTTGGTTAGCCAGTTGCACTTCAACCCTTAAGTCTCTTTGTGCGCCTAGTCTTTCTCCTATTCTTTCTCCTTAGTTCTCAGTCTATGATCAAACCTACACATCACTATTACACAAGTTCCTCTACGTAGCTAATCCAATAAACTCATCACCGACCTCAACGACGGTGATACAGCAAGCCTAGCTCACTGGGACTGAGAGTTCTCAGCTCCCTTGTCTCTCCCTTGCCTCTCATGATGATCAACTCATCACAACATCACCAAAATGAATGAAACACAGTCAACACAAGCATCAAACAACACACCTACAACTCAGAATGCAAACACATGCTTGCTCATACACAAAGTCTATCATACATACAGATCTATAAATGAATAGAGAGCCCCCTTACCTTAATAACTTGAGAAGATGAGAACCCTTCACTCTCCAATAACCACAGCAACAAGCTCTCCTCTCCTCTCCCTAAAGCTATCTCACTTGCTCTACTCGGCATATCTCGATCAGTTGAGTGGAACACACTCTCTTCATCAAACCTCCGCTTAACACCCACAAAGAAACTCTTCTCCGCTTGATTCCGAGCTCCTCCCTACGCCAACGTTCTCCTTCTTCTCTCTCTAGAAAGTTGTTGCACCCCGAAAAATCCGGTTTGGACTTCTCGATGTACAACGTGGGAAGGTTTATGAAGCCGCCAACAATATTTTGGTTTTGAGACGAAAACATTGAAAAAACGTCTTTTTATACAAGGCGGGTGGTCCTTTTTTGAAAACAAGAGATGTAGGTTCGGGGGTCGGTTAGGTACGGGGAAGGTATAAGCACCCCGTACCTCCTTTCTACCAAAAGGGAACCTTTAATTTGATGTGTGGTTTTGAAATGTTTGATTTGAAACGATCGTTCTACTTCTTTTCTTTTTTTTTTTTATTGAGAAATTATTTTATTGGAAACGGGAAAAAAGAATCTTTTTGGCATCTTTGAAAAGCGGAACAAAACAAAGATTTTTTTTTAAAAAGGGGTGCTTGACGGGTCGGGAACCCGGTCCTACGTATCCTCACTTGTGATGAGGAATCAAAGCTACGTAGTTCTTGGTTTTTGCGTCCGAAGACGGCTTTGTGATTTTTGAAAGTGTGCTTTTTGCGTCCGAAGACGGCTTTTGTGATCTTTTTAGGAAAGAAGTGGGTTGGTGTTTTTTATTGTAGGGATTTTCGGTCCTAGACTGTACAGTCCAATAGTCCTAAAACATAGACATCCCGCTTGGAAATGCATTTTGACGACGTGCCCCACTACTTTTTGAAAAATGATCTTTTGATTTTTTTAGGAAAAGGGTTTGTTAATTGCTTTTATTGAGCCAATTATCTTAGGCTCGCATACGAACCGCATAATTCGCTAACCCTAAGACGCCACCAATATCGGAAGTACATCCGATCAAGACCTTACCCATTTTGGAAAAGAGTTTTAGAGTTGTTAATTACTTGTTTTATTTCTCATAAGTATCCCCAGACGTTTGAGTACATGCAGACTCGGTCTTAGGACGCTAGACAACACCGGCCATACGTCCGACTTGCCTCCTTATGAGTTTTGGAAAAGATTGTTTATCGATCTTAAGAAAAAAAATTTAATTAACTTGTGAAAACAATTTGAAGAGTATTGACTCTTGGAAAAGCCTTTGAAAAAGATTGATTAGAGAGGTGAAGAAGAGAATTTGAGGGTGGCATTGGCCACAAAGAAAAGAAAGTGGAACATTCAATCACTTTTCAAGTCAAAACCGAGGTACAATACTTACCAACTCGCAAGCAAAGTAATCAACAATTGAAATACAAGCATACTCATTACCATTTACAAAACAATGTACAAGGATGATGTTGAATCATCAATCATTAGTGATATGAATATGTGAGACCTAACAAATAACCTAGTAAGTTGCAAAGTGGTGTTCACAAGAGAAACATTGCAAAAAAAAAAAATATAGGTTACATTTTAAACCCTAGGCCGAATGGAGGACAATCATAAGGAGTATTCACAAGTTGTCATGAACAATTACCAAATGGAAACGCAAACTTGCATGGGAAATTAAAAAAACAAGTTGAATCATTTGAAGTAATCTTCCACACTATAAAGCATATGCACTAGGCATAAGTGGGAATCCTTTTACACATCATCAACAATTAAGCAATTAGCACAAGAATAGAAGGATTGAATCACATTAGGCAATCCTCTCACTTGGATTAAAGTGCATGAAGCACAAGTGAGCCTCATATTGCCAATCATCAAACAATAACAAAGGGCAAGCAAATTAAATCAAAACAACTTGAGAACAATCCATTTAATACCCATTTCAATTCAATTTTGCAATTAAAATTACAAACACTAGCTCACATCGTAACTTGCAAAGCAAAACAACTTTGAAACACTTTTTAAATTTTTTACAAGACTTAACAACAATTATTTTTGTGATTTAGACATATCAAGTAGGCATATAATGGGCTATAAGGCCGAAGCCTATTGTAGTTCAAACCCACATTTATTTCATGCAAAGATAAAAGGAAAAATCAAAACAAAGAAAACCCTAAAAATGGGCTTGAAAAACAAGCCCTATTTACCCTAAATCATCCAATTCTTTCATCACAATTGAACCAACCACATAGATGAGCATGATTACATGATAAACAACAAAATGAGCAAGAACCCTAGCATTAGAGACTAGAACCGAAACCCCATCCCTCAAAGTTCAAGTTCAAAACATCAAAATTCAACAACAAGCATTGTTCACAAAATTAGCACAATTAATCAAGCATTAATCAACTTCAAATCATTTAATGAACAAGAATATTCAAAGGATCATGGATCAGGCTCAAAGTTGAAGCAAAAAGAAAAGGGAAACATGTTTTCATTTGGGTAAAAATCGCATGACCAAAGTAGCAAATCAAAAGAATAAAACCTAATCAACACATAATCACAAGAACAATTTATTTAGTGGGTGAGATGCCAACTCTCACCCACAACAGCCCCTAATCTACATTATATGATATTATGAGATGCAAATATAAGTTGAAAAAGGTTTTGATGCAAAGAAATTGATGAAAATGCAAAGGGGTTTAAATTATACCTTAATTTCAAACTAAATGAGAATAGGAATGAAGAACAAGAGCAACAAAACACCAACAATCCTCAAGAACTAGCAAGAACAACTCCAAAACCTTGAAGAAACAACCCCTTTGATAATGTAAAAATGGAATCAAGGATGAAAGGAAGAAGATATATGAATGTAGAGTGTGTTTGAGGTGATTTGGTGAAGGAAAGTTGAAAAGATTGAAGAGGAGAATGAGAGAGGGGTTTCGGGTTTGAGAGGAGGGGAGGAGAGGAATTCTTGAGCTGATTGTGTGCTAGGTAAAAAATGAGAGAGTGTGTGAGTGAGTCTCTTATTTTTGGGCTTTTATATGAGGACCAATTTTAAGGGCATTTGTGACAATGTGCTTTTGTAAAACCACTAGGATTTGAGATAGAGTTTTAATCAATGGTCAAGATGCAATATCACATGGATTGAGGGCATAAAATGGGCTGAGGGTGCAGCTTAAGGAATGGGGGTGAAGGATAAGACCATTTACAAAATTGTATTTTTCCATGAAGCTTATTACACAAGTGCCATTTTAATTCAAATGAATGGTGAAGATTGCACTTAAAAATTGAATGGAAGGCCATGATTTAAACACAATAAAAATAAATCACAATTGAGGGGAAAAGAAGGATGGTCATGCGCAGCCATGGTGAGAGTGAGGGTGTGAAATTGCAAGTTGTCATTGTACTTTCTTGTTCCCCACTACCTTTGTTATTATCCTTTCATTTTTTATTTTCCTTTTCTAGATAATTCTTCCTTAATTCATGCCATTTTGGGCTATATCCCATGATTCAATGATTGGGCTCTGAATTTCATGACTTCACCAATCCCAAAATTGATTTAGTACCCCACCCGAGGAAAATGACCATTTTGCCCTTTTGTTCAAAAAAATCGAATTTCATGCAAAAATATTCCAATGATGAACACAAATGCACAACTCCCCTCATTTGAACCCAAATAAATTCCTCAAGAGATGCATAGTGATTTTCTTGGGAAATTGTCTGTTTTAGTGAAATGACCAAAATGCCCTTTTGGTCAAAAACCCTAATTTTGCCCCAAAATTCAACTTTTTGCATTGAACATGTGTCCCAACTCCAAACATCATTTTAAAAACAATGAGATGACTTTTAGGACCCAAAAATGCATGCCCAATGGCTTTTCCTGAGAATTTTCCACTTTCTGTGAAATTATCAAAATACCCTTTTTGACCTA
Source organism: Oxytropis ochrocephala (assembly GCA_020916435.1). NCBI lineage: Eukaryota > Viridiplantae > Streptophyta > Magnoliopsida > Fabales > Fabaceae > Oxytropis > Oxytropis ochrocephala. The sequence continues at coordinate 61,386,133 of CM037092.1, read as the reverse complement.
AAAACCCTAATTAGCTCAAAAATGCATTTTCATTCTAAACATGATCCTAAAAACCCTTGGATGACTTTTAAAACTCTAAAATGCATGCCAAGCCTTAATTTATTTATTTTTGGTTGAAAATTAGGGTTTTGACCTAAGCCGGACAAAATTGGGGTATGACAGCTGCCCCTCTTTATCTAGATTTTAACAAGGAATATGAATTGGCCGAAACATATTCCGAGGCAAAATAGAGATAAATAATTCAGAAATTATACCGATTTTGTCAACTTAGGGAAAAACCCGAATTTTCTTTTTCTTTTTGGTGAATGGATGCCACCCGAAATGATCAGTAATGAATGAAGTGCCAGCCCTCAGCGAGCCAACAAAAGTGGGAAATAGGTTGGTGCCCACCCTCAGGTGGCAAAAACAAGAAATAAAGCAGTAAAGATGGTATCGACCTCTGGTAGGCCGACACTGGCAGAAAATGAAGAAAGTGATAAAGAATGTACCGTAGGCCTACCGTAGGTGACACCTTTGGAGGAAATAAAGAAAGCAATAAAGAAAGCGATAAAGAGTGTACCACGACCTCGGTAGGCCGACCTGGCGAGAAAGCAGTTGGTGCCAACCCTCGAGCAAAGAAAAACAAGAAATAAAGCGATAAAGATGGTATCGACCTGCAGTGGGCCGACAACCTTTGCGAGGGAAATAAAGAAAGTGAAAAAGAATGCGATAAAGAAGGAGCGCTTGTGGCTCAAGGAACACTTGGGTTACGAAGGAGCACGTGTGGCTCTGAAGAGCACTTGGGCTCGAAGGTGGCTTTGTTCGAGCGGCACGAGGTTCAATATCAAGTTGTGGAACTGATACATTTTACCTTGATGGACTTACGCTATGCTTTATCTTGACCGCGGCTAGTCACGAAGGACACGAAGTCGAGGGGGCCGATCCGTGCATGCTCGATGATGACTTGGCGAAATGAAGGACACAAGGTCCGAGGGCCGATCCGTCATGCTCGGTGATGACTTGGCGAAATGAAGGTCGAGTTCAAAGTCATTTATTTGACTGTTGATTTGAACTAAACCGAAGGACCCTAGGTCCGATGATTCGTCGGTGCTCGATAACGACGGGATCTTGAAGGGACGCATTGGTCCTGAAGGGACACGTGGGTTCTGAAGGGATTTGCAAATCCTGTTGATTGACTGATTGAGATGGCCAATCTTTGGCGTATTGAATTGAGGTACTGCATCGTCGGTTGATGCAAGGATGGTGCATGAAGCATGGATGCATGTTATGCAAGGGCATGTTATGCGGGGAGCATGTTATGCGAGTGCATGCAATGCTATGATTTTGGTGTGATGATTTTTGTTCTTTTTCTTTTATGAAAATGCTAACGTTAATATGATGCAAATGCACCGCTTTAACGCTTAATGGTTGAATGACAAAGGAATGCTTGTGAAATGATGGATGATACAGAGTCTTTGGATGACAAGGAACGTTTACATTTGTGTTTTTTTGACATACGAGATATCTATATGATGCAAATGCAATGCGAGAGGCGGGTTATGCGAATGCATGTGATGCGATGATTTCATTGGAATCTTTGGATATTATTTTTGATTTTCTTCTTTGATTGCTTTCTTTTTCTTTTTTTTTTTTTGGCGGTCAACACTTTAAGCGCCTACAAGGTAACAACCTAATCCCTAGGATTAAAGCGAGCACTAAAGCCCTACATGATAACAACCTAATCCCTAAGGATCCAAAGCAGCACTAAAGCCCTAAAAGATAACATCCTAATCCCTAAGGATCCAAAGTGAAGCACTAAAGCCCTAAAAGATAACAACCTAATCCCTAAGGATCGGCGAAGCACTAAAGCCCTAAAAGATAACAACCTAATCCCTAAGGATCCAAAGAGCACTAAAGCCCTAAAAGATAACAACCTAATCCCTAAGGATCCAGCGAGCACTAAAGCCCTAAAAGATAACAACCTAATCCCTAAGGATGAAGGCGAGCACTAAAGCCCTACAAGATAACAACCTAATCCCTAAGGATGAAGGCGAGCACTATAGCCCTACAAACGGTCAACTTTAGGCGACCTCACGCGCCAAGATAATCGGTTAAAAGAATTTCCATATTTTGTTATGTGAGGATGCAAATGCAATGCTTTGATGCATGATATGACATGAATTTTTGGGTATTTAAACAGTTTTGATGAACATTTTTGTAATGACGAGACACGAGACTTGGATGCAAAAAGTGGAGGTGAATCTGATCATTCTTTTTGAAAAAGCTAATTTTGATTTAAACCCGGTGTCAAGGTTTTTATTTACAAACAAACTCATTTATGTTTTCCTCCATTCCATGACAACCGAACTTTCAATAACAATCTTGTGCTTTCTCTATGAAACATTGCCAAGTGAACACACATGAATATGCACGACGGCGGTGAGTGTTTAGGATGAATGCCAAGTTGCCCCAATTCAGGCCTTTGGCGTGAATGAATGACTTGCCCTCTGCACGTAGTATTGGCAACCGAGTGTGAAAGGAAGCGGAGTGAAAGAGCAAATACACAAGAACTAGTGCCACGGTGACACACAGTGAAAGGATGAATGGCCATGGATGGACACTGAATGACTTTACCCCGACTAGGGTGGGCGGGTGGTGAAGAGAGAATGCCCCAACTTTTAGATCGAGCGGTGTTCTCGGTGCAATTCTTTGGTTTTCTACTAATGTCTTGACCTTTGGTGTGAAATAAACCTTGTTTCAATGCGGCTTGAATGCGTTTGAAGTGCAAGTCTTTCTTTTTTACATCGACTTTCTTTTTTCTCGATTTGTTTGTTTTTGTTCCTCATTTCTTTTTCCCGAGGGTTTGTTTTTTCTTGATCGACTTTCTTTTTACGATCGTTTGTTTTTTCTTTTGGCGAACACATTGTAAAATGAGATAAACTTAGTTGTCCTAAGATTTAAAATTTGAGAAAACAACGAAATCAATCATCATTGATCGGAATGGACTTTTCGGGGTTGTGGTGTTTTGTGGAGGAAGGATGATTGGGCTGAATGAAGTGCTTAGGGCTAATGGTAGGATGATTTTTATTCGGCGTCGGCTGACGATCGACGATTTATGATGGTTATTTGGCTTGATGAGGTGCTTGGAAGTTTTATTCCTGGCTAAGGGTTTGTGGAGAGCGGGATTCCGCGGTCAAAGGGAAGTGTTTGCGGTTTATGGAAGGAGGGGTGTATGGGAATGATGAAGTGTTTGAAGGTTTATTGAGACAAGGATCTTTTATGTTTTGTGGTAACATGTATCAGCTCACCACTTACATTTCTTCGTGATTTCCTTTGTTTTGGGATTTTCATTTTTGAATCCCCCTTTTTTTTTGATTTTCTCTTTTTCCTTTTTTCTTTTTTTTTATGATTCTTTTCCTTCCTTGACTCGGGTGAGCTGATAAAAAGTGATGCACTGTTTTTTTTTATATTTGAGATGATCCTTGTCTAGGGTGATTTGAGGGTATATTTTTGAGTTTAGTTTTTTCTTGGCTTAAGGTAGGTAGGAAAAGGACTTTCTGGGATTTTAGGTTCTTGACGGTATGGGGAGATGGCCATTCTTCATTTCAAATTCCGATTGCTTATTTTTCGTAAAACATGACAACAGTTCATCTATCTATATGTGTTTGCTCCTTTCTTTGCATTTGTTTTCCTTTTTTTTTATGCCCTAACTTTTGCCTGGACCGCTCTTTGCGAGTTTTCAATCCACCGGGCGCTCTCTTTTTTTTAGGCCGCCCTTTGCGGGTTTTCAAACTAGTGAGCTTATTTTCTTGTTATTATTATTTTCTAAAGGACTTGCCTTTGAAAGAATATGATATTAACGAGGGAAATTAGTGACCTCAACCTTGCCCCAGCATGGAGGACTTAAAGCGTTAAAATGAGCCAAAAATCAAAGATGCATGGATGGAATTATGATAAAACAGGGGCAATGACGAACTTGAACCAAAGTGACTGAAAAAGATAACTTTTATTGATGACAGTGCTGAAAAGGATAACTTTTATTGATGACAGTGCTGAAAAGGAAACTTGTGCCCTTATTGAAATATCCTAAGGCCTTGGACAGAGCCAGAGGATTGCATTACATAAAAAATGCATGACGAAAACACAAATGCTTGACGATCAACACCTCGATCCTCTTCAACTACCGCCATCCCTACCGACGTACCACGATCTCAAAGGGTTTAGTCCTTCACTTCTCTCATCAAAGGTCAACTGTTTTGTGTCAATAAGATTTTGAACCAACTGCTTCAAAGGATGACAATTCTCGATGAGTGTGACCAATTGCACCGAATGGAATTCACAGCACCTTTGCATTGTATCTTCTTGGGAATGGAGGTTGGGTGGCTTCATCCCACGAGGAGAGACCAACTCATGGTTGATTAGATAGTCGCACAAATCGATGTATGACATAGGAATGGGGTCGTCTTGGCGTGACTTTCCTTGTCCCGCTATAGCATTGATTCCTCCGTTTTTCTTTGCGGGCAAGTCACTAGCATTGTTTGCGCCCGATGGGGTTGCGAGGGGGATTCTTCCTCTTTTCATCCCGACTTCAAGCCTTGCCCCTACTTTGATCACATCCGAGAAGCTTGAGGACCCACTTCCAACCGACGTTCATAGAAAACAAGCGGGAGAGTCTCCATGAACATAGACACTATTTCCTTCTCGATCGGTGGTGGCTTCACACAAGCGGATATATTTCTCCATCTTTGAGCATATTCCTTAAAGGACTCGTGATCTTTCTTGCTCATATCTTTGCAAATGAGACCGATCTGGAGCCATGTCTTTGTTGTATTCGTACTCCTTTAAGAAAGCCTCAGAAAGGTCCTTCCAACTGTGAATGTCGGAAAAATCATGAATCGCATGTACCAGTCCAAAGATGCCCTTGCTAGGGTTGTGATTAGGAAGCGATGGATGAGCGATTTATCGCCGTGATTGTATGCGGTCATCCTTCGAGCGCACATGGTTACGTGTCTATTTGGGCAGCTGGTACCACAATATTGGTCAAAGACCGGCACCTTCATCTTAGGGGGAATAGCCAAGTCTGGAACAAGACATAGATCACAAGCGTCTTTAGCTTTGGTTTTTGAATCCTCTATGGTTTTCAAGCACTTTTCCAACTCATGCAACTGATCTCTGGGTTGAGAATTCTCGAATAGGTGACCTTGAGAATCACCATTCACATTGAAAAGAGAAACCTCATGTGGATCAAGACCTCCTGGCGTGAAGCGGATGATTGACCCCAAATCCGGATAAGGAATAGCGATCCACGGCTTTCCAATGGTCCCGAGGTAGGAAGGATGGTTGCGACCCTCCCGGGTTTCGACAACGATAGAGCCGGTAGTGGCCCTATTTTTCAAAGCTTGCGGGGCGTCCATCATTTCAGTCCACCGCATTCTTATCGCATCCATCCGCATTTCTATCACCCCGACTTTATTATTTAACGCCTGATTCTCTTGGACTAGTGCCTGATTCCCTTGGACTAGCTGCTTGAGGACTTCCACAATCGGATTATCTGGACCTGAATTGCCGAGACTCTCAATCACTAGATTTCCTTGATTGGTTGCCATGAATCTTGAGGCCCGAAGTTCTGTTGACAAACCAGTTGACCCTCTTCCTTAAGACATGACACATGACATGAGCACATGGATGAAATAAATGACGAAGCATGTTCACTAAAGGCATGTTTCACAAAGAGTTAACACCAGTTAGGACAAGATAGGAATTTTGACGAACTTCTATAGTCATTTATCGAGGAATGGAGGAGATGCAATTTTTTTATTTTTTATTATATTTTTTCTATTTATTTTTTTTTGAAAGAATGACTATTTCGCAAAGCCGTCTCGTCTCTCATCAAAACCTTTATTGTATGTGAAAACATTATATATGCAAACGCGTGGAAACATGATCACTTGAAAAGTGCAATTATTCTAAGAGGTTTTTGTGATTTTGATGCAAAATGAAATGCATTTTGGATGATGTGAGAAAGACACTTTTTCAAAATGAAATTTTTATTTGTTATGCTTGACGGGTGGACCCGCTCCTACGTATCCTCCTTGAGGAATCAAAGCGTCACGTAGTTCTCTCTGTGTCCCTTTTTGAAATAATGCTTATGCATGAATGCCATGTTTTGGATGAACTTGGCGAGGAGCTTTTTCCTCTTTTTGATTATAAATGAAATGCTTATGCTATGAAGATGATAATTGTTTTTTTTTTATGTAATGAAATGGAATGCATGATACTAGCAATTATTTTTAGTGCGTGGAAAGATATGATTCTTGTGAAAATGCATGCAAAATGAGATGTTTGCATATATGATATGAAAAAGGAAAATAATAAAGCATGAGATATGTTTCTAAAAAATTTTATGCGAGAAAATGCATGATGAGGATGATTGAAAGAAAATTATTTACAACATAGGATTTTCAAAAGTCGGAATTTCATACTACGGAAAAATAATCATTTTTTCAAAAAAAAAAAAAAAAAAGTTTGGATGCGGGGTATGCGGCTCCTTTGTGTCCTCTGAGGTTTCTTAGAGACGAGGATCTAAGGCTTTTCTATGGGTGCACACTTCAAGGAAAGCACTAAAAGGGGCCCTAGATAAGGTTCCCAGAGCCAACGACCTCATCCGAGCGCATGCGATCGGCGGGGACGTGCGTCAAGTGATGAGCCCATCGAACAAAACCGGACTCTAGGTGAAGTCTTCGCAACCACGAAAAAGACGTCGTCCGATTGTGCAGCCACTAATGACTTCGTTCTAGCCTAAGATATACTCTAGCCCTGGTATAGGGTCAGTTCTCACCAAAAATCACACAAGGGTAAAAACAGTGAAAGTGTGTGTAGGAGCATAATGATGCATATACCCCCCCAACCTGCAAAGAAAATCCAGAAACAGTCCAGCCAAACAGGTCGTCTACCCTAGGGTTTTGCATACATCATTTAAGTATAAGCAAGAAATCAACCTAAGGTACTAAACAATCACCTAAAACCCTACTTACCTTAAGAAGAGGAGCTAAGAAGAGGGGATCATAATAGAAGGGGAAAAATGCATGAACTTACCAAAGAAAGGGAGCGAAGAAGAGGGGAACATGTGAGATAAGGGAAATATGATGCATAAGCATAAGTAAAGAAAGAAGGAAAGAAAAGAAAGAAAGAGAAGAAAAGAAGGAAATAGAACAATCACATTTGAATCAAACTACCACACATCAAATTAATTAGGCTTGACCCTCATTATTTTAAAAAAATGTCCCCAGTGAAGTCGCCAGCTGTTGCACCCCGAAAAATCCGGTTTGGACTTCTCGATGTACAACGTGGGAAGGTTTATGAAGCCGCCACCAATATTTTGGTTTTGAGACGAAAACATTGAAAAAACGTCTTTTTATACAAGGTGGGTGGTCCTTTTTTGAAAACAAGAGATGTAGGTTCGGGAATCGGTTAGAGTGCGGGGGAAGGTATAAGCACCCCGTACCTCCTTTCTACCGAAAGGGAACCTTTAATTTGATGTGTGGTTTTGAAATGTTTGATTTGAAACGATCGTTCTACTTCTTTTCTTTTTTTTTTTTGATTGAGAAATTATTTTATTGGAAACGGGAAAAAAGAATCTTTTTGGCATCTTTGAAAAGCGGAACAAAACAAAGATTTTTTTTTAAAAAGGGGTGCTTGACGGGTCGGGAACCCGGTCCTACGTATCCTCACTTGTGATGAGGAATCAAAGCTACGTAGTTCTTGGTTTTTGCGTCCGAAGACGGCTTTGTGATTTTTGAAAGTGTGCTTTTGCGTCCAAGAGCGGCTTTTGTGATCTTTTTAGGAAAGAAGTGGGTTGGTGTTTTTTATTGTAGGGATTTTCGGTCCTAGACTGTACAGTCCAATAGTCCTAAAACATAGACATCCCCGCCCGTACGGACGACGTGCCCCACTACTTTTTGAAAAATGATCTTTTTGATTTTTTTAGGAAAAGGGTTTGTTGCGAGGTTAATTGCTTTTATTGAGCCAGTATCTTAGGCTCGCACGAACTGTACAATTCGCTAACCCTAAGACGCTGACCAATATCGGAAGTACATCCGAATCAGTACCTTACCCATTTTGGAAAAGAGTTTTAGAGTTGTTAATTACTTGTTTTATTTCTCATAAGTATCCCCGCACGTTTGAGTCATCTGACTCCGGTCTTAGGGCGCTAGACAACACCGGCACGTGCGTCCGACTTGCCTCCTTATGAGTTTTGGAAAAGATTGTTTATCGATCTTAAGAAAAAATTTTAATTGACTTGTGAAAACAATTTGAAGAGTATTGACTCTTGGAAAAGCCTTTGAAAAGATTGATTAGAGAGGTGAAGAAGAGAATTTGAGGTGGCATTGGCCACAAAGAAAAGAAAGTGGAACATTCAATCACTTTTCAAGTCAAAACCGAGGTACAATACTTACCAACTCGCATAAACAAAGTAATCAACAATTGAAATACAAGCATACTCATTACCATTTACAAAACAATGTACAAGGATGATGTTGAATCATCAATCAATAGTGATATGAATATGTGAGACCTAACAAATAACCTAGTAAGTTGCAAAGTGGTGTTCACAAGAGAAACATTGCAAAAAAAAATATAGGTTACATTTTAAACCCTAGGCCGAATGGAGGACAATCATAAGGAGTATTCACAAGTTGTCATGAACAATTACCAAATGGAAACGCAAAACTTGCATGGGAAATTAAAAAAACAAGTTGAATCATTTGAAGTAATCTTCCACACTATAAAGCATATGCACTAGGCATAAGTGGGAATCCTTTTACACATCATCAACAATTAAGCAATTAGCACAAGAATAGAAGGATTGAATCACATTAGGCAATCCTCTCACTTGGATTAAAGTGCATGAAGCACAAGTGAGCCTCATATTGCCAATCATCAAACAATAACAAAGGGCAAGCAAATTAAATCAAAACAACTTGAGAACAATCCATTTAATACCCATTTCAATTCAATTTTGCAATTAAAATTACAAACACTAGCTCACATCGTAACTTGCAAAGCAAAACAACTTTGAAACACTTTTTAAATTTTTTACAAGACTTAACAACAATTATTTTTGTGATTTAGACATATCAAGTAGGCATATAATGGGCTATAAGGCGAAGCCTATTGTAGTTCAAACCCACATTTATTTCATGCAAAGATAAAAGGAAAAATCAAAACAAAGAAAACCCTAAAAATGGGCTTGAAACCAAGCCCTATTTACCCTAAATCATCCAATTCTTTCATCACAATTGAACCAACCACATAGATGAGCATGATTACATGATAAACAACAAAATGAGCAAGAACCCTAGCATTAGAGACTAGAACCAAAACCCATCCCTCAAAGTTCAAGTTCAAAACATCAAAATTCAACAACAAGCATTGTTCACAAAATTAGCACAATTAATCAAGCATTAATCAACTTCAAATCATTTAATGAACAAGAATATTCAAAGGATCATGGATCAGGCTCAAAGTTGAAGCAAAAGAAAAGGGAAACATGTTTTCATTTGGGTAAAAATCGCATGACCAAAGTAGCAAATCAAAAGAATAAAACCTAATCAACACATAATCACAAGAACAATTTATTTAGTGGGTGAGATGCCAACTCTCACCCACAACAGCCCCTAATCTACATTATATGATATTATGAGATGCAAATATAAGTTGAAAAAGGTTTTGATGCAAAGAAATTGATGAAAATGCAAAGGGGTTTAAATTATACCTTAATTTCAAACTAAATGAGAATAGGAATGAAGAACAAGAGCAACAAAACACCAACAATCCTCAAGAACTAGCAAGAACAGCTCCAAAACCTTGAAGAAACAACCCCTTTGATAATGTAAAAATGGAATCAAGGATGAAAGGAAGAAGATATATGAATGTAGAGTGTGTTTGAGGTGATTTGGTGAAGGAAAGTTGAAAAGATTGAAGAGGAGAATGAGAGAGGGGTTTCGGGTTTGAGAGGAGGGGAGGAGAGGAATTCTTGAGCTGATTGTGTGCTAGGTAAAAAATGAGAGAGTGTGTGAGTGAGTCTCTTATTTTTGGGCTTTTATATGAGGACCAATTTTAAGGGCATTTGTGACAATGTGCTTTTGTAAAACCACTAGGATTTGAGATAGAGTTTTAATCAATGGTCAAGATGCAATATCACATGGATTGAGGGCATAAAATGGGCTGAGGGTGCAGCTTAAGGAAGGGGGGTGAAGGATAAGACCATTTACAAAATTGTATTTTTCCATGAAGCTTATTACACAAGTGCCATTTTAATTCAAATGAATGGTGAAGATTGCACTTAAAAATTGAATGGAAGGCCATGATTTAAACACAATAAAAATAAATCAAAATTGAGGGGAAAAGAAGGCTGGTCATGCGCAGCCATGGTGAGAGTGAGGGTGTGAAATTGCAAGTTGTCATTGTACTTTCTTGTTCCCCACTACCTTTGTTATTATCCTTTCATTTTTTATTTTCCTTTTCTAGATAATTCTTCCTTAATTCATGCCATTTTGGGCTATATCCCATGATTCAATGATTGGGCTCTGAATTTCATGACTTCACCAATCCCAAAATTGATTTAGTACCCCACCCGGAGGAAAATGACCATTTTGCCCTTTTGTTCAAAAAACGAATTTCATGCAAAAAATATTCCAATGATGAATACAAATGCACAACTCCCCACATTTGAACCCAAATAAATTCCTCAAGAGATGCATAGTGATTTTTACTGGGAAATTGTATGTTTTAGTGAAATGACCAAAATGCCCTTTTGGTCAAAAACCCTAATTTTGCCCCAAAATTCAACTTTTTGCATTGAACATGTCTCCCAACTCCAAACATCATTTTAAAAACAATGAGATGACTTTTAGGACCCAAAAATGCATGCCCAATGGCTTTTCCCGAGAATTTTCCACTTTACGTGAAATTACCAAAATACTCTTTTTGACCTAAAAACCCTAATTAGCTCAAAAATGCATTTTCATTCTAAACATGATCCTAAAAACCCTTGGATGACTTTTAAAACTCTAAAATGCATGCCAAGCCTTAATTTATTTATTTTTGGTTGAAAATTAGGGTTTTGACCTAAGCCGGACAAAATTGGGGTATGACAAAAGTGATCTCACCTACCAACTTCTCTCTCTTACTTTCCCTTTGACTTTTCTAAGATTTTGGTTGGAAATGCATGTCTCCCATTCGACACTTCCCTTTAAGGCATGCAATTGGGCTAAATTCATGGATCATGGGCCTAACTCTCATGGGCCTCTAATTACACTCCTCCATCACTTGCACTACTCCTCTTTTAATTAAATTACCACTCCCTTTTAAATCAAATACCTCCTAAATACCTTAAAACTCCAATTAATCCTTTGACTTAACCAAATGTTGTAAGCCTTAAAGAACCCACTAAATAAATAATTGAATTATATTTGGGGGCGTTACAACTCTCCCCACTTAGAATATTTTCGTCCTCGAAAATTTAGCTAATATAAACTTAGTTATGCTCTATTTAGTTCATACCCGAGGTTACATCTGACCCTACCCAATGACAACAAGCATAATCCACAACAAGGTCCCTGTCGAATTGACAAGAGACACAGAAAGCACACCAAGCAATACAAGACTCAAAGTTCACAACATTTCGACCTTAATTAAGACAAGGAATAACATCGGAATTGACAATAAATTCTAACAGATTACCCTTAACGAAACGCTTACGTTTCGTCACGTCTAAACGACGACACTTAAACTCCAATACCTCCCATCTCAACCCATACACCTCGGTTCATCTTAGGGACAACACCTTATCACCATTCAACTCGGCTACTACTCCTTGGTCACTCGTAATGACATCACCTCGTCACAACCCATCTCGGCTACTACCTCAGTTACTCTAGGAAACCACATTTTTATTTTTATTTTTATTATTATTATTTTTGTCATTCACCTCTCCCATTTCACCTTTGGTTGATGGCTACAACTGACACCACTCTTCTACGTACAGCGCCCTTGCGCCTAGGGTTTTCTCAAACCCCTTCCCTTACTAGGTCTCTTACAAGACCGACCCTCAACTCAACGCATACATACATCACCATTTCAACAAAAGGAAACAAACACAACACAAATAACCTCATCTACCACACAAATCAAGTTAACAATCATTTCTAACACCTTAACTCATACATAACACTTCATCATGCACTTACATTTCTTTGACCATCTACTCTCCTCGGCACATAGCCACGACACCTCGCCTCAGTACTAAGACAGCATTTGGCGCCCAGCAGTGGGGCTCCACTGTACGCAACATAGGCAGCTTGGGCACGGCATGGCGCCCTGCTCTGCGCCAAGACTTCACTAGCACACACGCACGGCTACCCCACTCGGCACCCAGTACAAAGTGCGCGCAACACGCCACTAAAACAAAACGCAAGGGGCATGCCATACTCGGCGCCCATTGCCTCACACGCCACGAGACACACACCACACCATGCACCACGCACACACCACACCGAGCACACACTCACTCCTCTTCACCTCACCTCGGTATCCTCTTACCTACTTCTCGACGACATTAACTGCCCATACATACACTTCACATCAATACATCCATAACTCTACAACACTAGATTCGACATGCTTAAACTACACATACTTACAGTTCAACTCACTTATAGTTCAACATCCTTAATACCTCTTAACCTCGACAGTACATACCTCGACCAGCATACACTTCACTTAGATAACTACAAGTCGACTGTACGCTTAAACTCAGACACCCTTACACTATGTCACTTGCACTTCATCACCCACCTCGTCACCTATGACCCGTTTACGCCTCACGCCTAAGTCTACGCCCTATCTCAGAACTCTCGCACCTCGGTATAACATGTTACAGTCGACTCCTTCACCTCGGCTATCATATGCAGACTTGCCTACGCCCTACGTCTTGACCCAAAACACCTCGGCATAACCATGTTATACCTCGGCAACTACTTGACGACACTCGCACTGGGTTCTAATTACACCTACGCACCTTCGTCCATCAAGTACAGCTCAACTCGTCCTCTTCAAGTCTATGAACTACGCTTTAACACTTACGTCGTGCGTTAACCTTCATGCACTTCAGCTGCCACACTTAGGCATGATTATACTACCCTTAACACCTCTACACCTTTACTTTGTACCAAAACTCTATTCTCGGGTCACCAAAGTCTCACTCGATTATCCAAACACCATTAATTTATCGTTAGGGAACTACACCATAGCAATCATTTAAAGTACTAATGCTCCTATCTTACGTCAATCTATATCCAAACCACAAACAATGCCTTCCTCAGCTCGGCATTCCTATTCTTCGCACCGAATTCTAATCCTCTAATCATCAAAGTTACACACTATCATCTAGATCCTATATAGGTACCCCCCTCGTCTACCATACTTTTAAGAACAATTTTTCTATCTTAGGCTTTCCAGAAACCATAATTTTAAACTTTTCCCAAAAGGCATGCTCTATTTTCTTTGCATGAACTTCAAACCCAAAGTGTCAATCCTTATTTTGACATCTCCTACTATCAACCCCCAAATCAAAACTCAACCCTCCATAAGGCACCTATTTATCTAAACATTAATAGTCAACCAAACTCGCATGATCATTTAACTCACAAATACATTATTCGTCAACCCGACAACAACAACACGACGCTTTGGTCACATTGACCCAACAACAACAACAACAACGAAGGTCATGGACCAAATTTAAGTCAAATAACAATCACACAATCTACATATCAATAAATGCGACATCTCTACTTCAAAAATATTTATAAGTAGAAGTGCGAAAAATGAGTAAAAGTTGTTTTCCAACACAATCAACAATTTACATTTTTGGAAATGATTTTCGTAAATGAAAGGTGTCCTCAACTCTCAAAATCATGTAATAATTATTTATAAGAACATTGAAGCCTAGAAGCGGCAAAAAAATATTTTCCTTCGGTTTCAAAAGGAGTAACTAACGCATCTTTCGCAAACCAAGCTTTTCCCAAACCATCAGGGAATTCAAAAACAGAAGGCACAGAGTTCACACATTGCAAATACAATACAACACACATTATCAGCAGGGTATCTCCCCCACTTATTCACTTACCATTCAGCAGTACTCGGTTTGCCCCTTTACCTGCAGGAACATCGTTTACTACACAGACAATGGTTAGAACTAATCTAGCACTACTCAATCAATCAAGCTGTAGTTAGTACATATTCAAAATTTATAATAATTACGAGTTATTGTCACCTCTTTCATTGGGAATGAGTTATCGGGGTGATCACCCCTCCTACTCACGCACTCCAATTTAGTTAAGGTCTCAAAACTACGTCTTTTCAAAATTTACACCTCAACTCACACAAACAAAGACCTCAACTCACACAAAACAAATCACCTCAAAGAGAGGCTATGACACCTCAGTACATACCACAAAATAATACTACAATCAGTGCATGATTTATATGAATGATGCAGACCCAAACTCCAAGGGCATATGCATGATGGATCCATTAAGACCGAAGTCTTCTGCTATCACCTTAGGACCGAAGTCTTCTGCTATCACCTTAGGACCGAAGTCCTCTGCTATCACCTTTATGCTTATGATTTATGCGACACCATGAACAATGCATAACACACAACATATACATTATTCAATTAAAGCATAACACAATTCCAATAACTCACCAATTAGACCGCAGCCTTTTATTCATAAATAGGACCTAAGTCCTCTGCTCACCTCTAGGACCGAAGTCCTCTGCATTCACCATTTTCATTTATTTAATGCCCCTCAGGGACTTCATCATTTATTACTCCTCTACTCGTATCCATAAGGCCAACAAACACACATATATCATTTTTACGTGCTAATGCCGACGCTCTCTACATCGACCAACAAATCCATAGTCGCCGCCTCGCCCGACTCAACGAGCACCTCGACACTCAAGCATTTGACTAACAAATAATCCGAGTACTCAACGTCACTTAGGACCAAAACGACACCTAAGGACCAAAACGACACCTATCGCCTCCATCGTTTGGACTTAACGTCACTACTGATCGCACTCACCGTCGCCTCTCGCAGTTGAAATACACTAAACATAGCTCATACGCAGCACCCCTCGGTACCCCATTTGGCACCTCAAGCAAAGACACAACACCTCGGCACAATCGATCGCACCTCGACTTTACTACTATTTCGACACCTCTGCGCCGTCATACTCAAACTACGACTCCAACTAACGTGAAACCTACGCATTACTTCGCCTATTTACCGACTCCAACTACGCTAGACTCGAATGCGCAAGACTTCGGCTACGCCAGTTCGACTACACTCGCTTGGAATTGCGCCTAAGTTCAACCACACTAGTCTCGCCTATACTGACTTCGACTATGTTGATCTCGGATAAGCCTAACTTCGACTGTACTAGTTTATAGCAACTCCACCTACGTACATAAACCGCCCAACTCGACATATACACCTCGGCTTACCTACTCTGCACACCGGCAACCACAAACCGGCCTTACGCCTGGCTTCAAATTCACTGATTTCATCACTTAGCTTACTTACGCACTACCTCATCCTCCAACCCTCACTCACGCTTCATTTGATTACGTTACCTGTCAACACCGAGGATTACACCGACCTCAGCCTATACACGCCTCAACTACACCGACTCCAACACTCTTTTGGTTAGCCAGTTGCACTTCAACCCTTAAGTCTCTTTGTGCGCCTAGTCTTTCTCCTATTCTTTCTCCTTAGTTCTCAGTCTATGATCAAACCTACACATCACTATTACACAAGTTCCTCTACGTAGCTAATCCAATAAACTCATCACCGACCTCAACGACGGTGATACAAAGAAGCTAGCTCACTTTGGGACCGAGAGTTCTCGGCTCCTGTCTCTCCCTTGCCTCTCATGATGATCAACTCATCACAACATCACCAAAATGAATGAAACACAGTCAACACAAGCATCAAACAACACACCTACAACTCAGAATACAAACACATGCTTGCTCATACACAAAGTCTATCATACATACAAAACTATAAATGAATAGAGAGCCCCTTTACCTTAATAACTTGAGAAGATGAGAACCCTTCACTCTCCAATAACCACAAAGAACAAGCTCTCCTCTCCCTCTCCCTAAAGTCGTCTCACTTGCTCTACTCGGCATATCTCGATCGGTTGAGTGGAACACACTCTCTTCACCGAAACCCTCCAGCTTAACACCCACAAAGAACTCTTCTCCCTTGATTCTGAGCTCCTCCTATGCCAACGTTCTCCTTCTTCTCTCTAGAAAGTGATCTCACCTACCAACTTCTCTCTCTTACTTTCCCTTTGACTTTTCTAAGATTTTGGTTGGAAATGCATGTCTCCCCTTCGACACTTCCCTTTAAGGCATGCAATTGGGCTAAATTCATGGATCATGGGCCTAACTCTCATGGGCCTCTAATTACACTCCCTCCATCACTTGCACTACTCCCTCTTTTAATTAAATTACCACTCCCCTTTTAAATCAAATACCTCCTAAATACCTTAAAACTCCAATTAATCCTTTGACTTAACCAAATGTTGTAAGCCTTAAAGAACCCACTAAATAAATAATTGAATTATATTTGGGGCATTACAAGTACCTTGTTTCACAGTCAGTAAATTTCTTGCTCAAATAGTAAATGGCATGCTCTTTCTTCCCAGATTCATCATGTTGCCCTAACACACAACCCATTGAGCTGTCTAGCACGGTTAGGTACAGGATCAGAGGTCTACCGGGTACAGGAGGCATCAAGATAGGTGGATTCTGGTAAACTCCAATTTAGTGCATTTTTAGAGGTTCCTTCAGAGCCGCAAATGCTCCTTCAGAACCCAAGTGTTCCTTCAGAGCGACGAGCGCTCCTTCTTTACCGCACTCGTTACCTGCCAGTGTCGGCTTATCAGAGGACGGTACCTTCTTTCTTCGCTTTATTTATCGCTTTATTTCTTGTTTGCTTACGCCACCCGAGGGTCGGCACCAATTTGTTTCTGCTTTGTTAGCTTCTCGAGGTTAGCACGCATTCATTACAAATTGTTTTACGGGCCGCATCCATTCACCCAAAAAGAAAAAGAAAGAGGAAAATTCGGGTTTTTCCCCTAAGTAGACAAAAATCGGTATAATTTCTGAATTCTTTATCTCTATTTTGCCTCGGAATATGTTTCGGCCAATTCATATTCCAATTCATATTCCTTGTCAAAACCCTAATTTTCCCCAAAAAAAGAATAACCAGAGGAGTAAAGAGCATCATGCATTGCATTTAGGTTTCTAAAAGTCATTTCAAAGCTTCTAAAATCGTTTTTAGAGTGAGAATGCACTTTTTAGGCAAATTAGGACTTTTTAGGGTAAAGGGCATTTTGGTCATTTTTCACAACAGGATGATTTTTCTCGTTAAAAATATGCATCCACAAAAAGTACATTTTATTCCATCCAAAATAATTTTTGTACAATTTTTGGAGAGAAATTCCTAGTTCAAAATAATTAAACATGCATTTTTCCTATTTTTAGTGCATAAAAAATGCCAAAAGACCATTAAAAATCCCCCAATTAATTAAGTGACAATTTTGATTGTCTAGAGCAATTAGGGAGGCTATTTTATGGTGTCCAAAAATATGTAACATGTTTCAATAGGTGCATTTTCATTTTTACATGCCCAAAAGATTCAAAATTCAAAAATAAAAGGAGGAAGTGTCCTCAATAAGACAAAAGACCAAAAATAAGCATTTTTTTATTTTTCCTCCCACATTCAGCTGCTCATGCGCAGCTCTCTCTCCTCTCTCTCTCTCAAGAAGCTTCTACACACCTCTTTTCTTACTCACCAAGATTTGATTTGATCCTATCCTCAATTTTGCCCATTTTGGTAAATTATTCCACACATTTACACTAACCTCTCCACCAATAAATGTCATCTTTCCCTTTTGATAACATTCCCTCACCATAATACCCTTAACCCTATCTTACAAGAGTCACCATTCCCAAATTAGATTTTTTTGTTCACAAATTTTCCTTTTTCCTTCTTTTTATGCGCCACCTTCACTCTCTCTCTCTCACACACTTGTGTTTTCTAAATACCCTTGATCCATGTGACCAACAATCCTAACCATCCATTCAAAATTAAAATCCAATCCTAGAGCCCAATCAAAGCAAAAGGACCTAAATACCCTAAAGCCTCAAAAATTCCTATAAATACCTCACACATTCACTCTTCACCAATCTTTGGCTATCACTCTCACCTTCAAGAAAAACCAAGCATCATACCTCTCCTTCTCCCCCTCTAGGCCGAAACCCTCTCCTTCTTCCCCCTCCTCCATTACTTCACCTTCATCCACCAAAACACCTTTAATCCACCTCTCACACCCTTAACCTTCCTTTCTCCCTCAAGGAGTTCATCACACCATCTTCATCTTCTTCCTTCCCTTGCAAGGCCAAAGCTCTCTTTCATTTTCCTCTCCTCCATTTCTTCAATTTTCTTTTCCATCTTAGAGAGAAGGTAAAATCTACAACCCCTTTTGCATCATCTCCAAATATTTTGCATTGAAACTCATTTTCTTTCCCTCATTCCTTTCGAATAACATCATTTTTACAATGTAGTTTGTTGTAGTTGAGGGGTGAGATTTGTTGTCTCACCCTAAAATAAGTGGATTAGTGTTGTTTTCATGTTAATTTTTGAGTTTTCTTGTTAAATAAAATGGAGTAAGGTTTCGCATATACATGATCAAAATGTCTTCAAAATTGATTTTGTTGTTCCTTTGTTTAAATCTTGTTGTTGGTATTTTTCTTTAGTAAGTTGTTGAGGATTTGGCTCTATGATTCCTACTAGTGCCAGTGCACTTTGATCTTAGTAGTGAAGAGAGCTAAAAATGACTCTTATTTAATATATTAGTTTATGTACTCATTAGTTCTTGTGTTTTAATTTACCTATTGTCTAGTTGTTGATGATCTTGCAAAGTGATTCCCACTAAGTACCTAGTGCTTTTGATTTAAAGTGGTGAAGATTGCAAGAAAGGATTCAATCTATTTCATAGTTTATATGTTTATGTGTTCTTATGGTCTAGCTATATTGTTGTTATTTGTTGATGATCTTGCAAAGTGATTCTCACTACATGCCTAGTGCATTTTATTCAAGTGGTGAAGATTGCAAGAAGGGATTCAACCTTGTATAAATTGTCATTCCATTCTCTATTTTATCTCTTAATAGTTCTTGTGAATTAATCATAGTTTTTGCTTAATGTTCAAAGTTTTCTTTGCATACTTGGTTTTGGCCATGAGCCCATCTCATTGAATAAAGTTCTCTATTGCATGTTCTTTAGTGTTGGGGTTTTGATTTTTTGGTTTTGGTTCCCTCATGTGTGTTCTTGGGATTAGGGTTTTAGGTTTTGAGGTTTAAGTTACTAGTTTGTTTTCTTGAACTTTTAGGTTGAATAAAAACATGCCTTGCTAGATACCTATTTGGCAATTTCATATGTTAGCTTAGATTTATGCCTCATGATGTTCTTGTGTGTTGGTATGGAACTTAGTTTGTCTCTCTTTTGCCATCATGTTTTTTACTAAAAGTGCAAAAACATTTTCTATTTTTATCATGTTCATCAACTCTTATTTTGCGCCTCTCCACTAAACATTTTGTCTCATTCAATTCCCCACACTTTGCATTCCATCATTTATGCCTACATGTTCATGCATTCATTTATGTCTATATCTCTTGCATTTTCATACTCTCTTAAGTGCTCATGCATATATTAATATCATGTCTTGCATCTCATAAATTAAATACTCATGCATATATTAATGTCATGTCTTGCATTTCATAAATTAAATACTCATGCATTCAATA
This sequence comes from Oxytropis ochrocephala, assembly GCA_020916435.1. NCBI lineage: Eukaryota > Viridiplantae > Streptophyta > Magnoliopsida > Fabales > Fabaceae > Oxytropis > Oxytropis ochrocephala. The sequence continues at coordinate 61,366,202 of CM037092.1, read as the reverse complement.
ATGTTGTACTTTACATTCCATAATCACATACTCTTGCACTCACATGCTTGCATAATTATGCATCCAATTGTTCATAGCAACTTGTGAATACTCTTATGATTGCTTTGCTCGTGTTCCAATGGTTGTTTTGGGTTTTGACTTGAAAAAAGGATTTGAAATGTTGTATTTCTTTTCAAGCTTGAAATTCCATGTTTTTCCCAAATAAGAAAATCTAAGGTATTTTCCTAAATAAAATCATTAACCATCACTCGAAGCCGTTGCTTGTTTGATCGTTAATGAGGAGTTATTAGTGATAGTCACTCGAAGCCTTTGCTTGTTTGACTATCATGAAAACTCCCACACATTAATTAAACAACAAAAACCAATTCAAACTTTCAAAATAACACGAGTTATTAGTGATAATCATCACTAAGGCTCACCACCTTTTTCAAAACTGTTTCTTTCAAAAAATAATAGTACGACGTTGTCGCTTGTAATCACTCGAAGCCATTGCTTGTTTGATTACCAGTTTCAACTCTCTTTTCTTTCGAGTTAATACCGAATGCCACTCGAAGCCTTTGCTTGTTTGGTGTTCGCGAACACTCGAGTCTTATTTCAAAAACTCCAAAAGCACTTTCAAAAAATCATAAAGCCGCTTTTCACTGCAGAAAAGCGAGAACTACGTTGCTTTGATCCTCACCCGGTGAGGGTACGTGGGGCCGGTTCATGTCCCGTCAAGCATACCTTTAAAAAACTGAGAACTACGTTGCTTTGATCCCTCAGCCAGTAAGGGTACGTAGGACCGGGTTCATGTCCCGTCAAGCATACCTTTAAAAAACTGAGAACTACGTTGCTTTGATCCTCACCAAGGTGAGGGGGTACGTAGGACCGGGTTCATGTCCCGTCAAGCATACCTTTAAAAACCCATAAAAAACAAGAACTACGTTGCTTTGATCCTCAAACCAGCGGTGAAGTACGTGGGACCGGGTTCCTGTCCCGTCAAGCACGCTTTTCAAAAATCTTTGTTTTGTTCCGCTTTTCAAAGATACCAAAAACATCCCTTTTTCCCGTTTTCAATAAAGTGATTTCTCAAAAAGAAAAGAAAAATAAATAGAACAATGTATTTCAAATCAAACATTTCAAAACCACATCAAATTAATGGTTCCTTTCGGTAGAAAGGCGCGCGTGGTGCTAATACCTTTCCCATGCGCAACCGACCCCCGAACCTACATCTCTAAGTTTTCGAAAGACCACCCGCTTTCCTAAAAAGGTTTTTTCAATGTTTTCCTAAAAAAATATTGGTGGCGGCTCTACTATTTTCAACGTTGTCAAACTGAAAAGTCCCAAACCGGATTTTTCGGGGCGCAACATTTTTAGAGGTACTTTTGTGTCACTTTTAGAGCAATTATTACTAATTATATATCATTGACTTAGTTTGCTCTTTATTTTGCAGAAAAGAAGAAAAAGACACAAAGAATGAAAATTCTAATATAAAGCCAATTAAAAATCAAAGTTATATATATATATATATATATATATATATATATATATATATATATATATATATATGGGCTTGATTGATGAATGCTTGTCATAAAACAAAAGTGCCGTGAGTGAATTTTAAAACTTGGCAATCACGTAAGCAATCTATTAAAAGGCAGCTAAGGCATCAATTGAAGGGAACCCTGGGCTTCATCTATAAAAGAAAGTGCTACACTTGAAATTGAGGGAGCCACACACCACATCATAAGAATGCAAGAGGCAAAGGGAAAATCCAAAAAAAAAAAAGCAACAAAAAAGTGTACTCAAGAGAAAAGGTAAATCAAAGAGAGTTGATTCAATAGAAGAAGATTGAAGAATGAAAGTGAAATTAATTTGGAGTTTCGACAAAAATTGTAAAATAGATAGGAGCTTCATATTTGGTTTCAAGGGTTATTATTTGTTTCTTGTTTTTTTAGCCCTTTAATTATTCCTCTCTTCTTATTTCCTACCCTACATGAATTCACCCTGGCCCATTACAACCCATGAAATTTCATCTTTTGCATGCAAGTGAACTATTTAGTGGAGATTTGGTCAAATTACAAGCTTATGGTAATGTGCATTTTGTGGAAACTTGAGTGTATATTTTCACTAGTCCCTAAACACTTAGAGAGATTGTGAGCGAGTGTCTTTGTTCACAGAAATGTATTCCTCAGGGACATGAGCTTCTAATTGGGCAACCTATTGATACCTCATATGTGCTATATTATCTATTGTCTGTCATTGTGCTTCTAAATATGTTGATAAACTCCAATTTAGTGCATTTTTAGAGGTACTTTTGTGTCACTTTTAGAGCATTTATTACTAATTATATATATCATTTACTTAGTTTGTTCTTTATTTTGCAGAAAAGAAGAAAAAGACACAAAGAATGAAATTCTAATATAAAGCCAATTAAAAATCGAAGTTATATATATATATATATATATATATATATATATATATATATATATATATATATATATATATATATATATGGGTTATGATGATATTATGGGCTTGATTGATGATATTAGGTTATGCATGCTTGCCATAAAACAAAAGTGCCGTGAGTGAATTGTAAAACTTGGCAATCACGTAAGCTATCTATTAAAAGGCAGCTAAGGCATCAATTGGAGGGAACCCTAGGCTTCATCTATAAAAGAAAGTGCTACACTTGAAATTGAGGGAGCCACACACCACATAAGAATAAAGGAGAGCCACACATCATAGTAACAACGTGACAGAAGAGAGATTGAAGATTTGGGGTATCGTTCTTGACACCGTGAGAGGGCTCTAGAGTAGAAGAATGAGATTGAAGACAAAGATTAAGACTTTATCTACTTTCGGGTTATTCTTATCTTTTTAATTTCATTAACCTTATTTCTATTTTATTGTTCTTAGGTGGATCTTGCATGTTTAGAGACCTTTTTATGTTTTAATTTCATATTTGAATTCTGGTTTTTATTTCAATTAATATTGTCCTATTGTTTTTATCACATAATTAGGATTAGCTACCCTTTGCATGTTCATAATCAATTAGTTGATCAGCGACCGTACTGCAATTAGTTGGTGGACCTATGGGATAATTGGGGCTATAATTATGGCATGACTAAACCATAATTTAGTCTTCCTATCTTTCAACCTTTTTGCACTTTATGCTTTTCCTAAATTTAAATTCTTGCATGACCAAACGAGGGTTAATTTAGGAAAAAGAATATTAATCACGAATGACCAAACGGATGAATAGTTTTAGTAAAGGGATTGGTAATTAAGTAAAATAAGGGAATTCAGGTAGGATTAGACATAGGGGAATCGAAGCTTGCAAGTGAAACCGTGACTATAGGCTTCTCTCAACTGAATTAATTCTTGCACTTTATTATTGTTCTTTATTTCTCTTTATTTGTTACCGTAACCACTCAACTTCATTGTTCGTCTAAACAATATATGATCTTGACTAGTTTGGTACTTGTTAATTAATCCCTGTGGACACGATAATCTTTTATACTACTTCTGCGAAAGAGTACACTTGCTCTAAGTGTGTCTTTGACGCAACAGATTCTGAAGATATTTCTTGATCTTTTCAAATGCTTATTGACAATCATCATTCCATTTGGTCTCTTGATTCCTGCACAATAGTTTGAAGATTTGTTCACAAGTGGCAGTCAACTGGAATATGAACCTAGAGATGTAGTTCAGTCTTCCAAGAAAAACCGCGAATCTCTTTTTCTGTTTTAGGAACTGGCATCTCAAGAATCGCACGCACCTTGTCTGGATCGATTTCTATCCACTTTTGGCTGACGATGAATCCCAACAACTTTCCTGATCACACGCCAAAGGTACACTTGGCAGGATTTAATCTGAGCTTGAATTTTCTCAACCGCTCGAAGAGCTTTTGCAAATTGACAATGTGTTCCTCATCAGTTGTAGACTTTGCGATCATATCGTCCACATAGACCTCTATTTCTTTGTGCATCATGTCATGAAACAATGTGACCATAGCCCTTTGATAGGTAGCGTCGGCGTTCTTCAACCTGAATGGCATGACTCTGTAACAGAATGTTCCCCAAAGAGTTGTGAAAGTTGTCTTCTCCATATCCTCAAGAGCCATCTTGATCTGGTTATACCCTGAATACCCATCCATGAAGGAGAACAGTGAATGATGCGCCGTACTATCCACTAAGACATCAATATGGGGCAGGGAAAATCATCTTTGGGACTAGCACGATTCAAATCTCTGTAATCAACACACATTCTAACTTTCCCATCCTTTTTTGGAACCGACACGATGTTAGCAACCCATTGCGGATACTTGGATACCGCTAGGAACCCAGCGTCAAACTGCTTTTTCACCTCATCTCTGATTTACTGAAGGACATTCTGGCTTGACCGGCAACTTATGCACCACTATGTTAGTATCTAATCCTGGCATATCCTGATAAGTCCATGTGAAGACATCAACATAGTCATGCAGGAGTTTGATTAACTTCTTGCGCTCACTCTCTTTCATTGAAGTACCCACCTTTACTTCCTTCTTATTGTCCTCTGTGCCTAGGTTAATTATCTCAACAGACTCCCCGTGCGCCTGAATAACCTTTTCCTCTTGTTCAACCATTCTCATCAATTCTGGAGGAGCTTCCCAGTCATCCTCACGACCTTACGGCCCCTAGACTGCCTGACATCCTCTTCTGAGGTATCTTTATCTCCGGCCACTTCGATTGCCTGAGTTGCAACGACCTTTCCCTTTGAATGGGCAGGTTGCTCCCCAGATCTCTCCTCGGGTCGCTCTGTGCCCTCAGCTCTAACATACTTGCTCAGTTTACCTTTCTGAATGAGGTCTTCGGTAACATCCTTCAGGGCCATGCAGTCGTTGGTGTCATGTCCCTTGCATTTGCGATACCTGCAGTATTTTTACCGGCCGCCCTTTTTGAGAACAAGGGGATCAGGACGCTTCACTCCAACAAACTCGTTGTTCTGGCAGTCCATATAGATCTGAGCTATGGGTGTGTTCAACCTAGTGCATTGCTCGTATTTCTTTGGTCGAAAAGCCGGTCTGCCCTCGCGGTGTCCTTCTTGCCCCTTAGCTGGCCTGTTGTGCCCTTCCCTAGGTCGCGCACGGGCGCCCTTCCTTGCTGCCAACGTCTCTTCGTAGCTCATATGGTCGTTGGCCCTCCTGAGGAACATGCTGAGGTCCGTGTAATGGTTGAGAGTGAACTCCTCTGCAAACCTATGATCCGGCCTGATTCCACGCTTGAGGTACTTCAGCTTGTCTTTATCCGAAAGGTCGCGAATTGTCTCGGCCTCAGTATTGAAACGGTCGATGTCTTGCCTCAATGACTCATTATTTCCTTGAACGATCGTGTCAAGATTTTGAAAAAGGGGAGTGATCGATTGTCGCCTTAGAGAGCGAACCTTGATAGGGGCGCGATCATCCTAGTCGACCGCACACTTCCTTCTTGGTTGTCGGCGGATGCATGTTGGTCATGGCTCTCATTTGTCCGGTTCGCTTAAATTCCCTCTCTCATCGATGTAAAACCAAGGAATTTCCTCGCTCGACCCCGAAGGTGCACTTCTGGTTGAACTCGGGTTGATCTTTCTTGCTTCGCCGAAGATTTCCTCGAAAGTCGCCACGCACGCCGCCTCATTTGCTTTGCTTTTGACAATCATATCGTCGAGGTTAACTTCGACAACCCTACCGATCTGATCTCGGAAGACTTTGTTCAACATACGCTGATATGTTGCGCCAATGTTCTTCAATTCGAAAGGCATGACTCTGTAAAAGTAGTTGCCCCGGTCAGTCATGAAGGCTGTCTTTTCCTAGTCTGGTGGATTCATTGCTATTTGGTTATAGCTGAAGTAGGCGTCGAAAAAGGAAAGTAAGCGAAAACCAGAAGCATTGTCAACCAGTTTATCGATGCTCGGCACCGGGAAAGCGTCTTTGGGGAAAGCTTTATTAAGGTCAGTGTAGTCAACACACATCCTCCATTTCCTGTGGGCCTTTTTTTACCAAGACGACGTTAGAAAGCCAAGTGGTGAATTTCACTTCTTTGACGAAACCTGCCGAGATTAGATCGTCTACTGCTTTTGAGGCGGCCTCGGTCTTTTCCTCGCTTTGGACTCTCCGTCGTTGGGCTATGTATTTAGCGTTGGGGTTCACCGCCAAGTGATGGCATGCTACATCGAGAGGGATGCCTGGCATCTCAGAGGCGGACCATGCAAAAAGGTCGGCGTTGCGCCGCAGGCATGCGATTAAAGCTTCCCTCACCTCATCGCTGAGGTCGGCTCCGATCTTGACTGTTCCGTTGGGGTCTTCACCTAGAGGAATTTCGAGAAAGGTGCCTTGGGGCTCGGGCCATTTGTTCCTTTTCTTGAGCTCCTTCGCCAACTCATCAATGGACTCATCTTCTGAGCTGTCGGGATCATAACAGGCGTCTACTGATAAACTCCAACTTAGTGCATTTGTTAGAGATATTTTTGAGTCATTTTTAGAGTAATTATTACTGATTAATTATATAACTAACTTAAATTACTCTATAATTGCAGGAAGGTAGAAAAAGAAAAATAATATAAATGTGGGCTGAAATTAGAAGAAATGGCTAACAAATATAAGAAAGCAAGCCCAAGCCCATTAATGCAAGAAGGCCCACAGTAATAAAAAGAAAGAAGATCCTCTTGGAGATTTCAATTTAAAGTGATGCACATGTGACTTGGAGGGGGGAAAGAGAGGCATCACGTTACCCTAGTGAGAAAGAGAGGTTGCGCACGAAAACCGAGATGGAAGAATTAAAGAGGATCACACAACACTCAGGCAAGGATTGAAGGAAGCCGTACTCAGATACATAAAGCAACAGACAGCGGCGCAGATCAGAGGTTTTGGGTACCCGTTCTTGACACCGTGAGAGAGCTTTGGAGCAGATTATAGAGACTGAATACAGGATCAAAATTTACTCAATCTCCGGGTTATTTTTATATTCTGTAATTCATGGCTTTTAATTTTATTCCAATGTTCTTGAACACTATGGATAGCTAAATCCTATTCTGGGGTCTTAGGTGAATCTTGCTTGATTAGAGACATTTTTATGTTTTAATTTATACATTGAATTCCCAATTTTTATTTCTACTAATATTATCCTGTTGCTTTATCACATAATTAGGATTGACAACCCTTTGCATGTTTATAATCAATTAGTTGATTAGCGACCGTACTACAACTAGTTGGTGGACCTATAGGATAATTGAGACTATAATTAATGAATGACCAAACTTTAATTTAGTCTTCCAATCATTTAACCTCTCTCAGATCTTGTATGCTTTCCTTAAATTTAAATTCTAGCATGACCAAACTAGGGTTAATTTAGGAAAAGAATATTAATTGCGAATGACCAAACGGGTTAATAGCTTTAGTAAAGGGATTGGTAATTGAATAAAATAAGGGGATTCAGGTAGGATTAGACATAGAGGAATCGAACCTTGCAAGTGAAACCGTGACCCTAGGCTTCTCTCCATTGATCAAACTTTACAATTTAAATTCTTGCTATTTACTTCTTGTTATTTTAGTTTTTACAATCACCAAACATTTGTTCGTCTAAATAATAACTAATCTTAAGTAGTTTGGTACTTATTAATTAATCCTTGTGGAGACGATATTTTTTATACTACTTCCGCGATAGAGTACACTTGCTCTAGGTGTGTCTTTGACGCAACAAATTTTTGGCACCGTTGCCGAGGATTAATTTAATAATATTAAACAAAAGATATTTTTATTGCTTTAGACATTTTTTTTTATGCTTTAGTTTTTTATTTTGTTTTTTTATTGAAAAAATACAAAAAAAAAAAAATTGCTAATACTTTCCCAAGAGATTGTTGCGCTTCACCGCTTATGATAAAAGTATAAATCATGGTTAAGACTCTTGGAGATTATATTAGAGAGGCAGAGGCACAAAGGAATTTGGAGAAGTCATATTGGTATATGCCTCAGTGCCAAATCCCGATTTCTCCTCCTCCTTATGACCCTTATTTGGATTATTGGGATGACTATGAGTCACCTCCTTATTCCTCCCACTGGGATAATCATGAGACACTTCACGTGCAAAGGCAAGAGGAGGAGATACCATACACCAATGATGTATTTGAGCAGATAAATGCAAAGTTTGACCGCATGGAGGGCCAACTTGGAACCATGACCAACGAACTTAGAAGCTTGAATGGTAAACTATCAATTATCATTGCTATGTTATCTCAAGAGGTCCAAGAAACTCCTTATTCACAAACTGAGCAATACAAAGATAATATTCTTAGGAGTGGTGAAGAGTTCTCCGTGGAAGATAATATAGAGGAAGAAGCTCTCAAGAAAGATGAAGAGACTCCTACCGAAGGGAGTCAAATCAAAATAATAGCTTCTACTAAGGGAGTTATATTGAAATAAAAGATGATACTGATGAGAGCGGTTGTGAGGAGAATGAGAAAGATCCATTGGTTCATGAGTTGGAGGAAGAGGAGAAAGCCCCAATTTTTGGGCAAGTTGTTTTAACCATTGGTGATGTTGTAATTGAGGTTAACAAGGGGGAGGTAACTTTAAGGAGAGGTAAAGAAGATGATGTTATTAAAGCTTTAAATTCTAACGAAAATTTATCTTCTTTAACTTTTCCTTATTTTGATGATGTGGTTGAAACTGACAGTGTTTGTGATCTAAAGATGCAGAACCTTTTGAAAAAATATGCTAACTTGCAGGATCCTAACATAGTGGTGGATAGAGATAAAACAAAAATTCCACAATCCTTTGAGTTTCATCCACCACATGGAAAAAGAAAAAACAATGTCAATCACATGGTCAGAAAACTAAGAAGGTCACTGCGTTAGATGTAAAATTTGCTCTTGAAGAGCAACCTGATTGAGCACCAACTATTGTCAGGCTCACGACGTTAAACAAGCGCTTTGCAGGAGGCAACCTGTGTTTTATTTTCTCTCATTTTTATTTTGTTTTATTTTGTTTTTAGCAATAACCTCAGACTGAAAGCTCTCTCAAGGAAGTCACTCTTACTCTCTCTTTTATTTATTTTTGTGTCAATCTAATATTTTGCATTGAGGACCATGCTTCATGCTAGTGTGGGGGAGGATATTATATGTTGTTACTTGATCTCTATTAATGCATATACCCACTACATATGTTGATAGCATTTTTTTCTGGCTTGTTTTGCATGAACTATGCTTAAATTGAAAAAAAGACTAGAGATTATGTCTTTAGGGAATCTCATAATTAATTTACTTGACAGACTTGTGCTTGATTGTAACTGTGAGGATGTCCTTAGGAAGCTGATAATTAGCATTTGTCCCTCTTGAGTACTTTTTGTGAACTAGCTTCTAAATGTGAGATCTGAGCCTTCATAAGGGGATTGATACTAAATCATAAATTTTTACCCCTTTTCTTTCTATGAGTGTGTTTCCCAATTTGTTACATTCTAGAATTTGTCTTTTGACCATTTCAAAGCGAAAATTGATTTGCATCATGTAAAAAGATTTGGGGAATTTAGGTATTTTTCTGGCCTCAGAGTTGTTTGTTGAATTTATCCATTAGTTGCCCCCCTTGAGCCTAATTGTTATATTTTTTCTTTGGTACCCAGATATAATTTTTTTTATTTCTTTTTTTGGTAACCAATTGAAATTGAATGTGGAGCAACTAATGAAAATTACAATTTCGTCCTAATTTTAGTGGTCTATATTGTCAAGACGGAAATTCCGTCCGATACTTTAGTTGTCTATCTTGTTAGGATGACGAAAACAAAAGTAGTGAATCATGTGCTTATAAGAATTTTTCTTACAAAGGAAACAAAATAGAAGTTTTCATGTACTTACCTTTTCCTCCTAAAAAAATGAAAAAAAAAGCATAGAAAGATAATTTGAAAAAAAAAAGGAAAGCAAGAAGGAGGAAAAGACACCTCAAAAGAATGAAAGAGCCAAAGGGCAAATCAAAAAAAAAAGAGTCGACTCAATAGAAAAATAAGAGTGAAGAATGAAAGTGAAATTAATTTGGAGTTTGGACAAAATTTGTAAAATAGATAGCAGCTCCATATTTGGTTTCAAAGGTTACTATTTGCTTCTTTTTTTTTCTAGCCCATTGTTTATCCCTCTCTTATTATTTCCTACCCTGCATGAATTCACCCTCGCCCCATTACAACCCATGAAACCCCATTTTTTGCATGCATGTGAACTATTTAGTGGAGATTTAGTCAATTTACAAGCTTATGGTAATGTGCATTTTGTGGAAACTTGAGTGTATATTTTCACTTGTCCCTAAACACTTAGAGAGATTGTGAGCGAGTGTCATTGTTCACAGAAATGTATTCTTCAGGGATATGAGCCTCTAATTGGGCAACCTTTTGACATCTCATATGTGCTATATTGTCTATTGTCTGTCATTGTGCTTTTAATTTTGGATTCCTTATTTGGCTATCTCTATTATTTATTTGAAAAAATTTATTGAGCCAGGAAATTTGCTTGAGGACAAGCAAAGCTTAAGTGTGGGGGAGTTGATAAACTCCAACTTAGTGCATTTGTTAGAGATATTTTTGAGTCATTTTTAGAGTAATTATTACTGATTAATTATATAACTAACTTAAATTACTCTATATTTGCAGGAAGGTAGAAAAAGAAAAATAATATAAATGTGGGCTGAAATTAGAAGAAATGGCTAACAAATATAAGAAAGCAAGCCAAGCCCATTAATGCAAGAAGACCCACAGTAATAAAAAGAAAGAAGATCCTCTTGGAGATTTCAATTTAAAGTGATGCACATGTGACTTGGAGGGGGGAAAGAGAGGCATCACGTTACCCTAGTGAGAAAGAGAGGTTGCGTACGGAAATCGAGACGGGAGAATTAAAGAGGATCACACAACACTCAAGCAAGGATTGAAGGAAGCCGTACTCAAATACATAAAGCAACAAACAGCGACGCAGATCAGAGGTTTTGGGTACCCGTTCTTTACACCGTGAGAGAGCTTTGGAGCAGATTATAGAGACTGAATACAGGATCAGAATTTACTCAATCTCCGGGTTATTTTTATATTCTGTAATTCATGGCTTTTAATTTTATTCCAATGTTCTTGAACACTATAGATAGCTATATCTTTTTCTGGGGTCTTATGTAACTCCCCAAAATAATTCAAGTATTTATTTAATTAATTTATTTAGGTGGTATATTGGTTGGTTATATTAAAATAATAATAGAGTATTTGATTTAAATAAGGAGTAGTGTTTAGTAAACAAGTGAGTGGTAACTTTATTATGATAGGGAGTAGTGGAAGTATTTGAAGGAGGTGTAAAAAGGGCCCAAGTCGCATGCGCCCAAAATATATAAGGCCTACGTTAGTGTCTCATTCATTTAGAGAGCAAAAGAGAAAGAAGGAAAAGAAAAGAAGAGAAGGAGAAGAAAAGAAAGAGAGAGCGTGACGTGAGAAGAGGAGGGAGGAGGAGTAATCGCAAGTTGAAGGAGAGAAGGCCTTATTGCTGCGTTTTCTGGGTGTTTCGTGGAAGGGTTTTCATCTCCAACACATTCCTAAGGTAAGGGTGGGTTCTAATATTATAATGGGTTGTATGATGGGGTGTATGTGGGAGATTAGGAACTATAATGCATGTTAGGTGTTTGATAATATGATTGAATGATTCTTGCATATATATATATGTGGTGTTTGATTTCGTTTTGGTGTTATTGATTTAAGAATGAATTGATGGTGAATAGATGCACATTAGGTGTTTGATAAAATGTGTAAGTGGTGTCTAGAGTGCATGTTAGGTCCTAGGTTGCGATTTGATTATGTTTTATGTGCTATTTGATGATTTTGATTGTATTGTGATGATTATTATTGGTTTTGGTGATTGATCATGATGAGTTTTACTTGCTTATGGTTTTGTGCGTTTCTGGATATTGTTTCGGTCTTTCTGAAACTGGTACTGTTTGGTTGATCTAAAAATTATGTGGCTGATTGTTTTTGAAAATAGACTTAAGGACGGTCGTTTTGGCACTGGTTTCGTTCAATTTGTTGTCGTGTAGCTCAAGTTAGAGTCTCCAAAGTTAGGTCAAATTTCTGGAATCAAACTGTGAGTAGGTTCGGTTTTTGCAGGTTTTGTGTTCTCAATTGAACTCTGTTTTGAATGATTCTGGTTTCATTGAAAAGTAGACTTAATTCTCCACGAAATAGGCGCTGGTTTCACGAAATTTCATTAAGAAATGAGAAAGAAAATTTGGTTGCAAGTTGGGTAAAGAGTTCTGTTCGATTTTGGTACCTCAGTGTAGTGTTTTGAAAAACTGTACCAGCTGGATAATTATTTTGAAAAACTAAAATCATAGGTAGAAACTACACTCGGAGAGATTTCCAATGAGTGGTCTTTTGTTGAAATCCGATGTCGTTTGCTATTTTAATTAATTCGCCGAAGTAGGTGCACTGCTGTAGGAATTCAGCACTTGTGATGTGTGGCTGCCTGTAGTGTCTGTGTTGCCACCAGGCACCATTTTATTTTCTGTTTGGTGCCAGGGGGTGCTGAGTTGCCCCTAGGCGCCAGTTTCTTGCTGTTTTGCGCCCTGGGTGTAACACCCCCTTATATTCTACTAATTAATTAATTAAAATCAGAGTTTTCAAGAACCTCACTCTCAAGGGAGCATTACATTTCAGTGTAAGAAAACAAACCAACTATCAAGTTTATACACAGCGGAAATAAAACACATTTTATTTAAAAATTAATATGTTACAATTCAACAGCTGAAACAAAACAACGACAACTACTATTCTACTCGGCCCCCGAAAGGTCACACTACCAGAGAGCAGACGCCACAACTCAACGAGAAAAAGGAAGAACCTTCATAGCTATCACCGCGAGTTGCCGACATGAGAAGCAACACAAAAGCGATAGGGGTGAGTCTCTAAACACATATAATAGAGGTTTATGATAATATAATGCTAAGAATGTACTAAAACACCTCGGCTCATGTAATGATACAACTTAACAAGTCAAAACAACTCAAATACAATTCAAAGACATAAACAACTCACCATCAACTCAACTCATAAACAACTCAACTAATAACAAATCTCAACATAATTCACATGAGTTATGCATGCAATGCAATGCAACCCCTCCCGGTATAATGCATGAGGATCCATCTCTTTTAAGCCACTCGGGCATATCCGTCGCTAGTGATACTCGGATCAAGTCTTTTGTATCGAGACCGAAGTCTATAATCGTCACGATGCATATGATTCATGAGACTCTATGAACAATGCATCACTCAAAATCAACCATCTCTTCTGTGAAACACACACCATCTCCAATGTCATTGAGACCGGTCTACAATGGCGAGGCCAAGGCCTATGTCCGTCGCTAAATTCACCGGCATTACACCGTCACCACACGTTGCCTATTTCTCTTGGACAACCTCAATAGCTCTAAGGCTATCGACCAACTCACGAGCACCTCCACTCCCTAGGTAGTCAATCACTCCATCACTACAACTCGGTCACTAAAAAGGACCTCACGTCGCCTAGGACTAAACGTCACTTAGGGACTAAACCGGACTACACCAACTCGACTCCTTAAACAAAGTTGACACTAAATGTCACCCACAAGGCGCCCGACAAAGAACTACAATCGTTATGCGTCAATATAATCACCTCGGCAGCTCACGGTACCTCGGCAGACTGCACTTAAGCACGCTTATACTAACGCTATAACGCTTATCTCATCTTGCCACCTCACCAATACTCACCTCGGTAGCCCCATACTGGGTATCCCACTCTTAACCGCATCACCTCGTCACTCTACACTTAGGCACCTCTCACCCCTAAGCTTATGTTTCATTCTCGGCACTCTAACGCCTCGGTCATTTCACACCTAACCACACAACTACACCCTTATACTCCTACTTACGCTCCTTCGACTCATGTATATGTCGACACACACCTCTCTCGACAATTACATATTTCGACACTCACCTCTCTCTCGACATATATATACTTCGACACACACACATCTCTCGACAATTTCATACTTCGACACTCACCTCTCTCGACAATTACATACTTCGACACTCACCTCTCTCTCGACATATATATACTTCGACACACACACATCTCTCGACAATTTAATACTTCGACACTCACCTCTCTCGACAATTACATACTTCGACACTCACCTCTCTCTCGACATATATATACTTCGACACACACACATCTCTCGACAATTTCATACTTCACAGATTAGCCTACTCAGGCAACTACACCTCGGTTTCTCTACGCTCTCATGCGCCTAACCTTCCTCTTCCTTCCTTCCTTTGGGTACTTCTCCCTAAGATTAAACTTAAAAACGCTCTTTACTCCCATTAATACTCACTGGGGTGAGAGTATCCTCGCCTCCCATTTTCCTCCCCTGGTTTCTCACCCAACCAACTCACCAACAACCATCACAATCTTCACCAAGTGAAGTAAACACAACTAAAACATTCGTTAAACACAAAACGCAACTCGTGAAACAACTCTAAATCCATTCACACACAACACTCATCATATACTCAAAATTATAAGTGAAAGAGAGCCCCTTACCTCAACTAGTTGCAGAAGATCACTCTCGACACTTCAACACAAAGATCGACTCACGCAAAACAAACTCTTCTTCCAGTCAATTCCAGCTCTTTTCACCCAGCTCTCCTCCTTCTCTCTAGAAGCACTATTCCACCTACCCTTTTCCCTCTCTTACTTTCCCTTTACCTTTCTTGATATTTTGGCTTGAAAAAGAAATTCTCATCCTACGATTGGTCACTCTCTTTTAAGTCATGCGTATGGGTTTTCAAGGAAACATTGGGCCTCTTAATCACTCATGGGCCTCTAATCTCACCTTTCTCTATTTACTTAAACGCCTCCTAATAAAATAAACACTCTACATTGATCACTTAGCTTAATTAATAATGTTGTAAACCTTAAGTAACCCAATTAAATAACTAATTGAATTACTTTGGGGTGTTACAACTCTCCCCCACTTAGAACATTTCGTCCTCGAAATCTCATCAATTTCATGAACACTAAAGTTACACACGATTACCCTATTACCATATAGATACTATTCGACATATCATACTCTTAATAACAATTACTTTCACTTTGCTTGATCTCTCCCAAACTATTAACCCCCAAATTAAAGACACACAAACCAAAGACACCCCTCAATTAATCAAGTTGTAAGGAATATCATTAATAAACATGTACCTCTTCTCTCATAAACCACCTCTATCTGTCCTCATCCATAATCTATCGTACACCAAGTAACAGACCACACGCCCTACACTCTTACTCCTAAATAGTTATTCTAACCTGTAGGTTATCAAGATCCTGTTCGACTACTCAAACCCCATCTATCCGATATAGGGATACTATACTCTCAACGACGAGTTACTATTAGCTTACCCATTTAAGTTTCAATCTCTGGTGCTCACTTCCGAACTCAACATCCTAACCTTACTATCACTTGAGCGTGCAACCACTTAACAATTACTTATTAACTCAAGTTTAATTCCGACATAAACTCAGAAAGTGATGAAAGCTAATCATTTAATTTTTGACAGATCACTTCCTGCTCACGAAACAAGCCAAACTTAAACTCATATATCTATAAACTTCCCTTGCTCTATTTAACCCAATCTCGCTTATCTGCAACACCAACATTATGCTCTGCTATAACAAAATTCAGCTTACGCATTCACACCGAATGACTAAGGTCAATTTCAACGATCTCTTCAATAATTAAGTCCCACTGTACAAGGTCTTACTAGATAACAATTACTATAATTAATTGCAACCACAAACATACTGGCTTCTAAAAAATTGTCTCTTCCTACTCTTCAGCTTTAATTCATACACCCTACTTCATTTAGGTATCGTCCCAAAGATTGATGTAATCATTGTATTCACACTTACTACACCTGTTATTATATGTTACTATACTAGCATATCTCAACTAGGATTAATATACTCCTACAACCTTTACATCGATTTATAAAATTGGGGAAAACATGGTACTAACCCCTCCTCTAGTCTTTCTTGTTAACCATAGCTTGCTTTGGATTATTTCTCAATCTCATCACTATATTAGGCTGTTTTCTTGCAGACCAAGAATTATTCTACTCCTTTGGCAAAACCGTAATCTATAAACTTAAATATAAATCACTATTAACATTTCAAGGCACTCAATCAAAAATGTTAAATGATCCTATCACTCACAATTTAAACAATCAACAGAGAATACCAAAATTTCACCACAAAACCAACATGACTTTCAAGACACGACAACCTCAATATGATTCAGGTGAAATATTTTCAAGCAACACAGGCAGCATGGGCACGGGCATGGCGCCCGCCTCGCGCTAAGACTTCACTCAAAGACACGCGCGACAGTCGCCCAACTCGGCACTCCAAATGAAAAGCGCGCGGAGCACGCCACAACCCAGGCGCAAGGGGCACGCACATTTTCTGGCGCCCCACACCCCGCACACACGCGCAGGAGGCAGCACGGCACGCCACACTTCGGCACCCTACGTCCAGCACACACGCTACGCAATGGCTTGCCGATTTGACGCCCACATCCGAGACACACCAAGCCACTCGGCACACCAAGTCAACAATACGCAACGCACCACAGTACACACCCACACTTAAACGCAACACCTCGCCTCGGCTACTTCACCTAGGCACACTACACTTAAGCACAACAACTCATCTCGATTAATATACTTAAGTACACAACGTATAAAACACTTCAATATGACTACGACCTTCCTACATCTCGGCCATGCTGACTTCGACGAACATCCCCTGCACTACAGCAGCCGCACTTAGGTATGATTACACTACCCTTAACACCTCTACACCTCACTTAGGCAGCTACGCCTCGTCATCATTCACCTTGGCAACCACGTTCCAGCAACTACACTTCATCCACTACACATAGGCTTATTCACAACTCACTTCATCATCTACACTTAGTCACTTCGGTCACTACACTTACGCTCCGTCACCTATATTCAACTCTTACGCTTTGAAACACATACGCCTCACCTCGACAAGTACAAATCGATACCTATACTTAGTCCAACACACCCTTAGTTCGACAATGGCGCCTCCGAGTTCAACACCCAACAGTAGTAAACTAACTTGTCACCACAAGGACCAAATCATTACCTAAGGACTAAACTGGCACGTACTGGCCCAACTGGACTTCACAAATCTTCAACTCAGACGTACACAGCACCCTAAGATAGCTCCCAAACTAGCCTGGTAGCCACCGCGCACTCGCATTAGCGCGCACCCTCGCCACTACAATTTCGATATACGCGCGTCATACTCAAACCACGATTACGCTATGGTCGACATTTCCTAACGTGAAACCTACGCATTACCTCGCCTATTTACCGACTCCAACTACGCTAGATTCGAATGCGCAAAACTTCGGCTACACCAGTTCGACTACACTCGCTTAGAATTGCGCCTAAGTTCGACCACACTAGTCTCGCCTATACTGACTTCGACTATGTTGATCTCGGTTAAGCCTAATTTCGACTGTACTAGTTTATAGCAACTCCACCTAAGTACATACACCACCCAACTCGGCATATACACGCCTCAACCACACCGACTCCAACACTCTTTTGGTTAGCGAATTGCACTTCAACCCTTAAGTCCCTCTGTGCGCCTAGTCTTTCTCTTATATCTTTCTCCTTAGTTCTCAGTCTATGATCAAACCTTAATAACATTGAGAAGATGAGAACCCTTCACTCTCCAATAACCACAACAACAAGCTCTCCTCTTCTCTCCCTAAAGCTATCTCACCTGCTCTACTCGGCATATCTCGACAATGCTAGTTTAGACTTTCATACGTTACACCTCCTCCTCTACATACGTCTCACTATATTTCAACAAACTTCACTCCAACTTACATAATCTACTCCTCGACAACTCCTCAACTCGGTAACACTAAAAAAAAAAAACACCCTATCGTCGTTCATCTCGGCTACTACCTCAGTTACTCTAGGAAACCACATTTCTTCATTTCACTTTTGGTTGATGGCTACAGCTGACCCCACACTTCTACCTACAACGCTCTTACCTTATACCGAAACTCTATTCTCAAGGTCTCCACAGTCTCACTCCATTATCCCAACACCATTAATTTACCGTCATGGAGCTACACTATATCAATTACTTAAAGTACTAATGCTCATCTCTTACTTCATCCTATGTTCAAGCTACAGATAATGCCCTCCTCATCTCCGCATCTTATTCTTCTAAGACACCTAATTCTCTATACATTAAGAGTCAAACAAGCTTACACTCACCACTCAATTATTCAAGTTGAAATTAATACATTTTCAAAATTTTATAATAACCACGAGTTATTGTCGCCTCTTTCATTGGGGATGAGTATTTGGGGTGATCTGTCCCTCCAACTCACTCAACCAATTACTTAAGGTCACAAAACTACGTCTTTTCAAAATTACACAACTCGAAATTTTTTTTTTACGCAGCTTAGAGTGCGAAGGCGTCGTCACGACTCCCACTCCTTTGACGTCGTTAAAACCCCTCTAATTACACATACCTCAATGTCACAAACAATACCACAATAACTACAAGCAATACTACATCCATCGGTCATATGATCTAATTAACACCTATCTCAATTAGACCATCCACGCTTGCAATTAATCAAACAAAATCTACAACAAAGTCTCCGTTGGAGATCGACAAGGACTCTCTCGAGACACTACGATCGACAAACTTGGCGAGGACGAGGCCGAACTTTTGCTCGATACCACTAATGTAACACCCCTTATATTCTACTAATTAATTAATTAAAATCGAGTTTTCAAGAACCTCACTCTCGAGGAGCATTACATTTCACTTTAAGAAAACAAACCAACTATCAAGTTTATACACAATGAAATAAAACACATTTTATTTAAAAATTAATATGTTACAATTCAACAAATTGAAACAAAACAACGACAACTACTATTCTACTCGCCCCCCAAAGTCACACTACCAGGAGCAGACGCCACAACTCAACAGAAAAGGAAGAACCTTAGCGCTAGCTATCACTGCAGTTGCCGACATGAGAAGCAACACAAAAGCGAGAGGGTGAGTCTCTAAACACATATAATAGAGGTTTATGATAATATAATGCTAAGAATGTACTAAAACACCTCGACTCATGTAACAGATACAACTTAACAAGTCAAAACAACTCAAATACAATTCAAAGACATAAACAACTCACCATCAACTCAACTCATAAACAACTCAGCTAATAACAGCATCTCAACATAATTCACATGAGTTATGCATGCAATGCAATGCAACCCCCTCCAGGGTATAATGCATGAGGATCCATCTCTTTTAAGCCACTCAGGCATATCCGTCGCTAGTGATACTCGGATCAAGTCTTTTGTATCGAGACCGAAGTATAATCGTCGATGCATATGATTCATGAGACTCTATGAACAATGCATCACTCAAAATCAACCATCTCTTCGGTGAAACACACACCATCTCCAATGTCATTGAGACCGAAGTCTACAATGGCGAGGCCAAGGCCTATGTCCGTCGCTAAATTCACCGGCATTACACCGTCACCACACGTTGCCTATTTCTCTTGGACAACCTCAATAGCTCTAAGGCTATCGACCAACTCACAGAGCACCTCCACTCCCTAGGTAGTGAATCACTCCATCACTACAACTCAGTCACTAAAAAGGACCTCACGTCGCCTAGGACTAAACGTCACTTAGGGACTAAACTGGACTACACCAACTCGACTCCTTAAACAAAGTTGACACTAAATGTCACCCACAGTGGCGCCTGACAGCAACTACACTGTTATGCGTCAATATAATCACCTCGGCAGGCTCACAGGGTACCTCGGCACCTGCACTTAAGCACGCTATACTAACGCTATAACGCTATCTCATCTTGCCACCTCACCAATACTCACCTCGGTAGCCCCATACTTGGGTATCCCACTCTTAACCGCATCACCTCGTCACTCTACACTTAGGCACCTCTCACCCCTAAGCTTATGTTTCATTCTCGGCACTCTAACGCCTCGGTCATTTCACACCTAACCACACAACTACACCCTTATACTCCTACTTACGCTCCTTCGACTCATGTATATGTCGACACACACCTCTCTCGACAATTACATATTTCGACACTCACCTCTCTCTCGACATATATATACTTCGACACACACACATCTCTCGACAATTTCATACTTCGACACTCACCTCTCTCGACAATTACATACTTCGACACTCACCTCTCTCTCGACATATATATACTTCGACACACACACATCTCTCGACAATTTCATACTTCCTCGGTTTCTCTACGCTCTCATGCGCCTAACCTTCCTCTTCCTTCCTTTGGGTACTTCTCCCTAAGATTAAACTTAAAAACGCTCTTTACTCCCACAATACTCACTGGGACTGAGAGTATCCTCAGTTCCCATTTTCCTCCCCTTGGTTTCTCACCCAACCAACTCACCAACAACCATCACAATCTTCACCGAAGTGAAGTAAACACAACTAAAACATTCGTTAAACACAAAACGCAACTCAGGAAACAACTCTAAATCCATTCACACACAACACTCATCATATACTCAAAATTATAAGTGAAAGAGAGCCCCCTTACCTCAACTAGTTGCAGAAGATCACTCTCGACACTTCAACACAATGATCGACTCACGCAAATGACTCTTCTTCCGTCAATTCCAGCTCTTTCACGCCCGCCTCCTCCTTCCCTCTGAAGCACTATTCCACCTACCCTTTTCCTCTCTTACTTTCCCTTTACCTTTCTTGATATTTTCTTTGGAAAAATGAAATTCTCATCCTACTGATCACTCTCTTTTTAAGTCATGTGTATGGGTTTTCAAGGAAACATTGGGCCTCTTAATCACTCATGGGCCTCTAATCTCACCTTTCTCTATTTACTTAAACGCTCCTAATAAAATAAACACTCTACATTGATCACTTAGCTTAATTAATAATGTTGTAAACCTTAAGTAACCCAATTAAATAACTAATTGAATTACTTTGGGGTGTTACACTGGTGTGCCTGTGTTGCCACCAGCGCCATTTTATGTGATGTTTGGCGCCAGTCTTGCCGGGTTGCCCCTAGGCTCCAGCTTTCTTCTTTGTTTGGCGCCACAGGTGTGCCTGTGTTGCCACCAGCGCCATTTTATGTCTTGTATTTAGCGCGCAGTGCAATCGTGTTCTGCTGGCGCCAAGTTGTGGTGTTTGTGGCGCCGGTGTGCAAGCGTGTTCTTTGCACGCGTGCCAAGTTGTGTGTCGTGTTGCGCCAGATGGGCGCGAGTTGCGCCAGCGCCGCCAGCGGCTTTAGCGCTTGGCGCGTGTTGTGTTGCTGTCTGGCGCCAAATGTGTGCTGCCAGTGTATGTGTTGCCTGTTGCGTTGCTGCAGGGCGCCAATGCTCTGTGCCCGTGTTGCTGGTGTTGGCCTTAGGCGCCACATAGTGCTGCCTTGGTGTCGTGATGTTTCGTTGTGTCAAATATGAATAATTAATGGATGATGATGTTGTTGGGTCGAATATGACCACATGTTGATGATGATGTTGTTGGGTCAATATGACCACATGTTGATGATGTTGTTGTTTGTAACACCCCCTTACTCTTAATACTTTAATTTATAAAATCAGAGTTCAAAAATCGTTTTCTTTTCAAAGATACATCCTCAAGGGAATGCTACGTTCATCAAAACATCACTTTCACTTAGCCAATAATACTTTTCATTAATAAAATATAATTGCGTGATACATAGCACGACTTAAATGGGGCGAACCCTCAAATTCTAATACATCAATCTATTACAATTCAACACTAATCTTAAACAACTAATAGACTACCCGGCTCCCCAGTTCGACGTCACAGAGCAAGACGCCACAACTAGACTTAGGAAAGAAAAGACCTTCACTCAGGATCACCTGCACATCACCTGTTTGTCGACACGAGAGCAGGCAACATAAAAAATACTAGGGTGAGTCTCTTTTCATAAATAATAAAATGTATGATAAACATTATGCTACAGAAAGACAACTAGCAACACTCCGACTCAACCAACCACACAACACACCAAGTTAAGGCACACCAACTCCTAATCATCAAGGACACCAATGTACATGAGTATATGCGTGCAATGCAATGCAACCCAAACTCCAGGGTATAATGCATGAGGATCCATCTCTTTTAAGCCACTCAGGCATATCCGTCGCTAGTGATACTCAGACCGAAGTCTTTCGTATCGAGACCGAAGTCTATAACCGTCGCTGATGCATATGAATTCATGAGACTCAATGAACAAATGCATTCACTCGTAACAAACTACTCTTTTGTGCAAACCGCATCGTCGCCTTCGCGTTGCCTAGTCCTCTTGGACAACCACCATAGCACAAATGCTATTCGCCCACTCACAGGCACCTCAGCTCCTCAGGCAGTGAGCCACTCCATCACTACGAAGGCCTCACAACGCATAGGACTGAACCATCACATAGGGACTAAACTGGACTATGCCAATTCGTCCCTTAAACGACTCTTGACGTTAAACGTCCACTCACGGTGGCGCCAACATTTCTACGTTGTTTGCGTCAAGAATAGGTCACCTCGACACTCTTAGTCACCTCGGCACCTTCACTCTTCTCGGTATGCTCGCTCGTCACCAATACTCAACTCGGTGGCACCTCACTTGGCATTCCACTCGTAAAGTTCTCCACCTCGTCCTGGAACCTCACGCCTAGGATCTCGTCTAGTCCCACTACTTCTCTCGTCTCGCCTTATGTAACGCCTATTGTCCTCAACTATACCTTCGCCTCATCTCGTCTTACCTTACGCCTACTGTCCTCGACACCACGCGTCACTTCGTCCCAGCTCACGCCTAGACTTAACGTATCATTGCGTAACTCTACGCTCGCCTCCCGTCTCATCCGAGCTCACACCATTTCGTCACTATACCCGTTTACGCCTCTCGCCTAAGTCCACGCCCTATCTCAGCACTCTCGCATCACCTCGACACTCTCATCAAGCACCTCGGCACTCTCGCATCACCTCGGCTACACTCACCGGACCTGGCGCAAGGGGCACGCCATATTTGGCGCCCACACCGAGACCCTCACGGCACAAGGGCATGCCACACTTGGTGCCCCTCACCGTGACCCTCACGGCACAAGGGCATGCCACACTTGGTGCCCCTCACCGTGACCCCCACCCACACCAAAACATAACGCGCAACATACACCAACACAACGCGCACAATATTTCACTTCGCACACACTCACTGTACTCCTACAACACCATCTCTAAGCATTTCACACTTGAACACACCACACTTAAACGCAACACCTCGCCTCGGCTACTTCACCTAGGCACACTACACTTAAGCACAACAACTCATCTCGATTAATATACTTAAGTACACAACGTATACAACACTTCAATATAACTACGACCTTCCTACATCTCGGCCATGTTGACTTCGACGAACATCCCCTGCACTTCAGCAGCCATACTTAGGCATGATTACACTACCCTTAACACCTCTACACCTCGACAATACATACTTCGATCATCATACACTTCACTTAAATAGCTACACTTAGGCATACTTAAATCTGCACCTTGACACCTCACTTAGGCAGCTACGCCTCGTCATCATTCACCTCGACTTCTACCTCGGTTACCACCTACATTTACACTTAGGAACATCACCTCCTCACCATTTACTTCTACAACTACCTCGCTTTGCTTCGACAATACTCACAGCAACTCGGCACCACTCAGTACTTCAGCACCCATAAGTACCTTTGCATCTCACAACACCTCGGTGCACCTAATTGCGCCTCGGCATACACACCCTATCTCCCCTCATATCTACACCTCGACATATACACCTCGGTATACACACCCTATACCTCGACAATACTAGCTTAGACGCCCATGCACTACACTTCATCAACTACACATAGGCTTATTCACAACTCACTTCATCATCTACGCTTAGTTACTTCACACCTAACCACACCACTTCACCTTGGCTACTACACTTAGGCACACTACATCTAAGCATTCACTTCACCTCAGCCACTATACTTCACAACACCTCGGTACACTCTTTTGGCACCTCGTTTCTCTACACTGCGTCACGCTAAGCTTCGCTACACTTACTATTCCACGTACCTAAACCTCGGTACACTTACCCCGACAGATACACGCTGTAACATAACGTCTGCACTACAGCAACTACGCTTAGGTATATATACACTCCACTTCGGCCACTTCACCTCGGTACACATACCCCTCACCTCGGTAGCTACAAGTCGACACATTACACCTCGGCTTACACTTCCTTACCCTTCGTCTCCTATACATCATCACTTACGCTCCGTCACCTATATTCGATACTTACGCATTGGCACATATACGCCTCACTTCGGCAAGTACAATTCGATACCTATACTTAGTCCAACACACCCTTATACTTCTACGTACGCTCCTTCGACTCATGTATATGTCGACACACACATCTCTCGACACTTACATACTTCGACGCACACATCTCTCGACACTTACATACTTCGACGCACACATCTCTCGACACTTACATACTTCGACACACAATGAGTTTTGATACACTTGTAGATAGGCCTCTACACCTCGACCATTAGGTCTCTCTACACGCCTAGTCTACCTCTTTCTTCCCTTCTCTAGTTCTCACGCTATGATCATACTTAGGCCAACTACTAAACACTTTCCCTTCACAACTAGCCCAACACTCATTAAGGACTTCACGAAGGTTACAACACCCACACAAGCTCACTGGGGATGAGAGTTTCTCGGCTCCCATTCCTCTCCGTTGTCTCTCATAGGAATCTACTCAATATCAATACAACACAACTCCACTGGAGTGGAACTAAGACACAACTTCAAACACATCAAACACACAAAACATACAAGGCAGCTCAGAAATCATTCCTAGAGTCTACTCACGCATAACACACATCATATAATCTATTATAGATGAAAGAGAGAGCCCCCTAACCTCAAAAGATTGAAGAAGTAGCACTCTCTCCACCAAGCCTTCCCGATCCACCAAGAATCACCAACATTTCAGCTCCTCCTCCTTGGCATTGAGCTCTTCCACGCCAAGCTTCCTCTTCCTCTCTCTAAAAGCCATCTCACCTACCATTCTCTCTCTCTTACTTTCCCTTTGCCTTTTCTTAGATTTTGGTGGTAATGGACTCTCCACCATCGACCACTACACCTTAAGCATGAATATGGGCTTAATTCATGGATCATGCGCCTAACTCTCATGGGTCTCTAATCACACTCCCTCCATTACTTGCACTACTCCCTCCTTTAATTAAATTACCACTCCCCTTTTACTAACCACCACTCCTCATTTAAATCAAATACCTCCTAAATATCCTAAAACTCCAATTAATCCTTTGACTTAACCAAATGTTGTAAGCCTTAAAGAACCCACTAAATAAATAATTGAATTATATTTGGGGCGTTACATTGTTGGGTCTAATATGACCAAAAAGTTGAGGTAGATGACGTTGTGTCATGATGTATGACCATTGTCGTTGTTGCTTGTTTGATGTTGTTGTTCACTGGTGTTTGGAAATAACAACACAAATGTGCAAGTATACGCAGTCCAAAAACAAGTAGTAAAAAGATCGAACCCACAGAGATTGAAAAACTCACTTTTAAAATCAATATAAAGTAATAAAGTGTAAATTAACTAAGTAACAAAATAATTTTGGAGTTTAAGTGATCACAACTAAGTTAGAAAGAAAGCAAAGTAAAGAGTTTTGATAATGCAAATGAGAAAAGCTAGTTGGAATGTCTTCATCAAGTAATTTACTTCTAAGTGTGTGATGCAGTATGTGATGCAAACAGACCGAATCTTTGTTGCATTAGTT
Source organism: Oxytropis ochrocephala (assembly GCA_020916435.1). Lineage (NCBI taxonomy): Eukaryota > Viridiplantae > Streptophyta > Magnoliopsida > Fabales > Fabaceae > Oxytropis > Oxytropis ochrocephala. The sequence goes on along the minus strand of CM037092.1, from coordinate 61,340,180 downwards.
ATGTGCCTTTCACACTTTCTTGAGTTTCACTACCAGCTCTTATGATCCTTGCTTTTTGCAGTAAAGAAAGGGTTGTCAATGCCTTTCTTGCCTCCTAGCAATTATCCAAGTTGCTAAAATAAATTCACTCTTGTATTTTAAGTACCCACAATTTATCCTATGGACTATACTATCCTATCTCTAGGACTTAGCATGGTTTTCACAAAGTTTTCTTTATGTAAAACACTCACTCATATTAGTTCTTGATTTCTTAATTGTAAGCCATGTCTGCTCTTACAAATCTACTTATTCTAAGTGATCAAGTTCAAAATAAGTTTTGAAAAGATTATCAAGCAAGAACTAAAGTACAAACATACATACATGCAACATACTTACTTAAAAGCTCATTAAAGGATTAGAACATTCCAACTAAGAGAGGTTTAGCTAACAATAGACATTGCAAGATATATATAAACTGAATAGACCATGTTTATATAATAGAAATCACAAAGAGAAACAACAAGATAAAAGTTACAAATGTTGAAGCCCTTTGTAGCAATGCACTAGCATTACTCCTTAGCACTATACAAACACTATGAAATCGAGTTAAGGAGGATTTGTCAATTCCTTCATTTCCCTCTTATAAAATAGAAACTAACTATGTATATTGAAATTTTGATCTAACTTATAGATTGTGAAATATTTCCAAATGAAGATGTGTGGTCCTTTTATAGCCTTCAAGAGAGGTGCTTCCTTCCTCCATGTTGAAATAATCTTGAGTGGATCATAGTTGTAGTTGCTTTTCAGAGGTTGATCCCAAGTTGAAATCTTTGACTAATTACATAGGGCAGTTCTATGATGATAGAACATGTGTCCCTATGTTGGTGACTCTTCAAAGCTATGCCTATAGCTATGTGTGAATGGTAGGCGCCTACTATACAAGGTGGGATGGCTTCAGAAGACCAAGCATGAGGTCAGCAATTGCAAGTGGATGCATATGAAACAGGCTGCTCATTCACCAAGTAGTGCAGATTTGATTCAGAAAGCATCGAGACTGCGCTGAATAAAAACATCAAACATACCACAATATATCCAAAATGGCCTATTAATAACTATAACCATTCAAATCACTCAAGTTATCATATATCACACTAAATACTATATAAACTCTTTATTATTATTTGAAAGAGAGCAATTACTAAGTTTAAACATATGAAATACTCTATATAAAATAGAGTTATCACACCCTCAAACTTAAACCATTGTTTGTCCGCAAGTAATGACAAAGACAAACTATTAAAAACTATAATTCTAGAAGATAGATCAGTTTGATTTTTGGATTTTCATGAGGAGTTCCCTATGAACTTCATTCTTAACAATCTTTCTTGTGCCTTTATTTCTTCAAAACTACCAAAGCTATTCAAACTCTTTTGTGTGTGTGTGAACCCACTGAGTTGAGATTGGTTCCAAGACTAAGTGAAAAATTTCCTCCTAGCTTTTGAAAGGATTGGTTCATCTTTGGTCACACCAAAATATTTTTCAAAAGAGAGTTTAGACTCACAAAATTTTCTCAAGTGTTGGGGAGTTCTAATAATCAAAGGGCTTATTTGAATCTTTCAAAGCTTTTGAGCCAATGCATTTTTCTATTTTTTTGTGTGGATCTTTTTGTGCGGATGCAATACTTCTTTGAAGTGATTTGTGCATTGATTTTTTTACGCATTTTGCTTTTCTTGATCTGGTTTGCATTGATGTACACCTGCTGATGATGTTTTTTCTTTTGCTAGCTCATATTTCCTCACTGACCTCCAGATGCAAATGCACTTTGGCACAGGTCTTTGACCTCCAAATGCATATATTTTTTTCTTTGCACTTTGGCACAGGTTCAGTTTTTTGAACTATCCTCCGATACATTTATTCTGCATGGCACAGTCTTTGACCTCCGGATGCATTCATGTACTTAGGCACAATTATAGTTTCAAAAGATTCAGGATATGGCTTTGTCCACATTTTTGTTTTCTTTTTCTACATTGTTTACTCTTTACACTTTTCAAATTCAGCCTTTGCTTTCATAAAACACCCCCAAACTTAATTCTTTAAGCTCTTCTTTCTTTTTAGTAAAGCTTTGTTTTGACCTAAGCTTACCAAAAATTCCTCTTGCATCAGATTGATCTTTAAATAGCAAGGTTCTTTTCACAAACTCAGTTTTGAAGTGTTGAAGTAAAAATAATTTTGGTTTTTCTAAGAAATAAGGCTTCTTTTTCTCTTTTTCATCATTGAAATTCCATCCATAGGGCTTTCACCATTTTTTTGAAAAACTGATCTTTTCTACTAAAATACTTAGATACTACTTTGTTAAGTACATCTAATATTTAAACAAACTATAAACTATTTTAAAACATATATATTTACTATATAAAACATATCTAAACACACAACATATTAAATAAAAAACAAACATTTTAAGCATAACATGCAAGATAAATCCCCCAAACTTAAGGGTAGCAGTTGTCCACACTACTAATTTGTTCAGAAAATACAAACCATATTTGTTCAAAATAGGGAGAGGGATTAAATACAACCAGGGAAATAGTTCAGATAGAAACAAAACAAGTTATAGCAGTTTATGTGAAAACTTGTAAATGATACTCATTTCTTGGCTCCAATCCTGATTCTGGTGCTATGCCTGCTTGGAGGAGTGTGTTTCACCTTCGCTTCTTCTCTTTGGGTGGCTTGCTTGATGTTTCTTCCAGCAGAGTGCGGATGCACCTCCTTCTTCTCAGTGTATCGGCGGGGAACTTTTACGGCAGCGATGCGGTGCATCGATGTTGATCGCATCGAGTTTTCTTCCTCTTGGTGTCAATTTAGATTGCCTTCATGCACCCTAAAAATCCGGTTTAGGTTTTCAATGTACAACGTAGAAAATTTTTGAAGCCGCCACCAATATTTTAATTTTAAGACCAAAACATTGAAAAAGGTCTTTTGAACAAGGCGGATGGTCTTTGAAAAACTAGAGATAAGGGTCCGGGTCGATTACGTGCGGGGAAGGTGTTAGCACTTACGCGCCCTCTCTTGAGAGGAACCTTTAATTAAGTGTGTGGTTTTACGTTTAAAAAAATATCTAGATTTGCCTATTTATTTCTTATTTAAAGATAAATGGGAAAAACTTAATGAAATTTTTTTATTTTTGGCGCTTGACGAGAATTGGCTTCTCGCTCCTACGTATCTCCTAGTGCGATGGAGAATTCAAAGCTACGTAGTTCTTGATTGTCATGAAAAAGGTTTTTGTCTTTTATCTTTTTAGTGAGTTTTCGAAATATGACGAGTATTCTGCGAATGATTAAACTAACAGAGGTTATGGGTAATCACCACTAAATACTCTTGAAAATGAGAGTCACTACCATCGTGGTCGAAACGAGCGAAGTTTACGATTGGTATTAGTAGCAACTCGTTTTTATTTGATCTTTTGAAAATGATTTTCGAAAGAGATTAATTGGCACGAATGATCAAGCTAACCAAAGTTATGGGTGATCATCGCTTATTGTTCTTTGGAAAAATACATTGTCGTCAATGGCTAGACGAACACAGGTTCTGATTAGCCACTAGCAACAATGGGTTTAAAAATTATTTTTTTGTTATGAAAAAATATTAATGTTTACGGTTATGAAAATGATTTTATTTGTTGCGCTTGACGAGAACGTGGCTCGCTCCTACGTATCCCGAATGGGAATCAAAGCGAGGTAGTTCTAATTTGAAAATGAAAATATTTTGGAAGAGTTTTGAAAAGGGGAAGAGCTTTCATAATGACCAAGCAAGCTGAGGCTTTGAGTGATCGTTACTAATAACTCTTGATAGCGTTCATGACAATCAAACAAGCCAAGACTTTGGGTGATAGTCACTAATAACTTACATTAATTAAAAAAATGAGTTTGAAAAGATTTTTGAAAAAGGGTGTGAGATAGTAAAAAGGGGTATAACTAATTACTGAGGGGTTGTATTATTAACGGAGGGGTGTCGTTAGTGATCTGATTAAAAAAAACTGAAAACAAGAGAAGAACTGGCCCATAAACGCATGCTGAAGCCCATATACCCCAAAATGTGAAAACCCTAAATTTAACCCCTCCCCATGCGCCGTTCCATTCTATCTTTGATAGAGAGAGAAGACTTGGAGAGAGAGGGAAGAAAGAAGACGTTGCAGAGAGAGAGAGCACGAACCGAGGGGAGAGAAGAGGCGTGTTGGCTCGCGATGATGAGAGGTGAAGCGCGGCGGTGACAACGGTGAGAGAGAGGAGTAGATCGAGAGAGGAACGGAATGGAGTACGACGCGACGGCGACGGTGGTGGGATGCTCGCGGTGGTGAGCGGCGCGCGCGACACGAGAGCGGCGATGAGGAAGGAAGATCGCGAATGGTGGTTCGGTTTGGGGGTGAGAAAGAGAAACCGAGAGAGGAAGGACGAAAGGTGTGATGGTGAGAGGGTGAAGCTCACGGTGGCGCGCGGTGGAGGTGGTGAGAGAAGGGTGGTGGTCTCTGTTGTGGCTGTTTGGTGAAGAGGGAATAATGGAGGTGTGTGTTTGTTTTCTTTCTTCCCCTCTCCTTTCCTCTTCTCACGTTCCAGCACACACACACTCCAAATTTTCTTTTTTTCTCTATATCAATATAGCTCTATTTCTGTGTGTTCATTCTTGCTCTGGGTGTGTGTTTGTGTTTCTGTGTATCTCTGTGTGTGTGTGTGTTGTGTTTGTATGTGTATCTCTCTGTGTGTGTGTTGTGTTTTCTGGTTTTTTTCCTTTGTGTTTCTGCTGAGTGTATGTATGTATGCTGCGTGTGTTTTTGCTGTCTCCCCTTTCGTTTTCGTTACTGCCTCTTTTTAAAGAAGATTCAAAATTTGTTTTTTTTGTTGTTATTACCAACTGGGAGCACTTGAAATGTCTCTGTCAAGTTTCCAAACCATGATTCTGAATCTCTACATATTCTGATTTTTTCACTGATTTCCCCTTGTTTGCTATTTTGATGTTTGCAGGGATGAGCATATGGCAGCAGTGTAGTCAAGAGCTGAAAATGGGATAAACTAGAAATATGTAGAAAGTGGTTTTGGTTTAATTCTCTAAATGTTGCATCTGTTGCAACAACAACAACTTAAGCGACAACACATGCCTTATTTCTTTAATTAATTTTGTACATTTTGCTTTTAATCTTTTTGTCTATATATGTAACAAAAGTTGACTATTTGTACCACTTATATATAAAAACTATTTACAATAACAAAAGTCTTTTTTTTTAATCTTATTTTTGTGTAAAGAAAATGATAAGATATATTAATAAACATATATGGGTAATAATAGTGAGTAACGAAACCTTTAAGCGTAAGCGACGAGAGCGCGGCGCGCACACAAAGAATCAAAACACGCACACGAATAGAAGTAATGTCTGGCGCAAGAACGAGATTAAATGCGAGCGCACGATTCGAAATGATACGCGCGCACGAAGAGAATAAGAAATACTAGATTACTAACGAACGCAACTTGAACACATTTGTGCATTTGAGACCTACAAAACGAGACAAATATTTTGAGGTTTTCTAAAACGAAAAATACTTATTAAAATTGGGTATTTACAACTTTATTTGATTTGCAGAATTCGGACAAAATTGGGGTATGACAGCTGCCCCTCTTTATTTGGATTTTATCAAGAAATATGAATTGGCCGAGACATATTTCGAAGATAAAATAGAAATAAAGAATTCAGAAATTATACCAATTTTGGTCACTTGGGGAAATCCGAATTTTCTTTTTTCTTTTTCTCTTTCTCTTTCTCTTTTTTTTGTTGTTTTTTTTTGTTTTTTCGGAAAGATAGACACTTTCGTGTCAATGCGAGAACAATAAATGAACACTGACGTGCAGACAGAAAAGATAAAATGGGCACTTGCGTGCAGGAAGCGATAAATGAGCACTTGCGTGCAGAAAGCGGTAAAATGCCCAGGCTGCCTAAAACCTGTAATCCTTAAACGAACTCTTGACGAATCCGAGTTTGCACGTGGCTTTGAGGAGCACGCTTCCTGAGAATCTCTGATCTTTCGAGCGACCGGGGGATCGTTATCAGCTCCGGAACTGATATACAGATCAATGCACGGCGTCCACTGTATCTTAGGCTGATACAACTATTCCGTTGAACCTCACATGGGGCTGCGGTCCATCGCGTTGCTCGTACACGATGTGAGACCTGGGCAGAAGGGAGCGATGATCTCTCTGGGCTCCAATCCGCAATGCGCGCCTGAGCGCTCTCTTTTCTTTTCTTCTTTGTTTCTCTCTTTTCTCTTCTTTTTTTTTTTTGAACTCCCAACCTGGGGGAGCATTTTCTGGAATCTGAAGGCGAGCATTAACACCGCGGTGTTTATCCTCTCTCTCACTTGTTTGCAGCTGAAAAATTAACCAATGCATGCAATGCAAATGCCATGATTGCCATGCAAATGCCTGAATTTCTCTTTTCTTTACTTTATTATTATTTTCTATGTCTGACGAGTGCGTGATTTTATGCTTGGTGAATGTAATGCATGAGTTTCTTTTTCTGTTTTGCTCTTTTTCTCTTTCTTCTAGCTTCTCTTCTTTCTCTTCTTTTGCTAGTTGTTGCTCTTTTGCTCTTTTGGATTTTCTCCTCTTCTTTTCTTTTGCTCTTTTTATGAAGTGCGGTATGCGAATGCAAAATTTTGGTGTTTGATGATATGTAACGCTCTTGTGTTTTGATGAAATGGCGATGACATGCAATGGAAAACTTTTTCTTCTTTGCTTTTATTCTATGAAATGTGAATATTGCTATGATGAATAACCTGAAATGATGAATGACATGGGATGCTTTAGCTTTCTTTTCTTCTATGAGATGCAAGTATTGATGTGATGCAGCTGTATTGCTTTGATGTTTGGTGGGATGATGAATTTTTAGTTTTTTTTTGAAAATTGATTTGGTGTCCGATGCAATGATGATGAATGTTTGGTTTACTAAAAAGAAGCGATGAAATGAACACTTGGCGTCTTTGATCACGAAAATAGTAAATGAACACTTGGCGTCTGCCGAAAGCGGTAAATGAACACTTGGCGTCTTTGAGAAAGCGGTAAATGAACACTTGTCGTCTTTGAAAAGCGGTAAATGAACACTTGGCGTCTTTGAGAAAACGGTAAATGAACACTTGGCGTCTTTGAGAAAAACGGTAAATGAACACTTGTCGTGCTGATTCTTTGAACTAGGCATGAGGATTAACATCTTGTGTTCGTCCACATTTTGCTTAGCAATGCAATGAATGACACATGTAATGTAAACATATGTCATGATTGATGTCTTAAATATTATGGAATGCTTTTGTTCTTTTGTATTTGCTTCTTCTTTGTAGTTTATGAAATGCAAACATCAACATAATGCTTTGATGTTTGAATGCAAGTGTATCAAATGATTGATGCTTTGATGAATGAAATGCTCTGTTCTAACTTCATTTGTTTCTTTTTGCTTCTTCTATGAAATGCAAACATTAATATAATGCAATGCTCTGAAGTTTGATGCAATGATTTTTGTTCTTTTTCTTTTATGGAAATGCTAACATTAGTATGATGCCAATGCAATGAAAAGATTTCTGCTTTTTCTTCTTTACTATTTTCCTCTATGAAATGCAAGTATTAATATGATGCAACTGACATGGACCGTTTTTTTTCTTTTTGCTATGTGATGAACGCACAAGATGTGAAGATGCAAATGTAATGCTTTGATGCATATGCCATAGTGAATAGATTGAAATGCCTAGATGCATGAGGTAAACATTTCTGTGATGATGGGATGCTAGACTTTGGATGCAAGGAATTGCAATGATTATTGACCATTCTGTTGAAAAATTGAATTTGATTCAAACTCCGGTGGTCTCACGTTTTTTTTTACAAACAAGCCCACTTGTTTTCTCTTCCTTCCAATGACGACTGAATCTTAGATATCGCATGACTAACTTGCGTTCTCTCTCTTTGAAGCATTGTCTAGTAAGCATGCATAGGAGTGCAAATGTGAATGAATGAGTCAGTTAACTTGGAATTGGTTTAGGGCATGGACATTTCTGGCAAGTGAAGGACTGACAAACATGGTTATTGCCGACGCTCATGAGGGATCAAGGGATGCAAGACTGCCCCAATTCAGGTCTTTGATGAGTGAATAGCTTGCCCCTGTCTAGTGGTGACAACAACTAGGGGTGTAGAAGATGATGAATTGGGAATGCTTCGGATCTTGGGATGAAAGGTGGAATGAAAGGGGTTTTGTCTCAACCCACAGAGTTTGGTGTTGCCCCAGTCATGACGAGACAAAGTTGCCCCCATTAGAATGACGAGGCCTTGTTTAGGATAGTGAGTTGAGAGATTGCCCCGGTGATGAGGTTTTATGGGAATGAATGAGGTGAAGGAATGGGAATTCACTTGCCCCACTTTGGAATGACATTTCAAACGGTTTCTTTGAGTGAGGTTGTGAAAGGTGACAGAGTTATGTGACGGTTATGAACGGAGGGTGATATATGAATGGGATAGACGATGAACAAATCTCCCCATGGTTGAGTGGAGTGAGAGGTGAATGAAATGCCCCTAGTACACATCTTTGGTTCTCTTTAAGAAAAACTCAAATGCAATGAAAGTTTGACTTTTAGTATGAAAGAAGCCTCACTTGGTGATCACTAAACCTTGTTTTAATGCAACTTGAATGCATTTTAGAGTGCAAGTCTTTATCGTTTTGTCAGTTTTTTTTTTTTTTGACTGTTTCTTTTTCTTTCTCTTTCTCTTTGAGCAGCTTTCTTTTTTCTACTTGTTTGTTTTTTCTTTTTGAGCAAACACGCCGTAGATAGATAAACTTATTTGTCCTAGGGTTAAAATTTGAGAAAACAAAAGCGATCGGTTGTTGATCGGGATGGACTCTTCAGGATTGTGATGTTTTGTGGGGAAGGGATGATTGAGCTTAATGAAGTGTTTGAGGCTGATGGGCTGTTGAGTCTTATTCGGCATCGGCCAATGGTCAATGATTTATGAAGGAAATGGTTATTAGGTTTGATGAGGTGCTTGGGGTTTTATTAGGACAAGTTTGTGTTTTATGGTAGAATGGCTGAGGGTTTATGGAGGGTTAGATATTGAGGCTGTAACAGCCTGGGTCCACCACCCCAGCGCTATTACTCAAAGAACTTTTCTACCTCCGTAGAATTTTTGCCTTCCGTGGGAATCGAACCTCGTACCTCTTGTACATCTCCCTCGCATTCCCACTACCAATTGAGCTATTATTGTAACAGCCTGGGTCCACCACCCCAGCGCTATTACTCAAAGAACTTCTCTACCCACGTAGAATTTTTGCCTTCCATGGGAATCGAACCTCGTACCTCTTGTACATTTCCCTCGCATTCCCACTACCAATTGAGCTAGTAGCTCGATTGGTGAGTGAAATGCGAGAAATGTACAAGAGGTACGAGGTTCGATTCATGGAAGGCAAAAATTCTACTGGGTGAAGAAGTTCTTTGAGTAATAGCGCTGGGTGTGGACCAGTGTCACATAATAAAACTAATGTAACACCCCATTTCTACCCTGATTTAAATCAAAAATCGAGTGTACAAAAATCTTTTACGAATCATTTTCTAGTTTAGTGTGTTATAAAATAGTGCACTTGGTGACTATGGGATTACTCGGTAATCGATACTACTTGCAATGAGCATTGGCCACCTTTGCAAGGCTCTCGATGATGCCCTTGTAAATACACCAAATAAAGAAAATCTAGCCTTAGTGGCGAACCACGGTTTAGCCATAGTCATTCAAAGACACTAATAGTATAACAAAATTTAATAATCAATGAAATGGAGCGTCACGACTCTTTATCATAAACCAAAACCAAATACGTAACACCAAAGCAGATAACTCATAGAAATATAGTTTCACATAATGCGTGGAAAACAAATCATTATCTCAAAGGCATAATCCAAAGAATATCAAAACAATACATAAAGGCTCAACAAGGAGCAAAAGCAGGCAACAATCGTCTAAACCCCGACCCCTAGGTGCTACGTGTCGAGGCGCGACGACTCGGGAATAGTGAAGGTGGAAAGCCCTCACTCCCGACTACACCGTGGTAAATAACAACGAAAGGGTGAGTCTCGAACTACATAATAAAGGTGATAATAAGCGTTATACAAGCATAGTGTACAAAGACTCAAACACACTAATCATTAATCAATAATATTCATGCACTAATGAGAATGTATGCAATGTCATCATGCATGTGGTACCATTGGCCCACCGGCCGCCCTCAGGCTTCACAATCATCATACAAGGCCCCCCGGCCGCCCGAAGGCTTCATATTCACTTTATAAGGCCCCCCGGCCGCCCTCAAGCTTCACCAATCATATTATAAACACTACGACCGCAGCCAATGTATGCATGAGACTCCATGTACATCACAAACATCATTTCAAACAATTCAATACACCCATTACTCTTACCTCGGTATCAACTTCATTTTATAGCCCTCCTGGCTTGGCCCACCGCCCATGCCCCATGGCATGCTCAATCACCTCATTATAACCCTCAACACCATTATGTCCCACCTGACTGTCCCTCCTCTAGGGTACTCAACCTTACTCAGAGTCCTAAACCACCATTTAGGACCAAAACAATCATCTAGGGACCAAACTGTCACCTAGGGACCAAACAGCACCCTCTTAGGCACTTGGCAGCACCTTTAAGAACTTAGGAATTCAACAGCACAAGGTTTTGGAAAAATCCCCACCGGAGCGCACCTGCACCGCCGCGCGAGAGAGAGCGCGCAAGAAGGCGCGCGGGTAGGTCGCTCTAACTCTCAAAGTTTCTGTCCTCCTGTGAGAGGTGTGCGCACGAGGTTACGCGCAGGGACGCGCGCGCAAGATGGCGCGCAGTCTTGATCAAGCCTTGGCTTTCTTGCGCGTAAGTTTGCGCGCACGCGCAAGATGGCGCGCAAAGACACCATTTCGGACACGAGCGGCCACGGTTGGCGCCCCACAGTGACCCAGCTCACCCAAAGACCTTCAAACCAAAAACCACCCGAGCCAAAATGTTTAAAAATGAATTTGGGCGAGTAAACACAAAATTTGGCACATGAAATATGCCTAGAAAAGTAAGTTTCACTCCGGGCTCCAAAACACACATAAAACGAGCCCTACCGGACATTTTCAAAAATACACTTGAACTCGAAAACCACTCGAGCCAAAACACTTAAAATTGAAAGTTGGCGGTGAATGCAAAAGTTGTACGAGAAAATATGTTTAGAAATACAAGTTGCACTCACCGGGCTCCAAAACACACCCAAAACGAGCCCTACTGGAACATTTTCAAAAATACACTTGCAATCGAAAAACCACTCGAGCCAAAATGTTTAAAATTGAAAGTTGGCGGTGAATACAAAAGTTGTACGAGGAAATGTGCCCAGAAATGCAAGTTTCACTCCCCGGGCTCCAAAATACCCACATTCTCGCGCCCGAGCGAAACTCACTCACCCGGACACAAGCTCTGGTGACACGGCGCCGTTCAGGCACCTGGGCGACATTTGGCGCCCATCGCGCACACCCACACCCAAAGACACAAGCAAAGGCACGTGGCGCCATTTTCCCAGCAACTTGGCGCCCTGGCAGAACACACCTGCACAGAACACCTTCACGCACATGAGCGATTGCATGGGCGCCATTTTCCCAAAGAATGTGGCGCCACGCGTGAGCATTCTGCACAAACTCCAAATTTCACCCGTGAATGCGATTACAGTAGCGCGAGAATCCTAGCATTTTGGCGCCCCAAACCCCAAAATCCCAATTTTCTCAAAATCTCCCAAACCAATTCACCCAATGATGGTTCTAACACTCCTAATTTCAAAATCAAACAACCAATTGCATGCTCAAATCATCAAACACATCAAAATCACAAAATCACACAATGTAAAACCCTAACTCACACCTAAATCAATTTTTCACCAACAATTTCATCAATTCAAGGAATCAATCAACATGTGATCATCAAATAACATCAAAACACCCCTATGACACATATAATACCCATTATCTCCTCTATTATAGAGTGAGACTCCCTTACCTCAAATTAAACCGTAGAAAAGCACCTAATCAGAGTCACGAACAAAACCACCGCATAACAATCCAAGCTTCAAGCCACGAAATTGTTCTTCTCCTCCTCTTCTCCTAGGGTTTTGTAGTCTCTCTCTCTTTTCTCTCCTCTCCTTCGCAACTTTCTTTCTTTCTTTCACAAAATGAAAGAAAATTCCACTTTTTGGGTATATGTATATTGGGCCAAGTGCACCTTGGGCCCTTTTTACACCCCAGCCCATTTCTTCCACCACTCCTTAAATTAAAATGAAATACTAAATTATAAACACCATATTATAATTTAATATAATTAAAATTATTGCAACACTTAAACAATTTAATTAATTTCTTAATTAAATTATTTGGGAATGTTACAACTCTCCCCACTTAGGAGATTTCGTCCTCGAAATTCATACACGAGTCAAATAACTCTGGATAGGACTCCGCGATCTTGCTTTCCAGGCTCCCAAGTCATACTCTGCCAAGCGGCTCCCAACCACACTACCTTGACCAAGGCAATGTCTTTCCTCTCAACACCTTCACTTCTCTATCCTCAATCCTCACCGGCATAGTCTCCACGGTGAGGTTCTCACGCACTCTCTACATCATCCATGTGAATCACATGGGGCGGAGTCTGGAATATACTTAGGAAGGCGTGACACGTGGAAGACATCGTGCAAGTTCGAAAGATTGGGTGGCAAGGCCACCCTATAAGCAACCTTTCCAACCTCTCGGTGATTTGAGTACGGTCCAATAAATCTTGGAGTTAACTTCTTTGCCTTGAGCACGCCCAACACCATCATAGGCGTGACCCTCAAGAACACATGCTCACCAAACAAACTCCAAGTCCTTCCTCCTCTTATCATGATAACTTTTCTGCCGACTCGAGACTCTTTCATCTTCTCCCGATCATTTTCACCTTCTCGGTAGTCTCCTAACCAACTCTGGTCCAAGGACAACACTCTCCCGGACTCATGCCAACACAACGGAGTTACGCACCTCCGCCCATCTGATTGCCTCAAAAGGAGCCATCCCGATGCTCGAATGATAGGCTGTTGTTATTATCGTGAACTCAATCAATGGAAGATGTGTATCCCACGCACCTCCTGCTCCGATTACACAAGCTCTCAAAAGATCCTCCAAAGGCTGGATGGTTCTCTCAGCCGACCATCGATCCGAGGATGGTAAGTGAACTCAACCTCGGCTTGGACCCCAAAGCCTCCCGCAAGCTTCCCAAAACTCGATGTAAACCGCGGGTCTCTATCCGACACAATACTCTTGGAACCCCGTGAAGCTTCACAATTATCTTGAATGTAAATCCTAGCCAACTTTGGCACAGGAAAGGTGATGTTGATAGGAATGAAATGGGCGGACTTGGTCAACCTATCCACAATCACCCAAATAGTGTCGAGACCTCTCTCACGATGCTTGCAACCCAGTCCACAAAGTCCATGGAAATCTTGTCCCACTTCCATTCCGGAATCTCCAAAGGTTGCATCGACCCATGAGCTTCAGTGCTCAATCTTTGACTTACGGCAAGTCAAACATGCATATACAAATCTGCGCAACATCTCTCTTCATACCAGGCCACCAAAATAGTTTCTTCAGATCATGGTACATCTTAGTGGCACCTGGATGAATGCTCAACTTACTCCTATGACTCTCCTCAAGTATCATCTTTTTCAACTCGGCATCATCCGGAACACAGATTACGTCCTGAACCTCAACACACCACAGGAATCCAACTCAGTAATCCCCATCGCCAGACTTGCTCACCAAAGACCAACAAATCTACCAACTTCACATCTAACTTCACGGGCGTCTCGATACTAACCAAGAAGTCGTTCCCAATCCTCGGCATCCCCAATCGACACTGCGAGGTGTCACCTCACGAACCAAACTCAAGTCACGGAATTGCTCAATCAATTCCAACTCCTCACCATCATAGCCGACATATGCAAAGTCTTGACTCAAAGCATCGACCACGACATTAGCTTTGCTTGGGGTGATAGTTCAAGCCGAAATCATAGTCCTTCAACAACTCTAACCAACGCCTCGCCTCATATTCGACTCCTTCTGGTCAAACAAGTACTTGGACTCTTGTGGTCACCGAACACTTCGAATCTAGTACCATAGAGATAGTGTCTCCAGTTTTCAACACAAACACAATCGCAGCCAACTCTAAGTCATGGGTAGGGTAGTTCTTCTCATGGGTCCTCAAGCTGTCGGGACGCATAAGCAACCACCTTCCCATCCTCGCATCAAAACACCTCCCAAACCCATCTTGGAAGCATCACGAGACACAACAAATGGTTTGCTCACAGCACAGCAAACACACTAACACTGGGGACGTGGTCAACCTTCTCTTTAGCTCTTGGAAACTCTCTTCACACTTTGCATCCCACACAAATGCCTTTCCTTCAGTCAATCGAGTCAATGGAAGGGCTAGCTTAGAAGAACCCTTCAATGAACCTCCTGTAATAACCAACCAACCCCAAGAAACTCCCGATCTCGATCGCGGACTTTGGGCTCTCCCAACGTAACATCTGCATCAACCTTGGTTGGATCCACAAAGATACCATTACCGAAATAATATGACCCAAGAAGCTCACCTCATGCAACGAACTCACACTTCGACAACTTGGCATACAACTTTCTCTCTTTCAAGACTTCTAGCACCAACCTCAAGTGCTCGCATGCTCTTCCTCCGATTTGGAGTACACCAAAATATCATCAATGAAGACCACCACAAACCGATCCGGATAACTATGGAAAATTCGGTTCATGTACTCCATAAACACCCACGGTGCATTTGTGACACCAAACGGCATTACAGAGTACTCATAATGCCCATACCTTGTCTGAATCTTTGTCTTACGGATATCCTCATCCTTCACCTTAATCTGGTGATACGGGACCTCAAGTCAATCTTGCTAAACACTTTAGCACCCACCACCGTGATCCATTAGATCATCTATCCTCGGGAGAGGATACTTATTCTTGATAGTCACTTTATTCAACTATGCGTAGTCTACGCGACGCGCATACTCCCATCCTTCTTCTTCACCAACAAAACTGGAGCTCCCCATGGTGATACACTAGGCCTCACAAACTTCTTCTCAAGAAGCTCCTCTAATCGCTTCTTCAATTCAAATGACTCGAAGTGACATCCCAGAGTGCGGTGCCATGAAGACACGGCCTAGTACCGAGCACAAGCTCAATCCCGAACTCCACTTCCTCTCTGGGGGGCACACTAGGAATCTCATCCGGAAACACTTGGGGAACTCACATACCACCAGTAACCCATCAACCACGGCTCTGTTCTCGTGAGACATAGAGCGCCATCAAAGCAAACAAGCGACCACCTCTTTCATTACCTGCGCGAATTGCTCGTGAGACAATAAGCGAGACTCTTCCTCTTCGGAAAGGAGAAAACTAATAGACTTATCGAGCGGTTGATGTGCACGTGGTTATCTACTAACCAATCCATGCCCGAATCACATCTAACCCACCCAAAGGCAAACAAATCGGATCGACGGAAAATCTCTGCCAGAAGGCCGACGGAGGACACCTAGCACACATCGAGTAGTAGTTACTGGGACCGCCCAGTTGGAGTGTCGATAACCATCCTCTCTCCATAGTAGACATTACTAAATTTAACTTTTCAAAGACAAACAGATGCAATAAAAGAGTGCATGTAGCACCGTGTCAACAATAGCAACTAAAGGAGTACGAGGAGATGAAACATGTACCTCGGATATCATTAGGTCCCTCCGAACACCGCCAATGCAAACACCACTCCGATAGATCTTTCCTTCTTAGGCTTGGGACACTTGAAGCTAATGTGACCAGCTTCACCACGGTTGAAACATACAGTTCCTTGCGATCACACCCGGATGCCATGTGACCACTCTTTCTTTCCACCTAAAACATCTCTGCACTTCCACCTTACGGTCAAAACTCTTGTGACTGGCTTGTCACATTTGAAACACACAATATCGGATGGGGCGTCTCCCCACTTGGCTTCTTGCCCTCATGGTGTCTCCTACCCTCGTGAGACTGTTCCCACCATTGTACTGTTACCACCCGAATACCTTTGCTTCCTCTGTCGTGGACTTCTCATAAGGCTTACCTCCGTGATGAAATTTCCCCCTCTGGTCTCTCATGACCCTAGAGCGGGCATTGCTATCGACCTCATAGATCCTACAATCATCCAACGGATCGTGAACACTCGATCTTACGATACCTACTGACTGCTTGATATCGGCTCTCAAACCATTCTCAAATTTGATGCACTTTGAGAATTCAGCCCGACCTACGAGTAATGTGGGTAGAACTTAGCAAGGTCGGCAAATCTAGCGACATACTCTGTGGATGACATACTACCACTCTTCACTCCCAAAACTCTATCTCTTTCTCGTCTCTCGGCGTCCTGCGGAAAATACTTTCTTAGGAACTCCTCCCGAACACACCCAGGTAACCTCCTCATGGGCGGCCCCTAGTCTCTCACTGGTCTCCAACCACCGGTCCATCGACCTCTTGAGATAGGGTATGAGTACCATACCTTACCTTACATTCATCATTACGACCAATTACGGAAGATCCTCTCGATCTCCTTCAACCAAGCCGATGCACCATCCGGATTGTACCTCCCGCGAAGGTGGGAGGGTTCTCTCTGAAAGGTAGCCAAACTGCGGGCCTCCGCATTCTGCTGGGTACCCACAGTCTGCGCTATGGCTTGCAAGGCCTCAAGAAAAGCAGCATCGATCCTTCTGGCCATATCAACCTAACACTCAAATTAAACAACCGATTCGAATTACTTTAAGACACCTAGTTGTCATACACACTATAATGATGACACACTTGGCGAGACAGACCAATCGCTCTCGATACCACTAATGTAACACCCCATTTCTACGGTGATTTAAATCAAAAATCGAGTGTACAAAAATCTTTTACGAATCATTTTCTAGTTTAGTGTGTTATAAAATAGTGCCTTTGGTGACTATGGGATTACTCGGTAATCGATACTACTTGCAGCGAGCATTGGCCACCTTTGCAAGGCTCTCGGTGATGCCCTTGTAAATACACGTGAAAAAATCTAGCCTTAGTGGCGAACCACGGTTTAGCCATAGTCATTCAAAGACACTAATAGTATAACAAAATTTAATAATCAATGAAATGGAGCGTCACGACTCTTTATCATAAACCAAAAACCAAATCGTAACACCAAAGATAACTCATAGAAATATAGTTTCACATAATGCGTGCGGAAAACAAATCATTATCTCAAAGGCATAATCCAAAGAATATCAAAACAATACATAAAGGCTCAACAAGGAGCAAAAGCAGGCAACAATCGTCTAAACCCCCCCCACTAGGTGCTACGTGTCGGAGCGGGCGACTCGGGAATAGTGAAGGTGGAAAGCCCTCACTCCTGACTACCTGTGGTAAATAACAACAGAAAGGGTGAGTCTCGAACTACATAATAAAGGTGATAATAAGCAGTATACAAGCATAGTGTACAGCACTCAAACACACTAATCATTAATCAATAATATTCATGCACTAATGAGAATGTATGCAATGTCATCATGCATGTGGTACCATTGGCCCACCGCCGCCTCGAACTTCACAATCATCATACAAGGCCCCCCGGCCGCCCGCAGGCTTCATATTCACTTTATAAGGCCCCCCGGCCGCCCTCAGGCTTCACCAATCATATTATAAACACTACGACCGCAGCCAATGTATGCATGAGACTCCATGTACATCACAAACATCATTTCAAACAATTCAATACACCCATTACTCTTACCTCGGTATCAACTTCATTTTATAGCCCTCCTGGCTTGGCCCACCGGCCCATGCCCCCATGGCATGCTCAATCACCTCATTATAACCCTCAACACCATTATGTCCCACCGGACTGTCCTCCTCTAGGGTACTCAACCTTACTCAGAGTCCTAAACCACCATTTAGGACCAAAACAATCATCTAGGGACCAAACTGTCACCTAGGGACCAAACAGCACCCTCTTAGGCACTTGGCAGCACCTTTAAGAACTTAGGAATTCAACAGCACAAGATTTTGGAAAAATCCCCACTGGAGGCGCACACACTGGCGCGCAGAAGAGAGGCGCGCAAGAAGGCGCGCGGGTAGGTCGCTCTAACTCTCAAAGTTTCTGTCCTCCTGTGAGAGGTGTGCGCACGAGGTTACGCGCAGGGACGCGCGCGCAAGATGGCGCGCAGTCTTGATCAAGCCTTGGCTTTCTTGCGCGTAAGTTTGCGCGCCGCACGCATAAGATGGCGCGCAAAAGACACCATTTCGGACACACGAGCGGACACGGTTGGCGCCCCACTGACCAGCTCACCCAAAGACACCTTCAAACCAAAAACCACCCGAGCCAAAATGTTTAAAAATGAATTTGGGCAGGTAAACACAAAATTTGGCACAGTGAAATATGCCTAGAAAAGTAAGTTTCACTCCCGGGCTCCAAAACACACATAAAACGAGCCCTACCGGGACATTTTCAAAAATACACTTGAACTCAGGAAACCACTCGAGCCAAAACACTTAAAATTGAAAGTTGGCAGGTGAATGCAAAAGTTGTACGAGAAAATATGTTTAGAAATACAAGTTGCACTCACCGGCTCCAAAACACACCCAAAACGAGCCCTACTGGAACATTTTCAAAAATACACTTGCAATCGAGAAAACCACTCGAGCCAAAATGTTTAAAATTGAAAGTTGGCGGTGAATACAAAAGTTGTACGAGGAAATGTGCCCGAAATGCAAGTTTCACTCCCGGGCTCCAAAATACCCACATTACGCGCCCGAGCAACAACTCACTCACCCAGGACATCACTCACGGTGACACACAGCGCCATTCTGGGCACCACAGGGCGAGCATTTGGCGCCCACATCATCGCACACACACCACACCCAAAGACACAAAGCGATTACGCAGGCGCCATTTTCCCGGCAACTTGGCGCCTGGCGAAACACACTGCACGCAGAACACCTTCCCGCACATGAGCGATTGCCGCGGGCGCCATTTTCCCAGCAATGTGGCGCCCTGGCAGTAGCATTCCTGCACAAACTCCAAATTTCACCCGTGAACAGTACACAGGGCGCCAGAATCCTAGCATTTTGGCGCCCCAAACCCCAAAATCCCAATTTTCTCAAAATCTCCCAAACCAATTCACCCAATGATGGTTCTAACACTCCTAATTTCAAAATCAAACAACCAATTGCATGCTCAAATCATCAAACACATCAAAATCACAAAATCACACAATGTAAAACCCTAACTCACACCTAAATCAATTTTTCACCAACAATTTCATCAATTCAAGGAATCAATCAACATGTGATCATCAAATAACATCAAAACAGCCCCCTATGACACATATAATACCCATTATCTCCTCTATTATAGAGTGAGACTCCCCTTACCTCAAATTAAACCGTAGAAAAGCACCGGAATCGAGTCACGAACAAAACCACCGCAACAATCCAAGCTTCAAGCCACGAAATTGTTCTTCTCCTCCTCTTCTCCTAGGGTTTGCGCCGTCTCTCTCTCTTTTCTCTCCTCTCCTTCGCAACTTTCTTTCTTTCTTTCACAAAATGAAAGAAAATTCCACTTTTGGGTATATGTATATTGGGCCAAGTGCACCTTGGGCCCTTTTTACACCCCTGGCCCATTTCTTCCACCACTCCCTTAAATTAAAATGAAATACTAAATTATAAACACCATATTATAATTTAATATAATTAAAATTATTGCAACACTTAAACAATTTAATTAATTTCTTAATTAAATTATTTGGGGTGTTACAGAGGCCAAAGAAAATGTTTGCAGTCTTTATGAAAGGAGAGATGATTATGCACAACAGAGTGTTGGAAAGTTTATGGAGACAAGGATCTCTGGTATTTCATGGTGAAATATATTAGCTCACAATTTGTACTTCTTTTGTTTCTCTTTTTTCTTGGTCTCTTTCTTTTTTTTTTGAGATTTTCATTTTTTGGATCTTTTTTTTGAGATTTTCATGGTGAAAGTTTATGGAGACAAGGATCTCTGGTATTTCTTGTCTTCATTTCTAAAGGAGGGAATCGATTTCTAGCTCTCATTTTGGAGGAAAAACGATCGATTCTTCTATTGGTTTAAAATTCACAAGTACAACATCACTTGCTCGTAACCATCCAGATACACTCATCAATCAATCACATACAACGCATAGAAAACATCAATTCATTATACATTTCAATCATACATCAAAACAACAATAAAATCACTAGATCAATATAAATCCTACCACCCACATACATCAATTTCATCAAAATCAACCAAACTCTTCAACAATACGGAATCATCAAACATCATCAATCTCAGCCATAAAAATCAAATCCCACAAACCCCACAAAACCCCACTATATACTCAATCATGTTAAACCGAAACGCTCACCCTTACCTCTTAAACGTAAGCTCCGAAGAAGACGATTGAAGGCATCACACGTAACCACAAAGAACAACACGAACCAAATCTTTGAGGACTGCGAAATTCTTCTTCTTCTTCCTCTCTCTAGCGCCAAGCAACCCTTCCCTCCCTTGCTCTCTCTAAATTTCGTTTTTCTTCTCTGAATGAAATGGGAGTGAGGGTTTCGCATAACCCAGGGGGTTAAGTCAGGGCCTTTCACGCATTGGGCTCACAAACTACACCCCCACTACTACTCGATCCCACTCCTACACAAAACATGATATTCACCTTTAATTTAATTAACTCACGCTTCAACTAAATTAATAATTCAACTAATCAAATTAATTAAACTAATTAAATTATTTTATTTTATTTTATTTTTCGGGGTGTTACAATGTCTCTGTCAAGTTTCCAAACCATGATTCTGAATCTCTACATATTCTGATTTTTTCACTTATTTCCCCTTGTTTGCTATTTTGATGTTTGCAGGGCTGAGCATATGGCAGCAGTGTAGTCAAGAGCTGAAAATGGGATAAACTAAAAATATGTAGAAAGTGGTTTTGGTTTAATTCTCTAAATGTTGCATCTGTTGCAACAACAACAACTTGGCAGCAACACATGCCTTATTTCTTTAATTAATTTTGTACATTTTGCTTTTAATCTTTTTGTCTATATATGTAACAAAAGTTGACTATTTGTACCACTTATATATAAAAACTATTTACAATAACAAAAGTCTTTTTTTTTAATCTTATTTTTGTGTAAAGAAAATGATAAGATAAATTAATAAACATATATGGGTAATAATAGTGAGTAACGAAACCTTTAAGCGTAAACGACGAGACGCGAGCGCGCGCACACAAGAATCAAAACACGCACACGAATAGAAGTAATACGCGCAAGAACGAGATTAAGTACGAGCGCACGATTCGAAATGATACGCGCGCACGAAGAGAATAAGAAATACTAGATTACTAACGAACGCAACTTGAACACATTTGTGCAATTGAGACCTACAAAATGAGACAAATATTTTGGGGTTTTCTAAAAACGAGAAAAATACTTATTAAAATTGGGTATTTACAACTTTATTTGATTTGCAACGGGTCGCACAAAATTGGGGTATGACACCTTCCTGCAGGTGTCTTGAAGAACTTCTGTGTATTTTGCAAAGCATATCTCTTCTGTTGAGCCATTTGTTCCAGAACAAGTTTGATTGTTGCTTCATCATGCATTGTTGTTGCCTGCTGTGATGCAGAAGCATCACTCTGCATCTCTTCAGTTTGAGCTAGAGGCTCCTTTGCAGATGATTCTTCTCCTTTGTCTTGTTTGTCAAGTCCTTCTTCTTCTCTTTCCTGCACAAATTCTTTTTCAAGAGAAGAAATAACATTAGTAGTAATGTTGCTTGGGTCAGAAGGTACTTGTTGTTCTGTTTGTGTTTCTGGTCTGGTAGGGCTAGGCTCAGAGATGGTTTTCTCTGTGTGAGGTGTTTTCTCAGGTTCATTTCTTGGAGTGGGTGGTGGAGGGGTTGTTTGTGGTGGTGATAGGACTGGTGGATCATTGAGGGAGGGTAATGGTGATTTTGGTATGGAAGATGATTCTTGGTTTGGTGAGATGATAGGTGGTTTGGTAGTTGGTGATGTGATAGGGGTTTCTTGTTGGGTTGATGCTGAGGTTTTGGCATACTTTTGCCTAGCTATTTCTTCTAAAATTACTCCTCTAGCATGCTCCTCTTCTTCATCATTAATTTCCTCATCACTCTCTTCTTTTTCTTCTTCAACTTCCTTGTCCATTTCTTTCTCTAATTCCTCATCCTCAGAGTCTGAATCATACAATTCTTCAACAACAGGTTCTACCACAACCTTTTTCTTTCCTTTTGATTGTTTCCTAGCTACCTTTTTCTTGGTACTAGGAAATTCAGGGGCATTAACTTGGAAATTCAGGGGCATTAACTTGGAAATTCAGGGGCATTAACTTGGAAATTCAGGGGCATCATACAATTCAGCCTCTTTCTCTTCCTCTTCTTCTCCTTCAGCTTTCAGTACCCAACTTGGAAATTCAGGGGCATTAACTTGGCCCACAAGATCAAATATCTTGTCAAAAACTAGCTGAAGCCAATCATGTTGGTCATTCATAAATTTCCAGACTGCAACTTGCTTCTGCATGTAATGCTCTTGCATTGCAGGTGCAGTTCCTTTCACATTTCTCAATCTTTCTTTCATTTCAGCATTTAGATTACCAGGTGGGAATTTTCTTTGTTCATTAGCAGCAATTGGAACACCTTCTTTCATGCATAATTCAGTGATAAGACAAGGGAAAAATAGAAATCCCTTTGATTTTGTTGAGCATGCAAGAATTTCCCTAGCAACCAATCTACCTATATCAACATTTCCCTCGGAGAGAATTGTATCTAGCAAGATTAATCTCTCTTTGGTCATTGAATATGTGTGTGATGTGGGCAGAATTGATGTGGCTATGAACAAATGCCAATTTCCTAATGCATCAATCAAATAATTACTTCTAAGTTTGATTTCATTAGGTGTAAATTTTTCCCAAACAGACCCTGGTATTGCAATCCTACTTCTCAGTTCTTCCATTTCTTTCTTAAAAGCTTTGGCCACTTTGTTCTCAAATTCAACTCTATTATATTTCAGCATATAATGTTCATTCAATTTCTTTGCATGAAAGTGTACAAGTTTACCTCTCACCATGGAAGTGTAGGAATGCTCTGTTCATTCTTGTGGTGTGATACCAGCATAGAATTCCCTCACCAAATCTTCAATGTAGCCTCCTCTTGGTAGCACAAAGTGATCCCAATTGAGATTGGCCACTGTTGACATGAATGATGTCTCTAATTTCAAGATCAAATTCTTGTAGGAGTAGAATCCACCTTATCAGCTTTGGTTTTGCATATTTCTTTGAAATTAGATACTTAATGGCAGAGTGATCAGTATAGACAATAATTTTAGTGCCAACTAAGTAAGATCTAAATTTTTCAAATGCAAATACCACAGCTAATAATTCCTTTTCTGTAACTGTGTAGTTCACTTGAGCTTCAATTAATGTCTTGCTAGCATAATAAATGGAATGAAAAACCTTGTCATACCTTTGCCACAGGACTGCTCCTACTGCAAAGTCACTAGCATCACACA
The DNA here is from genome assembly GCA_020916435.1 of Oxytropis ochrocephala. NCBI lineage: Eukaryota > Viridiplantae > Streptophyta > Magnoliopsida > Fabales > Fabaceae > Oxytropis > Oxytropis ochrocephala. The sequence continues at coordinate 61,316,459 of CM037092.1, read as the reverse complement.
TTAATTCAAATGGCCTGCTCCAATCAGGTGTTACTATCACTAGTTCAGTCACCAATGCCTTTTTAAGCTTTTCAAAAGCTTCTATACAAGACTCATCAAAGTTGAATTCTGCATCATGTTGCAAAAGCATACATAATGGTTTTGAGATTTTTGAAAAATCTTTGATGAACCTTCTATAGAAACCAGCATGGCCTAAGAAACTCCTGATACCCTTAACTGTATTTGGTGGTGGTAGATTCTCAATGACATCAACTTTAGCTTTGTCTACCTCTAGACCTTTCTTTGAAATTCTATGTCCTAGCACAATGCCCTCTTGTACCATGAAATGGCACTTTTCCCAGTTTAAGACTAAATTTGTTTCTTCACATCTCTTGAGAATTTGTTCCAAGTTTGTTAAGCAAACTTGAAATGTTTCTCCAAAGATAGAGAAGTCATCCATGTATACTTCCATTGATTGCTCAATGAAATCTGAGAATATAGACATCATTCATCTTTGGAATGTAGCAGGTGCATTACATAAGCCAAATGGCATCCTTCTAAAAGCAAAGGTTCCATAAGGGCATGTAAAGGTGGTTTTGTGTTGATCCTTAGGCTCAATGGCTATTTGATTATAGCCTGAGTAGCCATCTAGGAAACAATAAAATTCTTTCCCTGCTAGTCTATCTAACATTTGGTCTATGAATGGTAAAGGAAAGTGATCCTTTTTGGTAGCTTTGTTGAGTTTTACGTAATCCATCTGATTCTCCACCTGTGTGATTCTAGTTGGTATCAACTCATTCTTTTCATTGGCTATTCTTTGTCACACCTTTCTTTGGTACACATTGGGCAGGGGCTTACCCAAGCAGTGCGATATAGGGTATATGATTCCAACATCTAGCCACTTAATGATTTCCTTTTTCACAACCTCTTTCATAATAGGATTTAGTCTTCTTTGACTCTCTATGCTATTTTTGGAATTTTCTCCAAAATGACTCTATGCATGCATATAGAAGGACTGATTCCTTTGATATCTGCCATCTGCCAACCTATATAGCTTTGGTATGCTTCTTTAGAGTGCTAATTATCTGCCTTGGTGCCGTGATGTTTCGTTGTGTCAAATATGAATAATTAATGGATGATGATGTTGTTGGGTCGAATATGACCACATGTTGATGATGATGTTGTTGGGTCAATATGACCACATGTTGATGATGTTGTTGTTGGGTCTAATATGACCAAAAAGTTGAGGTAGATGACGTTGTGTCATGATGTATGACCATTGTCATTGTTGCTCGTTTGATATTGCTGTTCACGATGGGTCCTTGACCAAATAACGATGTTGACTGTTTAATGTTGCCGTTTGATGTTGATTGTCATTGTTGTTTGGTTCGGTGAGTTGTTCATGGTGTCTCATGCATGGCATAATGCATATTACGTTGTTGTAGGCTTCGGCCATAGAGCTTTGCTCAACGTTGATGATGAAGCCACAAAGGCTAATTACGATGATTGGTACCACATGCATATGCCTGTCGGTGTGGGTTGCATTTCATTCCCCACATTCACTACATTGATGACTTCTTTTGGGTGATTGACATTGATGATGTTGTTGTATAATGCTGTTGACGTGTAATAATGTTGTTGTTAAGGTTGTTGTTGTGTGATAGTGTGGTATTATAGTTGCCTGAACTCTAGTATACTGTCTATCATACATGCTTTTATACTGTTAGACACTCACCCATTCTGTTTGAATGTTACTCCTATGTGGGTAACGTGCGGTGATAGTGAGTGAAGGTTTGTCTACCTTCACCACCGAGTCGGTGTCGTCTGCTCTTTCACGTAACACTCGGGGAGGATGTGTAACGCCCAAAATAATTTAATTATTTAATTAATTAAGTTATTTAAGGCTTGCAACACTTAATTAAATTAATTCATAAAGTTGGGCTTATTTCACCTAAAAGGGGTCTAATTCATTTTAAATAAGTACTAAGTTGGATTTATTTTATTTACAGGAGGTGGGAGGAATTAATAAGTGGGAGTGGAGAATAAGGCCCAAGGGCCATTATTGGGCCCAATAGTAGTCATAAAGGGTAGGGGTCCTAAGCTAAAGTAACCAAACCCTCATTTGAAAGAAAGAAAGCAACGAAGGAAGTGGGGAGAGAGGAAAGAAGCAATTTCTGCGTGAAGGAGAGGGAGGAAAGGTGAGAGCTTTTTCTTGATTCTTGGTTGGTAAGTGAGATTTTGATCTCATTCTTCATCATTTCTTCTTCCCATTCCATTTCCTTAAGTTTCCTAAGCTCATTCCTTGCCCTTTTGATTTTCATGGACACCCAAAAGAGAGGAGACCCACGTTTGACTTGTAGAGAGAGAAAGGAGGAAACTTTTCTCAAGTATTGTGTTGGTAAGTGAAGGCTTTGGTCCTAGACACCCTTATTTTCATTCCATGTTCCATTTCCATGAGTTCCTTAAGCTCATCCTTGTTATTTTGAATTCCATTTCCACCCAAGAGAGGAGCATTCGGCTAGTTGTACATTGGAGGAGGCTTGCTTCATTGGGTGACTTTGGTGCTTGCTTTGAGGGTTTTTAGCTCACCCAAGGTTAGGGGACTCTCCATTACATTTATGATAACTTGTAGGATGTGTGTTATAGTTGGATTAGCTCTAGGAATGATGTGTTGTGTGTTTTTGTGTGGATTGTATGTTAATCGATGTTTGAGATGTTTGATGTTGGTCATGACATGTTATTGTGGTTGAAAGAGCATGAGTTGTGAAATTGTGCATAATAGGTATTTGATGAAATAATTCCATGAAATTGAGTGTGTGAAAATAATGAATTAATGGTGTTAATTTAATGTTAGATGAATGATGGTTGAGGTGATGATTGAATTGTTGAAAAGAAATTGGGTGTTGTAGTATAATGAGTGTGGATGTTGGAAGGGGGCGCCAAATGCCTAGCATTCTGGCGCCATGTTGTTGTTTTGTGTATGCGTGCAGGTTCAAGGGAGGAGGGGCGCCATTTGCTCAGCAAAATGGCGCCAGGGGTGCTGTTTACTGGGTTGACTGGGTGCAGGGCGCCATTTCACTAGGAAAGTGGCGCCTGGTGGGATGTTTAGTAGGCGAGGGTGGTGTTGTCTTTGGATAGGGGCGCCATTTGCTAGGCAAATAGGCGCCCGGGACTCTTTTTGTACTGATAATTTGATGCAGTGGTTTGACAGCGGGCGCCAATTCTCTAGGAATGCGCGCCCGTGGATGTGTGTGTGTGCGAAGAGTGAGCCGTCACGAGGAGGCGCGGTTTACTAGCAACTTGGCGCCTGTGCTGAGTGTGTGAGTGTCTTGTTTGTTGGTTTTGGTTATGGGCGCCATTTTGGCTGCCCCTTGATGTCTAAGTACCCAAAATGTGTCTAAGTGATGGTTTAGTCCCTAAGAATTAATTTAATCCTTGGCGTGACAATTTAGTCCCTAAGAATTAAATTAATCCTTGGCGTGACAAAACAATCCCCTAGTGTCTAATTAGTCCCAAATGTCAATTAATTTCCTAAGTCCCTAAATTAATTTTGGTGTGTCAAAATGGTCCTTAAGTGAAGAAAAGGTCCTTATGAGGTAGTTTGGTCCTTAGGTGGGATTCAATCTAATAAGTGTTAAGATGGTGATTAATCATTGATGAGGTGATGGTTAATAATTGAGAAGGTGGTGGTTAATAATTGAGGTGGTGGTGGTTAACAATTGATAATTATGATGAGTTAATAAATGACGTGGGCTTCGGCCAAAAAGGTGATGTAATATTTATTGTGATGGATTGTGTGTGGTGCATTTGTCATAGTGTCACATGAATCATATGCATTACGTGACGGTGGTGGTGGTGATGTGGCTTGGCCAAAATGAGGTGAGTGCCCGCGGGGTTTTTGGTGATGATTATGGATCCACATGCATATTGCACACATGCATATACTCATACCTTCATAAAATATTGTTGATGGTTAATTCATCTATTATTGGGTGTTGTATGCTTTCTAACATAATGCTTATCTTACTTGTTATGATTTATGTAAAGAGACTCACCCTAGCATTTTTGTGTTGCCTGCTCTCGTGGCGACCAACAGGTGATTCCGAGTGAAGGTGCCATGCCTCTTGGGTTTGTTGAGTCAGCTCTGATAGTAACACCGGGGATGGGATCTTAGTATTATTTTATTATGGTTATGTATTAAACTGATTTTGAACTATGTATTGAGTATGTGAACTCAGTTTCATTTTCCGCTGTGCTGCGAACTATTTGATGGATTACTGTAAACACTAAAACAGGTTGTTTTGATGGTTTTAATTCCCGTGACTATGATATTCATTTCATGCGCTCGATGAGTTTGGATTTTTAAATATGTTTTGATGTTGCTTTATTGAAATGTACCACCCTCTTTGAGGTGCGTGGACAGATTTTTGAAAAACTCCGATTTTTATTAGCTTTAATTAGTGTATAATATAAGGGGGTGTTACATTAGTGGTATCGGAGCGATTCGATGCAATCCGGCCAAGTGTGTGCATCATAGTATCTATGACAATTAGGTAGTGTTAATTGTTTCTTAACGAATGTTAATCTTTGCGATGTTAGGTTGAGAATGGCCCGAAGGATTGATCTTTGCTCTGTGAGGCTCTGCAAGCCATAGCTTACGAGCTATGGGGAGCGGAGGGTGGTAGAGAAGACGCGAGGACCATGAGTTAGCCACTTTTCAAAGCGAGAGAACCCGCTACCTTCAAGGGTAGGTATGACCGAGACGGAGCTTTGACTTGGCTAAGGAGAGATTGAGCGTATTTTAGTGTGATGGCATGCACCCACACACGAAAGTGAGGTTTGGGACTCACATCTTTGAAGGAAGAAGCGACGATTGGTGGTTGAGGAAGAAACAAAGACTAGAAGGCTGCTGAGGAAGAAATCACTTGGGAGGTCTTCAGGAAGAGTTCACTAGAAAGTATTACCGGAGGGCGTGAGGGCTAAAAAGGAGGTGGAATTTCTTGAATTAAAGCAAGGCAACAAGTCGGTGGTGAATATGCGACCAAATTTGAAGAAACTAGTCAAGTTTTGTCCCTACTATGAAAATGACTACAGTGCGAGTTCTCCAAGTGTGTGAAGTTTGAAAATGGGCTGCATCCCGACATTAAGAAGGCTATTGGGTACCGGGAGATTCGAGACTTTGCCAAGCTAGTGGACAAGTGTAGAATTTTTGAAGAAAACAGATCTTTGCGACCTACAAAATGGTAAGAGAGAAAAAGAATGCTCAATTCAGGGAAACCATATGATGTGGGTGGAGGCAAGGGAAATGGAAGCGGTGAGGGTAAGAGTTCAAGTGGGGGGGGAGGCTGCTGGTATTGTGTGTTTTGCTTGCAAGAAACACGGCCATAAGAGTAGCGAGTGCCACGAGGTTCGTTGCTACAAGTGTGGTCGGAGGGCCACAAGTCCAATGCTGTGAGAAGAAAGAAGTTGTTTGTTTTATCATCGTGAGGTGGGACATGTCGGCACTAAATGTCCTAAGTCCAAGAAGGAAGCGGTTAAAGGGAAGGTATTTGCTTTGGCGGGATCAGGGGACAACGCGATTAGAGTACTTGTTTTATTAATGGTACTCCTTTGATAGCTATAATAGAATCTTTGGTGCTACACATTCTTTCATTCTTTGCATTGTGTCTTTGAGAATTTGGGTCTTGTTTTGTCTACAATGAGAAGGGACATGGTTATTGATACCCGACCAAAGGTTCGATAACTACATCCCTAATGTGTGCTAGATGTCCTCTGTCGGTTTTAGTGAGAGAGTTTCTCGTTGATCTTATTTGCTTGCCTTTAGGAGGTTTGGACATCATTCTTGGTATGGGTGGTTAGTTGATAACCAAGTGCATATTAATTGTGCTAGTAGATCAGTGAGCTTTCCTTCTTCTAAGGAAGAAGAATCCGCGTTGTTACATTACAGTCAAGCGCATAGAGTTTTGAAGGAGGAAGCTAAAATTTGTTTTTCGTTGATGGCATCATTGTCAGTGGAGAGCCAAGCTAAGATTGAAGAGTTGCCAATAGTTCGTGAATTTCTGAAGTGTTTCTGACGAGATCACGATGTGCGCTGAAAGAGAGTAGAGTTTGGTATTGATCTTGTGCACGGCACTAGACCCGTGTCCATGGCTCCATATAGGATGTCTGCATCCGAACTATCTGAGTTGAAGAGTCGGTTGGAGGACTTACTTGAGAAAAGTTCATAAGACCTAGTGTGTCACCACAGGGAGCGCCCGATACTTTTGGTGAAGAAGAAAGATGGAAGTATGCGACTTTGCATTGATTATAGGCAATGAAAAAGTAACAATCAAGAACAAGTATCCACTTAGAAATTGTGATTTGATGGATCGGCTAGTTGGTGCTAAGGTGTTTAGCAAAATTGATTTGAGATCGGGCTATCATCAGTTAAAGTGAAAGATGAGGATATTCGAAAGACATCATTCGGGGCGAGATATGGGCATTATGAGTGATACGTAATGCCGTTTGGTGTCACTAATGCACCGGGGTATTTATGGAGTACATGAGCCGTATTTTCCATGACTACTTGGATCGATTTGTGGTGGTTTTCATAGATGATATTTTGGTGTACTCCAAGTCCAAGAGGATCATGCGAGCATCCGAAGTTAGTGCTAGAAGTGTTGAAAGAGAAAAAGTTGTATGCTAAAGCTGTCAAAGTGTGACTTTTGGTTGAAGGAAGTGAGCTTTCTAGGTCATATTATTTACGGTGATGGAATTGCGGTAGATCCATCCAAAGTTGATGCGATGATGCGGTGGGAGGCTCTAAGTCGATTCACGGAGATTAGAAGTTTCCTTGGATTGGCGGGATATTATAGAAGGTTTATTGAGGGTTTTCAAAGTTGGCACTTCCGCTAACTCAATTGACTTGCAAAGGAAAGGCATTTGTGTGGGATTCCAAATGTGAAGAAAGTTTCCAAGAATTGAAAAGAAGGTTGACAACATCACTGTTTTGACATTGCCCAAATCTGGAGAACCTTTTGTTGTATATTGCGATCGTCTAAAATGGGGCTAGGAGGTGTTTTGATGCAAAATGGTAAGGTTGTGGCGTATGCCTCAAGACGATTGAGAACTCATGAAAAGAATTACCCCACCCATGATTTGGAGCTTGCAAAGCAATTGTTTTTGCCTTGAAGATTTGGAGACATTATTTGTATGGTTCTAAGTTTGAGGTATTCGGTGATCATAAAGGATTCTGATGTCTGTTTGATCGAAGGAATTAAATATGAGACAAAGGAGATGGTTGGAATTGCTGAAAGACTATGACTTTAGCTTGAACTATCATCCGGGGAAAGCTAATGTGGTAGCCGATGCTTTGAGTAGAAAGTCCTTGCATGTATCCGCAATGATGGTGAAGGAGCTTGAGCTAATGGAGCAGTTTGAGATTTGAGTCTAGTCTGCGAGGTGACACCTAAGAGTGTGAGGTTGGGTGTGTTGAAGATCGACAATGAATTTGTGAGTGTTATTCGGGAAGCTCAAAAGAAGGATATTAAGCTGGTTGAGATTGCAGTTGGAATTGACCACTCTCGAGTGAAGATTATGTGATAGATGAGCATGATGTGTTAAGATGCAGTGGGAGGATTTGCATCACGATGATGATGAGATTAAGAAGGCAATTCTAGAAGAGGGTCATCGTAGTAAGTTGAGTATTCACCCGGAGCTACGAAAATGTACCAAGATTTGAAGAAAGGCTGTTTTGGTGGCTGGTATGAAGCGTGATGTGGCTCAGTTTGTGTATGCTTGCCTGACTTGTCAGAAATCGAAGATAGAGCATCAAAAGCCAGCAGGATTGATGCAACCATTGGATGTTCTGAATGGAAGTGGGATAGTATCTCCATGGATTTTGTGGTAGTTTCTGGACTACTACAATGAGGGGTTTGATACCATATGGGTGGTTGTTGATAGGTTGACTAAATCGGCGCACTTTCTACCAATTAATATTACTTATCCAGTTCCGAGGTTAGCGGATATTTATGTCAAGATGATTGTAAAGCTGCATGGCGTGCCTCTGAGTATTGTGTCTGATAGAGATCCTAGGTTCACTTAGGGTTTTGGAGGAGTTTGCAAGAGGCTTTGGGTTCCAAATTGAGATTGAGTTCAGCATATCATCCGAGAGACGGATGGGCGGAGACGGAGAGGACAATTCAATCACTTGAGGATTTGTTGAGAGCATGTGTTCTTGAGCAGGGAGGTTCATGGGATTCTCGTTTACCGTTGATTGAATTCACTTACAATAACAGTTTTCATTCGAGTATCGGGATGGCGCCTTTTGAGGCATTATGCGGGAGGAGGTGTAGGACTCCATTGTGTTGAGTGCTGGCCCAGGGAAAGTGTGGTGCTAGGTCACGAGTTGGTGCGTGAGACCACGAGAGAAAGTGAAGATGATTAGAGAGAAAATGAAGGCCTCACGAGAGTAGAGCGGAAGAGTTACCATGATAAGAGGAGAAAGGATCTAGAGTTTGGTGGTGATCATGTATTTACGAGAGTTACTCAACGACAGCGTGTAGGTCGTGCGTTGAAGTCTAAGAAGTTAACTCGCGTTTTATTGGACCATATCGATTTGAGAGAGAGTTGGGAAAGTTGCTTATCGGGTGGCCTTGCCACCTAATCTTGCTAATCTGCATGATGTATTCCATGTGTCTCGATTGCGGAAATGCGTGCGGACCCATCTCACGTGAGTGCGGATGGATGATGTGGAGGTGAGAGAGAACCTTACGATGGAGACTATGCGATTAGGATTGCGGATCGTGAGGTGAAGGTCTTAAGAGGCAAAGAGATCAATTTGGTGAAGGTAGTTTGGTTAGGAGCGGTGGGAGAAAGCATGACTTGGGAGTTGGAAAGCAAAATGAAGGAGGCTTATCGAGTTGTTCGATTCGAGTAATTTAGGGCGAAATTCTTTAAGTGGGGAGAGTTGTAACGCCCAAAATAATTTAATTATTTAATTAATTAAGTTGTTTAAGGCTTGCAACACTTAATTAAATTAATTCATAAAGTTGGGCTTATTTCACCTAAAAGGGGTCTAATTCATTTTAAATAAGTACTAAGTTGGATTTATTTTATTTACGGGAGGTGGGAGGAATTAATAAGTGGGAGTGGAGAATAAGGCCCAAGGGCCATTATTGGGCCCAATAGTAGTCATAAAGGGTAGGGGTCTAAGCTAAAGTAACCAAACCCTCATTTGAAAGAAAAGCAACGAAGGAAGTGGGGAGAGAGGAAGAGCAGTTTGCGTGAAGGAGAGGAGGAAAGGTGAGAGCTTTTTCTTGATTCTTGGTTGGTAAGTGAGATTTTGATCTCATTCTTCATCATTTCTTCTTCCCATTCCATTTCCTTAAGTTTCCTAAGCTCATTCCTTGCCCTTTTGATTTTTCATGGACACCCAAAAGAAGAGAGACCCACGTTTGACTTGTAGAGGAGAAAGGAGGAAACTTTTCTCAAGTATTGTGTTGGTAAGTGAAGGCTTTGGTCCTAGACACCCTTATTTTCATTCCATGTTCCATTTCCATGAGTTCCTTAAGCTCATCCTTGTTATTTTGAATTCCATTTCCACCCGAGAGAGGAGCATTCGGCTAGTTGTACATTGGAGGAGGCTTGCTTCATTGGGTGACTTTGGTGCTTGCTTTGAGGTTTTTAGCTCACCCAAGGTTAGGGGACTCTCCATTACATTTATGATAACTTGTAGGATGTGTGTTATAGTTGGATTAGCTCTAGGAATGATGTGTTGTGTGTTTTTGTGTGGATTGTATGTTAATCGATGTTTGAGATGTTTGATGTTGGTCATGACATGTTATTGTGGTTGAAAGAGCATGAGTTGTGAAATTGTGCATAATAGGTATTTGATGAAATAATTCCATGAAATTGAGTGTGTGAAAATAATGAATTAATGGTGTTAATTTAATGTTAGATGAATGATGGTTGAGGTGATGATTGAATTGTTGAAAAGAAATTGGGTGTTGTAGTATAATGAGTGTGGATGTTGGAAGGGGCGCCAAATGCCTAGCATTACAGCGCCATGTTGTTGTTTTGTGTATGCGTGCGAGTTCAGGAGGAGGCGCCATTTGCTCGGCAAAATGGCGCCGAGAAGTCTTGTTTATTGGGTTGGCCCAGGTGCGGGCGCCATTTCACTAGGAAAGTGGCGCTGGTGGGATGTTTAGTAGGCCCCGGGGTGGTGTTGTCTTTGGATAGGGCGCCATTTGCTAGGCAAATAGGCGCCAGGACTGTTTTGTACTGATAATTTGGTCTAGTGGTTTGTGAGAGCGCCAATTCTCTAGGAATCGCGCGCCGTGGCTGTGTGTGTGTGCGAGAAGAGTGAGCCGTCACGAGGGAGGCGCGGTTTACTAGCAACTTGGCGCCACAATGCTGAGTGTGTGAGTGTCTTATTGTTGGTTTTGGTTATGGGCGCCATTTTGGCTGCCCACTTGATGTCTAAGTACCCAAAATGTGTCTAAGTGATGGTTTAGTCCCAAGAATTAATTTAATCCTTGGCGTGACAATTTAGTCCCTAAGAATTAAATTAATCCTTGGCGTGACAAAACAATCCCCTAGTGTCTAATTAGTCCCAAATGTCAATTAATTTCCTAAGTCCCTAAATTAATTTTGGTGTGTCAAAATGGTCCTTAAGTGAAGAAAAGGTCCTTATGAGGTAGTTTGGTCCTTAGGTGGGATTCAATCTAATAAGTGTTAAGATGGTGATTAATCATTGATGAGGTGATGGTTAATAATTGAGAAGGTGGTGGTTAATAATTGAGGTGGTGGTGGTTAACAATTGATAATTATGATGAGTTAATAAATGGCGTGGGCTTGGCCAAAAGGTGATGTAATATTTATTGTGATGGATTGTGTGTGGTGCATTTGTCATAGTGTCACATGAATCATATGCATTACGTGGCGGTGGTGGTGGTGATGTGGCTTGGCCAAAATGAGGTGAGTGCCCGCGGGGGTTTTTGGTGATGATTATGGATCCACATGCATATTGCACACATGCATATACTCATACCTTCATAAAATATTGTTGATGGTTAATTCATCTATTATTGGGTGTTGTATGCTTTCTAACATAATGCTTATCTTACTTGTTATGATTTATGTAAAGAGACTCACCCTAGCATTTTTGTGTTGCTGCTCTCGTGGCGACCAACGGGTGATTCAGTGAAGGTGCCATGCCTCTTGGGTTTGTTGAGTCGACTCACGATAGTAACAGGGATGGGATCTTAGTATTATTTTATTATGGTTATGTATTAAAGCGATTTTGAACTATGTATTGAGTATGTGAACTTCGGTTTCATTTTCATTTGTCTTTGCGAACTATTTGATGGATTCTGTGTAAACACTAAAGCAGGTTGTTTTGATGGTTTTAATTCAGTGACTATGATATTCATTTCATGCGCTCGATGAGTTTGGATTTTTAAATATGTTTTGATGTTGCTTTATTGAAATGTACCACCCTCTTTGAGAGGTGCGTGGGCGATTTTTGAAAAACTCCGATTTTTATTAGCTTTAATTAGTGTATAATTTGAATTGAACAACTTTGTTTTAATTAGTGTTACTGGGATGAACAACTTTTTTTATTAGTTGTTTTATTGTATTATTTGAATTGAAACTGAAGTTATGGATTTTTGAAATGTCTGTCAATTTTGGTGGTGTAGACTTAAACGAAGTGTTTCCACGTTTTATTTGATTTCGCACTGTTTGGATTTTAAACGTCGAATGTGACACTCCATTGCATGCCTTCATTTATTTAATTTCCGCACTCGACATTTAAATAAATGAATGGGTAGAATTGGGTGTGTTACATCTTCGTGAATCTTGCTTGATTAGAGACCTTTTATGTTTTAACTTATACTTTGAATTCCCAATTTTTATTCAACTAATATTATCCTATTACTTTATCACATAATTAGGATTGACAACCCTTTGCATGTATATAATCAATTAGTTGATTAGCGACCATACTACAACTAGTTGGTGGACCTATAGGATAATTGAGACTATAATTAATGAATGACCAAACTTTAATTTAGTCTTCCAATCATTCAACCTTTTTGTACTTTATGCTTTCCTTAAATTTAAATTCTAGCATGACCAAACTAGGGTTAATTTAGGGAAAAAAAATATTAATCGCGAATGACCAAAGCGGGTTAATAGCTTAAGTAAGAGATTGGTAATTGAATAAAATAAGAGGATTCGGGTAGGATTAGACATAGAGAATCGAACCTTGCAAGTGAAACCGTGATCTAGGCTTCTTTCCATTGATCAAACTTTACAATTTAAATTCTTGCTATTTACTTCTTGTTATTTTAGTTTTACAATCACCAAACATTTGTTAAATCTAAATAATAACTAATCTTAAGTAGTTTGGTACCTATTAATTAATCCTTGTGGAGACGATATTTTTATACTACTGCGCGATAGAGTACACTTGCTCTAGGTGTGTCTTTAGCGCAACAAGTTTTTGGCACCGTTCTTGAGGATTAATTTAATAATATTAAACAAAGGAGATTTTTATTGCTTTAGACATTTTTTTATGCTTTAGTTTTTATTTTGTTTTTAATTGAAAAATACAAAAAAATTATAATTTCCTAATACTTTCCCAAGAGATTGTTGCAGTTCACCTGTTTTGCAGATAAAAGTATAAATCATGGTTAAGACTCTTGGAGATTATATTAGAGAGGCAGAGGCACAAAGGAATTTGGAGAAGTCATATTGGTATATGCCTCAGTGCCAAATCTCGATTTCTCCTCCTCCTTATGACCACTTATTTGGATTATTGGGATGACTATGAGCCACCTCCTAATTCCTCTCCTTTGGGATAATCATGAGACACTTCACGTGCAAAGTCAAGAGGAGGAGATACCATACACCAATGATGTATTTGAGCAGATAAATGCAAAGTTTGACCGCATGGAGGGCCAACTTGGAACCATGACCAACGAACTAAGAAGCTTGAATGGTCAACTATCAAGTATCATTGCTATGTTATCTCGAGAGGTCCAAAAACTCCTTATTCACAAACCCAGAGCAATACAAAGATAATATTCTTAGGAGTGGTGAAGAGTTCTCAAGTGGAAGATAATATAGAGGAAGAAGCTCTCAAGAAAGATGAAGAGACTCCTCTTGAAGAGAGTCAAATCAAAATAATAGCTTCTCTTTGAGGGAGTTATATTGAAATAAAAGATGATCTTGATGAGAGCGGTTGTGAGGAGAATGAGAAAGATCCATTGGTTCATGAGTTGGAGGAAGAGGAGAAAGCCCCAATTTTTGGGCAAGTTGTTTTAACCATTGGTGATGCTGTAATTGAGGTTAATAACGGGGAGGTAACTTTAAGGAGAGGTAAAGAAGATGATGTTATTAAAGTTTAAATTTTAACGAAAATTTATCTTCTTTAACTTTTCCTTATTTTGATGATGTGGTTGAAACTAACAGTGTTTGTGATCTAAAGATGCAAGACCTTTTGAAAAAATATGCTAACTTGCAGGATCCTAACATAGTGGTGGATAGAGATAAAACAAAAATTCCACAATCCTTTGAGTTTCATCCACCACATGGAAAAAGAAAAAACAATGTCAATCACATGGTCAGAAAACTAAGAAGGTGCACTGCGTTAGATGTAAAATTTGCTCTTGGAGAGCCACCTGATTGAGCACCAACTATCGTCAGGCTCACGACGTTAAACAAGCGCTTACGAGAGAGGCAACTTTGTGTTTATTTTCTCTCATTTTTGTTTTGTTTTATTTTGTTTTTAGCAATAAGCTCAGACTGCAAGCTCTCTCAGGGAAGTCACTCTTACTCTCTCATTTATTTATTTTTGTGTCAATCTAATATTTTGCATTGAGGACCATGCTTCATGCTAGTGTGGGGGAGGATATTATATGTTGTTACTTGATCTCTATTAATGCATATACCCTACATATCTTGATAGCATTTTTACGGCTTGTTTTTCATGAACTATGCTTAAATTGAAAAAAGAATAGAGATTATGTCTTTAGGGAATCTCATAATTAATTTACTTGAGCAGGACTTGTGCTTGATTGTAGCTGTGAGGATTCCTTAGGAAGGCGATAATTAGCATTTGTCCTCTTGAGTACTTTTTGTGAACTAGCTTCTAAATGTTAGATCTGAGCCTTCATAAGGGGATTGATACTAAATCATAAATTTTACTCCTTTTCTTTCTATGAGTGTGTTTCCCAATTTGTTACATTCTACATTTTGTCTTTTGACCATTTCAAAGCGAAAATTGATTTGCACCATGTAAAACGATTTGGGAATTTAGGTATTTTTGGCCTCGAGTTGTTTGTTGAATTTATCCATTAGTTGCCCCCTTGAGCCTAATTGTTATATTTTTCTTTGGTACCCAGGATATAATTTTTTTATTTCTTTTTGGTAACCAATTGAAATTGAGCGATGGAGCAACTATTGAAAATTACAATTTAAGTCCTAAATTTTAGTGGTCTATATTGTCAAGGCGGAAATTCCGTCCTATACTTTAGTTGGCTATCTTGTTAGGATGAAGAAAACAAAAGTAGTGAATCATGTGCTTACAAGAATTTTTCTTACAATGGAAACAAAATAGAAGTTTTCATGTACTTACCTTTTCCTCCTAAAAAAATGAAAAAAAAAAGTATAGAAAGATAATTTGAAAAAAAAAAGGAAAGCAAGAAGGAGGAAAAGACACATCAAAAGAATGAAAGAGCCAAAGGGCAAATCAAAAAGAAAATGAGTCGACTCAATAGAAAAATAAGAGTGAAGAATGAAAGTGAAATTAATTTGGAGTTTGGACAAAAATTGTAAAATAGATAGCAGCTCCATATTTGGTTTCAAAGGTTACTATTTGCTTCTTCTTTTTTTCTAGCCCATTGTTTATCCCTCTCTTATTATTTCCTACCCTGCATGAATCAATTAGAAGAAATGGCTAACAAATATAAGAAAGCAAGCCCAAGCCCATTAATGCAAGAAGACCCACAGTAATAAAAGAAAGAAGATCCTCTCGGAGATTTCAATTTAAAGTGATGCACATGTGACTTGGAGGGGGGAAAGAGAGGCATCACGTTACCCTAGTGAGAAAGAGAGGCTGCGCCACGGCAAGCAGAGACGGAATAATTAAAGAGGATCACACAACACTCGGGCAAGGATTGAAGGAAGCCGTACTCGGATACAAAAAGCAGCAGAACAGCGCAGTCGGAGGTTTTGGGTACCCGTTCTTCACACCATGAGAGAGCTTTGGAGCATATTATAGAGGCGAATACGAGGATCGAAATTTACTTAATCTCGGGTTATTTTTATATTACGTAATTCATGGCTTTTAATTTTATTACAATGCTCTTGAACACTATGGATAGCTAAATCCTTTTACGGGGGTCTTAGGTGAATCTTGCTTGATTAGAGACCTTTTATGTTTTAATTTATACTTTGAATTCCCAATTTTTATTTCAACTAATATCATCCTATTGCTTTATCACATAATTAGGATTGACAACCCTTTGCATGTTTATAATCAATTAGTTGATTAGCGCCGTACTACTGACTAGTAGTTGGTGGACCTATAGGATAATTGAGACTATAATTAATGAATGACCAAACTTTAATTTAGTCTTCCAATCATTCAACCTTTTTGTACTTTATGCTTTCCTTAAATTTAAATTCTAGCATGACCAAACTAGGGTTAATTTAGGGAAAAGAATATTGTCGCGAATGACCAAGCGGGTTAATAGCTTTAGTAAAGGGATTGGTAATTGAATAAAATAAGGTGATTCGGTAGGATTAGACATAGAGAATCGAACCTTGCAAGTGAAACCGTGTGACCACTGAAACTTCTCTCCATTGATCAAACTTTACAATTTAAATTCTTGCTATTTTCTTCTTGTTATTTTAGTTTTACAATCACCAAACATTTGTTAAATCTAAATAATAACTAATCTTAAGTAGTTTGGTACTTATTAATTAATCCTTGTGGAGACGATATTTTTATACTACTTCGCGATAGAGTACACTTGCTCTATGTGTGTCTTTGATTTGCAACATCTACCTCGGAAAGATTTACCTCGAGAGGTATGTCATTTGAGGCCACAGTATTTCTCGAGTTTGAGGTCGGGTCCCCGAGTAGGGTGAGAAATGACGGTGTTTCCGCGACCTACAATCGGTTGGAATGGTAACCAACTTGCCGTCGAAGGCATGAAATCTCGACTTTAGGTGAGCGATCGAGGCACAGCGGCAGAGTTTCGCCAAGGTCGGTCTTTCGGCGATGCGGTGGTAAGGGGAAGTCATGGGTATTACAAGGAACGTGGTTTTGATTGCTCGCGCGAGCTTCTTTTCCCTGTAAGTGACGAATGTTTCGAAGTAACCAAGGAGGGGTCGTGCGATCTTTTCACCAAAAACCGTAAGGTTTGGCCTGGAGTTGGGGTTTAGACCGTCGGGTGACAAGCCAAAAGCAGAGAGGAGGTTCTGAAACATGAGATCGGCGCAGCTTCCTTGGTCGACGAGGATCCGTTTGACTTCAACACCGGATATAGTTGCCGAGGAGGTAGTCTTCATCAGAAAAGAGTAGCGAATGTCTCGGCAGAAGAGCTCTGCGGCGGGGAGCGGAAGTCAGACAGGCGATCTCCCGCCATTTCCGCTTCACTGCCCGTTTCGACATGCCGGTTGAGGTGGAGTAGCCTCCAACTAATTCCATATCGAAGTCGTGTTTGTCGAGTATAAGTGCGAGGTAGAAGCAAGATTGGTAGCGAACAATTGAAACTCCCACTTTGTGGTTGCCAATGTTAGGTCACGGAATCGGATATACCTTGTCAGGAGCTTTGAGTGTCTTGTTTCTTGAACCTTGAAGAGAGGCGTCGGCTTTAAGTATTGAGCTCGGCGGTCAGAGTTAGTCTTAAATCCCACGTCGGGTGGGGTGTACTGCGGATGTAACACCCCAAAATAGTTCAATTAATTATTAAATTGAGTTATTTAGGGTTTTCAACATTTTTAATTAATTAAGCTTAAGGCTAACGTGTAGTGTTTATGTGTTAGGAGAGGTTTGAGTAATGGGAAGAGGTATTGAATAGAAGTCCATGAGTGATGGAAGGCCCAGAGTCCCATTAGAAGCCCAAGTTCCTTTCCATAAGAGGAAATAGCAGTAGGATCGACCCGTTTGATCAAAGTGAAGAAAAGTCTTAGAGAAAGTAAGAGAGAGAGTTATTAGGTGGAATAGTACCCGTTAGAGAGAAGGAAGAGCATTTGGCGAGGAAGAAGCTCAAGCTCAAGGAGAAAGAGTTGTTGCAGTGTTAGCGGGAGATTTGATGAAGAGAGTGTGCTCTACTCAAGCCCGATCAAGGTAAGGGGCTCTCTTTCCATGCGTAATTTAGTGTTTATGTTGAATGTTTTACATGAATGATTTTGGCTTGAGTTACGAATGTGTGCTTATGTGTTCTTTAAGTATTACGTTTGTATTACTTCACTTTGGTGAAGATTGTAATGGTTAATTTACGAGTGGTCACGTAAGTGACCATGGAAAGAAATGAGTGAGAACTCTCGGTCTCGGTGGCGTGAGAGTTTAAGAGTGTGTTCTTGAGCTTAATCCTGGTCGGGAGCACCTAAAGAGAGGAAGGAGAAGTTAGCGCGCGTGATCGTAGAAAACCGAGAAGTGCATGAAGGTTAACGCATACGGCGTAAGTGTTAAAGCGTAGTTCTAGACTTGAAGAAGGCGAGTTGAGTTTGTACTTGATGGGCGAAGGTGCGTAGGTGTGATTAGAACCCGGTCACGAGTGTCGTCAGTAGTTCTTAGAGGTATAACATGGTTATGCCAGGTGAGGAGTCGAGTTGTAGTGCATGGGCGTCTAAGCTAGTATTGCTTAGAGGTATAGGGTGTGTATACGAGGTGTATATGTCGAGAGATATGTGTGTGTCGAAGTAATGTAAGTGTCGAGAGATATTTGTGTGTCGAAGTAATGTAAGTGTCGAGAGATATGTGTGTGTCGAAGTATGTAAGTGTCGAGAGATGTGTGCGTCGAAGTATGTAACTGTCGAGAGATGTGTGTGTCGAAGTATGTAAGTGTCGAGAGATGTGTGTGTCGACATATACATGAGTCGAAGGAGCGTACGTAGGAGTATAAGGGTGTAGTTGTGTGGTTAGGTGTGAAATGACTAAGTGTAGATGATGAAGTGAGGTGAGTGCTTAGGTGTATTGTGCCTAAGTGTAGTAATCAAGGTGAAGTGGATGTGTGGAAGTGTAGGAGTGATGGGAGATAGGGTGGCGTGAGGTCCACGTGGGCGAGGTGGGGAACTTTACGAGTGGAATGCCAAGTGAGGTGCCACCGAGTTGAGTATTGGTGACGTAATGGGTGGCGATACTACATCGACAGCGTCTTGAGATGAGTAGGTGTGCTTGAGGTGACGAGCGAGCATGCAGAGAAGAGTGAAGGTGCCGAGGTGACTAAGAGTGCTTAGGTGACCTATTTTTGACGCATAACAACGTAGAGGCATTGGCGCCACCGTGAGTGACGTTTAACGTCAAGAGTCGGTTAAGGGGACGAATTGGCATAGTCCATTTTAGTCCCTAAGTGATGGTTCAGTCCTAGGCGTTGTAAGGCCTTCCTAGTGATGGAGTGGCTCACTGCCTGAGGAGCTGAGATGCCTGTGAGTGGACGAATAGCTTTGTGCTATGGTGGTTGTCTAAGAGGACTAGGCAACGTAAGGTGTAACACCCCCTCCTACTACTCGTTATTTATTTAATAAAAATCAGAGTTTTTCAAAATTTGTCCACGCACCTCAAAGAGGGTGGTACATTTAACAAAACATCATCAAAACATATTTAAAAATTCAAACGCATCTAGTGTGTAAAGCGCATATCATGTCACAAGGGTAGAACCCCAAAACACATTTAATGCTTACAATCATCCAAAATAGTTCACGTGACGGAAAAATAAAATCAAGTTCAACACCCTCATTATACAATTTAAATCGATTCGATCCAAAACATAAAATAACAATACTAAGGCCCCGATCCGGGTGTTACTAGATCGAGCCGACTCGGGGACCCCAAAGCCTAGGTATCTTCACTCGATTCACTGCATGTCGCCACGAGAGCGAGCAACATAAAAATGCTAGGGTGAGTCTCTTTACATAAATAATAACAAGTAAGATAAGCATTATATTCGGAAGACATCTAGTCAGCAAGTCATAGCAATTAAGCATTCACCATTCAATTAGAACATCAACAAGTCACAACAGAGGATTAATTAAGCATCAATGAGAATCCAAGGAATGCATGATGGTATGCATGTGTGCAATATGCATGTGGATCCATCATCACCTCAAAAACCCGTCGGTACCCACCGCGTGTGGCGAAAGCCTCCCACCGCAAATTGGCGAAGCCCCGTCGCGTAATGCATATGATTCATGTGACACTATGACAAATGCATCACAACACAACAATCACATCACATCAATTTTCAACCACCATATTATCAATTATCACCCACCACATTATCAATTATTAATCACCACCACATCATTTATTGACCACCACTTGATCAATGATTAACCACCTCTTGATCATTTATTAACCACCACATGATCAATTATTAATCACCACCACATCGTTTATTAACCACCACATGATCAATTATTAAGTTGATTCTTACCTAAAAAGAACAACCACTTCACAAGGACCACTTCTCACACTTAAGGACTATTTTGACCCACCAAAGATTAATTTAACACTCGAGGGATTATTTTGGCACATTGTGATTAATTTAGTATTTAGGGACTTATATTAACCTATTAGGATTAATTGGACTCTAAGGGATTATTTTGTCACGCCAAGGATTAATTTAATTTTTAGGGACCATTTAGTCACGCCAAGGATTAAATTAATTCTTAGGGACTAAACCATCACTTAGACGCATTTTGGGCGCGAGGGCGACCACTTTGGCGCCCCACTTAGCGCATGACACACACACATACAAAGACACACACACACCCACAGGCGCCAAGTTTCTAGGAAGCGGCGCCCCTACTTACACACGCACACGCCGGAAAACGATGCCACAGCGCCATTTGCCTGAGGCATTTGGCGCCCTCACTAAACCCTCCATTAAACCAACTTAAACCTAATTATTATTCAACAACTTGATCCTCACATAAATCAACACACCTATTGGTATCAAATCAACTTCATCAATTTATCACATTCACATACTTCACTTTATGGAAACATCTCTTCAAACACATAAATGCAAAATCCACAACACATAATTTTCCAACAACAAGTAACATGGTAGCAACAATCCAAACACACATACAATAACAACCATAAATGAACACAAATCCACACAATCAATTCATGCTAGGCTATTTTCCTACACAACACATATTCTACAAGTTATCATAGACATAATGAGAGTCACTGCCTTCAGTGCAACCCAGAAAGTCACCTCCACTAATCAACCCAAGAATCACCAAAAATAGCTTCCCCAACAACTTGAGCTCAAAACCCCATCCATGGTAAAAGAAGAATGAAAGGGAATTAGTGTAGGAAAACTTATCTTAGTTGATAGAGGAAGAAAAATGAGAAAGAAAGGTACCAAATACACTTACCCAAAGCAAACAAATGAAATTTCTCTCCTCCCCCAAGCCTTTTTTTTGTCAATTGGACGAATCTTTTCCAAATATAATCTTATCTCTACAATACTTCGAACAACAGGATGTTCTTCTATTGAAAATCCCTTAGCCTTTCGCCACAAATAATAAACTAGGGATTGGCAATAATTCAAAAGCAGCAATTTTTTTAGCTTCGAGATAGCTGAATCCATCGGCTGTAGAATGTTGGCTTTTAACCTTGGCATTTAAAGACTGAACCTTCCGCCTAACATTATCAAGTCCTTCCTTCATTTCTTTCAAAAGTGCAGCAAGTTGAGATGCCTCTTTTTCCCTGATATCATCATTATTTAAATGATTTTCAGTCTTTTCCATGATCTATCACAGTTATCAGAACCTAAAAATCTGTGCTGAGTTTTCCGGCGATTTTGCTTCCTTCTTTGACAGCTGCGCACGGCTATACCACCCCCTCCCTATCTTATTTTTTTCTGTTTTCTTCCTTTTCAATTGAATGAGAACCCTTACCTAGTTTAAGTCATGGATTTGGCTGTTGGGTGAGGCAGGCCACTTATTCTGTACATTAAAATCTTGCACATCATCCCAAAATAAATAAGACACTCCTCATTTATTTACTACACCTCCCTTAAATTAATTACTTACCCTATATTTATTTTAATATAGCCAACTAAAATACTACTTAATTAAATTAGCCAAATACTCATTTAATTAAATTAATTAATTAACCACCTAAGCAAATAAATTAAATAATTCCCTAATTAATATTTGGGGTGTTACATAAAGCGACAGTGCGGTTTGCACAAAAAGAGTTGTAATTTACGAGTGAATGCATTTGTTCATTGAGTCTCATGAATTCATATGCATCGGCGACGGTTATAGACTTGGTCTCGTCACGAAAGACTTGATGCGAGTATCACTAGCGACAAATATGCACGAGTGGCTTAAAGAGATGGATCGTCATGCATTATACCCTGGAGTTTGGGTTGCATTGCATTGCATACATAACTCGTGTGAATTATGTTGAAATGTTGTTTATCAACCGAGTTAGCTATATGTGATGTTTTATACTTGTGTGCTTTGTCGATAAGTGAACCGAGGTGCTTAATGCATTCTATGTATTTACATTGGTCATGAACCTTTATTACAAATGTTTAGAGACTCACCTCTCTTGCTTTCTATGTTGCTCTTTGTGGCAACTTGCAGTACCACGAGTAGAGTCGACTTTGCCTTTTGGTTGTTGGAGTCGGTCTGCTCTGGTAGTTGTAACACTGGGGCGAGTAGAGTAGGATAGAGTAGTGTTTGTTTTGGGACTATTCAGTTGTAATGTATATGTTCAACTAATATATATTTGTGTTCGCTGTGATGTAAACAATTGAAACCATGTTTTGATGGGCGTAGTCCCTTTGGTAGAGTTGCTATGTATGCATGTATCTTAGTTGTTTTAAATTCATAGATATATGCTAGGGTGTTTGAGTGATAATGTAGCATCTTTCCATGAGAATTTTATTAAACTCTGATTTTAAATTAGTTAATTAATAGAGATAGGAGGGGTGTTACAGCAGACACTCTGATGCCTAAGTCAGTATGTGAGTAAGGCGGAATGACAGCATACCTGGAATTGGTGGCCTACACCTCCATTTATAGACGAAGTAGCTCGGTCTTGTCTGTTGGATCTAACGGGGCGATCTTAGTCGTCGGTCACGAGTGCCCGAATGAGGCGTACGGTACTTCGTAGCGAGGCGCATTTTGGGCCGTTCAGAAGGTGGGTTGGGCCAGGCCCAAGTTCTTCAAAGGGCCTTTTGGCCCAGGTCGGAACATCTATCATTTCATCTGAGAAAACAATTACCACCAGTCATCTCCAACTTCAATACACATACACTCTCTCCAACACTCACTCTATGATTAGTTAAAGTTTATGTGGGTCTTACCACGTCGAAATTAAGACCCATTAATTTAGTGGGACCACATGAATTTAACCATTCATAGAGAGAGTGTTGGATAGTATGTAATAGAGAATGTTGCTAGTATTGCTCTTTCCTTTTAAGTTAGTATTGTTCCTACCATATGTAATATTGTAATTGTAAATAAATGGGATGACAACTGTTAAGAGTCCCACATCGGATGTGATATGACATGAAAAAGAGTTTATAAGTGGGAGACATCCCTCACCTTACAAGCCAGTTTTGTGGGGTTGAGTTAGGCCTTAACCACATTTTAAGAACAACCTTTAGCATATAGAGGATACACGTAGGGTTGTTCAAAATAACTATTAAACTGAACTGAACTGCTGAACCGAACCGAATTGAACTATTAAGAACTGAACTATTACTAACAGTTTTGAACTGAACTATATTTATTCAACACAATTCACTAACCGAACTGTTAAGCCCAGTTCAGTTAGTGAACTGCGAACTACTAGCGAACTACTAGAGAGAAAACCTAATTGCAGTTCCACGGCTCTCTCACTCACGCCTTTCAGTTCGCTAGTCACTGAACCTAATTGCAATCGTGAAAGCCCAAACGACCAAACCTAATTGCAATTCCACGGCTCTCTCACTCTCACTCTTACTTGTAGCGATTCATCTTGATTTCTCTTCTACTATGTGTGATTCTTGCGATTCATCATGATTTCTCTTCTACTCTCTGCGAATCTTCATCTTGATTCATCATCTCTCAGTTAGGGTTTTTGAACTGTGCGAACTGTAAACTGTGCGAACTGAAGAACTGAAGTTCGAACCCTAATCATCTCTCAGTTAGGTAACTTTCCATGATTTGGGTTCTTCACCCTTCGCAAAAAGTGTATATTAATTTTCAAAATGTTTGATCATATAGTTATTTGGAGCATTTCTGCATTTTGGGATTCAACACACGCTCAATGGTACCCCACATCACGATTTGCTTCAGTCTCTCTCAATTTTTCTGTATAATTTCGGTTTTGCATAACTTCCTCTGTTCTTGATTTTAATTCACAAAGAATCCGAAAATGCAGAAATGCTCTAAGTATAGACTGATGTATATGTGATTCTAATTTTGTGTGACAGTTTGTGTTGATTTTTATCCAATTTTAAAGGGATAGCTTACAATTCTGATTGTCTGTTATTCTACATAATGCAAAAAGTGTATATTATTTTTCATGATTTATGTTTCTTTTGCTGCATAGTATATGCTCTACATTATGTTTAGTACATTTAAGATTTGATTGAATTATTCATGGTAAAATTGGTTGCTTTGTTTTGTTGTTGATCAAATTTTCCTATGAAATGAATTGAGTTCACCTTTTACACTTGGCAAGATGGCAGTTTTTCTCATCGAGTTTGAGCTTGTTATGCTCTTTTGTGCTTGTGTTGTGTGTCTGGTCTTTGGTCTAGACTCTGCCACTCTGGAATGTAGTGGAATTTTTTTAACAGCTTTTACCTTAACTATAAGCATTGAAAAGTTCGTAGTAATTTCAGTCATTGTGCAGCCATTTCTTTCTCACAAAGCATGATTTGCATGTGAAATGAAACAAATCAAATTAGATTATTAGTCCTTTCTGGTCTCTTTCTTGATGGGGAACAAGTTACAGAACTACTCATAGTTTTTTTGTTACCTACTTAAGGCTCAACACCATATCTTCAACTCAAGTAATTTTTGAGGTTTGTGAATGGATAATATGGCAAGTGACATAATGAGGGATGAAATAAAAAAAAAATTTCAGAAATATGCTCTCAAGACCGTCGTCTTAACCTTGATGACTGAGGACTTCATTGTAGCTTATTAACCATTACCAGGCTAATATAAGGTTTGAATCAACCTATCAATTTATTCTCTAGTATATTTTCTGTTTCACTAGTGGAAACACTGCAGCTGATCCTAAAACAAATACTGTCATTTGCATATCTATCAATTTCTGTGGACCGTTATTGCTTTTTATCACTCAATCTTGCTTTTTATCACTAGTATTAGTATTGCTTTTTATCAACCCCACCGCTTCTGTGGACCGTTTCATTGAAATAAGCAAGCTTTTAGTCTTTTTCATGACAAATCAGCATATGTGCCACTTTTATGTTGTGTTTGGTACATCCATTTTGAAAACTAGGTATGTTAATTTGGGACTTTGGAAATATATGTATATCTGTGTGTATCCATTTTATCATTTTAAATTGAAATCATAGCTGTTGATTGTTGAGTTTTTCAATTCCACTCTGTTGGTTAGTTTGAGATACTCATGTACCTTCATAGCAGTACTTATTTAGCTGATGCTGCAGTTAGTAGTTTCATTGGGTTTAGAAACTTTGATCTTAATGTATCTTTCTTGTTCTCATAATTCAGGAATGCAACAATGTCAAAGGTGAAGTGAGCTAGCATATGACAAAGATAGTGCACTGGCAGAGAGAGATAGACGGTTTATTTTGGTTTTAAATGATATAACAACTCTAGACTTAGTTTATTTTGGTTTTATAAAGCTGTAATTTTAACGATTCGATAATAGTTCGGATTTATTTTGGTTTTATAAAAAGCTGTAATTTTAACGATTCGGTAATAGTTGGTAATAGTTCGGATTTATTTTGGTTTTATAAACTGTAATTTTAACGATTCGGTAATAGTTCGGAAAGTTCACTATGATTCGATAAAAGTTCGGATTTATTTTGGTTTTATAAGTTGCAAACCGAACTGTTAGCGTAAAAGTTCTGTTCAGTATTAATAGTTCAGTTTAGTAAAAGTTCAGATTAATAGTTCAGTTCAGTAAAAATTCGGTTAAAAGTTCACTATGATTCGATTCGAGAAAAAGCGTGAACCAAGCTGTTAGTGCGATTCGGTTCGATTCGCGAAGCTGTTTCCAATAGTTCAGTTCGGTTCAGTTCTCCTCCTGAACTGAACCATGAACAGCATACACGTATTTGCAACTCGGGTTTTTTTTAACATCAGAATATTGTTTGTTCCTTTTTTTTCATTTACACTAGAATTAGGCCAATCAATGACTGTCACCAAATTTTCATAAATAAATATATAAATAAAACACTAAATGGTGGTACATTACTTAACCACCAGTGAAAGCTTTCCCTTTTTTTATTTTTTTGACAAAAGCTTTCCTTTTAGAAAGGTAGAAAAACAAAGAGTTTTAAATATTAATAAAAAAAAGCAAGAGACTGAAATAAAAATATATGTACATGTGTAACAAGAGACTGTCATCAACTATAGTTCCTCATTTTTTCTTCTAAAGTGAACCTTTCAAAGGAAACGAAATCTTTAATTTATTGACTATACAAAAATACAAAAGATCTTAGATTCTTCGTACGAAAATATGGAGAAATGTACACAGTTTCAACTATCCAAGCAGCATCAACAACTGACTGACAGATAATCAATTAACTGATGAGGTAGTAGATGAAGATTTAGCATGCCGTGCCACAAATGACTCAACAAGTGGGTTCACAAGATGAGGTGTTTCATCCTTCATGAAGTGAACATTTAATAAAGTGAGAAGATTGTGGAAAACAAAATAAAGTTATACAGTTAATCAGATATGAACATTTAATATTGGAACAAGTACTAATATAAATACAGAAGTTAAATGAGAGAAGATACATGTACCAAAAACAAGTACAGAAGAAAAAGGAAAAACCAATGTTAACCAGCATTATGGAGCAATATTTAATCTAAAGCTGACATATAAAAGTTAGTTATTAACAGTGGCAATTTCAATTCCAACTACGACAATCCCTTTGCTGTCATAGAAATGGTATTATTATTGAAGGATCTTGTTTGAGTGCAGTTAGTCATATTGTGCAGTCATGCTCAAGCAGTCATAAAAATAGTAGCCATTAGATTTAGTTTTCATGCACTTTCAACCTTTGATTGCTTGGTCAAAAGACTTGGAAAAAAGATAGAGAGAGATAGGAAGTGACTGCACCCAATCCAAATCTGTTATTGAATCAATTGAAAATTTTACAAGGAATTGAAGAATGGAAAAAGAGAAAGAGACAAGCAAAAGCAGAAC
Organism: Oxytropis ochrocephala; assembly: GCA_020916435.1. Lineage (NCBI taxonomy): Eukaryota > Viridiplantae > Streptophyta > Magnoliopsida > Fabales > Fabaceae > Oxytropis > Oxytropis ochrocephala. Next base: position 61,289,878 of record CM037092.1, on the reverse strand, counting down.
CGAGAAGAGAGAATTCTAGGGAGAGAGATATCAGAAATACATTACACAAATCAAACCCATCTCCCTTTGCCTTCATTCTCTATTGGAATCATTACATTACGCCTCCATTAAAATTAACCTTGTCCTCAAGGTTGAAGTTAAAATTGTGAATAAAGGAATTAAGGTTGTTGCATCTACATACAATTTGCCTCCAATGCAGTTTTGCAACATTATCAGATTTTGTTCCGCCTTTGTAATGGCAGTTACCAGCTGTTTGAATTATACTTGACCTTGTGCTTTCTGCTTGATCCTTAATATCTATTGGAGCAAAATAAGAGGCAGTCCAGAACACCTTAAGCTTCACAAAGACCAATCCAACAATAACTGCTTCTATGGTCATCAAGGCAAGTTGTGAATGAGAGGCCAAAGTAACACTAATAACAATTAGTTCATATCCCCAGGATTTGAATGCCACACTCAAATAGGCGAGTTGCGAATGATAAGGGGATTCCTTAACTTCGCACCAGAATTCATAATCAGATAGAAAGATAGGGAATTCCTGTAGGATCCGAATTGGAAATCAAATAGACACACATTCCTTCTCCTCTTGCCAATATAAACACAGGTGAATTATTGAACCTAATAGCTCTATTGAGTTCATAGATTTTACCACTCTATTGAGTTTTACCACTCTTTCAATGTTCTGAAATTGGAAATCTGTCACTATCATGGTCTCTAGAATAGATCATAACTAAGGCAAGCTACAACATAACTGCCATATGAGGTTCTTGACCTTCTTTGATATGCTTATAAATGTGCTTTCCCACAACCAAATCCTTCAACATGGAGCATGCTGACAGCATCAAAATAAGAGTAACTGAAGTTGGTGACTCCCCTGTCTTTTCCATTTCAACAAAAGGCCTGCCTCTAGCCCTCTACGATTCCTCAAATTGTTAAAACTCTATTTTACCCAGATAACTCTACATTGACCATCTACCCTGTATCCCCCAAGGCAACCCCAATTATCTATGCTTTTCCATTAGTGAATTCAGATGCTCCTCCAAATATAATCCAACAACAAATGCATTGAGATGGATTTTAGTCTTCTTAATTACATTCAAAACAACTATCTCAGCAGCAATACAAATAAGTTCTCTCCCAAATGTGCTAAAATACTGCCCGGATTGCAATGGTGCATCAACACCAACTCTTTTCAAGAACAAAATTCTAAAAGTATTGGCGACACTATTGCACATTTTCTGAATTACCGCGGCGCTGGAATAAACATGTTCATCTCTATGAAGAATTTCTGAAGTATCTGCCTCATTACCGGACTCAAAAAGCCATTCTTCTTGCTAGCCGTGAAAACTGGTGACTATGTAGCAACTCAAATATGGTGGTTTTGTTGGTGGTTGAACTGTGAACGGGAGTATAAGCGGTTCTATATGATGGTCAATTGTGAGATAGGAATGTTTTTACACCATATAGAAATACTTGGCATCTCATTGGGCTTATTAAAAGCCCATCATATGAAGCCCAAACCCTAAACAGAAATTGTTAGGTCTCTTGAGAAACAACTAGCAAAAGGGAGGTTAGAGTTCCCTATAATTTTATTAATCACCAAGTAAAATGGAATCTATACACGGAGGAGACTATCCCCTAATAGGAACTGGTTTCCCAGCCCTCCTCTGCTAAACTAATTTTCTGAATATCCAAAAACTAACTACCTCATGACCACTTAAGCTATTTATATACCATAGGTTACACGGGAAGAGGTTACAACAATTAAACTAATTCCTAACTAACAATTAACAGAATTGTAATAGCAATTAATCATTAAACAAACTAACAACTAATCCTAGTCTGTTAACAACTAAAACAACAATAGCACTTATTTCTTTCTTCTGGTATAGACCTTGATAGGTCTAACAATACTCTCCCCTTGAGAAGTAACCTTGTCCTCAAGGTTAAATGTTGGAAATTGTTGGATGTGTGTAGATTCCTCCCATGTAGCTTCCTCTGGTGTGTGATGCTTCCATTGTATTGGATAGTATCACTTGGTGCTAGTTTAGCAATCTGTTAGCAATCTGTTATTAGTTGTAAATATTAGTTTCAGTTTGTTATTTTCAGTTAGAGTTTTCTGTTATGATGTACTCTATGACAGTTAGTAATCTAACTGAATTCTTTGTATCACATCCCATAGGGGCTGAGCATAAATACTCTCCCTTGTAATCATTTTCATTCAATCAAAATAATTCTTTCTTTCACTTGCAATATGAATTTACATATCCTCTCTAAATTCTACATGGTATCAGAGCACTTTAAACATCTTCATGTAGAGTGCCATGTAGGAAGGCATTATTGACATCCAATTGCTTAATGGACCATTTGAGTGTGAGAGCAATAGTGAGGATGATTCTTATAGTAACCGGACGAACAACAGGTGAAAAGGTGTCAGTATAATCTGTCACATCTCTCTCTGCTACTCCCTCTTGGCCACAGCAACATCCTCCTACTCAACCTCAAGCTAACTTCACCAGCTACTATAGTGGGAATCCTCTGCAATATAATCTCATGGATACAGCTGCAACCAACAATGTGACTAGTCTTCCAGCACCTCCTGGAGCAGCAGCACCACCTTCTCATTTGGAGAATATTTTCTTAGGCAACGGTCAAGGTTTGCCGGTTCAATCTCTAAGTTCTTATTCTTTTCCCTCACCAATTAATCCTAAACACACTTTACACCTAAAAGATGTTCTTCATGTCCCTTCTTTAAACAAAAATCTCACTAGTGTACACAAATTTGCTTTTGATAATAATTGTTATGTGCAATTTCACCCTTTTCATTACCTTGTGAAATCACAGGTCAACGACCAAGTTCTACTTCAAGGCAAGCTGAATTCTGCAGGGCTTTATCCGCTTCCATACACTATGCCATCTCAAATGTCTTTACCTTCTGTGAATTCCATTGTATCACATACACCCACAGTTTACTTTACTTGGCATAATCGTCTAAGGCATCCTAGTGTAGACACCTTAAATCATGTACTCAAATCTTGTAATTTGTCTACTTTCCAAAGGAATAATGAATCTTTTTGTGTATCTTGTTGTTTGGCTAAGTCTCACAAATTACCTTCCACGTCTTCTGAAACTGTTTACCCTCTTGAATTAATCTTTTGTGATCTTTGGGGCCCTGCCCCAATGACTTCTTCAATGGGTTACAAATATTACATTTCCTTTGTTGATGCGTTTAGTCGATTTACTTGGATTTATTTTCTTCATGACAAATCTGAATCTCTTACAATTTTTAGACAGTTTAAAGCCTTGGTAGAACTCCAATTAAATCACAAAATCAAAGCCATACAATCGGTTTGGGAGGTGAGTTCCGGCCCTTGAAACAATATCTTGTTGACTGAGGATTGAGCATCGGTTGATTTGCCCACACTCACCATCAAAGCGGCGTGGTGGAGCGCAAACACAGACATATCACTAAAATGGGTTTGGCTCTACTTTCCCATTCCTCTTTACCTTATTATTTTTGGGATCATGCTTTCCATACCTCTGTATACCTTATTAACGGATTACCTTCCTCTCACTCTAAAAGTATCCCTTTCACATGGTCTACAACAAACCCCCGATTACACCTTCCTACGTGCCTTTGGGTGTGCTTGCTACCCAACTTCTACTGACCTATAATAACCCCAATTCCAATATAAATCCAAACAATGTATCTTTTTAGGCTACTCACCCTCTCATCGTGGCTCTGAGTGTCTTGATCCTCGGTCGACTTTACATATCCAAAGATGTGATTTTCAATGAAACACACTTTCCATACCAAACTCTCAAACCACCACATCACCAAACCTATCGCTACCTCCTACACATTCCTCTATTTCACCTCTCCATGTGGTCTCCTCTATAAACCCATCTCAACCATCCTCACCACACACATCAACCAACTCCACTCCATCTACACCATTTAATCCTCCCTCTCCACCTCCTACACCCCTTACCATCGGGTCACACTCACCTCAATCCACACCTATGTCTCTCGACCAACACTCTCCTACTATTGACCTCAATCTTCCCCTTCAACACAATCTTCCTCTCCACCTTCTATCACAAACGCTCATCCCATGCTTACTAGGTCTAAAACGGGCTCTCTAAAACCCCCTCTGTTACCTTCTGCTAATGTCACTACTACTGAACCTTTTTCTGTTGACCAGGCACTTGCTAACTCTTGTTGGGCTAAAGCAATGCAAGATGAATTTAATGCTTTGCAGGATAACAAAACATGGCAACTGGTGCATCTTCCTCCTGACAAACGTGCCATCGGTTGCAAATGGGTGTTTAGGATCAAGGAGAACCCCGATGGTTCCATTCAACGGTATAAGGCTCGCTTGGTGGCCAAGGGTTTTAATCAGAGATATGGGACCGATTATACTGACACCTTTTCACCCGTTGTTCGTCCGGTTACTATAAGAATCATCATCACTATTGCTCTCACACTCAAATGGTCCATTAAGCAATTGGATGTCAATAATGTCTTCCTACATGGCACTCTACATGAAGATGTTTACATGCAACAACCCCCTGGCTTTGCCATTGGTGACAAGACTGTGGTTTGCAAACTTCAAAAGGCGATCTATGGGCTCGCAAACAAGCCCATCCGGGCTTAGTATGAAAGCCTCACCAAATCTCTCTACTCCTTTGGTTTCACTCAATCCAAATGTGACCCCTCTCTTCTCTTATTCAATAACCGTGGCTGCCAAATTTATCTTCTCATATATGTTGATGATATTCTCATCACGGGTAGCTCCTCCACGGCAGTTCAACTAGTCATCAACAAGCTAAATGCTCACTTCTCATTAAAACAACTTGGGGACCTAGATTACTTCCTTGGCATTGAATGTACCCGAACTCCCAATGGAGGTTTATCTCTTTCTCAGCAAAGTACATTCGTGATTTACTTCATAGAGTGGGCATGGATAGTTGCAAACCCATCTCTACCCTCTCCTGCCAATTTGAAGTTGTCTCGATCCGGGCAGATTTCTTTGAAGATCCGCTTACTCTATAGAAGCATTGTTGGAGCCTTGCAATACGTCACTTTATCACACGTCCCGAACTTGGGTACTCTGTGAACAAAGTTTGCCAATTTATGACTCGACCTCTTATCTCTCATTGGTGCTGCAACATCAAAAGGATTCTTAGATACTTAAAGGGAACCACGGACCTCGGCTTGACAATTCAACCACCACCACGATGCACTCCTCCTCTTGCATCCGTGCCTTTTGTGATGTTGATTGGGCCTCGGATGTTGATGATAGACGTTCCACTTACGGTGCTTGCATATACTTTGGTCCCGATCTCATATCACGGTGGTCCAAAAGCAAGCGTTGGTTGCAAAATCATCGTGACGAGTAGTACGACCTCGCTCTTTTCGCCACGAAGTTCTTTGGGTACAATCCTTGCTTCATGAGCTCAAACTTTCCATCCACTGCTCTGTTATATTACGTGATAACCAAAGTACCATTGCTCTTAGCCATAACCCTGGTTTACATAATAGAACTAAACATATGGAACTTGATATCTTCTTTGTCAGAAAAGGTGCTCAACAAGTCTCTAGTTGTCTCCTACGTTCCCACACAAGCTCGGTGGTGACATACTAACAAAACCTCTCGTGAAACATACTTTCTGCTTATTATTAGAGACAAGCTCAGAGTGCTAAAACCCACTAATCTTGCAGGGGGAGTATTGGATAGTATCACTTAGTGCTAGTTTAGCAATTTGTTAGCAATCTGTTATTAGTTGTAAATATTAGTTTCAGTTTGTTATTTTCAGTTAGAGTTTTCTGTTATGATGTACTCTATGACAGTTAGTAATCTAACTGAATTCTTTGTATCACATCCCATAGGGGCTGAGCATAAATACTCTCCCTTGTAATCATTTTCATTCAATCAAAATAATTCTTTCTTTTACTTGCAATATGAATTTACATATCCTCTCTAAATTCTACACATTGAATTAAGACTTCCTTTTTTAGTTCACCTTGTTTGGCCACCGGCCTCGAGTCTAGAACCTTTTCTGGATATATTTGAATGTCTGGTGCTTGCAGCTCTTCTGGTAGTTTTGGCTCCACTGTGTGGTCTCCAACGGCTTGTTTAAATTGAGATACGTGGAACACAGGGTGGATCCTAGCAATAATAGGCAACTGCAGTTTGAAGGCCACTACTCCCACTTGCTTCAGCACTAAATAAGGGTCATAGTACCCTTGAAGCTAGCTTAGGATGCAACCTTGTAGGCATAGTAGGTATGCATGTAGCTTTGATCTTTAAGTAAACTAGATCTCCTGCCTTAATGAGTGTTGGTTTCCTATGAGCATTAACATACTTAGCCATTTGCTCTTGTGCTCGTTTCAAATGATCTTTTAGTTGCCTTAAAGCTTCATCTCTGGTTGCTAGGTCTTGTGCTCCTGCCAAAAATGACTTAGGAATGTGGGATCTCTGTCACTAACAATGGAGACTGGGATACCAAGCAGTCTTATTATCTCTTTGGTGAAGGTTTCTCCAAGTGACCTTGCTGTGAAGGGATGCTTGATGGGAATGAAATGCCCATATTTACTCAGTCTGTCTACTACCCCCAGAACTGTGTCATAGCCTACCTTAGGCAAACTCACTCTGAAATCCATGCTCAATTCCTCCCACACCATATCAGGTATTAGGAGTGGTTGCAATAGGCCTGCAGGTGAAGGTGTTTGATATTTACTTCTCCGGCAGACCTTACAGGCTGCTACAAATTCTGTGACAGCCCTTTTAATGCCTAACCAATAGATAGATTGAGCTAGTCTTCTGTAGGTGTAAAACACACCTGAATGACCCCAGTAGGAGTGGTGTGAAACTCTTGTAGCAGGGTGGGAATCCATCTTGAACTTGCTGACAGTACTATAAAGTGGGGAATAAAGTGTATGGGGAGGAAAATGAGAGTTTGTTGTAACCACTTGATGATGTGGCAAAGTGGAGGGAAAATGTGAGCATTAGTGGAGTGCTATAAATAGTAGTGGGAGGGAAATTAGAAGGTAACTAAGAATTGGGAATAGACCTAGGGTCTTTGGGAGAGATTAGGCCTCTATAGTGCCTTTGGTTACTTTTATCTTCATTTTCTCTTGTATTTTCAGTTTATCACCATTAATATCTGATTATTATGTTTGATTGAGTCATGAGAAATACTAGTTCCTATCAATTGGTATCGAGCATTCGATCTTGAGTGCTCGAAGGAAGAACAAAGTTCTTTGCCATGAAGGTTAGGGTGGAAGAACCAAAGACCACCAAAGATGGAAAAATCGGATTACGATAGGATCGACTTAGTATAAATGCGTGAAACAAACCAATTGCAAACGAGAACTCAAATATAGGTATGTATTGATAATATTTGAGTAAGGATTACAAGAGAATCAGTGTAATTCAGATGTAATCGATGGAACAGTGTTCATTTGGAGGAAATAAAAAAAAAAAAAAAAGTAATTGCACTTGAGAGGCGAAGTCTCTCCCAAGATGGAATTACTCCACACTATTCTCATGTTTGCTTGCTACTATGGTCAGGCCCCACTATTTGATTCACTCTGCAAAACGGATCACTCACACACCACACGCACACTGCCACCTCAGCAGTATTCCCCTCCCACTACTTGGTAATCACTAATCAGTTAATAGGGTTTGGATCCCCGACAACAGGTTCCACCATACTCCTTTTTTTCTTTTTTCTAACATGGACCAGCCCTTTTCCATACTTATCAGATTCGTTACATTGGTTCGAGAATGAAGCACTTTCGGGATTTGCGGGAGAAGACCCAATTGGGTGGATCTCTAAGGCAGAAAGGTTTTTTGAGGAGGAGGGAATTCGTTCATCTCACAAGACGCAATGGGCATTCATGATGATGGAAGGGGTAGCACAGGATTGGTTCTTTTCATGGTGTCAAGAGGATCTTGATGCAGAGTGGGAATCGTTTGTTGTGGCTCTAATCAGAAGGTTCAAAGAACCAGAATCAGAAAATCTGAGAAAGAAGAAGGATGGAATGAAGACCTCAAGGTAGATCTGAATTCGCAGAACTCAGAACCTCGCTCGGAGTTGTCGAATCTAAAACTGAAGCTGGAGGCTATGGATTCTCACATCGAGAGAATGAAGGAAGACTCAGATAAGGAAAAGCATAGAATCAGAGGTTTGGTTACTAAACCTTTGGATGCCACCACCAAACCAGAGGGAGATGAGATCGGAGACCTAGAACCACCGAATGAGCAACCGACGATGGAGGAGTCGCCGGAAGAACCGACGTTGGAAGATGCACCGTTGGAGGCGTCGGACGGAGGGACGACCATGGCTGAGAACGATTTGAGGGAAATATTCGTGTCTCGCGTGATTGAGGTCTGTGAAAAAGGGAAGGTAGATGAAATGGTGAGAAGGAGCATTAGAGACGGGGAGAGGTTCCCTGATGATGAGCATTGGGGGCGGCCACCGGAGGAGAACGCCGGTGGAGCGACGGCGACGGGAGGCAGAGCTGCGGCGGAGGAGTTTCCCAATTGTGATTTGGAGGATTTTGTCTTCTCTCTTGCGGCAGAGGGCGACAGATGCGATAAGGAGAGAATAGAGAAGACAATTAGGGTTGGATGGGATTCTAAGCTATTGGATCGGGTTGCTATCTCATTGGGCCAGGCCCAAATCCAGGTTAGTAAGTATGGCAATTCTTATATGAACAGGGGGTGTTAGAAGTAATAAGGGAGATGAATATATAAACCCAAACCTCTGTACATTTCTGGCCGATGGTTTTCCCTGTGTTTGGGGGTACAAAAACACCAATATGTCATCACTAACCCCTCAGGTGCATCAACCCATGGCTAAGCAAGCTTGGGTCATAAAAAATAATGGAGCCAATACAAATTATGAAGCACAAACAACAGTAATAAGTGGAAGCATTTTCAGTTATTATGTTTGATTGAGTCATGAGAAATACTAGTTCCTATCACTCTTGTAGCAGGGTGGGAATCCATCTTGAACTTGCGGACAGTACCAGTTTTCCTTTATAATGAAGCTTGCCAGTTTCTAAGGTATAATTTCCTTGTGAGTTTGGGTTCTGCTCAAGCTCCTCTATGATCTTTTTAGTGTAGTATCTTGATGGATTTCCTCTTCCAACACAGTGGAGTCCTGCCAATAGCATTTAGAGATAGGCTGTAACTCACTGTCCTCGTTTTGTCTTAATAGAGCATCAGCTACCTTGTTGTGGGCACCCTTCTTGTACACTATTTCAAAATCATAGCCAAGCAATTTAGCCACCCAGTTTTGTTGATTCTGGTTGATCACCTTCTGCTCAAGTAAGAACTTGAGACTCTTTTGATCAGTGAAAACCTTGAACCTTCTACCTATCAAATGGTCTCCAATGTTGTATTACTAAGACTAAAGCCATGAGTTATTTCTCATAGATGGACTTAGTGAGTGAATTTTCTGAGAATGCTTTGCTGAAGTATGCAATAGGTTTTTTGTTTTGCATAAGGACTGCTCCTAACCCATGACCTGATGCATCACACTCAATGCAGAATGGTTATGAAAAGTCTGGCATTGTCAACACTGGTGTTGTAGTTACAGCTCTCTGCAAGTCTTTGAAGGCAGCAGTACTTGTGTCTTTCCACTCAAAATTGCCATTCCTTAAAAAGTCAGTCAATGGCCTAGCTATCTTTCCATAATGGTACACAAATCTACTATAGTAACCTGTCAAACCTAGGAATCCCCTTAGAGCTTTATTATTCTTAGGTAGAGGCCATTTCATGATAGCTTCTATCTTTTGAAACTCTGTGATTGTCCCTTCTTACCGTGATATCCATCAAATACGGACTGGTCCATTTTTTGTTTGTTTAAAATACTGACGCATGTCGATTCGTGCACTATTTCGTTCATACCATATAGCAGTGCTCATAAATATAGCATAATGCTAAATAACACACAAGAATAATTCATGAAACATTTCACAACATATGTGGCTCAACTTAAGCCAACGACTTTGATATTACAACCACTCATGTAGTTTGACAAATTGATTATACTTATAGAGAGCAAGCAAGAGAGAGAGAGAACCTGGGGGCAGTGCCCAACATTTGGAAGGACAATGAAGTCTTCTACTGAATCAAAATTTCCGTAATTTCTTCCAAGCTCAATTGGTTCCCAAGGATCCTTGTCACCCCATGCTATCAGAACCGGACACTGATTAAAAAGAAATCATACATATCATTAATGTTTGTTGGATTTTAGTTTATCGAAATTTACATTCACCTGTTTTGTTTCAACTTTCTAACCTAGGAGTGTAAGGATTCTTACCTTTACTTGGGGTAGTAACTCCTCTGGAAGAGGGCCACCTGAGTAACAAATGAACTCAAGAAAGACGTCCACAGCACCAGGTTCTAGTCCTGGACTAAGAATGATCTCTACTAGCTCGTCTGTCACCTTCGAAGTGTCATGATAGCACTGTCAAAAGCAATTCATTCGCAATCATTACAGTTTGCCAATATACAAAGCATGACACCCCTTGAAGCTGGATGTTTACAACCTCAGCGAAAGATATCCACCTATCACATGGGTGTACATTGAGAGAGCTAATAGAGAATGAAGGGAATTAGAGGATTGTCATGGATGAACCAGAAGTCAGCCCCTCAAAGTGTTTGCAATGTTTCTATGTTGAATTCTGATTCAGTTTTGAGTGTGAGGGTCTGCTTTGTGATTTTTGTAGGGAAATATTCCCATTTGAAGATGATACAAATTTATTCTAGAGGAGTACCTGGCAAAGAATGTTCCTCACAGATTCTTTTGTTGCAATAGCTTTAAAGAAGAATTTGCCTACAGGAGTATCCCTATAACACAAAGCATGGTAATGGTAAATCAATGCTGAAGGCTTGAAATCTTTGAAGTCAACACAAGAAAACTTCTTTCAATTTGTACCTAAGCAATCTCTGGAAGGAGCTTATGAACGGTCTTCCATACCAAGGCTGCTTCGTTATATGAAGCATACGCAAAGATATGTTTAGAAGGAGAATTCCCTGACAGATTTTTGGTTCTGTTATAGCTGCCTGAAGACCAACAACTCCTTCAGATAAAATAAAGAATAAATTATTAGCAAAACCTTGAAAAATATCTCCCAGCTTATAACAAAAGTGAAACAATCAATTCAAAATAACCCAAACGGTGATTAATTATCAAGGCACTTGAAAAGAATTTACCTCCAATAGAATTGCATATGAAAAATGCTTCATCCTTAACAACATCAACACAAAACTCATTTAATTGTGCGGCCCATGTATCAAAAGTGTAAAAGGAACCATCTCCAATTTGACGAGGATTTGGTTTATCTGAATATCCGTATCCAATAAGATCAATCGAGTATACCCGGTGAGATTTTCCTAGAACTGGAATATTTTTCCTCCAGTGGTCACTGCAATGAAGTTGTCTCTCAATTACTTTGTGGAACAAAGTCAAAATAATTGCAGAACCAAATAGACCTCCTAACTATTAAATTGAAATACAGTAAACATTTGATAAAACATGAGAGCATGCATATGGTTATATCACAATATGAGAACATGCCCACACATTTCTAAAACAAAATTCTAGATATGTCTAGACAGTAATCAATTATTATATTACATAATAACATAATATAAAAAAAAAAAAAATAACTATAACTGTTGAACTGGATCATGAATAAAGTCTTCTCCTATTCATGACCAATATTCAAAACATTCATTAATGTAGATTAAATTAACATAACAGAGTGTCCATCTAGACAGCTGGTTGTCTTAATTTATAAGCAGGAGTCAATTTTCTACTAACTTTTATCCACTAAATTGCAGTTCCCACTTGCAAATAAAAACTGATAAATGGGAATGAATATTGATCATAAAGGGCAAATGCTTTTTATTGAGGAGGAAAAGCTTGTTATGTACTTTCATAACAACACAAACTAGTTCAATAACTTGCATCCATTACAGAAGCATAAACAGTATGCGAAAAATAACTAATTCGAAAATTCTTGTGACATGTCTAGCGAGTAGCTGTTTAGATGAGAGTTGAAAAACGTTGAACTTTCTCAAAGACAAATTAAAGCTATGAATTTAATTTACATACACCGACAGTGACAGTGTAAGCGGTTTTTTACGACATCGATCAATCACGACATGACATAACATATCATAAAAAATATTTGACTCCATCACAATGTCTACACTAAAGTGTAAAAAATGTTTACTGCATAATAATTAAATCAAAGTTAACACCTAATAGTACATGAAGTAAAGAATAGGAAAATATGAAGAAGGAGTACCTGTTAGCACCGAAACCGTGCACCAAAACTAAAGCAGGGCCATTATTTCCGGAACATTGATAACGAATAGAGTATCCCCTCCAGTTCCACGTGCTACAAAAAACAATAACAAAGGCATAAGAAACATGTAAACACAGCCACATTATCGGATCTCAAAAATTTAACAAGTTAGAAGAATTACCGAGATTGAACTTGGTCGAGCTCTGCATTTTGGTTGTTTAATTGGGAGACAATTTGATTATTGAATGCAGAATACGAGATAGACCTATTCGATTGGGGAAAGTGGATTTTGGGGTAAGAGAACGTTGTTCGACGGTGAGAGAGAGTAAGAGTGAGAGTGGTTGACGCCAATGTCATAGTAGCTAGCTAACGGTTGCGCTTACACCTGTTCATTGCTTTACTTTTCTTCTCGTCGTATCAAATTCTCACCACTTCATTCTTGTGCTCAACTACGCGCCACGTTGTGGGTTCATCATATTTTTAATCTGCCAAAATATCTTACGACGATCTTTAACTTATTTTCTAGTAATAAATAGATCTTTTAAAAAAAATTTGTAACGAATAAATTCCTTATGTTTTACAAATATTGCATTGTTGTCCTTTTTAACAACAACAATTCCTAAAATTGCTTAAATTAGCCACTCACAATGTTTTTTTTCATTCTTAATGAACCTAAGATCCCTTCCATTATATACTGCATATGTGGTAATAGCCTCCCTAAAATTCTCTCTAGTTGAGAACAAAGACCCGAGCACTTCGAGACCTATTCGTTACAAAAAAATACTTAAGGGATCTACTCATTAGCTGAAAATAAGTTAAGGGAGTTATTCGTTACAAAAAATGGCAACGGTGCAATATTTTTAAAACATAAGGAACTTATTCGTTACAAAAGAAATTTAAGGGATCGATTTGTTACATAAACATAAGTTAAGGGACCCTAGTGAATATTTTGCCTATTAATCTTTTGTTTTTAAAAAAGTATAATAAAATGTAGGCAAAGATACATTTATGGTCTTTTAGGTTTATTTAAAATTTATGTTTAGTCGTTTATTTATTTTTCTCAGTTTGGTACTTCATGTTTATTTTAAATGTCAGTTTCGTTCTTATCATCTATTCTAGCTAACGGAAGTTGACTTGTCTATTAAGTTGATGACTAGTAGATTACATGTTTTTCATCTACACTCCATTCTCCACCCTTTGTTGAACTCTAAAACAACAATGTTATTTGGCCAAAACAATTTCCACAAAAATAGCCAAAAACCAACTTACAACACCAATTAACCAAGTTTTTTAGGTTATCATCCAAGTAACCAATTAACCAAGTTTTTTGTCAATGGGCTAGAAAACTGTGAAAAAGCAGATTGGTTAATGGTCTAAAGAACTTGATTAATTGGTGTTGTAAGTTGGTTTTTGTCTATTTTTAATTGGAAGTTTTATTGTTCTAAATATAATTGTTGGAGGAAGTTCCAAAGTCAAAAGAGTCGTTGGATGCTTTTGTAGGAAATTACAACAATTTTTCTTCAACTTTAGAGAAAATTGTACTTACAGCAAGAAGTAGTCTTCTCATCCTTCTATCTTCTCAATAGTGTTCTTAACCTTTCAGTTTTTGAACTTCATTTAAGTTTTCTCTGCTTTGATAGCAGTTAATGGTCTTCATAAATGTAGAGTTTTCATTTGCTAGTGTGTTGAGAAGACATGTCCTTGAGTCTTCTTAACTGTTAGAAGACGTTGTTTGTCTTGTTGAGAAGACACTATGCTTGGCAGTTTTTTCAATCTTTTCATGGCTTGACTTCTTAAATCCTTGACTTTGAGCATCACTTCAAATGGTATTAGAGATGAACCTCTCCCAATACGGGGACAAACAATCCATAAGTTGTATGGCGTTGGCACCTAAGACTGTCGAGTGGTCGTCAGAGCATTGAGCACGAACAAAGAGTGGCTCCTGGCATGCTTCAAAGCAAATAAACACATTAATGAACCAAACTCAAATCTGACTGAGAGAGATCCCAAGGTTGTTCATGTATGGAACATCATAGTTCAAGTAATGCTTATAAGAACTAATTGGTACTACTTATACCAACAAAATGTATCTTATTTTTGGGAACGAAAAATATTTAAACTCTATAGTTAAATGTGGTTGACATGGATCATTTTCGGGACGGGTGACCTTCTTTCAAAAAGTATATGACTGAAGATAAAATACGTTGAAAAGACTTGTGATAATTTTTGGCGACTGTCGACACAATCTTGAAAAACACTTCAGATGGCTACACCTTCACTCTAAGCCATATCAACGAAACTAAAAAGTTATTTCCTACATCCTCTGTGAGAGAGCAACATCCATAGGAGACCAGGCGAACTAGAGAATGGTAGCAAAAAAATTCCTTCTTCTAATTTCGTTTTGCAAAGTTCTCTTCATCCCAAGACACTTTAAATACCTTCATTCTTCATATGATGATTTAAGGGTTTTGATCCCAACATCAATTTTTTATGTTTCCTTTGGATTCGTTTTTTTCCTAATGAACTTTTCTCCAAAGAACTTAGTTGGGCTTATTTGGAGACTTAAAACAGGTTGTTGCTAGTTGTTCTAGCATGAATGAAAATTTGATGCTCTAAAATGTATTAGGTAGGCTTTCTTTTGAATTCTAAAACCTAATGCTCTTGGGTGCTTGGCAGTGTTGCCATTGTCGTGAGGGGGAACAAGAGTAGTTTGTTCTCACCAAGAACCTAGGTATTTGGCGTGACCTACATGAGTCTTCTCAGGGGCATGTGATAAATGTTTGGAACATGTGGCTACCATTGAGATTGTAGTGGGTGGGG
Source organism: Oxytropis ochrocephala (assembly GCA_020916435.1). NCBI lineage: Eukaryota > Viridiplantae > Streptophyta > Magnoliopsida > Fabales > Fabaceae > Oxytropis > Oxytropis ochrocephala. The sequence continues at coordinate 61,274,724 of CM037092.1, read as the reverse complement.
ACAAGTCTATAGACTCCATGGTGGCGCCAAAATGCTAAGTTCGAGATGTGTTCACGGGTGGTCTATGTTCTCTGAGATTATGGCCAAGGTGTGTTCGTGTTGCATGTGGTTATGGGGTGTACCTATAATGACATTTCAATGCTCAAGTTAGAACCGAGGGAGCATGGAGAGAAGGGGAATCGTGCATTTACTTGGGTGGTTTGCTAGGTATAGATAGACCACGGAGCTAAAAGTAGGCTTCGGACACTTGACACACATGGCCTAAAGGAGGTGTGGTAGGAACTAACCTCGTATTGCACCCATTTAGGTGGAAGTGACTCTTGGGCATGATACTACTAATTTGTTTCATGAGAGAGAACAACCTATTTAGTGGATGTAGGCTCCTAAGCTGTACCTCAAATCATACTTAAATAAAAAAAATTACATGTATGAAAATTTAATCTATTTCAATTGTTGGACCTGTTTTAAATCAAGTCAAAGAAACTAAAATGTTAGACCTGTTTCAATTTAATCTATTTCAATTTGTTAGACCCGTTTTTAATCTAACTTTGATAAAGTGTGTATGTTCTTGAACCGAAAGCTTTAACTCTTGCGCAAAATTACCATTCGGGTAAAATCTGAATGAATTGCTCAAGAATCATTTAATACTTATGTGACATTGTGGTCCCACTTTAAAGTGGTTGTGTAATCCAAAATGAGTGGCTTATGTTTCTCCATCCTCTAATAAAAACAGGGTAGACCACCAAACAAGACATTTGTCAAGTATACATCAAGTGACCTTCAACATTTAACTAACCGCTGAGGTATCATATCACAAATGCTTTAATATAATCAAATTTCCTTTTACTCTCCGACACGACACTTTAGGAGAAATTTTGACTTATCACCAACAACTACTATATTATTATTATTATATTAAAACAAACTAATGAAGTTGCATTGAAGAATACTCTTTCCCTCATTGGATGGGAAGATTAAAATATCTACCATGCTTAGTTGACTTCCACAAAACCTGCTTCATATATCTCTTTCCCTATACGGAAAAGAAAACACAGATTCATCCATTCCACAACCTGTTTTTGGTTCAGTTTTACTAATAGCAGAGTATTGTCACTACATGTATCTGTTCATTAACTAACAGTCACTGAAGTCTTCTGCTATGGGTTGTTGTTGCAGAATTCATGTATTGATCTTAGTCTCATTCCTACTACTGTCTTTGCTTCCAAATTCACATGGGTGGGGAGAAGATGGACATTCCATTATTTGTAAGATTGCTCAGGTGTCTAACTTGTTGTATTTCTCCTTTATTTTCTCCCGTTTGTTGTTATTTTATAGGCAGATTCTGTTTGATTGTACAAGTTTGATTTTTGGGTTTTAAACAGGCTAGGCTCAGCAATACAGCTGGTGAAGCTGTGAAAAAACTGTTGCCAAAATCTGCAAACAATGATTTGGCTAGCAGGTGTTCATGGGCTGATCATGTCAGGTTTATCTATCCATGGTCCTCTGCTTTGCACTTTGCTGATACTCCTGATTCCGTTTGCAGTTACAAGAATAACAGTAATTAACTTCCTTTCTCATTTTCAATTAGTCAGTCACTCAACTAACTTTATGATTTTATCTCAACATTCAGGGGATTGTATAGATCATAAAACTGGAATTAAGGGTCGATGTGTCGTCGCTGCTATTACCAATTACACCAACCAACTCCTCCTCCACTATGGCAGTAACACTAAATCTAAATGTATTTGCAATTCTCAATTAATTTATATACATTTGAACTTCATAGATTTGCAACTTATCATTCTGATATATATCAGATAACCTCACACAAGCTCTTTTCTTCATTTCACATTTTATGGGAGACATCCATCAAGTATGTATCTTTACAACCACAACATCGCAAATCTGAATTTTCTAAGTGGCTTTATCATATATATAATAATAGCTTTGTTTACATTTTTAAAATGCAAGCCTCTACATTGTGGCTTTGTCTCAGACGAGGGAGGCAATACGATTTATGTTCATTGGTACACAAGAAAGCAAAATCTTCACCATGTATGTCAATTTCCTTACTTAATCAAGTATATATACAACAGTATTGAATATATATGATCTAACTTTATATATATATAATAATAGTGAAATGTAAACCATATTTATGCAGATTTGGGATGATAGCATAATTGAAACACAACTTGACAGATTCTATGACAAAGACTTAGGCGACTTCATTGATGCAATTCAACATAATATTACGGTATTCCATCATGACTGAATGTTTACGGTCTATGTCTGATTTACTCCTTAAGTCATATGAAAATAATAAGTGATTCTTAAAGTTTGTGAAATCTGTCTAATTAGTTTTATAAGTAGTCCTTTTAGTGACTAATGAGATGAATTTCACTAAAATTGTAAGGAGTAGTACTTATATTAATCTTGGGTTTGCTTATCACCTGTATCAATATCAAAATAAACAAACAGAAGGAATGGGGTGATCAAGTAGAAGAATGGGAGAACTGCAGTTCTGATGGCGTAGCATGCCCAACCATGTATGTCCCAAACATATTAATATTTCCAATCTCGTGCTAAAGAGGTCTAAGTATATACCTGTCTAACATGACTCAATTTCTTAGATATGCATCTGAAAGCAGCAAAGATGCGTGCAAATGGGCATACAAAGATGCCACTGAATGCTCAACACTCAAAGGTAATGTTATTTATTATTATATTGTATGTGTCATTATGAACTATCTCTCTGAAGTGGTCCCACAAGTACTTGTGAGGATCCAAACTCCACTATAGGAGCCTCAATAATTTATTTGCTTAATTACATCTTTTATCTCTACCTTTTTTACCGAAATTTAATCACTTCATTACACAAAAAGGGAACAAAATAAAAGATTTAGGAGCTACGCATTCTAGGAACTTTTTTTTCGTTACAAAATATTTAAGTGAGCTAGACTCTGGGAATTTACCAGGGATGAGAGCTAGCGCCAAGGCTCTTTAAGCGCTAAGAGAGGTACTTACAGATCACCCAATAAAGAGGTCATCATGCTAGCAGCAGGAGTTGAACCCACACCCTTGCAGAGAATAAATCAACTCCTTACCAACTGAGGCAACATTCATTAGCTAGTTTATGTGAGATGATTAATTAATATTAAAGAAGTTTGTGGGGGACGTGGACGAGTGGATAATTACCCGCACATATAGGCGCGGATCGGGTACGGACACTACGGTTCCCAACCCGCCCCACGCCCACACACACACATATATTAATAATATTACAACTTTACCTATTTATAATTTAAAAAAATCATTTTAATAAAACACTAAATCTAACTACTAAATAACATTTAAGATATTTTTAACTCACTAAATATTATTGTGTGTAATATTTTAATTAGTAGATACAAAAAAAAATAATGGCTCATTAAATTGAATTATAATGTTTTTTATGTTATCTTTTGTTGTTGTTGAAGTGCGGGTAATGAGTGTGCCCATGGGCACTTGATGCCCAAAAGGGAAAAATAGGCCACTGCACACTGACTCTATAAATCTTGACTCCCTCGGTGCACACTGATTCAAGATAAGAGAGCGGGAGACTTGAAGCGAGTAGTTGAGCAATTTGTTAGCATTAGTCCCGCTAATGGACGGGCACTATAGTGCCCCTGCCCATACATATGCGGGCTCGGGTACGAGCACTATAGTACCCTGCCCATAGCGTATCCATCGTCATCCCTACTCTATCTAACCTAATTGATCGAGGGAATTCTATGCTTTCAAAATATCGTAAAACTTGTGGAGAATAGGACACTAGTTTGACTCGTACTGAAGTCTGACAAAGCAAGTGGTGGATGAATCTTTCTCTTCAAGCAAGAATTGTGTTGGCATAGGCTGTGCTTTAGAGATGAGTTCAGGCTGTTAATGTGAGCAAAGACTCTTGGGTTGAACCTCTCCTTGATGTCAAAGTAAGCTTTGAGGTTGAGATTGTCTATTGATTCGATGAGGAAGCTTGGTTTTTTTTTTGGTCGAAATGAGGAAGCTTGGTTTAGTTGATGTTATTTTTGAATTGGAGTCCAAATTAGTTGTGGATCCGTGAAAGAGTCCTTTCTTGACTCCACTGAGTTTGGGTCTATAGTTAGAGATCTCTAATATGTAGGGAGTTGATTTCTTCTTTTTATCAAAACTCTCATGTAAATTCCACTAAGAGAAATGCTAATATGTTGCTCATAGTCTAACTAAAGCAGACATAGATTCGGATAATCTCCGATTATTTTATGAAATCCCAACATGTATTGAACCTTGTGAAACACCTTGCCTTATAAATTTTATAAAATGAGGGACCCTGGACAGTACATAAATTTCCATGCCTACTTAGCCAACATAGTAATTTTGAGAGCATTAATATATGAGCATTAATATATCAACCAGTTGCTACTCCCTCCGTATCAAAATAATAGTCTTTTTAGGAAAAGTAAAAAATTTCAAATTAATTGTCGTTTTGTCATTCCAATGCATTATTTATTAAATCTTTTCAATTTTACCCTCATTAATTGTTGTAACTTTTCACTAACAAAAGACATCATCAACATGCATTTATTAATTGATGGGGATAATATAGTAAAACTACCATGTTACTTTGTTAATTTATTGTTTTTCTTAATCTCCGTGTCAAAACCTTAAATGACTATTATTTTGATATGGAGGGAGTACCTTTTTAATTGTTGCTTTTGGATCCTTATAGAAAAGAGTTTATCATCCATCCCCTCAGGAGTCTAATTAGAGGTCATTCATGCTCATACAATAGAAAAGTTGAAACATAATTGGGGCTCATTTGGATAAACTGCTTAATTAAACTTTTATGGCATAAGTGCGCATAAGCTACCATATGGACACCATTCAGCTATCTTTTTTTGGGTTCTCCTGATTCCCGAGGTCGTTATTCATCGCCCGACCTAGATCTTCAACCTGATCCATCCTCGACCTTTAAGCCGAGGTTAGTCTTGATGTTTTACTTAATTTTTTCAAGTTCAATTTTTCTTTTTAGTCCGGGGTAGCGTCAACCGACTGTCATGCCCGATCTTAGAAGCGTCGTAACCCCGTCCCGCCACCTGGGGAGAAGATTGGTTCGCCCCGGCCTTAGTTTGGTCGGAGTCATATGCATTTAAGATTCAATATGTGACATCAGCGCCCTCCCCTTGCAGGTGGATGGTCACTATCAAGACCGAAGAGAGATAGAGTTTTATTCCCCCCAGCAAGCCTATCTAAAAGAAGTCTACCGACGATACACCAATGTCTGCCGGGGAAGGCTCCACCTCATTATTTTCTTCTTTCTCCTCCTCCTCGGTGAGATCGGGCCACCCGGCCAGGAGGCTACCGGACTCGACGGTGACCTTCTCGCCAGCGAGCCTCTGCGCAGGGCTCGCTTGGTCTTCTTGACCAGTTGGAGACCTGTGAGAATGTTGTTTGTGTCCAGTCTTGCGCCAGGGTGGAGAGCGATGTCTTCTCGGCGCAACAGTCTGTGGCGAGGCGGGTCATGCCCGACCTAGTGGTGGAGTGGTGATGGGGCGCGCAATAGTGGCTACTTCCATTTAGCTGACTCATATCTCTTGTTGAATGAGATCCCTGTTGCGGCGCTCTAGAATATCAAAGATATGGTTCACTTCCTGTACTTAGGCAGGTAGAGCCTCGGTTGGAGGAAACAGTGTCGGAACTGGAGGAGGGAGTGGATTCAGAATTGGAAGAAATTGTGCTTATTTAATGGGAAGTGTCTGCACATGCCCTTCTGGTGTCTGATCGAGTTGGGGTGGAGGTTTCACAATAATTTGGAGCCGAGATTGGGCTCGGGTCGGAGGGCATCATCCTCTAGGAGCCATGAAGGATGTGAGTTTGAAAGTAAGTAGTATACTCCCACTGTGGTCGCCAATGTTTGTACCTAGGTCGGCTAGCAGATCTGATCTGGGGTAAATGATGTTGGTGGCTCGCTCAGGTCGACGGTAGTCCAATATTCCTTAGCTCACTAACCGAATATTGGAAGAGTGCACAAATAGAGTGTAAGCATGAGAGCTCATGTTAAAAGACTAGTTTGTTAAGTGTGAGAATCCATATGCTTATAAACTACATTTGTTAGGTAAGACCTAAAATGTGGAATTCCTAGCAATGCACCATCTTTCGAGAGACATCGTCTTCAACAACTTTCACTCCATAACATTTCGCTTAGTGTCACTTTTTTTTGATAGGCGAATATTAGTGGAGAAGGGGAAAATTTTAGTTTCTCGGGTTTGAACCCGAGACCTCCTGCTTACACTCTATTTGTGCACTCTTCCAATATTCCTTAGCTCACTAACCGAGTTACCTACTCAGGATTCGCTTAGTCAATGCTATTAAAACAACAATTTTATGAGCATGTGCCCAAAGGTAAAAACCTATTCCAAAAGACTAGTGTATTCGATGGGAAACCTCTAGCGCTTATAGACTTCAATTATTAGGTGAGACTCCACAATGTGGGATCACAATAATTTATTTATGAGATCTAAAAGTGTAATTAAAAAAGTATAAATTCATAATAAATAAAAAGGTGGAAATCAAATTCACGAAATTTAAAGGAGACAAACTAAAAATAAAAACTAAGTCTAATTTATTTTCTTTTATGTATTTTCACTTATAACATGAAAGTTTACATTGCGATGATTACTTTACGACACGGTTACCAATAGTGAACATACGATTAGCTCAAGGAGGAGTTCGATTGGCGCAATGCAATCGTATTTTGATAAACAGCTTGTGATGGGTAACGGATCCTCCGACTTTAGGGCGCCAGCATAGTGCAGTTCCCTCTCCCTTGTATCTATCTCTCTCCTTCAATATATCCTCTCTCATCTTATATTCCTCTATTTTTATTTTTCTCTCTCATCAAAAAACACTAAAGTTAGGAAAATGTAGAGGGAGATTAAGTCCGAGGATCCAATTCCGCTTGTGATGTCCATGTAATTTTTATTGAAGCAATAGAAGGTTTAATTACTTTTTATGTTCTTAAAATCTTTATGAATTTTTAAATAGGTTTCTAAATTAAAAAAATTGTAGATTCTGAAACTAATATAATTTTTTAAATAGTCAATAAGTAGTCAATGTTGATGTGGCATTGACAATTGTAAACAGATCTATTAATTAATTAATTAATTAATTAATTAAAAGTTTGTAAGTATAAGATTACCCTGATTTGTGGATCAGACATCACCTTATAAATGTGCAGATATTATATCATAATTAATTTTGCGAGATATTATATCATTACTAGTATGTATGACCTGTATATTTGCATTTAGTATTTATTTTATTTTAACTTAATTTATAATAATTTTTTGTTAAAATAAAAACGCGATATTGTATATTTATGTCAATTAGATGAGATATCAAAGTTGGGTATAATATGTTGTGTTTGAACTTTATTTTTTGAATGAAATATAATAGATGAGTCTTATTTGATAACGAAACAATTTTGATGAAATAATCCTACTAAGAGGTACATAAGATAAAATAAACCTGATATGTGATATAGATATATTTTATACTGAGATATATATTTGATTAGTCTAATACTAGGAGAATGCCCGTGCGTTGCACGGGTTGTCGTATAATTTTTTTTAAAATATTTTATGGAGCTTTTATATAATGATATATAAGTTGTTGATATAGTGAGTTGATTGTCAATTAAAAGACTAATTCTTATGAATGTGAAACCCCTTTCTTTGAATGCATAATTGTGACATAAATAAGAATCTTTAAGGTCAACTGATCGTATTTTATTTCAAAAACAACTCATATGAATTTTGATTAAAAAGGGAAATACATGGTATTGTAATGTTTTTAATTCATGCATCTGTTTTTTAAATAGTAGTTACCTATGCTTAGAAGTCTAAAAGGCAAGAACGATGAATAATAAATAATAAAAGGGAAAAACAGTTTTTTAATATTAATACAACAATTGAAAGAAGACCATTCATCTTCCTTATAAAAAAACAATGAAAATAAAATAAAATTCAAATTGAGAAATAAAGAACTATATTAGAATAAAGAACTACTTTTTTTTTGACAGGATTAGAATGAGAACTAATTGAACCAAACTAATTCACAGGCAACCAACTGTTAGAATACATATATATTACGTTTTGAATCTAAAACAACTCAACAAAAAAAACGATTCACATTGATTATTATAAAAGTAATATAAAAAACCTTAAATAAAGTATAAGAGGACCATTAAAATAAAACTTAAATTAGTAAACTCAAACTTATCCAAACAGTAACCAACTCATAAAAACAACTAATTATTTCTTATTTGTAAGACAACTTATATTAATTTTGGTTAAAAAGGGAAAAACATCTATTGTTACATTTTTAATTTCTCTATACTATTATAATTTTGAACGTTACTATTTAATAGAACACATGTAATATCAAATGTCTTTCGAAATTAGAGCAAATGACTATTTATTATTTATTTTTGTGGAACTAATGATTATTTATTTTTCGTATTAATTTATTTTTAAAGTTGATAAGTGACACTTGAAGTTTTCACTAAAAAGGAGTACAAGTCTAGTTAAAACATAAGTTGCTTCTTTTTTAAAAAACAATTAAAAGAAAATGGCATTGTGAATGATTAGTTATCAATAAAGTATGAAAGAGATGATAAAACCGACAATGTACGTAAATGGTACAAACATTACAATTGTCCTTAAGACAATTTATATATTCGATAACCCATTATAAACCTTGGACCATATATCATCTAGCTAATTAAAAAGATCATTAAGAGTGATTTTTAGTTCATCATTTTTTTGTTACAACCTTTAATTCATTTCATCTAACAAAGTGATTTACTTGACAAATGCATCAAAATGTAGTATGTTGTTGTAAGCACATGCTTTTTATTTGACTGAGTTTTGTAACTTACATATGATAATAGTTGAAGAAAATGATGTTTTTCTTGTTTCTTCTCTTTTTGTGATATCGATGTGAAGTTTCCTAGAAATGACATCAAATGTTATGAAAACTCAAAGAACATAAGCAAATAATTGAAATCTAGCACATCATACAATTTCACAAAAACTATTAAAATTAAACCTTCTTATAAAGCACAACATTAAAATATACATTATTTCGCGATGCTTATAACTCTACAAAAAATTGTTGTCTCTATTACATAATTTACTAACTTCTCCAATTTTATCTTCATGACTTGTCAACTTCAAAGATGTCAAGAACATGAAACCATTTACCCTTTTTGTTTCTACATCTGCTCGAAAAATTCTCTCGTTTCTTCTACTTGTTGCTATAAATTGTGAACTTTATTTTTTTCCCACAATCTCTCCTCAGAGAATCCAAAATTGTCTCCTTTAAATAGTCATTCTTGCTATAAATGACTAAAACTCTACCTCTTCCACTCATTTTCTAGTAACTCATGGTTTTATTGTCAATTAAGAGAATAATTCATATGAATGTGAAACTCCTCCCTTTTAATGCATAATTGTTACATAAAAAAGAATTTTAAAGGACAACTTATTATTTATTTTTAAAAAATATATTAATTTTGATTAAAATGGGAAAGACATGTGTATTGTAATATTTTGAATTCATCTAAACTATTATACCAATTATAATTGTAATAATAGTAATAATAATATCAATGATTAAGTAAATAAATATAAATATTATTAAACAATAATCAATTAGAGATATTAAGTAGGGTTTGTAACAATAATTAAAAAGGAAAAATATGCTAAATTAATATTAAATTGTATACTAATATAATAGGCTATGTTTGTTTTATAATTGCATAGAAAATATAAAATGATACATGTTAAATTCTGATATATAATTAGTTAAAAAAACATAAAAATAATTTATCAAAGTATAGAAACTTTTTTTACAAAGGATTTATATAATATTATATTATGGAGAGATTTATTGTTAATTACTATTATCAATTTCCATAAAACTATTTTAGTTTATATTATATCCCAACAATTTATCAATTTCCATAAAAGATGTCGACATCAAATGGTTTATATTATATCCCAACAAAGGATTTGTTGAATAATTTTCTTATCAATATAAAAATAGTTATATAATTTTTTTCTGAAAAAATAGTTAAATAATAGTCTATTAAGAGCCTCATTTAATAAGTTAGTGGCAATTATGTTCTTTAATTAGAATTAAAAACTTCTTTATGTCTAAATTATAAGTAAATATTTTAATATATAAAAATATTGAGGAAAATTGTGGACCTTCCTTTGGGGTTTCCTTTACATAATTTGGAGAAGCATCTTAGAGCTTGGGAAAAAGGTTGGTATTTTTTTTTAATAATTTATTGTATTTTTAGCTGGAATTATTAAATTTGTATACACATAATTATAATTTGTATGAACATAATTATAATTATTATGTTTTTCAGAATAATTGTATGAACATAATTATAATTATTATGTTTTTCAGAATAATTGTAATGATATTTAAACTGAAAATATTTGTTAAAAATTTGAGTAAAGCATGTGTTAATATTGTAGTGTAAATCATGTGTAAACTAATGTTATAGTTGATCTGTTTTTTTGTATAAATAAAATAATAGTGTTAGTCATTAAACTTGGAGTTTTTTTTTTTCTTCAAGTGATATTATTTGTCTTTATTAATATTTTAATTTTTGAAAGAATATAAAAGGTCTTAATAACTTAGTAATATGTAATCATGAAAGTAAGTCTCCTTTTATGTGGGAATTATTAAAAATATATTAATATAATTGAAAATCTAATTGGAAAATAAATGAAGATGATGTGGAGCTTCCTAGAGCTTGGAAAAAAGCTTCCTTTAGAGATTTACTAGGTGAATGCACATGCGATGCACAGTGTCAGTTATATTTTTTTATTTAATTTAATAAAGTTTATATATTAAAACATATAATATTTTTATATAGATTATGTATATGTATATTAAAAATATAGTATTATGTACTGACAATTTATATATAAAATTATTCATTTTAATTAGGCAACATTCTTATATAGTATATGAAGTTTTTGATATAATTAATTGACAAAAATTTTAATTAGATTAATTTTTGAAATAATGTTTTACAAAAGTTAGAAACTTCATTAATACTGTAATATGAAAAAAATTCAATATATATATATATATATATATATATATATATATTTGAAGCAAAATTTTTATATAATTCTTTAGAATGTCAAATGTATAAAATAATTTATATTTTATTAGAGTTTCTTAACTAATTGTTTTTATTTGATTCATAACTTTATTAAGTGATGAAACATTTAATAGTTAAATGTAATTATATTGGAATTTATACAAAATGACTTATTTACTCAGTGTTTAGTAAGTCTATCATTGAAAAATGTTATTAATTATTTTTATTTTTTTAGTGTGCCCACATCTTAGTTATAGAAAAATGGAAATCCCTCTTTGGTAGTTATTATTATTCTTTGGTTATAGAAAAATACAAAATGACTTATTTACTCCTCGTGTTAATTTTAAGCGCATCCTCGCTTAATGTAGAATAGTCGATACAAAATTTATTTTTGTCTTGATGACTTAACACGGGACTTAAAAAAAAAAATTATGTAAGAATCATTCTATTAAATAAAATATAATAAAAGTAATAATATGATATTGAATATTTTTTTCAAAAAAGTGATATTGAATATTTTTGAAAAATTATAGAATGATGTTACCCGATAAGAAGATAAGAAGTGTCTTTCTATAATGAATAAATAATGTTTTAATTTTTTTTTATCTTTGGTTCTTTTTCTTATATATTTTTGCTCTCATCGTTCTTTAATTTACATTCTCAAGTTTCTCCTACCTTTTTCATTCAGAGTGACAAATGCCCACCATCTAAAATATAGAAATATGTAAAATCTCGATGTTGGATTTAACCGTAAAATTGAGTTGGCTGGCATCGTGATGATGTAGAAAGCAAAGAATAATTCAAATTTTAGTCTTAATTAGAGGAAAATAAAAATGTAAAAATAAATAAACCAAGTTGTGTGGTTTTACCATATTTGAATCACTAACACATATTTACATGGCTTCCTTAAGAGTTGGCCGTACCATAAAAAACTTGGCCATACCATAAAAAACTAAGTTGTGTGCTAAAAAGTTTAAACTTCTTCAACTCTTAATTGTATATTATAATAAATAAATAATAAAAAGATATGAAATTTAAAGATGATTCAAGTCCTTTAAATTAGGTTACATTCTGGTTTTAGTTTCAAAAAAAAAATTCATCAAATTTTGGTCCCTCATATTTAGAAAAGTACTAAATTAGTCCTTTCACTAACTTAGTCATTTCATAGTTTTGACTTGGGAAGTGGAAGCCAAATTAATCATCACATGTCAAGTTTATAATCACTTTTAGTGAGTAAAACGCTCTCTAACATCACTAACAATCAAGTGAACACTTTTCAAAAGTCAAATTACCATAAAATATAATGGTAATTGTAAACTCATTAAAAAAAATTAATACATTATTGGTCAAAAATAAAGCTTAAATGATCAAAAATCAAATATAGATCTTTCAACACAAAAATAAAAATATGTGATGTTTGTCAATTTATTGAAGAAATACCGTAAATTTGTTGAAATAGAATCTCTTTTTCACTCATGTAGATCTTTTAGAATTTCCCTTTCTTCCTTTTTTTGATTACTTCTTTTCTTGCATATTACTTGATTCTTCATCATCCTCAGTAACTTGAAAAATTAAGGATTGTTTTGTCAGCAACTTACATTTTTTTAACCCAAAGCGTATTAGTACTATTTTCTACACCTCACCTTAATATTCTCCTTATTTGAAACATAATATTAACAACCACATTTATAATATATAGGCTATGTGTAAATAGAGGTTTTTACAAAGGCAATGAAGATACATATAAGATGAAACATAAATAAAGATACATACTATCGAGGGAGGAAAAATAGGCAAATAAAATTGGAAATGGGCACATGTATTTCAAAAAGGAAGAACTCCTTTGTTTATGTTGAAATTAGACAATAAGAAGCAAATTAAAAGATGAGGTAGAGATGATGAAATTGGTTTGTCTTTGGAACACCTATTTATATATGATGAGGAATAGCAAGTGAAGTACAAATGAAAAAAGCTGTCATGGTGACAATGAAGGAATAGGAGAAGAGCAAGTGACAATCATAAGACACTCTCATAAAATATTAATGGGAAGAGCAATAGTTATAACCTTCAAAATTGAAAGCATTGATTCACAATTTTCCAATTATGACATACTATTGTTTAGCAAACCAAGTTCAACGCATGAAATACATGAAGTTAAGTTAAATGAATGGAATTAATGAGAGCCATAAAAATATTTTTTAAGTTACAAATAGTGTTATTTTTCAAATATATATATATATATATATATATATATATATATATATATATATATATATATATATATATATATATATCTTGATTGGGAAATGTGTTTACAACAATATATGTAAATATTTATACATTTAAATAAATAATACAATTAAACTTATGAAACATAAGTTAAAAATATTTAATTGATCGGAAAAATAAGCAAATACATAAGTTAACTATGTCATAATGAAATTCAACAATTAAATATATGATGAATTAATTAAAACTATACCTCTTCCACTCATATTACACTAACTCATGAGTTTATTTTTGTAATTAAAGGAGTAGTAAGTCATATTAATAAGAAACTTTTTCCTTTCAATGCATATATGTTACACAAAAAGAATTTCAAAGACCCACTAATTTTTTTATTTCAAATAAATTTAGATTAAATATATATATAATAATATAATAGGCCAAGTTTGATTTGTATTATACATTTAAATTTATGAAATATAATTTAAATAAAACATTGGCATAGTTTATTAAAATATTAATAATAAACTCTTTCCTTTCAATGCATATAGTTACACAAAAAAGAATTTCAAAGAACCCACTATTTTTTTTATTTCAAATAAATTTAAATTAAATTTTATTATAATTAATTAGAGATATTAAGTAGGGATTTAAACAATGAATAAAATAACAAATACGTTGAATAAAGATTAACTTTATAATAATATAATAGACTAAGTTTGATTTATATTATACATTTAAATATATGCAATATAAGTTAAAGAAAACGTAGGCATATTTTATTAACATATAGAAACTTTTTTTACATATTATATTATATTCTATTGTAACACAATATATAATATTCTATTATATAATACATTATATCATATTATACGTAGATATATGTCGGAAATTATTCTTATCAATTGCTATAATTTTTTGTGAAGAAAAAAAATTCTATATTTATAAAAGAATAGCATCATTTTAATATTAATATAAAATAGTTAATTGATCTTCCACTAAGAGAATCATTTAATAAGTTAGTGGCAATTTATTTCTTTCATTAAAATTAATTATATCTGTATTATAAATTAATATTTTAATACCCAAAATCTTGAGTAAAATTGTGGAGCTTCCTTTGGGGATTCTTTTAGATGTATGTACTAGGGAAAACCCCGTGCGATGCACGTGTTGCTATAATATTTTTTTATTAAATCTGATGAAATTTATATATAAAAATATATCATTTGCTAATGTAATATATATATATATATATATATATATATATATATATATATATATATAAAACTATAAAAACATGAAATCCTTTATTTTTTGCACATTTTATTTTTTTCTTCTGAAAGTCCACTCAAATCCAAAGTTGTCTTCTTTAAATAGTTGTTTGTTGTTACAACTGTTTAAAACTCTACATCTTTCACTCATATTTTACTACCTCTTCCAACTTTGAGTTTTTTTATTTTATTTTTAAATTACTCCATTATTGATTACTATTAATCTATCAGGTGAGTCTTAATTTTAATTGCCTTTTGGTGGCTCTAAATTAGTATGGTTAGTACTAATTATTTTAGTTGGTTTTTAATATAGAGATTGTTACAATTTTTTTTATTCTATAAACATATCTAAGTTATAAAATTAATAATTAACAAATATTTTAATAGTAAATTCATAGTATTTTAAACCTATTAAAACCCAACATTTTAAACAATAAAAAAATCGAACAATTATTTAATCAACCATAGTGATATTTGTTGCGATAATTGAAACATCTAAAGTTCTAAAAACTAAATCTAATTTTTTTCAATCATACAATTTTTTCGAACTTCTCTTTCGACCACTTTTTGTTCCGTATAAGTTGACTCATCTTCATTAAGATTCGAAGTTTCAATTATTTGAAACAAATATTTAGTCGATAAATGAAATATAAAGTTGAATATTATGCATTACAAATCACATTCACCTTATTCGACCCTAGGAAAAGTTTAGTGTTGGAAATTTAATAAAACTTTGATAGTTGATCTAATTAAGTCCTTTTATTGTCTTAATTCTCAATATGAAATCTAAATCCTTTATATTGTCTTATTTCTAATTATGAAATTTATGATATTCTATCATGAAATTGTTAGTTGGTCAATAAGAAAATTGAATAGCATAATACAATAAATTTGGTAATACTAAATATTTTACATTCTTGTAATATATTCATGAATCTATGCCATTATTTCTTCCAAAGGAAGTATGTATGTATTTGGTCTAAAAATGTTTTGAAAAAAATTGAATTAGAAAAGTTTGCAATAAAGTATATTGTAAGAAAGAAAAATTATAGAATTCATACATTCTCGTCAATGAGTAGCGACATACTTGAATGAGTCCATTCCGCTTTTTCATGGATGTTGAGAGTGTCCTATGGTAAAAATTATCCTTTTTATTTTGCATGCGCTTTTGTGTGGATGATGGATTGTTTAGAAAGAAAACACTATTTTATTTCTAATGGTGAAAATATTTAAAGTGTTTATTTAGGAACTTATGTTCAATTGACACCTAACCTCTTGTGAGGATGCATTTGAATGGAAATGGTTAACTATATGGTTTAAATAGAAAAGACTGCTCATAAAAGCTTTATTGTTTTATTAAAGAATTATTAAGTTATGTAAGTAGTAGATGGTGAAATATAAACCTTTTGGATGACATCGGTTACTATTTGTATGTAATTTTTAATTGTGTGAATGATTAATATTAAACAACTAATCATGACCCATAAGAATTTTATAGATCAATTTGATGAATGCACAAAAAAGGTTAAATTGATGATAAACTACATTAGGTCAACAAAAGTATTACCAATAGACACATTTTAATATGACAATAGAGATGGTGAGTTAGTTAACTTTTTTTTTTTACGACAAATAAATTGTTTTTCTATACATTCATATGTGTAGTTTTTTTTCATCAAAGCAATCATATGTATAGATTAGTTCATGGTAACATGAAAAAACACAATGGTAAAACATGATATTGGGCGCCAAAGGGGAAAAAATGAGACAGTTCATTTATTTTTACGATAGTGTTTTTTCTTATAATAATTAATATTTGTTTTTATGCAATCAAATAGCAAGTAAATAATTTATTGTATAATTTTAGTTTCATCTATTTTTAATTTTGATTTTATAAAATATTTTCAATATATTATTAAAAAAGAAGGATTTGTTGGGTGGATTTTAAATCAAGAGAAAAATAAAATATATTTTACTAATTATATTAATTTAGAGACACTAAAAGGCAACTAAAATAATAACTACTAATCATAAATATTGAAGAGTTTTGACAAAAAAAAAATATTGATGAGTAATCAATAAGAGATACATTTTTTTAAAAAAATAAAACAGAGAGAGAGGAAAGGTCACCAACGATCAAGCCTCCTTTATCACTTTTTTTTTAATTTGCACTAAATGTTTTAAAAGACAAATTCATATGATTCTAATCTTTTAAATTGATCTAAACTATTATAATTATAAAAGTGTTTACTAAACTAATTTATATTAATCTATTTTAGTAATAATATAATTTATTTGCTACAGAAGTATGTTGTTTCAAATGGTACATTGATATTTATCTATCTTTAAATTTTTTTGAAAATAAAAAAAAATTAAATGTAAGTAAAAACTTCATCTCGTTAATTTATAATGAATAATAATTAACAAATTTATTATTAATATTAAATTGTACAAAAAATAAAAATAAAAAAAATAAAATCTTAATATCATTAGTTTAGAAGGGACATTAACGAACATGCATCTGTGAATGTTCAAATAACATAGTATAAAAAACTTTTAGATACAAAGCCTCATCCAATTTCATGGAACCTATCAAAACTAAACAATTTTTGAAGAACAATATTAAAATTTAAAATAATCCATACATGTCAATAGCTTGGCAAAAATTGTTCCTCAACCGCATTACTCACTAACTAATCCAAATTATTATGTCTATAACTTTTGACAACATTACTCACTAAAAAATTGTTCCTCAACTGCATTACTCACTAAAAAATTGTTCCTCAACTGCATGTCTATGTCTATAATTTTTGACAACATTAGAATTGTCTACAACATGAAGCTCAAATCCTTTGATTTGCCTTTCCAATTTCTCCATGTAAACTTCATTTTTCCTCCCTTGACTGGAATTTGGAACCTATAACAAACTCAATACCTAATCAACAATCAATAAAAGCTTAAGAATAAAGACAAATTTATACAACTTTTTGGAACTCCATCTACTACAATACATTTCTTCAAGCTAGAATATTGATGATGTAAAAACCAAATAAAAAAACAGTCACATAAGTGATGTAACACTCAAAAAAAGTGATGTAAAAATGAAAAGATGAGAGGTGATCTCTCTTCTTAGGTATATATAGTATTTTGAAAAGAAGAATTTAAGTGATGGAAAATGAAAGGATTGTAACTAATCTCTATTAAAAACCAACACTAATAATTAGTACTAATTAAAATAATAATTTAGAGACACCAAAAGGCAAAAAAAATTAAAACATCAAGTAATTAATTAAGAGTAATCAATAAGGGAGAAATTTTTTAAAAATAAAAATAACAAAGGAAGAAAAACTCACAATTCAATAGTCAAGTTTGTGTGTAGAAAATTATGTATAAATAAGTACTTGTTGTAATAATAATGAAAATTCCTTATGAAAATAATTAGAGGAATAAATTTGGTCTACTAAAGTTCACAATATAGACATAGAATTTCATTTTTTTGTAGGAAAAGAAATGAAGTTTATAGAAAATGTAGTATTTAGTTAACATCTTTTTAATGTTTTTAATAAAATGAATTTAACATTTGCTAAATGTTTATAAAAAAATTAAAATCAAGAAAAAGATAATATGAATATTTTTGGTTCAGAAAAGTTAATTGAATATATATATATATATATATATATATATATATATATATATATATATATATATATATATTGTGATGTCATAAAGGTTTAGTGGATATTAATTAAGTAAAAAGAATGTTGAGATTTAAGTTGGAAAATAAATTGAAATGATGTGGAGCATCCTAGAGCTTGGAAAAAAGCTTTCCTTTAGATATTTACTAGGAGAATACTGCAAGGTGCGATGCAGAGTTTTATATAATTTTTTTCTTTTAATTTTATATAGATTTTATACAAATATATACATAAGTTGTCGATATAAATTATGTATTTTAAAAATATAGTATTACATTAATATATTGTTGAATTTTTATTTATGCCATATTCTTATATAGTGTATTTTTTAATATGCACAATTGTCCAAATTTTAGTGAGCTTAATTGTTGAAAATAAAATCTTACTAAACTTCATTTTACTTAGTAATAATAAATGCCATTCTATTTAATATCTTGAATTTATGAGCATGAATTTTAATAATAAAGACATGTGAAAAATAATATAAATAATAAGAATATTTTTGATATAGCATTTTTTAATATGTGTAAGACAAAGAAGAAAAATAATAATGATAATAATTGAAGATCAATACTAATGAGAATATTTTTTGATATAACATATAGCCTAAATAAACACTATGTAAAAGAAAATTCTTTTTGTTTAAAAACAAAAATAATGGTTTAATATGTGAAAGTTTAAGGATGAAAATAATGAGATTTTATATTTATTTTAAAACATTAGAATATAAATAACTAAGTTATACTAAGAAAGTGATCATAATATATTGATAAACATGTTTGGAAGTGACTTACATTTGTAATGTGCATCTCACATTTGCTTTTCTCTTATAATGTTATTCTATTTTTATTTTCTTCTTCCAAATTTCAGTGTCATCCTCTAAATATTATTATTATATTAAGCTTGGATGAGTTTAAATTAAATAAGTTAATGGTTGTGTATGAATAAATATAAATCATAGAAATTAGAAAGTAACTACTCTTTACTTTATTTTTTCTTTATTTCATTGTTTATTCATCAATTAATAATTCATAAATATTAATTAAAACAAAATTTGAAACTTAAAACAAAAGTGATAATAAGGAATTTAGATTTAATAGGAAACTTAGAAAGAGAAAACAATCAAAATCAAATCTTTATTTTTATTCTTTATAATGATATGAAAAATATATGGCCATTATTCACAATATGAAATGAAAGATTTATTTTATTATAATTGTTTTTTATGCAACTTATAATCTAAATAAGCTACATAAAGTGGAGAGTAAACATATAATATTTGTAAAAGAATTGAAACATTTAAATCTGAAGCTTTATTTGGTTGTTTTTACCTCGAGCACTATTCTTATTTAAAATTAACCATTTTAGATGTGAATTTGTAAATAAAAAGTATTAGATAGAATATATACTAAAGGCATTAGATATGATGATAGTTGAAGAAAATGATATATTTTTTTTCCTTTGTGATATAGAGAAGAGACACCTAATGTAATTTCCTTCTTAGAAGTGACACCAAAGGTTATGAAGTTTCAAGAAACATATGCAACTCATTTAGATCTAGCAAATCATACAATTTTACAAAACTATGAAATTAAACATTTTTTTTCACAAAAAATTAAACATTTTTATAAAGAACAATATTAAAATATACATCATTTCTTAATGCCTATAACTTTACAAAAAATCGTTGCCTATTTGTCAACTTCAAACTATCAAGAACACAAAATTCTTTACCCTTTTTGTGATTTCTACATCTTGTGAAACTTGCTCCTTTCTTCTACTCCTTGTTTTTTTATATGATTATTGCACCTAATGTAATTTCTTCTTCCACTCATATTCCACTAACTCATGAGTTTATTGTAAATTAAAGCAATAATTCATGTAAATGTGAAACCCCTCCATTTAATGCATAATGGTTACATAAAAAAGAATTTTAAAGGTCAACTTATTATTGCTTATTTCATCTAAACTATTATAATTGATAAATATATTTATTAATTCAATTAATTTAAATTTTGACCAATTCTAATAATAATATAATTTCTATGTAAATAAATATATAATTTTAAAAAAACATTTAGAATAAATAGTAATAAATATAAAAAAACAAAACAATAAAAAGTAACTAATATAAGAACATAAAATTGAGTTTAGAATGAACACATAATTGAGCTCATAAGTCTCATGAATTGAGAATGAACATTGATTAATATAAAAAAATCATGTTTTTTTATATTTAATTATATATTAAAAATTAAAATCAAAGTCTCATTTATACAAAAATTATGATTAAATATAATATAATGTGTAAATTTATTACTATGTTGGAATTTATTAGTAGTAGTGGGTTGGACACAAAGGTAGGAATTAATAAATAATAAAAGAGAAGTTTTTTAATAGACAAAAATAAAAGCAAAAATTCAAGAATTATTGTGGAGGCTCCATTGGGGATTCTTTTACTTATATGTATAGATAGATAGAAGATATAGATATAGATAAACATTTCCCTTCATTGTGTTATGAATAATTTTATGTTTAATTCCTATTAGCAATCCATAATCGTAGGTTTTTATTCTTCTTGAGAATGCTCATAGGCATCACCAAATATTTTATTCCACTAAGAGTAGCATTTAATAATAATAAGTTAGTGGTAATAATGAATTTAAGTCTCATTTAATTGTAAATTATAAATAAATATTAATAAAATTAAAAAATTTATTGAAAAATAAATGGAAATGATGTGGAGCATCCTAGAGCTTGGAAAAAAGCTTCCTTTAGATATTTATATAGATATAGATTTTTTAGTCGATGAGAAAAGTATCTCTATTGATTGTTGTTGTTAAAATTTGTGAGTGTTTCATACCTGCAAACTGCCAGGTGATGAGTTAAAAGGAAGCACATGAAATTGGAGATACATTAATTACAGTCTAAATAAGCGCTTCGGTGATGAGTTAAAAGGAAGCACAGGTAAGTAACATAAACCAAATAACCCTAATATGATATAAGACACACTATCAGACTCTACCATAAAAAGATATGTCTTGAATTTTATGCGTTGCAATGTGAAGGTGGCAAAAGTTTGATGAGTTAAGAACAAATACGAAGTATTTAAAATAAAATACATTCTTAAAGTTATGTCTCAAGTAATGTAGCTATCACCAAATAATTTATGTTTCTTGATTTCTTAATCACTAATCGTAGGGTAGGGAGCTTCTCTGCAAGAGAGATCGAACAAATGACCTCCCCAAGTGATGTAACTGGAAGCTTGATTAATGGCCAAGATTTCCACCACTCCACTAACTTCTTCTGGTTGGCTATATTTTCCTGAATCCAAGTAAAAATAGCAAGCTAAGCAGTTGCTAATAACATCATCAGTGAATTTTAAGTTTCGTTTAAGTATTTCCTGTGTTCACCTATCGGGATTGTCGCAAAAATCTTTTTCTCAATGTTTTTTCCTAACTTGGCAGTCATGTCAAATGTAATAAAACCACACCAATAACTGATGCAATATTCACTAGTGCAGAAAAGACATTTAGCATCGGTTGTTTTGGACATTTAGCATCGGTTATCTGACGATGCTAAATCCACCTATGCTAAATGTCCCACATTTAGCATCGGTTATTTAGCCGATGCTAAAAGCCACCTTTAGCATCGGTTTTTTAGATAACCGATGCTAAATGTGTTTAATCACAATCTAATATAGCCTCAAAACAAACATTTAGCATCGGTTGTATAGTATAACCGATGCTAAATGTCTCTTACAAGTACATTTAGCATCGGGTATACTATACCGATGCTAAATGTCTCTTACTAGTACAAGACATTTAGCATCGGGTATACTATACAACCAATGCTAAATGTCTCTTATTAGCATCGGTTATACTATACAGCCGATGTTAAATGTCTCTAACTAGTACATTTAGCATCGGGTACATTATACAACCAATGCTAAATATCTAACTTTTTTTTTATTATTTTTTTATCCATACCCGTCAATAATTTATAATAACCTGTTATATACAGATAATTCTATTCATCAACACATAATAAATATATAAAAATACTTCAAATTCCATTAAATTTAATATCTTACATTTAGAGAACACAATTTAAACTACTTAGAAAACAAACTAACAACAATGTATGTTCAAAATGTGGTATCCACCATATCATACTTTAGGATCCCTTTCCTATTTTCAATTCAACCAAACAGTTTCCCACTAATTAAATGCAACAAAATATTTCTAAAACACAAGGACAAAATTGTGTATCACTTTGTACGAATCTTCATAAAAAATTCCGCCCAAAGCTGACGAACCTCCAAAAGTTCCTCATCAGTGTATCACTTTGAGTTATCAAATACCTACAAGTTTAAAAGTGACTCAAACAAATTACATTTCAAAATTTTATCACTTCCACATGTTCATGTGTTGGTAAATTTTTATCACCTTTAATGGTATCTGTGAAAGAAACAGCAACCATATGGCACACAGATATCAGTACAATTAACATTGATTCAGATATTCTAGCATATTTATTATGAACTTTAGAATAGTGTCTCAAAAGATTGAATAATTTCATGAGCATGTGTAATGTGTTAACTGGTTTAATTCAGAAAAAGTGGTGGTGTAGCAAATGATGATTTGGTTTTTGTGGATTATGGGCTGAAGTATATTGAATTCATGAATTGGACTTACATCACGCTTAGGAAGGCCCACGGTTCAGCTCACCAAACAGTACACCACACCCACCAATAAATGAATAACCGACACGAAGCTGCACATACAACAATCATAGTTAATCAAATTATAAATTTATAACCATCTAATATATTAAAATTTTTGCACATAAGCTTCTTCTCCCCATCTGAAGCTGCACATACAACAATCACAGTCCATACTAGTCATCTCAATTACCTCAGTTACAGTCATCCCTAAATTAAAAGAATCTAATTCTTACCTTGATCTTTTGTGTCCAAATCAAATATCGTCCAGAGAACAAGCTTTTAACTAAAGAGTTAATAAGATAAAGATGGTCCAAATCAAAAATGGTCCAGACATGTTCTGCTATGTGCCCTTTCTTTCCCTACAACACAAATTTACAAAGATAAAGAAATTTTAAACTTCAATAGGCCCCTTAAAAGTATCATTGGTTCACATCTTGTAATATTAAGACAGACATAATCATGAACTCAAATAACCACAGGATAAGATGCTACTTATAGACCTATGCAAAAGACAATAAGAAACATTCAGAATTAGAGATTATAGGTGTGCAAGTCAAAATTCTACATCCACATAGGGTCATTTAAAACATCAGAAAAATACTCCAATTAGGCCCCAAAACTAGCTCTTAATCCAGCACCTTTACTGTGTACGAGCACTATATAATTGAGAGAGAAAAAATGCAGCAGCACTCCTTTCTAGCCACTGCAGATAGCATAAAAGAAGAGGCACCTGTTTATAACACTCCAAAAATGAATCCAGTAGCTTGATTCACTCCAACATAAATCCAAGAGCTTGATTTCCTAGATACTCCAACTTGGACTTGGAGATTGAATGAAAAGGCAACAATCTGTATCAAATTTATTCCAACGATTCCTCCAATTAGACCACATAACTACCTCTTTAATCCAGCACCTTAATATGTAATAGCACTATAAAATTGAGAGAAAAGTGCAGCAGCACTCATTCTTTTTCACCACTGCAGATCAGCCACATTTTAAGAACCAATTAACCAATATAGCATAAAATAAAAGGCTTCTGTTAATAACACTCCAAAAATGGATCTAGCAGCTTGATTCACTCCAAAGGTTTGAAGCTACCTTCGCAAGGTTGCAGCTTGATTCTCAACCAAGTAGCTTTATACAACAATGAATGAAACAATTGGAATTTCAAAACAGAGAAAGAGGTAAAATAGACCACACAATACACTAATTAATGCAATTTCATCTATAAGTAAATCATCAAAAACAATGTTAAAGGGGGATATTCTGAGAAACAAAAAACAACTGAAAACTTGAGAGAAAGGAAAAGAAGGAACTGAGAGAGGAAATTGAGAAAATAGAGAAAACACCACCTTATTAACACCATATCACATTCACACACATAATCTACCAAAGACCAAAACTGCAAACACACACAACCAGCAACCATAATCAGCTTAAACCCCTACACTTCATCCCCACTTTGAGCCAAATGAAGAGCTACTTTTCACTTTCATTTTTCACCTACCAAGTGAAACTACCTTTCCTAACAAAATCTCATCCTTGGTGAGTCTGAAATCAGCTATGTACCTTGTGCACGTCTCGTTACCACTGCACCATGGGCCGCCCAACTCTGGGGAGACTCGGAGCGGTAACTTCAACGGTTCACCTGAAAATGAAATTCTTCTCCGAGGAGGGTAAGGCAGTCACCATTCGGGCCGATCAAGAAGCCACCAAACGCTGCCATTACCTCTGAATGAAGGAGGAGAGGAAAGCCGAAAAGGAAGACGCTCAGCGTGCCGAGATAGCAGCCGGGAAAAGAACCATTTGAGTAATGAACGAATGAAAAATGTAACAATACTTTCCAATTTTTAAACGAAAAGAAAAGATTGCCGAATGCCCCTGTCTCACGTTTAGCTTGCATTATTTCATATTTCATTTTGCTCAACTAACATGCGAGAAATCTCGTGAACTGCTTCACTTGAATCGACTCAATGCCCCTCTCCCCCGATTCCGACTCCGGGCTGGCCACCCGGCGGATGACAGGATGAGGCGAGGCCGTCAAAAAAAGTCCTCCACGATTTCGAGCTCCAACGCTCCGTCGTGGGGCACTGGCGAGGCCCACAGCGGCTCACGTCTTCGCGACCCTATCTTTCGCCTTGAGCGATTGTGCCTTCCTTTCTCGGTGTCCGATGGGACTGCCCTCCACCAGAAGGCGAAGGACCTTCCCTTTTTGGTGTCCGATGGGACTACCCTCCATCAAAAAGGTGAAGGGAAGGAGTCCTTGCGGCTTCCCTGTCTTTCGCCCTGAGCGATTGTGTCTTCCCTTCTCGGTGTCCGATGGGACTACCCTCCACCAGAAGGCGAAGGACCTTCCCTTTTTGGTGTCCGATGGGACTACCCTCCATCAAAAAAGTGAAGGGAAGGAGTCCTTGCGGCTTCCTGTCTTTCTCCCTGAGCGATTATGCCTTCCCTTCTCGGTGTCCGATGGGACTACCCTCCACCGTGCGAAGGACCTTCCCTTTTGGTCCGATGGGACTACCCTCCATCAAAAGGTGAAGGGAAGAGTCCTTGCAACTTCTGTCAAAGTGAAGGCCCGGATCCACGGCGATCCCGATAAGAAGAACTCTCCGACGTCAGAACCGTGTTCCGTCGGAGAGCCCCGACGGTGAATGGAGCATACCTCCGAGGTAACTATTGCAAACTATAACTTTATCCTATTTTGCTATGATTCGTAATCCTCGCTCTCTCGTTAAAAAACCTCATACCGAAAAATGACCCTCACGCTCGAGGTCACTACGGTTAACAGAGACGCACTAAGGATACATCATAACGAAACAAGGTTGGCCAAATTCATTTAATTTCCAGAAATACTATTACAACCCGATATATATGTCGGACTAAAAAGAACAAAAGAAATTACATGTCATCTCCACTTGTTGATGAGGATTCCTCCGATGAATCCTCATTACTTTGGAGATCTTCGCTTGTATCTTCCTCCACGTCCAACCTCTGCAGGGGAGAATAGATCACCTCCGCCTCGTCCAAAGAAGTCTCGCCGGAAGGCTTTACAATTTTGCCTGCATAGACAACATGCTCCAAGCTCAACACATCCTTTGGCAGCTTGGGATCAAGGACCTCAACTTGAGCTCGGCAGCGCTCAAACCCAGTTTGAATGAAACCTTCCGAGCGGCGTCTCAATTTAGCCTCATCGGCCTCCTTCTCAGCTGTTGAAGCCTCGACAATCTGAGCCCGCTGTCGGCACTGCCCTACCTTAGCCTTGATCTCCTCTAGCTCGGCAATCAGGGTGTCGTGCTCCTCGGCCTCTTGTTGATCGCTCATGACCTGACTTTCAAGCTGGTGCAAATCGGGACCAGCGGCTTGGATATAATCCAAGGTGTAAAGGAGCACTTGGTTATACTCTGACATTTCTAGAATCAGAACGTCCCGAACGCATCGCAGCTTGTCTTCCTGATCCAGCAGATCTCCCTCGTCCCAGAGGCTTCGATTGTCCAACTTCTTGAGCTTGGCCTTATACCAGCCGACCTGCGCATCCAAGTGTTGTTTCTTAATGGCATTCCAAAGGGACTCGCCGATCTCAGCAGCCCGGCCACATGCTTCTAGCTCGGCCTCAGAGGGTACCTTGAGGTCTTCGGGCAAGATGAATGTCGGCCTCTTCCGGGCAGGTTCCGCAAGGAAGATTCCCTCTCGGCGTTTCTTTTTGCCTTTAGCTTTTGCGTTGCACGGGCTAGGACAAGGGGTTTGGGAAGTCGGTTAAGATCAACCCCTTAGGTCAGCTCATCTACAAAGAAAAAGGAAAAGATAAGTCAGTAAACCAAACATAAGGTGAAGACGACTTTAAACGGTTGGGGCAAGCTTACCGAGGGTTGCTTTCAGCTTCTCTTCCGACTTTGAGGCCGCTTCGATGATTTCTCTGCAGGGGAACTTCTTCCCCAAAGATTTCAAACTTTTCGCCCAGCGGAATAGAAAGTTGTATGAAACGGCGTCTTCCCCGGACAACGAAGCAGGGTCAACGTCATACGATCCCACCTCGGCGGACCAGTTGAAGGAAAAGTTCGGAACATACTCCTCCCGATTGGTGTAAGAGCTCGTGATGGCCTCCTTGGCGGACCGATTAGCAGCCATCACGTAGAAGTACTGACTCTTGTACCCCTTGTTGGAATCGGTCACCGGCGTGAAGATGGCCTTGTTGGTTATCCCCCAGAAACCCACGTGGGCATGGAAACCTTTCTCGTTCTTCTCGGGCAGCCGAGTAATCCGAGTAAAGGCAAAGAAGACCCGAACGGAAGGTTCACGCTTCAGATACCCCATCAAAATCTCGAAAGTCTTGATTCAGCCCTAGCCGTTGGGCACCACTTGGCTCGGAGCTAGATGAAGATAATTCAACACTGCTTGTTGGAAACCGATAAAGGAACCCGAATCCCCATCAAGTCCAGGGTCTTCCCGTGGAAATAGAATCTGAGCGTATCCTTTTCAAAGGCAGTGCAGATTGGGAGGTGCTTTGCATCCTTCAGCTTCCAGGTTTGGCCCTCGGGGGCGCTGATGAATCTTTGCATCCTTCAGCTTCCAGGTTTGGTCCTTCACAAGCCGGGCAATAGTGGCACAGATACTCGGGGAAACCCGGTTGAGTTCCTCTTCGTTCGAGCCTTCGGCAGTCGATCGTACTCGGCTACCCCCCTCAGCAACTTCGAAAGACGAAGAAGACATCTTCGGTAAATTCTGGAAAAACTTGGGTTATCGATGAACTCGGAAGATCGGGAAGGAAGAAGCCTCCACGCGAGTTAAAGAAAAGTGATCTCATACGGTGGTCGAAGAAATTGCTCGTGCGAACGAAAAATCGCTTCGCTATGCTCTCGAAATTGCGCGTGACAACTAGTAAGGAAACGACTAATTAAAGCCCCCAGATGTGTGTATATATATATATATGTATATTAGTCGAGCCTCGAGAACCGAAACGGCACATTACTGCAGCATGTCTAATCAACTCCGCCTTTGGGAAACGTGTCATAATGATCACTTGGCGCTTCACTTCCCGGGGGGCGGCGGTTGTGGCGCATTTGGTCAATACCCGCCGACTAGCAAGCCGACTCCGACCTCGACCCTCACTCTGCCAGACTTGGGGAGCCACTGTTCCGATATGGGCTAAAATGCCCCATTGGACGTTGGGCCAGGCCTAATATCTTCGCGCAAGCATGGTCCAAGTACGCCAAAAGCACCAAGCACGGCATGTCCCGCTCGGGCACGCGAGGCCGACGGCCAGGATCACATGTCTATAAATAGAGGCGCAAGGCTCTCAATCCAGGTACGCTCTCATTCTTGCATCTCTCCCCTATTCTCTCACTGACTTAGGCATTGGAGTGTCTGCAGGTCCCCAACCCGACGTGGGCCGCAAGCGCACTCGGGCGAACGAGGACACCTTCCCAGTTCCGAGAACCAGCGAAAAGCTCTGAGGAAGAGGAATCCAGCTACTCTTCGAACAAGGTATACTTCCGAGTTCAAGATCGAACATATAGGCATCAGTATATAATGAAAGTTTAAAACATATTATGAGTTTGGTGCTGTTTTTGTGCTTGCTTTCTAAAAAAAACAACAACTCCAACTGCAAGGCAAAGAGTATAAATGGTTAGTAGAAATAGGTGTCGCCCGTGATTACTCCAACTAAATGTTCTTAAATATAAAAAAATTAATGACATTGTATGCACATTTTATAAAAGGGTACAAAGACTAACTAAAAAAACAACTACCAATTACATTTAGTCAAATTGACTGCCATGAGAGGCTCCAATATGCTTCAACTTCTATACCTCCAATTTACCTTTATCCAAGTCTTTGATAGGCATCAGTAGATGAGCAGCAGAGCAAGCCACAATTAACAACTAATATATATATATATTATCCTTATAGAGTTGGGTCTTTCTTAATTGGTCTTTTCATTTTATCCTCAACTGTGATTCTACATTTTCACTCTTCTGCATCATCAGAAGTTGTGATGTTATCACAGAATTAAACCATTTAGAAAGATAAGAATGAAGAGATATTACTCACCATGCTCAAACACAATTACCTGAAAACTCATTGACATTTAATCAAATAGGAAGGAGACATAAACAAAATGCACATTTAGAAATATGAAGCACCAGGAACATTCTCAAATCAATTAAATAATGGCATGGACAATGAAATTTTCACCAGGAACATTCTCAAATCAATTAAATAATGGCATGGACAATGAAATTTTAGTGAAAATGAACCTACTAAATCCTTACCACTTGCAATAGTTGCAACTAACATATCTTCCATCTGTTTGTGCAACCCAATGAAACTATAGGGATAATGTAAACGAAATTACTACCATTTTTCAACATCAAAAGATTGGAGTGTGTAGATTAGCTAAAAAAGAAATTTGTCAATGAAAAGTTGAGTTGTATAGTAAATAACAAATTGAGGTGAATTTAATGTGAGTTGCAGCTATCTTATAATAGAACAATAAAAATTAAATGTAACAATTCAGAGCAAGGTCTATCAAAACTTCTTGAAAAAATATATAAAAGAGCAAGTCTAATTGAGTAGGGAATTAAAACAAACAGTTGGTAGACAATTTTTAAGCCAGGAATAACAAATTTTGAATAGCCAATTAAAGCTTTTACCATTACATGTTGCGCCCCGAAAAATCCGGTTTGGACCTTTCGTTTGACAACGTGAAAATAGTAGACCCGCCACCAATATTTATTTAGGAAAACATTGAAAAAACCTTTTTTTTTTGGAAAAGCGGGTGGTCTTTCGAAAACACAGAGATGTAGGTTCGGGGGTCGGTTGCGCATGGGGAAGGTATGAGCACCCCACGCGCCCTTTCTACCGAAAGGGAACCATTAACTTGATGTGTGGTTTTGAAATGTTTGATTTGAAATAATCGTTCTGTAACATCCCTAATTTCGTTAATTTCAAATTAGGAAATTAACGAATTATTTATTACTCGAATAGGTAATAAATCAAGTCACGGATATGAGGTTGTTACGAAAGCAATTTATAATTGCTAGAGAAAATAATTTAAATGCATAACTGAGTGGAAATTAGTACTCTAAGGGTATTTTAGTATTTATACCACTCACCCAAAATGATCTCCGAGACACCAAAAATATCCAAATACTCTCTCATTCCACACTTGTGTGAATAAAAGAAATGGAAAGTAAGAGAGAGAGAGAGAGAATGAACGGATTAAAGAAGAAATAAATAAAGTGAAAGAAAGAAAAGTCAAAGGAATGGGAAGGTGTAGAATTTAGAGAGTATTCAGATTTGGTAAACTTCTATATTCTTTCATTGATTGTAATAGATGGATACAACAGTATTTATAATACTGATTGATACAGATTGAATATCCTAACTGAACTACTAAGACTTAACGAGAATTAGTTATATACAAACTAATTCGCAGAACCGCCTAACTAATTACAAACTATACAAAAACAACTATAGTAAAATGTAATCTGAGAATAAGACTATACTTGTATTACATCCTTCACTCCCCCACAAGCTCGGAGGTGTGAAACACTCTGAGTTTGTCTCTAAAGTAACAGAACATATTCTTTGACAAAGTGGTTTTGTTAGGATATCAAAAACTTGAGCTTGAGCAGAATGTATTCCACAAGAAGAGATTTGTTCAAGACTTTCTCACGAACAAAGAAAATGTCTAATTCCATATGTTTAGTACGAGAATGAAGCACGTGATTGTGAGTTAGAGCCACTCACTACGCCCGGTTGTAAAAGAGATCGCCACCTTTAGTAGCGTTTATAAAAACGCTACCCATTTTAATAACACGCTACACCATTAGTAGCGTTTTAAAAATAAAACGCTACCAATTAGGTAACACGCTAGACGGATCCTAGCGCTTTTACTTAAAAACGCTAGCAAATTAGAAAACACGCTAGACGGATCCTAGCGCTTTTATTCAAAACGCTAGCCAATTAGAAAACACGCTAGATAGATCCTAGCGTTTTTATAAAACGCTAGGTATTTAGTAAACACTCTAGAAGCGGATCCTAGCGCTTTTATTCAAAACGCTAGGTATTTAGAAAACACGCTAGATAGATCCTAGCGTTTTTATAAAACGCTAGGTATTTAGTAAACACTCTAGAGACGGATCCTAGCGCTTTTATTCAAAACGCTAGGTATTTAGAAAACACGCTAGATAGATCCCTAGCGTTTTTAGAAAACGCTAGGTATGGTTAAATAATATTTTTTTGTTTCCTATTGAGCTACTTCCTTTCTCATTAACACTCTCACCCGTAAATGCAAAATCACTCACCCGTAAACATAAAACCCTAACACCCTAACTCAAATTAACATCATCTCTCTCAAGGAAAATCATCTCTCTCATTGAACATCATCTCTCTCACTCGGACAACATTGGTGAGTTTTTGTTCCTTGCTCTGTTTCTTGTTAGATATTAATTGTGGGTTCTAGTTTAGAAATATATTAGTTTTGTCACTTGTGCACACTAGACTCTTTTTTTTTTTTTTTTTTTTACCACTAGCCTCTTCTTGTTAAACATAAATTAATTATTTGGAAGACTAGACTATATGGTTCCTTTGTCTTGACCAAAGGACCGAGAATAGAAATAGAATATGATATAGATATAGCTTGGGAAAATAAGGAGTGGATTTGAAAAAATTTTAAAAGAGGAATTTTTGTTTGTTTTTTTATATGAATTGATTCTTCATTATATTCGAATTGCTTGATGGGTCATATGTTAAAGTTCTCTTCTCGAGGATTTTATTATAAATATAATTTGGAAATTATGGATAGAAATTGGATGTCCGCCAATCGTCTGTCCAAGGAGTATGCATTTGGAGTGGATTATTTTGTGAATTTGTCTTTGTTGAACGTTTAGGGACTTCTAGTGGTATGAAATGTCCTTGTTTAAGGTCTTTGTTATGTAAAATCGATTCTTCGCAGAGGAGTTGGCACGACATTTAAAGGCGAATGGAATTGATCAAAGTTACACTTGTTGGATAATGCACGGTGAGAAAAAGGTGAATCTTCAAATATGAATGATATTAGTAAGAGATATGCGCCACGGTTGACACCGGAACACATTCATTTGATGCGAACGAATTTGAAGAGATGGCAAAGGTGGTTGAAGAGGATCTTAATGATTGTCCCGAAATGTTTGAGAAGTTGATAACGATGCGAGAGACACCATTGTATGCGGGTTGTAATGAATTCACAAAATTATTGGTTTGTGATCAAGTTGTATAACTTGAAAACTCGCCACGGATGGACTGGATAAGAGCTTTACCGATTTACTCTCACTTACGAAAGAAATGTTGCGAATGATAATGTGCTTCCTTCTCGGACGTATGATGCAAAGCAAATGTTGGGGTCTATTGGCTTGAACTATGAGAAGATACACGCTTGTCCGAATGATTGCATTTTATTTCGGAATGAACATGCGTTGTTAAAGTCGTGTCCTAAATGTAATGCACCATGCGTATAAGAAGAAAGAGTCTGCTCCACAAAAGGTGTTGTGGTATTTTCCTATAATTCCTCGATTTAGGCGCATGTATCGTAGTTCGTAAGATGCAAAACACTTGACATGGCATGAGGATGAAAGGATTAAAGATGGTATGCTACGACACCCGGCGATTCTCCGCAATGGAAAAAATCAATATTGAGTATCCTAATTTCGGGGATGACCCGAGAAACCTACGCCTTGCATTGTCTGGCTGATGGATTTAACCCGCACGGTATCGAGTAGCTCCCACAAAGATACATGGCCCGTGATTTTGGCGATTTATAACTTACTGCGGTGGCTTTGCATGAAACGCAAATATATGATCTTTGTCTTTGTTAATTTACGCCCAAACAACCGAGGAAATGATATTGATGTATACTTGGCTCCTTTAATTGAAGACTTGAAGCAAATGTGGGAGGCGGGGTAGAGGTGTATGATGGGTTCGAGAGAAGAAAGTTTCACCACGAGGGCTATGATCTTTGGCACAATTAACGACTTTCCGCATACGGCAATCTATCAGATGCATAGAACAAAGGGCGTGTGCATGCCCTATATGTGAAGATAACACAGTTGGATGTGGTTGGAACATGGTAAGAAGAATATCTATCTTGGTCATCGTAGATTTTTGCCATCAACTCATCACTATCGATTGTGGAGAAAGGCATTTGATGGGAATACGAGAACACGTAGAGCTCCCGCCTTTGACGGGCGAGCAGTGTTTTGAAAAGGTGGAAGATTTGAACATTAAATTTGGGAAGCCTTTTGCGGGAGAGATTGCCAAACGGGGTGGAAGAAAAGTCGATTTTCTTTGAGTTGCCATCTTTGGAAGTCATTATATGTAAGGCATTTCATTGATGTGATGCATGTTGAAAAGAATGTCTTGAAAGTGTCATTGGTACCTTACTCAATATGCCGGGTAAGACTAAAGATACCATCAACTCAAGGTTGGATTTGGTTAGTATGGGTTTGAGACCTGAATTGGGTCCGGTAAAGAAGGGTACACGTACATATCTACCTCACGTGACTCATACTCTATCTAGAAAGGAGAAGACTGTCTTTTGTGAGTTTCTTCATGGAGTTAAAGTTCCGGAGGATACTCTTCAAATGTGGCGACTCTTGTATCGATTAAAGACCTCAAGTTAAAGTCTCTAAAGTCCCACGATTGTCATGTTCTCATGGAGAATTTGCTACCCATTGGTATACGATCCATTTTGCCTAAGAAAGTGCGTCAGACCTTAACCAAACTTTGTTTATTCTTTAAGGCGATTTGTAGTAGAGTGATTGACCACCGAAAGTTGCCAACATTGCAAAGAGAAATTACTGTCACTTTGTGTGAGCTTGAGATGTATTTCCCACCTTCCTTTTTTGACATAATGATTCATCTAATAGTTCATCTGGTTAGAGAGACACAATTGTGTGGCCCATGTTACATGAGATGGATGTATCCGTTTGAGCGTTACATGAAGATATTAAAAGGATATGTGAAAAACCGATCACGACCCGAGGGTTGTATTGTTGAGCGCTACATAGTTGAAGAAGTCGTTGAGTTACTCGCACCGCCTATCTATCTAGTCTTGAATATTCTGGGGACCGCCAAGGTCTCGTCATGCGGAAGGATTAGTAAAGGGATGACAGAAATAAATTAGTGATGGTATCAAGGAAAGAACTAGAGCAAGCACACTTGTACGTTCTTCACAATGATAGTGAGGTTGATTCATATGTTGCCAAGCACAAGGAGATTCTTAAGAGTCAATTCCGGGAAAGAAGCAAGTTTGGTTAGCAAAAGAACACAATAGGAGTTTCATAGTGTGGCTAAAACATCACATTGATGGTGAGTGTGTTTGAATCCTACTTGATTTCAAAAAGATTGAGATGGTTAGCAAAAGGTCCAAATATACATGTCTTCTCTTACAATGAAACTATCTAATGAACGAGTGCACTTTCTATACAAAAGAACAAGATGATCGAGTAAAATGCAAAATAGTGGGGTGACTCTTGTAGCTCATTCTATGCATGCATCCAGTGCAAAAGATAGAAATCCCATATATGCGAATATGTCTTACTTTGGCTTCATTGAACACATATGGGAGTTGGATTACAATATGTTTCAGAGAGCACGTGTTCAAATGTGAATGGGTTGACAATAATCTTTGGTTTCTGATTGATGAATTAGGGTTCATGCGGGTGAATTTCAACAAGTTAGGATATAAAGATGAACCTTTTATTTT
This sequence comes from Oxytropis ochrocephala, assembly GCA_020916435.1. Lineage (NCBI taxonomy): Eukaryota > Viridiplantae > Streptophyta > Magnoliopsida > Fabales > Fabaceae > Oxytropis > Oxytropis ochrocephala. The sequence goes on along the minus strand of CM037092.1, from coordinate 61,239,860 downwards.
AGCATCGCAAGCTCAACAAGTGTTTTATGTCACCGATCCAGATTAATATCAATTGGTCTATTGTTCTATTGATGACAAAAATTTGTGTATAACAACGATGATGATGAAGCACCCGATGATGTTGGTGTTGAGGACGACCCGTTCTTGAAACATCGGAACCAATAATAGGGAAAATACTTCTATAGAGGATGTTGTATATTTTAGAAAAGATCATAATGATGGAATTTTTATTAAATCGGAAAAAAATACCAAGACGCGAATTGCAAACAAAATTTTATCTAGGAAAAGGAAAAGGTAATATAGACTTAATGATTTCTCGTTATTTTTATTAATAGATAATTATTATACTTTGTTTTTGTAAATTTAACAATAACATGGATTATGTTATATTGCGAGTCGGATGGCATCACTTAGTGATCATGAGATCTAGTGGTCAAGACAGTAGTCATTTATGTTATATATGGTATAGCTTTAATTTGTAGCTACTTTTGAGTTTCATAATGTAAGTTACTTATTATGTTGTATGATTTGTAAACAAAAATATCTATTAATAGGTTGAATTTTGTGTGTATCTATATATTGGATTGTAATGATATTGGCTGAATTTTGTTGGAATGATATTTGATGAATTTTCTTTGGAAGGGAATGAATTAATAGGTTGTAATTAAAAGGGAGAATAAACAAAAATAAAAAAATAATTAAAAAAATCAGTCAATAGGTAGCGTTTTAGAGTGAAAACGCTAGAAATGAAGTTAAAAATTCATTCAATACCTAGCGTTTTAAAGTTAAAACGCTAGGAATTGTAAAGAGGAGCTAGAGGATCCCTAGCGTTTTACAGAAAACGCTAGGAATGCTAATAAAAGGTGCTATAGCATCCCTAGCGTTTTTAAAGAAAACGCTAGGAATGCTATAGCACCTTTTACTAGCATTCCTAGCGTTTTCTTAAAACGCTAGGAATGGTAAACACGCGCTAGTTGATCCTAGCGTTTTACATAAAACGCTAGGAATGCTAGTAAAGGTGCTATAGTATCCCTAGCGTTTTACATAAAACGCTAGGAATGCTAGTAAAGGTGCTATAGCATCCTAGCGTTTTTCGTGAAAACGCTAGGAATGCTATAGCACCTTTTACTAGCATTCCTAGCGTTTTCAAAACGCTAGGAATGGTAAACACGCTAGTTGATCCTAGCGTTTTATGTAAAAACGCGCTAGGAATGCCCTTAAAATTTTTACAAGGCGCGCTCTCTCATCTCCCTCACACACTCACGTACAACCCGAAACTCATCTACCTAACTTTTCTCCACGAACAACCCGAACTCATCTTCGTTCATCTTCGTTCATCGTACCTCTTCGTTCATCTTCGTTCATCACCGTTGCACATTTCGTTCATCTCCACGCACAACCCGGTTCCCCATTTCTTTCATCTCCACGCACAACCGGGTTACCCATTTCGTTCATCTCCACGCACATTTCTCGGTATGGATTTTCTTTTTCTCCCGATTGTATTGTACATAGATTGCCACTTTGCTTGCATGTTAGTTATAACAATGTTCTCATTATTGAACAAAAGATTTGATACTAGTCTGCATACATGGCTTCTAGGTTACTCTTACTCTAGGTTTACTCTAGGTTACTTAGTGCATGTTAGTTATAACAATGTTCTGTTATTGGCATTTTGAACAAAAAAGATGAACTCTTGATACTAGTCCAGTACATGGCTTCTAGGTTACTCTTACTCTAGGTTTACTCTAGGTTACTTAGTGCATGTTAGTTATAACAATGTTCTCATATTGGCATTTTGAACAAAAGATGAACTCTTGATACTAGTGCATACATGGCTTCTAGGTTACTCTAGGTTTACTCTATGTATGTTTACTCTAGGTTACTTAGTGCATGGCTTTGATGTTACTTTGTGCATGGCTTCTTCTATATTTTGTTAAGTGTTTGTTGGTTCTAAACAATTAGAAAGCTAAAACTCACCGAGTCTTATTCAATTGGGTGATTGCAAGTCGATGGCATCACATAGTGATCACGATAGTAGTCGTGGTGGTGATGGGGGTGATAGAAACACAAAGAAGTTCACTCCCGAGGAATTACATCGAAAAAGAATATCGTCAATCGGATAAGTAAAGGACACGAGAAATATAAGGTAAGTTAATTACTAATTATTAATGTTGTTCTCTACCTTTCCAAGTTATCTAATTATTTAATGATTTAATTATTTAAGGTCCGATGGAGTGTTAAAGGTTTGCCAATTGGAGACAACGGCACAAATTTAATTAGCTTTATTGGTACTAAGGTGAAGCAAATCTTTCCAATTTCAATTAAAAGTTGGAATGAGAAAGATAATCGAGTTTTGCCTAAACTGAAAGATGATTTTTGGGACTTAATACGGTATATAATTTTAGACCTCTTTAATAATCTTATTTAGTGATTTTTAGTTATATTTATTTAATCCATTTTTATGTATAACTAGAAACACTTTGATGTCGATGAGTCCCAAGAGATTGATACTTTGAAGGAAGCGGGAAGGTTGCATAGGGCTTACAGGCGATGTGGGGAAAAAGTATTCAAACGCGTCGATGGGACCATCGACAGAGCCTCCAAAGATCAGTATGCGGGAATTATAACTAAGGAGGAATGGACCAAATTTGTAGATATACGCACTCTGATCCGGATTTCTGGTTAGTATATTAATTATTTAAGTTATATATATATTTCACAAGTAGATATCATTCATTAATGTAGTAGTATCTTTTAAATAGAAAAAGAGCAAAGCGAATAAAGAAAGAGCTTCTAATCCCGAGTACCCTTATAGAGGAGGTTCTAGTGGATATCAAATTCTCGAAGAAAGATTGGTAAGAAATTAGTTTAATTTATTATGATTTAATGAATCTTTTAATTTACAGATTGATTAACAATTATTAAACTTAAATAGTTCTTGGAAGAGGGAAAGATCCAACTCAAGAATCCTTTGATCGCATGCGATTGTCCGGTTAGAGGCCCGACAAAACAAGGATGGGGAGATTGTGGATCCGAAAACTAAGGAGGTCAAGGACAAAATTGTAAGTATTTTTTTAATCTGTTACTCGATTTTTTTGACACGTGAACATATTTTTTATTGTCGATTAAATTTCGTTGACACTTGTTTATTATTTCTATCCGTTACTCGATTTTTTTGACACGTGGACATATTTTTTATTCTCGATTAAATTTCTTTGACACTTGTTTATTATTTTTATCCGTTACTCGATTTTTTTGACATGTGGACATATTTTTATTGTCGATTAAATTTCACTTGACACTTGTTTATTAATTTTATCCGTTATTTATGTTTGTGCATCAAGAAAGCATATCACAATCAGTATCACAAGGAGATTTAACAGATTGTGATGGTCACCAAGATGTCCTTGCTCGTGCCTTGGGAAGGGAAGAGAGACAGGTCGGATTAGAGGTTATGGATATGGGATTCCTCCGACAACCGTGTTTGGGCCAAAGAAGAGCCAAAGCAAGGGTGCGGGATTGTAAAGTCATGGCGGAAAAGTATGACGAGCTATCCAAGAATGTTCTTTGTGCTAATGGAAGAGAGAGAGATGTTTAAGCGACTCTTGGCACAAAGGATTGGTGCACCATCCCCGCACCACCACCCTGCTTGAACCTATTGAGCTCTTTGCACTTCATAGCGCCCGAGATAGTTTGCACCATCCATCCCTTCAACACAGTATTTAACAAAACTCGACTGCTTTTTTGTACAATTGTATTTGATAAAATTATCATGTATATTTATTTTTCTTTATAATTGATTTAGGATAACCGTGAGTGTGAGCTATATATTGCAAACCCACATCGAAAGGTTGCGATGGGTTTGATATGTAACCAATTGAGTGCCACATCGCACAATCGAGGCCATGCACGAAAACCATTTGAGAGTTAGGGTAGACTATTCAATAGAGGTCCGCACCATTGCCTGCTCCAATTGCTAATGCGGATATATTTCTTGTGGATCAAGCGCTTAGTACTTTTGTGGCATGGCTCTAACAACTTGTCGTTGTAAGTGACAATATTTTTGTTAATAATTAAATGACTATAATGTGTGTTAACTAACTAGCTAATTAATCATTTTTTTAATATATACTAGGTACCCCATGTGTCCCGACCTTCCCCTTCCATGAAAGTCTCCCAACCTTCCCTTCCACTACCAAACTCTCCCGACCATCTTCTATACAACCAGTCCAACATGTTGGTCAATTTCCCAATGATGAATTCCCGAACTACATCGATTCTCTAAAGGTCCACATTCAAAAAATGAACCAGACGACTCGATTTTTTTACCGCTTGGATAAGATTGTGGGCCCGGAACAGTTGGTAATGATCAACATCGAGGATATGAAAGCTATAGTTGAGATGGATTGGGCCACTGCCATCGATATCGAGTATACGGTAGGTATGTATTAAATTATTTGTACACAATAGTTGTTTATATTAGAGTATATATTAGAGTATATATATGAGGATCTGAAAGTTGTATATATATTATTTATAGGTTTTTGTACAATCGTCTTACTGGTCCTTTTCTCAGCGGACACAGAAGTATTTCTTCTTGTGTCCGGCTTGTATAGTTGTGTTTCATAAAGGTAACACAGAGGAACGCATTAAGACTATAAAGAGTGAAGTACAAAGTTATATCTATTCACGCTTCATGGAAGCCAAGCATTTGAAGAGCGACTCTTTATTTTTGGCACCACTCAATAATGGGTGAGAAATTTAGTCTTCAATCACTTGTTTAATTATTTTGAGGATTGTATTATAGTGTAAATTAATGTGTACTCATTCGTTTCTTCATTTACTTACGAGCAACATTGGGTACTCTTTGCAATAAACCCTAAGCACAATGTTGTCTATTATCCGGATTCACTTCAAGGCCATTACAACGTCTCACGAAGACTTCGTAGAATCGGTTGAGAGGTGTGTATGTGTAACCCTCTCATTTTAATTTGTATAATTTAATATATGTATTTTGTTCAACTTAACGTTATATATATATATGTATGACGTTACTGATGCTTTGAAAGAATACTTGGGATTATCTACAAGTAAAACAAGATGGCTACCCATAATCGTAAGCTTTTTAAGAATCATTCTTATAATTTTAATTGATTTTTGGTCATAAAAATGTGACAATTAAGTTATAATCTTTTGCTTTGTAGTGTCCTAAACAACCAAATAGCAATGATTGTGGGTACTATGTTATGAGGTTTATGAAGGAGATTATCACTCATGACAAAGTAACAATCCCAACCAAGGTAACTACTTAGATTTCTTTTTATATTGATATTATAATACTTACTCAAATTTAATAAACATTTTAATTCTAATTTTATTTCATTTTATTTTCAGTATTTTCCAGACTTCAAAAAATCCGAATTACTCACAAGAACTTACTTACAGCAGATGAGGGAGTGGTGCCATTATGTTTCTAGCTTTTTGTAGCAAGTTTTGAGATTCATAATAGTTTAGTTATTATTTATGTTGTATATATTGGATTTATATTATGTTGTAAGTACTTCTTAGAATGATATATATTGGATTGGAAATATTATTTGATGAATTTTGTTGATCTGAATTTTGTTTGAATGATATATTGGATTGGAATGTATTTTCTGAATTTGTTGAAAAGGGAATGAATTTATAGGTTGTAATTAAAATGGAGAACAAACCAAAATAAAAAAATATTTAAAAAAATTCAGTCAATAGGTAGCGTTTTAGAGTGAAAACGCTAGAAATGAAGTTAAAAATTCATTCAATACCTAGCGTTTTAAAGATAAAACGCTAGGAATTGTAAAGAGGAGCTAGAGGATCCTAAGCGTTTTTCTGAAACGCGCTAGGAATGCTAATAAAGGTGCTATAGCATCCCTAGCGTTTTATATAAAACGCTAGGAATGCCTAATAAAAGGTGCTATAGCATCCCTAGCGTTTTATAAAAGCGCTAGGAATGCTATAGCATCCTGGCGCTTTTATATAAAACGCTAGGAATGCTAGTAAAAAGGTGCTACTGACATCCCTAGCGTTTTTATATAAAACGCTAGGTATGGTAGTAAAAGGGCTATAGTATCCCTAGCGTTTTAATTTAAAAACGCTAGGAATGGTAGTAAAAGGAAAGAGCTATGGGATCCCTAGCGTTTTTATTTAAAACGCTAGGAATGGTAGTAAAATGAGCTATGGGATCCCTAGCGTTTCTGAAAACGCCAGGAATTGTAAAAAGCTACTGGTCAATGGCTAGCGTTTTATATAAAACGCCACGTATGTCTAAAACACGCTGGGTAAATGGCTAGCGTTTCTTAAAACGCTACTAATGGGGTGTACGCATTAGTAGCGCCAGAACTCTCTAGCGTTTTAAAACGCTACCAATGCCCAAAAACGCCGACAAAGCATGTACGCGGCGTAGTGATCGTATGCTTTGATTATCACGAGAAAATGCCGGGGTAGGCGGAGAAACTTGTAGTTCATGCGGTAAAGATTGGATCCATAAAACTTCTGCGAAAGAACAAGGGCAAGGTCTGCGGTATTCACTTTTCAAGAGAGGATTTAGCAACCAAGGTTTGTTTGCGAGACCACCATGAGATTAAATTGGGGCTAAGAATACACAAGCACTGAGGTAGACCTTCGATCATCAATGTCCGATGCCCAATCAAGATCACAAAAGGCACGGATAGAGAGAGGACAGAGCGTGTAGCTTTAACAAATGTGAGACCTATGTCAATTGTACCTTTGAGGTACCTTAAAATCCTCTTAACTGCTGTCCAATGCGATTGAAGAGGTTGTGTCATAAATTGGCACACTTTGTTGACAGCATAACCAAGCTCCGGCCTTGTAATGGTAGCATATTGAAGAGCACCAACAATGCTACGATATAAAACAGGATCTTCATATAGATCAGTACCATGTTTTGTGATTTGAGGTTGGTAGGAAGAGGGGTGCTGATGCTTTTGCAATCATCCATACCAGCTTTGTGAATAATATCTCTAATGTATTTAGCTTGAGACAAGGCAATGCCACCTGTGGGAAGATGCTTGCACTCAATACCAAGGAAATAATCAAGTACACCCAAATGTTTCAAAGAGAATGCAGCATTTAATTTGTTGATGACAGAATGTACAAGGGCAGGGGATGAACCAGTAACCAGGATGTCATCCACATATATCAATACAAGGATGGATTGGCCACCACGTTTGTAAGTAAGGAGGGAGGCATCACATCTAGATTGGACAAACCCAAAGGAGATGAGAGCTTTAGTGAGACTCTCATACCAAGCCCTTGGGGCCTGTTTAAGTCCATAGATGGCTTTGTTGAGTTTGCAAACCATACTTTTGTCATTGTTGGAAAACCCCGGAGGTTGAGCCATGTACACATCATCATGAAGGGTGCCATTCAGGAAGGCATTATGGACATCCAGTTGTTGTATAGTCCATCCAAAGGTGAGAGCAAGAGACAATACTGTTCTGACCGTGACTGGTTTTACAACAGGAGCAAAAGTTTCAGTGTAGTCTTGACCGTATTTCTGTGTGAAACCTTTAGCAACCAAACGAGCTTTGTATTTGTTGATACTTCCATCAGGATTTTGCTTGATTCTGAATATCCATTTGCATCCTACAATAGTCTTCCCTGGAGGTAATGATGTTAGCTGCCAAGTATTGTTAGACAGTAAAGCATTATACTCATCATGCATAGCCTTAGCCCAACATGGAGAGGACAGGGCTTGTTGAAAGGTAGAAGGTTCAGAAGTGGTGAGATTGATGCTAGGATAAAGGGGTGGTCTGAGGCTACCAGTCTTAGATCTAGTGAGCATGGAATGATGATTATGATTGGGTGGTGGTGATGGGGATTGTGAGGGTGTTGAATCTGGAGCTATGGTGCTAGAGGCAGTGGAGGTTAAAGGTGTTGAAGGAGGTGTGTTTAAGGGGCTGCCAAAGTTGCATATATGGACCGGTAGGAGTGTTATGAGGTGAGGTAGAGGGAGGGATTGAGTGAGGGATAGGTGTAGTGACTGAATTGGGAGAGGATATTGTAGGGTTAACAAGATGCAATGTATTCTGTGAATGATTGTGTGTGGTAGGTGTGTGATTAGTGTTAGTAGTGCTTAGCTTATGATTAAATGGAAATGCTTGTTCATTGAAGATGACATCTTTCGAAAGATATAAACGACCTGACTTGTCAAGACATTTGTATGCTTTATGAGAGGAGGAATAACCTAAGAAAGTGCATTCAGATGATCTAAATTCAAGTTTATGATTGTTGTAAGGTCTAAGTAAAGGGTAACAAGCACAACCAAATGTACGAAGAAAGTGATAATTGGGAGGCCTGTGGAAAAGCAACTGAGATGGAATAGAATGTGTGTGAGCAGAAGGTAATCTGTTGATAAGAAAAACAGCTGTATGGAATGCATGATCCCAAAAGTAATATGGGAGAGAGGAGTGAGATAAAAGAGCTAGACCCATCTCAACAATATGCCTATGCTTCCTTTCAACAACACCATTTTGGTGAAATCAGCTAAGAAGGTCTTGAAGGGACGAAACTCTCCCCCCCAATCAGATTGAATAGCTTTGAGTTTTCTATTTAATTGAAGTTCAGCTAGAGACTTGAATTGTTTGAAAATGGTGAGAGTCTCAGACTTGTTTTTCAAAAAATAGATCCAGGTATACTTGCTGTATGCATCAACAAAGGATACATAATATTTGTATCCCATAGATGATTCCATAGCAGCAGGTCCCCATAAATCACAGTAAACTAGTTCTAGAGGTTCTGAGTAAACCGTAAGAGAAGTGGAAGAAGGAAGTTTGTGAGCTTTAGCTAAACAACAGTCAATACAAAAATCATTATCATTTCTTTTGAAAGAGGAAAGATTACAAATGGCAAGTACATTATTTAGAGTGGCTAAACTAGGATGCCCAAGGCGTTTGTGCCATTTAAAGAACATATTAGAACCAACAGTAGTAGAATTGATACTAGGTCTAGATTTACAAGAGAAACTAGAATTATTAGAAGCCAAAGATGCTGTCCGGAGAGGATACAGACCATCAGCAGTGAGGGGACCCTTGAGAAGCTCTTTGTTAGAATCCTGAGATTTCATAACATAAAAGTGAGGGTGGAATTGAACATAAGCATTATTATCATAGGCTAATCTACTAACAGAAATCAGGTTTTTATTAAGAGAAGGAACATGAAGTACATTGTTTAGGTGTAAACGTGTGTGAGGTTGCATAGGTGAGGGAAAATAGTAATTGCTAATAGATTGGACTTGCAAACCTTGACCATTGCCTAAATAGACATGATCCAAATGTGATGGAGGTGGAGGTGCACCAGCTGGTGCAGGCATGTTGGTTACATGATGAGTGGCAGCAGTGTCCATAGGAGCAACATAAGATGGCATTATAGCAGGGAAGGCTGGTGTGGTGATGTGAGCTTGTGGAGTTACAATTACTGAAAGCACCCACGGGGAGCATTCTCGAGTAGTTGGCACGAGATATTGGTAGGGGATTCCTTGTTGGAATTGAGACGGATTGAATGCGGATTGAATCTGCGATAGCATTGCGAAGCCTCATGACCCATTTTGTAGCGGACGACATCGAATAAGATTCTCGGCCACCGCCACGGCCGTTCCGGCCACCGCGACGGCCGCCGCGGCCCCTGGAGTTCCAATTCGCACGATTACCGGCCTGGGTCCACTGTTGATGACCTGAATTGGGATTGGAATTGGAATTAGGGTTCGTAAAATTGATTTGGGAATTATTTTGGGAATTAGGGTTCGCGTTCCCAATTGAATCGAAAGTGAGGTCGATTGAGTGAAATTGAGTGAAGCAACTTCTTCCTTGATTTGTTGCTTTGCAATCTTTTGCTCTTGCGCTAGAAGAAGAGCTTTAATCTCGTCCAAATCAAACCAAGAAATCTTGCTGTTAATAACCGTCGTGAGCGCATCATATTCAGCAGGCAAACCTTCCAAGATTACGTCAAGTTGATCTTGGGTGGTAACGCTCTCACCGATTGATAAAAGCGAATCAGATAAGAGTTTGATCTTGGCTAGAAACTCTGTAATGGAGGAATTCCCTTTCTTGGTAGTGCGAAGCTCGGTGCGAATCGACAGCGGGCTGTGCCTTCGTCTTTGACTGGAACGTTTGATGAATTGAGTCCCAGAGTTGGTAAGTATACCTGCAACCAATTACGGAGGGAAGAATTTCAGGTGATAACGATGATTGAAGCCACGATAGCAAGAGTTGATCTTGCAGTTCCCATTGAACGTAGGCTGGGTTTTCTCGGTTATTGATTCTGTCTGCATCAGTAAGAAATTGAGGAGGAATCTCCGGTGAGATGCAGTATCTGTGAAGACGATGAGCACGCAAGACTGGCTCTATCTGTTGTAACCAAACAAGGTAATTCTTTTCATTGAGTTTGGTTGTGATCTTGTAATTGAAACTTGATAGAGGAGTAGTAGAATTTGTGTTGTTTATTGCTGTTGATGAAACTACCGGTGAAGAACCACCGTGAGGGGACGCCATGATGGGCGGAGAGCGGAAGAGCGTGGAGGAGGATCAACCACGATGGTGGTGCCAGCCTCGTGATACCATGTAGAATTTAGAGAGTATTCAGATTTGGTAAACTTCTATATTCTTTCATTGATTGTAATAGATGGATACAACAGTATTTATAATACTGATTGATACAGATTGAATATCCTAACTGAACTACTAAGACTTAACAGAATTAGTTATATACAAACTAATTCTGCAACTGCCTAACTAATTACAGCTATACAAAAACAACTATAGTAAAACAGAATACAGAATAAGACTATACTTGTATTACATCCTTCAGAAGGAATAAAGAAAGAAAGGAATAAATAAAAGAAAAAGAAAGAGAAGCAAGAAACGGATAGAGAGAGAGAGAAGCAAACCCGAGAGAGTGAAGAGAAAGGGGAAACGAAGGAGGAGAGGAAAGAATGGCAAGATCTCACTCAATTCAAAGCTTGGTAAGGGGCTTCTTACATCATTCTCTTCCATTTTTCATTCTCTTTCCAATGATACTAATTTCATACCCTATTTCTTCCTCTTTTGCAAATCACCATTGATGGATTTTGAGGTTTCAAACTCCAAAATTGGAGGTTTAGGCAAAATTGAAGCTTGGTATTGATGATTGGAAGCTCAACAACCGACGTGGAGTGTTCGGTTCCTTTGCCGAGCGAGTTCGTGAAGTTCGGATCGTGAGCTTGAACGTCTCGGTGGTTCGTGATTTTCATCACGAGAATGTGAGTTTTACTCGCTTAGGGAATTTAAATATCGCTTTTGAACTACGCTTGAATGATTTTCAAATTTCGAGTTTCGAGAATTTCAGAGTCAAAAACGCTCTTTTGCGAAAATGACGCGTGTTTGAAAATTTAACATGAAACCATAATGATTTGATTTTTGGATGTGTTTTAAAGTCGTTTGGTGTGATTCGGTTGAATTTTCACAGCTATTGGAAAAACCGTAAATTTTTGTATATGTGTAAAATTAATGATTTTTGAACAAATTGATGTCTGGACTGGTTTTACAGGTGATTATTGTATTTTGGGATGTCCATATTTCAGAGGAAACTCTGCCGAATTTTCGTTATAAATTTTTATGCAAATTCAAAGTGGTTTTGAAATAACGGTTAATGTTTTGGAACATTTCGAAAAACCGGAAAATCTAGAGTACGAGTGGGAACCAAAAGTTTTCTAACTCAACTGTTTGCTGGACGGATTTTCATGAGCGTGTGCGTATAATAATATGTTATCACAACATATTATGCATTGAGTTATGTTTAGATATATATATATATATATATATATATATATATATATATATATATATATATATATATATATATATATATATATATTATATCGAGTATAGGAGCCCAATGCGGGTGTGGAGCCCAATGCGGGTGTGATATATAAATTATATCTAGTATAGGAGCCCAATGCGGGTGTGATATATATATTATATCGAGTCGGGGTGACGACCTGCTTTTTGTTAGCATGCTAGGTGAGGAAGTCATGAGCCCTTGACCTAGGCCCTGCTCATATATTTATGTTTGCTCTTAGGATTTGCGCTCCTATTAGCTATGGGGGTTCACTCGAGCTTGCGGAGTTGGTGATGTGCTAAAACTTTTAAATGTGTATGTTGTGATTTTGTCACTCGAGCTTCTTTAGGTTGTTGGTGACATGTCACAAGTGATTAATAAGAGGATAGTGCATAGCCATCAAGAATTGGATAATGAACTATAGATAAGTAATTTAAGTTGTACATAGTCATCCAGAATCGGACTATGAACTCGTATGTAATTCATTTATCGGATTACACATGATTGATTGTATATTGTAATTCTTTTGAATTACTAATTATGGTTTTATAAATGGACCGAGTGATAGGTAAGGGGTCACGGTAAGACTCACTGAGACAAGTTGTCTCACCCTATCATATGTTGTTGCTTTTCAGATCAACAGGGAAGAAGAAGATTGTATGGCACGAGTAGGTGGCATGCTCGGACAAAAGATTGAATATGTAGTCTTCCTTCTGTCTTTATGTTTTCCTTGTTACTTTTGTATCAGTTTATGACTTAAATTTGTTTAAGTTATTTATTGGTTTCCGATTTCCTTGTAGAGATTCATATCTAAGTAAGGAAATTTATACTCTGATGTAAGCTAATATGTATGTTTTGGTATTTCTATTGTTTAGAAATACTAGGGTGTTACATTTTGGTATCGAGAGCGATTCGACTGCGTCGGACATAGAGACCTTATGGTCAAGAGGTTAGATAGAGTCAGCTAGGGACTTGGACAATTAAATGTCAGAACCTTTCAAAGATATTATGTGAAGTATTTAGTCAGGATCCACTCAATGTTTCATATGAGTTACTGAGAATGATGACAATTATTTGCCTCAGCCCCGAAAATGTCCAAACCCTAAACCTTAGGAATTTTGGCCTTCTCAGTTGATCAGAGCACGCAGCGAAAGCAAAGGGCTACAGTTGGTGTTCTGAAGAAAGTCGTGGGCGAATGTTCAATCAAGTGAACCAGTGCAATTGTGGAATTGCGGTGGAAGTTATCGTAGGTCTGCGCAGGAACTACAATTAAGAAAAGCCTTTAGGCGAGAATAATGACATGATCGTAAGATCCATTAAGATTAACAGACCACCGAGATCCCGACCGCTGATTAGTCGATCTAGCGATTATGGAAAATATTGTTCCATAGTTAAATTTACGTTGTGGTTAGAGTAAACCCCAACTTAGATCGCAGATTAGAATCATTCTCCTGATAATCGCAAGTCTTGACCGATTTCTTTTTCCTCAAGACCGTATTTCGAAATGCTATGAAGCCGATACATTAAGTTGTAATGGAATCTTCGTATTGGTTACAGAACCAAATACTAATGGAGTTAGTTTCCGATTACGGTTTTCGAACCAAGTCCCAATTAAGATGAAATCGTGAGGTGATTTTGATGGTGACATGTACTTTGGGTTTCAAACAATTCCCCGTTATGGCAATATTTCGAGAAAGAGTGATTCATGGATTGAAAGACTTGTACCCATATTGGATTATCTTGTTAAACTTTCAGATGAGGACTTGAGGAACATCTTTTCAATCTATTCCTTGAAAACCCGTTTCCAATCAAGTTATGCAATGGACCGTTACTTGATTTTGAGAAATGACGATAATGAAAATGAGATGTCACATGTGAGGAAAATATATTCAAGCTTATTGATATATAGTATGAACAAGCCAGTCTCGGTATGTGAGAAAATTTTGATAGTTCTCTGACTTGTTTTATTCATAATTATTAATACGGAATTCAGATTTTTATATTCCATGATGCGTTGGAAGGCTAACGGAAATGTCTGCACATCCGAGTAAGATTTGAACTAATTGTTCAATGGTATTCTGAAATGTACTTCTACTTTACCCAATTTGTTAAATTTTGAAGCGGTTATAGGACATAAACCCATTAAAGGCTTGGGAAGTGGAAAGAGAACTTCCAGTCGTTAAGATGAGATTCCTAAACACTGTTTTAGGATGATACTCATTATAGTTTTTCCAATGGACCTATTCCCCGGAAAAGGTTGTTAGTAGCTTTAGTTTTTCAACAGTCGGTAGAGTTTCCAAAAGCGAACGATTATGAGGTATGCCACCAGTATATCCAAGGGTGGAATTTTCAATCTCTTAAAGTGATGTTGTTCTATAGTAAGACGGAATTAAGTGAGCGTGAGACACCTTACTTATTGTTAAGCAAGACATGTTCCATACCAAATGGATACGTTAAAGAGGTTATGGTTATGTTTGAGCGGTTGTGGAGTCGAGAGTTATGGGACCAAAGGAATGACTAAAGTGGTGAGAATTGTTCTCAGAATCAACGTTGGAAGCATTATCTTGTGCCCGTTTGATTCCGTGGAAGAATCCTTCTATTTTGACTATTTCTTTGATGATTATAATAACTAGTTTGACTCCGTGATGAATCCAAACATAAACGTTTAGCTTAGAGTAGTCCACAAGGCGGTGTGATCGAATGAAGTTCAAAATCTTCTAGTAAGTCCTACTTAGCTAGGAAAGCGGTTATGATTCAAGCAAGGAATCTATGTTGTTAGATTCTCGTAGGCTTGAGGAATTGAGTTTTAGACTCCATTCAAGAGAATGGTTGGCTTTAGAAAAGTCGTTTGACATATGATCCATATCTTAGCTAATGATCATAAGGACCATGATGATGAGGCTACCGAAGTATATAATAGTTATAACAGAAACTGTATGGTGCTCCAAATTTGAAGAAGAGTACGAGGAATATTTGTGATATTCTAACGAAGCTTTAGCTAGAGATAATGTGACTTATGGCTATGCTATTCCAAACAGGTCAGTCAAGAAATGTTGTTTTGATTGGAAGGTAGCTAGTTCGGCAATCACTGCGTCTATATTCAATGAAATAAAGTCAAAGGACTTGAGTCAGTAATCCATTTGTAATGCATGAAATTTTTGGTTCACAAGTTACATTAGCAACTCGATCATTATTAGTTACTACCATTACGGATTACTGAGTTAGTAACATTGGTATAATATTATTAATAGTCCCTAATCTAAAGAACATTTTGATATTTGGGATGGATACATCTTTGTAACACTATTGTTGATGGATTCTAAGTGAATGAATAGTAGATTTCAGTTCAAGGGAATGATTGGTTGGAATAGTCATCTGAGTTATAGGTTTTGAAAGGCCATACATTTGTGTGAGATCATCCGGATCTCGGAATTGAGTTTCGAAGAATGAGTCACGAGGTGAAGATATGTCTTATTAGTATGTCGGGTTAGCAAAGAAACAAACTCCTATGGGTAAGTGGGAAAATTATTTCATATCCAAATGTTTTCAAGAAAATTTTTACAAAACCGTTACCCATCGGTGAGATAGTCATGAGCTCAGTAGTGACAGAGTTTAACCCGAAGTTCTAATAGTACAGTATTCCCATGAAATCGGAACGTGATATTACTTAGTTTTCCCACAAGTTGGGGTGCTCCGTGTTACTTGTTAGAAAGAAAAGATGGGAGCCGGAGATCGGGTATAAATTACCTCCAGTTGGATAAAGTTATGGTTAAGATTAAGTATCTATGCCAAGAATCTATGCTTAGGTTGTTTAGCTTCAAGGTGAAGCAGTGATTTCAAAGTGTGGTCTAAGGTCGGGTTTTTATTTAAAGGTTAGGGCTTTAGTTACCCCGAGGACAGCTTTCCATACTAGATATGGACATTGCGAGTGAGTAGTGATGCTCTTCGGTCTAACTAATGCTCCTACGGTATACATGGATTACATGAACCAAGTTTTTCACCTGTATTTAGACTAGTTGTTGAAATTTTCACTGATATCATCGTGGTATACATTTAAGACCAATATGGATCATAATCTACATCTCCGCATTGTTCGGAATGTACTCAGAGTGAAGGGGTGATTGGCTAAGCCATCGAAGTGTGATTCCTAGACAACTGTAGTGAAATTTTGGAACCATGTGGTATTCCAGACTGGTATGGCAGTAAATTCTAGTAATGGTGAAGCTGTAGTGAATTGGGAAGTTGTCGTCTTCAGCTACAAAAGTAAGGAGTTTTGAGAACTGATTGATTTGTATGGTAGGTTGTCGGAAGATCCTCACAATAGTTCTTCCACTCATTCGGTTAACTTGTAAAGGTCGGCCATTTGAATGGGATTTCGATTGTGAGGAATATTTCTAGAGTTGTAAGAGGGATTGACTTCTGTTTCAATTCTCATTCTTCTGAATCCGTCCTTGAGTTTTAAAATTTACAGTTACGCCTTGGGAAGGGTTTAGTATGTGTTTGATGCTGAATCAACAAGAGGTAGTTGTGCATCCATGTAAGAGAAGCCTTATGAGGAGAATTATCTAACTCATGATTAGTAATGGGCAAATTCCGTGTATATAGTGAAAACTGAAGATAGCTCTGAGTCGACAAAAAGGGGTTACGTTGACAAAGGAAGTAGACCACTAGGGTTGGATCGGATAATCCTGTATTGTAAGAATTTCGTCAACCGTTGAGTTAGAAGGGATTGATCTTTGACTAATTCGTCATTTAGCCATATCCAAGTCATATCTTAGGTTATGGAGAGAAAATGCTTCAGACGAGAACAATTACAATTGTTTAAGGAGTTTGTAATCATTTTTTTTTCGGTTCAGGAAGCTATGTGGGAATTGGAGGACGATATGCGGATTAGATATCCGTATATATTCTCTTGAAGTATGTTTGTCAAATTTTGAGGACAAAATTTTTCAAGTTGGGGTGATTGTAACATCCCTAATTTCGTTAATTTCAAATTAGAAAATTAACGAATTATTTATTACTCGAATAGGTAATAAATCAAGTCACGGATATGAGGTTGTTACTGAAAGCAATTTATAATTCTTTGGAGAAAATAATTTAAATGCATAATCGAGTGGAAATTAGTACTCTAAGGGTATTTTAGTATTTATACCACTCACCCAAAATGATCTCCGAGACACCAAAAATATCCAAATACTCTCTCATTCCACACTTGTGTGAATAAAAGAAATGGAAAGTAAGAGAGAGAGAGAGAGAGAGAGAGAGAATGAACGGATTAAAGAAGAAAGAAATAAAGTGAAAGAAAGAAAAGTCAAAGGAATGGGAAGGAATAAAGAAAGAAAGGAATAAATAAAAGAAAAGAAAGAGAAGCAAGAAACGGACAGAGAGAGAGAGAAGCAAACCCGAGAGAGTGAAGAGAAAGGGAAACGAAGAAGGAGGAGAGGAAAGAATGGCAAGATCTCACTCAATTCAAAGCTTGGTAAGGGGCTTCTTACATCATTCTCTTCCATTTTTCATTCTCTTTCCAATGATACTAATTTCATACCCTATTTCTTCCTCTTTTGCAAATCACCATTGATGGATTTTGAGGTTTCAAACTCCAAAATTGGAGGTTTAGGCAAAATTGAAGCTTGGTATTGATGATTGGAAGCTCAACAACTGACGTGGAGTGTTCGGTTCCGGTTTCGGAGCGAGTTCGTGAAGTTCGGGATCGTGAGCTTCGGAACGTCTCGGTGGTTCGTGATTTTCATCACGAGAATGTGAGTTTTACTCGCTTAGGGAATTTAAATATCGTTTTTGAACTACGTTTGAATGATTTTCAAATTTCGGAGTTTCGAGAATTTCAGAGTCAAAAACGCTCTTTTGCGAAAATGACGCGTGTTTGAAAATTTAACATGAAACCATAATGATTTGATTTTTGGATGTGTTTTAAAGTCGTTTGGTGTGATTCGGTTGAATTTTCACAGCTATTGGAAAAACCGTAAATTTTTGTATATGTGTAAAATTAATGATTTTTGAACAAATTGATGTCCGACTGGTTTCTGTGTGATTATTGTATTTTGGGATTTCCATATTTCAGAGGAAACTCACTGCCGAATTTTCGTTATAAATTTTTATGCAAATTCAAAGTGGTTTTGAAATAACGGTTAATGTTTTGGAACATTTCGAAAAACCGGAAAATCTAGAGTACGAGTGGGAACCAAAAGTTTTCTAACTCAACTGTTTGCTGGACGGATTTTCATGAGCGTGTGCGTATAATAATATGTTATCACAACATATTATGCATTGAGTTATGTTTCGATATATATATATTATATCGAGTATAAGAGCCCAATGCGGGTGTGATATATAAATTATATCTAGTATAGGAGCCCAATGCGGGTGTGATATATATATTATATCGAGTCGGGTGACGACCACCTGCTTTTGTTAGCATGCTAGGTGAGGGAAGTCATGAGCCCTTGACCTAGGCCCCGTTCATATATTTATGTTGCTCTTAGGATTTGCGCTCCTATTAGCTATGGGGGTTCACTCGAGCTTGCGGAGTTGGTGATGTGCTAAAACTTTTAAATGTGTATGTTGTGATTTTGTCACTCGAGCTTCTTTAGGTTGTTGGTGACATGTCACAAGTGATTAATAAGAGGATAGTGCATAGCCATCAAGAATTGGGCTATGAACTATAGATAAGTAATTTAAGTTGTACATAGTCATCCAGAATCGGACTATGAACTCGTATGTAATTCATTTATCGGATTACACATGATTGATTGTATATTGTAATTCTTTTGAATTACTAATTATGGTTTTATAAATGGACCGAGTGATAGGTAAGGGGTCACAGTAAGACTCACTGAGACAAGTTGTCTCACCCTATCATATGTTGTTGCTTTTCAGATCAACAGGGAAGAAGAAGATTGTATGGCACGAGTAGGTGGCATGCTCGGACAGAAGATTGAATATGTAGTCTTCCTTCTGTCTTTATGTTTTCCTTGTTACTTTTGTATCAGTTTATGACTTAAATTTGTTTAAGTTATTTATTGGTTTCCGATTTCCTTGTAGAGATTCATATCTAAGTAAGGAAATTTATACTCTGATGTAAGCTAATATGTATGTTTTGGTATTTCTATTGTTTAGAAATACTAGGGTGTTACACGTTCTACTTCTTTTCTTTTCTTTTTATTTGAATTTTTGTTTTATTGAAAACAGGAGGGGAAAAAGAATGTTTTTTGGGTTATCTTTGAAAATCAGGACAAAACAAAGATTTTTTTTTAAAAGGATGCTTGACGGGACAGGACCCCGCTCCTACGTACCCTCACTGGATGAGGGATCAAAACTACGTAGTTCTCGTTTTTTGCGTCTGAAGACGGCTTAAGAGTTTTTCGCAATTGGGTGAGCGTTCGTGGCGACCGAACAACAACGGTTAGAATGGCCACACTACTAACTCTTTTGAAAATATAATCGTCATTAATGACCTAAACGGCAACGGCGCGTTTGGTTATCAATGACAATTGGTTTTATTTAATGGGGAAGAAAATGTTTTCGCAAAGACGGGAGTGTTTGTGGAGACAGAACAACAACGGTTAGAATGGTCCCACTACTAACTCACCGGGGACAAGCAAATCACCATTAATAATCTAAACGGCAACGGCGCGATTGATTATTAATGACAATTTATCTTATCCTTATTTTGAAAATAAGAAGAGTTTTTTTTATTTGAGTATAAGAGATGGGTTTTAGAAAAGAAATTGATTTGGAAAAAGATTTTGGAAAACAAGTAGAACACTTCAATCAACTCTAATTCCATAATCAAATGCAAGATGAATGAATGAAGTTCAAACATGTTCAATTAATCAAACAAACAAGAACACGTTGATCATCAATTAAGATTAAACATGCCGATCTAATTAAGGGATTCGATTATCAACGATGCGAGACAAAGTTCTAAAAGTAATTGTGCAAGTGTGTGTGTGAGAGGTGCATTTGTCTTAATGATTCTATGCTACACAAGTAGTAGGCTTACGTCTTCATATAAGAGCACATGCATGGGGAAGGGATTGCACACAATTAAGTCAAGATCTTTAGATAGCATCATAAACAAGTGATACAATTAATTATAGGCATAGGATATTCCTAGTTGGATGATTGAGCATGTAAGCAAAGATGCATGATTAAGCAAGCATGTGAATGCATGAGCATACAAGGAATGAATGTGCATTATTGAATGTAAGACATGGTATGAATGGATGCATGATTAGGCAAGCATGTGAATGCATGAGCATACAATGAATGAATGTGCATTATTGAATGCAAGGCATGACATTATTGGATGCATGATTAGGCAAGCATGTGAATGCATGAGCATACAATGAATGAATGTGCATTATTGAATGCAAGGCATGACATTATTGGATGCATGATTAGGCAAGCATGTGAATGCATGAGTATACAATAAATGAATGTGCATTATTGAATTCAAGACATGGTATTAATGGATGCATGAGCATTTAAGAATGGATGCAAAACATACAAATAAATGAATGATAGCATTTTATTTATAAATGGGTAGCATACAAGGATGCATAAAAGGATGCAAGGGACATAAACACATGATAATGCATGAGAGTGTCACATAGACTAAGTATGAAGGAAGATGCATAAATGTGCAAGTGTTTTGGTAAAGAATGGTAAAAAAAGTTTAGGTAAGAAGGTGGTAAAATGTTTTTGGGTTTTAGTGTTTAGGAAATGAGATGAAATATTTTTGTTTTGAAAGTGGTAAAAATGTTTTGGGGTTTATTTTATGAAGATAAAAGTTTGGAATGCAAGTGAGAAAATGTTTTGGGTATTTTTGCAAATTGATGAGTGGTAAAACTTTTGGTAAAAAGTTAGTGAATGGTAAAGTAAAAATGCATGAGGTGAATGGTAATTATTTAATGAGATGATAAAGTAAAAAAGTTAAAATGTTTTTTTTTTACTTTTGGTAAAAAGTTAATGAGTGGTAAGGTAAAAATATAAATGAGTGGTTAAAAGTGAAAAACACA
Organism: Oxytropis ochrocephala; assembly: GCA_020916435.1. Lineage (NCBI taxonomy): Eukaryota > Viridiplantae > Streptophyta > Magnoliopsida > Fabales > Fabaceae > Oxytropis > Oxytropis ochrocephala. The sequence continues at coordinate 61,218,951 of CM037092.1, read as the reverse complement.
TTAACACAATTATACACATCTACACAAGATCAAACAACATATTTTAAGCACAACAATGAACCCTAAAAAAGGCCTCTAAGGCCGAAACCATCTATGAACAAAACACAAAATTATTTTGTGCCAAAATGCACAATCAACACTTTGAACAAATTACAAGATTAAACCCTAAACTATCATGCCATGTTATGAGACACTAATCAAGCAAAATCATGCCTCTTATTCATACCAACCAAAGAAAAACAACAAGAAACCCTAGACTTTTTAATACTCACAATCAAAGCCTCTACCTCTCAACATCAAGCCAAAACCAAATTTACACATCATGATATGACACAAAAAAATGCAAGATCAACATGAAACATATGATATGCCAAAAAATCTTTATTCACAACATGATATTCAAGGAAATGAGAGAAAAAAAATGAGTGAGAAAATGCAAACCATATGGTTAAAACACAAGAACACTCTCATCAAGGCCAATGGCTCACTTCAAACACCCAAGGCTCCCAATGTCCTTGACATAGTGTTTGAAATGAGCCCTCTAAGCCTCTTTGAGAGAGGAAAGAGAAGTAGAAGAAGAAACTACATGCTAAAAAACTGAAAATGCAAAAGAGATTAGGATTACCTCTAGATCCAAGCTAAACAAGAGTAGAAAGGAAGATCAAGAAAAAATCAACAAAAATCCTCAAAAGTCACCAACAATGACCACGCAAACTTGAAGAGAACAAACCCTTTGATGGTGTAAAAATGGAATTAAGGATGAAAGGAAGAAGATATATGAATATGGAGTGAGTTTAAGGTGGTTTGGTGGATGAAACTTGAAAGGAAAATGGAGGAGGAAGGAGAGGGGATTTCGGCCTAGAGAGGGAGGAGAGAGTTGGGTGCTAGGGTAAAAAATGAGAGTGTCCTTTTCTATTGTCTCTTATTTTTGGGCTTTTATATGGGGTGCCACATTAAGGGTATTTGTGACAATGTGCTTCTTGCAAACCAATAGGATTTGAGATAACATTTAAATCAATGGTCAAGATTGCAATGCACAAGGATTAGGGGTAGTAAGAAAACACAAGTGAGGGTGAAATAGGGGGGAGTGGCGCATAGCACCAAAAAAAAGGTTTTATGTAAAAAAAATCTATTTTGGGAAGGAAGGCTCATATGGGGAATGATCTAGAATAGGAGGGTTAAGGGTATTTTTGTGAAGAAATGTTATTAAAGAGGGAATTTTGCATTTTTTGGTGAAGGAGTGAGTGTGAGTGGGTGGGAGGATTTACCAAAAAGGGCAAAGTTAAGGATAAGATCAAATTTATTCTTAAGGAGTAAGTAATAGAAGAGTGTAGAAGATTTTTATTGAAAAGAGAGAGAGTGGGGCGCATATAAATCTGAAAATGAGAGGAAAATATGAAAAAAAAAAACTTGTTTTTGGTATTTTGTCTTATTGAGGACACTTCCTCCTTTTTGCATTTTGAATTTTGAATTTTTGGGCATGCAAATAGGAGTGCACCTATTGAAAATGTGTTACATGTTTTTGGGCACCATAAAATAGCCTCCCCAATTATTCTAGACAACCAAAATTGTCATTTAATAATTGGGGAATTTTTAATGGTCTTTTAGCATTTTTTTGTGCAATAAAAATGGGGAAAATGCATTTTTAATTATTTTGGACTAGGATATTCTCTCCAAAAATTTGTATAAAACTTATCCTTGATAGAATAAAATGTACTTTTTGTGGATGCATATTTTTTGACGAGAAAATCATCCTGTCGTAAAAATGACCAAAATGCTCTTTACCCTAAAAAACCTAGTTTGTTCAAAAAGTGCATTCCAACTCCTAAAATGATTTTAGAGGCTTTGAAATGACTTGTAGAAACCTAAATGCAATGCATGATGCTCTTTATTCCTTAATATATTTATTTTTGTGGAAAATTTGAGTTTTGCCTAAGCCGGACAAAATTAGGGTATGACATTACACAGTAGCCATATGAAGTTTAAATAAAATTTTCCAAAGAAAAGTAAGTTAAGCTCACCAAAAATTATCTTGTAGTGTACCAATTTGAGGATAATTTCATGTCTTGAATAGGCGATCAAAATCCTAACACTGCAACTATAGAGAAAACATAAACATAAATACCAGAAATCCAAAAAAAAAAAAATAGAACCGATTAAAAGATGTTCAAATTTCAGATCAAAGGAATTAGCAAATGAAAACCACCACATGACTGAAATCAGAAAATGAAGATATCAAACTCAAAAATAAGTTAGAGAGAAACGATGGGAAAGAAAGACGCTAGATGGAGTATGAAACAAAGAGAATAAGATGAAGAATGCTCACCCAAACAAAGTGAAACTACTGTGGTTGGGCGTTCTTTGCAGATTTTAGAACTGAGTTTCTATGTTTTAGGTTTTATTCTTATTCTCAGTCGTCCATCTTATTCTTGTCCGTTGCATATGTTCTTATCCCTAGCCCTTTCTTCTTGTCGGCTGTAGCAATGTTAAATGTGAAAGTTGATATGAAAGTGTGAAGAAAGAAAGAAGCCGAGAAAGAAAGCAGGGAAGAAATAAACCTGATGATGTGAAAATGGAAGAGTGGAGAAGGCAACAGCAAAGGGAGTTTTTTCTTTCTCTCCCGTATTTCCGTTCTCCCAGATTTCCCCTTTCTCTCTGATTGCTCGGTCTCCCTCTCTCTCTCTCTCTCTCGTTTCCACTTTTCGCCCATCACAACTTTTCTCTCTCCAGCATTCCCTCTCTCTCACCTCAATCATGTATATTCAAAAAATTTGAAAGGGAAGAGAGAGAATAAGGGTTGGAGTGAGGGTACGGAGAGATAAAGAGGAAAGAGAATTGATGGAAGTGACTGAAAGGAGAGAGATAAAGAAATAATGGTTGTGAACGTTTTTAAAAAAAAATCAAAGATGATCAATAGCATTTAAAATAGAAATAAACAGCATTAAAGGTGATGTTTTTCTGTCTGGTTGGATCTTTTTGGTATAACGCCGAAATCTATTTCAATATGCACCGTTGATTCTGGCATGATATTGAGACCCTTGATTTTATTGGCAGGATCCGTCATCTAACGGCTGCGAATGCAGGCGTCGTTTCTGTTGTTAAGTGAAGGATGATTATGGCTGATGTGGCGCACGCATGGACTCCATTTGCTTAGGTGGATTTGAGTTGTTTGCTGAATATTTTTCATGAATATGTGACATAGAAGCTTAGGTGTTTCATGGTTATATATAATATAGATATACACCATTTAATTTTGCAGATTTGTTTTAGAAAATAAGAGATAAATTTGAACGATACTAGGAGTGGTCTCTAACTCTGCATGAAAACTAGCTCGTGATATTAGCAACTCATATCAGTATATATTTCTAACCTGTGTGATCATGTAAATTAATCGAAGATTTAATATTCTCTCTTTGCTATTATATGGTGTTTCTGTATCTTGCTGTCTTTTCCGGGTCGATCCGAAACTGTAGTTGGTAGTGCTCCTGATTGGGTCTAAAATAGACACTCTGACGCGCAAGTTAGTAGAGAATCGTGGAGTATGCAGGTTGAAGGAATGTGTACCGTATGTGGTTATGAGAGCCAGTATTTATAGAGATTGTGTGCTAGATCTGAGTCGTTAGATCGTTCGGGAGGATCTGAGCCGTCGAGGATTAATAGATCGGGCCTTGGATGTGGATCCAAGGAGATGGGCTGATCTAGTCCCTATTTGTGCATGGACCTCATGGTCCAATGTGGTTTGTTGGGTCGTGGACATTAGTCCTTGGTAACTGGGTCGACCCGGGTCCAATTCGCGTAGTGGGCCCAGTCCAGAACAGTTTCCCCCCAAGTCGGGGCTATCCCAGAGGATAGCATTGGCTTGAGATTGCTGCTTGGGTCATATCCGTCATCCAACTTGTTACCATCATCGTCGGATATTCTAAATCACTTGTCGGGTTGTCATTGCCGATCGGCTCGTGCCGTTGCCGTTGAACGTTTCTGATGATGTAAGACTGGTTGTTCCTTCCCCTACGGGGTGCTTAATAATAACTTTCTGTAGCCTATTTCGTGATTTGGTTAATTGACCAAGAAGGTGAATATCTCGTGATTTTTAGCTAACATACTTTTTCTTTCACGCGGGAAAGGTCGAACGAGATCTCTAGAGGTAGGGGCGATTAGGGCGAGATCTTCCTGAGAATGTGGAAGAGGGCGCAAGTTTCCACTTTTTGAGGGATAGGGCGATATCCTCATTAATTGTGAGGGAGAGAGTGGGATTCTTGTCCTTTGAAGGTTATTAAGTGGTGAGAACTTTCCATCAATTAGTCTAATCTTGCCCAGTTAAAGCTTTTTAATGATATCCTTGTCCACCAAGGAAGAGGAAGTGACTTCTTCCTCAATAAATAGGAAGGAGAGAGTGAGACTATACACAGGCAGTCTCTCCCACTACCATCTTTTTGAAGTCTTTCCTTGTTCGGGTCGTGATCTTTGTGTCGTCTCTCTAGAGCACACGCATCCTCAATAAAGTATCAACCTTCTTTCATTCGTTTATATATATATATATATATATATATATATATATATATATATATATATATATATATATATATATATATATAGATGTTTGCAACTTGTGTTGCTCGTTATCTATTCATCTTGACTCTGGCACCTTTAGACAAGTTTATAGACAAGTTTAACGTGCCTCACATTATCTGTCTCAAAACATAACCAAATCAAACCTCCTCTACCCTGACCGTCTGATCGACAGACTAACGTACTACTATCATAACTATACATATGGATATTGTGGCTCCCGTCTCTTCCAAACTCTAGAAGTCTGGTGGCTCATAGGAGGTCGAAATGTTAGTCACACTCTTTGCCATGAGATCGCTAGACTTTTAGGCCGGTCGTAATTTCAGAACTCTTTGGGAAATTTGGTGTCGGTATACCCTAGCATTCCCCACGTGCCTCTCAGATACTGTATTGTACCTTGCAGTGTTGTAGAGAATGTGGTTGGTAGGTGCTCCTGATGTCCAAGTCACGTTCAAAATGAGCCCGGGGGGTACCTGCAAAGCCACTCCAACACTAAAGTCAATTGAGAATAGCTGAGTATTGCAGGAAAGGATAGATTATATGTACCTTTTGTGGCTATGCGAGCCAATATTTACAATGATCAAAGCCAACTGTGAGTCGTTGGATTGATCGGGTGCATCTGAGCCATTGATGCGTAATAAAGTGGACTTTGGATATGGATCACCCTCTATATATAGTCACTCCTAGCTCTGCCTCAATCTTCCAGTCATCCTTACTATGATAATCATTTAGTGTTTGAAGCACCTAAAATCAAGGAGTAGTGGGTAAAATCCAACGTATATAGCTGAGTGGGGGTTATTCTTAGGCGAATAATACTAATTTCGATTGTGGTTAGTTGTGGCTAGCATTGTGACGAATAAAGACAAAGTTGCAATGCAATGATAAATACATTTTTCGTAAATATTTAGACACAATAAATCAAATACAATCTATTTTCAAGCTTTTTTTACGTTCCTTTACACCATGCCTTTCTTTAGTCTACTTGAGAGTAATCAAACCATCCAAAGTCTAATCCTAACACTCTTTGGAGTAACTAGAGAACTCACAGCTGATGAACAACAATCCTTCCTCAACGCAATTACTCAAAGGTTGAACAATCCTTTTTCTACCTCACATAGTTTAAAGTTTGACAACAATATGTTTATCACAACTATGAGGTATCTAATGAAAAGTATTACAAGTTTATTTAAGAAGTATTTATAGTTGATTTACAATTTAGACTTGCATCAATATTCAAATAAGTTGTGTGCACAAGTTTATTAAGATTCACAATCTCTTTGTTCATTTGTTTCAGATACATGCGTGTAGATTGTTCAACCATAGAGACTTAGTTTTATATTTCCCCTCTATGTTTCATTTGGTTATGTAATGTGTATATGTCAGATTACACCCGAGTTACTGGTTGGTACTCGAGGAAGTTTACATATTGGTTATGATTTCAAAAGCAAAAAAATTGTATAAATTATAAATGATGTAACACAATTGAACTTGAGTTCCGTTTATGTATGAAGTTATCGTATTATGTACTCTCTTTGGACTAAATTATATGCCAAAAAAAGAAGCAATTTTTTGGACTAGACTCAAATATACGCAAGTTTCAACTAACTCAACTATATTTAATGTTATTTTTCAATAAATACCCTTATTTAATTGTTCCTAACTATTCCCTTGGGTAGGGTTTAGCAAGAACACAGAATATAGTATGTGAGAAGTAAAATGTTCATCCTCTTTTCATTGGCCTCATGGGCATATATTTATATTACAATACGTCATTAAAGCTCATAAATGCTCATAAAGGTACATGAATGCCGCGAGATCTCAGACGAGATTCTCGGGCTTGCCTAATATATCTAACAGGGCTTTCGCCTGAGGCCGAGCCTACTAGAGCCGTCGGGCCTTTGGCCGGGAGGTGGTCTGTGCGCCGGCCTTGGTGTGTCGCCTTGGTGATGAGGGCGCGGTGACCTTGGTCTTCGTCTTCTAAGCCCAGACGAGTCGGCTAGGAGGTGTATCATATCCGAGCCTTCCTGGGTGATCGGCTGGGAACATTAATTATACTTTTACAACTAAGAGTTTTGCAAATTCGAAAAAAATAAAGTTATATTAGGAAAATTAGTTTATTTTTTATTAAATTTAAGAACATTAAATTAATATAATTAACACTCTTAATGAGATTAAGTTTTTTTCGTATAAATGAATTCATAATAGTATGTTAATATTTAGTGGTAATTCCAAATAATATAGTTATGTGTTACATCATTTTGTAGTTACTTACTTTTAAGAAAAAAAAAGTTTTTCAAAAAGTAAAGGAGTAAAGGACCAAAAATTTAAAAACACACGTGTCATTTACAAAAGGGAAAACAAAATAGGGTTTTTTTCCCACCAAGTTTCCATATACCCCCATCAAATAGTGAATTCCCAAAATGCCCTTTAAAAAACATTTTTTTGACAAAATTACACGAATCGTATATATCTCTTTTGAGACATATATACGATGTGCAATCTTTAGGCATCGTATATATGTTCATTGTGCGTATATACAATTGATGTGTTTTAAGTCAATCGTATATACGCACAACGAACATATATACGATGATGCTTAAAGATTGCACATCGTATATATGTCCCAAAAGAGATATATACGATGGGCTTATTAGTATTTGTTAACATTGTGATTTTATTAATTGCTTATAATTTGAAGTCTCGTGATTTGATTAACATCAACGGTGTAGATATCTTGGATAAAATAAACACGTATAATTACAAAAACACGATATAGTAATAGATACACGTGTAATACAAAAAAGGTGTGAATCTATAAGTCGTCAATAGAATCATCGGCTAAATCGACACATCTAGGCGCATCACCGGGAGTGGGACGATGCACTGAAGGACACATAGACTGCCAGAGGGTAAAACGACCGGCATACGGATGCAACCATGAAGTGACTCGACGATGAGTAGTCTTTGTACCATCATGCGGGCAATAGGAGGCAATGCATAACCGGGAGAGATCGAAAGATGCAACAAGGTCAACGTTCATTATTTAAAGCAATCGTATATACCTTCCATTTAGGTATATACGATAGAAGATTAAGTGAGTCCCAGTCAGAATGAATTCAATGCAATCAAAATAGTGATTTATGGCAGGGGTATTCTGGGAATAACGTAAAATGGTGGGGCTGGGAGGGGGGATGAGGTTGGGAGGTATAAAAAAACTCACCCAAAAAAAAATCACCGAAACCCAGACACAGCACATACCCGCCACAACCCTTATAACCCCAACTCAACTCAAGGATCCAAATCCATTGAGTAACCCGAACGTTAAAACCGCTTCCTCTCTTTTCTCTCTCTAGCGTATATAAACTTCTTTTCCCGGCCACAACCCACTTTGCAAATCACTACCAACACATTCATTCCTCTCCCAAACCTCTCTCTCTCACACTCACACCCACACTCGTTGCTGCACCGCCGCTTTTTCCTTCTCGCATTCGCGGTTTTTCTTTACATTCAATTTCTCTGTTTTTTTCTTCCGGTAAATGGTGTTACCTGGTTCGGGCGAAGAAGAGAAAGGTTCCAACTCCATGACGACGACGAGTCCTAAAAGATCAAACCGTCTTCACAATTTCTCGTTTCCGTTCTTGAAGTGGGGGACACAACGTCACATGAGGTGCACCAGCGCGGCCGACGGAAACGCCGTCGGAGCTTCAGGTAGCGGCGATCGGCGTTCTCCCGAGTCTAACTCCGGTGAATCCACAGCGACACGGAATCCAGCGAGGGTTTCAAAACGGAAACTTTCTGTAGTTTACGGCAATGATGAGGAAGAGATCGCGGTGGTGAGAAAAAAACTGATACTTGATCTGAAAACCGCAGCGGATAGATTGAAAGATGCGATTTTTAGAAACGAGGAGAAGGAAGAGGAGGTTCAAGAAGAAGCGCGAGAGTCAGAGACAGTGCGGCGTTGGAATCTGAGAACGAGGCGAGAAGAGTGTAAAACGGCGGCGGCGGTTCCGGTTATTGCCGGAGAGATTAAACGCGATTGTTCCTCGCCGGTGAGAATTGACGGTGCTGTGAAGTTAACGAGGTTGAGAAGAAACAATTTGGAAAAGACGCAAAGAGCTAAATTTTCCGTGCCGTTATCGAAGAAGGAGGTGGAAGAAGATTTCATGGCGATGTTGGGCCAGCGTCCACCACGGAGGCCCAATAAGAGGCCCAAAAATGTGCAGAAGCAGTTGGATGTTAGTTTCCTTCTCCTTTCACTCTCTCTGTTTCATTTCATAACATTGCTTGTGTTTTGTTTTTCGTTGCAAGATTTTGAATCCATGATTTGATTATTTATTTATTTTGCAGACTCTTTTTCCTGGATTATGGTTAACGGAGGTAACGGCTGATATGTACAAGGTTCTTGATACAAATGAGAATGGGAAGGGGCGTCGCTCTGCGAAGGGGAAGGACAAAGATGAATCTCTGTGACTGTGAATGTGAGTGCGTGAAATAGAATTTTGATGCTGCAATGCAATTAGTTCGTTCATTCATTTGTTTATAAGCATAATTCGCCACGGGTAAAATGAATAGTGAACTTCTGATGATAGAAGAGAACGCCACGTCACGCCGTAATTAGCTGACATTTTAGTTTTTAGTACTCTGCAACCATATCAACTTCTGTGGGCATTTTTGAATTTTCAATTCTGGTAATAGTAGATGATGGCATTGACAGTAATTCAAATTTTGTAGTTAAGTGCCTCAGTTTTCTTAGTATTGTTAAGTTTGCTGTAAAACACATCCAAACAAACAATATTCCGCATAATCCAGTCCAAACACATCAATTCAAAAATCAAAGCATTATGGTTTCGTTTTAAATTTTCAAACACGCGTCATTTTCGTAAAATAGCGTTTTTGACTCTAAAATTCTCGAAACTTCGAAATTTGAAAATCATTCAAACATAGTTCAAAACGATGTTTAGAATTCCCTAAGCGAGTAAAACTCACCTTTCGTGATGAAAATCACGAAATACCGAACTCTAAGAAATTCTACGGTTCCCACAACACGAACACGATCCCAAAACGAGCTCCGATCACCACCGAACTAACACCGACAGCCCCCACTATTATCTTTTGCTTCCAATCGATCCAATCTACAATAAATTAGCACAAGATCGCTTATTGAGCTTCCTACACCCAATATCCAAATTTTTAATTTCGCAAAAACTCAATTTTTCCTCAATTTGAGCTTCAATGGTAACTTGACATTGAGTAGGAATTAGGGGTTAAAGTGGTACCAATAGAAAGAGGAAGAAAAATGGAAGAAAACGAGACGAAAAGCCCCACTTACCCTAGCGTTGATTTGAGGGAGATCTTCCTCCTCTTCCTTCTTCTCCTTCGCTCTCTTCTCTCTCTCTCTTTCTCTCCTGCCCTCTGTTCTCACTCTCTCTCTCGATGGCTTTTTCTTTCTTTCTTAATTCCTTTTCTTTCTTTTATTCCTTCTTATTTCTTTTATTTATTCCATCCAATTTAGGAGTGAGACAAAGATTTTGGATATTTTCGATGTCTCGAGAGATCATTTTGGGTAAGTGGTATGAATACTAAAATACCCTTAGTGTTCCAATTTCCAATCCGTTATGCACTTAAATTATTTTCTCTAGCAATTATAAATTGCTTTCGTAATGTGATCTCATATCCGTGACTTGATTTATTACCTATTCGAGTAATAAATCACTCGTTAATTTCATAAATCGAAATTTAAAAATTAGGGATGTTACAATCACCCCAACTTTTAAAAATTTTGTCCTCAAAATTTGCGAAAACATAACCCAATAAAATAGATATGGATTTCACCCATATGCCATCTACCGGATCTCCATTGGTCACCACTTTGACCATTGCAATCGCCCTCGCCCAAGGTGCCTTTCGCGCTTGTTCATGCTTAGCCAAGATAGATAAATGGAAATACTTACAAGATTACCTTATCACTATTTCCAATTCTAATTGTCTTCCTTCCATTACAATGGAGTTTTCCATTTCCTCCCAGCTACCATAATACATACTTGAAGTATATCTTCAAGTATCGGATTAGTTCGTTCTGACGTACACTTTAATTCCTAAAGCCTCCTTTAAACTTTAAGTTGTGATCTGACACCGTCTTTGTAAAAATTCCATGCAATCTGATGATATGGTTCATATACACTTCTACTAACTTGGATACTTTAAAATGTTCCTAACGGAATATAGGGAGCGGATTTGGTCAATCGATCCACACTACCCCATTAGCATCGTTACCGACTTGCCCTCTTGGCCAACTATAACAAAATCCATAGAGGTATCTTCCCATTTCCACATTGGAACCTCCAATGGTTGCAACTTGCTTGCGTGTTTCTGTGCTCTGCTTCTAATCCTTCGTCGAGTCAAGCTCTTAGCTACAATTTCCATAATACCCGATTTCATACTGCCACTCTCTCGATTCAAATAAGAATCCTTAAACGGTAATTTATTAATTAAATTACAATAATCGCAATTCATTATCCGAATTGCAATAATAATCGTAATTCGTAATATGAATTACAATAGCATCTTAATGGATCCAGGGTGAATCAATACTAACTCGATAAACTTCCTCAAAAATCGACTCTTATCATTAATAACGTTGGGTACACAACCTACCATCTAATAGATAATACTACCACCGCCTTGGGTATAATTGGGTAATCATTTCGAGATTGTAGCTCAACGCCAATCCCTGTGGCTTCACCGATTAGATTTCTCAAAGCGTTCAAATTCGAACGTGCCTTAACACTATCCGACTCTCCTTTGCGCCACTTTGAGATTCAATTCTCTAAAAGATCCCAACAATGACATTTCGTGGATGGTCAATTCCACCATGTGGATAGATTTCCTACTCCATGGGTCTCATTACAACATTGGTTTTCCAAAATAATACTTTAATGAAATGAACGAATTAGACATATTCAGAGGATACAAACTCTGCTTTGGATGTTAAACATACTCATATAAGTGGAAACATAACATGGAATAAGACATATAGTCTCATTCAACTTCATTGATACTTTGCCTACTTGATTGTTATTCATTCAAGTTATGATCGAAAGCGATATTTCAAACTGTGTGATCACTAAAGACTTTACAACTAGACCCATAAAGATAGTGTCTCCGATTCTTTCATCGTAAACTATAGCTGCCAACTCCTAATCATGAGTTGAATACTCTTCTTCATGTGGCTCCAACTATTTAGATGCATAAGCTACCACCGATTTTCCGAATAATCACACTTTCTAACCCCTCCCCGATGCGTCACATCAGTAACTTTGGATTTCCAAATGACGGACCGGGAGAATTAAGATTGGAGCAAAAGTAAATTGCGATTACAACTCTAGGGAAGCATCCTTCCAAATCGTCATTCCAAATAAATTGTTGGCCCTCGCGAGCTAACGAGATAAGAGGAAAACTAACTATTAGAATCCTTGAATAATTCTTCGATAATAACCAAAGAAGTCCTAAAACTTCGACTTCACCGCCGCTTTGCCAAAGCTAGGATCGACCGCAATTCTGCTGAGAAATCACGTGATCCAAGAACTCCACTTCGTCATCCGTGTCACTCTGCGATGGCTTGGCATATAACTTCTTCTCTCGAAGTAACCTCGAAACAATACGGAGATGTTGCACAAGCTCCTTAATAGTCTTTGAGTACACCCAAATACCATCCATGATTACCACCACGCCTCACAAGCACTCGATCCGATTATATCATTACCTTAGATCAATTCTTTGAGAAAGCAACCGCACCTTGAAGTTGGTTAAGTAAATCATTTACCCTTGACAATAGATATCTATTCTAGATAGCCACTTGTTCAAATTAACGATAATTGATACACAACCTCATACTCCCATCAATCTAGTTGACATGTAATGCAGGAGCACCACCTGGAGAGACGTTCAGTCGAATAAATTCCTTTGAGGTTAATTCCCCAAGTTGGGGTTCAGTTCATTTGATTCTAAGGAAGACATTCAGTAAGAAGCTATGGCTATTGGTTCCGTACCTGGAACTAATTCTATAGAAAACTTTATCCGGAAATACATCTAGGAAAATTCATTGATAACTTGAACAGATGATAAATACAAACCAATTCCAAGTGAGTTGCGCACAACACAAAAAAATAAAAACTTCCGTACATAGAAATAAAGACTTGCCATCCGGAGGAAAAGTCTAACCACTTCCTTAATGGTCCGAAACAATCCACAAATTCAGCAGAGAACCAAATGGTTCTATTAAACAATCTTCTCAAACATCGGTTCAATGATGAGGAGACACAAATAATCCTACCCGATTTACATAAGCTATAAGGATAAACAACGGGTAGCTTTATTGTCATACAATATGCTAACATATTTATCACCGAGGAAACTTGTACCCTTCTAAAGATTACCCTCAGGCTTGATTGTCTGAGCTTTAAGGGTTCCTAATTTAGCATTACCGTGCATAATGACCCTCCTCCTTGCAACAGGAGCACAGATTTAATCCCCATTGACATTTAACACAATTATACTCTTACCATAGGACACTTGCTAGGCTTTGAGGAATCCAGTTTTCAGTACTTGCTAAACCAAAGCCAGGTAATTATTCACAGTAATGAAAACTAAATCCTTGTTCCATATCACCTCAAAGACCTTCCGTAACTCTAGTCATATTCCAGACATCTTCTCAGTAGCATACATACTTCCAATATATAGAATTGATCTAATCTCTCAACATAGCAGCATACTTCCTAACCGACATAACACTCTACTTTAAATTAATACGTTACGCCTGTTTACACGCTTACGAATCAAGGAAACGAATCGATTCAGAAATCGTTCTTTGAAATGATTCCGAGTAAAAGGAATACCTTAGGTTTGCATCCCAACATGAGTGTTAGTCTACTCGGAATGTGCATCCTCATCCAGAGCATTCGTAGAATAAATCACTTTCCTTCCTCGTTACATGACAAGGTGGTGAGAATTCTTTCCATGACGCCTCTACCTGCATACATGTCACCATCAAAATCACCTATCGCTCTTATCTTGATTGAGACTTGGTTCAAAAACCGTGATCATAACTAACTCGATCAACATTGGGTTCCGTAGCCAATACAGAGATTGCACTACAACCTATTAGGTCGGCTTCATAGCATTTCGCAGTATGGCGTAAAGGAAAAAAAACATGATCAAGACTCGCAGCTATCCAAAAGGATATCTCTAACTGCGATCTAAGTTGGGGTTTACTCTAACCATAAGGTAAGGTTATTGTAAAACAATATTTCGGTAACTGATAGACCGGCTAATCAATAATTAGGATTCCGGGGTGTCCGTTAATCTTAACAGATCTTACGATACTGTCATTATTCCCGCCTAAAGGCTTTTCTTAATTGTAGTTCTTTGTATGACCTACAATAACTTCCACTGCAATTTTACAATTGCACTTGGTTCACTGATTGAACATTCGCCCACAATTTCCTCGAACCAACTTGGCTGCCCATTACTTGCTGCAGAACACCAACTATAGCCCTTTGCTTTCGCTGCGTGCTCTGATAAACTGAAAGGCCAAAATTCCTATAGTGTAGGGTTTGGACATTTTCGGGGCTAAGGCAACCAATCGTTATCATTCCCAGTACCTTGCATGAAAAATTGAGTTGATCAAGCTCAAAGCTTCACATAACATACTGGAAGGTTCTAACAATTGCCTGTCACAGTCCCTAAGTGACTCTATCTAACCTCTTGACCATAAGGTCTCTACGTCCGACTAGGTCGAACCGCTCTGATACCAAATGTAACACCCTAAAAATTTTTCGCGTCTTAAACACGAATTATTCGAAACATTACATATCAGAGTAGCGGAAATATAACTTACAACTTGTATCAAGTCAAGTTATACAATATTTTACAAAGAAACAAAACAGAATATCATAAGCATAAATGCTCCAGTATCCATCTTCCACACAAGCATCAATCGCCGTGCTTCTTCCCTTTTCTTTTATCCTGCTTTCTCCAAAAAAACCACATATGATAGGGTGAGACAACTTGCCTCGATGAGCTTTACCGTGACCCCTAGCCACACTCATGAGCCAATTAAAACATAGACACACGACAAGTTAGTACTTACTCGGATCTCTTAGCAATTCTATTATATGAATTGCGAGAAACATAAAACATAGACACAAACAAGTTAATACTTATCGGATCTCTTAGCAATTCTATTATATGAATTGCGGAAACATGGTAATCCAAGAATGAATTACAATAAAGTTTTATTAATTTTAGTACACCACCAACAACCTAATGAAGCATGGGTGGACCCCTGGTCATAGCCAATAAGTGTACAACTCTCAAAGGCGGAATAATTCTTTTTAACATTGGGGCCTAGGGCCGTGGCTCATGACCGCCCTCCCAGCATACTAACGCATAGAGGTCGTCACCTCAACTCGATATATTTATATATCGTAACATAACGGATAGAGCATATCATTTTCCGCCAAATTATTTCAATTCCATATAGTTTATAATTATAGGTCTCATGGATAGGTTTAGATGATTTATAATCATCCCTAGCCAAATCATAAAAATAGAACATTTCGTTCGGTTTATTTTCCAAGACATAAGTCCACACACGCTCACTAGTTCGGTTTTTCAAATAATAGTAATATTAATCGTTATTTCAAAACCGATTGATTTGTATCAAAATTTCTAACAAAATTTCTACAGAGTTTCCTCTGTAATACTGGACATCCCAAAAATAATATTTACCTCAAAAACCACCCAGGACATCATTTTATTCCAAAATCATTAATTTCGTACATATACAAAATTCTACGGTTTTCCAATAGATTTGAAAATTCAACCGATTCACACTTAACTCTAAAACACATCCAAACAAACAATATTCCGCATAATCCAGTCCAAACACATCAATTCAAAAATCAAAGCATTATGGTTTCGTTTTAAATTTTCAAACACGCGTCATTTTCGTAAAATAGCGTTTTTGACTCTAAAATTCTCGAAACTTCGAAATTTGAAAATCATTCAAACATAGTTCAAAACGATGTTTAGAATTCCCTAAGCGAGTAAAACTCACCTTTCGTGATGAAAATCACGAAATACCGAACTCTAAGAAATTCTACGGTTCCCACAACACGAACACGATCCCAAAACGAGCTCCGATCACCACCGAACGAACACCGACAGCCCCCACTATTATCTTTTGCTTCCAATCGATCCAATCTACAATAAATTAGCACAAGATCAGTTATTGAGCTTCCTACACCCAATATCCAGCTTTAATTTCGCAAAAACTCAATTTTTCCTCAATTTGAGCTTCAATGGTAACTTGACATTGAGTAGGAATTAGGGGTTAAAAGTGGTACCAATAGAAAGAGGAAGAAAAATGGAAGAAAACGAGACGAAAAGCCCCTTACCCGGCGTTGATTTGAGGGAGATCTTCCCTCCTCTTCCTTCTTCTCCTTCGCCTCTTCTCTTCTCTCTTTCTCTCGGGTCTCTCTGTTCTCACTCTCTCTCTCGATGGCTTTTTCTTTCTTTCTTAATTCCTTTTCTTTCTTTTATTCCTTCTTATTTCTTTTATTTATTCCATCCAATTTAGGAGTGAGACAGTATTTTGGATATTTTCGATGTCTCAGAGATCATTTTGGGTAAGTGGTATGAATACTAAAATACCCTTAGTGTTCCAATTTCCACTCCGTTATGCACTTAAATTATTTTCTCTAGCAATTATAAATTGCTTTCGTAACAGTCTCATATCCGTGACTTGATTTATTACCTATTCGAGTAATAAATCACTCGTTAATTTCCATAAATCGAAATTTAAAAATTAGGGATGTTACACCTAATCTACTAAAACACACGTATTCGAATTTCTGAGTAAAAAAAGGAGAAACAGTCATCAACAATAACAAAAGCAGCAGATCTCAAAAAGCAGTAGCAGTCATAATCATTCACAACTAGGAGTCCTAATCAGAAGCTGGAAAAGAGGTTGGTATTAACAAATAACTGTATATATCATTGATAGGAAATTAGCATTAAAACAGTTTATATGGACATGAAAATAATTAGTTTCAGTTTATGCTTTTTTTGATACCGTTAAAAACAATTATAGTATATTTGTATGTGAATGTTTGTATATGAACAAATTAGGTTCAATAATTAGTGTTCCTTAAAAACATATTCAGTTTAAGAATAGATTAGTTTCCTAAAAAAAAATGGAAGAACAAAAATCTGATTTTTCTTAAGAAAACTAATCTGTCTGGTGGAGTTGTTTTTGGGGAAGATTTCTTAAAAATTAGATTTAAGCATTCTTGATCCCCTAATTGATCAGAATCAATTTTTCTAAAAAAAATTATATTCAAGCAAAAAAGGAACCTCTCTCTCTCTCAAAGAAATGTCTTTCTCTCTCTCACCATGATCTGTGAAGCAGCGGCGCTGGAAGGAGAAGTGGAAAACTAGGTCTCCACTTTTTTAGTTGATGGCTTATATAGCCTCTTAATGATTACCTGATTGTTCTTTAAAAAAATTAATTAAAACATCATACCACTATTCACACCACCCCTATTTTAACAACCACACCCTTGCTCATAAATCCAAGGGTTTTTTTTTGAACCCCCACCCCATCCCCTCCCACCCCCACCCACACTGTAATTCCGAAAATGCCCTTCAAAAAATCAGTTTTTTTTACAAAATTTCACCCATCGTATATATGTTTTTTGGGGCCTATATACGATGGGTAATATTTTGACATCGTAGATATGGTCGTTGTGCGTATATACGATTGATGCGTTCTAAGTCAATCGTATATACGCCTGAGGAACCTATATACGATGCGTTAATAATGCACATCGTATATATGTCCCAAAAGAGATATATACGATGGGCTTTTTTTTTGTTAACAGTTAGCATTTTATTAACAATTATTTAAAGTCTCGTGATTTGAATAAACGCGTAGATATATTGGATAAAATAAACGCGTATAATTACAAAAACGCGCTATAATCATATATACACGTGTAATACAAAAAATGTGTGAATCTATCTACAAGCCGTCAATAGAATCATCGGCTAAATCTATACATCTAGACGCATCAGTGTGAGTGGGAGGCTGCACGGGAGGACACATAGACTGCCATAGGGTAAAACGTCCTGCATACGGATGCAACCATGAAGCAGACTCCGGTAAGTAGTGCTGGTGCCACTGTGGGGCAATAGGAGGCAATGGACAAGTGGGAGAGATTGAAAGATTCAACCAGTGTACATTTTGCTTGTTCAGAACAGATATGATTTTCAACTTAGATGAACTGTAAGTGCCTCTCAAAGGCAGATAAGTGTAATTCATAGATAAAGAAAACTGAACCAATGCAACATTATACCTAGTTGCAACCATATACCCCATCTCAGGCAAATCAAACCACTTTGACTCCGGCTGACGTCCGTATGACTCGATAGTTAAAGCTTTGCGAAGCTCTAACAGTCGGTTCTTCCCAAACATGTCGAATACAAGGTTTCCCCCTTTGATTCTGAATCAAAGCTTGCCTAATCAGAGGCCATGAGTCCTCACCCATGTCAAGTCCAACTCCGACTGCTCTAAAACCGCAGTTACCGTCACCTTCAACATCAACAATTTTTTCAACATAATTGCGCACGTGTGCTGGAAGAAACCGTAAGTGGATTTTAGTCTCACCGCTGTGCAGATAATACTCTAGAAGCTCCTCGAGATAATTTGGTTGATCTGCACGTGTAGGAATTTTGGAAGCCCCGGTTTCTTCATCGCTTTACCTCTCAACCACGTGCTCCCACCCAGAAGGATCACGCCTAGCATCAAAAAAATTCCCTTTTTTCTTCTTTGGTGCACCTTTCGTTCTGACTTTTGAATCATTAGTAAACTCGCCATGTTTCTCGCAGCCAAAAACAACCTTATCTCGCTTTCCCCTCTTTCCAGCTTGCTTTCTCGGATCTCACAATAACAACAACTACACCGATAGTTCTACCAACAAATTTGGCCCCTCTCCTCCACACCGCGTGAAAAAAATATCTACAAAATATATAATTTACTAAGTACTTAAGTAAATTAATTCCATTTACCAAACTTGAGTAACCAAAATATACCGTATCCGTCGTGGAAACCGAGTGTAGTATCAATATCAACAGAGCCAACCGAGAGTCGGCATCTCGCTGCAGAGAGGCGGGTCAATATCCGCTCGAACAAAACAGATAGCAACTCAAGAAAAAACGAAAAAATAGCCCATCAGTATATACCTCCTCAACCATGTATATACGATGGGTATTTTTCACATCGTATATACATGGCCCGTATGTATATACGATTAGATCTTCAAAGCCCACTCGTATATAACCTATATACGATGGGTAGTCAACGAAGCATTTAATAATGTAATCGTATATATGCCTTGAAAGACATATATACGATGAGTAGTCAACGAAGCATTAAATAATGCAATCGTATATATGTCTTGAAGGACATATATACGATGAGTATATTTTCGTGTCGATTCAAATATTAAATGTAATCGTATATACCTTCCATCGAGGTATATACGATGCGTTAATATGTGGGTCCCAGTCAGAGTGAAATAAATGAAAGTCAAATTTGGATTTATGGCAGGGGTAAAATAGGAATTACAATTATGGGTGGGGGTGGGAGGGGATGGGGTGGGGTTATAAAAAAAAAACCCTAAATCCAATTCACAAGCCATCAACCCAAGACCCAAAACATGGACTGGGCTTCTACTAAACGCACCCCTTTTTAATACAACCCCATTCCGTTAAATACACCTCTGTTTTACTATTTAAACCCCCTTTCTCGTTTTTTTATTCTCTTCAAACCAAATAAACTCTCATAAACCAAGAACAACAATTAAATAATTTTCTATCCAAAAATCAAATAAAAGGCTACGTTACAACCCTCTAGAGTTCGTTCCGATCAATTAAAAAAAATCATCCGTCCCATCAATCCCCACACACTACTTTGAGCCCAATTATCATTTCCCTCATAAATCACTAAACCATCGCCCACGCATACAACCCTCTAGAGTTCGCTCCGATCAATGACTCGATTGCTTTTGTTTTCTCAAAATTTTAAATTTAGGACAAATAAGTTTATTTATTTACGATATGTTTGCTAAATATATATATATATATATATATATATATATATATATATATATATATATATATATGTCAAAAAAAAAAAAAAACTCAAAAAGGAAATAATCAAAGGGCTTGCACTCCAAAGGTTCATTCAAGTTCCATTGATATAAAGGCAAAGTTTAGTGATCACCAAGTGCAGTTTTCATCATAATAAACTCAGGACTATTATAGCATGAGAGTCGTTCTAAAGACAACCAAAAGGCTTACGCTAGGATCGTCACCTAGATCCTAAATTGGGGCATCCCTTTCACCATGTGCTCACTCAGCTCAAAAGAAAGAGAAACAAAAATCACAAAAGAGTGAAGTCAAAAAAAGAGGATTAAAAAATCCCAGAAAAAAAACAAATTAGAAAAAACAAAGACAAAAGTAGTACAAGTCGTGAGCTGTTGCTTCACACCATTAAAGCATAAGAGATCCTCGTCTAAAACAAACCTCAAACACTTCCTTTAACCTCAATATCCTCCATAAACCCTTAGCCACGTTACAATCCTAAACAAGTCCATCCTACCATGAGACACATCAATTACTGTCTCAATAAAACCTCAAACACTCCTTTGAGCCTAACAACCATTTCCTTCATAAATCATCACCCATTAGCCAAGTTACATCACCAAATCATTTGTCCCATCAAACCTCAAACACTCCTTTGAGCCTAACAACCATTTCCTTCATAAACCATCACCCATTAGCCAAGTTACATCACCAAATCATTTGTCCCATCAATCATCAAACACTTCATTGAGCCTAATAACCCCTTCTTTTTCAAACCACAAACCATTAACCATTAGCCAAATCATACCGCTCAATAAAAAAATCATCCGTCCCATCAATCCCCACACACTACTTTGAGCCCAATTATCATTTCCCTCATAAATCACTAAACCATCGGCCACGTTACAACCTCTAGAGTTCGCTCCGATCAATGACTGATTGCTTTTGTTTTCAAAATTTTAAATTTAGGACAAATAAGTTTATTTATTTACGATATGTTTGCTAAATATATATATATATATATATATATATATATATATATATATATATATATATATATATATATATATATATATATGTCTCAAAAAAACTCAAAAAAGGAAATAATCAAAGGGCTTGCACTCCAAAGGTTCATTCAAGTTCCATTGATATAAAGGCAAAGTTTAGTGATCACCAAGTGCGCTTTTCATCATAATAAACTCGGACTATTATAGCATGAGAGTCGCTCTAAAGACAACCAAAAGGCTTACGCTAGGATCGTCACCTAGATCCTAAATTGGGGCATCCCTTTCACCATGTGCTCCACTTAAGCTTGGGGAAATGTGTCCAGTCCATACCACACCCGCCTACCCACCATATTTGACCACTCCTAAACTCATTACCCTAACTCACACTTTCCACAACCTCACCAAAACAACCGCTTTGAAATCCCATTATCAAGTGGGACAACCCCACCACCCTTCACTCCACCTACAATTGGGGAAATTCACCTACACCCATCTCATCTCCGCTATACTCCCATCCATAAAACCATACCGGGACAATTTCTCAACTCATTACCCTAAAGGCTGCTACTCTAGTCGTGGCAATCTTGTCCTTACCATAAATGGGGCAACACTAAACTCTATGGGTTAAGACAAAATTTCTCGCTTCCAAAGTCAGTGCATTCCCGATTCATCATCTTCTACACCCCTAGCTTGTCACCACTAGACATGGGCAAGTTATGCAATCACCGTCATCAAATCAAAATTGGGGGACAAATCCCGCATTCCTTGGCTTGAAAAACCTACCTTTCATGACCTTGACAAAGATCACTACCATTCACCCCTTCATGTGCCACAAATGTCCTCACCCTAAGCCTTTAGAACCCTAAGTTAACTGACTCATTCATCAATACTTGCACTAACATATGTCTTTACTAAACAAAGCTTCAGAGAGAGAAAACACAAGTTGATCATGTGATGCTAAAAATCCACTTAGGTAACTTCGTGGACATAAACTTCGGTCATCATGGGGTATCATAATGGAAGAGGAAAAAAGCGAGCTTGCAAAAACGATCAAGTACTTTTTCATATCAATGTCTGTAGATAAGGACCTTGAGAATGCCGAAGTTTGAATCAAAACTAATTTTTCCAAAGAATGATCAATATTCACCCACGTCTCTCACATCCAAAGTCTCACATCTCATCATCGCAAAAAAAATGTTTCTACACCCAAATCAATCATTTCATATCACCGCACCATGCGCCATCGCATTTGCATTCAAACATTTCATTCACATTCGCATTTCATGCATTTATTAAAAAAAACAAAAAACTAAAAAACAAAAAGAGAAAAGAATCCCAATATTTTGTTCCTCTAATATCCGCACTTTAAGCGTTGATCTCATATTATATCACAGATCACCAGGTTGATCCCTCAGATCCCAAGTGGTCCTTCGAGCGGTGGCCCTGCTGGCCCAGTGTCGCAACGCCGAGTCGAGCTCGACAGACCTTCGCAGACCCCGCGTGGTCCTTCAGACTAGTTGTGTCAGCCTAAGACATAGTGGACGTCCTATATTGGTCAACATATCGCCTCGGATCCGATCTTGACCCCGCCGCCGAATATAAAGGCCCTCGCATCGCTTTATTAGTACCGTAGAGTAGCTAGTAGCGCCCTTCGCACTACCACGATGGTCCTCTATTAAGGCCTAGGCAGCCTTCTAGACCCCGAGTGGTCCTTCAGAGCCTTAGTGCTCCTTTAAGGCCCCAAGTAGCCCTTCAGAGCCTTAGTGCTCCTTCAGATCCCGAGTGATCCTTCATTTTGTTCGCGGTTAATGCGCCAAGTGTTAATCATTCCTCCCCCATTCTCAAACCCTTCGCTTCCTCTTAAACAGACAAAATTGACGTCTATTCAATCTTTATTTCTATTTCTACTATGAAAAGTTGAATACACTTCACCATTTTCTAGTAAAATATAAATAAAGAGGGGCAGCTGTTATACCCCAATTTTGTCCGAGTTCTTGTTAATTGTATTTTAATTTATTAAGTCGCATATTCAGTTTGGTATTTGTTTTATTCAACACAAAATAATATGTCAAAAAATTAATAAAAATCAAAATTAAAAAATATTAGCTTTACAACCCTTAAAAAAATGTCCAAAAGTCCCAAAAAGTACAAAAAATAATATTTTAAGATACACAAAAAATGGCATCCGAAAATAATAAAAAAAATACAAAATAAACACAGCTCTAGCCCAAATAATACTTGGGCTTGGATCCTTTATGCTCTCTCAAACCCTAGTCTTGGTCCTCAAGTCTCAATCTCAGATCTGAAAAATAAGAGAAATAAGGGTAAATCAAAATCATTAATGCAAAACCTAGTATTTATTATAAATAGATAGTCAAATTCAGTGAAAAGGAGACAGAGAAACCAAGGAAGAACAGGCTGCAAAATCACCTAAAAAGGATTAGGATTCAACATCAGAATCCTAATCTACTAAAACACACGTATTCGAATTTCTGAGTAAAAAAAGGAGAAACAGTCATCAACAATAACAAAAGCAGCAGATCTCAAAAAGCAGTAGCAGTCATAATCATTCACAACTAGGAGTCCTAATCAGAAGCTGGAAAAGAGGTTGGTATTAACAAATAATCAGATATATCATTGATAGGAAATTAGCAATAAAACTGCTTTATATGGACATGAAAATAATTAGTTTCAGTTTATGCTTTTTTTGATACCGTTAAAAACGATTATAGTATATTTGTATGTGAATGTTTGTATATGAACAAATTAGGTTCAAATAATTAGTGTTCCTTAAAAACATATTCAGTTTAAGAATAGATTAGTTTCCTAAAAAAAATGGAAGAACAAAAATCTGATTTTTCTTAAGAAAACTAATCTGTCTGGTGGAGTTGTTTTTGGGAAAGATTTCTTAAAAATTAGATTTAAGCATTCTTGATCCCCTAATTGATCGATTCGTTTTTCTAAAAAAATTATATTCAAACAAAAAGGAACCTCTCTCTCTCTCAAAGAAATGTCTTTCTCTCTCTCACCATGATTCGTGAAGCGTGTAAGGCTGAAGGAGAAGTGGAAAACTAGGTCTCCACTTTTTTTAGTTGATGGCTTATATAGCCTCTTAATGATTACTTGATTGTTCTTTAAAAAAATTAATTAAAACATCATACCACTATTCACACCACCCCCTGCTTTTAACAACCACACCCTTGCTCATAAATCCAATTCACAAGCCATCAACCCAAGACCTAAAACATGGACTGGGCTTCTACTAAACGCACTCCTTTTAATACAACCCCATTCCGTTAAATACACCCCTGCTTTACTATTTAAACCCCTTTCTCGTTTTTTTATTCTCTTCAAACCAAATAAACTCTCATAAACCAAGAACAACAATTAAATAATTTTCTATCCAAAAATCAAATAAAAGGCTAAGTCGGTTGTACAAAGTCGGTTGTACAACCGGGTTAGTCATTATTCTAGGACCAATGAGTCAGATAGTTCAAAGAATCCTAAAAATTTATAAAAATGTAAATAAATCATTTTTCCTAAAAATAGGGGACTAAGCTCGGTTGTACAACCGGTTAGTCAATGCTTCTAGAACTAATGAGTCAGATAGTTCAGGAGTTCTAGAATACCTATTCTAAAAGCAACTCACCTCACATCAAATAAACTTCTTTAAAAAAACCTCAAAAATACTTTCAAAAGTAGGGGACTAAGTCGGTTGTACAATCAAAGTTAGTCAACATCCCCAGAATCGGTGGTCATGCAGTTCAAGGAATCCTAAGACCCTACACTAAAAAAACACCAACCAACAAACCTTTTTCAGGAAGAACTACGTAGCTTTGATTCCTCCATTGCATCCGGAGGTACGTAGGAGCAAGAGACTACTCTTGTCAAGCACTAAAAATTAAAAATTCAATTAAGTCTTTTTCTCCATAAATAAAAGGGTAAATATTAAAATATAATTAATTAGACAAAGGATGTCGTGGGGTGCTAGGACCTTCCCCACGCATAACGACTCCCGAACCCTAAACCTGCCTTGTCCTAAACATAAAGGGATTTTCCGAATTTGCCCTTAAACTAAAATTTGGTGGCGGCTTCCTTTGAACCTTCGAAGAATCCTTTCCCGGATTTTTCGGTCACTACAAAACCGAATCGTGGTGATAGGATCCCAAATTTTAGACACATCAGATTCAACCGACAGTTCTAATGAATGACTTACATAAATATATAGATCTGTTTTAATCAACGACTTACATTAATATAAAGATCGAAACATAAATATAAAACATCCAAAGAATAGAAACTACTGAGATGGTGGGGAAACACGACGAAGGATCTCAACAACAATCATTCGGCTTTCGACACACAACTGAAAAGGACTCCGAAGTTGAAACATATCATGCATGCCCATCATCTTTCGAACGTCATCGTCGTTCTTCACATCCATTATGCCCCACCGAACATGATTATTATCGCCCATAATGGGGTAGCGATAAATGATATGAGTTACTTCTTGCTCCCCACCCTCCAGCTGCACATTACTCGTTAGTTTTTCTTTGAGAGCAACAAAGGTGATGTTGTCATCAAGCCTGCAAAAAATCGGTTTTGGACTACAAAAATAGACACCATTGTGTGAAAGAAGCGAAACGTAATAGGTCTATTTATAGGGAAAATATGAAACCCTAAAGAAGATTTCCATTGTTGATGAAAAATGGTCGGCAAAATGTAGATCGTTGAAAGTGTCGACAACATCAAGGTCATTTAAAAGTGTCGGCAAAATCTAGACCGTCCAATACTAAATCAAGTTTGCTCCAACTAAAATAAACAATCACATAAATAGACAATATCTAGAATACACATAAATATAAAACATCCAAAGAAATATCCATACAAATAGAGAATGATCCAAAGAATTAGAAAATATCCCTCTAAGCGTGTCCAAGCGTCCTACTGTGTGTTGCAGACCTTCCTGGCATACACATTACCAAACCTCCTCCTAAGTCTACGGAAAGGGTTCACTAGCCTCTTGATCCGGTCAAGTATGCTCCTTGTTGGCTCTGGGATATTCCCTTCCATGGTGTGTTTATCTCATCAACTAAATCTATCAGCTCTGGTACCATTTGTCAAGCAAATGACATAATTATTAAAACAAGTAGATGTTTAATAAACTAAAAAAATGCAAATAACATGAAAAAGACGTACCTCTCTGGCATCAGGCTCATCCTCAAGGTGTACCTAATGCGCATGTGAGGATGTGAGACAATGGGAAACCAATCAAAGTATCCTGGCACAGTGTTTGAGGAATACGGTCTACACAGAGGCCCCCGCTCCACCAAATGTAGGTCAAACTATTTCCACATCTCATCACAGTGCTCTAGGGTACAGACAACTCGAGTAGGATGTTTGGGGTCTTGTGGGATGCCATGTAACTGATCAAACTGTCTAATGATGCGATCTGGAAAATAGGGCACCATGAACCCCCATGATGTAAGAAGCCTCTGAACCTAGCCATCATCTCGAATGGTCTATGCACCC
Organism: Oxytropis ochrocephala; assembly: GCA_020916435.1. NCBI lineage: Eukaryota > Viridiplantae > Streptophyta > Magnoliopsida > Fabales > Fabaceae > Oxytropis > Oxytropis ochrocephala. The sequence goes on along the minus strand of CM037092.1, from coordinate 61,192,639 downwards.
TATGGGCTGTCTAGGGGTCCCAGGTGACCTAATCTCGATCTAGCCGGTCAAGAGCTAGTCTGACCGCCTTACTGCTAGGGTCCTTCACACACTACCACTACTTTGCCCGTGGCTGTCTCTCATCATATGCAGGGTCCACCACCTTGGATCCAAAGTTTGCACCCTGAAAGTGCTCATAAACCCACCCTTGTAGTGAACATATCATAGTTTGATTAGTAACCCTAAAGTAACCCTATAGCAAACTGAAAAAATAATAGAATATATTTTATACCTGGAGTTCTACCAAGAAAACAAATTAAAAAACCAAAAAACACAGAAAAGCTACTGTCAAATGACAGTTCAGACATGCCCATCCGAGCCTGTTCGGACATGCCCATCCGAACTAGTGTGTTTTTCAATTTAGCATATACAACTTTCGGACCCCCCCTAACCGATCGTGGTCGGATTGTCGTATCCAAACACATTCGTTTTCGTTTGTTCGGATGCGAGTGTTCGATTCAAGCTATTTTGCAGAAAAAAATGAAATGACAGTTTTAGGCGTGAGGAGCTTAAATCAAATGGAACGATGAGAGAGTGTAAGAGGAGGCGAGGAAACCCTAGTAGATGAGTAAGAGTGTGAGTGGAGGAGATGAGTGAGAGATTGGAGGAGATGAGTGAGAAGGAGAGAGAGGGGTTAGGGTTCGGATATGGTAGGCAGGGAGAATGTGAGGGGGAGTGAACGAGTGTGAAGGGGTTAGAGGGAATGTTTAATTTTTGGGAAATTTTAAATTGGGGGTAGTTTGGGGTTTTTTAGGTTTTATGGGATATGTTTGAGTAGGAGGGGGTGTGGGAAAAGTAATGCCCTTTTTTTTGTTGACAAAGAAGAGCCTATTTGTTTGATTGCTTGAATTCATTGTTGTTTGACTTGCTTGATTTTTCTATCAAATGAAATCGTGAGTTTGTGCAAGACGAATGGGTTTTGCGCAGTTTTGTTAAGCATGGCATCTCTTTAGTTTGCATATTAGATAAAGCTATGAGTTCAGTCCTGGTCAGAGAAGAAGGAAAAGATCAAAAATTAGTGTATTTCTGCAGCAAGGTGTTAAAGGGAAGATAGAAAAGTTGACACTTGGTCTCATCACTTCAGCCCGACGTTTAAGACCCTATTTTCGGAGTCACAAGCTTATTGTCTGAACCGACCACCCTATAAAACAAGTACTGAGTATTGTATCGCCTTTGCTCCCACAGAGGGATCAAAGCACAAGTGTTGGCAGACTTTGTGGTGGAACCGCCACTGAGAAACCAAAGATCCATCTGCTTTCGAATGGACGCCTTTGATCTGCTCACCCAACATGAAAGGTAGCGGGGCCAGAATAACTCTGGAGGGACTTGAAGGCCTCAAGATTGAACAATTTCTCAATTTTAAATTTCGTGCTAGTAACAACCAGGCAACATATGAAGCTCTTATAGATGGGATACTACTCGCCCGAGATCCGTGAGTCTAAAACCTAAAGGTCATAAGTGACTCTCAACTAGTGACAAGCTAGGTCTCAGGTGACATTCAAACTAGGGACCTCCAGCTAGCAAGATATTGCCACCTTTTGAAAACCACAGTGTGATAGAATAGTTTACAACTTTGGGTATGATTTTCTTACCAATACTTACAAGGTGGCTAGCATTTGGATATGGACAGTCCAAAGGTGATAAGTGCCCACTCACTGAAACTGGTGAAAGTTGCTCCAGAATGCAATCCAAAACAAAGAATTTGAAAAAAAAAAAAAACAAAGAGGATGCAAATTGAAGCAAATGGGGAAAGACTTACTTTTGACCAACACCATCTATGGTCGTCACCTACCGCCACTGTCACTCGCCGCATGCTCTCTACCTCTACCTCTACCTCTCCTTCCGCCTTCTCACCTTCTCGCGTCTATCCCTATCTCTCTCACTATTCTTTTTTAATTTTCTTTCGTCCCCACACATTGTGCTTTCCTTTCTCTCAAGCCGCTATGATGGCGATGTTTTGGGATTAGGGCTCTCAATGAATTGTGCACCCCTTTTTGATAACTAGAGCAACTTTTCTACTCATTTGTTATGAAATATTATTATGGGATGTCCATTGCCCTTCACCTCCCACCATTACTTTGTGTAAGTGGTATTTTATGAGTAACTACTCATTTTCCAATCCCTATCCTATTAATAGGGATCACCCTCATATGTAAAGACTTACACTTGTGAAGAGAAATAATAAGACTTTCATCTTCTCTCATTATTTTGTTCTTCTTCTTGCTATAACTTTGATTATTTCATAACACGTTATTAGCACGAAGCTCTTACGGTCTAAGTTCTACCAACCTAAGGTATGTAAATAGGTATCGATAGTTTGAAATATAGCTATTTTGGAATAGAAATGTTCTACATATTGTGATCAAAGTATGTGATCAAAGTATTGGGAATAGTTGTTCACTGGACTGAATTACCTTTTTGTTCTGGACTGGGCCACGAGGCCCACTTAGCCACTTGGATCCGAGTCAACCCAGCTACTATAGACTCTGGTCCACGACCTAGCACTCCATGATGGACCATAAGGTCCATGCGCTACTTGGACCTTGGCATGCGAAACATTGGGATAGCATTGGCCCATCTCCCTTTAATCCACATTCAAAGGCCCAAGTCCAGTAAGCCTCGACGGCTCAGATGATCCCGAACGATCCAAAAGCTCAGAGTCATTTGATGAAACTCAATAAATAGTGGTTCTCATAACCACATAACGTATGTTTCCTTCAACCCCGCATCCTCCACGATTCTCTACTGACTTGAGCGTCGGAGTGTCTTTGCAGGTACCCCCCTCTCGTCAACACACGGAGATCCGACCGTCCAGGAGCACTACTGATCGCATCCGATCCGACACGGAAAAGACAACTACGCAATGTAACATTGGCGATCACAGTGGGAGATAACACGTCTCCTACCTAGGGCTGTTCATGGTTCAGTTCACAAGGAGAATCGCATCGAATCGTGTTAACGATTCAAGACGAAACTAAATCGAACTATCTTAATAGTTCAGTTCGGCAATTCGAACCGAACTGTTTAAATTTTGAACTATTTTTTTGAACCGTCGACTCCGAACTATCCGAATTGTTAAGCCCAGACCGTTATCCTTACACATGCTACTGCTTCCACCAACAGACAGAAAACCATTAAGATACCAATGTTATTCTTTACCAGTAAAAAGTCTTAAAATTTCTCAACACAGTAAAACGAAAAGCAACAAAAATTAAACACATTTATCACAAAATCTTGTTAGATCAACAATTAGACTACACCTAAAAAAGAAATTCTAATGTAACATTGCTCTAATAGCACTAAAGCATAGAAAGCATAGAAAGCTTCCATGATAAAATTAATATCCATTCAGCTACAGAGAATACGTTTGCAGAGGGAGAGATTAGGGGTTAGGGTTCATCGTTGGGTGCTTGGGGTTGGGGTTTGATTTGATTTTTCGATGGTGTTTGGAGTTAGGCTTTGCAGATTAAGGGAAATGTTTTGGTTTCAATGCACTTTAGTTCAAATGGTTCAGAACAAGTGTTTTCGTGTTTGATAGTTTCAGTAACTATGTGTGGCCTTAACAGTTAACAGTTCACTAACCGAACCGAGCTTAACAGTTTAGTTAGTGATCTGCCTTTGAAATAACAGTTAGGTTCTAAACTGTTTGTAAAGTTCAGTTAATTTTGGTTCGGTTCGGTTCAATTCAACAGTTTGGTTCACCTTTTTAGTTCTGATGAACAACCCTACTCCTACCTGATATTTTGACAGAGAACTCGCTCCCGGTAGCTCATGGCACCCCGTGTCAGATCCCATGCCAAAGCACCATTGATACTCAACCTTTGACCTATGACACTTCTGAGGGTGTGGCGGTTATCGTTTCACTCACTGATGACGTTCCGACTCCTTAGCCCAAACAAGCCCCAGCTTCCTAGTCGGCTCCTGCCCACGAGGGCGACACGTCCTTTCCAGCTGCACGATCAATTTAAGTCTTGACTCTCGCCCATGAGGGCGACGTGTGCATATAAGCTGCCCAGCCAACCCAAATCCTAGATCCTCTGGTAAGGGTACAGAAGTCAGCTTTCCTGCCCGTTGGGGGTAAGAAGTCACCCCTCCTACCTGTTAAAGGTACGAGGTCGCCCCTCCTGCCCGATGTGGTACGGTGGTCACCCCTCCTTCTTGGTGAGGTACGAAGGGCGCCCCTCCCACCTAGTGAAGTACGGAGGTTGCCCCTCCTCAATTGGATCCTGCTGTCCATGCTAAAGTTCCAATCCCTGCTCAGACAGTCCAACAAAACCTGAGCCTCTTGACTGGCAGCTCAAATGCAGTGGTTCGGAAAGACGAGCGCCTTACTCAGGAAGAAGGGGTATCCGCACAAGAAATGCCCTTCCAAAGTTACACCATCTGTGTGAGAGGACACTGCCTGCCAGGATTGTAGCCTCGAGGCACTACGGGTCTCCCTCCCAAAAGAAATTCCACCACTCTCCATCTCGAAGGAGATCATATCATCGATCCTCTCCATGCCGCCACAGAGGTCGGAGATCGCCCGCTCCGCCAAGCTCTCCCCGACTACACCTGATAGCACTTGTTGGTCCGATGAGTCCTCTTATGGAAGTTCTTTGCTGGCATCATCCAACTCTCATAATCAATCCCTAAGCTGGACAAATCTCCTAGGTGGCACCGCTACGATTCCAAGTCAAAAAGACCCCCAGAACGATGCGCTTGCCGAGACCGTAATCTTGGAGACAGGTTGCTCGTCGCAGCCCAAGCGCATTCCAAAATGACCCCTTCACGAGAAGGATCAACGACCACCCGACACTGAGGGCATTAGAGAGACCTCCCGTCTTGACTATGACGGGACGAAGAACCCAGAAGGTTGTTTTCATACTTTACCTTGAGAATGAGGTACCGGGGGCAAGAGATCATGTTATGTATAAAATCTTCCCCTCGACGCTTTAGAAGTTCGCTTTAACGTGGTTCCAAAAATTACGGCCAAATTTAGTTTCGTTGTGGAGACAGCTAGCCCAGATGTTCTCGACTCGATTCACTGCTTCCCGTGTGAAGCCCAAGTCCGAATAAGTACTCTGAGCCGTGAGGTAAGGAGAGAACATGTTATGGAGTGGACTCAAGGCCCAATACAATCCAATAGGCCCAACATGGCCCAATACTGTAGTTATAAATATGGCACGAATCCCAAGAATTAGGTACGCCATTATTACTTGTGGTCCTATTCACTGTTCACTAGTGACTTGAGCGTCAGAGTGCTTTCGCAGATACCACCCGCGTGCAACCCAAACTCAAGGACATCAGTGCAACCAACGACCGAACTAAAGGACTACATCAACATCAAACCTCTATTGGTCAAGGTACGATCATTTGGCGACCACAGTGGGAGGCCTGAGCGCTATCCTACCTTCTTCATGGCACCGAGGAAGCACGCCACGCGGGCTTCATCGCAAATCAACCTCTCAGGGCGGAACACCCTTCCGCAGCAAACCCTAGAGGGCGTGCCACTGACTATTCACGAATCACAAGATAATCCTCGCCAAGAGCCATCCGTACAAGGCGGCCGAAGACAAGTCTTACAAAGAGATACACGGCGGCTCAACAACAAAGAGCCTACCGGCGAGCTAGTTGATGTAGGAATTGATGCATCCCTGCCCGAGCATGTGACTCAGGCGTTCTTGCAGATTCTTCAAACCAAAAACCAACTCATTGCCGACCGAGATGAGATGATTTCACGTTTTGAAAGAGGGTCAATCCCTGTCCGCCAGCGAGCGGGTAACGAAGGGCCTTCAACTCAAGTACATCCTTCCCGTAGACACTCAACTCCGCCTCGAAGGAACGACCGCCACCGTGGAGGCACATCTTGCCGGTCTCCAGCACGAAGAGTCCGGGCGCGGAGATCTCCCGCTCGCAGGGGTGTGCGCAGTCGCCGCTCTCGATCTCATGATCACGAAGACTCCAGCTATCGCTCAGAATCGGACCGCTCACTCACGAGATACTCTTGTTGCGAGTCCTCTGATTCCCGCAGGTCAAGAAGCCGGTCGTGGAATTCGTACGATGAGTTAGACAACTATCGTAATGGTGAAATCAGAGACATCTCCCAGCAGTCAAGGAGGCACGACCCTGAACGTCGCAGAGGGCAGTCATCTCAGATCCCACCGATATATGGCCAGCCGGTCGGCGGAGGGCTCTATGGAGTACCAACCAATGAGGCATACCACGCCCTGCAGCCGTTTGGACCGGGCATGGACCATTTTCGAGGGAAATCCGATGCTATCGTATTCCAAGGTACCTGAGGAAGCCGCCCAACTTGAACAAGTTTGATGGTCGTGGAGACCCAGATAAGCACATCAGGTACTTCAACAACTACTGCAGTTACAAGGAGCTGGGCCCAACGATGAAATGTCGGCTTTTCCCTCAGTCGCTCGACGGCCGGGCATTGGAATGGTGGGAATCTCTACGACCAAACACCATTTTCTCTTGGGAAGGATTGGTCGGAGTATTACTGGCCAATTACACTGCCAATCGTTGCCAATACCGGTATGAGGAGCACCTTGACACGGTCGTTCAAGGCGATAGTGAGACGTTGAGGCAGTACATCGACCGTTTCAATACTGAGGCCGAGACAATCTGCGACCTATCTGATAAAGATAAGCTGAAGTACCTCAAGCGTGGAATCAGGCCAGACCATAGATTTGCTGAGGAATTCACTCTCAACCATTACACGGACCTCAGCATGTTCCTTAGGAGGGCCAACGACCATATGGGTTATGAAGAGACGTTGGCAGCAAGGAAGGGCGCCCGCGCGCGACCCAAAGAAGAGCTCAGCAGGCCAACTAAGGGACCAGAGGGACATCGTGAGGGTCGGCCGGATTTCTGACCAAAGAAGTATGAGCAGCGTACCAGGTTGAACACGCCCATAGCTCAGATCTTCATGGATTGCCAGAACAACGAGTTCGTTGGGGTGAAACGTCCTGATCCCCTCGTTCTCAAGAAAGGCGACCGGTACACCAAAAAATACTGTAGGTATCACAAAAGCAAGGGACATGACACCAACGACTGCATGGCCCTAAAGGATAATATTGTAGACCTCATTCAGAAGGGTAAATTGGATAGTACGTTAGAACTGAAGGTACAGAGCGACCTAAAGAGAGGTCTGGGGAGAAAAACACCCATTCAAAAGGAAAGGCCGTGGCAACTCAGGCCATTGAAGCGGCCGGGGAGAAAGACACCTCAGAAGAGGACGCCAGGTAGTCCAGGGGCCGAAAGGTCGTTATGGTTATCCACAGAGGGAATCCCCTAGATCGCAAAGAGTCCAACAAGGCCACAAAGAAGAAGTGGAATGAGATACTCATGGTTGGAACGACCTCGACAGCACGATCGGTCTCGAATAGGCCGCCTATTTCTTTCGGAGATGAAGACTTGCTTGATGGAAGAGTCAACAGCTATGTTCCCCTGGTAGTGTCCGCTGTAATGGGAAATACTGTGGTCAGAAGAATTTTGATAGACCAAGGTAGCTCGAGCGATATCATGTTCGAAGAGTTAGTTGACAAATTGAGCATCGACTGCAGCGAGATCATCCCTCATGCCGACCCAACTCCATTAACTGGTTTTAAAGGGGATACGACGTACCCGTTGGGAACCTTGGAGTTGCTGGTCACATTCGGCGACGACACAAACGAAAGCACCTCCTACAGAACAATCAGAACGACGTTCTTAGTTCTGCCGATCAAATGTTGCTATCACTGCATCGTTGGACGGCCAACTCTTGGAATGCTTGAGGCAGTTGTATCTACTGTCCATTTGAAGATAAAGTTTTATGACAAGAATAACCAGGTCGTCACTCTAGCGGCAGATATGGAGGCGGTCAAAAAGAGTCACTACTTGTATCAGGACATCTGCGATGAGAAAGCCATCAGTTCCGACCCCCAAAGTCTTGGGGAAGGACACCAAGTCAATGTTGCCGACCTAGATGCCCGTTATGATCCAGATAGGGATCCAGAAGATGACAATGATGACTTAGCCCGCGAGCTAAAGAATAGACTGAAACGACCAGAACCACATGGACAATGATTGATGTCCAATTAGGGGATGACCCAACAAAGAAGGTCAAAATTGGGAGTGACCTGCTGGAGCAAGTTAAGCAGGGGCTCATCAATTGTTTAAAGGATTACGCCGATTTGTTTGCCTGGCAAGCCTCAGATATGCCTGGAATCCCTATTGAGATCGCTTGCCATCAGCTCTCGGTCGATCAGAAAGCCAGGCCGGTCGCTCAGAGGAGGAGAGCTCAGAGTGAAGAAAAGGCCAGGGCAGCGTCCCAAGCAATTGACGACCTCATCAAAGCTAATTTTGTTGAAGAGATTAAGTATACAACTTGGCTCTCAAATGTCGTGCTGGTCAAGAAAAAGAATGGAAAATGGCGCATGTGTGTTGACTACACCGACTTGAACAGGGCGTGCCCTAAGGACGCCTTTCCTGTGCCCAGTATTGACAAATTGGTCGATGGCGCTTCGGGTTACAAGTTACTTTCCTTTCTGGACGCATATTCGGGCTACAATCAGATAACTATGTACCCACCAGCTTTCATGACCGACCGTGGGAATTTCTGTTACAAAGTAATGCCTTTTGGTCTGAAGAACGCTGGGGCGACTTACCAGCGCATGATTAGCAAGATTTTCAAGAAGCAAATCGGTCGTGTGGCTGAAGTTTACTTAGACGATATGATTATCAAGAGCAAAACTGACGATCAGCACATCGACGACTTAAGGGAAGTTTTTGAGGAAGCAAGAAGGAATTCACTCAGACTTAACCCGGAGAAATGCACCTTTGGGGTGCGGGTTGGAAAATTCTTAGGTTTTCATCTGACAGAAAGAGGGTTCGAAGCTAACCCTAATTAGTGCAGGGCGGTCGCAGACATGAGGCCGCCAACCCCAAAGAAAGAGATTCAGCAACTTAACGACATGGTTGCAGCCTTGTCCAGGTTTATACCTAAGTCGGCTTGTAAGTCGCTTCCTTTATTCAAGCTCTTGAAGAAGGACGTAGACTTCAAATGGACTGATCAATGCCAGCAAGCGCTAGACGGCCTGAAATCGGCTTTGACCAATCCACCAATCATGGCCAAGCCGCTGCCTGGAGAAACGCTATATCTGTACTTGGCGATCACGGAAGAAGCTTTGAGTGCCGTCCTAGTCAAAGAGAGCGACACGAAGCAAAACCCGGTATACTTTATAAGTAAGGTGTTGCAAGGACCGGAAACCATATACCAGAGGATTGAAAAGTTGACACTTGCACTATTGGTGGCCGCTCGCCGGTTAAGACCGTATTTTGTGGTACACCAGATCGTTGTAAGAACAGATCAGCCCATACGACATATTCTCCACTGTCCAGACCTGGCAGGCCGCATGATTAAATGGGCAGTGGAGCTCAGTGAGTTCAGAATTAAGTTTGAAGCCAGGTCGGCTGCCAAGGCACAAGTGTTGGCCGATTTCATAGCTAAAATGACCCCAATTTCAGACGGCCAACCAACCACCACTTGGACCTTGCACGTTGATGGATCCTCTAACTTTAAGGGAAGCGAGGCTGGTTTTTGAGGCCGGGCGACCAAAAAGAAGCAAAACTTTTGAGGCAACGGGCGACCAAGTATTCGGTCGTTGAAGGGAAGCTTTACAGAAGAGGTTTCTCCTCCCCATTGCTGAGGTGTTTGTCACCAATTGAGGCCGATCACGTCCTGAGGGATATTCATGAAGGTATATGCGACAACCATCAGGGCGGTCGCTCAATAGCAAAGAAGGCTCTCAGAGCCGGTTACTACTGGCCGACCATGGATGAGGACGCAAATAAACTGTTCCAAAAGTGCAACAAGTGTCAGGTGCATGCTGATGTTCACATCGCGCCTTCCTCTGAGCTGCAAAGTCTCACCTCACCCTGACCGTTTTCCTGGTGGGGAATGGATCTGCTGGGACCGTTTCCACCCGCCCCAGGCCAGTTCAAATTTCTGATCGTGGCAGTGGATTATTTCACAAAGTGGATCGAGGCCGAACCTACAACAACCATAACGGCGGAAAAAGTGAGCAATTTTTTGGTCGAAATGTGCTAGCCCATTTTGGCGTTTCCCAACAGTTGATAATAGATAATGGGACTCAGTTTGCGGACAAGAGGTTCAGAGAAATGTTAGTCGGTTTAGGGGTGAAACAACGTTTCACCTCGGTCGAACATTGGTGTTGGAAAAAAACATGTGCAAGTATACACAGTCCAAAACAAGTAGTATAAAAGATCGAACCCACAGAGATTGAAAAACTCTCTTTTAAAATGCAATATAAAGTAATAAAGTGTATGGTAACCAAATAACAAATTATAGTGGAGTTGGTGTGATCACAATCAAGTTAATAAAACTAAAAGTGCAAGTATTTGTAGTGCAAATGAGAGAAGTTAGTTGGAATGTCTTCATCAAGTAATTTACTTTTAAGTGTTTGATGCAAAGATGTGATGCAAATTGCATCAATGTTTGTTGCATTAGCTATGTGCCTTTCAGTCACTTTCTTCTTAGTTTCATTACAAGCTTCCTATGTCTAGGCATGCTTAAATAAGTTCACCCTTGTATCTTAAGTACCCACAGTATCACCCTATGGACTATACTATCCTATGTCTAGGTCTTAGCATGGTTTTCACAAAGTTTCCTTTATGTAAAACACTTACCCATATTAGTTCTTGAGTTCTTAATTGTAAGCCATGTCTGCTCTTACAAATCTACTTATTCTAAGTTGATCAATCCCCAAAATAAGTGTTGAAAATATTATCAAGCCAGAACTAAAGTGCAAACATTACATACATGCATCATACTTACTTAAAAGCTCATTAAATGATTAAAACATTCCAACTAAGAGAGATTTAGCTAACAATAGACATTGCAAGGTAAGTATAAACTGAATGGAACATGTTTATATAATTGAAATCACAAAAGAGAAACAACAAGATAGAAGTTACACAAGTTGAAGCCCTTTGAATGAATTCTCCTTGTAATGCACTAGCATTACTCCTTAGCACTATACAAACACTATGAAATCGAAGTAAGGAGGATTTGTTAATTCCTTCCTTTCCCTCTTATAAAATAGAAACTAACTATGTATATTGAAATTTGGTTGTAACTTATGGATTGTGATATATTTCCAAATGAAGATGTGAGGTCCTTTTATAGTTTTCAAGAGAGGTGCTTCCTTCCTTCATGTTGAAGTAATCTTGAGAGGATTGAGCTGTAGTTGCTTTTCAGAGGTTGATCCCAAGTTGAAATCTTTGACCAAGTGTATAGGGAGGTCCAATGATGTATGAACATGTGTCCCTATGTTGATGACTCTTCAAAGCTATCCCTATGGCTATGTGTGAATGGTAGGCGCCTACTATATAAAGTGGTTCTGCTTTAGGGGACCAAGCATGAGGTCAACAATGCAAGTGGATGCACAAGTAGATAGCTGCTCACTCACCAAGTTGTGAAGATTCAGTGCAGGAGCATTGATGCAGGATCTGTAGACTGCACTGAGCAAAAACATCAAACATACTACAATATATCCAAAATGGCCTATTAACAACTATAACCATGTCAATCACTCAAGTTATCATATATCACATAAAATACAATATAAACTCCTTATCTTTACTTGAAAGAGAGCAATTTACTAAGTTTAAACATATGAAATACTCTATATAAAATAGAGTTATCACACCCCCAAACTTAAACCATTGCTTGTCCGCAAGTAAACAAAGACAAACTATTAATACTATAATTCTAGAAGATAGATCAGTTTGATATTTTTGATTTTCATGAGGAGTTTCCTATGAACTTCATTTCTCAGCAATCTTTCTTATGCCTTTATTTCTTCAAAACTACCAAAGCTATTCAAACTCTTTTGTGTGTGTGTGAACCCACTGAGTTGAGATTGGTTCCAAGACTAAGTGAAAAACTTCCTCCTAGCCTTTGAAAGGATTGGTTTATCTTTGGTCACACCAAAATATTTTTCAAAACTCACAAAATTTTCTCAAGTGTTGGGGAGTTTTAAGTACAACAAAGGGCTTGGTTGAATTTCTTTCAAAAGCTTTTGAGCCAATGCACTTTTCTATTTTTTTGTGTGGATCTTTTTGTGCAGATGCATTACTTCTTTGAAGTGATTTTTGCATTGATTTTTTCTGCATTTTGCTTTTCTTCACTGCAGTTGCATTGATGCTTCTGCACTGATGATGCTTTTTCTTTTGATAGCTCATATTGCCTTCCTCACTGACCTCCAGATGCAATTTGCACTTTGGCACATGTCTTTGACCTCCAGATGCATATATTTTTTCTTTGCACTTTGACACAGGTTCAGTTTTTGAACTATCCTCCAGATACATTTATTCCTGCATGGCACAGGTCTTTGACCTCTAGATGCATTCATGTACTTAGGCACAGGTATAGTTTCAAATGATTCAGGACACTATGGCTTTGATCTTTTGATCTTTTGTCCACATTTTTGTATTCTTTTTGTGCATTGTTTACTCTTTATCCTTTTCAAATTCAACCTTTGTTTTCATAAAAAACCCCCAAACTTAATTCTTTAAGCTCTTCTATCTTTTTAGCAAAACTTTGTTTTGACCTAAGCTTACCAAAAATTCCCCTTGCATCAGATTGATCTTTAAATAGCAAGGTTCTTTTCACAAACTCAGTTTTGAAGTGTTTGAAGTAAAAATAATTTTGGTTATTTTCTAAGAAATAAAGCTTCTTTTTCTCTTTTTCATCATTAAAATTCCATCCATAGGGTTTTCACCATATTTTTGAAAAACTGATCCATTCTACTAAAATATTTTTAACAATAATAGTATTCTTCATACTTTCCATTATTTCCAAAAGAAATTCTTTGGAAGATAATTTCATGTATTTAGATACTACTTTGTTAATTACATCTAATATTTAAACAAAATATAAACTACTTTAAAACATATTTAAAAAAAACAAACATATTAATTAAACACACAACATACTAGATAAATTCCCCCCCAAACTTAAGGGGTAGCAGTGCCCACACTGCTAATTTGTTCAGAAAATACAAACCAAATTTGTTCAAAATAGGGGAGAGGGATTAAAAACATAACCAGGGAAATAGTTCAGACAGAAACAACACAAGCTATAGTAGTAGGTGAAAACTTGTAAATGATAGTCATTTATTGGCTCCACTCCTAGTTCTGCTTCTTTGTTTTGGTTGGTGTTTCTTCGGTAGGTGCAGATGCACCTTCTTCCTCTGGTGTAGTTGCAGGAACTTTTTCTTGGATTGATGCAGGTGCATCAGTGCTAACTGCATCAGGTTGTGTTTCAGGAAGAGGAAGTGGAGTTTGTAGGTAGCCGTTATGTCTTGCGTGTTGCGCATGCATCACACCATGTGTCATATTTGGCTACTAACACATCATTTATCTTGCTTAACTTCCCTTTGATCTTCCTGATGCCTTAAGACTCACACTTAATCACATTCTTCAAATTTTTGAAATTTTTGATGCAGGGCAAATTTCTTCTGTAATGCAGGTGCACTGATGCAGCTGCATTAGTATCCTGCATTCCTACAAAACAACTAAAAACATAAAATTGAACAAAAATACTTAAAAATGATGGGTTGCCTCCCATTAAGCGCTTGTTTTAAGAGTCTTGTCAGCCTGACTACCTCTTTTTACGCAGAAATGGGTGGTGATTTTGTCTCTCACCACATGTTCACCATAGTACATCTTGACTCTTTGACCATTCACCTTGAAGACAGTATTTGATGTTTTATCTAATAAATCAACTGCTCCATGTGGATAAACCTTTATCAACTTAAATGGTCCTGACCACCTTGATATTAGTTTTCCAGGAAATAGTTTCAACCTAGAGTTGTACAACAGAACTAGTCCTCCTTCTTTCAATTCTCTTCTGTGAATTTTCTTGATAGCCCAATAGGATTTGTTTTCCAATTCCACAGGTAAATGGCATGCTTTTCCATAGACTAATTTATAAGGAGACATTCCTAAGGGTGTTTTGAATGCTGTTCTATATGCCCATAAGGCATCATCCAAATGTAAAGACCAATCTTTTCTATTTGGACTCACCATTTTTTCTAGCATTCTCTTAATTTCCCTATTGGATAATTCTGCTTGACCACTAGTTTGAGGATGGTAAGTTGTAGCTATCTTATGTTTAACTCCATACTTAGCTAGAAGGTTTTCTATGATCTTATTGCAAAAGTGTGAACCTTCATCATTAATGATAGCTCTAGGAGTTCCAAATCTAGTGAATATGTTTCTTTGAAGAAACTTACTCACTGATTTAGCATCATTATTAGGTAGTGCTACTGCCTCTACCCATTTGGACACATAATCAACAGCTACGAAGATATATAAATTGCCAAAAGAGGGTGGAAAAGGTCCCATGAAATCCATTCCCCATACATCAAATAATTCAATTTCTAAAATATTGGTTCTTGGCATTTCATGTTTATCAGAAATATTTCCTGCTCTTTGACATTTATCACAGTATTTGACCATAAAATAAGCATCTTTAAATAAAGTAGGCCAAAAATAACTGCATCAGAATACCTTAGCCATTGTTCTAGTGCTTCTAAAGTGTCCTCCATAAGGTGCAAAGATGGCAATGCAAAGAGCACCGCTTGTTGCTCCTCTTCAGTGATGCATTTCCTCATTAATTGATCTGGGCACATCTTGTAAAGGAATGGATCATCCCAATAGTATTGCTTAACTATGTGGAAGAATCTTCTCCTTTGTTGACATGTCATATTCACTGGTACTACTTTGCTTGCAAGGAAATTTACAATATCAGCAAACCATGGTGCAAATGCATTTGATGCTTCTGCATTGCCTATAGCATATGCAGTTTCATGTTTTGCATTGACTGTGATTGCCAATAGTTTTTTATCTGGAAATCTCTCCTTGATTTCTTCTCCTTGTGTACCTAGTGATTCTCCTTCAATCCTTGATAAATGGTCTGCTACTTGATTTTCTTCTCCTTTCTTATCTCTGATTTCAAGATCAAATTCTTGTAGGAGTAGAATCCACCTCATCAGCCTTGGTTTTGCCTCTTTCTTTGAAATTAGATACTTAATGGCAGAGTGATCAGTATAGACAATAATTTTAGTGCCAACTAAATAAGATCTAAATTTTTCAAATGCAAATACCACAGCTAATAATTCTTTTTCAGTGACTGTATAGTTCACTTGAGCTTCAATTAATGTTTTGCTAACATAATAAATAGAATGAAAAACCTTGTCATACCTTTTCCCCAGGACTGCTCCTACTGCAAAGTCACTAGCATCACACATTAATTCAAAAGGCTGCGCCTAACTGTGTTACTATCATCGTGCAAATCACCAATGCCTTTTTAAGCTTTTCAAAAGCTTCTATACAAGAATCATCAAAGTTAAATACTACATCATGTTGGAGAAGCATATATAATGGTTTTGATATTTTTGAAAAATCTTTGATAAATCTTCTATAGAAACCAGCATGGCCTAAGAAGCTCCTGATACCTTTGACTGTATTTGGTGGTGGTAGATTCTCAATGACATCAACCTTAGCTTTGTCTACCTCTAGACCTTTCTTTGAAATTCTATGTCCTAGCACAATGCCCTCTTGTACCATGAAATGACACTTTTCCCAGTTTAATACTAAGTTTGTTTCTTCACATCTCTTGAGAATTTGTTCCAAGTTTGCTAAGCACACATGAAATGTTTCTCCAAAGATAGAGAAATCTTCCATGAATACTTCAATTGATTGCTCAATGAAATCTGAGAATATAGACATCATGCATCTTTGGAATGTAGCAGGTGCATTACATAAGCCAAATGGCATCCTTCTAAAAGAAAAGGTTCCATAAGGGCATGTAAAGGTAGTTTTGTGTTGATCCTTAGGCTCAATGGCTATTTGATTATAGCCTGAGTAGCCATCTAGAAAACAATAAAATTCTTTCCCTGCTAGTCTATCTAGCATTTGGTCTATGAATGGTAAAGGAAAGTGATCCTTTTTGGTAGCTTTGTTGAGTTTTCTGTAATCCATACAGATTTTCCACCCTGTGACAGTCCTAGTTGGTAACAACTCATTCTTGTCATTGGCTATCACTGTCACACCCCCTTTCTTTGGTACACATTGGACAGGGCTTACCCAAGCACTGTCTGATATGGGGTATGATCGTACCTTGACCAATGAAGTGTTGGTGTTGTTCGCTGTGTTGGCCAGTCGCTGAAGGATTGAACGGACCGGTCTTGGCTGCACGCGGGTGGTACCTGCAATGACACTCCGACGCTCAAGTCAGTGGTGTTGCTCGGGCAGGGTATCACGAGGTAGGAAAACGTACCTGATACTGTGGATGGAGGTGGTACTTATACCAGTGGGATGTCCCTACCGTTGCGAAGAATTTGGCCGGTCCTCCAAGATTGCGCTCCAAGTAACGAGCTTGGGCTGGTTCACTGGTGTGGGCCGCTGGTTCTATTTCCATTGGAACCTCTTGGTTTTGCTAACGCACCCCGGAACAGGGTATATGATTCCAGCATCTAGCCACTTTATGATTTCCTTTTTCACAACCTCTTTCATAATAGGATTTAGTCTTCTTTGACTCTCTATGCTATTTTTGGAATTTTCTTCCAAAATGACTCTATGCATGCATATAGAAGGACTAATTCCCTTGATATCTGCCATTTGCCAACCTATAGTTTTGGTATATATGCTTCTTTAGAGTACTGATGAGATCACTCTCCTGTTTTGATGTTAAATCAGAAGCAATGATAACAGGTAAAGTTTCATTTGTTCCTAAGAAGGCATACTTAAGGTGTTCAGGAAGTATCTTCAATTCTAACTTAGGAGGTTGTTCTATTGAGGGTAAATTCTTCTTGAGAATTGGATCCTCAAGATTGAGTGGTTCATAAGTTCTAGCCCATACTTCCTTACAAGAGTTTTCTATTGGCAGATTTTCTTTTCCTAGTATTTCATCATCTAGCAATGCTGCTGCATCTAATGCATCTGCATTGGCTAAATGATCATACTGCTTGTAAAACTGTTTTTCTACCAATTGATCTAGAGAAACTAAGGATGAACACTCTTCTGTATTCTCTACAGGATACTTCATAGCATTCATTACATTGAATTTTATCTCTTGATCATTCACTCTCATAGTGAGTTCACCTTTTTGCACATCAATTATGGTTTTGCCAGTTGCTAAGAATGGTCTACCTAGGATAATAGGCACTTCTTTATCTGCATCAAAGTCAAGGATAACAAAATCTACAGGGAATACAAATTTATCTACCTTGACTAGGATGTCTGTAACGTCCAAATAATTTAATTATTTTTGTAATTAAATTATTTAGGTATTTTATCACTTATAATTATATTAAAATAATAATATGGTGTTTTATTAAATCAGGGAGTAGCGTAAGTAACTAAGTAGGTGGTAAAAAGGGCCCAAGACACTAGAGCCCAATGATATAAGTACTAAGGGTTAGAGTTATTTGCACAATTGGAGAGTAAAAGAGAAAGAAAAAAAGAAAAGAAAGAAGGGAGCACTAGTGAGAAGAGAAAACGGTGCAAGGAAGAAGAGAAGGAGAAGGAGAGGAAGCTAGTTGCGGTGGTTTTCCTTAGAGTTCGTGGAAGACTCCCTTATTCGACAATTTACAAGGTAAGGGTGGGTTATAACCTTATAATGGGTTGTATGATGGGGTGTATGTGGGAGATTAGGAACTATAATGCATGTGATGTGTTTGATAATATGTTTGAATGATTTGTGAGTGTATATATGTGGTTTTGATTTCGTTTTGGTGTTATTGATTTCTGAATGAATTGATGGTGAATGGATGCACATTAGGTGTTTGATAAAATGTGTATGTGGTGTATAGGATGCATGTTAGGTGTTTGATGAAATGTGTTGTTGATTTTATTGGGGTGTTACAATGTCTTCTATGATACATTCAAGATAGGCTATTGATCTGTCAGCTAATTGAAGAGTCACAGTGGTTGGTTTTGCATTTCCAATTTCTAACTGGTCAAAAATAGATTTAGGCATCAAGTTGATGCTTGCACCTAAATCACATAAAGCTTTACCAGTATAAGATTTTCCAATGGAAAATGGAATTGTAAAACTACCTGGATCCTTCAATTTCCTAGGAATCTTATTTTGCATAAGCAAACTACAATCTTCTGTCATGGCAACTGTTTCAAACTCTCCTAATCTTCTTCTCTTAGTAAGCACATCCTTCATGAACTTTGCATAGTTTGACATTTGTTGGAGTGCTTCTACTAAGGGAACATTGATGTGTAATTGTTTTAGTACCTCATGAGCTTTTTTCAGTCTTTAAGGATAAGGAGGAGGAGGGTATTCAGGTACTAACTTAGGTATTGGAACTTAACCTTCTTATGATGCAGGAGCATTAGATGCTTCTGCATTGGTTTCTTTTTGATTTTTGGCTTTTTCTCCCTTTTCTACACTTTCCTTCTCAGTTAACTCTACAAGATCCTTACCACTTCTCAAAGAAATAGCCTTAACTTGTTCCTTTCCTTGTTTTTGGGAAGGAGTAGCTTCTGTTTGAAGGTAAGGCACCTTGTGGCCTTTGATACAAAGATGTGGCTAATTGACCAACTTGATTCTCTAAGTTCTTAATGGAAGCATCTTGAGCTTGTCTAGCAGTTCTAGATTCACCTATGAATGCTTTAAGCATGGATTCTAGAGCATTCTCAGTGGTAGGTTGAGAGTTTCTTTGGTTATTCTGAGCTGGGAATCCTGGTGGTGTAGTTGGTGCAGTTCTAGATGAAGGTGCACTATTGTTGCTCCATCTAAAATTTGGGTGATCTTTCCAACCAGGATTATAAGTGTTGGAATAAGGGTTGTTATTCTTATTATAACCTACATAATTTACAGAGATAGGGTTGCTAGAACACTCCTCATACAAGTGACCTCCTCCACAGTACACACAACTAGGGGTGCCTGGAGGTACTTGTTCTACTGCTGCTACAATGGTGTCTGGTGATGCAGCTGCATTAGATGCAGGAGCATTGCCAGAAGTGAAGTTTTTCATCAAGTTAGCTAGAGTGGCTACTTGAGCAGATAGGGCTGATATATCATTGATTTCATGTACCCCTGATGGTTTCTTTTGGGTACTCACCCTCTCAGTAGGCCAACTAGAGCTATAAGCTGCTATTCTATCAATTAATTCACATGCTTCATTGTATGACAGATTTAATAACACTCCACCAGATGATGCATCGAGCATTATTCTGGTTTGAGGCTCTAAACCATTATAAAATGTTTCCATTTAAATAATAACAGGTAAACCATGATGAGGGCATTTTCTTAAAAGTTCCTTCCATCTTTCCCATGCTTCAAATAAAGATTCAAACTCTTTTTGTCTAAAAGAAGTAATATCAGTTCTCATCCTGGCATTTTTGATAGGTGGGAAATATTTTCCTAGAAATTTTTCAGCCATTTCATTCCATGAATGGATAGAGTTAGACTCTAAAGAATTTAGCCAAGCCTTAGCTCTATCTTTCAAAGAATAAGGAAATAACCTTAATCTAAATGCAGCTTCACTAACACCAGGTATGATAAAATTACTACATACTTCTAGAAATTGCCTTAAATGCAAATGAGGATCTTCATGAGGAGATCCTCCAAATTGACCAATAGTTTGAAGCATTTGAAACATCATAGGTTTAAATTCAAAATGCATGGCATCAATATGAGGTCTAGATATGCTAGTTTGCATGTTTTTATGATCAAACTGAGCATAATCCCTCATAGGTCTATCTCTATCATTAATCATACCTATGTGATCCATGTGGATGAGATTTTCTCTATGATCTTCTTCAAGAGCATGATGTGAACTAGGGCTCTCTCTCTCACCGAGTGTGGCCTTGAGCTTTGTTCTTCACTGTAAGACATGTTGCAGGCTTGTTGATTTTGCTTTTGGAGTTTTAGCAATCTCCTAAATCTCCTTTCTATTTCTGGATCTAAGATGTATTTTGGTGTCTTGTTTCTAGTCCTGTACATATACTAAAGCACCATGTACTTCTGTATGGCAGAAACTACAAATACCAGAATTATATACAACACTAAATTACTATATATCAGAATTTTAAAAAGAATTTACTTCAATCCCCGGCAACGGCGCCAAAAACTTGGTGTTGGAAAAAAGCATGTGCAAGTATACACAGTCCAAAACAAGTAGTATAAAAGATTGAACCCTCATAGATTGAAAAACAATCATTTAAAATGCAATATAAAGGAATAAAGTGTAAGGTAACCAAATAACAAATTATAGTGGAGTTGGTGTGATCACAATCAAGTTAATAAAAACTAAAAGTGCAAGTATTTGTAGTGCAAATGAGAGAAGTTAGTTGGAATGTCTTCATCAAGTAATTTACTTTTAAGTGTTTGATGTAGTATGTGATGCAGCTGCACTGATTGCTGTTGCATTAGCTATGTGCCTTTCAGTCACTTTCTTCAGAGTTTCATTACAAGCTTCCTATGTCTAGGCATGCTTAAATAAGTTCACCCTTGTATCTTAAGTACCCACAGTATCACCCTATGGACTATACTATTGTTTGCTGGTGCTTTTAGCAAACAATCACTAGTTTTCAATATAGAGAATGTGAGATCAAACTAGAAAATCTCTCTGACAATTGCCATTGAGTTTTGTGTTTTTCACGTACGCAAGAACAATAGAAAGTAGCACGAACGGATTTAAAGTAAAATAACAGCAGTAAATGTAACAGAAGTGAGAAGAAAGTAAAATTTGCATTAAAAACGAAAGAAAATGGTTCACCAACACGTACAAAGATCTGTTTCACTCGTTTCTCGCTTTGACTTGGAGGTTGAGTTTCTCAGAGTTTTTTGTGAAATGTGGTGACCCCTGTTTCCTATTACACAGGAGTATTTATACTCTCTGAGACAATCGTGGGAAAGAATGATAACTGCTTCCTAAAAACAAGGGAAGTAACCGCCCACGATCTGCTGTTTTGCACGTTTCGACTGACCCATTACCAACCGCTTGTCGAAGTCTTGAACTCAGCTCTGTCGAATTCTTGAGTCTTCTCTTGTCGAAGGCTTCCTGTATTACTTGCTTCGTAGCCTTGGGAACTAAGCTTGTCGAAGTTCGCTTGCACTCCTTGCACTCGCATATCCGTCTTGTCGAATTCATGGTGCATTGACCTGCATGTTGTTCTATGGCCCACAGAACAATCATTAAACATAAAAGCAAGTCCATTTAAGGCCTCATTTAATGTATTGCCGAAATTTTGAGGTAACAGATTGCCCCCCAAAAAATGCGTTTTCGACGAAATAAGGAAGGGAGGTAAGGAAAGGCATTTTTTGAATACTGTGCAATGGTTACTTTGCCGCCTTTTGCACTTCAACAGTGGTCGAAAAGACAGTCATCATTGCTTGCGCAGATAAAACGAACCGTTTCATTGGCACACGTTGCATAGTTGGTGGGCCATCACGTCTCTCAATCGTCGCGAACGTGTGAGTTATGGCGAACGTGCCAATAACTGTAGCCTCCAAACATATATAAACGGCTAGAAACCTTCCAAATTCCTCTTTACTCAGCTTGAACCTTTGTGAAGTCTCTCTGCATTTTCCTTTTCTGCGTTTTGCAAAAACCTCAAAATCACTAAAGTTTCAAACTTTCGTCTGTTTTCTTCAATCTACACCCAGATTCCACTTTGCAATCACTTCACCTTACTCATGGCTTCGTCATCTGCTGCCATTACGCAACCTGAGAGTTCTAAAAGAAACGATGAACCCAGGAACGCTCAAACCCTTGAGGGTTTTGTTGATGAACCTGATGTTACTGACGAACGCTCTATTCAATGGCAATCCCAGGTATTAATTCCTTCTGCTGATATCTATACTCATGCCTATTTGGGTCCTCTGCCTGACCCTTTACTGGAAAATACTGAAGTATCTGAGATTTTCCCTAGCCATGTTCGTCTTCAACCTAGGATTTTTACTAAAACCCCTTTCCATTTAGAGTTTCTAAACAATTCTCCTAGGGTTTTTAGGTCTGCCCCTAGGCTCGACCAACAAATATATATAGACTGGCTAGACAAAGTAGAGGCTAAAAAAGGCCATCTCTGGAAAAAGCAAGGTATCTTCGACCTTATCCAGCTTTCCAGGTATGGACCTAAGTATGACAGCACTCTGCTTTTGGCTGCTATGCAGTTCTGGGATTGTGCCACCCATAGTCTCCATTTAAAATGTGGTATGCTATCCCCCACTCTGCTAGATGTGGCTGCCATTACAGGTCTGAAACCCTTGGGTGATACCTTTGATCCCACGCGCCCTGAATATGACTACTCATTCACCTTCAACAATGCCACCTTCGCCACTTACATCACAGAAAACCACAATCTCGACACTGATGCAGTGTCTGATGGGGAACACGTAGCCTTTTTAACCCTCTGGTTATCCCTCTTTGTTTTCTGCACACGCTCTCTTCAAGTCTCTAAGTCCTACATTCCCTTGGCCTGTCAACTCCATGAAAAAGAAGATGTCAACCTTGCCAAGTTGCTTCTAGGCTCTCTTCATCAGCAACTTGATAATGCTGTTATAGAGTTGAGAGAGAATGAGCCAACCACCAAGTTCTTGGCCTCAGGCCCTCTATGGTTGTTGCAATTATGGCTACTAGCCACCTTTGAGTCTCGACTGAACCTGTACATCCCTAAGTCTGCTCGACTAATTGTCGAAACCAGCAGTACTGAGGGGATTCGACTAGCGCAATTCAGGTCGAAGCAGGCAAACCTCTCTGCCGAAGAGTCTTTCTTGGCCTATTTCGAAATTCTCCTGAACTGTAACACCTTTACAGATTCAATGGCTCCTTTTCTTCAAAGGTCTTGTGGCCCATCATGGTTCAAACAACCATTTCCTTCTCTTTCTGTCGAATCTGCTGAGGAAGTTAGCCAAATTTGGCAAGCTTACCTCTCTCCTTGCATTCTTTCCACCAGACTCACTCCTGGCAAAACCAAAAATAGTTTGGGAATTACTAGATATTTCCCAAGTTATTTTGCTAGGCAGTTTGGTCTTTGCCAGATTCGACCTGCACCTGTGTGTTTCCTGTTAGGATATTGGCAAGTATACCAAATCGTGCAAGTAATAAAACCGGCAAGTACCGGAATATCGTCCTCAAGGATCGAACTAAATTACTAAAGACGTTAACAACTACTAATAGGAACCAAGTTTAAAGGGGGTTTTGGGTTGATAATTGTTGAGCTATCAAGCTCGAATGAAAAATAATTAAATATTTTTTTGGGTTTTTATTACGAGAAACGGAACGTTTGGGGGAAAATATGATGAGGAGACGCTAGGGATGAATGTCCTTTCGATTTCACACTATTGTCACTGATTTATTTTCAAAAGATAATCTCTCTCTTTCATTTGCTATCGAATCCACAATTCTAACCAAGCCTAATCCCTTAGGTGCATAGCCCTTTGTTGTTTCATAAAAGCCCTAATTCCTTAGGCACATCTACTAACAACAAGCAATAACAACGAGGATTCGCAACATACATCAATTCATAGATTATTCCTAAGCTACAAATTGAAGGAATTGAAATTCAAACATTCTAACAATAAAATTTCCATTTGATCATTGAATAAAGATAAGTTCTACAATTTTCCAATCATAGAAATGTTAAGCACTCAAATTCAATTCACAAATTAAGAGAGAAAACATTAAAAACATTAACATAAATCAGCAACAATAGTTGTACATCAAAATTCATCCATCCCTAACATTGGGGTTTAGTTACACATGATAAAAAGAGAGAAAAAGGAAAATTACAAGTTAATGATGAAGAAGAATGCATGAGAAGCCTCAATCCTTGTTCCCAAGTCTTGATTCTTCAATAGCCCTCAGCTCCAATGAGTTCTCCCGGTCTCCTAGGGTTCCAATTCGGCCCAAAACGTCCAAGATCCTCAAAAACGCAGCTTTTGCGTGTTTTATCGTGTTTTCCAAAGAATCGGCGCCTCGTTGGCGCCTCGGCCACACTTAAGCGCCACTAATTGAGAGGACGCTACGATGAATCGGCGCCTCACCGGCGCCTCATGCGAGAGTGGGGCGCGAATGGGCGAGAGACTTTTATTTCCTCGCACTCCTTTGTCGCCTCACCGGCGCCTCCAATGACACTTCGGGCCGCCACTTCGCCCACTTCGCCAAATAAAGCTCATTCCTTGGCACTTTTCCGTCCGCTTGCTTGCATTTCTTCGTTCTTCCTTTCACCTAGTCCTCGGGGCACAAAAACACCACAAAACCAAGCGTAAACACCGCAAAGCAATTCAATTTCAACTAGCACAATTTACTCTTTTAGTGTTGCCATTTTCCCTACATTCATTAAAATCTTCACATAAAATCCTCTTTTTCATACTAAAAACCATCATGTGATGGGGATTCATCACAACCCCAACTTGAACATTTGCTTGTCCTCAAGCAAAGACAATGCAAGACAAAAACAAAACATCGTCAACATCGATAACATGCAATCGCTTATGAATCCCTTTTTAAACAAGACAATCACAAACATCCAAAGGACAAGTTGAGCAACAACTTTCGATCGGCCACTCAATTGCAATCCCACATATGGTAATTTCACTAGCACATACTTGCTCAATAGTGCGTGTGTGACATTTAACCGAATTGGAACAAAGCTAGTTTCAAAATGCATCTAACTAAGACTAGAGGCTTTCTTCCGAGACCGCCAAGATGTTTCAAAACAAAGGGTAGACTAACGTTTCCACATAAGATTGAGGGGCTTCAAAGCAACGACAAAGGGTCTTAATTCGGTATTACAGATTGGACCAGTGCACAACTACTTCAATAGACACACAACACAAACCACACAATGTAGAGTTTTTTTTTGGCTGCAACCCCCTCATTACATCAAAAATTTAGATTTACTCAAAGAAGCACTTCGAAATTGCAACAATTACACAGCTATGTGGATTTTTCCACTTATTCACAAACACACTTAAACACACACGGCATACACTACAACGTTACGGGTAGACGCTGCAGTGTTGCACTCACGCGCACACACACCACGGCATACACTGCAGCGTTACGGGTAGACGCTGCAGTGCTGCACTCACGCACACTGACACCCACACGTGCACTGACCATCCTACAATCTGCATACCCAGCCTTAGTACAACCGATGCACCCCCAACTTAGCTTCTACAGCTACCCTTAATTTTTAGTAAAAATTTGGCACTCCCATGGTCCACCAAACAGCTAGCTTAGCTAAAATCATTTCTAGGATCACTAAGTTCCACCTGAGTTAATGTTTTGAGTGTGGAAGCAAGATTGCATAAGTTCCTTCACCACAGGGGATACTATTCGCTCAACTCTCACCACATCATCACTAAGTTTGCTCAACTAATTTCAAAAAAAAATTTTAAACAGGAAATTCACCATATGATTGCATTTTATTCATGAAACCGACGATAGGTCCTCCCCACTTAAACACAAAGCAGTTGTCCTCACCGATTGATTTAGGAAGGCCTATTTACAAAAACCAAAGCAAAACAAAAATAAAATCACATAACGGAAACAAATTGAAAGAAAACATCAAAGTTCACAATCAAATAATACTAGACAAGGAAATAAAGGAGAAGAGATAGAACACTACCTCACATGGGTTGCCTCCCACGGCGCTTTCTTTAACGTCACTAGCTTGACGTTACCTCGAATTTTAAGGGTCGCTTAAAACCAAGGCCAGCTTCTCTCTTTTCACCACTTCGCCAAGGTATGGCTTCCACCTCTGCCCATTGACCATCCAACTTCTTTTTGAGGAAGGTTCCTCCAATTCGATTGCTCCCGGCTTGAATTCTCTTTTTGGCTCTTCTTGTCATTGTATGCTTTGACTTTCTCGCTTATACGACTTTGAAGATTCATAAACTTGCAACCTCATTAACTTCTCCTCTTCCAATCTAGTCAAGGAACTACTAATGATAGCTGGATGAAGATCATCATCCGCCAGGAAAACATATTTCAAATGAGGGGAAAGTTGTTTCAATTCGTGAATCTTTTTCTGAATCTCCCCTATCTAGCTCTTTCTTTTTTTTCTTGAAAACTCTTTCTACCGAGAAGCTTCAAATTGCATAATACAGCTTTCTATCTCACTTCCCAAGTTCTCATCCGCTTCTTCAATAGAATTCACAATTACATCCTCCAATGGAGGAGATGGAACTTCCCGCCTAAAGGTCTCTTTCACGAGTTATCAATCATATCCACCCTAAAACACCGCCTTTATCATCGTGGATGGCGCATAGCTTCAAAAACATTAAAAGTAATCTTCTCATCCTGAACCTCAAGATCGCCTTCCTCTTGTTGCACATCAATCAAAGCTCGTCCCGTGGCTAAAAATGGTCTACCCAGATAAGTGGTACCTCTGCATCTTCCTCCATGTCAAGTATCACAAAGTCTACCTGGAAATAGGAATTTATCAACTCGACTGAAACATCTTCCAACACTCCATAAGGATATTTTATCGATCGATCGAATGAGTGTCGAGACATTCTAGTGGGTTTCACCTCACCACCACCCGCCTCTTCAAAGATAGACAATGGCATAAGATTAATATCGCCCCAGATCACAAAGAGCTTTGCCAATGGCTATGTCGCCAATTGCACATGGAATGGTGAAATTTCCCGGATCTTTCATTTTCTCGAGGGAGCTTCCTCCGGATTATAGCACCGCACTCCTCATTCAAAGCCACTGCTTTCGTCCTCTCTTTAAATTTCCTCTTCTTTGTCAAAAGCTCCTTCATGAATTTAGCATATATAGGCATCTGTTTCTAGAGCTTCTGCGAAGGGTATATTGATTTGTAGCCGCTTAAAAACCTCCATGAACTTAGAAAATCGCTCATCTTTTTATGTTCCTTGCTAGCCCGAGGATATGGCAACTTCACTTGAGGAGGAGGGTCTTGAGTTTCTCTTGTACTGCACATCGAGAGAACAAATTGTTTTCATTAGGGTTAGACTTCACACCTTCTTCACTTTCCTTACTCAACTCATTTTCGACTTCTCCATTTTTTTCATTTTCATTCTTTTCACTCAACTCTTTTCTTTCATTTTCAACTGACACCTTCTTTTCACAATACACCACAGGAGTCGGCAACTCCCGACCACTTCTTAGAGATAGCCTTAGCGCTTTCATTCCTAGGGTTGTCAACGGTATTACCGAGAAACCATCATTAGATGATCCAAAGAAGTCGCTTTGCTAACTGCCCAATTTGAGTCTCTAGATTCTTTATGGAATCTTCATGATTCTTTTCCATATTCTTCATAGCTTGGTCTTGAGATTGAAAGGTTGTCTTTGTCATCTGCATAAACTGTGTCAACGCTTCCTCCATAGGAGATGGCTTTCTTTGTTCTTGACTAGGTTGTCACGATGTGACCTGCGCAGTATCATTATTCTTCCAAGAGAAGTTGGGATGATTCGCCACCCGTGATTGTAGGTGTTAGAATAGGGGTTCCCACCTTGCTTCAAAGTTGCCCATATAATTAACCTCGTTCATCGTTATCTCCATGAGTTGCACAAATACCTTCATGAGCATTTCGCCACAATAATTACATGCACCCTCGGTGTATTGCTTGAACGGGCGCAGTGTTTGAGATCCCCGCGCAGAGTAGCGACTAGTCGCTTAGTAAAAGCTTCAATTTGGAGTGACATTACCTTTTGTTGAGCCAACACAAAGACTATTAGAATCCAAATCTAACATCCCTTTCTTCATCTGTAGCACCCTATCATTTTGAATTTTGTACTCATTAGAGGCCATATGCTCCACTAACTGCCTTGCTTCCTCTGCAGCTTTAGTACCCAAAGATCCTCCAAATGAGGCATCTAACATCATCCTTGTTTGAGGTCGCAAACCATGACAGAAAGTTTGCAATCAAGAAAATCATCAATACCATGCCCAGACATCTTTTTAATAACAGCTTGAACCTTTCCCAAGCATCATATAGCGACTCACCATCTCCTTGCTCAAAATTTGATATTTCAACCCGCTTCTTGATGAACTTAGAAATTGGAAAGAATCTTTCTAAGTACTTGCTCTCTAGATCACCCCAATTGTTAACAGCCTCCTGGGATAGTGTTTAGCCAATCTTTAGCTCTACCACCAAAGAATATGGAAAGAGACGCAACTTTTTCTCGGTCGTCAATCACTCCCGCAGATTTGTGGACCCACAAATTTCATAGAATTGAAATAAGTGTTGATTTGGATCTTCACATCGCACCCGGAGAATTGTTCGATTTCAAGGCAGTTGAGGATCGAAGACTTGATCTCAAATGCTACAGCCCCCACAGGTTGGAAGGTGTAAGCTTGGACGCCTTGGTTCCTGTTCCCAAAGTCGCCAAGAGTGCGAGCCGGTGGTGGATTTTCTCCCATGATTACAATCCGCGCTTTGTTGCACGTAAGATTCTCCTATTGTTGCTCTTTGCTTCCTTAACCTTGCTTCCTTTCTATTAGCTCTAGCGGTTTTCTCAATTTCCGGATCGAAAAGTAGATCTTTAGGATCAACAGCTCTGCGCATGCACTGAGAAAACAACAACTTGGACAAGTGTCAAAGCAACTGTTTGATATAGATACAATAAATAAAAATAAAATGTAAATAAAACTAAAGTAAATGTAAATATGTACGGGTTCGAACTAGCAGTTGCCTTCGAATTAATTAGTAAGTTAATTTCGATCCCCGGCAACGGCGCCAAAAACTTGTTAGGATATTGGCAAGTGTAACAAATCGTGCAAGTAATAAAACCGGCAAGTACCGGAATATCGTCCTCAAGGATCGAACTAAATTACTAAAGACGTTAACAACTACTAATAGGAACCAAGTTTAAAGGGGGTTTTGGGTTGATAATTGTTGAGCTATCAAGCTCGAATGAAAAACAATTAAATATTTTTTTGGGTTTTTATTACGAGAAACGAAACGTTTGGGGGAAAATATGATGAGGAGACGCTAGGGATGAATGTCCTTTCGATTTCACACTATTGTCACTGATTTATTTTCAAAAGATAATCTCTCTCTTTCATTTGCTATCGAATCCACAATTCTAACCAAGCCTAATCCCTTAGGTGCATAGCCCTTTGTTGTTTCATAAAAGCCCTAATTCCTTAGGCACATCTACTAACAACAAGCAATAACAACGAGGATTCGCAACATACATCAATTCATAGATTATTCCTAAGCTACAAATTGAAGGAATTGAAATTCAAACATTCTAACAATAAAATTTCCATTTGATCATTGAATAAAGATAAGTTCTACAATTTTCCAATCATAGAAATGTTAAGCAATCAAATTCAATTCACAAATTAAGAGAGAAAACATTAAAAACATTAACATAAATCAGCAACAATAGTTGTACATCAAAATTCATCCATCCCTAACATTGGGGTTTAGTTACACATGATAAAAAGAGAGAAAAAGGGAAAATTACAAGTTAATGATGAAGAAGAATGCATGAGAAGCCTCAATCCTTGTTCCCAAGTCTTGATTCTTCAATAGCCCTCACTCAATGAGTTCTCCTGGTCTCCTAGGGTTCCAATTGGTCCCAAAACGTCCAAGATCCCTCAAAAACGCAGCTTTTGCGTGTTTTATCGTGTTTTCCAGCAACTGGCGCCTCGTTGGCGCCTCGAGCGACACTTAAGCGCCACTAATTGGAGGACGCTATAAGAATCGCGCCACGGGCGCCTCATGCGAGAGTGGGGCGCGAATGGGCAGAGACTTTTTATTTCCTGCACTCCTTTGTCGCCTCACTGGCGCCTCCAGCGACACTTCAGCGCCACTTCAGCGCCACTTCAGCGCCACTTCAGCGCAAGCTCATTCCTTGGCACTTTTCCGTCCGTTTGCTTGCATTTCTTCGTTCTTCCTTTCACCTAGTCCTGGGGCACAAAAACACCACAAAAACCAAGCGTAAACACTGCAAAGCAATTCAATTTCAACTAGCACAATTTACTCTTTTAGTGTTGCCATTTTCCCTACATTCATTAAAATCTTCACATAAAATCCTCTTTTTCATACTAAAAACCATCATGTGATGGGGATTCATCATTTCCACAGACGAGATTTTATAAGTCCAGAGTCAGAGGCAGCCTATAAACAAGCCTTCAAGAAATTTCACTACAAAACCTTGGACTTTGAGCCCCTCAAATTCAATCCAAGGGTCTCATGTACTGAGAAGTTCCATGACTGGTGGATTAGCTACTACACCAATGCTGCTGGAGAGGCTATTGGCACTTTTGCTGATAGCCTTGTGAAGAAATTGGTAACAGCTCTCCCTTCGACCAACACAGGTATGTGCTTTTTCGACGTTCAAGATTTTCTGAATTTCAGATACTTGCAATTTAATTTAGTTCTGTTTGCTTATCACTATTTTCGACCTCAGAAAAACCTGCGCCTAAGCTGAAGGTCAAGGTGGGCAAGACTACCACAGTAAAATCTCCCCCAGCAGTCAAGAAGAAAGTGGCATCAAATCCCACTCCAGAAATCCCCCAAAAGAAGGTACGTTGCCAACTGTTTAGTTTATGTTGTTTCTTGAATGACTCTTATTAACGTCGAGCAATTTCTTCTAGAAAACAACCCATGCAACCAAATCTCCTCAACAACTCAGGGCCAAAAAGAAAGTGGTTATTCCCTCTGATCCTGAGGTACTATATATTCATTATGTCCCTTTGTCGAAACATCCCTTCAAGTCATCATTCATTTATTTGTGTTATTATTTGCACCTTAACTTGAAATTTTCCTTCAGGATACTGAGAGCGATGACAACATTCCTCTTACTCAGAAATCAAGGAAGCGAGTCCTACCTGAGTCTCGCAGGGCAACTCCAGGCATCACCATCAACGAACCTGCTGACTCACCCTCTTCTCCTCCAATCAAAAGGCTTAAGGTACAAGAGGTAACTAACTTCCTTTTTTCGACGCCAATTCAAAAGCTCTTTAATCTCCCTTTTCCTGTTTTAACTTGAATGGTATTACTTGCTGTAAACAGGCAGGTGGGTTGCTCGTCGAAAATCCTGGCACTGAGTCTTTGTTTGAAGTTGCTGAACGGGAGTTGTCGACTCCAACTCTTCCTTTCCCTTCTTCGCCTCAAGGCATGCTTGTTGAAGAGGTTTTTGATGCACTTGCTAACCCTGACGTTCCTACCTTCGACGAACTTGTTCCCAATCTGGGGGTAGAAGCCGTCGTCGAAGAGAACATCCAAGCTCCAGAGCCCAACATTCCAGAAGTCGAAAGACAAGAAATGGTGGCTACCCCCGTCGAAATCCCTGAGGAACACATGCCCAATCAAGAACAAGAGGCGCCTAGAGTAGAAGAGCCTGCAAATCAAGGTACTTCTGCCAAAGAGTCATCTGACAGTGCTGTTAGTGCTCAAGAGTTGGCCGAGCTAAAGAGAACAAATCCCTTGGCAGCCTTGAAGATTATGCTAAGCCTTAAGAGCTCGTCGAGCCGTTTGATTTGTAGCTCTT
This sequence comes from Oxytropis ochrocephala, assembly GCA_020916435.1. Classification (NCBI taxonomy): domain Eukaryota; kingdom Viridiplantae; phylum Streptophyta; class Magnoliopsida; order Fabales; family Fabaceae; genus Oxytropis; species Oxytropis ochrocephala. The sequence continues at coordinate 61,161,101 of CM037092.1, read as the reverse complement.
CGAACAACTCTCTAAGTTCTATCAATCAAGAGACTGTCGAAAGCCTGCTTCGCGAGCTGAAGGCGAAGGTATTAGAAGGAGATTTGGTGGCGAACGTCGAGAGCGATTCCTCTGTATACCTTGAGGTAAAATCCCTCACTCAAAAAATCATCAAGTTAGACCCTCCTCCAAATATCCTTTCGTTCTTCATGGAATTCGGCCCCATTTTTGAGCAACTCTGCCTTCTGATCACCCAACGGTCGACCACTTCTAAACGCAAGGCTCAGGAGAACCAGCTCTGCGAAGTGGAGCTTGCCTCTCTTAAGGCTGATCAAGATGACATTGCGGCTTTCGAAACTCAAGCGGCCAACGATGAGAAGGCAATCGCTGAATGGGATACGAAGATTGCGCGCATCGACGAAGAGATAAAGAGACTTCAACTTGAATTGTCAAACGCCAAGCATCAGAAGGGCCTGATCGTCGAAAGGATGAGCGCTGCTTCTTCGTCCATCAAGACCAACAAGGCATTGACAGCTATTGAACATTTGGAGAAAATTGACAAGCATCAAGCTGTTCTTGCTGATCTTAACCAAGAGCTGCACCTTCTCGACACCTCCATCTCCTTGAGTGTTAGTATTATGGAGAGGCTTAAAGCCACTTTGTCGAGCTTCTGAGTTTGTAATAGTTTAGAAAAAATGGCTATGTAATTGTGACATTTCTTTTTACATTACCATTTAATGAACAATTTAGTTTATTTATACTTGTTCAATTTTTATCTCAGTTAGCATTGGCTTGTATTGCTTTAGATACTTGCCATTGATTCTAAAGATCCTATTTTCGTCACCCAGCTCTTCGACTTCATACGCGCCATTCGAAAAGCATTGCAACACGCGAAATGGGCCTTCCCACCCTGGTGACCACTTGCCTAAAACTCTATCTTTTTTATCCATAGGCAATAGGACTTTCCACACTAACTCCCCTTCTTCAAAGGTTTTCAACTTAACCTTTTTGTTGTAAGCTTTAGCCACTCTTTCTTTTTGTCGAATAAGCATTTCTAAAGCTAGCAACCTCTCTTCGTCTAAATCAACTAATTCATCGACCATCATACTCCAATAATGATCAAAGGGAATTTCACATTGTTTCTGAATCCTTGTTGATTGTAAACAAATTTCTACAGGCAACACTGCATCATGCCCAAATGTTAACCTGTAAGGGGTAGTGTTTATGGATTCTTTAGGTGAAGTTCGACAAGCCCACAATACTTGGTCAAGAGAGCTATGCCAACTTTTAGGCTTACGTCCAACATGCTTTTTAATCAAGTTAATAATGATTTTATTGGCAGCCTCTACTTGACCATTGGCTTGTGCATAGTATGGTGTCGAAGTCAGTAACTTGAAACCAATTTCAGCAGCAAACTCTACCATTTTTCGACCAGTAAACACAGTACCTTGGTCTGTAGTAATGGTTTCTGGAATTCCATATCTATAAATGATATGGTTTTGAATAAATTTCATCACTGCTTCTTGATCAACATTGGCTAAAGGTATTGCCTCTACCCATTTGGTGAAGTAATCAATCCCTACCAGGATATACCTATGGCCTTTCGACGAAGTTGGTTTTATTTCTCCAATTACATCTAGAGCCCAACCTCTAAATGGCCAAGGCTTCACTATAGAATGCAACTCACTTGCGGGTACGTGCTGTATTCCAGCATGTTTTTGGCATTCTTGGCAACCTTTAGCAAACTCTATGCAGTCTTTTAAAATGGTTGGCCAGTACATTCCCTGTCGAAATAGCAACCATTTCATTTTGTGGCCTACTTGATGTGAGCCACATGCCCCACTATGTGTATTCGAGACTGCTAAGTATGCTTCGTTTTCACTGAGGCATTTTAATAACACTCCTTCAGGAGTTTGCTTGAATAACTCATTCCCTACTAACACATAGCTTAGAGCTCTGTATTTCACCTTTTTATTAGTGTTTCCTGTAGGGTTTTGCAAATACTCCACAATAGGCCTACGCCAATCATCATCAGCCATATTGTCAATAGCAAAAATTTCTGCTAAGTCAATATCGTCAAAAATGCGGCGCTTTTCGACGCGTAGTTCATTTGCACTTATTGCCCCCCCAATTTTTGGTGTTGACAATAGCGTCGAAGGAGTATTATTGTAAAGAGAGTCTTCTGAGATTAACTTATCTTTTATCTCAATTAACTCTTCTAGGCTTTGCTTCGACACTCTGTAGCCTGAAGCAGTTTGTGCCAACTCATTTGCCACATGATTTTCAATTCGTGGTAAATGTTCTAGGTGTACATATGTAAACCTTTTTAGCAAAGTGTTGGCAATGACGAAATACTTAATAAGGTGTTCGTTTATACATTTATACTCTTTTGTCAATTGTTTTACAACTAATTGAGAATCACCTTTTATTTCGACGTTACTTGCCCCCAGTTCGAGTAAAATTTTAAGGCCTACTATTAAAGCCTCATACTCAGCTTCGTTGTTGGAGCAAGAGTCTCGAATTTTAAACTTATACTTCGTTGGAATGTTTTCTGGAGAGATGATTAATATTCCAATACCCACTCCATTTTTATGGCTTGAGCCGTCGAAGTATAATTTCCAAGGACGTATGTCTAACGAATGTATTTCATATTCGACAACAGAATGGTCTACTATAAAATCAGCAACCACTTGTCCTTTGATTGATTTAAGGGGTTGATAAGTCAAGTTGTACTCTAGCAAAGCCAAAGCCCATTTGCCAATTCGACTATGCAACATTGGTTTTGACAACATATGTTTAATAACATCAAAATGCGAATAAACATAAACATCTGCTGACTTTATATATTGCTTCAATTTTGTACAAGAAAAATACAAGCAAAGGCATAGTTTTTCTATTGGACTATACCTAGTTTCAGCATCAATCAAAACCCTACTAAGGTAATAAATGGGTCTTTCGACGCCATTATCATCCTCTTGTGCTAACATGCTACCTATTGTGTTATCGTGTCGCTATATGTACAATTTCAGCAATTTGTTTCTGATAACAGGCAATAAAATTGGTGGCTTGACTAAATAAGACTTAATGGCATCGAAAGCCTCTTGATGAACTTGCTCCCACTTGAATTCATCTTCTTTCTTCAGTCTCAGCAATGGCGAAAAAGCTTGCGTTTTGCCACTTAGATTTGAGATAAATCTTCGAAGGAAGTTGATTTTTCCAAGCAGTGACTGGAGTTCTTTTTTGGTCGAAGGAGCCTTCGTTTCCATAATAGCTTTAGTCTTATTTGCATTGATCTCTATGCCTTTCTTGTGTACTACAAAACCCAAGAATTCACCTGCACGTACACAGAAAGCACATTTGGTTGGATTCATTTTTAATCCATATTTCCTCATTCGTTCAAAAGAACGTCGAAGATGGTCTAAATGACCAATTTCTGAGGATGACTTAACCACCACATCGTCTATGTATACTTGCATAAAATCATCAATAAAATCATGAAACATAGAATTCATTGCTCTTTGATAGGTGGCACCAGCATTTTTAAACCAAAGGGCATTACCACCCATTCATAAACACCCAATGCCCCGGACATCGAAAAAGTTTGCTTTAAACACGCCCTCTTCAAAGAATAAAGATTTGATTATACCACGAATAGCCATCCAAAGAACCGAGATAATCAAATCCTGCTGCTGAATCTATTAGCATTTCTGCTACAGGCATGGAGTATTCATCTTTAGGTGTTGCATTATTTAGATCCCTAAAGTCTACGCAAACTCTAAGTTTTCCATTTTTCTTCATTACTGGAACTATATTAGCTAACCAATCAACATACCTGGCAGTTCTGATGAATTTGCTCTTGAACAACCTTTCTATTTCTTCTTTGATCTTAGCCAATATCTGAGGAGCAAATCTCCTTGGTGTTTGCTTCACTGGTTTCTTCCCTGGTCGAATGGGTATTTGTAGCTCCACTACTTCTCGACTCAACCCAGGCATTTCGTTGTACTCCCAAGCAAAGCAATCCTTGAACTCCTGCAGAAGTGAAATAACTTGGGTTTTGAAGGCAGCATCAAGGTGTGCACTAATGTATGTTGGCCTTTTAACTAGGCCATCTCCCAAATCCACTTCTTCGACTGGATCTTGAGCTTGCATACGCTTTGTCGAATCTTTAGGGTCTTTTTCGAAACCTAATGGTTCGTCATCATAAATGCAATCAAGTTTGTCATCTATGACTTCACCATTTTCTTCAGATGAAGCTGTGGCTTCGACAACCATCGTTTGTTGAAGTATTTCGGCCTCTAAAGCCGTTTTCACTTTATTCTCGGCCATGTAAGCCGTAATTCTATCCCAGGCATTGGGTACTGACATCTAAAACTTTTTAAGAGTCAGTGTCCCATCATGTTGGAGGTAATACGCCCTCAGGATAGACATTTGCACCTTCTATCACCTCTCTTTCCCACACAAAACCATGTGTTGGATATAGGCGAACAGAGGAAAGCACATTATCTGAAGAGATATATGCTTGGCTAGAAGATGAACATGGCGCAATGTTCGCCATTTGCTTTTCGAAGTTTTCCTTGGTGACATTATTCACGTCAGCAAGGAAGTAGCTTTGGTCTGCTTCCACGTACTCCACAAGACCATCTTCCTTCCACATTACTAACTTCTGGTGTAGGCTTGAAGGGACAGCTCCTACTCCATGTATCCACTCTCGCCCAAGGAGCAGATTGTAGCTTGCTTTTGAAGCAATGACGAAGAACATGGTGGTCCTTCTAACAGTTCCTACCACCACTTCCACTTCGACAGCCCCTAAAGACCTGCCAGATTTACCCTCATAATTTGTCAATACAATATTATGGGGCCTAAGGTCTGTATCATACATCCCTATTGTCTTCAGCATCGCCTGAGGCATTAGGTTAACAGCTGCACCTCCATCAACCAGTATTTTGTTTACACCCACACCATTAACTTTGGCTTGGACGTATAAAGGCTTCAAATGGTGTTGCATGCCCCCATCTGGCCTTTCGAAAGTGGCCATTTGCTCTTCGACGCAGCCATTATTCATCACATAGTAGCACACTGGCCTGTGATTGACCATATCTCCAACGAAGTCTTCTTCGACATCGTTTGGCACAGTAATAGCATCGTACTCACTAGGCAGAATGGACACCACGTTGCAGATGACGTCAAAACTGGCTTCAGAGTCGTCGAAATCAGAAGCAACATCTTCATCCATATCGAACGAAGTGCTTTTCTTCTTCAAAGGTGCTAATGGAGGGAAAATTCTCTCCATGGCAGGCCTCCTTGGCTCCTCTATCACAATAGATTTGCCCTTAGCCTTGTTTCCAACCTTTACCTGATTGGCTGCACCTATGTTGACTTTGGTATTTCCCACGGCCTTAGGAGTCACCTTCTTAGCCGTTTTTGGCGTTTGCTCGTCAACAACCAATGCCGCTTTCTTTTTCGACCGTTGGTAACGACGCCATTGTGTCTTAGTCATGGGGTTCTTCCCCTTATAATTATTTCTATAATTATATTTTGCGGCCTCACCTGTGTATGGCTTGACCGTTTCAGCATTTCGAGCAGCATTCCTGTAGTGTCTACACCCAGCATGTATCCACTTTTCATTTGAGGGATCTACTCTTGGAATGAATGGTTTGGCTGAGGCAGATAGCACAAACTCCTTTTTAACTGTGTTCTTCCCAGCGAACTGTGATTTACTTGTCGAAGCTTTGGTCGAACTTTTGACCTTGTAAGGTAGGTCCCCTCTTTTAAAGCTAAAATTTGGCCTCTTCTCAGGCCATTTCCTTTTCAGAGGTTGTCGAACCTCACAGCATTCGACGCTCTTAGCCGCCTCCCTATCAAACACAACACTACACCTTGGGCACAGCATGACTTCAGAATCTCTCAACTTGCACCTGTTTAGGAAGTCTATCAGCTCTTCCTCAGCTTTGGGGTACACAGATTGTACCTTCTCGTCATATTCTTCTTGAGTGACACATTGTATAGCAACACCCTTTTGCACAACACTTTTGAGTTTGTCGACAGGAGGTTCGACAATTTTTGGAGAATCCACCATTTTTGCGTCTACCATATTGATAGTCATCTCAGCTGGTTCCGCATACATAGCCTCCACTTGATAAAGTGGGTCAGCATCGATTTGCATTGGTGCTTTATTCTTCTTATCTCCAAATTTGAGCCTTCCTTCCTCAATTGCTTTCTGAACCATGTCCCTGAAAAGTACACAACGGTCAGTTGTATGTCCCAAAAAATTATGAAACTTACAATAACCCTTTTTCTTCCTCTGTTCGAGAGGAGGAACTTTCAGGCCATTTGGCACTATTATTTGGCCATCAGCTACTAGCAAATCAAAGATTTCGTCACATTTAGTGACATCAAAAGTATATGTTTTAGGCACAAATCTATCATTTTTAGGCTCTACAGGGTTATTCCCATTAGCAGGCCTTAATAATTTACAAGCATAAGGAGGACCAGGCTTAAGTTCAGCCACGTCTATTTCTTCAGATTCGACATCACAAAATGCGTAGTCGAATTCCTCATCGACATAGGCTATCTTTTCTTTCTTGTGAAAGCCAACCGAGTTTTCTTTTTTACTATACTTATTCACTCTAGCCTTCTCCTCTTTAAGCCTTTCGACTTGTCGAACCCTATCGGCCAACTGGGCCATATCTCTCAAGTGAGATGTATCCAATTTCTTTCGAATTGAATAGTCGAGGCCGCCTGCAGCCATTTCGACAAGCTCATGCTCAGGCACCTGTGTAAAACACCTTGCCTTTAGTAACCTGAACCTATTCAAATAATCATCAATAGCTTCAGGTATTTTACGTCGAACACTGGCCAATTCTTTGAGGCTAATCTTCGACTGGCCCATATAGAACTGCTCATGGAAAGCCTTCTCTAACTGCCCCCATGTGTACATGGAACCAGGGGGTAGTGTGGTAAACCACGTAAAGGCGTTCTTAGTTAGAGAATTTGGAAAATATTTCATCTTCAAATTCTCATTTTGGGCTATGTCCCCTGCCTCAGTCATGTAACGGGCAATGTGTTCGACAGTGGACTCATTGGTATCACCACCAAACTTAGTGAATTTAGGGATTTTCCAACCCCTTGGCAACTCTGCCTGTAGCACGTATTCACACAGTGGTGATATGAAATTAGGCCTATGTAACCCTACGTTAAGGTCATTCTGCGCCATTATGGTTTCCACCAAATTGGCTATGTTGTCTTGGGCGCAAACATTATTTCGTTGCACCTGTCGAACAACTTCATCAGCATTTTGGTTTCGATTTACCATAACCACTTCAGGGATATGGTTTCCCATCCCCTGTTGTTCGCCCATAACCGCCTGGGCTTCGACAGTAACTGATCTCTGTGGGGTAGTAGGCGCATTATTCCCACAATTTGGTAATGGCATATTGTTTCCCGTAGGAGCCCCAAAAAAATCTGCAATCCTACCCATTTGGTTTGCTAACATTTGGTAACTGGTATTGGTGTTCTGAATCAATGGATTGAACACAGTACCAATTTGTTGGGTTAGCATATTAACCATATCATGATTGCTTTCGTCTACTTGTTGCCTTAATGCCAACAAAGACGCATTGGTTAATGCAGTAGGATTTCGACCAAGCACGCCCTCAGAAGAAACGTGTGAAGGGGAGAAGGTCGACACATGCGGCATTCCAGTAGGCATGCCATATACCCCAAAAGGGTATGGTGGTAGACTCATATTCTGGAAACGTGTCTCTAAACTATTCCCTGTTGCCACATAAGGACTAGAAGGAAGTCCTACGCTTTGTGGCAACGACATAGACTGTGTCGAACCAGCGTTGGTCATTGACATCATGGGAACGGTTATTGATGTCACTGGGGCCATTGTCCCTGCAACATTCCCAGTACTAACACTCGTAGAGTCTATAGTCGTTCCTTGCACCTGTGATATCACAGGGTTGGAACTAGAGGCGTTGTTAGAATTGGTACGTACCATTCTACCACTCCTCAAGTGCATACAAAATGTATACAGATAGAAAACACAAAATAACTGGCAAAGGTCCCACCGGGCGTGCCAATTTGTTTGCTGGTGCTTTTAGCAAACAATCACTAGTTTTCAATATAGAGAATGTGAGATCAAACTAGAAAATCTCTCTGACAATTGCCATTGAGTTTTGTGTTTTTCACGTACGCAAGAACAATAGAAAGTAGCACGAACGGATTTAAAGTAAAATAACAGCAGTAAATGTAACAGAAGTGAGAAGAAAGTAAAATTTGCATTAAAAACGAAAGAAAATGGTTCACCAACACGTACAAAGATCTGTTTCACTCGTTTCTCGCTTTGACTTGGAGGTTGAGTTTCTCAGAGTTTTTTGTGAAATGTGGTGACCCCTGTTTCCTATTACACAGGAGTATTTATACTCTCTGAGACAATCGTGGGAAAGAATGATAACTGCTTCCTAAAAACAAGGGAAGTAACCGCCCACGATCTGCTGTTTTGCACGTTTCGACTGACCCATTACCAACCGCTTGTCGAAGTCTTGAACTCAGCTCTGTCGAATTCTTGAGTCTTCTCTTGTCGAAGGCTTCCTGTATTACTTGCTTCGTAGCCTTGGGAACTAAGCTTGTCGAAGTTCGCTTGCACTCCTTGCACTCGCATATCCGTCTTGTCGAATTCATGGTGCATTGACCTGCATGTTGTTCTATGGCCCACAGAACAATCATTAAACATAAAAGCAAGTCCATTTAAGGCCTCATTTAATGTGTAACACCCCATTTCTACCCGACAATTTAAATCAAAAATCAGAGTATACAAAAATCTTTTCTGGTCATCTTTTAGTTTAGTGTGTTATAAAATAGTGCACTGGCTGACTATGGGATTACTCAGGTAACTGATACTACTTGCAACAGGCATTGGCCACCTTTGCAAGGCTCTCAGTGATGCCCTTGTAAATACACCAAATAAAGAAAATCTAGCCTTAGTGGCGAACCACGCTTTAGCCATAGTCATTCAAAGACACTAATAGTATAACACCCCCTTATATTTAAAGCTAATTCAATTAATTAAAATCCAAACGCATCAACGCGTATCATGCATAACATAATCAAGTGGTTACACTCCTCAAAATAACCTGTTTAGCGTTTACATTAATCCATCAATAGTTTGCAAAAGACAATGAAATAAAATTGAGTTCACATACTCAATACATAAGTTCAAAATAAGTTTAATACATAACCATAAATAATACTAAGACCCCAACCCCTGTTACTACTATCGAGCCGACTCAATAAAACCCCAGAGGCACAGCACCATCACTCGGGATCACCTGTTTGTCGCCACGAGAGCAGGCAACAAAAAATTGCTAGGGTGAGTCTCTTTACATAAATAATAACAGTAAAATAAGCCATATAGTAAGAACTAGCTAACAACAGAGATTCACAGAACAAGGCATTTATCATTCACATGAGATATCACACAAGCAACCATAACAGATTAAGTGGACATTAACAAACAAATAGGGAATGTATGATTATATGCATGTATGCAACATGCATGTGGATCCATATTCACCTCACCACCCCGTCGGGTATTTCATCACCACCCCATGGGTATTCCATCACCTCCCGGCGGTATTCCATCACCGTTGGCGAAGCCATGCATATGATTCATGCGACTTTATGACAATGCATCACTCCACACCAAGCACACCACCTCAATTATTAATTAGCACATCATTAATTATCAATACCACCTCACCGAATAATTAGCATCACCTCACCAAATATTTATTAATTCTCACCTAAGAACTAACACCACCCCATGTGGGTTTTCTCCTCACTATAGGACCATTCTCGACACACCAATAATTAATTTAGAGGACTTAGGAATTCAACAAAGACAAGGTTTTGGAAAAATCCCCACGGAGGCGCGCACACCGGCGCGCAGTAAGAAGAGAGCGCGCAAGATGGCGCGCGGATAGGTCGCTTCTAACTCTCAAAGTTTCGCCCTTCGTGAGAGGTGTGCGCGAGGTTACGCTGCAGGACGCCTTGCAAGCAAGATGGCGCGCAGCCTTGATCAAGCCTCTTGCTGCGCGTAAGTTTGCGCTACAGCAGCAAGATGGCGCGCGCAAGACACCATTTTCAGACACAGCGCCAAGTTGCCCAAAGAATCGCGCCCCCTGTCACACACACACACACACGCTTCTTGGACACAGCGCCAAGTTGCCCAAAGAATCGGCGCCCCCTACGCACAACCCCATACGCACAATTTCAAGAACCAGCGCCAAAATGCTAGGCATTTGGCGCCCCTTCCAACCCATACCCAACACACTTCAAAACCTAATTTCTTCCAAACAAATTAATTCTCACATAACCACACCAACATAGCCAATGAATTATTAATGCTAATTATCATATTTACTTGTTCATGCTCATATGACCAAATCATCAAACATACACTATGCCTATATCACAACTTATGCTTCCAAAACAACAATCAACATGCTATAGCCAAATTCAAGCATTTAAACATCAATCATACAATCAATATACAATCAACATACCATCAACATACAATCAACACAATCATTCCTGTGAGCTATTCTCACTATAATACACATCCTACAAGTTATCAAAAATGTAATGGAGATTCCCTAACCTTGGGTGAGCTAAAGCTTCAATCAACCACCAAGAAAACAACCAAATGAGGCCTCCAAAATCGATTTCCAAATTTCCCAACGAAAATAACCTTGCTTGGTGACAAATGGAAATTCAAAATAATGAGAATGGGTCTATGGGACTCATGGAAATGGGACATGCAAAGGTAATGAGGGTGATTAGAACCAAGGTTTTCACTTACCAACACAAAACTTGAGAAAAGTTCCTTCCTTTCCTCAATAACAAGTCGAACGTGAGCTTCCCTTTCTTTGGGTATCCATGAAATTTCAAAAATGTAGAAGATGAGCTTAGGAACTATTAGAAATGGAACAAGGAAGAAAATGATGAAGTTTTAAGGTCAAGAATGTGACTTACCACCAAGAATCAAAGCCAAGCTTCCACCTTCTCCTCCTCTCTCTCTCACCGTCGACCCCCTTTCTCCCTCTCTACTTCTAATTTTTCTTTCTTTCAAAATAAGGGTTTTGGTTACCTCCTCGGGACCCCTACCCTTTATGACTTCTATTGGGCCTAAATAATGGCCCTTGGGCCTTATTCTCCACCCCCACTTATTAATTTCTCCCACCTCCCAGTAAATAAAATAAATCCAACTTAGTACTTATTTAAAATAAATTAGACCCCTCTTAGTTAAAATAAACCCAACTTAATGAATTAATTTAATTAAGTGTTGCAAGCCTTAAATAACTTAATTAATTAAATAATTAAATTATTTTGGGCGTTACAACTCTCCCCACTTAAAGAATTTCGTCCTCGAAATTACCCGAATCGAACAACTCCGGTAAGATTCTCTCATCTTGCTCTCCAACTCCCAAGTCATGCTTTCCCCACAAACTCCTAGCCAAACTACCTTCACCAAATTGATCTCTTTGCCTCTTAAGACCTTCACCTCACGATCCTCAATTCTAACCGGCATTGTCTCCACCGTAAGGTTCTCCTCACCTCTACATCATCCATCCGCACTCACGTGAGATGGGTCCGCACATACTTCCGCAATCGAGACACGTGGAATACATCATGTAGATTAGCAAGTTAGGTGGCAAGGCCACCCGATAAGCAACTTTCCCAACTCTCTCGAAATCGATATGGTCCAATAAAACGTGGGGTTAACTTCTTAGACTTCAACGCACGCCTACACACCGCCGCTCGGAGTAACTCTTAGAAATACATGATCACCCTTTGAAATTCTAGATCCTTCCTTCTCTTATCATGGTAACTCTTCTCGCCTACTCTGCGTGAAGCCTTCATCTTCTCTCTAATCATCTTCACTTTCTCTCGTGGTCTCACGCACCAACTCGGACCTAGCACCGCACTCTCTCCGGGCCGTACCAACACAATGGAGTCCTACACCTCCTCCCGCATAATGCCTCGAAGGCGCCATTCCGATACTCGAATGAAAATCATATTGTAAGTGAATTCAATCGCTGGCAAATGTGAATCCCATGAACCTCCTGCTCCCGAACACATGCTCTTAACAAATCCTCAAGTGATTGAATGGTCCTCTCTGCATGCGCCCATCGATGCAGGGATGATATGTCAACTCAATCTCAATTTGGAACCCAAAGCCTCTTGCAAACTTCTCCAAAACTCTAAGTGAACCTAGGATCTCTATCGCACACAATACTACTCGGGGCACACCATGCACTTTCACAATTGTCTTGACATAGATATCCGCTAACCTCTGAATCGATAAGTAATATTAATTGGTAGAAAGTGCGCAGATTTAGTCAACCTATCAACAACCACCCATATGGTATCAAACCCCTCATTGTAGTAGTCGGCAAACCAGTCCACAAAATCCATGGAGATACTATCCCACTTCCATTCAGAATATCTAATGGTTGCATCAACCCCGCCGGCTTTTGATGTTCTATCTTAGATTTCGACATGTCGAGCAAGCATACACAAACCGAGCCACATCACGCTTCATACCAGTGCCACCAAAAGAGCTTCTTCAAATCTTGATACATTTTCGTAGCTCCCGTGAATACTCAACTTACTCCTGACCTCTTCAAGAATTGCCTTCCTAATTTCTTCATCATCGGAACACAAATTCTTCCACTGTATCTTAGCACATCTTGCGCATCTACTACATAATCTCCACTGGGAGTGGTCAATCCCAACCGTGATCTCAACTAGCTTAATGTCCCTCTTTTGAGCTTCCCGAATAACATTCAAAAAGTCATTGTGAATCTTCAACACACCCAATCTCACACTCTTAGGTGTCACCTCGCAGACTAGACTCAAATCTCGAAACTGTTCAATCAATTCAAGTTCTTTCACCATCATTGCGGATACATGCAAGGACTTTCTACTCAAAGCATCAGCCACCACATTAGCTTTCCCCGGATGATAGTTCAAACTAAAGTCGTAGTCTTTCAAAGAATTCCAACCATCTCCTTTGTCTCATATTTAATTCCTTCTGGTCAAACAGATACTGCAATCCCTTATGATCACTGAATACCTCAAACCTAGAACCATACAAATAATGTCTCCAGATCTTCAAGGCGAAAACAATTGCTGCAAGCTCTAGATCATGAGTAGGATAGTTCTTCTCATGAATCCTCAACTGTCTTGAGGCATAGGCCACAACCTTACCATTCTGCATTAAAACACCTCCTAGCCCCATTTTAGATGCATCACAATACACTACAAAAGGCTCTCCGGACTTAGGCAATGTCAAAACAGGTGAAGTTGTCAATCTCTTCTTCAATTCTTGAAAGCTTTCCTCACATTTGGAATCCCACACAAAAGCCTTTCCTTTACAAGTTAGCTGAGTTAGCGGAAGTGCTAACTTAGAAAACCCCTCAATAAATCTTCTATAATAACCTGCTAGTCCAAGGAAACTTCTAATCTCAGTAACTGACTTAGGGGCCTCCCACTGCATCACTGCCTCAACCTTAGATGGGTCTACCGCAATCCCATCGCCAGAAATAATATGACCAAGGAAACTAACTTTCTTCAACCAAAAGTCACACTTTGACAGTTTAGCATACAACTTTTTCTCTTTCAACACTTCTAGCACTAACTTCAGATGCTCTGCATGATCTTCTTCGGACTTGGAGTACACCAAAATATCATCTATGAAAACCACCACAAATCGATCCAAGTAGTCATGGAAAATACGGTTCATGTATTCCATAAATACCCCTGGTGCATTAGTGACACCAAACGGCATTACAGAATACTCATAATGCCCATATCTCGTCCTGAATGCTGTCTTTTGAATATCCTCATCTTTCACTTTAATCTGATGATAGCCCGATCTCAAATCAATTTTGCTAAACCACTTAGCACCAACTAGTTGATCCATCAAATCGTCAATTCTCGGAAGTGGATACTTGTTCTTGATTGTTACTTTGTTCAGCTGTCTATAGTCAATGCAAAGTCGCATACTTCCATCTTTCTTTTTCACCAAAAGTACTGGCGCTCCCCAGGGTGACACACTAGGTCTTATGAATTTCTTCTCAAGTAAATCCTCCAATTGACTCTTCAACTCAGATAATTCGGATGCAGACATCCTATATGGGGCCATGGACACTGTCCGTACTGCACTAGATCAATACTAAACTCAACTTCTCTTTCAGGCGGCACACCTGGGATTTCATCGGGAAATACTTCAGCAAATTCACGAACTACGGGCAGCTCTTCAATCTTGGCTTGACCTCAATCGATAAAGACGCCACAAGGTAAACAACTTGGCTTCCCCTTCATGGCCTTATGCAATCGACTGAATGCAACATAATGATTCTTCCTCCCGAATTAGGAAAACTCACGGATCTATTAGCACAATTGATATGCACATGGTTATCAACTAACCACCCCATACCAAGGATGACGCCCAAACCTCCTAATGGCAAACAAATGAGATCAACAAGAAACTCTCTCACGAAAGCCGACAGAGGACATCTAGCACACATCGTGGAAGTAGTTCTCGAACCTTTGGTCAGTATCAATAACCATGTCCCTTCTCATAGTAGACATAACAAGACCCAGCTTTTTCGCACATAAAGCAAAGAATGAATGAATGTGTTGCACCAAAGATCTACAATAGCTATTAAAGGAGTACCATTTATGAAACATGTACCTCTAATATCGTTGTCCCCCTCGGATCCCGCTAAAGCAAACACTTTTCCTCTAGCCGCTTCCTTCTTGGGTTTGGGACATTTGTTGCTCATATGCCCCGCTTCACGACAATTGTAACAAACAGCTTCTTTCTCTTTACATTCATTAGACTTGTGGCCCTCCTCCCACACTTGAAACAGCGCACCTCAGTGCATTCAGTACTCTTGTGGCCCGGTTTCTTGCAAGTAAAACATACAATACCAAAGCAGCCCCTCTCCCCACTAGAACTCTTACCCTCACCACCCTTCCATTTCCTTTGCCTCCACTCACATCATATGGTTTCCCTCGAATTGAGCATTCTTTTTCTCTTACCATCTTGTAGGTCGCAAAGACTGTCTTCTTCATAAATTCCAGCACTTGTCCACTAGCTTGGCAAAGTCTCGAATCTCCCGGTATCCAATGGCCTTCTTAATGCCTCGGGATGCAGCCCGCTTTCAAACTTCACACACTTGGAGAATTCAGAATTGCAATCATTTTCATAATAGGGACAAAACTTGACTAGCTCTTCAAATTTGGCTGCATACTCAGCCACTGATTTGTTGCCTTGCTTCATTCAAAGAAATTCCCCTCCTTTTTAGGCCCTCACATCCTCCGGATAATACTTTCTAGTGAACTCTTCCTTGAAAACTTCCCAAGTGATTTCTTCCTCAGGCACCTCTAGTCTTTGTTTCTTTCTCAACCACCAATCATCTGCCTCTTCCTTCAGCATGTGTGTCCCAAACCTCACTTTCTGTGCCGGAGTGCATGCCATCACACGGAAAATACGCTCAATCTCCCTTAGCCAAGTCAAAGCTCCGTCCGGGTCATACCTACCCTTGAAGGTAGGCGGGTTCTCTCGCTGAAAAGTGGCTAGCTTACGGTCCTCCGCGTCTTCTCTCGCCTCCGCTCCCCCCATAGCTCATGTGCTATGGGCTTGCGAAAGCTCTGCTAGAGCAAAGATCAATCCTTCTGGCCATTCTCAACCTAACACTGCAGCATTAACATTCGTTAAGAAACAATTAACACTACCTAGTTGTCATAGACACTATGACAGACACACTTGGCCGGACAGACCGAACTGCTCTGATACCACTAATGTAACACCCCATTTCTACCCGACAATTTAAATCAAAAATCAGAGTATACAAAAATCTTTTCTGGTCATCTTTTAGTTTAGTGTGTTATAAAATAGTGCACTGGCTGACTATGGGATTACTCAGGTAACTGATACTACTTGCAACAGGCATTGGCCACCTTTGCAAGGCTCTCAGTGATGCCCTTGTAAATACACCAAATGAAGAAAATCTAGCCTTAGTAGCGGCGAACCACGCTTTAGCCATAGTCATTCAGCACACTAATAGTATTAACACCCCCTTATATTTAAAGCTAATTCAATTAATTAAAATCCAAACGCATCAACGCGTATCATGCATAACATAATCAAGTGGTTACACTCTCAAAATAACCTTGTTTAGCGTTTACATTAATCCATCAATAGTTTGCAAAGACAATGAAATAAAATTGAGTTCACATACTCAATACATAAGTTCAAAATAAGTTTAATACATAACCATAAATAATACTAAGACCCCAACCCCTGTTTACTATCGAGCCGACTCAATAAAACCCCAGAGGCACAGCACCATCACTCGGGATCACCTGTTTGTCGCCACGAGAGCAGGCAACAAGAAATGCTAGGGTGAGTCTCTTTACATAAATAATAACAGTAAAATAAGCCATATAGTAAGAACTAGCTAACCAACAGAGATTCACAGAACAAGGCATTTATCATTCACATGAGATATCACACAAGCAACCATAACAGATTAAGTGGACATTAACAAACAAATTAGGGAATGTATGATTATATGCATGTATGCAACATGCATGTGGATCCATATTCACCTCACCACCCCGTCGGGTATTTCATCACCACCCCATAGGGTATTCCATCACCTCCCCGAAGGGTATTCCATCACCTGTTGGCCGAAGCCATGCATATGATTCATGCGACTTTATGACAATGCATCACTCCACACCAAGCACACCACCTCAATTATTAATTAGCACATCATTAATTATCAATACCACCTCACCGAATAATTAGCATCACCTCACCAAATATTTATTAATTCTCACCTAAGAACCAACACCACCCCATGTGGGTTTTCTCTCACTATAGGACCATTCGACACACCAATAATTAATTTAGAGGACTTAGGAATTCAACAAAGACAAGGTTTTGGAAAAATCCCCACGGAGGCGCGCACACACCGGCGCAAGTGAAGAAGAGCGCGCGCAAGATGGCGCGCGGATAGGTCGCTCTAACTCTCAAAGTTTCGTCCTTCGATGAGAGGTGTGCGCGCGAGGTTACGCTGGGAGGACGCGCGCAAGCAAGATGGCGCGTGATCTTGATCAAGCCTCTGCGCGCGTAAGTTTGCGCTTGTACAAGCAAGATGGCGCGCGCAAGGACACCATTTCAGACACAGCGCCAAGTTGCCCGGCAGAATCGCGCTCCCCACACACACACACACACGCTTGACACAGCGCCAAGTTGCCCAAAGAATCGCGCCCCCCTGCACAACCCCATACGCACAATTTCAAGACGAGCGCCAAAATGCTAGGCATTTGGCGCCCCTTCCAACCCATACCCAACACACTTCAAAACCTAATTTCTTCCAAACAAATTAATTCTCACATAACCACACCAACATAGCCAATGAATTATTAATGCTAATTATCATATTTACTTGTTCATGCTCATATGACCAAATCATCAAACATACACTATGCCTATATCACAACTTATGCTTCCAAAACAACAATCAACATGCTATAGCCAAATTCAAGCATTTAAACATCAATCATACAATCAATATACAATCAACATACCATCAACATACAATCAACACAATCATTCCTAGAGCTATTCTCACTATAATACACATCCTACAAGTTATCAAAAATGTAATGGAGATTCCCTAACCTTGGGTGAGCTAAAGCTTCAATCAACCACCAAGAAAACAACCAAATGAGGCCTCCAAAACTCGATTTCCAAATTTCCCCAACGAAAATAACCTTGCTTGGTGACAAATGGAAATTCAAAATAATGAGAATGGGTCTATGGGACTCATGGAAATGGGACATGCAAAGGTAATGAGGGTGATTAGAACCAAGGTTTTCACTTACCAACACAAAACTTGAGAAAAGTTCCTTCCTTTCCTCAATAACAAGCTGAACGTGAGCTTCCCCTTTCTTTGGGTATCCATGAAATTTCAAAAATGTAGAAGATGAGCTTAGGAACTATTAGAAATGGAACAAGGAAGAAAATGATGAAGTTTTAAGGTCAAGAATGTGACTTACCACCAAGAATCAAAGCCAAGCTTCCACCTTCTCCTCCCTCTCCTCTTCACCGTCGACCCCCTTTCTCTCCCTCTCTACTTCTAATTTTTCTTTCTTTCAAAATAAGGGTTTTGGTTACCCTCCCTTGGGACCCCTACCCTTTATGACTTCTATTGGGCCTAAATAATGGCCCTTGGGCCTTATTCTCCACCCCCACTTATTAATTTCTCCCACCTCCTGTAAATAAAATAAATCCAACTTAGTACTTATTTAAAATAAATTAGACCCCTCTTAGTTAAAATAAACCCAACTTAATGAATTAATTTAATTAAGTGTTGCAAGCCTTAAATAACTTAATTAATTAAATAATTAAATTATTTTGGGCGTTACATAATGTATTGCCGAAATTTTGAGGTAACAACTATCCTATGTTTAGGTCTTAGCATGGTTTTCACAAAGTTTCCTTTATGTAAAACACTTACCCATATTTGTTCTTGAGTTCTTAATTGTAAGCCATGTCTGCTCTTACAAATCTACTTATTCTAAGTTGATCAATCCCCAAAATAAGTGTTGAAAATATTATCAAGCAAGAACTAAAGTGCAAACATTACATACATGCATCATACTTACTTAAAAGTTCATTAAATGATTAGAACATTCCAACTAAGAGAGATTTAGCTAACAATAGACATTGCAAGGTAAGTATAAACTGAATGGAACATGTTTATATAATTGAAATCACAAAAGAGAAACAACAAGATAGAAGTTACACAAGTTGAAGCCCTTTGCATGAATTCTCCTTGTAATGCACTAGCATTACTCCTTAGCACTATACAAACACTATGAAATCGAAGTAAGGAGGATTTGTTAATTCCTTCCTTTCCCTCTTATAAAATAGAAACTAACTATGTATATTGAAATTTTGATCTAACTTATGGATTGTGATATATTTTCAAATGAAGATGTGAGGTCCTTTTATAGTCTTCAAGAGAGGTGCTTCCTTCCTTCATGTTGAAGTAATCTTGAGAGGATTGAGTCAGAGTTGCTTTTCAGAGGTTGATCCCAAGTTGAAATCTTTGACCAAGTGTATAGGGAGGTCCAATGATGTATGAACATGTGTCCCTATGTTGATGACTCTTCAAAGCTATCCCTATGGCTATGTGTGAATGGTAGGCGCCTACTATATAAAGTGGTTCTGCTTTAGGGGACCAAGCATGAGGTCAGCAATGCAAGTGGATGCACAAGTAGCTAGCTGCTCACTTACCAAGTTGTGCAGATTAAGTGCAGGATCAATGCAGGAGCATTGATGCAGGATCTGTAGACTGCACTGAGCAAAAATATCAAACATACCACAATATATCCAAAATGGCCTATTAACAACTATAACCATGTCAATCACTGAAGTTATCATATATCACGTAAAATACTATATAAACTCCTTATCTTTACTTGAAAGAGAGCAATTTACTAAGTTTAAACATATGAAATACTCTATATAAAA
Source organism: Oxytropis ochrocephala (assembly GCA_020916435.1). Classification (NCBI taxonomy): domain Eukaryota; kingdom Viridiplantae; phylum Streptophyta; class Magnoliopsida; order Fabales; family Fabaceae; genus Oxytropis; species Oxytropis ochrocephala. Next base: position 61,141,498 of record CM037092.1, on the reverse strand, counting down.
TAGAGTTATCAAACATCCACAAACCAACGGCCAGGATGAAGCGGCCAACAGAGTCATTTTGCACGGCTTAAAGAGAAGATTGGATGAGGCCAAAAGAAACTGGGTCGAAGAGCTGCAGTTTTTCCTCTAGGCGTATCGAACGACCCCTCATTCTACAACAGGTGAATCGCCTTTCAGACTTGTCTATGGGACCGATGTGGTCATTCCAATCGAAATGGGCGAGATGAATTGGAGAAAGACCAATCCACCATCAGTTGCAGACAATGAACGAGCGACTAGGGAAGAACTCGATCTGGTTGACGAACTGCGGACTAAGGCATCTCTCAGAGAACAACTTATCAAGCAAAAGGTCGTTGCAAGATACAACTCCCGCGTCCAGAAAAGGGAATTCTCCATCGGTCAACTCGTTCTTAGGCGGGCAGATGTGGGGAACAAGAACTCTCGTCAAGGTAAGCTTGCCCCCAACTGGGAAGGACCATATCGCGTTATCAGCAAGACTGGGAAAGGAGCCTACGAGCTGGAAACCATGAATGGGGCGACCATACCCAGGACATGGAACGCTGAGAAGTTGAGAAAATACTATGTGTAATGCAAAGTTGTTTTGAATGACCAAATATTGAATGAAAGCCAGGCGGGCGCTATTTTTCCCCATTGTGGTTTTTTACAGAGGTCTGACCTTAAAAAGACTTGTGTTCTTTTTCTTTCATGCACGAATGTATGACCGCTCGCTCATCATGCGAGTAGCAGTAGATCGACCATTATGTCAACGAGTTGGCATACAAACAAGCGCCATCGAATGGCAAAAAGTAAGCCGCTGAGCGTAGCGGCCTACAAATTTAACGAGCGCCATCGTATGGCCCAATTGAGCGCCATCGAATGGCAAAATGTAAGTCGCTGAGCGTAGCGGCCTACAAACTAGTATCACCGTACGACTCAATTGAGCACCATCGAATGGCAAAATGTAGAGCGGCTGAGCGTAGCGGCCTACAAACTTAACAAGTGCCATCGAAAGGCACCACGAAAGGCGCTTAGTATTGCGGTCGGTAAATAGTAAACGATCGCTTAGTTAAAGCGCGTACATGCAAATTTATGATAAGTAAACACGCAAAAACGAGCGACAGAAAAACTAACTTGCATCTAAAAGCAAAAAAGCTTAGAGTATTGATTACAAAATTGGGACGCCGAGGTCATAACCAGGGTGCCCTCAAATATTCACCGCTCGCAGGCGGGCAAAATTGTTCAAACCAAAAGTAAAGACAATTAATGATCAAGAAGAGGGACCAGCACGGAAAATAACGGCCCGTTCTTGGACGACCATCCCCTTTTCAACCTTCGGGGGGCGCACAATCTCCTGGTCGACCACGTAGTGGGCACTATTCACCACAGCCTCATCAATCACCAGCTCAGGATGGGCGAGCTTGATTTGACTGACTGCGTTATTGAACTGATATTGGGCCGCCCTCAAAGCCTTGGTAACTGCCTCCTTAAAGCGAGCTCTCTACTTGTCTCTTTCTTGCTCAGCAACCGTCATGTCGGCCTTTAGAGAGGTGACCTGGTCAAACAGCTCTCTCTTCTTCCTGTTCAAGCGGTCCACCTCTCCTTCGGTCGTAGCTTTTTCAGCCAGTGTGTTGTCCCTTGCCGCCTCAGCTCCAGATTGAGCAATCACAGTGGCCGCCAGCTGAGTCTCGGCCTCCTGAAGTTTTTGCTCGTTGGTAGCGATCTGCTGGACCTTTGGTTCAATCTCTTCCAACCTCTTGAGCAGCCTATCCCGCTCCTCTGTCACCTCTAACAATTTGGACACGGCAGACTTCAGTTTAAAACTTTTATCTGACAGGTCGTCTTCAAGGTATGAAACTTTATGAAAAACTCGCCTACCTTCCAGCCGATCTGCTTCTTCTTGGTATTTTTTGAATAGTAGGCCAGCGGCCTTCATTGCCTCAGCCATCACTTCAAAGGGCTATTCCTTGAAGCTAGCACAGTCTTGGTCCCCCAAGCCAAGCAAGTCAAGCTTGGACGACCGACTCACATGACTCTTGCTCTTGTGTTTCTTCCTATCAGAAGGGTCGCCGTCAGTAGAGCGCCCTCTTTTGCCAGTCTTTTCTTGTACAAGTGGGGGGTCCCTCGTGGGGGAGAGTCGTCCCCTTCCTCAGCCGCCCATTGAGCAAGGAGGTCAAAATCTTCAACGCCCGCCATAGCAACTGCACAAAACAAAGTAGGTATCAGTAAAGTTATACAATGAACTAATATAAGAAAATAAACTGAGATTTTAGCGACCACCCACCGAGGGCGGCCTTAACAGCTTGAATGCCTCTGGCGTCCACTATCTTGTTAATTTTTATGCGACCTCCAGGGACGCGGGAGGCAATTCTTCTAAGCCTATGGATCGTTCCAATATCCACAGCGGCAAGCTCCATTTCCTTGAAAGAATATGCCCCGAGTTTCTTCAGAAAGTGGTTGTAGGACCATAAGGTCGGCAAAAAAGGCGTCCTTGTGCTATTATCCTTGGCCATCTGAGCTACCCCACGCAGTGCCTCACTTGTATATGGGACGACCCAAAAGAAATCATTTTTCCACCTAGTTGGCAAAGATTCCATGTAGGGCTTAAAGAAATTGTATTGCGATTGGTTCTTGAGAGAAACTGCTTCCTTGGCCATCTGAGCTACCCCACGCAGTGCCTCACTTGTATTTGGGACGACCCAAAAGAAATCATTTTTCCACCCAGTTGGCAAAGATTCCATGTAGGGCTTAAAGAAATTGTATTGCGATCGGTTCTTGAGAGAAACTGCTTCCTTGCAAGCCCCCTTGGTCCCTGGCTCGTAGAGGTAGCTCATCTCAATTAAAGTAAAAAATAATCTCAGGGAGACCGGCCGTTCCAGCGCCGTCAAAACGTCCTCGTAACCTTGCAAGAATGCCCAGGCATTCGGGTTCAACTGGGAAGGCGCGACCTTAAGATATCTTAAGACTTGTCTTTGAAACCGGGTAAAAGGGGGGACAATCCCCATGCGCTCGATGACAATGCGATACATGGTATATTTGAGCATATCAGTCCATGTAGAAATGTTCTCGTCCTTCTCCATGCCCTCGACTCTCCAACCGTTGACGTAAAATTGAGCGGTCAGGACTGCTTCTTCTGGGGTGCGACGGCGTACTCTACTTCGATGACTCCTAAGAGTAGTAGAGACCCAGGACATGTCCTTCTCGGCCGCTTCATCGAGATCACCTTGGACCACTTCTAAGGCCACATCTTGGGCCACATCTTGGGGATCACCCCCAGGCGCTAGGGCCTCAGCGACCTGGATATCGTTCGTTTGAGCCTCGTCAAATGCAGGGACCGGACCGTCCATAGGGACCCTGGAATTTTCCTCCCTTTCGTTTTGGTTCGGTCAGAGGAACCGGAAGAGGTCCAATCTATAGAGGCAGAGGATTTGGAAGATTCTTCTGTAGAGGTCGAAAACGACCGTGCCGGCGCGAAAGTCGGTTGCGCCATTTTATGAGCTAACGAAACGGCCGGCCTGACAGAGATACGACGAGTCTGCTTCGTCCGGGCCAGGTTAAACCTGTAGAGGGGGAAGTGGTCAGTTTCGAGCGCATACATTAAGAGGGGGCGACTTGGTGGTCCCCAGACATGACACCCCCTCCACCAGGTGGAACTTCAAAAATAAATAAAGATAAAAAGGGCGTTCGTATTTACCTGAAGGGAAGCAGCGAGCCAGCGAGAACGATGTGAATTTCAGAGAAAGAAGTAAATGAGAAAGTGAATATGACACTCCCTTGCCATCTTATATAATGGGACAGGAGTCACTTCGGGCCCAAAAGCGAAGAGGCGCAACTCTCCACCTACCATCATTACTAAGTCTGAGGCAAGACCAACCGACGCGCTATGGGAACTCCATGAGTTGCCTCGAAAAATGTAAAACATTAAATCACTTGTCGGTTCAGCAGGTGCGCCATGATTACTGCAAAAATAGTCACAACGGCCACGAAGGGGGCAGCGACTCCGAGACAGGTCCTGGTCCCGAGCGACCGAGTGATTAGCAAAGGGCAAACCGGTCGCTAACCAACGCTTCGAAATAAGCCAATCAAGCCTTGGCTCGCCCGCCGGCGACCCAAGCTTGGGGGCAACTGTTCTGGAGTGGACTCAAGGCCCAATACAATCCAATAGGCCCAACATGGCCCAATACTGTAGTTATAAATACTGCACGAATCCCAAGAATTAGGTAAGTCATTATTACTTGTGGTCCTATTCACTGTTCACTACTGACTTGAGCGTCGGTGTGCTTTCGCAGGTACCACCCGCGTGCGACCCAAACTCAAGGACATTAGTGCAACCAACGACCGAACTGAAGGACTACATCAACATCAAACCTCTATTGGTCAAGGTACGATCAGAACGAGTCGCTGAAAGAAAATGTGAAGTGTTTCAACCAGGAAGCCTCCCATGTTCGGAATCTTGATGACAACTAAAGATTATCTTAGATGAAGAACGACTTGCGAAAGGGTAGTTAGTTCCAAGAAGACATTGGTTTAAACAAACCAAAGAGCCTTGGGGATTTCCTCTGTAGGTCCCAGAAGTAGATGAATTACAAGGAAGATGACTTGGCCTACCGAGCAACAGTTAAGAATGGACTGAGAAGAGAAACAAAAACCAGGGAGTCTTGTCCCAAGAGGGACATAGGGAGATCACAACAGGAACCCCGACTTTGCCGTTTCGATGAGGTCACCCCCTGAATACCTCACGGGCAAAGATCCTACCAGAATGTGCAAACACAAAATTAAAGAATATCGAAATTCCAGAACCCCTGATGCTAAGAAAAGGCCAAAGAATTACTGAGAGGTACTGCCACTACCACCGGAGCCATGGTCTTGACGCCAACAGTTGTCGTGCATTGAAACATGACATCAAAGAGCTGATTCGAAAAGGAAAACTATTGCAGTATGTCAAGAAAGACGGGGACGAGCTACGAGGCTCTCGCAAAAGACCTCGGTCTCCACGAGGCAGACCCGGGTGCCCTACAGAGGTAAGGCGGTGGTGCACGGCATTTATAAAACCTCCAAAGGAAAAGATGGAGCAACTAGCCCGCTGAGGAGGAGAAGCTCATGTGCCGAACCGTGAAGACGCCCTTCCTAGTCCTCCCATGTAAATCTGTTTACCAGCACATCATTGGGATGCCGACACTAGGCTGACTCGGAGCACCAACATTTACTTGAAGATGAATTTCTACACCCTTGACGATCAAGTTGTATCACTCCAAGCCGACTAAGAGGCAGCTCGTATGTGCCATTTCATGAGTCTGAAATCCAAAACGAATCTTAGGCGGCGGAAAAGCCAAATAAGAGGGTCAGCCAGGAGTATCAAAGCCGAAGCGAACCTGGAAGATTTAAATGCCCGATATGACCCTAATAATGGGGATAAAGAAGGGAATAACACTCTAGCCAAAGAGCTTAGAAAGTGCACTCAGAGGCCTGAACTTGACGACAAGTTTGTCACCGTCTAGCTGAGCAATGATCCCGCGAGACCGCGAAAGCTGGCACTCAAGGTACGAAAATATAATACAAGGCAAAACGCCGAGAGGGGTACCATCTACATCCAAGCAGGATAGCCCATTTGTTTCTACCTTACAAAACACGGCATAGAGGCTAACCTCGACAAATGCAGGGCTATAACCAAAATACGAGTCAAGGTCGACCATGAAGGTCCAGATATATGCCGACTTTGTAGCTGAATTGACTTTCTCCTCGCGAGAGGATAACACATAGGTAACATGGACTCTGCATGTCGTCGTATCATCAAATATCCAATGAAGTGGCGCCGATGCGATACCGAAAAATTCGGACGGGCTAATAATTGAGGTGCCCTTGACTTTTCCATTTTCCACCTCTAATCGGGCAGAATACAAAGCATGCATAGCCGGTCTGCAGCATGCTCGAGACTTTGAAGCTACATGAGTATAACTCCACGCGAATTTGCTACTGGTCGTATTCCAGATCAAGAAACAGTACGATGCAAATGATACCATACTACAAAGATATTTCACCGTAGTAAGAGAACTCTTGGAAGTTTCTAAAGTTGGGGAAGTAAAGCATGTTCTCCGAGGTGACAATACTAGGGCCGATATCCTCTCCAAACTCGGCAGCACTAGGTTTTCAGAAAACCGTCGAAGTGTTATCTAGGAAACTCTCTCTCAGCCTAGTGTGTCACTTTATCCCAGACCGCCCGCACATGAAGAACAGAGGTCGCCCCTCCTGCCTGATGATGTATAGAGGTCACCCCTCATGCCTTTCATGAATGAAGACACCCAGAAATATGTGGAGAAGTGTGATAAGTTCCAGCAACACGCTGACGTACACATTGTCTCTTCGATAGAGTTAACTACACTAGCACTCCCATGGCCATTCGCCTGATGTGGCATAGACCTCTTGGGTCCCTTTCTAGTCGGGCAAGGGAAAGTCGTATTCTTCATCGTGGCTGCAACCTACTTCACCAAGTGGATTGGAGCAGAGCCCTCGATTGGCCACCATCACCGCGAGTAACTGCATAAAGTTTTTTAATGGAACACAATTTGCCAACGATGGGTTTTAGAGAACTCATAGAAAATTCGAGCATCAAGCACCGCTTCACGCCCATAGAGCGTCCCCAAACCAATGATCAAGCTGAAGCGGCCAATAAGGTGATCTTGAGGGGACTACGATGACGTCTCAATGAAGCAAAAGGCAATTGGCCAAATGAGCTAGCATATGTCTTGTGGGCATGTCGTACAACTCCCCACTCTTCAACCGTAGATTCCCCGTTCCGTCTTGCATACGGAACCGAGGTCGTCATACCAGTGGAGGTAGTGGAGCCGAGTTAGAAAACTGAACATCAAAATTCACCAGAAGTCAATGAGCCAAAAGCCCGCGAGGAACTGGACATGGTGGAAAACTGAACATCAAAATCCAGTCACTCGATTTCTCTAGTAGGAGTGAGAAAGACTCAAAAATTAAAATAATATTATTTTAAAAATAATATTTTTTAATAACTGTTCCTATCTCTCTCATATAGGAAAAATCTAGTACCGGAGAGGATCTCAATCGTTTTTTGATTGTAAAATTGTTGGTGATAATTGTGTCACAATTGTAGTTAGAAAACCAAAAACCGAACTAACCAACTTGGTTAACCAAGAAAGTGGTTTTTACTGTTTTCGTTTTTGTTTGAATTCATTGGATTTAAACACTCCTTGTAGGAAGTGTTGTTAAAAAAACAGGAGGAAATGAAGTACTAGCAACAACAAAATAAAAATGAAAAATCAGAACAAAACTAAAATTAAAAACAACTATAATAAACTTTCATTATTTTAAGAGAAACTTTCATAGATATGGAGCAAGTCTCCTATGCTCATATTAATTGAAAATAAAAAATAATATTTTGTTGTGTATTAAAAATACCCTTGCATAGAAGGAGAAAGATGAAGAAGATAAGAACATGAACAAATATGAAAGATGAGAGTATTTCCATTCACTTCAAGTGTCCATACACATAGGAGATAGCCCTATTTATAGGGTGAGAATAGGGAAAGTGATTAGTCAATAATAAAAATCCACTAATGAGTTGATGGAGGGAGACTAGTGGACATCCAATATAATAATATTCATAACACTCCCCCTTGGATGTCCATCGAGGATATGCCTCATTAAAAACCTTACTAGAAAAAACCCAGTGGGAAAAAATCTAGTGAAGGAAAAAGAGTACAATATCCTACCAGAGGGAACTGCCTCGTTAAAAACATTTCCAGGAAAACCCCGTGGGACAAAACCATGGCAAAGGAAAAAAGAGTGCAGCTTTTCTCCCACTAAATGAAGCGTCACTTCAGAATATGAATTTAACATTTGGAGTTTCTCCCTGAGTGCATATGGAACAATCTACTCCACTGTGACTTGTGATTGTATCCTCTTTTAATGAAGCATTGCAGTCAGTATTATCTTCAAAACACATCTTCCTTGAATTGTAGGCATTTGAGCATGAAATGAAGAAGCAAGAACCATAGCTTGTTTTGTAGATCAAAAATATATTTCAGTGTCACCTTATGTAGATAATAGCTGACTTGTAATCTGACTTGATCTAGATCAGAAAAATACTGTATATCTGCATGGTTAACTTGTGTAACATACATAAAATGATTTATTCATTACAATAACTAAACATAAATATCCATCTTACCCATTTTCTGATGCATTTTGGTTTGTGATATGCATGCATGCTTTTATAGTCTTCAGGACTGAGGTATTTGTTATTTGCTTGTCACGCAACTCATGTACTCAAAATAAAAATTAAATATATAATGAGTTAATTAAGAACTAGTTCTTTCTAACTTGTTAAACAAAAATTTAACTAGCTAATTGTTCAGTCTCCAGATCAAGACAAGACCTTGTTTTCAAAAAAAATTATTTGAAGATATTTCTTTATATCTTGAATCCTTCTGGGATTTCCGATGTAGAGATCAGTCACAGGTTCAACCTTAAAAACCTATTTTATAATTTGAGGTCATTCATATAGAACTCTTTCTTTGAGTAATCTATAATTTTGGAAAGCTCTTCAGGAGTTCCAATAATAGCAAACTATAGAAAATTCATGTATTGATCTTTTCATATAACTCTATGGACCAGTGGTGTCATTTTTATATCCCTCGTTCAGAATATAAATTGAGATGATTATACCACATGTGTTCAAATTATATCATCTCATAGTGGTACTGATTCAATTTGTGTAATCATCTCGAGAATCCAAAAAATGTGCACTAGAATATTAAATCCTTTGGGGATCTTTAAATAATTATGACTATCAACAAATAAGTTGTAGCAATATTCAACTTGTGAAAATTGAGCTCTTCATGTGCTACAAGGCTAATTAAGTACTGAAAAAGTACTCGCATCCACCTTTGAGAAACATGTCGAGCTTTGTATCTCACAATTTAATCATTCTCATTCTGCTTCAATTTCATCTTTCAATTTTGGCCAATTCACATTGTCTACAATCTTTAGTAGACTTTGGTTCATGATCCTCACTATCATTTATCACATTTAGCGCTATATTATATGTAAAAACATTGTCAACGTTGACTTTGTTTCGGTTCCATTGTATTTCATTTTTGATATAATTCATTGAGATCTCTTTAATTTGATAACTTTTCAGTACACGATCGGTTCTTCCAGAATCAGAATGTCAATTATGTCTGAATACTCTTTTAGAGTTTCTATATCCTCGCTTGGACCATTTTTTTTTAGCTCCTTTTGTTGCTCGAGGATTTTTATCTTTGGAACCGATTGGGTCTACCACGCTTCAAGCGCTGTTGAGACTAATTTGCAATATTAGATTGTCCAACAGGGACATCCATTCTATTGGAGCATCAGCAGCTGATATATATGATTTGGTCACACCTTTTGGATCAGTGAATGCATTTGGTAGATAATTTGCTAAGCTTTGCAAATGAATTATCTTTTGAACATCTAGTTCACATTGTTTAATTTGAGGATCAATATGAGATAATGATAATTCATTCCAACTGATCTTTTTTTTTTTTTTTTACACCTGCTTATTTTCTCCCCCTGTTGTTTGGAAATCAAATTCTTCAAATGATAATCATCAAACTAGACTATAAACAAGTCTCCAATTGTTGGCTCAAGATACTATATTATACATGGAGATTTATATCCAATATATATTTCAAAAATTCTATTAGGACCCATCATAGTGCATTTGCACATCCAAAAATTCTAAGATGGGAAATTTTAAGTTTGTGACCAAAAACCAAATGTAAAGGGGAAGAGTTGTGATAACTTGTTGGCTTGATGCGAATCATATAGCATGTAAAATTACACGTTCCCAAGTAGAAATTAGAACTTCTTATCTCATAAGTATTGGTCATGTAATTAACTTTAGACGTCTAAAAAATGGTTCTTCAAGAGCATTTTATGAATGAATGTATGACGTGTGATATCCAATATCAATTCTTATAGACATACAATACTTATCAAAGCTTTCAAGCTAATTCACATAATGACCTCTTACTCAAATTAGTTGAGCAAACAATATCACAAACTTCCGGTTGTGAGTTGACGACAAATATATATAATATATATGTGGCCATCTAGTTGATGCATCAATTAAAACCACATATATCTAAATGGTCCATGTGATTAGTGTACTTGTTTACAAATATCACACTATATTAGTCTTAAAAAATATGAGAGACTTATTACTCTCAAATTGCCAATTTCCTTTGGGAATTAGTGAACACAAAAATTAGTAGATTGAAGAAACTACTGGCTCTTCAATACAAGTCCACATAAAAATTTATTATTCACATCATAATATACTCGGTGGCCCAACCGATCTTGCCAACAACTAAATTATTATGATATGTAAACTTCTGGTTTACAATAACATGTCCTTCAATTGCACATATATAAGTGTAGTACAAATTAGAGGAAAAAGTAGACAACTTTACCACTACACTTATTTTATCAGAATATGTCTCGTTATATAAAAATATTCAATATCTCATTCATCTCCCGTTTCAATGATTTCTATTTATATGAATATTTTTGAAACTTAATAAATTTCTACGAGACTTAGGGAAATATAATGCATTGACAATGTGCAAATTTGTTCCCCCGGATAACAATGTATTAGCTCTTCCGGAGCCTTCAATTATTTTTTTGAAGAGACAGATATTGTACTAACTTCGATTTCTCGCTTCACTAAATAGGAGAAATATTTGTTTTTATCCTTTAAAATTATATGGGTAGTTCCACTATTAGCGAAACACATTTCTCCATTATTGATGCTAGTGTCAATACTCATTCTATCCTAAAAAAATAACATAAATATGATAAAAGATTACCATGAGAAAATTAAGTCTCTACAATATTATATGCCTACAAAGATCAAACTTTAGGAGCTGCATAAAATACAATTTCTCGAAGGAAAAAAAATAGCAGTAGAAAACTATATTTGCTACTCAAAATAAGGAAAATAAAGAGCACAGAAAGTCTCTCTCAGTAGAGAACTATATTTGCTAAGCAAATATACAAATTCTTTTGAACATAAAAGTATCTAGTTCTCTAAGATCTAGTCATACAATCAATTCTTCTTATTCCCTTTTTTTTCATGCAATATTTTTATTTGGAATTCCAAGCAAAAGAAAGAAGAAAAATTACATTTTTCCATAAGATACTACACCTCTATTAGGAATAACAAAGGTGAAAATCACAAATGATATAAATGATACTTAAATAGGATAATGATAACATTTACCACAACAATGGTCATCACCACAACTTTTATTGTACGAAAATTATAATGTGAGTCATTCACTTCTGGGAATGAACTTCAATTCATTGAGTGGTTTGTGAGTATTATTTACAATCACCATATCACATAATCTTGATTCATAATATTTTTCTGAAAATAATTTCTCATTTTGCTAATTCATGAGAATATTTGAGACATAAATTATATGTCATTTCTCTTGATACTATGATGATCAAAACGTACTAAGGTCAAATAGATCTTATAGATTACAATCATTGTGTAAAAGTAGAGTTCTTCGGGAACTCGAAAACAAATCTTTCATAAATGATGATCAAAGAAAAATATACTTTCTAATCAATTGTTCTTCAAGAACTATACCAAAAATTTTAAACATTGACGAAAAAGAATCATGCTTAGATCAATCCTGCAGGGATGCTGTAATATTAAGTTATTCTTTCTTTGAGTTCTTCAAGAACTATCACAAATCTTAATGATAAAGAAAACAATTCTTTATGCAATCTTACAAGGATATTAGATTACCAAATCATTAGTTCTTCAGGAACTATACCACAAAACTTCTTCAATGATAATCAAGAAAAACCATACTATGAGCAATCCTTCAGGGATGCTTGGATATTAAATTTCTAAGTTCTTGAAGAACTATATCATAAACAATGTTACATAGAAACAATTATTTGTGCGATCCTTCGGGGATGCTTGTATAATGGATTTATTGTTCTTCAGGAACTATATCACAAATTTTATCAAAATGATTCTATTATTTTGTTATCTAATATGAAATGTATAAGAAAATAACCATCAACATAGAAACATAGACCCACAAAAACTTTTTGAAGATCTAGTAGGAACATCGTAATCTAATCAAATATATCAACAGAAAAAATTGAGGAGGTAATCAAGAGTAGTCTGGTTTAGTATAGGCCTTGATGTAGATCTTGGAGAAGAAAATTATTTTCTATAAAAGCTATATATAATGATCTTGAGTGGCATGATGTGAAGAAGAAAATGATATTGATCTATACATATAATTGGGTTTATAGAAGAACTATTACTTACCTGGATTGGTAGAACTTCGTGCTGATAACATGTTATGAAAATAACCAAAACTATAGAAGGAGAAAGATGAAGAAGATAAGAACATGAACAAATATGAAAGATGAGAGTATTTCCATTCACTTCAAGTGTCCATACACGTAGGAGATAACCCTATTTATAGGGTGAGAATAGGGAAAGTGATTAGTCAATAATAAAAATCCACTAATGAGTTGATGGAAGGAGACTAGTACATCCAATATAATAATATTCATAACACTTTCATTATTTTAAGAGAAACTTTCATAGATATGGAGCAAGTCTCCTATGCTCATATTAATTGAAAATAAAAAATAATACTTTGTTGTGTATTAAAAATACCCTTGCATAGACAAATTTGTCAAACATCTTGCGAAGAATAAAACTGAAATTAAATAAACTAAAAAATATCTTTCATCATCATAAAAACCGATCTCAGATCTAGAGCATGTCTCCTATACACATATTAACTAAAAAAAATTAAAAGATTTTGTTGAGGATTTAAAATACCCTTGCAGGACAGATTAGTAGTAGATCTGGAGATGAAGAAAACTAAAATTAAAAATAAATAAATACACTTGCATGGACATATCTAGGGCGGATATGGAGTAGAAGAAAGTTTAAATTAAAAAAAAAACTAAAAAAAAAACCACTTTCACCACCACAAAGAAACCAACTCAGATCTAGAGTAGTCTCCTAAACAAAAATTAACTAAAAAAATTAAAACATACTATGGAGGGTTAAAAAAACACTTGAAGGTCCCCAGAGTGGACTGGCCATAGTTGCTAGAGTAGACAGCAAGCTAATCACAATTGTGATGGTGACAAAATGAGAATTTGTTGGTGAGAGAGACGAGGGTGATGGGGTGGGAGAGATGAGGGAAAGCCCTCATGATAAGTAAATAGTTACAGTACACTACCCTCCAATGCAGTATGTTGCGTTAGGATCCTCTCAATTTCTCAAAAGAAATTCAGAGCTCCTTTGGAGAAAAAACGATTTAGAAAAATTTGCACTCGCAAATTAATTGATCAAGCTCCACACAGGGGAGATGACGCATGACAGAGATTAGACAATTGTGGAGAATTCTTGACTCACACACCAATGGATAGATTAAAGCGACACAAAATAAGAGAAAGATAAAATATTAAAAGTAATTTATTTGCTCAAATGTTGGAGATAAAATAATTGCCAACAGTAACATTTTTTTTTTATTGTTCTTTAGTGGAAAAGTTGGAATTTTGGTTCCATTTTTAAATTAAACTAAGAGATACTATAATGCCCAACGGTAACATTTTTTACTTGAAAAGTTGGAACAGTCATATTTTTGGGTTGGCTACAACTAGTGTTGCTAATTTACATGATTTTGTACGTGCACAATTTATCATCCCATAATTTCATTGTTTTGTTGCAATCAAGCCCTAATATTTTTGTTTTTCCATCCAATGAATTATTATCAAGCTTATTATAATTATTTGCAAAGCCAATAAGTTCTCTTAACAGTGACAATTCTCAAAGTCACCGATATTTGCAATGCCAACAACCTCAAAGGCACAATTTTCTAACTAAGTAGGCCTAAAAAACAATACTTACTAAAGGAGAGCAGCCTCTTAGGAAAAAAATCACACGAGTTTCTCAAATGAAGAAGACAAACCATTTATTCATTGATACCTCATCATCTCAAAAAAAACCAATTGCTAGAATTGACAAATAAGAAAATATAATCTGGCTGAATCATATTTTTGAAATGCATAACAACTAACGTGATAGTTTATAGAAAGGTGTTGGAACACAAGCACACCAACGAAAACGATCAAAATAAGGTCAGTCACGAACTAGGTCGCGTTCTTTAAGGCCTTCTCAGAAAATATGGTATTCTCCACACCTAGGAAAACCACCAAACTCACACTAAACTCCAAAAAACGACCTTATTGGCAAGCACATTAGTGAAACAAGATAATAGTTGTTTAATTCGTCTCACTAGAGACCGACCTGCTATACTGCCACCACCGGAACCGTTAAGACAGTTTACAACACAATAGAATCAATTTGCAGCTCGATGGATGAATCAATTAATGATACATTTTTGAAATGCATGAACTTACGTTCATATTTTAAAAATAAACAAAAATTGTTTTAATTATAATAATTTTTGAAATGAAACACAAAATACAACAGAGGCAGATCCCCCGGAATCTCGATGACATCACTTAAATGGTATAGTTCAAGAGTTTTGCAATTGCTACAAAACTAGATACTGTTTCCAAAAAAGAAAAGTAGAAAGTTAAAGAATGACTAGTAGTGCTGGACACTTGAGAAGGCGTGGTTTTAAATAGAGTGTAACTAGAGACCGACCTGCTATACTGCCACCACCGGAACAGTTAAGACAGTTTACAACCACAATAGAATCAATTTGCAGCTCGATGGATGAATCAATTAATGACACATTTTTGAAATGCATGAACTTACGTTCATATTTTAAAAATAAACAAAAATTGATTTAATTATAATAATTTTTGAAATGAAACACAAAATACAACAGAGGCGCATCCCCTTAATCTCGATGACATCACTTAAATGGTATAGTTCAAGAGTTTTGCAATTGCTACAAAACTAGATACTGTACAGTTTACAAAAAAGAAAAGTAGAAAGTTAAAGAATGACTAGTAGTGTTGGACACTTGAGAAGGCGTGGTTTTAAATAGGGTGTAACTAGAGACCGACCTGCTATACTGCCACCACCGGAACCGTTAAGACAGTTTACAACCACAATAGAATCAATTTGCAGCTCGATGGATGAATCAATTAATGACACATTTTTGAAATGCATGAACTTACGTTCATATTTTAAAAATAAACAAAAATTGATTTAACTATAATAATTTTTGAAATGAAACACAAAATACAACAGAGGCAGATCCCCCGGAATCTCGATGACATCACTTAAATGGTATAGTTCAAGAGTTTTGCAATTGCTACAAAACTAGATACTGTTTACAAAAAAGAAAAGTAGAAAGTTAAAGAATGACTAGTAGTGCTGGACACTTGAGAAGGCGTGGTTTTAAATAGGGTGTAACTAGAGACCGACCTTCTATACTGCCACCACCAGAACCGTTAAGACAGTTTACAACCACAATAGAATCAATTTGCAGCTCGATGGATGAATCAATTAATGACATATTTTTGAAATGCATGAACTTACGTTCATATTTTAAAAATAAACAAAAATTGTTTTAATTATAATAATTTTTGAAATGAAACACAAAATACAACAGAGGCAAATCCCCCGGAATCTCGATGACATCACTTAAATGGTATAGTTCAAGAGTATTGCAATTGCTACAAAACTAGATACTGTTTACAAAAAAGAAAAGTAGAAATTTAAAGAATGACTAGCAGTGCTGGACACTTGAGAAGGCGTGGTTTTAAATAGGGCGTAACTAGAGACCGACCTGCTATACTGCCACCACCGGAACCGTTAAGACAGTTTACAACCACAATAGAATCAATTTGCAACTCGATGGATGAATCAATATTTAATGACACATTTTTGAAATGCATGAACTTACGTTCATATTTTAAAAATAAACAAAAATTGTTTTAATTATAATAATTTTTGAAATGAAACACAAAATACAACAAAGGCAGATCCCCCGGAATCTCGATGACATCAGTTAAATGATATAGTTCAAGAGTTTTGCAATTGCTACAAAACTAGATACTGTTTACAAGAAAAGTAGAAAGTTAAAGAATGACTAGCAGTGCTGGACACTTGAGAAGGCGTGGTTTTAAATAGGGCGTAAATGTGAATGCATAACATTGTAACTCTTACATTGACTTTTAAAGGGTGTGTGAGGAGTATATGGTGCTCTGTAATTGAGAAAGCAAAGCACCGAAATGAAAAATTATCCATTTTCATGGAAAGGTCAATTTCTCGAGGGCGAAACCCACGTTCATGCTTCAAGCTATGGCACTACACGTCTTGCCAATTCAAATTTGAAAACTATGTAGCACATAAGAAAAAACTGAGGTGTTGAATTGATGTTTCATTAGTGAAGCGCGTAACTTTGAAGTGGTATCTTGGCCGTACGTTGGAGCGAAAAAATCTTGGCCACTCATTACTTTTGGATAATGGTTGGAAATGATTGGGCTGGATTAATTTTGTGGGGGCTATTGCTTTTCCCACACCCCCTCCTACCAAAACACACCCCACAAGGGTGTGAAAAGACTAAAAGGCCCGCCAAAACCTCTTTTTTTCACGAAATTTCACCTGTTCGAACACCTGACCTTGAATGAGTTTGAATGACATCGTTCGAGTGTGTTAAATTTTGACTTCACACTCTCTTTGGGCGTTTTTCACCTGTTCGCATTGTTCGAACCCGTTCGAACGACATCGTTCGAGTGTGTTAAATATTGACTTCACACCCTTTTGTGCGTAATTTCACCTGTTCGAACGAGCTCATTCGAACGTGTTCGAACAAGGTCGTTCGAACGAGCTTTTAAACACGCCTCACAAAGTGTTTCACGCGCGAGGTTATTTTGGAATAAAATTTGTTAAGGGGTGTGAAAGAGTAGGAGGGGGTGTGGGAAAAGTAAACGCCTTTTGTGGGGCGAGGCCCAATCTAGGACACTGTGTTGGATTTTTTTTTTTGGACCCCCACCCTCTCCCCTCATACCCCCACCCACCCTGTGAAAAGACCAAAATACCCCTGCGTTTTTACAAAATCACAATTCTTTCACATTATTGGTCATACCTACGATTGACTACCAGCCACTCGCATATACGCCACGAGACGTATATACGATCACTGAAATTCCACCACTCGCATATACCCCACCACAAGCCTATATCGATCAACAATTTTCTTCACATTGTATACACCCTTTCCAGCGTATATACGATTAGACAGATTTCACCACTCGCGTATATACGCCAAAGCAGAACCTATCTACGACGAGTTAAAGAGTGCGCGATCGTATATACGCCAAAGATACCCTATATACGATGAGCAATTTTTTTTTACTAATTTTTTCTCCTTTGCTTGCAGTGTCCTGGTAGGCATAGAGGAGACGGAGGTATCTCTGTCGAGAGAGAGAGAGTCATCTTCACAGACCGAGCACGAGGACGAGAAGGCATAATCACCGCATGCTTCCGCTAGAGACAGAGACAGTGACCAGCCGATGATCGGCTGGCGGCATCACCCACTCACTACACCTCCTCTTTACCATCCCCACTTATTCATTACCATGCACCGACTCCCGAGTATCGCCAGGAGCGGCCAGTCGATACTTATTACTCGAACCACCTATGTTTGAGTATCAGGAGGAGCAGCCCAAGCAGGATCGGGGGCATCGGGAGGAGGATCACCTCGGCCTCGTCTCTCTCTTCACTGACCTGGCAGATCATGTCTGCAGTTCTATACTCGTTGACCCTGTAAGTTTTGCATTTTTTGCTTAAATAATTTATTTAACTCACATAGTCTGCAGTTTTTGCTTACATAATTTATTTATTTTAAATTCAGGAGTATCTGCGGGTTGTCAAAGTATGGGCTCATGGCAACAAAGTCCATACTAGACTCCATCTACATCACCCGCCTACTTGAAGCACCACGGTGGTCGTGGACTCCAAATGCCCCACTTCTCCGCATCGCCACGCCACAATATATAGACCATGAGTTGCTGTCAGCTTTTATAGAGAGATGGCACTCAGATACTTCGTCATTTCACTTGCCATTTGGTGAAATGACGATAACTCTGGATGACATCTCCTGCCTGCTGCACCTTCCCATCCAGGGGAACTATGCCACACCTCCCACCATCACTGTGAGCTCGGAGTATGCCACACAGCTTGCTGAGACATATCTGGGTGTGTCACGGGTTGAGGCTGCTAACAACACCCGTGGGGGTCCGTATTACAGCTTCAAATGGCTGGAGTAGGTTTATGAGCGTAATTTGGAGGAGGGGGGTGACATTACAAATGCTGTGAGGGCTTATCTGCTTCGGCTTCTGACCTACAGTATCTTCACTACGAAGACTGGAGACAGGGCGGAGGCTAAGTGGCTGATCTACCAGGATGATCTGAGTCCAGAGGTTCTTGGAGGCTATGCATGGGGTGCAGGTGCACTAACTGCCATGTATGAGTGCTTGAACACTGCGTCTTTGAGGCTCACGCAGCAGTGTGGAGGGTATGCCAGCCTATTTCAGGTACACATTTTAACTTCATTTTTTTTGTTAAATCACATTGACTTTGGGTAAATTTTTTGAATTAAATATGTTGTTTATTTTTGTATTTCAGGCTTGGATTATGTGGTATTTCCCTCGGATGGCGTAGAGGTCGCCCAGTCATATCCAGGGTGCAGAGCCACTGGCTGGGCGCTACAGAAAGAAGAAGTCAGACCACCTGAAGCTCAGCCACTACAGGAGGATGATTGATGAGCTGAGGCCAGAGGATGTCTGCTGGCGACCATTTGAGGAGGACAGGGCTGGTAGTGTAACACCCCCTTCTAATTTACTACTAATTAGTCAATTTAAAATCAGAGTTTTCAAAAACTTTTCCACGCACCACAAAAGAGAGTGCTACATTTTCATCAAAACATAAAACGATGAATTGAATTTTCATAAAACTACTAGTGCGTGATATATAGCACATAAAAATGGGCGAACCCTAAAAAACACTTGTTTAAGTTTACAACAACCTGAATGTAATTCACCAAAGACAAATGGAAAGATAACAAGCCTAGAATGTATTCATTACATCTCCACTATCAATTTAATAACATCAAAATAAGATAAAGAGTAACTAAGACACCCCGCCCCCCGGTGCTACATATCAGAGCATGACCAGGACCAGACTACTTCATTCGCTAACACCTGCAGGTTGCCGACATGAGAAGCAGCACGAAAGCAGTAGGGTGAGTCTCTTTACATAAATAATAGCAAATAGGATAAGCATTATATTAGGGAAGGCAAACTAGAAGCACACCCATTACAACAATTAT
This sequence comes from Oxytropis ochrocephala, assembly GCA_020916435.1. Taxonomy (NCBI): domain Eukaryota; kingdom Viridiplantae; phylum Streptophyta; class Magnoliopsida; order Fabales; family Fabaceae; genus Oxytropis; species Oxytropis ochrocephala. The sequence continues at coordinate 61,122,125 of CM037092.1, read as the reverse complement.
TAATATACATCATCCAATTCACAATCACTATGAAACACCATTCAATGTATGGTTAATGCATGAAATGCATACCCAAACTCTACGGGCCATGCATGTGGATCCATCTCCCATAATAAGCCTTGAGGGCACTCCCATAATACGGGCCAAGCCTCATCACCCAAATAAATGCACATGGTTTATGAGACGCCATGAACAATGCACCAATCACACCCAAGTCACACCATACTCCAACACAACATGCATGAAGCATAATCACCCACATTTAATAAACTCCCATTGCCATTAAATAATTCACCATCACCCAAATAAGAGGTCATAGACCAATCACCCAAAATAAGCTGTGCGGGCACTCCCAAATAATTTACAATAAGGCCGAAGCCCACCCCCTTATGATTATTTTCAACATTAAACACATCACCCATTAACACCCTTAAGCACAAACTCAAAGACCAACAATTAAAGTCAAGGACCAACTCATACATAATGACCAACTTGTCACATAAGGACTAAACCGACACCCACAAGGACTAAATGGTCACCTAGGGACTAAACAGCCACATAGGGACCAAAACAACACATTAAAAGGGTCAATAGTGCATAAGGACCAAAATATCATTTTTAAGGACTAAACAGTTCAAAAGGACCAAAATAGCATTTTTAAGGACTAAACAGTTCAAAAGGACCAAAATAGCATTTTTAGGGACTAAAAGGTTCAGAGGGACCAAAACAACATTTTTAGGAACTGAGACACAACACAGCATCACAGGCGCAACACCGGGCGCATGGGCTGCCAGACTTGGCGCCCTGCTCTGCGCCCACACCCACACCCGCTGGCACAGGCGCACGGGGCTGCCACATTTGGCGCCCCTGCTTGCGCCAAGCACCCCAACACACACGCACAGACACCGGGCGCACGGGGCACGCCACTTTGGCGCCCCTGCCCTGCGCCACATCCACCCAAACGCGCCACAACAGGCGCATGGTGTAACGCCCCAAGATTAATTCAGGTATTTATTTAATTAGGAGGTATATTAGTTGGTCATATTAAAAGGATAATAGGGCATTTGATTTAAATGAGGAATGATGGTTAGTAAAAAGTGAGTAGTAATTTAATTAAGAGAGGAAGTAGTGCAAGTAATGGAGGAGGTGTGAATAGAGGCCCATGATAGTTAGGCCCATATCCATGAATTAGGCCATATGCATGCTTTAAGTGAAGTTGCCGTAAGAAAGAACTTCATTTGCATCAAATATTCAAGAAAAGTAAGAGAGAGAAGTGGTAGGTGAGATTAGTTCCTAGAGAGAGAAGGAGAACTTGGCGTGGAGAGCTCAAATCCGAGAGAGAGGAGCTAGGCGGTGGTGGATCTTGAAGTGTGGAAAGGAGAGCTTGTTGCGGTGTTTTCTTGGAGAGTGAAGGGTTTTCATCTTCAACAAGTTGTTAAGGTAAGGGAGTTCTCTTTCATCTATAATAAATTATATGATGAATGTTGTGCGTGAGTTAGACTCTGTGGGTGATTTCGGAGTTGTTTGTGTTGCATGTGGTGTGATGGTGGTTGTGTTTACTTCCCTGTTGTTGAAGTTGTGTTTGTGAGCCATGCATGTCTTGGGTGCGTTGTGTGTTTCGCTGGAGTGTATGCATGTGTTAAATTGTGGATGATCCGGTCATATGGGAGACCTAGGAGAGAGGAATGAGAGCGAGAACCCTCGGTCAAAGTGTGTTATTGTTGGTGTTGTCACCTTCGTTGAGTTCTTGAGGAGTGTCGAACTGGTTTTGAAGGTATAAGTGTAATATAGTTATACCGAGTTGTAGGCGTTGAAGAACAGTGTGTAAGTATATCTGCGTATAGTTACTGATGTGTAGGCGTTAAATTGTAGTGGAACCTACCGAGGTGTGAGGGTGCCGAGGTGGATTGTTGGACTTAGGCGTAGCGTGCTTAAGCGTTGAGGATTGAGTAGAGGCGAGAAGCCTGGGCGAGAAAGCTCGAGTGTAGAATGACGAGGTGTGTCATTGCGGTGACCGAGGAGTGGTAGCCGAGTTTAATGGTGATAAGATGTTGTCTCTAAGAGTAACCGAGGTGGCTAGTACCTAGGTGAGTAATGTGACGTAGATGATAGGGTATAAGTGTGGCTAAGTCCCAACGTGGGAGTCGACTTGTAGTTCTTGGGTTGTGACATAGGTATCTGAGGTGAATGAAATAGAGGCTTGTACCTAAGTGAATCGAGGTGAGGCGCAAGGACGCCATTGAAAATAAGGTGCGTGACTAAGTGTAGGCGTGGCAGGGTGGTGAACCGAGGCGATTAAGGGGTGAATTGAAGTAGAGTAACCTAGTTGCGTTAAGACTAAGGTGAAGTAAGTATGGTAGTTGTGGTATAAGTATAGATGTCGAGATGATTTATGGTGCAGAGAGGAGGCTTAGTGCCTGTGTGCCGAGGTGAGTGGTGTGTGTGCCGAGGTGCCAGGAGAGGGTGCCGAGTTGCCGTTCGAAGCCACAGTTGCGCAAGGCGCTGCCAGGCGCAACTGGGGGTGTTGTTTGGCGTTGAGAACGCTTAAGTGGTTGAAATGGGATAGTCCGTTTTAGTCCTAGGTGACGTTGTGGTCCTCGTAGTGACTGTTTAGTCCACTACATTTAGTGTGAGGATGTTGAGGTAGTGTGAGAACTACGATTGTGGGAGTATCGAGTGGAGGGTTGGACCACAGCCATGGGCCGTGTCCGAGGTGCGAAGTCGCCTTTAGAGTGCGAGGCGATGATGTGTTTAAGTGGTGAGGTTCCAAAGGGGACTGATGTTGGAGTGATGGGTCTATGACCTCGTTTCTGTGTTGTACCCATGCCGTTTGGGTCGCCTTCCAGGCATCCTGGTGTGAGGAGACCTCGGTCTCCTTGGTGTTGAGGCGTCCAAAGAGTTGGGCGTTAGCCGCAGAGAGCTAGTGAGTGGGGTGTTGGGGTGTCCAGGTGAGTGGGCGTTAGCCTTAAGCGCTATTTAGGTTGTCTAGGTGAAATAGACAGCGATTGTAAAGGACTCGAGAGACAGCTTCAGCATAGATATTGTTGACTTCGGTCTTCGTATCATTAAAGGACGGTGTAAACGACGGATATGGGCTTCGGCCATTGTATCGAAAGGACGGTGTAAAGGACGGTGTAAAGGCGGAGAGCAGTTTTCGCCTAAGGCGGTGGCGATGCCGATGACGTCGGTGATGGTACTCATGCATTAAACATTGGTGTTGGGTTGCATCCATGCATTTACATATGCGTTTGATATTGTTTTGACGAGTATGAGTTGCTGTGTCATAGCGTGGTTGAGTATGAGTTGCTGTGTCATAGCGTGGTTGAGTGAGAGTTGCTGTGTTGTTTATTGTAAGCCGATGTGCTCTAGGTGTCTACCTAGTATAACGTTTATCATACACTATATTATTTATGTAAAGAAACTCACCCTGCTGCTTTTATGTTGCCTGCTCTCGTGGCAACTTGCAGGTACTCCTGAGTAGAGGTCTATCCTTACTCCTTTGGTAGTTGGCGTCAATTGCTCTGGTAGTGTAACACTGGGGGGCTGAGTAGAGTAGTAGTCTTTTGACTTAGTTACTGAGTTGTAACATATTGATGTTTTAAACTATGTTTACTTTCCGCTGCGTTGTAAACTGAGATTGTATATTTTGGTGGGCCTTGTCCCTTTGGCCGAGGTGCCTTTATATGAAGGTATTATGTTGTTTTTGCGCGAGTTGTTTTGGCTTGGTTTTAAAATGGAAAAATGTAATGCTTCCTTATGAGCGATTTTATAAAACTCGATTTCAATTAATTAATTAGTAAGTAGATGGGGTGTTACATTAGTGGTATCGAGCAAAAGTTCGGTCTGTCAGGCCAAGTTTGTTGAGTCTTGAGTTCCCAAATCCTCGAGTCTTGTGGCTCGTTCTGAATAGATGTTGTTTATATGTTTAGCTTGATGGTTGGAAGAGTCGGGAGGAATGACGATGCCATAGCTCTTGCTGCGTTGGAGACAATGGCAAATCTTTGTGAGGGAATCGGCCAGTCGCCGAGGATCTTTGGAGCTCGTAGGCTAGCTACTTTTTAGAGGGAGAACCCTCCTACTTTCAAGGGGAGGTATGACCCCGATGGGGCTCTGGCATGGTTGAAGGAGATAGAGAGGATCTTTCGTGTCATGGATTGCACGATTGCACGTATGGTGGTGAGTATGGAACTCACATGTTAGCCGAGGAGCGACGATTGGTGGCTTGAGGTTCTTGAGAGGTTGGAAGCTGCTGAAGAAGAGATCACTTTGGATATTTTCAAGAGGGAATTTATGAGGAAGTACTATCCTGAGGATGTGAGGGGTAAGAAGGAAATGGAATTTTTGGAATTGAAGCAAGGTAGTATGTCGGTATCTGAGTATGCTGCGAAGTTTGTGGAGTTGGTCAAGTTCTACCCTTACTACACTGGAGCTACTGCCGAGTTCTCCAAGTGTATTAAGTTTGAAAATGGCCTGAGGTCTGAAATCAAGAAGGCAATTGGATATCAGAAGATTAGAGTATTTTCTGAGTTGGTGGATAGTTGCAGAATCTATGAGGAGGACCGTAATGCGCATTCTAGGGTGATGAGCGACAAGAAGAATAAGTCTCAACACTGTGGTAGGCCTTATGACGTCTCTGAGGGAAGAAGTAAATCGAAAGTTGGTTTGGGAAAGGAGCCTAGTGGGGGAGGTGCTCCTGCAAATGTATTGTGTTTCTAGTGTGGGTTGTCTGGTCACAAGAGGATTGACTGCAAGGCTGAGGAGAAGAGGTGCTACAGGTGTGGCAGGGAGGGTCACATAGCTGCTAGATGTGATCGCAAGGGCGTAGTTTGCTTCAGGTGTGGCGAGGTGGGTCATATTAGCACTAAGTGTTCTAAGCTGAAGCGATGAAAGAGAAAGGAGTAGTGGATAGGTGTTTGCTCTCGTTGGATCCGAAGTGGTTAATAAGATAGGAGATACATGTTTTGTAATGATATTCTTTTATTGCTATAGTAGAGTTGGATGTTATCCTTGTTTTGGGTAGTTAGTGGATAGCGTGTATATATTAATTGCTTTTAGTTGTTGTGATTGTTGTTGGTATTGAGTTATGTGTAAATTTGAAAAGGCGTAGTTATGTGACCTCAACTAATTGGATGAGCGAGTAGGAGGGACTGATCACCCCAATAACTCATCTCCAATGAAAGGGGCGACAGTAACTCGTAGATAGCATAAATTTTAAATATGTATTCATTTTGACTTGATTAATTGAGTGGTGCCTTTAATTGTGTGTCTTTGATTTGGAGAATTGATAGTAGATGAAGGTTAGGCGCCATTCTAAAGTGAGGTATTCTTGGTGTGTTGCGTGTTCTTGATTTGGTGTCTTTGGGTGACTTGGTGTGTGTCTCGGGCGTGGCGCCGAGGTGTGGCGTGTCGCTCGTGTGCGTATGTATGTTTTGGGCGTGGGGCGCCAAAAAGTGTGCATGCCCTCTGCGTTTTGTTTTAGTGGCGTGTTGCGCGCGCTTTTGTCTCTGGCGCAACTCACTGAGTAAGAGGGCTCTCTTCCACGCGTAATCTAGTGTTTATGTTGAGTGTTTTTGCATGAATGATTTCTGATTGAGTTCTGAATGTGTGCTTATGTGTTCTCTAAGTATTCTGGTTGTGTTACTTCACCTTGGTGAAGATTGTAAGGGTTGACTTCTGAGCTAGTCACGTAAGTGACCATGGAGAGGAAATGAGAGCTGAGAACTCTTAGTCTCAGTGAGCGTGAGAGTTTAAGAGTGTGTTCTTGAGCTTAATCCTAGTCAGGAGCACCTAAAGAGAGGAAGGAGAATTTAGGCGCACGTGATCGTAGAGAAAGCTGAAGTGCAGAAAGTTTACGCCACGACGTAAGTGTTAAAGCGTAGTTCCTAGGCTTGAAGGGGACGAGTTGAGCTGTACTTGATGGACGAAGGTGCGTAGGTGTAATTAGAACCCAATGCGAGTATCGTCAAGTAGTTGCCGAGGTATAACATGGTTATGCCGAGGTGTTTGGGTCAAGACGTAGGGCGTAGGTAAGTCTGCGTATGACAGCCGAGGTGAAGGAGTCGACTTGTAACATGTTATACCGAGGTGCGAGAGTAATGAGATAGGGCGTGGACTTAGGCGAGAGGCATAAACGGGTATAGTGACGAGATGGTGTGAGCTCGGATGAGACAGGAGTCGAGCGTAGAGTTACGCAATGATACGTTAAGTCTAGGCGTGAGTTGGGACGAAGTGGCGCGTGGTGTCTAGTCGAGGACAGTAGGCGTAATGTAAGACGAGATGAGGCGAAGGTGTAGTCGAGAACCTTAGGCATAAGACGAGACGAGAGAAGTAGTGGGACTAGACGAGATCCTAAGCGAGGTTCCAGGACGAGGTGGAGAACTTTACGAGTGGAATGCCAAGTGAGGTGCCACCGAGTTGAGTATTGGTGACGTAATGGGTAGCGATACTTCATCGCCTTAGCGTCTTGGGAGTTGGGTAGCCGTGCGTGTGTGCTAGTGAAGTCTTGGCGCAGAGCGGGCGCCATGCCGTGCTCAAGTCGCTCAGGTTGCGCATGCGTCTGATGGAGCCCAACATTTGTCATGATCTTCGCTTTAGTTCGAGGCGAGTTGTCGTGGCTATGTGCCGAGAAGAGTAGATGGTCAAAGAAATGTAAGTGTGTGATGAGGTGTAGATACCTAAGTGTAACTTTGGATGATTAAAGGGTTAAAATTCAGTATGAGGAATAGGATGAAGGGATGATGAGGATATTATTTGTAATTGGATATAGATTGATGTAAGAGATGAACATTTGTACCTTAAGTAATTGCTATAGTGTGGTTTCCTAATGATAGGGTAAGGGTGTTCGGATAAATTAAGTGGGATTTTGAGGATCCAAAAGGTGTATGTCCTAGTACTTAGTGTACAAGAGGATGTTATTGATAGTAAGAAACAAAATGAGATAGATGAAATTGATGTGTTCATAGGATTGGTGAGATTTTCGAGGACGAAAATATTCTAAGTGGGGGAGAGTTGTAACGCCCCAAGATTAATTCAGGTATTTATTTAATTAGGAGGTATATTAGTTGGTCATATTAAAAGGATAATAGGGCATTTGATTTAAATGAGGAATGATGGTTAGTAAAAAGTGAGTAGTAATTTAATTAAGAGAGGAAGTAGTGCAAGTAATGGAGGAGGTGTGAATAGAGGCCCATGATAGTTAGGCCCATATCCATGAATTAGGCCATATGCATGCTTTAAGTGAAGTTGCCGTAAGAAAGAACTTCATTTGCATCAAATATTCAAGAAAAGTAAGAGAGAGAAGTGGTAGGTGAGATTAGTTCCTAGAGAGAAGAAGGAGAACTTGGCGTGGAGAGCTCAAATCCGAGAGAGAGGAGCTAGCTGGTGGTGGATCTTGAAGTGTGGAAAGGAGAGCTTGTTGCGGTGTTTTCTTGGAGAGTGAAGGGTTTTCATCTTCAACAAGTTGTTAAGGTAAGGGGAGTTCTCTTTCATCTATAATAAATTATATGATGAATGTTGTGCGTGAGTTAGACTCTAGGGTGATTTCGGAGTTGTTTGTGTTGCATGTGGTGTGATGGTGGTTGTGTTTACTTCCCTGTTGTTGAAGTTGTGTTTGTGAGCCATGCATGTCTTGGGTGCGTTGTGTGTTTCGCTGGAGTGTATGCATGTGTTAAATTGTGGATGATCTGGTCATATGGGAGACCTAGGAGAGGAATGGGAGCTGAGGAACCCTCAGTCCCAGTGTGTTATTGTTGGTGTTGTCACCTTCGTTGAGTTCTTGAGGAGTGTCGAACTGGTTTTGAAGGTATAAGTGTAATATAGTTATACCGAGTTGTAGGCGTTGAAGAACGAAGTGTAAGTATATCTCGCGTATAGTTACCGATGTGTAGGCGTTAAATTGTAGTGGAACCTACCGAGGTGTGAGGGTACCGAGGTGGATTGTTGGACTTAGGCGTAGTGTGCTTAGCGTTGAGGATTGAGTAGAGGCGAGAAGCCTGGGCGAGAAAGCTCCGAGTGTAGAATGACGAGGTGTGTCATTGCGGTGACCGAGGAGTGGTAGCCGAGTTTAATGGTGATAAGATGTTGTCTCTAAGAGTAACCGAGGTGGCTAGTACCTAGGTGAGTAATGTGACGTAGATGATAGGGTATAAGTGTGGCTAAGTCCCAACGTGGGAGTCGACTTGTAGTTGCCGAGTTGTGACATAGGTATACCGAGGTGAATGAAATAGAGGCTTGTACCTAAGTGAACTGAGGTGAGGCGCAAGGACGCCATTGAAAATAAGGTGCGTGACTAAGTGTAGGCGTAGCCGAGGTGGTGAACCGAGGCGATTAAGGGTGAATTGAAGTAGAGTAACCTAGTTGCGTTAAGACTAAGGTGAAGTAAGTATGGTAGTTGTGGTATAAGTATAGATGCCGAGATGATTTATGGTGCAGAGAGGAGGCTTAGTGCCTGTGTGCCGAGGTGAGTGGTGCGTGTGCCGAGGCTTAGTACCTCCTCAATTTTTTCTATTGATATATTTGATTAGACCGACCTTCTATACTGCCACCACCAGAACCGTTAAGACAGTTTACAACCACAATAGAATCAATTTGCAGCTCGATGGATGAATCAATTAATGACACATTTTTGAAATGCATGAACTTACGTTCATATTTTAAAAATAAACAAAAATTGTTTTAATTATAATAATTTTTGAAATGAAACACAAAATACAACAGAGGCAAATCCCCCGGAATCTCGATGACATCACTTAAATGGTATAGTTCAAGAGTTTTGCAATTGCTACAAAACTAGATACTGTTTACAAAAAAGAAAAGTAGAAATTTAAAGAATGACTAGCAGATCTTTGGACACTTGAGAAGGCGTGGTTTTAAATAGGCGTAACTAGAGACCGACTGCTATCGCCGCCACCACCGAATCAGATTAAGACAGGTTTACAACCACAATAGAATCAATTTGCAACTCGATGGATGAATCAATATTTAATGACACATTTTTGAAATGCATGAACTTACGTTCATATTTTAAAAATAAACAAAAATTGTTTTAGTTATAATAATTTTTGAAATGAAACACAAAATACAACAACAAAGCGAGATCCCCTAATCTCGATGACATCGCTTAAATGATATAGTTCAAGAGTTTTGCAATTGCTACAAAACTAGATATCATTTACAAGAAAAGTAGAAAGTTAAAGAATGACTAGCGATCTTTGGACACTTGAGAAGGCGTGGTTTTAAATAGGGCGTAAATGTGAATGCATAACATTGTAACTCTTACATTGACTTTTAAAGGGTGTGTGAGGAGTATATGGTGCTCAGTAATTGAGAAAGCAAAGCACCGAAATGAAAAATTATCCATTTTCATGGAAAGGTCAATTTCTCGAGGGCGAAACCCACGTTCATGCTTCAAGCTATGGCACTACACGTCTTGCCAATTCAAATTTGAAAACTATGTAGCACATAAGAAAAAACTGAGGTGTTGAATTGATGTTTCATTAGTGAAGCGCGTAACTTTGAAGTGGTATCTTGGCCGTACGTTGGAGCGAAAAAATCTTGGCCACTCATTACTTTTGGATAATGGTTGGAAATGATTGGGCTGGATTAATTTTGTGGGGGCTATTGCTTTTCCCACACCCCCTCCTACCAAAACACACCCCACAAGGGTGTGAAAAGACTAAAAGGCCCGCCAAAACCTCTTTTTTTCACGAAATTTCACCTGTTCGAACACGGACCTTCGAACAGGTTTGAATGACATCGTTCGAGTGTGTTAAATTTTGACTTCACACTCTCTTTGGGCGTTTTTCACCTGTTCGCATTGTTCGAACCCGTTCGAACGACATCGTTCGAGTGTGTTAAATATTGACTTCACACCCTTTTGTGCGTAATTTCACCTGTTCGAACGAGCTCATTCGAACGTGTTCGAACAAGGTCGTTCGAACAGTCTTTAAACACGTCCTCACAGTGTTTCACGCGAGGTTATTTTTGGAATAAAATTTGTTAAGGGGTGTGAAAGAGTAGGAGGGGGTGTGGGAAAAGTAAACGCCTTTTGTGGGGCGAGGCCCAATCTAGGACACTGTGTTGGATTTTTTTTTTTGGACCCCCACCCTCTCCCGTCATACCCCACCCACCCTGTGAAAAGACCAAAATACCCCTGCGTTTTTACAAAATCACAATTCTTTCACATTATTGGTCATACCTACGATTGACTACCAGCCACTCGCATATACGCCACAGAGACGTATATACGATCAGCCTGAAATTCCACCACTCGCATATACCCCACCACAAGCCTATATACGATCAACAATTTTCTTCACATTGTATACACCCCTTTCCAGGCGTATATACGATTAGACAGATTTCAGCCACTCGCATATACGCCCAGCAGAACCTATCTACGACGAGTTAAAGAGTACGCATCGTATATACGCCCAGCATACCCTATATACGATGAGCAATTTTTTTTTTACTAATTTTTTTCTCCTTTGCTTGCAGTGTCCGGTAGGCATAGAGGGAGACGGGAGGTATCTCCTATCAGAGAGAGAGGGGAGTCATCTTCCGCTGCACCGAGCACGAGGACGAGAAGGCATGTCACCGCATGCTTCCGCTAGAGAGAGAGAGACAGTGACCTAGCTCGATGATCGGCTGAAGCGGCATCACCCAGCTCACTACAGCCTCCTCTTTACCATCCCCAGCCTATTCATTACCATGCACCGACTCTCGAGTATCAGCAGGAGCAGCCCCAGGCTGATACTTATTACTCAGACCAGTCTATGTTTGAGTATCAGGAGGAGCAGCCCCAGCAGGATCAGGGGCATCAGGAGGAGGATCAGCCTCAGCCTCAGGCCTCTCTCTTCACTGACCTGGCAGATCATGTCTGCAGTTCTATACTCGTTGACCCGGTAAGTTTTGCATTTTTTGCTTAAATAATTTATTTAACTCACATAGTCTGCAGTTTTTGCTTACATAATTTATTTATTTTAAATTCAGGAGTATCTGCGGGTTGTCAAAGTATGGGCTCATGGCAACAAAGTCCATACTAGACTCCATCTACATCACCCGGCCCTACTTCAGCGCACCACAGTGGTCAGGGACTCCAAACTGGCCCCACTTCTCCAGACTGGCCACGCCACAATATATAGACCATGAGTTGCTGTCAGCTTTTATAGAGAGATGGCACTCAGATACTTCGTCATTTCACTTGCCATTTGGTGAAATGACGATAACTCGATGACATCTCTCCTGCTTCACACACCTTCCCATCCGGGGAACTATGCCACACCTCCCACCATCACCGTGTGCTCTCGGAGTATGCCACACACTTTCGAGACATATCCGGGTATGTCACGGGTTGAGGTCGCTAACAACACCCGTGGGAGTCCGTGATTCATGACTTCAAATGGCTGGAGTAGGTTTATGAGCGCATTTGGAGGGGGGTGACATTACAAATCTTTGTGAGGGCTTATCTCGCCCGGCCCGACCTCAGATATCTTCACTACGAAGACCGGAGACGGGCGGAGGCTAAGTGGGCGATCTACCGAGGATGATCTGAGTCCGAGGTTCTTGGAGGCTATGCATGGGGTGCAGTGCACTAACCGCCATGTATGAGTGCTTGAACACTTGCGTCTTTGAGGCTCACGCAAAGAAGGTGGAGGGTATGCCAGCCTATTTCAGGTACACATTTTAACTTCATTTTTTTTTGTTAAATCACACTGACTTTGGGTAAATTTTTTGAATTAAATATGTTGTTTATTTTTGTATTTCAGGCTTGGATTATGTGGTATTTCCCTCGGATGGCGTAGAGTCGCCTACATATCCAGTGCGAGCCACCGGTCAAGGCGCTCTGAAAGAAGAAGTCGACCACACAAGCTCACCACTACAGGAGGATGATTGATGAGCTGAGGCCAGAGGATGTCTGCTGGCGACCATTTGAGGAGGACAGGGCTGGTAGTGTAACACCCCCTTCTAATTTACTACTAATTAGTCAATTTAAAATCAGAGTTTTCAAAAACTTTTCCACGCACCACAAAAGAGAGTGCTACATTTTCATCAAAACATAAAACGATGAATTGAATTTTCATAAAACTACTAGTGCGTGATATATAGCACATAAAAATGGGCGAAGCCTAAAAAACACTTGTTTAAGTTTACAACAACCGGAATGTAATTCACCAGCACAGCGGAAAGATAACAAGCCTAGAATGTATTCATTACATCTCCACTATCAATTTAATAACATCAAAATAAGATAAAGAGTAACTAAGACACCCCGCCCCCCGGTGCTACATATCAAGCATGACCAGGACCAGACTACTTCATTCGCTAACACCTGCAGGTTGCCGACATGAGAAGCAGCACGAAAGCAGTAGGGTGAGTCTCTTTACATAAATAATAGCAAATAGGATAAGCATTATATTAGGGAAGGCAAACTAGAAGCACACCCATTACAACAATTATTAATATACATCATCCAATTCACAATCACTATGAAACACCATTCAATGTATGGTTAATGCATGAAATGCATACCCAAACTCTACGGGCCATGCATGTGGATCCATCTCCCATAATAAGCCTTGAGGGCACTCCCATAATACGGCCGAAGCCTCATCACCCAAATAAATGCACATGGTTTATGAGACGCCATGAACAATGCACCAATCACACCCAAGTCACACCATACTCCAACACAACATGCATGAAGCATAATCACCCACATTTAATAAACTCCCATTGCCATTAAATAATTCACCATCACCCAAATAAGAGGTCATAGACCAATCACCCAAAATAAGCTGTGCGGGCACTCCCAAATAATTTACAATAAGGCCGAAGCCCACCCCCTTATGATTATTTTCAACATTAAACACATCACCCATTAACACCCTTAAGCACAAACTCAAAGACCAACAATTAAAGTCAAGGACCAACTCATACATAATGACCAACTTGTCACATAAGGACTAAACCGACACCCACAAGGACTAAATGGTCACCTAGGGACTAAACAGCCACATAGGGACCAAAACAACACATTAAAAGGGTCAATAGTGCATAAGGACCAAAATATCATTTTTAAGGACTAAACAGTTCAAAAGGACCAAAATAGCATTTTTAAGGACTAAACAGTTCAAAAGGACCAAAATAGCATTTTTAGGGACTAAAAGGTTCAGAGGGACCAAAACAACATTTTTAGGAACTGAGACACAACACACAAGATCACAGCGCAACACCGGCGCATGGGTCGCCAGAACTTGGCGCTCGCTCTCTGCCCACACCCACACCACGCGCACGCAGCGCACGGCTGCCAAATTTGGCGCCCCTGCTTGCGCCAAGCACCCCAACACACACGCACAGACACCGGGCGCACGGGGCACGCCACTTTGGCGCCCCTGCCCTGCACCACATCCACCCAAACGCGCCACAACAGGCGCATGGTGTAACGCCCCAAGATTAATTCAGGTATTTATTTAATTAGGAGGTATATTAGTTGGTCATATTAAAAGGATAATAGGGCATTTGATTTAAATGAGGAATGATGGTTAGTAAAAAGTGAGTAGTAATTTAATAGACAACAGTGTAAAGGACGGAGACAGGCTTCGGCCTAGATATTGTTGACTTCGGTCTTTGTATCATTAAGGGACGGTGTAAACGACGGATATGGGCTTCGGCCATTGTATCGAAAGGACGGTGTAAAGGACGGTGTAAGGGGCGGTGTAAGGGCGGAGAGCGAGTTTTACCTAAGGATCGGTGGATGATGCGATCGTCGGTGATGGTACTCATGCATTAAACATTGGTGTTGGGTTGCATCCATGCATTTACATATGCGTTTGATATTGTTTTGACGAGTATGAGTTGCTGTGTCATAGCGTGGTTGAGTATGAGTTGCTGTGTCATAGCGTGGTTGAGTGAGAGTTGCTGTGTTGTTTATTGTAAGCCGATGTGCTCTAGGTGTCTACCTAGTATAACGTTTATCATACACTATATTATTTATGTAAAGAAACTCACCCTGCTGCTTTTATGTTGCCTGCTCTCGTGGCAACTTGCAGGTACTCCTGAGTAGAGGTCTATCCTTACTCCTTTGGTAGTTGGCGTCAATTGCTCTGGTAGTGTAACAACATGAAATTTGAGTAGAGTAGTAGTCTTTTGACTTAGTTACTGAGTTGTAACATATTGATGTTTTAAACTATGTTTACTTTCCGCTGCGTTGTAAACTGAGATTGTATATTTTGGTGGGCCTTGTCCCTTTGGCCGAGGTGCCTTTATATGAAGGTATTATGTTGTTTTTGCGCCAGAGTTGTTTTGGCTTGGTTTTTAAAATGGAAAAATGTAATGCTTCCTTATGAGCGATTTTATAAAACTCTGATTTCAATTAATTAATTAGTAAGTAGATGGGGGTGTTACATTAGTGGTATCAGAGCAAAAGTTCGGTCTGTCCAACCAAGTTTGTTGAGTCTTGAGTTCCCAAATCCTCGAGTCTTGTGGCTCGTTCTGAATAGATGTTGTTTATATGTTTAGCTTGATGGCTGGAAGAGCTGGGAGGAATGACGATGCCATAGCTGCTGCGTTGGAGACAATGGCAAATGCTGTAGGGAATCGCCAAGTCGCCGAGATCTTTGGGAGCTCGCGTAGGCTAGCTACTTTTTAGAGGGAGAACCCTCCTACTTTCAAGGGGAGGTATGACCCCGATGGGGCTCTGGCATGGTTGAAGGAGATAGAGAGGATCTTTCGTGTCATGGATTGCACGACTGCACAGAAGGTGAGGTATGGAACTCACATGTTAGCCGAGGAGGCAGACGATTGGTGGCTTGAGGTTCTTGAGAGGTTGGAAGCTGCTGAAGAAGAGATCACTTGGGATATTTTCAAGAGGGAATTTATGAGGAAGTACTATCCTGAGGATGTGAGGGGTAAGAAGGAAATGGAATTTTTGGAATTGAAGCAAGGTAGTATGTCGGTATCTGAGTATGCTGCGAAGTTTGTGGAGTTGGTCAAGTTCTACCCTTACTAACTGGAGCTACTGCCGAGTTCTCCAAGTGTATTAAGTTTGAAAATGGCCTGAGGTCTGAAATCAAGAAGGCAATTGGATATCAGAAGATTAGAGTATTTTCTGAGTTGGTGGATAGTTGCAGAATCTATGAGGAGGACCGTGTGCGCATTCTAGGGTGATGAGCAACAAGAAGAATAAGTCTCAACACCGTGGTAGGCCTTATGCGTCTCTCGAGAAGAAGTAAATCGAAAGTTGGTTTGGGAAAGGAGCCTAGTGGGGGAGGTGCTCCTGCAAATGTATTGTGTTTCTAGTGTGGGTTGTCTGGTCACAAGAGGATTGACTGCAAGGCTGAGGAGAAGAGGTGCTACAGGTGTGGCAGGGAGGGTCACATAGCTGCTAGATGTGATCGCAAGGGCGTAGTTTGCTTCAGGTGTGGCGAGGTGGGTCATATTAGCACTAAGTGTTCTAAGCTGAAGCGATGAAAGAGAAAGGAGTAGTGGATAGGTGTTTGCTCTCGTTGGATCCGAAGTGGTTAATAAGATAGGAGATACATGTTTTGTAATGATATTCTTTTATTGCTATAGTAGAGTTGGATGTTATCCTTGTTTTGGACTGGTTAGTGGATAGCCGTGTATATATTAATTGCTTTTAGTTGTTGTGATTGTTGTTGGTATTGAGTTATGTGTAAATTTGAAAAGGCGTAGTTATGTGACCTCAACTAATTGGATGAGCGAGTAGGAGGGACTGATCACCCCAATAACTCATCTCCAATGAAAGGGGCGACAGTAACTCGTAGATAGCATAAATTTTAAATATGTATTCATTTTGACTTGATTAATTGAGTGGTGCCTTTAATTGTGTGTCTTTGATTTGGAGAATTGATAGTAGATGAAGGTTAGGCGCCATTCTAAAGTGAGGTATTTACTGGTGTGTTGCGTGTTGCTGATTTGGTGTGCTGGGTGACTTGGTGTGTGTCTCGGGCGTGGGCGCCGAGGTGTGGCGTGTCGCCTGTGCGTATGTATGTTTTGGGCGTGGGGCGCCAAAAAGTGTGCATGCCCCTTGCGTTTTGTTTTAGTGGCGTGTTGCGCGCACTTTGTACTGGGCGCAACTCACTGAGTAAGAGGGCTCTCTTCCACGCGTAATCTAGTGTTTATGTTGAGTGTTTTTGCATGAATGATTTCTGATTGAGTTCTGAATGCGTGCTTATGTGTTCTCTAAGTATTCTGGTTGTGTTACTTCACCTTGGTGAAGATTGTAAGGGTTGACTTCTGAGCTAGTCACGTAAGTGACCATGGAGAGGAAATGAGAGCTGAGAACTCTCAGTCTCAGTGAGCGTGAGAGTTTAAGAGTGTGTTCTTGAGCTTAATCCTAGTCAGGAGCACCTAAAGAGAGGAAGGAGAATTTAGGCGCACGTGATCGTAGAGAAAGCTGACGTGCATGAAGGTTTACGCACGACGTAAGTGTTAAAGCGTAGTTCCTAGGCTTAAAGGGGACGAGTTGAGCTGTACTTGATGGACGAAGGTGCGTAGGTGTAATTAGAACCCAATGCGAGTATCGTCAAGTAGTTGCCGAGGTATAACATGGTTATGCCGAGGTGTTTGGGTCAAGACGTAGGGCGTAGGTAAGTCTACGTATGACAGCCGAGTTGAAGGAGTTGACTTGTAACATGTTATACCGAGGTGCGAGAGTAATGAGATAGGGCGTGGACTTAGGCGAGAGGCATAAACGGGTATAGTGATGAGATGGTGTGAGCTCGGATGAGACAGGAGTCGAGCGTAGAGTTACGCAATGATACGTTAAGTCTAGGCGTGAGTTGGGACGAAGTGGCGCGTGGTGTCTAGTCGAGGACAGTAGGCGTAATGTAAGACGAGATGAGGCGAAGGTGTAGTCGAGAACATTAGGCATAAGATGAGACGAGAGAAGTAGTGGGACTAGACGAGATCCTAAGCGAGGTTCCAGGACGAGGTGGAGAACTTTACGAGTGGAATGCCAAGTGAGGTGCCACCGAGTTGAGTATTGGTGACGTAATGGGTAGCGATACTTCATCGACTTAGCGTCTTAGAGTTGGGTAGCCGTGCGTGTGTGCTAGTGAAGTCTTGGCGCGAGCGGGGCGCCATGCCGTGCTCAAGTACTCAGTGTTGCGTCTGGTGGAGCCCCACCGCAGTTTGCCAATTGTCTTTGTTTAGTTACGAGGCGAGTTGTCGTGGCTATGTGCCGAGAAGAGTAGATGGTCAAAGAAATGTAAGTGTGTGATGAGGTGTAGATACCTAAGTGTAACTTTGGATGATTAAAGGGTTAAAATTCAGTATGAGGAATAGGATGAAGGGATGATGAGGATATTATTTGTAATTGGATATAGATTGATGTAAGAGATGAACATTTGTACCTTAAGTAATTGCTATAGTGTGGTTTCCTAATGATAGGGTAAGGGTGTTCGGATAAATTAAGTGGGATTTTGAGGATCCAAAAGGTGTATGTCCTAGTACTTAGTGTACAAGAGGATGTTATTGATAGTAAGGAACAAAATGAGATAGATGAAATTGATGTGTTCATAGGATTGGTGAGATTTTCGAGGACGAAAATATTCTAAGTGGGGGAGAGTTGTAACGCCCCAAGATTAATTCAGGTATTTATTTAATTAGGAGGTATATTAGTTGGTCATATTAAAAGGATAATAGGGCATTTGATTTAAATGAGGAATGATGGTTAGTAAAAAGTGAGTAGTAATTTAATTAAGAGAGGAAGTAGTGCAAGTAATGGAGGAGGTGTGAATAGAGGCCCATGATAGTTAGGCCCATATCCATGAATTAGGCCATATGCATGCTTTAAGTGAAGTTGCCGTAAGAAAGAACTTCATTTGCATCAAATATTCAAGAAAAGTAAGAGAGAGAAGTGGTAGGTGAGATTAGTTCCTAGAGAGAAGAAGGAGAACTTGGTGTGGAGAGCTCAAATCCGAGAGAGAGGAGCTAGCTGGTGGTGGATCTTGAAGTGTGGAAAGGAGAGCTTGTTGCGGTGTTTTCTTGGAGAGTGAAGGGTTTTCATCTTCAACAAGTTGTTAAGGTAAGGGGAGTTCTCTTTCATCTATAATAAATTATATGATGAATGTTGTGCGTGAGTTAGACTACAGGGTGATTTCGGAGTTGTTTGTGTTGCATGTGGTGTGATGGTGGTTGTGTTTACTTCCTGTTGTTGAAGTTGTGTTTGTGAGCCATGCATGTCTTGGAGTGCGTTGTGTGTTTATTTGGAGTGTATGCATGTGTTAAATTGTGGATGATCCGGTCATATGGGAGACCTAGGGAGAGGAATGGGAGCCGAGGAACCCTCGGTCGGTGTGTTATTGTTGGTGTTGTCACCTTCGTTGAGTTCTTGAGGAGTGTCGAATGGTTTTGAAGGTATAAGTGTAATATAGTTATACCGAGTTGTAGGCGTTGAAGAAGCGGTGTGTAAGTATATCTCTGCGTATAGTTCTTGATGTGTAGGCGTTAAATTGTAGTGGAACCTACCGAGGGTGTGAGGGTGCCGAGGTGGATTGTTGGACTTAGGCGTAGCGTGCTTAAGCGTTGAGGATTGAGTAGAGGCGAGAAGCCTGGGCGAGAAAGCTTTGAGTGTAGAATGACGAGGTGTGTCATTGCGGTGACCGAGGAGTGGTAGCCGAGTTTAATGGTGATAAGATGTTGTCTCTAAGAGTAACCGAGGTGGCTAGTACCTAGGTGAGTAATGTGACGTAGATGATAGGGTATAAGTGTGGCTAAGTCCCAGCGTGGGAGTCGACTTGTAGTTCTTGAGTTGTGACATAGGTATACCGAGGTGAATGAAATAGAGGCTTGTACCTAAGTGAATCGAGGTGAGGCGCAAGGACGCCATTGAAAATAAGGTGCGTGACTAAGTGTAGGCGTAGCCGAGGTGGTGAACCGAGGCGATTAAGGGTGAATTGAAGTAGAGTAACCTAGTTGCGTTAAGACTAAGGTGAAGTAAGTATGGTAGTTGTGGTATAAGTATAGATGTCGAGATGATTTATGGTGCGAGAGAGGAGGCTTAGTGCACGTGTGTGCCGAGGTGAGTGGTGCGTGTGCCGAGGTGCCGGGAGAGGTCTGCCGAGTTGCCGTTGAAGCCACGATTTGCGCAGCGCCGCCGCCAGCGCAACCAGGGTGTTGTTTGGCGTTGAGAACGCTTTGTTGGACTATATGATAACCTTAGAGGGGGTGAATAAGGTTATATTCTAAAATGAAATCTTTTTCTTGTTTTCGATAAATTTACGATGCAAGTTTAAATCAAATGCGGAAAATAAGATTTAAACTATATGCAACACCTAAACAAGCTATAACAATGGCGAAACAATTACGATGATATTGAAAAATTAGCGCGATAATATCAAATACAACGACGCTTAACAATAATAACGAAAAACACAAAGTAGAGATAAGGGAAAGAAGTACACCGTGATTTTAGCGAGGTTCGGGATAAAAGCCCTACTCCTCGGCCTCCCGCTTTGCAACCTTTGGACTTTGGTAATCACCACTATATTGTGAAGATACTTCTTCAAATGTTTACAAGCAAGCAACTTCAAATACAACAAACCTCTCAATTTTCCCCAAATTGAGAACCCAAGCTCCCCGCTAAGGATTTCACCAATTCAATCTCCCGATTGAATGACTCAAGAACGCTATCCTGAGATTTCACAAACAATTCAATCTCCCGATTGAATTACCCTGCAGTTCGAACTCCCGAGATTTCACAAAGAAACAAGAATAGCAATCTTACAGATCAAACTATGATCCAATCACTCAAACAATATGATTCAAAGAATGAGAGAGATGATGTGATTGGAACCTTTGAAATTTGAAGAACGTGTAAAGATGAAACTTATGAAAGATCGGTTCTTCAAAGATCTTTTGATGCGATGGATTTGAATATGAAAATGAAAGAATGAAAAACCTTTAATTTGAAGAACAATAGAAGATGATTTCTATGAATGATCGAGTTCTTCAAAAAACTTTTCTTTTGGTTTGGCGGTTTGCTTTGTTTTTCACGATGAAATGATTTGTCAAAAGGGTTTCGGTTTTATCGTGAAAACCCTAGAGCCTTTTATAGAGAATATGAAAATATGACCGTTGAAAATGATTTGTAACACTGTTGTGATAAGTGAAGAATCGATTGATTTCTTGAAAGGAATAGGATGAAAATCGATTTTGCTTTCTAAAAGAAAGTAAGAAATCGATTTCTTACTTAAAGAAATAAGAAGGAAATCGATTACTTGCTTGAAAGCAAGGAAGCCACAAATCGATTTCTTGCTTGAAAGCACAAAGTCATCAATCGATTGTTTTCTTTCTAAAACAAGTTCTTTTATAAACAAGCAAGCTATGAATCGATTGTTGGCTTTACCAAAGAAGTGGGAAATCGATTTCTTTCTTCCAGGGAGGAGGAAATCGATTTGTAGCTTTAAAATACAAAGGCAAATCGATTTTTGACTTTAGAGAACAAAGGGAAATCGATTTATGGCTTTAACAACAAGTAGAAACCAATTTCTAGATTCATGTACAAAATTCTTTACTTCAAAACAAATTCTTTTAAAACTTTTCTTTAAAAACAACAAATCATGATTCAAACTATTAATTTAAAACAACTTGTGTCTAATCTAATAAATCATGATTTTATAGAAAACATTTTTCCAAGACAGTTCTATTTTAAAAGATCATCTCTCAACTACAAAGAATCATAAAGTTTAAGTAGAAGAGACCTTACATATGTCTTAAGCAAAGCGAATAACAAATAAGTCCTTGGATGGATTTGGTCCTTGCTCACTTCACCTTTAAGCTTCTATCCTTTAACTTGACACGCCAAGCGCCTTTGATCATATCTATGTGCATTGTTCACCTGCGCTTAGACTCACTTGTAACCATTAGCAAACATATTGTAATTTGTTATCATACAAAACAAAGAGTGTTTGACCTTGGTTCAACAAACTCCCCTTTTGATGATAACAAATTACCTTATGCATAGGGAGGCGATAAACAAGAAATAACGGCATAAGCTTTCCTAAGCATAAGCATTAAGAAAATAAACAACTTACATGCAAGAGAACCAAACATAATGAGTTAAATAAACAAACAAAGAAGACAATGAAGACTTTTCTCCCCTTTGTTTTCATCAAAAGGAGGGAAGACACGCAAGACAGATAGCATATAATATAACAAGCACATAGCATCTCAAAAATACATCACATAATCACAAGCTAGCAAAATCAAGCATCACAGAGCTCTCTCCGAATCTTACAAAATTGCGCTTGGCTAGTGGTTTCGTGAAGATGTCTGCTAGTTGGTCATCGGTGCCTACAAATTTTAATGCTATGCTCCCCACAGAAACATGGTCTCTAATGAAATGATGTCTTATCTCTATATGCTTAGTTCTAGAGTGTTGGATGGGGTTCTTAGCAATGTTAATGGCACTAGTGTTATCACATAGAACTGGCACATTATCATATAACAAACCAAAATCCTCCAAAGTCTGTTTCATCCACAAAACTTGTGCAACACAATTTCCAACCGCCACATATTCTGCTTGAGCGGTGGACAAAGCAACAACTGCTACGCTTTTTACTAGACCGGGAAGTCAAACAAGGTCCTAAGAAATGACGAGTTCCACTAGTGCTTTTTCTATCTAAGGTACAACCAAAGAAAAATCGAAGATCGGAAAATCCAACCAAATCAAAGTGACTCGATTTGGGTACCACAATCCAAACTCCGTGGTTCCCTTCACATATCTAAGAATCCGTTTTACAGCTTTTAAATGTGATTCTTTTGGACATGCTTGAAATCGAGCACACAGGCACACAGCAAACATAATATCAGGTCGGGAAGCAGTTAAGTATAAAAGACTACCGATCATACCTCGATACATTGTTTCATTTACCGGTTTACCTTGTTCATCCTTGTCCAATTTGGTCGCAGTCGCCATTGGAGTGCCAATTGCCTTGGCATCACTCATGCCAAATTTCTTTAGTAACTCCTTTGAGAACTTATTTTGACTGATGAATATTCCATCTTTCATTTGTTTCACTTGAAGTCCCAAAAAGAAGTTTAACTCCCCATCATGCTCATTTCAAACTCACTAGTCATCATGTCGAAAAACTCCTTGCACAATTCATCATTAGTAGATCCAAATATAATATCATCAACATAAATTTGAACTACAATGAGATGTTTGCCTTTGGTTTTAAGGAATAAGGTAGAATCAATCTTACCCTTCTTGAAACCATTTGCAATTAAATGTTTGCTTAATCTCTCATACCAAGCTCTAGGGGCTTGTTTCAATCCATAAAGGGCTTTGTCAAGTTTAAAAACATGATTTGGATTTTCAAAATCTTCAAAACCCGGGGGTTGTTTTACATAAACTTCCTCTTCTAAAAATCCGTTGAGGAAGGCACTTTTGACATCCATTTGGTGTAGTTTGAAATCCATGTGACTAGCAAAGGCTAGTATAATACGAATGGATTCCAACCTAGCCACTGGAGCAAAAGTTTCTTCAAAATCCACCCCTTCAATTTGATTATAACCTTGAACAACTAAACGACTTTTGTTTAATAAAATAACACCATTTTCATCAAGTTTGTTGCGAAAAACCCATTTAGTTCCAATAATAGTTCTATCAACAGGTTTTTCGACTAAATGCCAAACTTTGTTTCGTTCAAATTGTTCGAGTTCTTTTTGCATTGACACAACCCATTCGGATCACCTAGAGCTTCTTTTATGTTACTGGGAACCGTTTGAGAGACAAAGGCACTATGAAAGCATAAAAGATTTAGAGAAGAACGAGTTGTTACCCCTTTGATGGACTACCAATAATTTGCTCCATGGGATGATCTCGAACTGATTTCCAAGCTTTAGGCAAGTCATCATGCGTTCTCCCATAGAGATGATCGTCGGTGTCTTGGGGCTCTCGTTCCAATTCAACTGCTTTCTGAGGTTACGCTTGCATCTCCTTTTCTTTGATACTTTCACCATTAGGTTCGGGCATTCTTCTTTTGACCACTTCAACTACCTCATCCTCATCATCAACTTTCTTTGCAAAGGGGTTAGTCTCATCAAAAGAAACATGAATAGATTCTTGCAAACATTTATCAACTTTATTGTAAACGATGTAAGCTTTACTATGACTAGAATAACCCATAAAAATACCTTCCGTTGATTTTGCATCAAACTTACCCAACTTATCCTTTGTATTTAAAATGTAGCACTTACTTCCAAAAACTTTGAAGTATGAAATATTTGGAGTTCTACCATTCCACAATTCATAAGGAGTCTTGTTGAGAGATGGCCTTAGATAGACTTGATTTAGCACATGACATGATGTATCAACTGCGTGACCCCAAAAATATTTAGGAAGATTGTGCTCATTTAGCATTGTTCTACACATCTCTTGTATGGTCCTGTTTTTTCTTTCCACCACGCCGTTTTGTTGAGGAGTCCTTGGAGATGAGAAATTGTGATCAACACCATGCTTTTCACACCAAGTTTTGAATGATGAGTTTTCGAATTCTCCTCCATGATCGCTTCTAATTTCCTTGATAGCTAAGTTTTTCTCATTCTGTAACTTTCTGCACAACTTAGCAAACTTGTTGAAAGCATCACTTTTATTAGCAAGTAAAATAGTCCAAGTGTATCTCGAATAATCATCAACAATTACAAACACATATTTGGCTCCTCCTAGACTTACAACATCAATTTCACCAAATAAATCAAGATGCAACAATTCAAGCACATTTTTGGTAGAAATAACGAGTTTTGATTTGAAAGAAGTTTTATGCATTTTACCCAATTGACATGCATCACATAATTGACCTTTTTCATACTTAAGTTTGGGTAAACCTCTAACATGTTCATTTGCACATAATTTAGATAGAAGTTCCATACTAGCATGTCCTAAGCGTCTATGCCACACATCCACATCATCAAGTAAACAAGGCATGCATACAATATCATCACCAACGATGTCAAAATCAACATAATAAACATTGTTTTCACGAAAACCGACAATGTGAAAGTTAGAAGCTTCATGCACAATAAGACATTTATCTTTTGAGAAATAAACATCAAAGTCATTATCACATAGTTGACTTACACTTAGTAAATTAAATTTAACACCATCAACTAGTAAAGCATTTCTAATTTTGATTGTGTTTTCCTTACCCACACAACCTTTACCTATTACACGAGCGGTTTCATTATTGGCAAACTTCACGGATCCACTAGCCTTGTTGCTTAACTTCAAGAATAGTGAAGCATTACGATCATATGCCTTGAGCACCCACTGTCAACCATCCATACATTTCCCTTTTTGGATAGTCTACGCACCTACAAAGGAAAAATTAAACACTAGTGCGAGGTACCCAAATTTGGTTGGGTCCATGGAGGTTAGTTCTCGAGGGGTTTGTTTTCACAATCCACCTTGGTTTCTTGCAAGCGGTATAAGATTGCCAAGCTCACATAGTTTGCGAATAGGACATCTAAGAGAATTATGATTTCCTTTTTGACAATAAGTGCAAGAGAATGAACTACGTGTCTTACTTGAAGAAGCGACTACAAATACCATATCCCTTTTTAAATTTGGGGAGCTGGACTCACCTTTATAACCAATACCTCTCCTACCAACATATTCATGTTGAGAGTGAAATAACTTGGTCAAGGTATTTTCACCAACCTCAAACCTTTTTAAAGAATCTTTTAAATTTTCATTTTCGATCTTGATTTTTTCAAAAATTTGTTTAAGCTCTAGAAATTCAAGGTTGAAAGGTTTGGCATTTTGTAGCTCCTTTTTCAATCTAGCTATCTCATTCTCAAGCGTCTCGATTTGAGTAGACATGCTTTTGTTGCTCTTTTTCAAATTCATAGTTTTTATCAAAAGATTTTCATGTTCAATATAAAGAGCCTCAAAAGCCTCACTCACATTTTGACAACTACTATCATCATCACAAGAATCATCGTCGAATCGAGAAAAGAAGGATTAGAATTTGTTACCTTAGTTGAGTCACTCGCCATGAGACACGCAAGCTTTGAAGCAATCACTTCATCATCGGTTTCACTTTATCACTTCTTTGAGATTGTCCCATGTATCATCGGGAGAGTAATCTCGCAAGACCAGACAACAACGTTAGCAACTTCCTCTTCTTCTTCTGCTTTCACCCTCGCTTCGTGTCATCCCATGTAGCCTTCATTGCTTTCTTCTTTGGGTATTTGTTCTTAAGTTTTGGACAATTAACCTTGAGATGACCCGGTTTGTTGCATTCAAAACATCTTGGTTGGTCGTCTCCTTTCTCATGACTATCACCTTTGTTATACCCTGATTTCTTTGAAAAATCACCTTTCCTAAACTTGTTGAACTTCATGAATTTTTTGAATTATTTTAGCAAGCATAACCATGTCTTCTTCATCAGATTCATCATCAGATTCAACCACTTTCTTTCCTGATTTAGAAGACTTTCCAGTATGCAAGAGCAAGAGACCTCTTTTCTTTTACCACTTCTTTTCCCCAGGTTTTCTTAGCACCCAACACCACTTCAAATGCTAGAAGAGACCCAATTAAATCTTCAGATAGGAAGAGTACCAATATCCTTAGCTTCAAAGTGATAGCACATGTCTTAGGAAAAAATTCACCAGTCAACGACGCAAGTATCTTTCCATTCAAGTCCTTTGTAGAATACTTTTTACCAAGTGCTCTCAAGTTGTTAACAATTAAATTCAGCCTCTGGTGCATGGCAGCAACAGTTTCACCTTCCTTCATCTTGAAAGCTTCATACTCAGAAGTAAGAACTCGGATTTTTGTATCTTTTACTTGGCTTGTACCTACATGAGTAGCTTCTAGACAATCCCAGATTTCCTTAGCAGTCTGACAACCTTTTACCCTACCATATTCTTCTTCACATAGTGCAAGATGTAGAATGTTCATTGCTTTGGCATTCAAGGAAATTTTGTCAAGTTCGGACTTTCTCAATTCACTCAAGTCAATGGAATAAATATCTTCTATAGGTACTTCCTCAGCTGTACCAGTGGCTTGAGATTTGGTAGTATCTCCTCGTGACAACACGGGTTTAGTAATCTTGATTCTCATAGGCGTGAGTGGTCCATCAACAATGATCCTCCATAAAGTGAAATCTATAGCCTGCACATGACATTTCATTCGACTACTCCAATAGTCATAGTTAGTCCCATCAAACAGGGGTGGCCTATTGAAGGACATCCCCTCTTTCATAAAAGAACCCATAATCAAAAAATTGCGAGATGTTAAGCTCTATATGCAATTACTAGCTTTGATACCAATTGTTGGACTATATGATAACCTTAGAGGGGGGGGTGAATAAGGTTATATTCTAAAATGAAAAACAAGCTATAACAATGGCAGAAACAATTACAGTGATATTGAAAAATTAGCGCGATAATATCAAATACAACGACAGTTAACAATAATAACGAAAACACAAAGTAGAGATAAGGGAAAGAAGTACACCGTGATTTTAGCGAGGTTCGGGATAAAAGCCCTACTCCTCGGCCTCCGGCTTTGCAACCTTTGGACTTTGGTAATCACCACTATATTGTGAAGATACTTCTTCAGTGTTTACAAGAAAGCAACTTCAAATACAACAAACCTCTCAATTTTCCCCAAATTGAGAACCCAAGCTCCCCGCTAAGGATTTCACCAATTCAATCTCCCGATTGAATGACTCAAAGAACGCTATCCCAGAGTTTCACAAACAATTCAATCTCACGATTGAATTACCCCTGTTCGAACTCCCGAGATTTCCACAAAAACAAGAATAGCAATCTTACAGATCAAACTATGATCCAATCACTCAAACAATATGATTCAGCAGTTGAGAGAGATGATGTGATTGGAACCTTTGAAATTTGAAGAACGTGTAAAGATGAAACTTATGAAAGATCAGTTCTTCAAAGATCTTTTGATGCGATGGATTTGAATATGAAAATGAAAGAATGAAAAACCTTTAATTTGAAGAACAATAGAAGATGATTTCTATGAATGATCGGTTCTTCAAAAAACTTTTTCTTTTGGTTTGATGGTGCTTTGTTTTTCACGATGAAATGATTTGTCAAAAGGGTTCGGTTTTATCGTGAAAACCCTAGAGCCTTTTATAGAGAATATGAAAATATGACCGTTGAAAATGATTTGTAACACTGTTGTGATAAGTGAAGAATCGATTGATTTCTTGAAAGGAATAGGATGAAAATCGATTTTGCTTTCTAAAAGAAAGTAAGAAATCGATTTCTTACTTAAAGAAATAAGAAGGAAATCGATTACTTGCTTGAAAGCAAGGAAGCCACAAATCGATTTCTTGCTTGAAAGCACAAAGTCATCAATCGATTGTTTTCTTTCTAAAACAAGTTCTTTTATAAACAAGCAAGCTATGAATCGATTGTTGGCTTTACCAAAGAAGTGGGAAATCGATTTCTTTCTTCCAAGGGAGGAGGGAAATCGATTTGTAGCTTTAAAATACAAAGGCAAATCGATTTTTGACTTTAGAGAACAAAGGAAATCGATTTATGGCTTTAACAACAAGTAGAAACCAATTTCTAGATTCATGTACAAAATTCTTTACTTCAAAAACAAATTCTTTTAAAACTTTTCTTTAAAAACAACAAATCATGATTCAAACTATTAATTTAAAACAACTTGTGTCTAATCTAATAAATCATGATTTTATAGAAAACATTTTTCCAAGACAGTTCTATTTTAAAAGATCATCTCTCAACTACAGCAATCATAAAGTTTAAGTAGAAGAGACCTTACATATGTCTTAAGCAAAGCGAATAACAAATAAGTCCTTGGATGGATTTGGTCCTTGCTCACTTCACCTTTAAGCTTCTATCCTTTAACTTGACACGCCAAGCGCCTTTGATCATATCTATGTGCATTGTTCAGCCCTGCGCTTAGACTCACTGTAACCATTAGCAAACATATTGTAATTTGTTATCATACAAAACAAAGAGTGTTTGACCTTGGTTCAACACGCTTAAGTGGTTGAAATGGGATAGTCCGTTTTAGTCCTAGGTGACGTTGTGGTCCTCGTAGTGACTGTTTAGTCCACTACGTTTAGTGTGAGGATGTTGAGGTAGTGTGAGAACTACGATTGTGGGAGTATCGAGTGGAGGGTTGGACCATAGCCATGGGGCTGTGTCCGAGGTGCGAAGTCAGCTTTAGAGCTGTGAGCGATGATGTGTTTAAGTGGTGAGGTTCCAAAGGGGACTGATGTTGGAGTGATGGGTCTATGACCTCGTTTCTGTGTTGTACCCATGCCGTTTGGGTCGCCTTCCAGGCATCCTGGTGTGAGGAGACCTCGGTCTCCTTGGTGTTGAGGCGTCCAGTGAGTTGGACGTTAGCTGTAGAGCTAGTGAGTGGGGTGTTGGGGTGTCCAGTGAGTGGACGTTAGCCTTAGCGCTATTTAGGTTGTCTAGGTGAAATAGACAACAGTGTAAAGGACGGAGACAGGCTTCGGCATAGATATTGTTGACTTCGGTCTTCGTATCATTAAGGGACGGTGTAAACGACGGATATGGGCTTCGGCCATTGTATCGAAAGGACGGTGTAAAGGACGGTGTAAAGGCGGAGAGCGAGTTTTCGGCCTAAGGGCGGTGGATGCGATGCGATCGTCGGTGATGGTACTCATGCATTAAACATTGGTGTTGGGTCGCATCCATGCATTTACATATGCGTTTGATATTGTTTTGACGAGTATGAGTTGCTGTGTCATAGCGTGGTTGAGTATGAGTTGCTGTGTCATAGCGTGGTTGAGTGAGAGTTGCTGTGTTGTTTATTGTAAGCCGATGTGCTCTAGGTGTCTACCTAGTATAACGTTTATCATACACTATATTATTTATGTAAAGAAACTCACCTGCTTGCTTTTATGTTGCTGCTCTCGTGGCAACTTGCGGTACT
Organism: Oxytropis ochrocephala; assembly: GCA_020916435.1. Taxonomy (NCBI): domain Eukaryota; kingdom Viridiplantae; phylum Streptophyta; class Magnoliopsida; order Fabales; family Fabaceae; genus Oxytropis; species Oxytropis ochrocephala. Next base: position 61,093,195 of record CM037092.1, on the reverse strand, counting down.
CTGAGTAGAGTCCATCCTTACTCCTTTGGTAGTTGGCGTCCAATTGCTCAGCGGTAGTGTAACCTTTGGAAATGAGTAGAGTAGTAGTCTTTTGACTTAGTTCTTGAGTTGTAACATATTGATGTTTTAAACTATGTTTACTTTCCGCATTGCGTTATGGCGAGATTGTATATTTTGGTGGGCCTTGTCCTTTGGCCGGCGAGGTGCCTTTATATGAAGGTATTATGTTGTTTTTGCGCGAGTTGTTTTGGCTTGGTTTTTAAAATGGAAAAATGTAATGCTTCCTTATGAGCGATTTTATAAAACTCTGATTTCAATTAATTAATTAGTAAGTAGATGGGGGTGTTACACATGGGGCTGCCCATTTTGGCGCCCCCTCTTGCCTCACACATACACACTCATTTCACCCAACACACACCCTCACACCCAATTCACCCAATATACACTCCTACACCCAATACCCATACACAACACAATCTTGGCACCATACTCCAACTCCCAAATTCAACATCAATTCACCCTTACACATAAGCAACACAATTATGCATAACAATTTCATTTCAACAACAAACAACATAAATTCATCAAATTGAGTTCCAATTCATTTCACCCAATCATCACCATATTCACTTACAATTAATTTTAAGTAGACTCCACACAATTATCATATTAACACCAATTAATTCAACAACACATAAACTCCAATTTATTCAACAACACATAAACTCCAATTTATTCAACAACACATAAACTCCAATTTATTCAACAACACATAAACACCAATTTATTCACACAACACATAAACACAATTTAATCACACAACACATAAACACAATTTATTCACACAACAACATAAACACCCATTTATTACCCTAAACACCTAACCCACACATAATCACTAATCCTATAAACTATTATGAATGAAAGAGAGCCCCCTTACCTCAAAATTGAAAACCCAAGAAACCTCTCCTCCAACAACCCAAAAACCACCAATTTAATAGTTTTTCTCCAACACTTGAGCTTCAATCCCACCCATGGAAAAGAGGAAATGGAAAGGAATTAGTGTAGGAAACTTACACTAAGAGGTAGAGAAAGAAAAATGGAGAAGATTGGTACCAAATACCAACTTACCCAAGCAAAGATGAATTTTTCCTCTCCTTCCCCACACCATCACCGCGCGCTCCCCTATGGCTGTCCTCTCTCTATTTTTTCATTTCTTTGCTTCTAATGGGTAGAAACCCTACCCCTAAGGTTATTTCTTTAGTTTGGGCCTATTTGTGGGCCATGGGCCCTTTATTTGCACCCCCTAGCTACTTCAACCACTCCCTATTTTAATTAATTCCCCACTCCCTTATTTACTACCCAACACCTCTTAGTTATATTAAATACTCTATTTTTAATATAACTAATCACTATAACACCTCCTAAATAAAATAAAACTCTAAATTAATTATTTGACTTAAATAAATGTTGCAAGCCTTTAATAACTTAATTAAATAAATTATTAAATTATTTTGGGGCGTTACAGGTAGACCCTTTGAGCAGATCTCCCTCTACAGAGGCTTCATCACCGGTGACTTTCGAGTTCCTACATGCACGATGGGTGTCTCTGCGACGGTTTGGGAACGCTCAGATCATCTCGCGTGACCCTCTCAGAGGTCGTCCGAGTCATACTGACTGCGTCTTTCAGATCACCCACTTCATGGCATCTGTGGATGACATCCTGCGCACTACTCGGGTTGCTCGGCGGCGGATTAGGTATGCGTGAGGTACTTAGAGTGGTACGCGTGCGTAGCTTCTATCCCCAGACAATTACCGGCTCCACCATCACCAGTAGATGAGGCCTGGGCACCCTCCCAGAGCTACGATACGACGATGCTGAGTGGGTCAGGGAGGTTGTGATTGCTTGTAGGGAGGGGATTCGTGATGGCGAGATCACGCATGGCAGTCGGGCGTATCGGAAACTCCATAGGTGGTGGGGATGGCGCGCACCGGATGACATTTACGGGGAGCTTAGGCGAGCGGATGATGAGCGGCGGCGGCGTTAAGGATTTTTTATTTGTTTTTTGATGCATTTGTACTCATATCACTTTGATGTTGGCACTTTATTATTACTTTTTTTCAGGTGTTATATTTTACGAGTTTTCAAATTTTTTTGATATAAAACAAAGTTACACAAGTGATAAAACATAAACAACTAGAATAAAAATAGATAGATAAAAAGAAAATACAATAGAAACTACTGAGCTGGTGGAGTTAATCGACGAAGGATCTCAGCGACGGTCCTTCTGGTTTCGACGTACAGATGAATGTAACTCTTCCATTTTAACATAATATGATTGGACATCATCTGTCGGAGGTCATCCTCGGTGTTGACATCCACGACAGACCAGTGAAGACCTCCATCAGTCCATTCCGGTTTCCGATAAACGATACGAATTATCTCATGCTCATCGTTCTAACGTTGAACCATCCGTAGTAGTTTCTGCTTAAGAGCAGTAAATGATATGCATTGTTTTAACCTACACGATACAACATCTCTCCCATCGAAACTTATACCATCACCTTGCAAACCCCATATTAGAATGAACGAGAGTGGGGGAAGAAGACTCGTAGTATGACATTAGCGAAGCCTGCATCATCTTCACTTGTGTTGTGTGAGAGAAGGAGGAAGTTGAATTTTTGGGGTGAAAATAGTGATGGTGGGAGTGGGTATTTATAGTTGAGGTAAAAGATTATCAACGGTTGATTTTGTCGTGCAATCCACACCGTTGATCAACTTTGAAAGTGAAATCATGACTGTAACACCCCTCCTATCTCTATTAATTAACTAATTTAAAATCAGAGTTTAATAAAATTCTCATGGGAAGGATGCTACATTATCACCCAAACACCTTAGCTTATATCTATTAATTAAAACAACAGCATACAAGCATACATAGGCAACTCGGCCAAAGGGACTACGCCCATCAAAACATGTTTTCACTTGTTTACATCACAACGGGCACACATATATATATAAGTCAAACATATACATCACAACTGAATAGTCCAAAACAAATACTACTCTACCCTACTAGACTGCTTGATGTTACAACTACCGGAGCGATCGACTCCAACAACCAAAGCAAAGCTGACCTCTACTCAGGGGTACCTGCAAGTTGCCACCACAATGAGCAACACAAAAAGCAGTAGGGTGAGTCTCTAAACATTAGTAATAAAGGTTCATGACTAAATGTAAATACATAGAATGCATTAAGCACCTCAGTTCATATATCAAACAGCAACTCAAGTATAAACCGGCACATATGGCTAACTCGGCTGATAAACAACATTTCAACATAATTCACATGAGTTATGCATGCAGTGCAATGCAACCCAAACTCCAGGGTATAATGCATGAGGATCCATCTCTTTTAAGCCACTCAGGCATATCCGTCGCTAGTGATACTTAGACCGAAGTCTTTTGTATCGAGACCGAAGTCTATAACCGTCGCTGATGCATATGAATTCATGAGACTCAATGAACAAATGCATTCACTCAGAATAAACAACTCTTTTGTGCAAACCGCACCGTCGCCTTACGTTACCTAGTCCTCTTAGACAACCACCATAGCACAACGGCTATTTGCCCACTCACAGGGCACCTCAGCTCCTCAGGCAGTGAGCCACTCATCACTATGAAGGCCTCACAACGCCTAGGACTGAACCATCACATAGGGACTAAACTGGACTATGCCAATTTGTCCCCTTAAACGACTCTTGACGTTAAACGTCACTCACGGTGGCGCTAACACTCTCTGTATTGCGTTATCGTCAAAAATAGGTCACCTCGGCACTCTTAGTCACCTCGGCACCTTCACTCTTCTCGGTATGTTCGCTCGTCACCTCGGCACTTCTCCTCATCTTGGCACACTAAGCTGATGTAGTATCGCTACTCATTACGTCACCAGTACCCAACTCGGTGGCACCTCACTTGGCATTCCACTCGTAAGGTCTCCACCTCGTTCTGGGACCTCACGCCACCCTATCTTCCATCACACCTACACTTCCACACACTCCCTCATCTACACTTAGTTATTTCACACCTAACCACACAACTTCACTTTGAGTACTTACACTTAAGCACAATACACCTAAGCACTCACCTCACCTCGGCTTAAACTACACAACACCTCGGTAGATACACGTTATAACTTAACGTCTGCACTCCAGCAACTACGCCTAAGTATATATACACTCCACTTCAGCCATTTCAGCTCGGTAGCTACAAGTCGACCCCCTTCACCTCGGCTATCATACGCAGACTTGCCTACGCTCTACGTCTTGACTCAAACACCTCGGCATAGCCATGTTATACCTCGGCGACTACTTGACGACACTTGCACTGGTTCTAATTACACCTACGCACCTTCGTCCATCAAGTACAGCTCAACTCGTCCTCTTCAAGCCTAGGAACTACGCTTTAACACTTACGTTGTGCATTAACCTTCATGCACTTCAGCCTTCTCTACGATTACGTGCGCCTAACTTCTCCTTCCTCTCTTTAGGTGCTCCTGACTAGGATTAAGCTCAAGCACACACTCTTAAACTCTCACGCTCACTGAGACTGAGAGTTCTCAGCTCTCATTTCCTCTCCATGGTCACTTACGTGACCAGCTCAGAACTCAACCATTACAATCTTCACCAAGGTGAAGTAACACAACCAGAATACTTAAAAACACCAAAAACACACATTCAGAACTCAATCCGAAATCATTCATGCAAATACACTCAACATAAACACTAAATTACGCATGGAAGAGACTCCCCTTACCTTAAGCAACTTCAGATGATCACTCCTTTCACTCTCCAACAACCACAGCAACAAGTTCTCCCTTGAGTTTGAGCTTCTTCCACGCCCAGATCCTCTTCTTCTTCTTGCTAATCACTATTCCACCTAACAGCTCTCTCTCTCTTACTTCTCTCTAAGACTTTTCTTCACTTTGATGAAAATGAGATGATCCTACGGCTATTTCCTCTTATGGAAAGGACTTGGGCTTCTAATTGGACTTGGGCCTTCCATCACTCATGGACTTCTATTCAATACCTCTTCCCATTACTCAAACCTCTCCTAACCCATAAACACTACACGTTAGCCTTAAGCTTAATTTAATTAAAATGTTGAAAAACCTTAAATAACTCAATTTAATAATTAATTGAACTATTTTGGGGTGTTACAATGACCGTTAAAATTTTTTTTACTGCAAAAAAAAAAAATTCAAACCCATCGTATATATGCCTTTAAGAGGTATATACGATTGGCCGTGTAAGATGCAATCGTATTTACCTCTTAAGGGCATATATACGATGCAATAAAACTACGCATCGTATATATGTCCCAAATGACATATATACGATGAGCCTTTTTTTAAAAAAAAATAGATTACAAAGGGAATTTTGGGGTTTTCATTGTGAGTGGGGGTCCAAAAAAACAAGCCCACTGTGTTTCCTTGCTTTTTTAGGCTTTTCCAACTTTCTTCTTCTCTATTCTATAATAAAAAAAAAGTTTCACGAGTTTAAAAAATACATTAATTGTTGTTTCGACAACGACCACAAATATAAGATATAAATAGGTTAAATTATAGTTTTTGTCCCCCTAGTTTCATAAATTCGGATATTTGGTCCCCCTATTTTAAAACTCAGACATTTAGTCCCCATATTTTGAAAAACTCAAGACATTTAGTCCAAATGGGGGTTTTATTATTATTAAGGTGATGTGGAGTTCATCAATTGACGTGGCACCTCATGTAGGCACCACATGTGGCTGACACGTCAATTAATAAGACACATCACTGTGCCACATCATTTTTTATTTAATAGAATATTGAAAATAAAAAAAACCAAAAATTAAACCCCAAATTCATACATACGAAGAACTTTTCTCCCATTCTTCTTTCTATCATCTTCCTCTTTTAGCAGAGCACAAAATGCTACGGAAAAAGATGAATTTCTTTTTCGAAAGAAAATAATTCAAATCCTATAAAAAACAACAATGAGAACTATCCATGTAATTTGATTATAACCTGATCGTACCTGACCAATAGAAGTGTGGTTGTTGCTGCCTGTTGCCCGGTCGCTGAAAAGCTGGTCGTGCCGGGGGTCTTGGCCGCACGCGGGTGGTACCTGCAATGACACTCCGACGCTCTAGTCAGTGGCGGGTTAACAGGAAGACTTCACAAAGTGTATTTATGACGTACCTGATTCCTTGGGATTTGCGCTGCATTTATAGCTACAGTATTGGGCCATATTGGACTGTATTGGCCCTCAAGCCCACTCCAGAACAGTTGGCCCCCAAGCCTGGGTCGCCAGCGGGCGGGCTAAGGCTTGATTCGTTGGCCTCACATAACGCTAATTGTGGCCTTGTGCACTAGGTTGCGATCTCTTTGAGGTGTACGGTCGCTACCACACCAAGTCGCGGTTTGTTTTGAAGTTTTAGGCACTTGGTTGCTCGGGACCAAAACCTATCCCGGGGTCGCTGCCCCCTGTGTGGTTGCTATGACCATTTTCGAAGTGACTGTCATAAATGCTGATACGACAAGTGAGTTGATGTTCACTTTCCTCGAGGCAACGTTTGGAGTTCTAAAGGCGTGCCTGTTCGCCTTCTCCCTGACTGAGTGATGATGGTAGGTGAGGAGTTGTGCCTCTTCGCTTTCAGGCCCAAGTGACTGCTGGCCCATTATATAAGGGTGGTGAGAGATAGTCTCATTCAAACTTCTTCTTTGAAATCCCCATCTTTCTCGTTGGCTCGCAGCTTTCCACTGCTCGCTCGCTCGCTCCAAGCCTAGACCGCTCGTACCCTTCGCGCGGGATTCCTCCATTGGATTTTCAGGTAAACTCGACCGACCTTTCTATTTTAGCTGTTTTCTTTAAGTTTAACTGGTGGAGGGGGTGTCAGGTTTGGGGGCAAACAAGTCACCCCCTTCCAACGCATGTGCCCGACCTTGACCGCTTCCCCCTCTACAGGTTTAATCTGGCGCGGACGAAACAGACTCATCGTATCTCTGGTAGCCCGTCTGTTTCACTAGCTTATAGCATGGCGCAACCATCTTCTGCGCCAGCCCGGTCGTCTTTGACTACAACCGAAAGTCCACAGCAAGTATAGATTGGACATCTTCCAGTAGTTCCGATCAGCCGTCTCATAATCAAAGGGGGGAAACCCCTCGCGCACATTCGGAGGAACTGGTCGTCGAAGGTCCGGTCACTGGCGACACTCTAGTGAGCAACAGTCGGGTCGTTGAAGAGCATGATCAGGCCGCAGTGGAGGCTCTAGCAAATAGGGACGACCAGCAGGACGGGGCACAAGACGATCCTGAAGATGCGGTTGAGAAAGGCATGTCGTGGGTTTCCAACAGCCTTCGTAGTCATCGAAGTAGGATTTACCGTCGCAGTTCAGATGAGGCCGTTCTAAGCGCTCAGTTTGCCGTCGACGGCTGGAGGGTCGAGGGTATGGAGAAAAATGAAGACATTTCTACATGGACCGACGTGCTGAAATTCACAATGTACCGCGTTGTTTTTGAGCGCATGGGCATTATTCCGCCTTTCACTCGATTTCAGAGGCAGGTCCTGAGGTATATTAAGGCCGCACCTTCTCAACTGAACCCAAATTCCTGGGCGTTCCTGCAAGGCTATGTGGATATCTTGACTCTGCTGGGGAGACCCGTATCTATTAGATTATTTTCACCTTGTTCGAGATGAGCTACCTATATGAGGTAGGATCGAAGGGCGCTCGCAAGGAGGCTGTCTCTTTCAAGAATCGCACTCAGTACAACTTCTTCAAGCCTTACATGGAGTCTTTGCCAAGCGGCTGGAAAAAGGATTTCTTCTGGGTCGTCCCCTATACAAACGAAGCTCTTTGAGGGGTGGCCCAACTAGCAAAAGATAACAGTGCTGGGACGCCTCTTTTTCCGACCTTGTGGTCTTATGATCATTTTGTGAAGAAACCTAGCGAGTATTCTTACAAGGGGATCGAGTTTGCCGACCTGGAAATCGAAACGATCCATAGGTTGAGGAGGATTGCCTCCCTTGTTCCCGGAGGTCGCATCAAAGTGAAGAAGATTGTGGGCGAACAAAGGCAGTCATGCCATTAAGGCCGCCCTTGGTGGGGGCTGCTGAATCCTTTTTTACTTCGAATATTTTCCTTTTCCTTGCTTAGCTCGTTTCTAATTTCTTTCATTCTGTGCAGCTGACATGGCGAGTGTTGGAGACTTTGAAGACTTGGCCAAGTGGGTCGCTGAAGAGGGTGACGACTCTCCCCCACGAGCTCTAAATGTGCAAGCTGTGGAGGACGATGCTACCACCGAGGTCGCTGGTGATGGACCCCAGGTCAACCAAGACAATCAGGCGGCTTCTACTGATCATGCCATTCCACTAAGCAGTCCCCTTCAAGTTCGAGAGAGGATTGGAAAAAGGGGCCACTCCAACGAAGGTGACCCTACTGAGAGGAAAAATCACAAGAGTAGAAACCACGGGCAGAGTCGTTAGCCAAAAATCGACTTACTTGGCTTGGCGACCAAGACTGCGCTCGCTTCAAAGAAGAGCCCTTTGAGGTGATGGCCGACGCAATGAAGGCCGCTGGCCTGTTGTTCAAAAAATATCAAGAAGAAGAAGAAGACCGGCTGGCAGGTAGGCGAGTTTTCCATAAAGTTTCATATCTTGAAGACGACCTGTCAGATAAAAATTTTAAACTAAAGTCTGTTGTGTCCACATTAACAGAGGTGAGAGAGGACCGAGATAGGCTGCTTAAGAGGGTGGAAGAGCTCGAGCCAAAGGTCAAATTAATTGCTGCCAACGAGCAAAAACTTAAGGAGGCTGAAACTCAGTTGGCGGCCACTGTGGTCGACCAGAGACAGCGCGCTAGCTGAGAATTCTACAACATTTTGAGTCTATGGCAACGGCTGAAAACTGTTGCCTAACCCCAAAAAACCGTTCTCTTATCTTTTGGCAACGGTTTTGAAACCGTTGTATGTGCGAGCATTGCCTTTGCTTTTGGCAACGGTTTTTGGTAGAAATGGCAACCTCAAAAAACCGTTGCCATTTGAACGACAAAGACAACGGTTTTCTGCATTACTCTATAACAACAGTATAAAACCGTTGCAATATCGGCAACAGTTTTTAACTGATGCCTTATGTATAACCGTTGCCTATCTTATCATATACAACATTTACAACCGTTGCCATAGATATTAAAAAAATAAAAAAAAAAATTAATGTATCTTTAGAAGTCCATTTCATCCATATGCTGGAGAACAAAAAAACTAGGTATAATATTACAAATTTAAGACAAAAAATTTGATTAATTACACAAACTAATACACAAAAATTAATTACACAACCCAATAAATACATGTATTATAAAAACCTACCCACACTAGATTCCTACTTTAAACAAACTCTAAAGTTTATCTAAAATTTATCATATCAATGTTTAGTAAGAGGCTCGGTAAATCTCAAAGTTTACAATTGGAACAAAACCATTTGAACAACCATTATGCTTTTGAAGTAACCAATTGCAACTAAACACCTTCAGACTAGTCTCTATTCAAGTTGTTGCTTGTCTATCATCCTTCATTCCTTTTCAAATTTCTGCACAAGAAATAAGAACTCTAAGCAAAGTATACTCCAAAAAAATAGAGACAACAAAAGAGGACTTCAACAAACAATTATTCAGGACTTGCATTTAAAACCCAAACTTGTCAATTGGTCCATGATTTGGTAAGTAATGACATGAGTCATGCCACATTGCTGCTGTTTATCAACCTTTTGCATTTACAACCTTCTCAATCCAAATACGCAATAGATCATATCACATTTCAAGAACTATATATCATTGAAATAACGAAATGATTTATATAAAAAATGATGCTAACCAGCCACTCCAATTCTCAGTCCACATCTTAGGCTTTGTATTAGAGTTTGGTGTGAATTGATCGCATAAAATCCATTGCATGTATTAATCTGTGAGTGGTTAAGGTAAAAATCAAGTAATGCAGATAACACACTAAGATTGCTCTTTTCAAGAATCCGGGCAATCTAAGTAAACCATAAGCTGCAAACACTTAATGTTGACATGTTAAAGGAGATAAACTTACAATTGGATCAGGAGCATCGCTTGTTGACACATTACCCAAGGAACACACAGTATCAAGAGATGTAGCCATTTCTGCTTCCCATTTGATGTATGATTTACCAGTGAGAACCATAGGTGAGTCAATGTTTCCATACTCATTTTCAATCTAGCATTAGGAAGGACAAATATTCTCATATTAATCAATCAATATATAAGCTAATAAAGAATCTACAAAATACCATAACTATCAATAATCGTATGTCAATAGTTCCTTTTGAAGACAAAAAAAAAAAAAAATTGATGGCTATCAAATAAAAACACGAGATAAAATTATAGGTCCTCCTTGAGATGCGTATAGTTTCTCTTGCTTCATGAGATCAACTATCTTAGCGATGAAATCGCTTCATTTCTCACTCAAGAGCGAAGACAACGTTATTTTAGCAAGCGAACTCGCATTCAAGGACAACGGGTGAAATGAAATGAAACTTACCTTGAATGGCTCATTGTCGATTCTAAACTTAATTCTGGAATGAAGTGCGACCAAAGACGGAAACCACTAACAATAACAAGTTAAAATAAAACCCTCAATTAGACATGAGCAGAACACCCTAAAAAGATAAGAAAGAAAGAACAAAAGTTTACCCATAGTTCCATTCAAAGACAAGCGTATGGACCAATCCGGAGATGCACATATAGACTGCTGCTGCGAAGAATCGCTTTCACAAATCTCACTAAATCCTTCCTCCCATCAAATTGGGGAAGCCTTTAAACTCAAACTCTTCCTTTGAGTAATGCCAATCATGAAGGTCTACACGAGCTGTATGCAAATCCTCTAAGATAGGACATCCATTAAAAAGATTCATAAAATCTACAAACTCCGGGAAAATGATGGAAACCAAATGGAGGGTTTTGAGCAAGGGAAGATCGAGCGAATGGGGAAAATATTGCAATTAAAGCAGATACAGATACAAGTTGCTAGAGTAAAAAATATTCTAATCTAAATCTGTTGATGCTTGAATTCAGATATACCAAAAGTAATACCTGAACCAAAATCAACTCTTAGTTTTAATTAATTGTTCCCACACATGGCTAATCAAAAGGTTGAGAATGTTAACCCAATCAATAGAGAGAAAAAGCAAGGCACACACCTGAACAACATGGTGGCGATGCAGATTCGATTGTCATTGGCGGTCTGCGACCACCGACTCTTCCTCTACGTGCGTCAGATCTAAAATCGCCTCTACCGAAGACCGCCGCAACACCACCATTAGACGACGCCGGGTCCTTCTTCTACAGCGACCACTGCGTTCCATCAATAACACAGGGTTCAAGTAATTTCATTATGGTTCAATTCCATCAATAGATTGATTAATTTTCGCTTCTAGAAGGAATAAGCTCACCTTGCTAAGAGATTGTGAATCCCTAAGATTCACAAGCAATAAACATTAGCAGAAAACATAAAACTCCATAAACATTTCCAAAGACAATCTTTCATACTTCTCACATCTCTTGACAACATTAGCAGCAGCTAAGAGCACAAAATGTACCTTAAGAAATTTGGAGTTCCACAAAGCACAAAAAAAATAAAATCATTGAGAAAAGTAATCATATTCTATTTCAAATTGGTCATTATCCTATTCCGCTCTATCATTTTCCAATCCAATTCTTTATTTTTTTTTATTTCTCAAAGAGGTCCTTTGGCTTTCAGACTAGATATTAGAAGATAATAATGCTGGAAACCTATATATTAAAAATCACACTCCATTAATATTCAACCGCACAAGCAAAAGCAAAGACATCTGAATCATTTTGCAATGAATTTACTAAGAACAAGTATCCATGTACTGAGTTACGCAGAGAGCAGGGAAGTCGTACTCTACCAAATTATCAAAGGAAATAGTTGATAACAAACACAAAACCTGAACACACACACACAAAGGAAATCGTTGGAGAGAGAGAGAGAGTAAGAAAGAGAGATAGAGATAGATAGAGAGAGAGAGAGAAAGAGGCTAACCAGAGAGAGGCGATTCCAGATTCCTACAAAAACCTTGCTTCTATGTGTGAAATCGCTGCAACCAAAACCACCTCAGCTGCGTTAAATTGCTGAACTTCGATTTTCCCTGCGTCGATCGCTGCATCTGAGAGAAAGAGAGCAAGTTTTTAGGGTTCGAGGAAGGAAGAGAGGAAGGGCAAGTTTGAAGTTAGAGAACTTCTGATTTTCCACGATTTTGGTGTTTACCTTTTTGAAGTTAGGGAGGAAGAGGGGAAATCGTGAATCGCTACCTTTTCTGGGTTTAGGGTTTTCACGATTTTGGTGTTTCTGCGTTTGAGAAAGAGGGCGTAGTGTATTCTGAATTTTGTTCGATGACAGTGGGTTTTTTTTTTTTTTTTTTTCTTGATGCTGATAGTGAGTTTTTGATTTTGGTTTGAGTGCTTTTTTTTTTACATAAAATTTTGGTACGAGTATTTGGTTAGTACCAATATAAATTGGATGCACCCCTGATTTGGAAATTAGAAAACACGCCACCATTTAGTGTCTAGTATTTTATTTTTTTAATTAATAGTTAATCATATGGCAACGGTTTTAAAACGTTGGCTATAGGATCGGAAAAAAAACGGTTGCTGTTGAACTTTAGGGAACGGTTTTTACCCGTTGCAGAAAAAAAAATTTTAAAAAAATGAATAAACAACGGGATCAAAAAAACCGTTGCCTTTGCTACCTAAGGCAACGGTTTTTTAGGCGTTGCAATTTTAAGTGTTGCCATAGGGTCCAAATGTTATCGAAGGTTGCGGTCGAAGGAGAAATAGACCGCCTGAATAAGAAGAACAAAGAGCTTTTCCGTCAAGTCACCTCTCTGAAAGCCGACCGACTGTTGTTGAGCAGGAGAGGGATAAGTACAAAGCTCGCTTCAAAGAGGCGGTTGCTAAAGCTTTGGGGGCGGCCCAATATCAATTTGAGAACGCGGTCGGTCAAATCAAACTTGCCCATCCTGAGCTGGTGATTGACGAGGCCGTGGTGAACAGCGCCCACTGTGTGGTCGACCAAGAGATTGTCTGTCCCAAGAAGGTCGAGAAAGGAAACGTCGTCCATGAACGGGCCATTATTCTTCGAGTTGGTCCCTCTTCCTTAACATCTTTTAAACTTGTCCTTACTTTTTGCTTTGAACAATTTTCCCGCCTGCGAGCGGTGGATATTGAGGGCGCCCTTGTTACTACCTTGGCATCCTAATTTTGTAATCAATACTCTTAAGTTCTTTTGCCTTTGAATGCAATTTAATTTTTCTGTCGCTTATATCGTTTGCATGTCTGTTTATAGTAAATTTGTGCGCGCGCGTTAAATAAGCCATTGTCCTTGTCTGTGGGCCGCTACACCCAGCGACTCTCGCTTCACCATTCGATGGCACTCGTTGATTGTCTGGGCCGCTTCGCTCAGCGGCCTTCGTCTTGCCATTCGATGGCGCTTGCTTGGGCCATTTGCTGGCACTCGTTAAGTTTATAGGCCGCTACGCTCATCGATTTTCGTTTTGCCATTCGCAGGCGATCGTTTCCGCCGTTCGACGGCACTCATTTATAGGCCAACTCAGTGGCACTATTTCGGCCGTTTGACGGCACCCGTTTATAGGCCAACTCGGTGGCACTATTTCGGCCGTTCGACGTCACTCGTTAGTAGGCCAACTCGGTGGCAATAATTTGGGCCATTCGACGGCACTCGTTAGTAGGCCAACTCGGTGGCACTATTTTGGGTCGTTCGACGGTGTAACACCCAAATGATTTAATTAATTATTTAATTAAATTATTTTAGTGTTACACTGACTTAATTATATTAAATTATTAATATAGTGTTTCATTATAATGAAGGGAGTCGTACTCGGTAACTACGGAGTGGAAAGAAGCGGCCCAAGAACCCTAGGCCTGAGATATAGGCGCTAGGTTAGTGATGCAAGTCGCATCACTTGAGAAAAGAAAGGAGAAGAGAAAAAAAAGAAAGGAACGGCGCCGTGAGAGAGGAAGAGGAGAAAAAGAGAGAGAGAGATCACGACTGAAGGAGGGAGAAAGAAGGAGCAGTTGCTGTGGTTTTTCGTTGGTGATTTCTTGGAAGGGTTCATCTTCATCAATTTCTAAGGTAAGGGTGGGTCTTACCTTATAATAGGGCATATGATGGGTTTTATGTGGGGTTAGGCGCTATGTCCATGTTTTGGTTGATGTTGAACGTATCTTGATGATCCTAAAATGAAATTGTGATGTGCGTATCTGTGGTTGATGATTGATCATATGAAAGACCTAGGATAGAACTTGAATTTTAAGGCGCCTAGGGCACCGTTTGATGCGAGTTGTTACGCCTATGTGCAGTGTGTTGCACAAAGGCGCCATAGTCGAATTCTGGGCGCCAGTCGAATTCTGAGTCGCCAGTCGAATTCTAGGAAAGGGAAAGTGACGAGTGAGAGGAGTGAGTGAAGTGAGGTAGTGTAACCGAGGTGGGTTAGTGTAACCGAGGTGGGGTAACCGAAGTAATTTTACCATTCCTTCTATTAGATCATAGGGAAAACCTAGAGAAAGGAAGGAAGGGGCCTGTGTGTCGAATTACGGCGCCGATCGACTGGGCGCGATCGAATTCTAAGGCGCCCGATCGAAGTCGAAGGCGCGCCGATCGAAGTCGAATGCGAGTGCCATTGTCGAATGCAGGCGCCATTTTGTCTTTGTTGTGGCGCTGTGTTGCGCGAGTTGCCCTGAGCGCCAATTTATCTTTGTCTTGACGCAATGGTGTTGCCTGTAATGTGTTTTTGGTGTCGAAAATGTGTTGTAAGTTGCTGTTGGGTGCCAGTCCTAAGTGTTGTGTGCGCCCAGTGTTGTGTTGATGTGGTCTATGTTGTGGACTAAGATGAATAATGTTGTTGTTGTTGTTGAAAACGATGGGTCTTGTGACCAAAGGTTGATAATGTTGTAATGAATGTGCCAAAAATATGTTGTGTGCTGATTGTGTTGTGATGCATTGTTCATGGTGTCTCATGTTTCCATATGCATATGTCCGTGTTGTGGGTTGCCCTTGTGGCTAATGTTGTTGTTGATATACCCGTTGTTGTGGGTCGCCCGAATGACAAATTTTACGTTGTTTGGTACCACATGCATATGCCCGTGTTGCGGGTTGCACTTCATTCATATGCTCATAACATTTGTGATGTTACCTCGGTTGTTACATAAATATGTATATATATGTTGATGTAGTTGTATATTGTTGTGGTCGATGTAGTGTTATACTCTCGTATATTGCCTATCATAAACTTTATTATATGGTTTGAGAACTCACCCCTTCTGTTGAATGTTACCCTTATGTTGGTAACTTGCAGGTAACCGCATGTGAAGGCTTTTACCTTCACCTAGTTGAGTCGGTCATGCTCTGATATGTAGCACCAGGGGATGGGCGTTAGTCTATTAGTCGTCTCTTTTATTGCTGTTTGACTGTTAGACATCTATGTATCGATGTTATACTGTTAGTAATGATGTTACGGTTGTTTTTATGGAACCTTTACTTTATTCCGCTGCGTGTTGTATGAGTTGCTGTTATGTAAATTATACAGGTGTTGTTTTGAGGGTTTATCCCATTCCATAACGTGCTACGCATTATGTTTGACTTTTAAGTAAATTTTATACCGACTTTCGATGTTTAATGAAGCAAATGTAGCATCCCTTTTGTGGGTATATTGAAAAACAATTTTTAAACTCTGATTTTATTATAAATATTCGTCTATTAGAATTGGGGTGTTACAGACGGCACACATCATAAGCCAACTCGGTGGTACTACGGTCGCTCTACTGCTACTCGCATGAGGCACCCGTTAGTAGGCCAACTCGGTGGCATTATTTTGGGCCGTTCAAAAAACTAAATGAAACACAATTTGAGAAAAATATTGTAGTTGAGGTAGATCGAAATAATACTAAAGTGGTAGTGCCAGATGATTCACAAGAGATATACCATGAGATGGAGAACATAAAGGAAACTAAAATTTCATCCTTGGATAAATATATGGGTATAAATGAATGTGTGGATGTCAAAATCTTGTTCCCTTTATCTTATTTTTCACCTTCCTTTGTGAAAATAACATTTGATCTAGGAGGAATTGAAAATAGGATCTTGTTGCTTACACAACTTCGTTTTTACAAGCCATGGGATCCTGGATTTTGTTTTCATTCTTCATGTGTCACTTGGTCTTTATGCTTCAAGCAATGGGACCCAGGAATAAGTCTATAAAGGGCAAAGGTCAAACTAATGACCATAAAAGAGCGCTGCGTGGGAGGCAACCCACAGGTTTACCTCTATTTTGTTTGCTGGAATAAGAAGGAAAGTTGCAAATGCTTGTCAATGTGAGCTTTCTTTACCCTTCTCATGTGCTTTTCATTTTTATACATTGAGGACAATGTCTAGTCCAAGCATGGGGGGCGACTTTAGTTTTTCTTCTTCTTTATTTGGTAGTTGAGTCATCTTCTCCTCTTATGTGATAAATTCTTGTGAAACTTTGAAGTATTTTTTATGGCATTTTTGTGATAAATTTTTTTATTTTTAGCAATTTGAATGTTAATTTGGTGTTCAAGCGTTAGATATGCTTCTTGATACTTCTTTCGTCGAGTTCACACACACACTGCTAAGATAGTTTCTGGTACTAGGATGTCTAAGAAAGATTGAAAAAAAAAGTCAATTAGTTCTCTTGCTAACACTTACTGCATTTTGGTTACTGGAGAAATGTACGTGTTGAAATTTTGCTTAAAAGAGCAAGAAAATGGAAAAAAGTTGAAAAAGAAAAAAAATGAAAATGAAAAAATAAAAATAGAAAAGAATCTAAACAATTTAACCCAACATCCCTTTGAGGTCATAGGTTACTAGGGAAATACTTTGAGTACCTTTTTGAGGCTTCATAAGTTACTAGGGAAATACTTTGAGTACCCTTTTGAGACCGATTGGCTACTGGGAAAAATAGGAACTTCTTTGAGACAAAGAGTGGCAATTGCATTGTTTGCATATAAGTGGATGACCCAAGCAAAAGATGCTAGGGAATTTGGCTGTTGACATCTAACTTGTTGTTCTAGTACCACAAATCTGATCTTTTCTGCACATAAAGCTCAACAGAAAAGTTTCTTAGGCTAAGAAGAAAAATGTTGTTGGATACCACCAAATCATTTCTAATGCATGTGCTAAGCCGATAATTTTCATTCAAAGATTTACCAAATAAATTGTAATGTTTTGCTTGAGGACAAGCAAGGATTTAAGCATTGGGGAGTTTGATAAGTCATAATTTAGAGTGTTTTTAGTATTTGAATTAAATAAAATTTGTGGAATTTAGTTCTATTTTGGAGCTATTTTACTACAAATGTTAGTTTTGTGTTTTCAGGACTAAAAGTGGAGAAAAAAAGAAATTTTGGATGAAAGAATAGCAAGGATCAAAAGAGCATGAAAGGAGGAAAAAAAAAAAAAAAAAAAAAAAGTCAGAAACCAAGAACGACCCGTGCACACGATAGCACGACCCGTGCGCCTTCAAAATCAGGAAAATAGTTTTTGCGAACACTGAGCACGACCCGTGCCTACTCAAAATTCAGTTACAAAGTTGATCCCTTCTTCTTCTTAGTGGGTTTTTATGGCCATGATTGTGAATTTATGTGATTGTCTACTGATCCTAAGCTATATAAAGGCACTCTCTTCACTTGTAAAAAAAAAGAAACTTTTTCACTTGCAAAATTACTCTAAAGTTTAATCTAAGTTTATGCAATTTTCTCTTCATCTTTTATTTCTTGTTCTTTAATTTTTCTGCACTTTAGTTTTCTGTTCTTATTTTCTGCACTTTATCTTCAGTCATTTACATTCTTGTCATTTACATTATGTCAATTATTATTCTTGCAATTTACTTTTCAATTATGAGTGAGTAGAAAATTGGTCTTGGGTTATTGGGAGTAATCCAATGATAGGTCCCTATTAATTCCCAAGACTATTCTCCACTCCAAATTGTTTAATATTTCAATCTAATTTCATTGTCCTTCAAATATTATTTTAAACATCAAACGAGGTACCGAGAGGTGAAGTTTGATGTTGGAACTATGAAATTAGACAAGGGAATTAAAACATGAGAATAATTTTGAAACTCTTGAGACATTATAAAGATGTTATGCTTAATGGGTTTTGGTGACAATCAACCATGTGAATAGGCTTGATTGTTAGTTCAAAACACGCTCTTGTACTCTGAAAGGAGACATTAGTTATATTCACTGCCTTGTCTTTGAAATACATTACTATATAATTTGGTGAATGGTCTAAAGAATTATTTTTGGTTCCTCATTGTTGTGATGAAACTATAACCCGAGATTATTTTTATTTCTGAATTTTAAATCAAACAATCACTCCTTCTACTAAAATCATTCCTTTTAGCTAATCACCACTGAAAAAGAAATTAGTAATCACAAAAGTCTCTGTGGGATCGATACTTTTTATTACGCGATAGAACCGTGCACTTGCGGCCTATCAAGTTTTTGGCACCGTTGCCGGGGACTTTTGTGATATTGATTGATTTTTTTTGGTATCGGTTAGACTAAATGTTTTTTTTCTTGTTACTATGAATAAACATGTATTTACATTCTCCAGGGAGGAATGGGAATACTTTGAGGAATCTTTGCCACCACCACCATGTTGTTATAAAGGGTTTCAAAAAAATGTATTTACATTCACCAAGGAGGAATGCGAATCTTTTGAGTCATCTTTGCCACCACCACCACCTTGCTTAAGAGGGTTATTCAAAAAACTACATGAAACACAATTTGAGAAAAATATTGTAGTTGAGGTAGATTGAAATAATACTAAAGTGGTAGTGCCAGATGATTCACAAGAGATATACCATGAGATGGAGAACATAAAGGAAACTGAAATTTCATCCTTGGATAAATATATGGGTTTAAATGAATGTGTGGATGTCAAAATCTTGTTCCCTTTATCTTATTTTTCACCTTCCTTTGTGAAAATAACATTTGATCTAGGTCCCTAGTAATTCCCAAGACTATTCTCCACTCCAAATTGTTTAATATTTCAATCTAATTTCATTGTCCTTCAAATGTTATTTTAAACATCAAACGAGGTACCGAGAGGTGAAGTTTGATGTTGGAACTATGAAATTAGACAGGGTATCAAAACATGAGAATAGTTTTGAAACTCTTGAGACATTATAAAGGTGTTATGCTTAATGGGTTTTGGTGACAATCAACCATGTGAATAGGCCATGATTGTTAGTTCAAAACACGCTCTTGTACTCTGAAAGGAGACATTAATTATATTCACTGCATTGTCTTTGAAATACATTACTATATAATTTGGTGAATGGTCTAAAGATATATATTTAATTCTTCATTGTTGTGATGAACTATAACCCGAGTTTATTTTTATTTCTGAATTTTAATTCAAACAATCACTCCTTCTACTAAAATCATTCCTTTTAGCTAATCACCACTGAAAAAGAAATTGGTAATCACAAAAGTCTCTATGGGATCGATACTTTTTATTACGCGATAGAACCGTGCACTTGCGGCCTATCAAGTTTTTGGCACCGTTGCCGGGGACTTTTGTGATATTGATTGATTTTTTTTGGTATCGGTTAGACTAAATGTTTTTTTTCTTGTTACTATGAATAAACATGTATTTACATTCTCCAGGGAGGAATGGGAATACATTGAGGAATCTTTGCCACCACCACCACGTTGTTATAAAGGGTTTCAAAAAAATGTATTTACATTCACCAAGGAGGAATGCGAATCTTTTGAGTCATCTTTGCCACCACCACCACCTTGCTTAAGAGGGTTATTCAAAAAACTACATGAAACAAAATTTGAGAAAAATATTGTAGTTGAGGTAGATCGAAATAATACTAAAGTGGTAGTGCCAGATGATTCACAAGGGATATACCATGAGATGGAGAACATAAAGGAAACTGAAATTTCATCCTTGGATAAATATATGGGTTTAAATGAATGTGTGGCCGCTTCAGCTTGGTCGTTCGTGTGTGGGTGCTCTACTGAAGTAAAACACTATTTTACCCCTAGGACGGCTAGCATTTCCCTAAATCTCTTTTCTGCAAATTGCGTCCCATTGTCTGTTATCAGTTGTTGGGGAACTCCGAATCGGGCTAGCACATTTCGGTCGAAAAACTTGCTTACTTTTGCTGCGGTTATGGTCGCTAGTGGCTCGGCCTCAATCCACTTGGTATAGTAATCTACTGCCACGATCATAAATTTGAACTGGCCTTGAGCAGGTGGAAACGGTCCCAGCAAATCCATTCCCCATCAGGCGAACGACCAAGGTGAGGAGAGACTTTGTAGTTCTGAAGAGGGTGTGACATGAACATTTACATGCACTTGACACTTGTTGCACTTCTGGACCAACTTCTTGGCGTCCTCATCCATAGTTGGCCAGTAATAGCCGGCTCTAAGAGCTTTCTTTGCTATGGAGCGACCGCCCTGATGGCTGCCACATACACCTTCATGAATATCCCTTAAAACGTGGTCAGCTTCAACCGACGTTAAACACCTTAGCAGTGGGGAAGAAAAACCTCTTTTGTATAGCTTCCCTTCAATGACTGAATACTTGGTCGCTCGCTGCCTCAAGAGCTTTGCTTCCTTCTGGTCGCCCAGCTCTTCCCCTGTTAGGATATACCGCAATATGGGGGCGATCCAGTCTTCTCCTGTGTCGACAGAAAGAACGGCCAAAGGTTGCTTGGCTTGGTCGAGACACTCGGCCGAGTTAAAATTTCTGGATCGAACTTACGTGATTCCCGTGTGCTTTATCGCCAACTTCGAGAGAATGTCTGCTCGTACGTTCTCAGTCATTGGCATGTGTTTTACCTCTGCCTGGTCGAACTGACTAAGCAATTCCCTTACTTTAGCCAAGTAGTTTTTCAGGACGTCATCCTTTGTGTCATACATCTCCTGAATTTGGGAAACGACCAATAATGAATCTGAATGGAGCTCTACACGGTCGACGTTGAACTCTTTAGCGAGCAATAACCCGGCTATACAGGCCTCATATTCTGCCTGATTATTTGACGTGTGAAAAGCGAACGTGAGTGACACCTCCACGGCTAAGCCTTCGGAATTCTCCAAAATCAAGTCGGTCCACTTCCCTTAGAGTTAGAAGAACCATCAACATGCAGGGTCCAAGTGGTGGTTGGTCGACCGTCGACAACTGGGGTCATTTCAGCATTGCGCTTTGGCCGCCGACCTGGCTTCAAACTTAATTCCAAATTCGCTGAGTTCCACTGCCCATTTAATCATGCGGCCTGCCAGATCTGGACGGTGTAGGATTTGTCTGATGGGCTGATCGGTCCTTACCACGACCTGATGAGCCACGAAATAAGGCCTCAACCTACGAGCGGCCACCAGCAACGCAATGGCTAGCTTTTCAATCTTCTAATATCTTGTTTCTGGCCCTTGCAGCACCTTGCTGATGAAATAGACCGGGTTCTGTTTTGAGTCGTTCTCCCTGATTAGGACAACGCTCAAGACTTCTTTTGTTATTGCCAAGTATAAGTACAAGGTTTCGCCCGGCAATGGCTTGGTCATAATTGGCGGATTCGACAAAGCTTCTTTCAGGTCGTCTAATGCTTGCTGACATTGCTCGGTCCACTCGAATTCCATTTCTTTCTTCAACAGCTTGAACAAAGGGAGTGACTTGCAGGCCGACTTAGGTATTAACCTGGATAAGGCAGCGACCATGCCATTCAACCGTTGGATCTCTTTTTTGGTGGTGGGCGGCCTCATATCGGCGACCGCCTTGCATTTATCAAGATTGGCCTCAATCCCCCTTTCTGTTAAATGGAAGCCCAGAAATTTGCCGGCCCTCACCCCAAAGGTACACTTCTCTGGGTTCAGCCTCAAGGAATTCCTTCTTGCTTCCTCAAAAACCTCTTTCAGATCGTTCAGGTGATCTTGGTCAGTCTTGCTCTTGATGATCATGTCGTCCAAGTATACTTCAGCGACGCGACCGATCTGCTTCCTGAAGATCTTGTTCATCATTTGTTGATAGGTCGCCCCCGCGTTCTTTAGGCCGAAGGGCATGACCTTGTATTGGAAATTGCCACGGTCTGTCATAAAATCGGTCTTGTGGCGATCTGGTGGATACATGGTGATCTGATTGTAACCTGAATACGCGTCCAGAAAGGACAAGAGTTTGTAGCCCGAAGCACCATCGACCAGCTTGTCAATGTTGGGCACAGGGAATGCATCCTTCGGACATGCCTTGTTCAAGTCGGTATAGTCAATACACATGCGCCACTTACCATTCTTTTTCTTTACTAACACAACGTTGGAGAGCCAGGTCGTGTATTTGATCTCCTCGATAAAGTTGGCCTTGATTAGGTCGTCAACTGCTGTTATTTTTGATTTCGTTTTGGTGTTATTGATTTAAGAATGAATTGATTGTGAATAGATGCACATTAGGTGTTTGATAAAATGTGTAAGTGGTGTCTAGAGTGCATGTTAGGTCCTAGGTTGCGATTTGATTATGTTTTATGTGCTATTTGATGATTTTGATTGTATTTGTGATGATTATAATTGGTTTTGGTGATTGATCATGATGAGTTTTACTTGCTTATGGTTTTTGTGCGTTTCTGGACACTGTTTCGGTCTTTCTGAAACTGGTACTGTTTGATTGATCTAAAAATTATGTGGCTGATTGTTTTTGAAAATAGACTTAAGGCCGGTCGTTTTGGCACTGGTTTCGTTCAATTTGGAGTCGTGTAGCTCAAGTAATGAGTCTCCAAAGTTAGGTCAAATTTCTGGAATCAAACTTTGAGTAGGTTCGGTTTTTGCAGGTTTTGTGTTCTCAATTGAACTCCGTTTTGAATGATTCTGGTTTCATTGAAAAGTAGACTTAATTCTCCACGAAATAGGCATTGGTTTCACGAAATTTCATTAAGAAATGAGAAAGAAAATTTGGTTGCAAGTTGGGTAAAGAGTTTTGTCCGATTTTGGTACCTCAGTGTAGTGTTTTGAAAAACTGTACCAACTGGATACTTATTTTGAAATACTAAAATCATAGGTAGAAACTACACTCAGAGAGCTTTCTAATGAGTGGTCTTTTGTTGAAATCCGATGTCGTTTGCTATTTTAATTAATTCGCCGAAGTAGGTTCACTGCTGTAGGAATTCAGCACTTATGCTGTGTGGCTGCCAGTGGTGCCTGTTTTGCCACCAGGCGCCATTTTATGTGCTGTTTGGCGCCGGTGTGCAACAGTGTTGCTGTCTGGCGCCAGTTTGTGTGCTGTTTGGCGCCGGTGTGCAACAGTGTTGCTGCCTAGCGCCAGTTTTTGTGTTGTTTGGCGCCGGTGTGCAACAATGTTGCTGCCAGACGCCAAGTTGTGTGGTTTGTGGTGCCGGTGTGCAACTGTGTTGCTGTCTGGCGCCAAGTTGTGTGGTTTGTGGCGCCGGTGTAAATCGTCTTCTTTGCTCGCACCCGCCAGTGGTTTGTACGCCGGTGTGCAAGCGTATTTCTTTGCACAGTGCCAAGTTGTGTCGTGTTGCGCCCGATGGCGCGAGTTTCGCCAGCGCCCGATTTAGGTGTGGTTTGGCGCTGTCGCGTGTGTTGCGTTCTTTGTCACGGCGCCAAATGTGTCTTTGCCGATGTCCGTGTTGCTGTTGCGTTCTTTGCAGGCGCCAATGCTCGTGCGTGTTCTTTGGTATTGCCACTGAGGCGCCACGTAGTCTTTGCCTTGGTGCCGTGATGTTTCGTTGTGTCAAATATGAATAATTAATTGATGATGATGTTGTTGGGTCGAATATGACCACATGTTGATGATGATGTTGTTGGGTCAATATGACCACATGTTGATGATGTTGTTGTTGGGTCTAATATGACCAAAAAGTTGAGGTAGATGACGTTGTGTCATGATGTATGACCATTGTCGTTGTTGCTTGTTTGATGTTCTTTGTTCACAATGGGTCCTTGACCAAATAACGATGTTGACTGTTTAATGTTGCCGTTTGATGTTGACTGTGATTGTTGTTTGGTTCGGTGAGTTGTTCATGGTGTCTCATGCATGGCATAATGCATATTACGTTGTTGTAGGCTTCGGCCATAGAGCTTTGCTCAACGTTGATGATGAAGCCACAAAGGCTATTTACGATGATTGATACCACATGCATATGCCCGTCGGTGTGGGTTGCATTTCATTCCCCCCATTCATTACATTGATGACTTCCTTTGGGTGATTGACATTGACGATGTTGTTGTATAATGTTGTTGACGTGTAATAATGTTGTTGTTAAGGTTGTTGTTGTGTGATGGTGTGGTATTATAGTTGCTGAACTCTAGTATCTTTGCTTATCATACATGCTTTTATCTTTGTTAGAGACTCACCCCTTACTTTTGAATGTTACCCCCATGTGGGTAACGTGCGGTGATAGTGAGTGAAGGTTTGTCTACCTTCACACCGAGAGTCGGTGTCGTCTCTGATACGTAACACTCGGGGAAGGGGATGAACACTGTCTTACTTATTGTTTTATTGCATTTTTCAATTGGAACTAAAGTTGTGGATTTGAAATGTCGAATGTGACACTCCATTGCATGCTTAGTTTTTAAATTTCCGCACTCTGATATTTAATAAAACGAACGGGTAGATTTGGAGTGTTACACAAAACACCTATTTCGTTAATGTATGGACTAATTTAAAAAAACAAAATTTTGTAGGGACTAAAAACATATTTTACCCTTAAAATTATTCATTTTGTAGACGAAAATGAATATTCACTGTATTTGCACGGACCAAAATGAATAGTATTAAATTTTGCAAGGGCTAGTTTAATAGAAATTTTTTTCAGGGACCAAAATGAATAATTTTAAATTTTGCAAGGACTATTTTAAAAAAATAATTTTGCAATGACTAATTTAAAAAACAGCTATATTTGCAGAGGCGAAAAACATATTTAAACCATATTTTATTATAGTTTTATTTTAGGATATAAATTAAAAGCACTAAGAAATGAGTCACATTCGTTTTCAAAAGAAAAAAAGAATCCCACATGTTGTATCCAATGCGTATCCATATAAGCCTGTCGTATCCTTATAAGCCCTACATATCCGTATAAGTCAGTCGTATCCCAGGAGTATCGGCCACGTATTAGAAATTTTTCTTTTTAAAAAACAAATGAAAACTCCAAGATACTCCATGGGTATGTATCCCTGCATATTGGACATGTATCGATATCTGATAAGTGTCGTATACAGATACTTGGCCTATTTTGGGTACATATAAGTCTACATTATTATTTATAAGAACTAAAAACATATTTCACGATATTATTTATTTGGATATGTATAGATGTACAAATGGTTCTCGATTTTGTTTAGCTAAATTAAAAGAATAAAAAAATATTACATCACCTAAAAAAACTAGTTGAATGACATCCAAATTCAAATAACTTAAAAATGAAGCCAGTAATTTTTAAAAATAGAAAATGTTAAGTACATTACTTTTTGCCTTTGGTTAGTACTCTTGACTTTTTCTTTCTTCTTTTATGTTTTTTTTGACAAACTTCTTCTTTTATGTTGTTTTTCAAATATGTGAAGAATTATTAATCTGATGAGATCAATCGATATAAGTGTCAAATTATAAGAAGAGAATACACAAAGCATGTTAAAGCTGGGGAGTGTCAAACTATAAGAAGAGAAACAAGAGAAGATAAAAAGCATGTCAAAGGCAACGCTGGACAATATCAAGCCCAGATATGGGATACAATACGGGATACAACACGATGCAGATATAGGTTACGAGAAAATTTTGAAAATCAAGATACGATACGGTCTAGATATTTTTATAAAAAATTAAATTAAAATTCAAATATATAAAAATAAAAAATAATATACAAACACAATAGAAGATAACAGTAAAGAAATATCCACTTAACTAATTGGTAATTGCTCAAAATAGGAAAAAAAAACACACAAAAAGGAGCTAGTTTATCTAAAAGTTAGTAACCACTTTTAGAAAAAAATTGCTAATTGATATATGTAGTAAGCCATTTTAGGATTTAATATTTTATGGTTTAAATATATTTTTTGTTCCTGCAAATATAGCTGTTTTATAAATTAGTCCCTGCAAAATATTTTTTTTTAAATAAATCCCTGCAAAATAACTTTTTTTAAATATGTCCCTGCAAAAAGTTTACTTTTAAATTAACCCTTGTAAAATTTTAAATTATTCATTTTGGTCCCTGCAAAAAGTTCTTTTATTTAAAATAGCCATTCCAAAAATTAAAATTATTCATTTTGTAGGGATGAAAATGAATATTCATTGTATTTGCAGAGACCTAAAATGGACATGTATCGGTATCTGATAAGTGTCGGATACAGAGACTTGACCTATTTTGGGTGCATATAAGTCTACGTTTGCGATTCCGATACTCAATGGATACATATCAGACTACACATGATCATGTAATAAACGCTCATTGTAGAAGAAGTAAATGTTTTTTCACGTTTGCGATTTCATTTGATTCTAATTTTAATTTCTTATAATTGTGTGTTAATATTTTCTTACACGATCACTAATTTCTTATGTAATGACTAAGATAACTCTTTTTTACTTGTTAAGAGAAGATTGCTACAAATGATAAATGGAATTAATTGCCGTAGAAAAATGATATCAATTCCCTAAGCACACAATATCACATTTAACTATATTCAATTGTACTATACCATACGATTCCATCAAAATCTTCACCCAACAAAAAGTTTATAAAGACAATTGTGTTTGTCTTCTTGTTCAGGTCAAAAGTAGTTGTGGATTTGATTTCGTACCCAATTAAAATATCAAGAAGAAGAAGAAGAATAATGAGCTTCCATGAATCAATCGCGAACCTAACAAATGTTTCACTAAGCATTACAAAGCATTTGTTGTCAAGTGAAGAAAATAACGTGGTGTTTTCTCCTTTGTCGCTCCATGTTGTGCTCAGCATTCTCGTCGTTGGCTCTGACGGTCTAACACAACGTGAGCTCCTCGCCTTCCTGCAATCCAAATCCATTCAGCAGATCAATGATCTCGTCTCTCATCTTGTTTCTCATGTGCTCTCTGACGCTGCTCCTGTAGGCGAGCCTCGCCTATCTGTCGCTAATGGTGTTTGGGTTGAACAAACTCTTTCTCTTAAACCTTCCTTTGAACAACTCCTATGTGCAAGTTATAAAGCCACTTTGGCCTCTGTTGATTTCAGGAACAAGGTATATCTCCCTCTTTTTCTCAACCATCAATGGCATCCTCTTATTTGTTATTGAATTATATGTTTACTTCCGCAAACGCGTATGCCTTGTTTGGGAGTTGGGTGTTTAGGGAGGAGAGGAGGTTGAGAAAAATGAAAAAGGAAACTGAAGAAGGTGTGGAGAGGATAAAATATTAAAATAAAATTGTTTTATCTCCATAAAATGTAGGTATTCCCTTTACCAGATAAATTTCTTTATATTGTCAAAAAAAGATAATTTTCATTAAAAAATAACGACAAAAAGTTAAAAGAGATGAAAAAGAAAATAAATTGATACTAATTTTAATTCTTTGTTCTTATAATTTTATTGCTGTTCTAATATACTAAACACACAATATCACAAAATTTATCAAACTTTGGAGTATTTTTTTTATCAGAAGATTATACATTTTGTAAAAATAATTATTTAAAAGTTTTATTGGTTAGTTTTTATCCAAATAAAAATTACTTTTGGTTGTGAAAGTATATATATATATATATATATATATATATATAT
Source organism: Oxytropis ochrocephala (assembly GCA_020916435.1). Lineage (NCBI taxonomy): Eukaryota > Viridiplantae > Streptophyta > Magnoliopsida > Fabales > Fabaceae > Oxytropis > Oxytropis ochrocephala. The sequence continues at coordinate 61,065,321 of CM037092.1, read as the reverse complement.
ATATATATATATATATATATATATAAAACGAGTGGTAAGTGTCACCATAGTTAATGACAATTTATTCTTCCAGTGTTGCTAATAATTAACTAATTAAAGAGAATTGTTTAAATATTTTGACTTATCAATTCCTATACCAATTTGACATTCTACTAATAGTTGTTTTGTATTTGATTTTTTTTAAAGCCCGCGGAAGCGAGAAAAAAATGTGAATTTATGGGCAGAAAAAGAGACAAATGGCCTTATTAAAAATCTTCTTCCACCCAACTTAGTAACAAATTTAACCAAAGTCATATTTGCAAATGCACTATACTTCAAGGGAGTATGGGATAGGAAGTTTGATGCTTCGATAACAAAGGACTATGATTTTCACCTTCTCAATGGCACCCCAGTCAAGGTTCCCTTCATGACTAGCGGAAACAACCAACTTATTAGTGCTTTTGATGATTTCAAAGTCCTTTGTCTTCCTTATGTGCGAGGTGAAGATGAGCGTCGATTCTCTATGTACTTTTTTCTCCCAAATGCAAAAGATGGGTTGTCATCTTTGATTAAGAAGGTGGCTTCTGAATCTAAGTTCCTAGAAAGCAAACTTCCTGATAAAAAAGTGAAAGTAGGTGAATTTAGGATTCCGAAATTCAAAATTTCTTCTAGACTTGAAATTTCAGATGTGCTGAAGGAACAAGGATTGGTTTCACCTTTCACTCTTGGAGGTTTCACAAAAATGGTGGACTCAAAAAACTTTGTGGTTTCTAACATAATTCAAAAGTCTTTCATTGAAGTGAATGAAGGTGGTACTGAAGCTGCGGCAGTCACTGCAGCATTATTTGCAGGAGAGTGTTATCCCTATCCTCCGCCTCCGATGATAGACTTTGTAGCTGACCACCCTTTTTTGTTTATGATTAGAGAAGATTTGAGTCGAGCTATACTGTTTGTTGGAAAAGTTATCAATCCTCTAGGTGATTAGTAGAGATGGTTGATCCTTATAATTGTCATTTTATATTGGTGTGTGAATAATAATATTTTGTAACTTGTAACGTTAACAACATCAAATGTAATAATATTATATGTTCTTAAGAACACCACGGGGTTGACCTCGCATTCCCATACATACGACAATGGACCTTACAAAACAAGTGCAGTCTATATGAATATTTTTGCATAATAAAATCACATTCTTAAACTAATATACTATTACCTCATATCATATCCCTAAATTCATCGATAATAAATATCATTTTATATGCATACTCTTCAAATATAACCTCGAGAACCAAGAATCATAACTTATGTCCTAAATGCGCATAATGAAATCACAAGCAATCAATCAAACAAAACAACCAAACAGGAACATAACTATTCCTATGTGCTAACTAGTTTTTGACCGTCTAAACTTTACTTAACCTTATATCTAAGAGTAGTCAAATAATATTTAGGTATTGCTGTCTCTTTAACTCTAGTAGAGCTTAGGCCGCTCTACGCATATTTAAATGACTATTTAATTGTAACGTCCCAATGTTATGGAATATATTTCCCTCACTTAGGGTAAAGCTCGTAGCCTTCCTTGGCGAGAACCCTAGCTCGATCCGTACAACCTCGAACCTCACACACAACCTTAAGAATGCTCAAGAACAGATTCACGGAGAGAGTGAGAATGATGTGAGTTTCGTGCTTGGAACTCAACGTATTTATAGGTGTGAAAAATGACATTCACTTAGCGACCCCCAGTCGCTTAGCAACTCAACACCTCTTCACCGCCTTCAATATGTGTTCCTTGTTGATCGACGTCGCCCTAGCCTATAAGCCTTGAAATCTATAAGGGAACACATGTGCCTTCACCACCTTACTAGAACACGCCACGTGTCACTCTTGTCGACAAAGAGTCATGAGCGAGCTACTTACTCGCTTAGTGAGTAATAGTTGTTTAGCGACTCTCATTGTCCTTAAAACTCGGATTCGATTAAATCCACCGAATAAGATCTATTTAACATTCAAATTCAAATGGAAAATATGCCTTAACTTTCTTATCTATCCTCTTTACCCATTCCGTTCTCGATCTTGGTGTTTTTGGTCTTTCATTTTTGTTACAAAATAATGTTACTTTTGAAAATCCAATGTACAATTCACCAAATTTTTCCAAATATACCCTTTATATTTATTGAATCATTTAGAGTTCCAAAGTATGAATTTATTGTTTCAAGACTCTTTTATTTTGATTTCAATCATCCTTGACAATTAGAAATTAATAGTACTTTAATTTGTGTCAAAAGTACCAAATATTGGGAGCGAATGGAGTAATACTTTAATACTGAGTCTTTTTCCACTGAATTAACAGATACAACTCGACAACAAAATACCCAAGAGTATTTGGATTAGATGGTAGGGGTCAATTTCAAACTTAACCAAGATCTTGGGTTCGAATCCAATATTAGGCATGCAACAATATTAAATCTCTTGAGGAGAGCTTTGTCGTCGAAAGTGGCCCTACCAAATTTATAAAAGGGTTAAATATGTTTTAGGCCCTCAGCAAATATTAGTGTTTTGATTTAGCCCCACAATTTTTTTAAAAAAAAACTCCTTGCTAAATCTGATTTTTGATTTAGGCCCTTCTATTAACCAACGTTACAAAAAGCGCGACGTGGCTATGAAGTCGACATGTCATTTTATTTTATTTTTATTTTTTATTGTTGACTTGTGATTATTTTTAAGTTTTCATTATTTTTTATTCCCTTTCTTCTCCACTCTCTTCTCTCCCTCTCTCACCCACACCACCACCACCACAACCACTCTCTTCTCTCTCTCACCCACACCACCACTCCACCAGAACAACCACCACACCACCACCACCATCTTCCTCATCCCATTTCCAGATAAAAGGGCGTGTGACCGTGTGAGACAAATAAACCCAGATTTCTTCTTTAGTTCATCAACAATGGATGAAACAAATAAACCCATATTTCATCACTCAATGGGTTTCATTTGTTCTTTTGCTTATGTTTTTCTTGTTGCATTTCAATGGATGGAACAATTAAACCTAGATGTTTGGTTACTGGATAAAACAAAAGGAGGGGATTTAAAATCCCTAAATCCTCAAAACACACTAAGAGAGGAAAAGGAGGTGGGGAGAAGAAAGAGATTATGAGGAGATAAAGAAGAGATAGGGTGAAATTAGGGGAAGTGGTGAATTGCGATTGAGAGAGATTTTCGGACTGAGATTTTAGAGAGATATTGAAATGGGGAGAAGATTTCTGAAGACGTTATTGATGGTTGTGGTGTGGGTGAGAGAGAGAAGAGAGTGGTTGTGGTGGTGGTGGTATGGTGGTTTTGGTGTGGGTGAGAGAGATAAGAGAGGTGGTGGTGGTGTGGTGGTGTGGGTGAGAGAGGGAGAGAAGAGAATGGAGAAGAAAGGGAATAAAAAAATGAAAACTTAAAAATAATGACAAGTCACCAATAAAAAAATAAAAAATAAAAAATAAAATAAAATGACAAGTCAGACTTCTGTTAGCCACGTCAGTGTTTTTTGTAACGTTGGTTAACAAAAGGGCCTAAATCAAAAATCTGTATTTTGCAAGAAATTTTTTTAAATATTTTTTTTTACAGGGTGCTAAATCAAAATACGCTATATTTAAGGCCCCAAACATATTTAAGCCAAAATCGACAACAAAATAATGGGAAGAATGTGGTGCTCTCGAAAAAAAGGACCGAGTTTACAAGACTCTCTTAGTTTGTTGAAAATCATTTGGCTCTAGCTAATTAGTTAAAGAGTGTGCAGCTGGAAGGTAGAATGGTAGATGAGCTACTTCGGTGGTCCTTAATTTCCTGCAGATGAAGATGCACAACTAACTTAATTAGTTTAGGAACAAACAAACGAGGAGCAGATTTTATTTTAATTAATTTCCTGCATGGGAAGGTATGCCTCATTGCTCGGCATTTCGTGGAACACACCGCTCGCTGGCGGACCATACAACGGTGGCATTTGAGAAGATTGTCCCCTAGGTCGCCCGGAATGGTGTCTCCTCGGTCGCTGGGGGACATCCCTGATTTCTCCATCATGATAGTCATCAAACTCTTCGTACGAGTCCCAGGATCTGCTTCTCGATCGTCGGGAATCGGGCGACTCGTGAAGAATACACGTAGCGGCGACCGATTCAGGACGGTAGCTGGAATCTCCATATCCATAATCATCAGAGGGGGAACGGCGTCTGCGCACGTTCCTGCTCGGGGGCGACCTGCGCGCCCTTGTTCGTCGTGCCGGGGATCGGCGGGAAGTACTTCCTATGCTAGGGACGCTCCTTCGAGGAGGCGCCCGGTGTCTTCGCGAAGGCTCTCCATTGGCCGCTCGCTGGCGGCCTGGAATCGACCCTCTTTCGTATCGAGAGATCAACTCGTCTCGGTTTGCAATAAGCTGGTTCTTGTTTTGCAGCACTTGAAGGATGTTTTGAGTGGTATGCTCTGGCAAAGGCTCTGCAATCCCTACCTCGGCCAGCTCGGCCGGTATCGGTTGATGAGCAGGCCGTTGTACCTGTTCTAGGATCGGTCCTCGGCCGCCCTACCTCGGCCAGCTTGGCGTGGGTTTCCTTGCGATCCATGCTCGGTTGCAGGTACGCCCTCCGGGGTATGCTGAGGAGCATTCGGCCCCGGGGGGGTCAAGTCGTGACGATGCCCGCGTCTGGGGCGGTCTTTCGCGTGGAGCCATAGTCGAAGTAGGATAGCGCTCGGGCCTCCCACTGTGGTCGCCAATTGATCGTACCTTGACCAATGAAGTGTTGAAGTTGCTGTCCGTAGATTAGGCCGGTCGTTGAATAGGAGAAAGGAACGGCCTTGGCTTCACGCTGAGCACCTCGGGTGTTACCTGCAAAGACACTCCGACGATCAAGTAAGTGGTCGCTCGGGCAGATAACACAAGGTAAGAGAACGTACCTGATGCCATGTGCGAATGACGTATTTATACTATTGGGATGGAGCATCTCGGCCAAAATATGTGCAACGGCCAGGAGCGAAGTTTGTGCTGCAAGGCTCACCGGTTTGGGCCGTTTGGGCCATTTCCTGTATGTTGGGCCGCTGGTCCCTTTCTGTTGGCACCTCTTGGTGTTGTTGATACACCCCAGAACATAAACCCATATTTCATCACTCAATGGGTTTCATTTGTTCTTTTGCTTATGTTTTTCTTGTTGCATTTCAATGGATGGAACAATTAAACCTAGATGTTTGGTTACCGGATAAAACAAAAGGAGGGGATTTAAAATCCCTAAATCCTCAAACTCCACACTAAGAGAGGAAAAGGAGGTGGGGAGAAGAGAGAGATTATGAGGAGATAAAGAAGAGATAGGGTGAAATTAAGGAGAAGTGGTGAATTGCAATTGAGAGAGATTTTCGGACGGAGATTTTAGAGAGATATTGAAATGGGGAGAAGATTTCTGAAGACGTTATTGATGGTTGTGGTGTGGGTGAGAGAGAGAAGAGAGTGGTTGTGGTGGTGGTGGTATGATGGTTTTGGTGAGGGTGAGAGAGAGAAGAGAGGTGGTACTGGTGGTGGTGTGGGTGAGAGAGGGAGAGAAGAGAATGGAGAAGAAAGGGAATAAAAAATGAAACTAAAAAATAATGACAAGTCACCAATAAAAAAATAAAAATGACAAGTCGGACTTACATAGCCACGTCGCGTTTTTGTAACGTTGGTTAACAGAAGGGCCTAAATCAAAAATCTGTATTTTGCAAGAAATATTTTAAAAAAAAAAAATTGCAGGGGTGCTAAATCAAAACACGCTATATTTACAGAGACCTCAAACATATTTAAACCAAAATCGACAACAAAATAATGGGAGAGAATGTGGAGTGGTGCTCTCGATAAAAGGATCGAGTTTAAATCCATAAGATAGAATGGTAGATGAGCTACTTGGTGGTCCTTAATTTCCTGCGAGATGAAGATGCACAACTAACTTAATTAGTTTGAGGAACAAACAAACGAGGAGCGAGATATTATTTTAATTAATTTCCATAAGATATAACGCCAAACACTCAAATCTCCCCAAAAAAAAAACAAAAAAAAAATGTTGCGATCGTTTTGATTAGTTGCTCCAATTACGCTTCAACGACGGTGTTTTCTATCCCATCATCATCGCTCAATACTACGTCGTTTAACCTCACCAGCCAATCTTCCAATTTCGGTTTCCTCGGCGTGAGCTTCAATCCACCAAGCACTCCGATCAATTCTCCGGTGAGTCTTTGGCGCCTCTTCTGCGCTCTTCTGTCTCAACGGCGATAAAGGATACTCGTAATTTCCCCACTCAATGTTGATTTCATTTCGACTACTTGTAGGAGCCAAATCATTGTTGAAATAATATGAACAAAAATGAGTTGTTTCACGATGCAAGTAAGACGAACATATCGATCCTTCAACTCTAGCTTTATTTTTGACTGATCTTTTGAATCACCCATGAACCTATAGAAAATTATATGTTAATAATAATGTGTTGAAATTGTAGTAAACTTCTTTCATATGTATATTAACCGACCTTTCAAACGGATACATCCATCCAGTATTGGACAGTCCACCAAGTTTAGCTTCAGTTGCGAGATGAACAAAGAACATGCTCCATAGAATCAAAGAAACCAGGGGAAAAATTCTCTCCAACTTGCATAAGATAAGTGGGATGTCTTGTTCCATTTTTGTCGGATCATCCGCTTTAAGCGTTGCGAACACAAATTCTTAAAGTATTGACTTATTTCAATGAGCGGATTCAAAACATGTGTTGGCAACGAACTAAAAGCGATAGGAAGTAAGCACTCCATGAAGACATGACAATCATGGCTCTTCATCCCATGCAACCTCCCATTATCCACATCCGCACATCTTGCTAAATTGGAAGAATAACCGTCGGCATTTTCAATCGCTTTATCCACCGATAAACTTCTTTCGCTTGTTCGGTAGATAAAGTATAATTGGCTTTGGGTTTCAACGTCCCTAGTACCTGCTCAACCAACGACAAATCCTTTCGCTGCGAGAATGATCCACGTCCTTCCTAGCCTTCTCATTGTCTTTTGTTTTACCTTTTACATTCATAACAATGTTAAATATGTTATCAAAAAATTCTTTTCAATGTGCATGACATCCAGTTGTGTCTCGATGATTATCTTTCCAATATGGAAGTTCCCAAAAAATACTCTTTTTGTCCAATTATGCCATACTCCATAACCATCCGGACGAAAAACAACACCGCAACGACTTCTCTTTGGAGGATATCCTTGACACTGCTCCAAACTTCTTCTCGTGTCGACCACGGGAGGTTCACTGTTTCAATACTTCCCTTGATGAATGCATATTTTGACCTTCTAAATGGATGATCGCTAGGTAAAAACCTACGGTGTGAGTCAAACCATGATGTTTTTCCTCCATATTTAAGAGTAAAAGATCTTGTGTCAACCATGCAAATCGGACACGCCATCTTACCATGTGTCCCCCATCCTGACAACATTCCATAGGCAGGGAAGTCATTGATGGTCCACATCAAAGCCGCCTCATGAGAAAATTTTGTTTGCGTCTTTGCATCATAAGTTAAAACACCATGCCACAACCTTTTTAGGTCATCGATCAAAGGTTGCAAATATATGTCAATACCAGCGGTGTTGGATTGTGTGGTCCGGGAATAATGGCATTTAAGAACATGTATGGTTTAGACATACACATTTCGGAGGAAGGTTGTACGGGGTAACAATAATGGCCAACAAGAATACGGTGATGCCGATGCTTGAATATACGGTGTGAAACCATCAGAGCATAAACCAAGGCGAACATTGTGTGGATCACTAGCAAAATCTGGATGAACACGATCGAAATGCTTCCAAGCTTCACCATCAGATAGGTGGCGTAATTCACCAGAATTGTTTCTATTTTCATAGTGCCATGACATTTTACCCGCAGTCTCCTTTGAAGTAAACATCCTCTGTAGCCTTGGTATAAGAGGCAGATAGAACATTGCTTTCCGTGGAACCGGTTTGCCTCTACTCGTCCCTTTCTGCCGCACGTGCGTGGCTCTCCACACAACTTGCATTCCAACAACTCTCCATCATTTATCCCAAACTCATTGCTATAATATAGCATGCAACCCGACACACAACAATCAATTCTCTTAGATTTTAAGCCAAGCTTCGACACCAATCTTTTAGCATCATAATAACTCTGCGGCAAAAGTCCTCTAATGGGGGTTGCATCCAACATCATTTTTGTCATATATTCCATGCACAATTCAGCAACATTAAATTGAGACTTGAGACCCAACAACCGAACACACATTGATAGTTTAGATTCGTTAGATCCTTCAAATAATGGTTGATTTGTCTCACTCAAAAACATATAAAACCTCTGAGCTTCTTCATTCTAACTTCTTGATTAGTAACACCTAGTATTTCTAATTAATAGAAATACCAAAACATACAAATTAGCTTACATCGTAGTATAAATTTCCTTGCTTAGATTTACAATCCTTACAAGAATAGCAGAAAACCAATAAATAACTTAAACAAATTTAAGTTATAAACTGATACAAAAATAACAAGGAAAACCTAAAGACAAAAGGAAGACTAAATCTTTAATCTTCTATTCTAGCACGCCATCTACTCGTGCCATACGACCTTCTTCTTTCCTGTTTATCTGAAAACAACAACATATGATAGGGTGAGATAACATATCTCGATGAGTCTTACCGCGACCCCCTTACCTATCACTCGGTCCATTTATAAAAACATTTATTTACTTCGTGGTTTAACTAATAAACCACGCACATAATCAATTGCACACACAAGTGCTAACCATCAATCGCACACACACGTGCTAATCACCGATCGCATACACAATGCAAATCCGGGAATTCATAGCATAACACCGACTGCATACACAATGCTAACCCCTGAACCCCTTTCCAACACATGGAAATTATTTTATGGGGCCTAGGTTAGGGCATATGACCTCCCGCCTAGTATGCTAATACAACAGTGTCGTCACCCCACTTCGATATAATTTTTATATCACACCCACATAGGGCCGTTACACATACACGATATAACTCATATACCAACATAACTCAATACATAATATGTTGCAATAACATATTATTACACACACACGCTCATGAAAAGCCGTCCGATTAACATTCAAGTTAGAAAACATTTGGTTCCCACACGTATTTACATTTTGCGGTTTTTCAAATAATCATAATATTAATCGTTATTTCAAAAACCACTTTGAATTTGTATTAAAATGTCTAACAAAAATTCGGCAGAGTTTCCTCTGTAATACGGACATCCCAAAAATAATAATCACCTGAAAAACCAGTCCAGACATCAATTCAACAATCAAAATCATATTGTTTCGTTCTATGTTTCAAAAACACATAATCTCGTAAAATAGTGTTTTTTTTTTTTTTTTTGACTCTAAAATTCTCGAAACTCCGAATTTTTAAATTATTCAAACATAACACGAAAACAATATTTGAAATTCCCTAACGTGAGTAAAACTCACCTCGTGTGATGAAAATCACACCAAACCGAAGCTCTCCGAAGCTCGATCGACCCATCATACACGAACACGCTCCGGATCCGTTCCAAAAGCTCCAAAATCAACCCCAAACCGAATTTCCAGCCACCCAAACCGAAACCCAACAAATTCTCCTTCTTCTATGACCTCAATCAATTCCAATCCACCATAAAACTCGTACCCAACACTCCCAAGCAAGTAGTTGAGCTTCCCACGATCCATACGAAGCTTTAAAGTCACCCAATTTCGATTTTTCTCCACTTTGAGCTTCAATGGTCAACAATGGTGAAATGAAATTGAGAAGAAATTAGCCTATGAAACTGGTATCAATGGATAGAGGAAGAAAAATGGAAGAAAACGAGCTATAAAGCCCCTTACCCGGTGCTAAATCGAGTGAGATCTCCCCTCTCCTTTTCTTCTCACCTTCGCCCTCTTTCCTTCTTCACTAAAATTTACTGCCACAACAGACTGGAGACCACATGCTCCCAAAATTTCACTACCGACACTCATAATTCATACTTCTAGGATTTAACCTATCACTTCTCCTCTGAGAGTTTATTTAGAACAACGCAGAGATGTAAATTATATTCTACAGTGGTCTTAATGTATACTAAGATGTTATCAATGAAAATTCAACAACTAGTCTAAGTACGGGTGTAAACCTCGGCTCATGCAATCCATGAATACCGTAGGAGAATTAGTTAGGCCGAAGAGCATCACTACTCACTCGCAATGTCCATATCTAGTATGGAAAGTCATCCCTCGGGGTAACTAAAGCCCTAACCTTTAAATAAAAACCCGACCTTAGACCACACTTTGAAATCACTGCTTCACCTTGAAGCTAAACAACCTAAGCATAGATTCTTGGCATAGATACTTATTCTTAACCATAACTTTATCCAACTGGAGGTAATTTATACCCGATCTCCTGGCTCCCATCTTTTCTTTCCAACAAGTAACACGGAGCACCCCAACTTGTGGGAAAACTAAGTAATATCACGTTAGATTTCATGGGAATACTTGTACTATTAGAACTTCTGTTAAACTCACACCACTCGAGTTCATGACTATATCACCGATGGGTAACGGTTTTGTAAAAATTTTCTTGAAAACATTTGGATATGAAATAATTTTCCCACTTACCCATAGGAGTTTGTTTCTTTGCTAACCCGACATACTAATAAGACATATCTTCACCTCGTGACTCATTCTTCGAAACTCAATTCCGAGGTCCGGATGATCTCACACAAATGTATGGCCTTTCAAAACCTATAAGTCAGATGACTATTCCAACCACTCATTCCCTTGAACTGAAATCTATTATTCATTCACTTAGAATCCATCAACAATAGTGTTACAAAGATGTATCCATTCTAAATATCAAAATGTTCTCTAGATTAGGGACTATTAATAATATTATACCAATGTTACTAACTCAGTAATCCGTAATGGTAGTAACTAATAATGATCAGAGTTGCTAATGTAAATCTTGAACCAAAAATTTCATGCATTACAAATGGATTACAGATCGAAGTCCTTTGACTTTATTTCATTGAATATAGACGAGTGATTGCCGAACTAGCTACCTTCCAATCAAAACAACCTTTCTTGACTGACCTGTTTGGAATAGCATAGCCATAAGTCACATTATCTCTAGCTAAAGCTTCGTTAGAATATCACAAATATTCCTCGTACTCTTCTACAAATTTGGAGCACCATACAGTTTCTGTTATAACTATTATATACTTCGGTAGCCTCATCATCATGGTTCTTATGATCATTAGCTAAGATATAGATCATATGTCAAACGACTTTTCTAAAGCCAACCATTCTCTTGAATGGAGTCTAAAACTCAATTACTCAAGCCTACGAGAATCTAACAACATAGATTCCTTGCTTGAAGCATAACCGCTTTCCTAGCTAAGTAGGACTTACTCTTAGCGGAATGTTTATGTTTGGATTCATCACGGAGTTGAGTTAGTTATTATAACATCAAAGAAATAATCAAAATAGAAGGATTCTTCCACGGAGTCAAACGGGCACAAAATAATGCTTCCAACGTTGATTCCGAGAACAATTCTCACTATGTTACTTATTCCTTTGGTCCCATAACTCTCCAGCTCCACAACCGTTCAAACATAACCATAACCTCTTTAACGTATCCATTTGGGATGGAACATGTCTTGCTTAACCATAAGTAAGGTGTCTCACGCTCACTTGATTCCGTCTTACTATAGAACAACATCACTTTAAGAGATTGCAAATTCCACCCTTGGATATACTGGTGGCATACCTTATAATCGTTCGCTTTTGGAAACGCTACCGACTGTTGAAAAGCTAAAGCTACTAACAACCTTTTCCGGGGAATAGGTCCATTGGAAAAACTATAATGAGTATCATCCTAAAACAGTGTTTAGGAATCTCATTTTAACGACTGGAAGTTCTCTTTCACTTCCCAAGCCTTTAATGGTTTTATGTCCTACAACCGCTTCAAAATTTAACAAATTGGGTAAAGTAGAAGTACATTTCAGAATACCATTGAACAATTAGTTCAAATCCTACTCGGATGTGCAGACATTTCCGTTAGCCTTCCAACGCATCATGGAATATAAAAATCTGAATTCCGTATTAATAATTATGAATAAAACAAATCAGAGAACTATCAAAATTTTCTCACATACCGAGACTGGCTTGCTCATACTATATATCAATAAGCTTGAATATATTTTCCCTCACATGTGACATCTCATTTTCCTCATCTAAAAGTTTAACAATATAATCCAATATAGGTGCAGGTCTTTCAATAAATAATCACTCTTTCCGAAACATTTCCATAGCGGGAAAATGTTTGAATCCCAGTACATGTCACCATCAAAGTCACCTACTGATCTCCTCTTGATGGAGACTTGGTTCTGAAACCGTGATCGAACTAATTCTATCAACATTGGGTTCTGTAGCCAATACCGAGATTGCACTACAGGCTTAATATATAGTCTTCATAGCATTTCATAAGGCGGCTTTGAGGAAAAGAACATGGTCAAGACTACATGCATATCCTGGAGAATGTCTCTCTAATCACGATCTAAGTTGGGGTTTATTCTAACCATAAGGTAATGTTAACTATGAAATAATGTTTCCATAACTGCTAGACTGACTAATCAACGGTCAGGATCTCGGGGTGCCAGTTAACCTTAATCGGTCTTACAATACGGTCATTATTACTGCCTAAAGGCTTCTCTTAATTGTAGTTCCCTGTAGGACCTATAATAACTTCCACTGCAATTCTACAATTGCACCTGGTTCACCGATTGAACATTCGCCCACCGTTTCCTCGAACCAACTTGGCTGCCCATTACTTGCTTCAGAACACCAACTGTAGCCCTTTGCTTCCGCTGCGTGCTCTGATAAACTGAGAAGGCCAGAATTCCTATGGTGTAGGGTTTGGACATTTTCGGGGCTGAGGCAAATAACTGTCATTGTTCTCAGTAACTCATATGAAACATTGAGTGGATCCTGACTCAATACTTCACATAATATACTGAAAGGTTCTCGACATTTAATCGCTGTCTAAGTCCTAAGTGACTCAATCTAACCTCTTGACCATAAAGTCTCTACGTCCGACTAGGTTGAACGGCTCGATACCAAAATGTAACACCCTAGTATTTCTAATTAATAGAAATACCAAAACATACAAATTAGCTTACATCGAGTATAAATTTCCTTGCTTAGATTTACAATCCTTACAAGAATAGCAGAAAACCAATAAATAACTTAAACAAATTTAAGTTATAAACCGATACAAAAATAACAAGGAAAACCTAAAGACAAAAGGAAGACTAAATCTTTAATCTTCTATTCTAGCACGCCATCTACTCGTGCCATACGACCTTCTTCTTTCCTGTTTATCCGAAAACAACAACATATGATAGGGTGAGATAACATATCTCGATGAGTCTTACCGCGACCCTTCTTACCTATCACTCGGTCCATTTATAAAAACATTTATTTACTTCGTGGTTTAACTAATAAACCACGCACATAATCAATTGCACACACAAGCATAACCATCAATCGCACACACGTGCTAATCACCGATCGCATACACAATGCAAATCCCGGAATTCATAGCATAACACCGACTGCATACACAATGCTAACCCCTGGTGAACCCCTTTCCAACACATGGAAATTATTTTATGGGGCCTAGGTTAGGGGCATATGACCTCCCCCTAGTATGCTAATACAACAGTGCGTCACCACCCGACTGATATAATTTTTATATCACACCCACATAGGCCGTTTACACATACGATATAACTCATATACCAACATAACTCAATACATAATATGTTGCAATAACATATTATTACACACACACGCTCATGAAAAGCCGTCCAGTTAACATTCAAGTTAGAAAACATTTGGTTCCCACACGTACTCTACATTTGCCGGTTTTTCGAAATAATCATAATATTAATCGTTATTTCAAAAACCACTTTGAATTTGTATTAAAATGTCTAACAAAAATTCGCGAGTTTCCTCTCATAATCTGGACATCCCAAAAATAATAATCACACAAAAACCAGTCCAGGACATCAATTCAACAATCAAAATCATATTGTTTCGTTCTATGTTTCAAAAACACATAATCTCGTAAAATAGTGTTTTTTTTTTTTTTTTTGACTCTAAAATTCTCGAAACTCCGAATTTTTAAATTATTCAAACATAACACGAAAACAATATTTGAAATTCCCTAACGTGAGTAAAACTCACCTCGTGTGATGAAAATCACACCAAACCGAAGCTCTCCGAAGCTCGATCGACCCATCATACACGAACACGCTCCGGATCCGTTCCAAAAGCTCCAAAATCAACCCCAAACCGAATTTCCAGCCACCCAAACCGAAACCCAACAGCCCTCCTTCTTCTATGACCTCAATCAATTCCAATCCACCATAAAACTCGTACCCAACACTCCCAAGCAAGTAGTTGAGCTTCCCACGATCCATACGAAGCTTTAAAGTCACCCAATTTCGATTTTTCTCCACTTTGAGCTTCAATGGTCAACAATGGTGAAATGAAATTGAGAAGAAATTAGCCTATGAAATCTGTATCAATGGATAGAGGAAGAAAAATGGAAGAAAACGAGCTATAAAGCCCCTTAACCCTGCTAAATCGAGTGAGATCTCCCTCTCCTTTTCTTCTCACCTTCGCCCCTCTTTCCTTCTTTCTCTCGCGGTCTCGTTCTGTTTCTCGACTTCTTTCTTTCTCTTTCTCTTATTTCTTTCTTTTATTCCTTCCTTTATCTTATTCCTTTCTTTTCTTTATTCTTTCTTTCTCCGTGCTCTCACTCTCTCTCTCATTTCTTCTCTCTTACTTTACTCACACAAGTGTGGTATGAGAGTGTATTTGGATATTTTTTTGGTGTCTTGGAGATCATTTAGGGTAAGTGGTATAAATACTAAAATACCCTTAGAGTACTAATTTCCACTCAGTTATGTATTTAAATTATTTCCTCTAGCAATTATAAATTGCTTTCGTAACAACATCTGATCCGTGACTTGATTTATTACCTATTCGAGTAATGAATCACTCGTTAATTTCTTAATTTGAAATTAACGAAATTAGGGATGTTACATTCAGCATCATATTGTGGTTCCTCAAAATCCAAATTTACACCGATAGCATCACGTATCATCCCCTGAACAACATCAAACGGCTGATTTCCCATAGTCGATGAGCCAACACCTTCTACGACTGGACTTGAAGTGCCACCTTCTACTTCTTGGACAGGAACAATATCAACCGGATGAACATTAATTATATTGGCACGAGAAACTCCAACTGCTACCTCGCCATGACGAGTCCATATCCAGTAATTTGGCTTAAATCCATTGTTGTACAAATGAAGTCGAATGTCACCTTCATTTTTTATGGATCGAAAGATACATTTCGAACAGGGACATCTAATTCCACCTTGTTGCTCAAATTCTTTTTGACACTTAGCTAAAAGAACAAACTCTTCAACTCCTTCAACAAAACGTCGTTTCAACCTCGCTCTTCCAGGATATAATCGATCATACATCCAACTACGATCCATTTTTTGTGGATGTCCTAAATAAATTTATTACAACATATATGTCTATCAGAACAATAGACATTTTCATTTTCATTATTATATTATATTTTACTATGACCCTAATTATTTCAATTCATTAAATCAAATAACAATAATAAACAATAAATGAAACAAATATTAACAAATAACTAATCTAAATATTATACAAAATAATATTTACTATCACATATCTTCTTATTTATTTTTTTAAATAAACATAAACATTTTCAATTAAAATTAAAAATAAATTAATAATTTCAAAATATCTATTTAACTAACTAATATTAACTATATTAATAGTGATTTTAAATCTAATTATTTAACTAATACAAAATAATATTTATTAATAAACATAAATGAGTTTTCAATTAAAATTAAAAATAAATTAATAATTTCAAAAATATCTATTTAACTAACTAATATTAACTATATTAATAGTGATTTTAAATCTAATTATTTAACTAATACAAAATAATATTTATTAATAAACATAAACAGATTTTCAATTAAAATTAAAAATAAATTAATAATTTCAAAAATATCTATTTAACTAACTAATATTAACTATATCAATAGTGATTTTAAATCTAATTATTTAACTAATACAAAATAATATTTGCTATCACATATCTTCTTATTTATTTTTTTAAATAAACATAAATGATTTTCAATTAAAATTAAAAATAATTTAATAATTTCAAAATATCTATTTAACTAACTAATATTAACTATATTGATAGTGATTTCAAACTAATACAAAATAATATTTACTAATTATTTTAAACTAATTATTTAACTAATACAAAATAATATTTACTATCACATATTATCATATTTATTTTTTTAAATAAACATAAACAGTTTTCAATCTAATTATTTAACTAATACTAAATCAAATAATAATTACAATTAATAAACTAACTAATAATATTTAACTAACTAATATTAACTATATTAATAATAATAATTTCGAAAATATCTATTTAACTAACTAATAATATTTACTATTAATGCAAAATTTTAAGTTTACATTTAACTAAAGTAACATTTTCTCAGTATTACAAATCAAAAAAACAGTTTTAACTAAATAATAATAATAATAATTATAAGTTCATTACTAACCGGTATGCCGAGAAGTCTCTGGACTTAATGTTAGTATCTTCGAACAAATTCAACCAAATTGCAGATAACTCTCCAACTTTCCCCACATTCAAGCAATACCTAAACAAATAATATCAAAATTAGTAACTAATAACTCATATTAAAAATAGTTGCACATATAAATTACATTACATATACAAACCACAACCACAACATACCTTCATGAAATCAACCAAAACAAAGAGAACAGAGGAGGAAGATGGAAACAACGAGAGAGATGACGACGGCAAAGTGGAGAGAACGGCGGAGGAAGATGGAAACTTGGTGGAGAGAACAAGGAGAAGAGAGATGGAGACGTGCTAATTATGAAAGAAGAGAGAATTGGAGAAGAAGAGAGAATTGAGAGAAGAATTGAAGAGAGAATGGGAGAATGAGAAAAAAAGCGGATGAAATGCATAAGTAGGCATTTTAAAGACCGTTGGGATCACCGCGGAAAAATTATAGCCAGTTGACATTACTGGTGGAATTTGAAATTAATTTTTTATTAAATATTCGAATAATAAATTACCATGATTCTTTATTATTCTGCGGAATTTGAAATTAATTTTTTTATTAAATATTCGAATTGAGAATAGACCTAGGGTCTTTGGGAGAGATTAGGCCTCTATAGTGCCTTAGGTTACTTTCATCTTCATATTCTCTTGTATTTTCGATTTTCCACCATTAATATACGATTTCTATGTTCTAATTGAGTGATGAAGAGTCTCATTAATTCAGGTACCTATCGTCTCTCCCAAGCATATGTCTATTTTTCTAATGTTTGTTCTCATTTTGTAAAACATGCAACCAGAGTGGAGACAGATTTGTCGTAAAGGTCAGGATTTCTCGCACTTCCGCTGCTCGTTTATACATTGATCACTTCATCTATAAGCTACCAAACCAAGAGGTCTTTTCCCATCACTTACAGTTTATTCTTTTTAAATCTTTGACAATATTTGTTGATATTTAATGAATTTGATGACAACCTATTTTGGAAGCCAAGGCCACAAAGAAGTGTGGCTTGATAAAAAGTATCGTCCCAACTCGAATTCCGGCAGATATGAAGTCAAAATTTGTTAAATTTTTTTGTAGTGAGAACTCTTAATGCAAAGATACATATGAACATAGTTTCGACGACAGTACCAACTAGTATATCGAGCGAATTAGGATGATTACAATGTATTCCTAGAGTATTCGAGAGACTCTAGACTCTCCAAGTGCCATAAGGCCCAATTCTTTGCAAATGATTATCTCCTCCTAATCCATTTTCTCTATTTATAGGCTATATCCTTATTGGTATTGACTAACTAACCAACTCAACCAACTAATCAGAACTAATTCAAATTTAACTATAATAGACCTATCGGTTTCTTGGTCAATAGAATATTGAGAAAGTTAACTCGCTTATCTACTTACCTTAAATTTGACATGTGGATGAGAAAAGAGGCAACACTTTTTATAACGTAGAATCCAGAATTTTGTCTAATCCAAAATCTACTTTAAGCTACACTCTAGCAAAATTAAACAGTTTGGTTTCTTGATGTTTAGTAAAAAGCAGCAAATGGTTGACTTTTTTTATCCTTATTTTTCTTTACTCAGTTCGCTGATCAAGAAATGATGCTCTGAGGTATTGATCTCAGGTTGTTCAAAAACACTGGAGCCATATGCGAATGGCGTATTTATACTGTTGGAGGCGAGCGTCCTGGCCGAGATAAGCGCAACGGCCAGGAGCGCAACTTGCGCTGCAAGGCTAGCATGTTTGGGCCGTTTGAGCCGTTTCCTGCGTGTTGGGCCGCTGGTCCCTTTCTGTTGGCACCTCTTGGTGTTGTTGATACACCCCAGAACAGTATGTATTGTAACGCCCCAAAAATGATTAAGTAAATAATTAGATAATTTAATTAAGTGATAATTTAGTTGTCCTTATTTAAAATGAATATAAGGTAATTAATTCAATTAAGGAGTGGGGTGTAGTAAATAAATGGTGAGTATTATTAATTAAATAGGGAGGATGTGAGAAAGTAATTAAGAGGTGCAATTAGGGCCCATTGGAGTTAAGTGGCCCAAACCCAAATAATAAAAACATTAGGGTCTTAGGAGAAACCCTCATTAGAAACAAAAGATCAAAAATTAGAAAGTGAGAAGAGGAGAAGAGAGGGAGCGCGCGGCTAGGGCAAGGAAAGAGGAGAGGAATTTCGTGGAGCTCTAGGAGGGGAGGAAAAACGTGGATTGTTGGTGTCTTGGGAGGTGTCCTTGAGAGCTTTGGTCTTCTTCTTCAATTTTAAAAAGGTATGGGGGCTCTCTATCATATTTAATAATTTATAAACCTTGAAACATAGGGATTAGGTGTTAGGAGTAATTATTTGGTTGATTTATAATGTGTTTGATGATTGAGTTGAGTAATCACACTCTTTAAAACCTTCCATGGTACTTTAAGTTTAAGAGTTTTGGATGAAAGAAATAGTTATGGTTTCCGGGAATAAATTACGTCATATGGTGATGGAAGTTTGTTTCTATTAAAAATAGCGATCTCATGACAGACAATATTTGCACAACCACAACCCAATGAAATTACTATCCAATGTGGAGTCATCCCTTGTACACGTCGATAATCTGTCACGGAACCTTATCCTTTTATCAGTTAATATGTTGATTCATGTCTCCATATTTGAAATCCTTAAAGTGATCGTTGGATCTTACTTGTTGAAATTGTACTGACAATTACGATGCCTATTATTTTCCTTTGCGAATTGTTCATGTCTTTGTATTGTTAATGAGACTTATAATACCATATAAGTATATTATGAGTTACTGTATTGCTTGAGACTTCATCCCCTTAATATGGCAACATGTTTCTTGAAGGTACCATTATGTCTAACTATCATGTCTCCCTAGTATTCTATTTCCCTCACGTTATTACCCCTCACTCTGTAGTTAGTAAGATATGCTAATAAGGATTTTAATTGCTCTTGCATGAATAGTCTTGAATAGGCGTGTAGATGGCACTTACGTGACACTAGTGAATTTACTGGTTTGATAATTAATTACTAGTGACCCTTTACTTATTTATATGACATGTTACGGTGATATATATTAATGGTGATTACATATGTGGTGTTGGGAGGTCTATGACCCCCCTTGGTGATTGGTGAGTATATAACTGTTGGTGAGCATATTAATGAATTATTTGGTGTTTTGGCGTTTTGGTGCATAGTCATGGTGTCGCATAATCATATGCATTTTTGGTGAATAGGCTTCGGCCTCTGAAAATATTTTGGTGTTTTGGTGAATGCCCTCAAGGCAATTTTGGTGATGGATCCACATGCATATGCCCAGTGGAGTTTTGGGTTGCATCTCATGCATGACATTCAATTGTTGGTGACTGTTTAGGTGTTCTTAAAATAATGGTGTATTGGAGTTTCTTCAGATAGGGTGTGCCTGTCTTAACTGTGTATTTCTGGTGTATTTGAATAGACTCAACTGTAATTACGATGTAATTGTTTTAACTGTATATCTGGCGTACCTGAATTGATTGTTCTCTGGTGTGCCTATTTCACTGTGTTTCTCGCTTTATTTATTATTATCTATGCATTGAGACTCACCCTACTGCGTCGTGTTGCCTCGTATGTCGGCAACCTGCAGGTGACGGTGACTGAAGGTGACTAGAGATCCTTCTCCTAGTATGGTCGAGTCGCTCTGATACGTAGCACCGGGGGGACGTTTAGTTGTTATTTCTTTACATTTTGAACTATTGTTTAAGTTGTTATTTTTCCACTGCTGTAATATTTTATTCCCGGATATTATTTTGGTGCTATGTATCATCTACATTGGAGTTTTATTTTAATTAGTCATTTTGGAGTTTTGAAAGGTGTTTTGTTTAAATGTGGCACCCTCGTGTGGCTGCACTGAAAGTTTTTATGCACTCTGATTTTTCAAATAATTCAAATAGTAGTTATGGTAGAAGGGGGTGTTACATGTATCCCTGCATATTGGACATGTATTGGTATCTGATAACTGTCGGATACAGATACTTGGCCTATTTTGGGTACATATAAGTCTACGTTATTATTTATAAGAACTAAAAACATATTTCACGATATTATTTATTTGGATATGTATAGATGTACAAATGGTTCTCGACTTTGTTTAGCTAAATTAAAAGAATAAAAAAAATATTACATCACCTAAAAAAACTAGTTGAATGACATCCAAATTTAAATAACTTAAAAATGAAGCCATTAATTTTTAAAAATAGAAAAAGTTAAGTACATTACTTTTTGCCTTTGGTTAGTACTCTTGACTTTTTCTTTCTTCTTTTATGTTTTTTTTGACAAACTTTCTTCTTTTATGTTGTTTTTCAAATATGTGAAGAATTATTAATCTGATGAGATCAATCAATATAAGTGTCAAATTATAAGAAGAGAATACACAAAGCATGTTAAAGCTGGGGAGTGTCAAACTATAAGAAGAGAAACAAGAGAAGATAAAAAGCATGTCAAAGGCAACGCTAGACAATATCAAGCCCAGATATGGGATACAATACAGGATACAACACGATGCAGATATAGGGTTACGAGAAAATTTTGAAAATCAAGATACGATACGGTTTAGATATTTTTATAAAAAATTAAATTAAAATTCAAATATATAAAAATAAAAAATAATATACAAACACAACAGAAGATAACAGTAAAGAAATATCCACTTAACTAATTGGTAATTCCTAAAATAAGGAAAAAAAACACACAAAAAGGAGCTAGTTTATCTAAAAGTTAGTAACCCCTTTTAGAAAAAAATTGCTAATTGATATATGTAGTAACCCATTTTAGGATTTAATATTTTATGGTTTAAATATGTTTTTCGTTCCTGCAAATATAGCTGTTTTTTAAATTAGTCCCTGCAAAATATTTTTTTTAAAATAAATCCCTGCAAAATAACTTATTTTAAATAAGTCACTGCAAAAAGTTTACTTTTAAATTAACCCTTGTAAAATTTTAAATTATTCATTTTGGTCCTGCAAAAAGTTCTTTTATTTAAAATAGCCCTTCCAAAAATTAAAATTATTCATTTTGTAGGGACGAAAATGAATATTCATTGTATTTGCAGGGACCTAAATGAATAATTTTAAATTTTGCAAGGACTATTTTTAAAAATATAATTTTGCACAGACTAATTTAAAAAACAGCTATATTTGCAGGGACGAAAAACATATTTAAACCATATTTTATTATAGTTTTATTTTAAGATATAAATTAAAAGCACTAAGAAAGGAGTCACATTCGTTTTCAAAAGAAAAAAAAGAATCCCACATGTTGTATCCCATGCGTATCCATATAAGCCTGTCGTATCCTTATAAGTCCTACATATCCGTATAAGTCAGTCGTATCCCAGGAGTATCGGTCACGTATTAGAAATTTTTCTTTTTAAAAAACAAATGAAAACTCCAAGATACTCCATGGGTATGTATCCCTGCATATTGGACATGTATCGGATTCGATAAGTGTCGGATCTGAGATACTTGGCCTATTTTGGTTACATATAAGTCTACGTTTGCGATTCGGATACTCAATGGGTACATATCAGACTACACATGATCATGTAATAAACGCTCATTGTAGAAGAAGTAAATGTTTTTTCACGTTTGCGATTTCATTTGATTCTAATTTTAATTTCTTATAATTGTGTGTTAATATTTTCTTACACGATCACTAATTTCTTACGTAATGACTAAGATAACTCTTTTTTACTTGTTAAGAGAAGATTGCTACAAAATATTGGTGATAAATGGAATTAATTGCCGTAGAAAAATGATATCATTTCCCTAAGCACACAATATCACATTTAATTATATTCAATTGTACTATACCATACGATTCCATCAAAATCTTCACCCAACAAAAAGTTTATAAAGACAATTGTGTTTGTCTTCTTGTTCAGGTCAAAAGTAGTTGTGGATTTGATTTCGTACCCAATTAAAATATCAAGAAGAAGAAGAAGAATAATGAGCTTCCATGAATCAATCGCGAACCTAACAAATGTTTCACTAAGCATTACAAAGCATTTGTTGTCAAGTGAAGAAAATAACGTGGTGTTTTCTCCTTTGTCGCTCCATGTTGTGCTCAAAGATTCTCGCCGTTGGCTCGACGGTCTAACAACACAACGTGAGCTCCTCGCCTTCCCGCAATCCAAATCCATTCAAAGATCAATGATCTCGCCTCTCATCTTGTTTCTCATGTGCTCTCGACGCCGCTCTCTCGTAGGCGGGCCTCGCCTATCTGCATCGCTAATGGTGTTTGGGTTGAACAAACTCTTTCTCTTAAACCTTCCTTTGAACAACTCCTATGTGCAAGTTATAAAGCCACTTTGGCCTCTGTTGATTTCAGGGAACAAGGTATATCTCCTCTTTTTCTCAACCATCAATGGCATCCTCTTATTTGTTATTGAATTATATGTTTACTTCATAAAACGCGTATGCCTTGTTTGGGAGTTGGGTGTTTAGGGAGGAGAGGAGGTTGAGAAAAATGAAAAAGGGAAATGAAGAAGGTGTGGAGAGGATAAAATATTAAAATAAAATTGTTTTATCTCCATAAAATGTAGGTATTCCCTTTACCAGATAAATTTCTTTATATTGTCAAAAAAAGATAATTTTCATTAAAAAATAACGACAAAAAGTTAAAAGAGATGAAAAAGAAAATAAATTGATACTAATTTTAATTCTTTGTTCTTATAATTTTATTGCTGTTCTAATATACTAAACACACAATATCACAAAATTTATCAAACTTTGGAGTATTTTTTTTATCAGAAGATTATACATTTTGTAAAAATAATTATTTAAAAGTTTTATTGGTTAGTTTTTATCCAAATAAAAATTACTTTTGGTTGTGAAAGTATATATATATATATATATATATATATATATAAAAAAAACGAGTGGTAAGTGTCACCATAGTTAATGACAATTTATTCTTCCAGTGTTGCTAATAATTAACTAATTAAAGAGAATTGTTTAAATATTTTGACTTATCAATTCCTATACCAATTTGATATTCTACTAATAGTTGTTTTGTATTTGATTTTTTTAAAGCCATGGAAGCGAAAAAAAATGTGAATTTATGGGCGAGAAAAGAGACAAATGGCCTTATTAAAAATCTTCTTCCACCCAACTTAGTAACAAATTTAACCAAAGTCATATTTGCAAATGCACTATACTTCAAGGGAGTATGGGATAGGAAGTTTGATGCTTCGATAACAAAGGACTATGATTTTCACCTTCTCAATGGCACCCCAGTCAAGGTTCCCTTCATGACTAGCGGAAACAACCAACTTATTAGTGCTTTTGATGATTTCAAAGTCCTTTGTCTTCCTTATGTGCGAGGTGAAGATGAGCGTCGATTCTCTATGTACTTTTTTCTCCCAAATGCAAAAGATGGGTTGTCATCTTTGATTAAGAAGGTGGCTTCAATCTAAGTTCCTAGAAAGCAAACTTCCGATAAAAAAGTGAAAGTAGGTGAATTTAGGATTCGAAATTCAAAATTTCTTCTAGACTTGAAATTTCAGGATGTGCTGAAGGAACAAGGATTGGTTTCACCTTTCACTCTTGGAGGTTTCACAAAAATGGTGGACTCAAAAAACTTTGTGGTTTCTAACATAATTCAAAAGTCTTTCATTGAAGTGAATGAAGGTGGTACTGAAGCTGCGGCAGTCACTGCAGCATTATTTGCAGGAGAGTGTTATCCCTATCCTCCGCCTCCGATGATAGACTTTGTAGCTGACCACCCTTTTTTGTTTATGATTAGAGAAGATTTGAGTCGAGCTATACTGTTTGTTGGAAAAGTTATCAATCCTCTAGGTGATTAGTAGAGATGGTTGATCCTTATAATTGTCATTTTATATTGGTGTGTGAATAATAATATTTTGTAACTTGTAACGTTAACAACATCAAATGTAATAATATTATATGTTCTTAAGAACACCACGGGGTTGACCTCGCATTCCCATACATACGACAATGGACCTTACAAAACAAGTGTAGTCTATATGAATATTTTTGCATAATAAAATCACATTCTTAAACTAATATACTATTACCTCATATCATATCCCTAAATTCATCGATAATAAATATCATTTTATATGCATACTCTTCAAATATAACCTCGAGAACCAAGAATCATAACTTATGTCCTAAATGCGCATAATGAAATCACAAGCAATCAATCAAACAAAACAACCAAACAGGAACATAACTATTCCTATGTGCTAACTAGTTTTTGACCGTCTAAACTTTACTTAACCTTATATCTAAGAGTAGTCAAATAATATTTAGGTATTGCTGTCTCTTTAACTCTAGTAGAGCTTAGGCCACTCTACGCATATTTAAATGACTATTTAATTGTAACGTCCCAATGTTATGGAATATATTTCCCTCACTTAGGGTAAAGCTCGTAGCTTCCTTCTTCTACAGAAACCCTAGCTCGATCCGTACAACCTCGAACCTCACACACAACCTTAAGAATGCTCAAGAACAGTTCTCGGAGAGAGTGAGAATGATGTGAGTTTCAGTGCTTGGAACTCAACGTATTTATAGGTGTGAAAATGACATTCACTTAGCGACCCCCACGCTTAGCAACTCAACACCTCTTCACCGCCTTCAATATGTGTTCCTTGTTGATCGACGTCGCCCTAGCCTATAGGCCTTGAAATCTATAAGGGAACACATGTGCCTTCACCACCTTACTAGAACACGCCACGTGTCACTCTTGTCGCTAAAGAGTCAAGCGAGCTACTTACTCGCTTAGTGAGTAATAGTTGTTTAGCGACTCTCATTGTCCTTAAAACTCGGATTCCGATTAAATCCACCGAATAAGATCTATTTAACATTCAAATTCAAATGGAAAATATGCCTTAACTTTCTTATCTATCCTCTATACCCATTCCGTTCCTGATCTTCGGTGTTTTTGGTCTTTCATTTTTGTTACAAAATAATGTTACTTTTGAAAATCCAATGTACAATTCACCAAATTTTTCCAAATATACCCTTTATATTTATTGAATCATTTAGAGTTCCAAAGTATGAATTTATTGTTTCAAGACTCTTTTATTTTGATTTCAATCATCCTTGACAATTAGAAATTAATAGTACTTTAATTTGTGTCAAAAGTACCAAATATTGGGAACGAATGGAGTAATACTTTAATACAGTCTTTTTCCCTGAATTAACAGATACAACTCGACAACAAAATACCCAAGAGTATTTGGATTAGATGGTAGGGGTCAATTTCAGCTTAACCAAGATCTTGGGTTCGAATCCAATATTAGGCATGCAACAATATTAAATCTCTTGAGGGAGAGCTTTGTCGTCCAGTGTGGCCCTACCAAATTTATAAAAGGGTTAAATATGTTTTAGGCCCCTGCAAATATTGCGTGTTTTGATTTAACCCCCTGCAATTTTTTTTAAAAAAAAACTCCTTGCTAAATACAGATTTTTGATTTAGGCCCTTCTATTAACCAACGTTACAAAAAACGCTGACGTGGCTAACAGAAGTCTGACATGTCATTTTTATTTTATTTTTTATTTTTTTATTGCTGACTTGTGATTATTTTTAAGTTTTCATTATTTTTTATTCCCTTTCTTCTCCACTCTCTTCTCTCTCCTCTCTCACCCACACCACCACCACCACAACCACTCTTCTTCTCTCTCACCCACACCACCACTCCACTGTAAACAACCACCACACCACCACCACCATCTTCCTCATCCCATTTCCAGATAAAAGGGCGTGTGACCGTGTGAGACAAATAAACCCAGATTTCTTCTTTAGTTCATCAACAATGGATGAAACAAATAAACCCATATTTCATCACTCAATGGGTTTCATTTGTTCTTTTGCTTATGTTTTTCTTGTTGCATTTCAATGGATGGAACAATTAAACCTAGATGTTTGGTTACTGGATAAAACAAAAGGAGGGGATTTAAAATCCCTAAATCCTCAAAACACACTAAGAGAGGAAAAGGAGGTGGGGAGAAGAAAGAGATTATGAGGAGATAAAGAAGAGATAGGGTGAAATTAGGGGAAGTGGTGAATTGCGATTGAGAGAGATTTTCGGACTGAGATTTTAGAGAGATATTGAAATGGGGAGAAGATTTCTGAAGACGTTATTGATGGTTGTGGTGTGGGTGAGAGAGAGAGAGAGTGTGTGTTGTGGTGGTGGTGGTATGGTGGTTTTGGTGTGGGTGAGAGAGATAAGAGAGGTGGTGGTGGTGTGGTGGTGTGGGTGAGAGAGGGAGAGAAGAGAATGGAGAAGAAAGGGAATAAAAAAATGAAAACTTAAAAATAATGACAAGTCACCAATAAAAAAATAAAAAATAAAAAATAAAATAAAATGACAAGTCAGACTTCTGTTAGCCACGTCAGTGTTTTTTGTAACGTTGGTTAACAAAAGGGCCTAAATCAAAAATCAGATTTTTGCAAGAAATTTTTTAAATATTTTTTTTTACAGGGTGCTAAATCAAAATACGCTATATTTAAGGCCCCAAACATATTTAAGCCAAAATCGACAACAAAATAATGGGAAGAATGTGGTGCTCTCGAAAAAAAGGACCGAGTTTACAAGACTCTCTTAGTTTGTTGAAAATCATTTGGCTCTAGCTAATTAGTTAAAGAGTGTGCAGCTGGAAGGTAGAATGGTAGATGAGCTACTTCGGTGGTCCTTAATTTCCTGCAGATGAAGATGCACAACTAACTTAATTAGTTTAGGAACAAACAAACGAGGAGCAGATTTTATTTTAATTAATTTCCTGCATGGGAAGGTATGCCTCATTGCTCGGCATTTCGTGGAACACACCGCTCGCTGGCGGACCATACAACGGTGGCATTTGAGAAGATTGTCCCCTAGGTCGCCCGGAATGGTGTCTCCTCGGTCGCTGGGGGACATCCCTGATTTCTCCATCATGATAGTCATCAAACTCTTCGTGACGAGTCCCGTGATCTCGCTTCGATCGTCGAATCGACGACTCGTGAAGAATACCGTAGCGAGCGACCTGATTCAGGACGGTAGCTGGAATCTCCATATCCATAATCATCAGAGGGGGAACGGCGTCACGCACGTTCTGCCGGCGCGACTCGCGCGCCCTTGTTGTTCGTCGTGCCGGGGATCGGTGGGAAGTACTTCCTATGCTAGGGACGCCTTCGAGGAGGCGCCGGTGTCTTCGAAAGGCTCTTTCATTGGCCGCCACGGCGGCCCGAATCGACCTCTTCGTGACGAGAGATCAACTCGCCTCGGTTTTGCAATAAGTCGTTCTTGTTTTGCAAAGACTTGAAGGATGGTTTGAGTGGTATGCTCGCAAAGGCTCTGCATCCACGCCTCGCCAGCTCGGCCGTGACGGTTGATGAGCGTGCCGTTGTACCGCTTCTAGGATCGGTCCTCGGCGCCTCTACACCGAGGGCTCTTGGCGTGGGTTTCCTTGCGATCCATGCTCGGTTGCGAATACGCCCGGTATCGCCGAGGAGCATTCGCCCGGGGTCAAGTCGTGACGATGCCCGTCCGGGGCGGTCTTTTCGCGTGGAGCCATAGTCGGCGTAGGATAGCGCTCGGGCCTCCCACGCGTGGTCGCCAATTGATCGTACCTTGACCAATGAAGTGTTGAAGTTGTTGTCCGTAGATTAGGCCGGTCGTTGAATAGGAGAAAGGAACGGCCTTGGCTTCACGCTGAGCACCTCGGGTGTTACCTGCAAAGACACTCCGACGATCAAGTAAGTGGTCGCCGCGATAACACAAGGTAAGAGAACGTACATGATGCCATGTGCGAATGACGATTTATACTATCGGGATGGAGCATCTCGGCCAAAATATGTGCAACGGCGTGAGCGGTTTGTCTTTGCAAGGCTCACCGGTTTGGGCCGTTTGGGCCATTTCCTGTATGTTGGGCCGCTGGTCCCTTTCTGTTGGCACCTCTTGGTGTTGTTGATACACCCCAGAACATAAACCCATATTTCATCACTCAATGGGTTTCATTTGTTCTTTTGCTTATGTTTTTCTTGTTGCATTTCAATGGATGGAACAATTAAACCTAGATGTTTGGTTACCGGATAAAACAAAAGGAGGGGATTTAAAATCCCTAAATCCTCAAACTCCACACTAAGAGAGGAAAAGGAGGTGGGGAGAAGAGAGAGATTATGAGGAGATAAAGAAGAGATAGGGTGAAATTAAGGAGAAGTGGTGAATTGCAATTGAGAGAGATTTTCGGACGGAGATTTTAGAGATATTGAAATGGGGAGAAGATTTCTGAAGACGTTATTGATGGTTGTGGTGTGGGTGAGAGAGAGAAGAGAGTGGTTGTGGTGGTGGTGGTATGATGGTTTTGGTGAGGGTGAGAGAGAGAAGAGAGGTGGTACTGGTGGTGGTGTGGGTGAGAGAGGGAGAGAAGAGAATGGAGAAGAAAGGGAATAAAAAAATGAAACTAAAAAATAATGACAAGTCACCAATAAAAAAATAAAAATGACAAGTCAGACTTCTGTTAGCCACGTCAGCGTTTTTGTAACGCTGGTTAACGTATGGGCCTAAATCAAAAATCAGATTTTGCAAGAAATATTTTTAAAAAAAAAAAAAAATTGCGGGTGCTAAATCAAAACACGCTATATTTACAGAGACCTCAAACATATTTAAACCAAAATCGACAACAAAATAATGGGAGAGAATGTGGAGTGGTGCTCTCGATAAAAAGGATCGAGTTTAAATCCATAAGATAGAATGGTAGATGAGCTACTTGGTGGTCCTTAATTTCCTGCGAGATGAAGATGCACAACTAACTTAATTAGTTTGAGGAACAAACAAACGAGGAGCAGATATTATTTTAATTAATTTCCATAAGATATAACGCCAAACACTCAAATCTCCCCAAAAAAAAAAAGACAAAAAAAATGTTGCGATGCGTTTTGATTAGTTGCTCCAATTACGCTTCAACGACGGTGTTTTCTATCCCATCATCATCGCTCAATACTACGCCGCTTAACCTCACCACCAATCTTCCAATTTCCGGTTTCTCGGCAGCGATTCAATCGCCAAGCACTCCGATCAATTCTCCCGGTGAGTGCTGGCGCCTCTTTACCACTCTTCGGTCTCAACGGCGACAGTGGATACTCGTAATTTCCCCACTCAATGTTGATTTCATTTCGACTACTTGTAGGAGCCAAATCATTGTTGAAATAATATGAACAAAAATGAGTTGTTTCACGATGCAAGTAAGACGAACATATCGATCCTTCAACTCTAGCTTTATTTTTGACTGATCTTTTTGAATCACCCATGAACCTATAGAAAATTATATGTTAATAATAATGTGTTGAAATTGTAGTAAACTTCTTTCATATGTATATTAACTGACCTTTCAAACGGATACATCCATCTGTATTGGACAGTCCACCAAGTTTAGCTTCAGCTATAGATGAACAAAGAACATGCTCCATAGAATCAAAGAAACCGGGGGGAAAATTCTCTCCAACTTGCATAAGATAAGTGGGATGTCTTGTTCCATTTTTGTCGATCATCCGCTTTAAGCGTTGCGAACACAAATTCTTAAAGTATTGACTTATTTCAATGAGCGGATTCAAAACATGTGTTGGCAACGAACTAAAAGCGATAGGAAGTAAGCACTCCATGAAGACATGACAATCATGGCTCTTCATCCCATGCAACCTCCCATTATCCACATCCGCACATCTTGCTAAATTGGAAGAATAACCGTCGCATTTTTCAATCGCTTTATCCACCGATAAACTTCTTTCGCTTGTTCGGTAGATAAAGTATAATTGGCTTTGGGTTTCAACGTCCTAGTACTCGCTTCAACCAACGACAAATCCTTTCGCTTTGCAGAATGATCCACGCCCTTCCTAGCCTTCTCATTGTCTTTTGTTTTACCTTTTACATTCATAACAAAGTGTTAAATATGTTATCAAAAAATTCTTTTCAATGTGCATGACATCCAGATTGTGTCTCAGTAGATTATCTTTCCAATATGGAAGTTCCCAAAAAATACTCTTTTTCGTCCAATTATGCCATACTCCATAACCATCTGGACGAAAAACAACACCTGCAACGACTTCTACCGGAGGGATATCCTTGACCTTTGCTCCAAACTTCTTCTGGTGTCAGCCTACGGGGAGGTTCACCTGTTTCAATACTTCCCTTGATGAATGCATATTTTGACCTTCTAAATGGATGATCGCTAGGTAAAAACCTACGGTGTGAGTCAAACCATGATGTTTTTCCTCCATATTTAAGAGTAAAAGATCTTGTGTCAACCATGCAAATCGGACACGCCATCTTACCATGTGTCCCCCATCCTGACAACATTCCATAGGCAGGGAAGTCATTGATGGTCCACATCAAAGCCGCCCTCATGAGAAAATTTTGTTTGCGTGCTGCATCATAAGTTAAAACACCATGCCACAACCTTTTTAGGTCATCGATCAAAGGTTGCAAATATATGTCAATACCAGCTGTTGGATTGTGTGGTCCTGGAATAATGGCATTTAAGAACATGTATGGTTTAGACATACACATTTCTGGAGGAAGGTTGTACGGGGTAACAATAACTGGCCAACAAGAATACGGTGATGCCGATGCTTGAATATACGGTGTGAAACCATCAGAGCATAAACCAAGGCGAACATTGTGTGGATCACTAGCAAAATCTGGATGAACACGATCGAAATGCTTCCAAGCTTCACCATCAGATAGGTGGCGTAATTCACCAGAATTGTTTCTATTTTTTCAAGTGCCATGACATTTTACCCGCAGTCTCCTTTGAAGTAAACATCCTCTGTAGCCTTGGTATAAGAGGCAGATAGAACATTGCTTTCCGTGGAACCGGTTTGCCTCTACTCGTCCCTTTCCTGCTGGCACGGTAGCGTAGCTCTCCACACAACTTGCATTCCGACAACTCTCCATCATTTATCCCAAACTCATTGCTATAATATAGCATGCAACCCGACACACAACAATCAATTCTCTTAGATTTTAAGCCAAGCTTCGACACCAATCTTTTAGCATCATAATAACTCTGCGGCAAAAGTCCTCTAATGGGGGTTGCATCCAACATCATTTTTGTCATATATTCCATGCACAATTCAGCAACATTAAATTGAGACTTGAGACCCAACAACCGAACACACATTGATAATTTAGATTCGTTAGATCCTTCAAATAATGGTTGATTTGTCTCACTCAAAAACATATAAAACCTCTGAGCTTCTTCATTCTGAACTTCTTCAAAGATCATATTGTGGTTCCTCAAAATCCAAATTTACACCGATAGCATCACGTATCATCCCCGAACAACATCAAACGGCTGATTTCCCATAGTCGATGAGCCAACACCTTCTACGATCGGACTTGAAGTGCCACCTTCTACTTCTTGACAGAACAATATCAACCTGATGAACATTAATTATATTGGCACGAAAAACTCCAGTTTGCTACCTCGCCATGACGAGTCCATATCCATAAATTTGGCTTAAATCCATTGTTGTACAAATGAAGTCGAATGTCACCTTCATTTTTATGGATCGAAAGATACATTTCGAACAGAGGACATCTAATTCCACCTTGTTGCTCAAATTCTTTTTGACACTTAGCTAAAAGAACAAACTCTTCAACTCCTTTAACAAAACGTCGTTTCAACCCCGCTCTTCCAGGATATAATCGATCATACATCCAACTACGATCCATTTTTTGTGGATGTCCTAAATAAATTTATTACAACATATATGTCTATCGTAACAATAGACATTTTCATTTTTAATATTATAGCTACTATTATCTTTGTAGACTAACAAAAATTTAAATAAACTATCAACTATTATATTATATTTTACTATGACCCTAATTATTTCAATTCATTAAATCAAATAACAATAATAAACAATAAATGAAACAAATATTAACAAATAACTAATCTAAATATTATACAAAATAATATTTACTATCACATATCTTCTTATTTATTTTTTTAAATAAACATAAACAGTTTTCAATTAAAATTAAAAATAAATTAATAATTTCGAAAATATCTATTTAACTAACTAATATTAACTATATTAATAGTGATTTTAAATCTAATTATTTAACTAATACAAAATAATATTTATTAATAAACATAAACAGTTTTCAATTAAAATTAAAAATAAATTAATAATTTCAAAAATATCTATTTAACTAACTAATATTAACTATATTAATAGTGATTTTAAATCTAATTATTTAACTAATACAAAATAATATTTATTAATAAACATAAATAGTTTTCAATTAAAATTAAAAATAAATTAATAATTTCAAAAATATCTATTTAACTAACTAATATTAACTATATTAATAGTGATTTTAAATCTAATTATTTAACTAATACAAAATAATATTTACTATCACATATCTTCTTATTTATTTTTTTAAATAAACATAAACAGCTTTTCAAATTAAAATTAAAAATAATTTAATAATTTCAAAATATCTATTTAACTAACTAATATTAACTATATTGATAGTGATTTCAAACTAATACAAAATAATATTTACTAAGTATTTTAAACTAATTATTTAACTAATACAAAATAATATTTACTATCACATATTA
Source organism: Oxytropis ochrocephala (assembly GCA_020916435.1). Lineage (NCBI taxonomy): Eukaryota > Viridiplantae > Streptophyta > Magnoliopsida > Fabales > Fabaceae > Oxytropis > Oxytropis ochrocephala. The sequence continues at coordinate 61,031,904 of CM037092.1, read as the reverse complement.
TCATATTTATTTTTTAAATAAACATAAACAGCTTTCAATCTAATTATTTAACTAATACTAAATCAAATAATAATTACAATTAATAAACTAACTAATAATATTTAACTAACTAATATTAACTATATTAATAATAATAATTTCGAAAATATCTATTTAACTAACTAATAATATTTACTATTAATGCAAAATTTTAAGTTTACATTTAACTAAAGTAACATTTTCTCAGATTACCAAATCAAAAAACAGTTTTTAACTAAATAATAATAATAATAATTATAAGTTCATTACTAACCGGTATGCCGAGAAGTCTCTGGACTTAATGTTAGTATCTTCGAACAAATTCAACCAAATTGCGAATAACTCTCCAACTTTCCCCACATTCAAGCAATACCTAAACAAATAATATCAAAATTAGTAACTAATAACTCATATTAAAAAATAGTTGCACATATAAATTACATTACATATACAAACCACAACCACAACATACCTTCAGTAAATCAGAACCAAAACAAAGAGAACAGAGGAGGAAGATGGAAACAACGAGAGAGATGACGACGGCAAAGTGGAGAGAACGGCGGAGGAAGATGGAAACTTGGTGGAGAGAACAAGGAGAAGAGAGATGGAGACGTGCTAGTATGAAAGAAGAGAGAATTGGAGAAGAAGAGAGAATTGAGAGAAGAATTGAAGAGAGAATGGGAGAATGAGAAAAAAAACCGGATGAAATGCATAAGTAGGCATTTTAAAGACCGTTGGGATTACCGGCGGAAAAATTATAGCCGTTGACATTACCGGTGGAATTTGAAATTAATTTTTTTATTAAATATTCGAATAATAAATTACCGGCGGACTGCTGCTGTTACCGGCGGAATTTGAAATTAATTTTTTTATTAAATATTCGAATTGAGAATAGACCTAGGGTCTTTGGGAGAGATTAGGCCTCTATAGTGCCTTAGGTTACTTTCATCTTCATATTCTCTTGTATTTTCAGTTTTCCACCATTAATATACAGTTTCTATGTTCTAATTGAGTGATGAAGAGTCTCATTAATTCTGGTACCTATCAGTGTCTCCCCAAGCATATGTCTATTTTTCTAATGTTTGTTCTCATTTTGTAAAACATGCAACCAGAGTGGAGACAGATTTGTCGTAAAGGTCAGGATTTCTCGCACTTCCGCGCTTCGTTTATACATTGATCACTTCATCTATAAGCTACCAAACCAAGAGGTATTTTCCCATCACTTACGCTTTATTCTTTTTAAATCTTTGACAATATTTGTTGATATTTAATGAATTTGATGACAACCTATTTTGGAAGCCAAGGCCACAAAGAAAGTGGCTTGATAAAAAGTATCGTCCAACTCGAATTCCTAGCGAGATATGAAGTCAAAATTTGTTAAATTTTTTCAGTAGTGAGAACTCTTAATGCAAGATACATATGAACATAGTTTCCGACGGTACCAACTAGTATATCGAGCGAATTAGGATGATTACAATGTATTCCTAGAGTATTCGAGAGACTCTAGACTCTCCAAGTGCCATAAGGCCCAATTCTTTGCAAATGATTATCTCCTCCCTAATCCATTTTCTCTATTTATAGGCTATATCCTTATTGGTATTGACTAACTAACCAACTCAACCAACTAATCAGAACTAATTCAAATTTAACTATAATAGACCTATCGGTTTCTTGGTCAATAGAATATTGAGAAAGGTAACTGTTTATCTACTTACCTTAAATTTGACATGTGGATGAGAAAAGAGGCAACACTTTTTTATAACGTAGAATCCAGGAATTTTGTCTAATCCAAAATCTACTTTAAGCTACACTCTAGCAAAATTAAATGCAGTTTGGTTTCTTGATGTTTAGTAAAAGCGAAGAAATGGTTGACTTTTTTATCCTTATTTTTCTTTACTCGGTTCGATCAAGAAATGATGCTCGAGGTATTGATCTCGGGTTGTTCAAAACACCGGAGCCATATGCGAATGGCGATTTATCTTCGTTGGAGGCGAAGGCCCTGCCGAGATAAGCGCAACGCCAGAGCGCAACTTCGCGCCGCAAGGCTAGCATGTTTGGGCCGCTTGAGCCAAGCTTTCTGCGTGTTGGGCCGGCCCTTTCTCGTTGGCACCTCTTGGTGTTGTTGATACACCCTGCAGCAAGATGTATCCTGCATATTGGACATGTATTGGTATCCGATAACCGCTTGATCTGAGATACTTGGCCTATTTTGGGTACATATAAGTCTACGTTATTATTTATAAGAACTAAAAACATATTTCACGATATTATTTATTTGGATATGTATAGATGTACAAATGGTTCTCGACTTTGTTTAGCTAAATTAAAAGAATAAAAAAAATATTACATCACCTAAAAAAACTAGTTGAATGACATCCAAATTTAAATAACTTAAAAATGAAGCCATTAATTTTTAAAAATAGAAAAAGTTAAGTACATTACTTTTTGCCTTTGGTTAGTACTCTTGACTTTTTCTTTCTTCTTTTATGTTTTTTTTGACAAACTTTCTTCTTTTATGTTGTTTTTCAAATATGTGAAGAATTATTAATCTGATGAGATCAATCAATATAAGTGTCAAATTATAAGAAGAGAATACACAAAGCATGTTAAAGTGAGGAGTGTCAAACTATAAGAAGAGAAACAAGAGAAGATAAAAAGCATGTCAAAGGCAACGCTAGACAATATCAAGCCCGGATATGGGATACAATACAGATACAACACGATGCGGATATAGGGTTACGAGAAAATTTTGAAAATCAAGATACGATATTTGTTTAGATATTTTTATAAAAATTAAATTAAAATTCAAATATATAAAAATAAAAATAATATACAAACACAACAGAAGATAACAGTAAAGAAATATCCACTTAACTAATTGGTAATTCCTAAAATAAGGAAAAAACACACAAAAAGGAGCTAGTTTATCTAAAAGTTAGTAACCCCTTTTAGAAAAAATTGCTAATTGATATATGTAGTAACCCATTTTAGGATTTAATATTTTATGGTTTAAATATGTTTTTCGCTCTCTGCAAATATAGCTGCTTTTTAAATTAGTCCTCATAAAATATTTTTTTAAAATAAATCCTGCAAAATAACTTATTTTAAATAAGTCCCCAAAAAAGTTTACTTTTAAATTAACCCTTGTAAAATTTTAAATTATTCATTTTGGTCCTGCAAAAGTTCTTTTATTTAAAATAGCCCTTCCAAAATTAAAATTATTCATTTTGTAGGGACGAAAATGAATATTCATTGTATTTGCAGGACCTAAATGAATAATTTTAAATTTTGCAAGGACTATTTTTAAAAATATAATTTTGCACAGACTAATTTAAAAATGCTATATTTGCGAGGACGAAAAACATATTTAAACCATATTTTATTATAGTTTTATTTTAAGATATAAATTAAAAGCACTAAGAAAGGAGTCACATTCGTTTTTCAAAAGAAAAAAGAATCCCACATGTTGTATCCCATGCGTATCCATATAAGCCCTGTCGTATCCTTATAAGTCCTACATATCCGTATAAGTCGATGCGTATCCCGGGAGTATCGGTCACGTATTAGAAATTTTTCTTTTAAAAACAAATGAAAACTCCAAGATACTCCATGGGTATGTATCCTCGCATATTGGACATGTGTATCGGTGATCGATAAGTGTCGGATACAGATACTTGGCCTATTTTGGTTACATATAAGTCTACGTTTGCGATTCGGATACTCAATGGGTACATATCAGACTACACATGATCATGTAATAAACGCTCATTGTAGAAGAAGTAAATGTTTTTTCACGTTTATGATTTCATTTGATTCTAATTTTAATTTCTTATAATTGTGTGTTAATATTTTCTTACACGATCACTAATTTCTTACGTAATGACTAAGATAACTCTTTTTACTTGTTAAGAGAAGATTGCTACAAAATATTGGTGATAAATGGAATTAATTGCCGTAGAAAAATGATATCATTTCCTAAGCACACAATATCACATTTAATTATATTCAATTGTACTATACCATACGATTCCATCAAAATCTTCACCCAACAAAAGTTTATAAAGACAATTGTGTTTGTCTTCTTGTTCAGTCAAAAGTAGTTGTGGATTTGATTTCGCACTCCAATTAAAATATCAAGAAGAAGAAGAAGAATAATGAGCTTCCATGAATCAATCGCGAACCTAACAAATGTTTCACTAAGCATTACAAAGCATTTGTTGTCAAGTGAAGAAAATAACGTGGTGTTTTCTCCTTTGTCGCTCCATGTTGTGCTCAAAGATTCTCGCCGTTGGCTCTGACGGTCTAACACAATGTGAGCTCCTCGCCTTCCTGCAATCCAAATCCATTCAGCAGATCAATGATCTCGTCTCTCATCTTGTTTCTCATGTGCTCTCTGACGCTGCTCCTGTAGGCGGGCCTCGCCTATCTGTCGCTAATGGTGTTTGGGTTGAACAAACTCTTTCTCTTAAACCTTCCTTGTGCAAGTTATAAAGCCACTTTGGCCTCTGTTGATTTCAGGAACAAGGTATATCTCCCTCTTTTTCTCAACCATCAATGGCATCCTCTTATTTGTTATTGAATTATATGTTTACTTCCGCAAACGCGTATGCCTTGTTTGGGAGTTGGGTGTTTAGGGAGGAGAGGAGGTTGAGAAAAATGAAAAAGAAATCAAGAAGGTGTGGAGAGGATAAAATATTAAAATAAAATTGTTTTATCTCCATAAAATGTAGGTATTCCCTTTACCAGATAAATTTCTTTATATTGTCAAAAAAAGATAATTTTCATTAAAAAATAACGACAAAAAGTTAAAAGAGATGAAAAAGAAAATAAATTGATACTAATTTTAATTCTTTGTTCTTATAATTTTATTGTTTGTTCTAATATACTAAACACACAATATCACAAAATTTATCAAACTTTGGAGTATTTTTTTATCGTAAGATTATACATTTTGTAAAAATAATTATTTAAAAGTTTTATTGGTTAGTTTTTATCCAAATAAAAATTACTTTTGGTTGTGAAAGTATATATATATATATATAAAACGAGTGGTAAGTGTCACCATAGTTAATGACAATTTATTCTTCCAGTGTTGCTAATAATTAACTAATTAAAGAGAATTGTTTAAATATTTTGACTTATCAATTCCTATACCAATTTGATATTCTACTAATAGTTGTTTTGTATTTGATTTTTTTTAAAGCCCGCGGAAGCGAGAAAAAATGTGAATTTATGGGCAGAAAAAGAGACAAATGGCCTTATTAAAAATCTTCTTCCACCCAACTTAGTAACAAATTTAACCAAAGTCATATTTGCAAATGCACTATACTTCAAGGGAGTATGGGATAGGAAGTTTGATGCTTCGATAACAAAGGACTATGATTTTCACCTTCTCAATGGCACCCCAGTCAAGGTTCCCTTCATGACTAGCAGAAACAACCAACTTATTAGTGCTTTTGAGGATTTCAAAGTCCTTTGTCTTCCTTATGTGCGAGGTGAAGATGAGCGTCGATTCTCTATGTACTTTTTTCTCCCAAATGCAAAAGATGGGTTGTCATCTTTGATTAAGAAGGTGACTTCTGAATCTAAGTTCCTAGAAAGCAAACTTCCGATAAAAAGTGAAAGTAGGTGAATTTAGGATTCCGAAATTCAAAATTTCTTCTAGACTTGAAATTTCAGATGTGCTGAAGGAACAAGGATTGGTTTCACCTTTCACTCTTGGAGGTTTCACAAAAATGGTGGACTCAGAAAACTTTGTGGTTTCTAACATAATTCAAAAGTCTTTCATTGAAGTGAATGAAGGTGGTGCTCAAGTCTGCAAGCGATCCAACTGCAAAGATTATTTGCGGGGAGGGTGTTATCCCTATCCTCCGCCTCCGATGATAGACTTTGTAGCTGACCACCCTTTTTTGTTTATGATTAGAGAAGATTTGAGTCGAGCTATACTGTTTGTTGGAAAAGTTATCAATCCTCTAGGTGATTAGTAGAGATGGTTGATCCTTATAATTGTCATTTTATATTGGTGTGTGAATAATAATATTTTGTAACTTGTAACGTTAACAACATCAAATGTAATAATATTATATGTTCTTAAGAACACCACGGGGTTGACCTCGCATTCCCATACATACGACAATGGACCTTACAAAACAAGTGCAGTCTATATGAATATTTTTGCATAATAAAATCACATTCTTAAACTAATATACTATTACCTCATATCATATCCCTAAATTCATCGATAATAAATATCATTTTATATGCATACTCTTCAAATATAACCTCGAGAACCAAGAATCATAACTTATGTCCTAAATGCGCATAATGAAATCACAAGCAATCAATCAAACAAAACAACCAAACAGGAACATAACTATTCCTATGTGCTAACTAGTTTTTGACCGTCTAAACTTTACTTAACCTTATATCTAAGAGTAGTCAAATAATATTTAGGTATTGCTGTCTCTTTAACTCTAGTAGAGCATAGGCCACTCTACGCATATTTAAATGACTATTTAATTGTAACGTCCCAATGTTATGGAATATATTTCCCTCACTTAGGGTAAAGCTCGTAGCCTTCCTTCGGCAGAACCCTAGCTCGATCCGTACAACCTCGAACCTCACACACAACCTTAAGAATGCTCAAGAACAGTTCTGGAGAGAGTGAGAATGATGTGAGTTTCGTGCTTGGAACTCAACGTATTTATAGGTGTGAAAAATGACATTCACTTAGCGACCCCCAGTCGCTTAGCAACTCAACACCTCTTCACCGCCTTCAATATGTGTTCCTTGTTGATCGACGTCGCCCTAGCCTATAGGCCTTGAAATCTATAAGGGAACACATGTGCCTTCACCACCTTACTAGAACACGCCACGTGTCACTCTTGTCAGCAAGAGCTGGCGAGCTACTTACTCGCTTAGTGAGTAATAGTTGTTTAGCGACTCTCATTGTCCTTAAAACTCGGATTCCGATTAAATCCACCGAATAAGATCTATTTAACATTCAAATTCAAATGGAAAATATGCCTTAACTTTCTTATCTATCCTCTTTACCCATTCCGTTCCTGATCTTCGGTGTTTTTGGTCTTTCATTTTTGTTACAAAATAATGTTACTTTTGAAAATCCAATGTACAATTCACCAAATTTTTCCAAATATACCCTTTATATTTATTGAATCATTTAGAGTTCCAAAGTATGAATTTATTGTTTCAATAAGACTCTTTTATTTTGATTTCAATCATCCTTGACAATTAGAAATTAATAGTACTTTAATTTGTGTCAAAAGTACCAAATATTGGGAACGAATGGAGTAATACTTTAATACAGTCTTTTTCCCTGAATTAACAGATACAACTCGACAACAAAATACCCAAGAGTATTTGGATTAGATGGTAGGGGTCAATTTCAGCTTAACCAAGATCTTGGGTTCGAATCCAATATTAGGCATGCAACAATATTAAATCTCTTGAGGGAGAGCTTTGTCGTCCAGTGTGGCCCTACCAAATTTATAAAAGGGTTAAATATGTTTTAGGCCCCTGCAAATATTGCGTGTTTTGATTTAGCCCCCTGCAATTTTTTTTAAAAAAAAACTCCTTGCTAAATACAGATTTTTGATTTAGGCCCTTATGTTAACCAACGTTACAAAAAACGCTGACGTGGCTAACAGAAGTCTGACATGTCATTTTTATTTTATTTTTTATTTTTTTATTGCTGACTTGTGATTATTTTTAAGTTTTCATTATTTTTTATTCCCTTTCTTCTCCACTCTCTTCTCTCCCTCTCTCACCCACACCACCACCACCACAACCACTCTCTTCTCTCTCTCACCCACACCACCACTCCACCAGAACAACCACCACACCACCACCACCATCTTCCTCATCCCATTTCCAGATAAAAGGGCGTGTGACCGTGTGAGACAAATAAACCCAGATTTCTTCTTTCACTACAAGAAAATCAAGGTTTTCCGGCGGACCTAAGCCGCCGGTAAAGCCAAAAAACCGCCGGTAAGTGAATGTTTCCGGCGGAACTTTCCGGCGGATTTTCCGCCGGTTAAAACGTCGTACGTAACACTTACCGGCGGAAAATCCGCCGGTAACTACTTGATTTATTCCGCGGAAAAAGCCGCGTAAGTGCGAGATAATTCGTGGAAAAAAGCGCACGTGAATAACAACAAATCATGCAGGTAATTATTTTTATTTTTATTTTTAATAGAATCCGCCGGTAACAACACCAAATCCGCCGGTTTTTTTTTTTTTTTTTTTTTTTATATAAAAGCCGCCGGTAACAATATAATTTCCGCCGGTAATATTTTGTTTTTTTTTTTTTTTAAAAAATCCGCCGGTACTTAATAAAATCCGCCGGTAATGTTTTCTGAATTTAATTTTTTTTTTTAAAACACACCGCCGGTAATTAATATAAGCCGCCGGTAATATATATTTTTTTAAAAAAACGTTTTTAAAAATTTATTTTAATTTTAAATTTTTAATATTTAAATTATAAATTTAAATATTAAAAACCGTTATTAGTTTTAAATTATTTAAATATTATAAATTTAAATATTAAAAACGTTTTTAAATTTTTAATATTTAAATTATAAATTAATTTAATAATTTGAAAATAATATTTAAATTTTAAAATCTCTTTTAACAATTTGAAATTTATTTTTAAAAAGTATTTGAAAATCTAATTTTAAATATTTTAAAAGTAAATTATTAAAATTTGAAAATTATTTTAAAAAAACCGTTATTACTTTTAAATTATTTAAAAGACCGTAAAACATTTATTGAATGTCAAATTAAACGAGAAAATAAATTATCAATAGATAAATAATGAAACCAACAAAGCAGTAATTAAATTTAAATTATCCATACAAATTAAACAACTAATAAAACCAACAAAGTCACAATAAAATTATCCAACAACAAACCACTAATAATAAGGCCTATTTGGGTTTGGGGTTGATAACTCTATTTTATATAGAGTATTTCATATGTTTAAACTTAGTATTTGCTCTCTTTCAAGTAATAAATAAGAGTTTATATAGTATTTAGTGTGATATATGATATCTTGAGTGAATTGAATGGTTATAGTTAGTTATAGGCCATTTTGGATATATTGTGGTATGTTTGATGTTTTTGTTCAATGCAGTCTCAAATGCGCATGCTGCATCAATGCTCTGCGTGACCGATCCTCGTGCATCAATTCTGCAAACTTGATGAATAAGCGACTGTTTCATATGCATCCACATGCAATGTGATGACCTCTGCGCCACGCTTCCTTGATGCCATCCAACAATGTATAGTAGGCGCCTACCATTCACACATAGCTATAGGCATAGCTTTGAAGAGTCACCAACATAGGGACACTTGTTTTAACACCATGGAACCGCCCTATGTAATCAAGTCAAAGATTTCAACATGGGATTAACTTCTGAAAAGCAAATACAGCTATGATCCACTCAAGATGACTTCAACATGAAGAAAGGAAGCACCTCACTTGAAGGCTATAAAAGGACCTCACATCTTCATTTGTAAATATATCACAATCCATAAGTTAGATCAAAATTTCAATATACATAGTTAGTTTTTATATTTTTAGAGGAAGAGGAAGGAATTCATAAATCCTCCTTTACTCATTTTCATAGTGTTTGTATAGTGCTAAGGAGTAATGCTAGTGCATTGCTAGAAGACTTCATACAAAGGTTTTCAACATTTGTAACTTTACTCTTGTTGTTTCTCTTTTGTGATTTCTATATATATAAACATGGTCTATTCAGTTTATATATATCTTGCAATGTCTCTTGTTAGCTAAACCTTTCTTAGTTGGAATGTTCTAATCATTTAATGAGCTTTTAAGTAAGTATGTTGCATGTATGTATGTTTGTACTTTTTAGTTCTTGCTTGATAATCTTTTCAAAACTTATTTTAAACTTGATCACTTAGAATAAGTAGATTTGTAAATGACCAGACATGGCTTACAATTAAGAACTCAAGAACTAATATGGGTGAGTGTTTTACATAAAGAAAACTTTGTGAAAACCATGCTAAGTCCTAGACATAGGATAGTATAGTCCATAGGATAATTGTGGGTACTTAAAATACAAGAGTGAATTCACTTAAGCAAATTGGATAATTGTTAGGAGGCAAGATTGGCACTAACACCCCTTTCTTTACTGCATAGAACAAGGATCATAAGAGCTGGTAATGATACTCTGAAGAAAGTGACCGAAAGGCACATAGCTAATGCAACAGCATTCAGTGCAGCTGCATCACATACTGCATCATACACTTATAAGTAAATTTCTTGATAAAGACATTCCAACTAGCTTTTCTCTTTTTCACTATCAACATTCTTTTCTTTGTTTTCTAACTTAGTTGTGATCATCAACCAAAATCCAAAATTATTTTATTACTTTGTGACTTTACATTTTATTACTTTATATCATTTAAAAGTGAGTTTTTCAATCTCTGTGGGTTCGATCTTTTTACTACTTGTTTTTGGACAGTGTATACTTGCACTCATGTGTATGTGGCATTTCCACACACCAAGTTTTTGGCGCCGTTGCCGGGGATTGAAGTAAATTCTTTTTAAAATTTTGATATTGAGTAATTTAGTGTTGTATATAAATTCTGGTTTTTTAAAGTTTCACAACAACAACGATTACATGGTACTTAGTATATGTACTGTAACTGTAAATGAACTCCGAATATAGTTTAGATTTAGAAATAGAAAGAAAATTCAGGAGATTGCTAAGACTCGAAAATGTAAATCAACAAGCTAGCAATATGTCATTCATTGAAGAACAAAGCTCAAGGCCACACTCAAAGTGAGAGGAGGCCCCGGATCACAACATGCTCTCAAGAAGAAGTTCATAGAGAAAATCTCATCCACATGGATCACATAGGTATGATTAATGATAGAGATAGACCTATGAGAGATTATGCTCAGTTTGATCATCAAAACATGCAAACTAGTATAAATAGACCTCATATTGATGCCATGCATTTTGAATTTAAGCCTATGATGTTTCAAATGCTTCAAACTATTGGTCAATTTGGAGGTTCTCCTCATGAAGATCCTCATTTGCATTTAAGGCAATTTCTAGAAGTATGTAGTAATTTTATTTTACCTGGTGTTAGTGAAAATGCATTTAGATTAAGGTTATTTCCATATTCTTTGAGAGATAGAGCCAAGGCTTGGCTAAATTCTTTAGAGCCTAACTCTATTCATTCATGGAATGAAATGGCTGAAAAATTTTTAGGAAAATATTTCCCACCTATCAAAAATGCCAGGTTAAGAAATGATATTACATCTTTTAGACAAAAAGAGTTTGAGTCTTTATTTGAAGCATGGGAAAGATGGAAGGAACTTTTGAGAAAATGTCCTCATCATGGTTTACCTGTTATTATTCAAATGGAAACATTTTATAATGGTTTAGAACCTCAAACTGAATAATGCTTGATGCATCATCCGGTGGAGTATTATTAAATGGCATACAATGAAGCATGTGAATTAATTGATAGAATAGCAACTAATAGCTCTAGTTGGCCTCTCGAGAGGGTAAGTACCCAAAAGAAACCATCGGTACATGAAATCAATGATATATCCGCCTATATCTGCTCAAGTAGCCACTCTAGCTAATTTGATGAAAAACTTCACTTCGCAATGCTATCAAGCATCTAATGCAAACAGCATCACCGCACAAAGACACAGTGCGTGAAGAAGAAACAGTACCTCCAGCACACCTAGTTGTGTGTCTTGTGGAGGAGGTCACTTGTATGAGGAGTGTTCTAGCAACCCTATCTCTCAGAAATTATGTAGGTTATAATAGGAATAACAACCCTTATTCCAACACTTATAATCCTCGGTTGGAAAGATCACCCAAATTTTAGATGGAGCAATAATAGTGCACTGCACTCTAGAACCGCTCCAACTACACAAACCAACCCACCGTGATTCCCACTCAAAATAACCAAAGAAACTCTCAACCTACCACCGAGAATTCTCTAGAAACCATGCTTAAAGCATTTATAGGTGAATCTAGGACTGCTAGACAAACCCAAGATGCTTCCATCAAGAACTTAGAGAATCAAGTTGGTCAATTAGCCACAACTCAGTATCAAAGGCCACAAGGTGCCTTACCTTCAAATCTGAAGCTACTCCTTCTCAAACCAAAGGAAACGAGCGGTGTTAAGGCTATTTCATTAAGAAGTGGTAAGGATTTGGTAGAGTTAATCGAGAAGGAAAGTGTAGATAAGGAGAAAAACCAAAAATCAAAAAGAAACCAATGCAGAAGCATCTAATGCTCTGCATCACAAGAAGTTCAAAGTCCATTACCTAAGTTAGTACTGAATACCCTCCTCCTCCTTATCCTCAAAGACCTAAAAAGCACATGAGGAGAAGCGGTTTGGAAAATTCTTAGAGGTACTAAAACAATTACACATCAATGTTCCCTAAGTAGAAGCCCTCCAACAAATGCCAAACTATGCAAAATTTATGAAGGATGTGCTTACTAAGAGAAGAAGATTAGGTGAGTTTGAAACAGTTGCCATGACAGAAGATTGTAGTTTGCTTATGCAAAATAAGATCCCTAGGAAATTGAAGGATCCAGTAGTTTTACAATTCCATTTTCTATAGGAAAATCCTATACTTGGTAAAGCTTTATGTGATTTAGGTGCAAGCATCAACTTGATGCCTAAATCTATTTTTGACCGATTAGAAATAGGAAATGCAAAACCAACCACTGTGACACTTCAATTAGCAGATAGATCAATAGCCTATCCTGAAGGTATCATAGAAGACATCCTAGTTAAGGTAGACAAATTTGTATTCCCTGTAGATTTTGTTATCCTAGACTTTGATGCAGATAAGGAAGTGCCTATTATCCTAGGTAGACCATTTCTAGCAACTGGTAAAACCATAATTGATGTGCGTAAATGTGAACTCACTATGAGAGTGAATGATCAAGAGATCAAATTCAATGTAATGAATGCTATGAAGTATCCTTCGAGAGGATTCGGAAAGAGTGTTCATCCTTATTCTCTCTAGATCAATTGGTAGAAAAACAATTTTACAAGCGGATGATCATTTAGCCAATGCAGATGCATTAGATGCAAATTGCATTGCTAGATGATGAAATACTAGAAAAGAGAATCGCCAATAGAAAACTCTTGTAAGGAAATATGGGTTAGGACTTATGAACCACTCAACCTTGTGGATCCAAGTCTCAAGAAGAACTTACCCTCAATAGAACAACCTCCTAAGTTAGAATTGAAGATATTGGCTGAACACCTTAAGTATGCTTTTCTAGGAACAAATGAGACTTTACTCATTATCATTGCTTCTAATTTAACATCAAAACAGAGAGTGATCTCATTAGTACTCTTAAGAAGCATACCAAAGCAATAGGTTGGCAAATGGCGGATATCAAAGGAATTAGTCCTTCTATATGCATGCACAGAGTCATTTTGGAAGAAAATTCCAAAACAAAGATAGAGAGTCAAAGAAGACTAAATCCTATCATGAAAGAGGTTGTGAAAAAGGAAATAATTAAGTGGCTAGATGTTGGAATCATATACCCCATATCGATAAAGTGCTTGGGTAAGCCTGTCCAATGTGTACCAAAGAAAGGGGGTGTGACAGTAATAGCCAATGAGAAGAATGAATTGATACCAACTAGCACTGTCACAGGGTGGAGAATCTGTATGGATTACAAAAAACTCAACAAAGCTACCAAAAAGGATCACTTTCCTTTACCATTCATAGACCAAATGCTAGATAGATTAGCAGGGAAAGAATTTTATTGTTTCCTAGATGGCTACTCAAAGCTATAATCAAATAGCCATTGAGCCTGAGGATCAACACAAAACCACCTTTACATGCCCTTATGGTACTTTTGCTTTTAGGAGAATGCCATTTGGTTTATGTAATGCACCTGCTACATTCCAAAGATGCATGATGTCTATATTCTCAGATTTCATTGAGCAATCAATGGAAGTATTCATGGATGATTTCTCTATCTTTGGAGAGACATTTCAAGTTTGCTTAACAAACTTGGAACAAATTCTCAAGAGATGTGAGGAAACAAATTTAGTTTTAAATCGGAAAGTGCCATTTCATGGTACAAGAGGGCATTGTGCTAGGACATAGGATTTCAAAGAAAGGTCTAGAGGTAGATAAAGCTAAGGTTGATGTCATTGAGAATCTACCACCACCCAATACAATTAAAGGTATCGAGCTTCTTAGGCCATCTTTGGTTTCTATAGAAGGTTTATCAAAGACTTTTCAAAAATCTCAAAACCATTATGCATGCTTTTGCAACATGATGTAGAATTTATCTTTGATAACTATTGTATAGAAGCTTTTGACAAGCTTAAAAGGCATTGGTGACAAAGACCAATTATAGTAACTCCAGTTGGAGTAGGCCATTTGAATTAATGTGTGATGCTAGTGACTTTGCAAAGAGGAGCAGTCCTAGGGCAAAGGTATGATAAGGTCTTTCATTCCATATATTATGCTAGCAAGACATTAATTGAAGCTCAAGTTAACTACACAGTCACAGAAAAGGAATTATTGGCTGTGGTCTTTGCATTTGAAAAATTCAGATCATACTTAGTTGGCACTAAAATTATTGTGTATACTGATCACTCTGCCATTAAGTATCTAATTTCAAAGAAGGATGCAAAGCCAAGGTTGATAAGGTGGATTTTACTCCTACAAGAATTTGATCTAGAAATTAGAGACAAGAAAGGAGTTGAAAATCAAGTAGCAGACCATTTATCAAGGATTGAAGGAGAATCACTTGGTACACAAGGAGAAGAAATCAAGGAAAGCTTTCCAGATAAGAAACTATTGGCAATCACAGTCAATGCAAAACATGAAACTGCATTTGCTATAAGCAATGCAGGAGCATCAAAAGCATCTGCACCATGGTTTCTTTGATATTGTAAATTTCCTTGCAAGCAAAGTAGTACCAAAGTGAGTATGACATATCAACAAAGGAGAAAGTTCTTCCACATGGTTAAGCAATACTATTGGGATGATCCATTCCTTTACAAGATGTGCCCCGATCAATTAATGAGGAAATGCATACGAAGAGGAGCAACAAGCGATTATGCATTGCCATTCTGCACCTTATGGAGGACACTTTGGAAGCACTAGGACAAAGACTAAGGTATTACACCAAGTTATTTTTGGCCTACTTTATTTAAAGATTCATATTTTATGGTCAAATCTTTGTGATAAATGTCAAAGAGCAGAAAATATCTCCGATAAGCATGAAATGCCTAGAACAAATATTTTAGAAATTGAATTATTTGATGTTTGGGGCATGGATTTTATGGGACCTTTTCCACCCTCTTTTGGCAAATTATATATCTTAGTAGCTTTGTTGATTATGTATCCAAATGGGTAGAGGCGTTAGCATTACCTAATAATGATGCTAAATCGGTGAGTAAATTTCTTCAAAGAAATATATTCTCTAGATTTGGAACTCCTAGAGCTATCATTAATGATGAAGGTTCACACTTTTGCAATAAAATCATAGAAAACCTTCTATCTAAGTATGGAGTTAAGCATAAGATAGCTACAGCCTACCATCCTCAAACTAGTGGACAAGCAGAATTATCCAATAGGGAAATTAAGAGAATGCTAGAAAAATGGTAAGTCCAAATAGGAAAGATTGGTCTTTACATTTGGATGATGCTTTATGGGCATATAGAACAGCATTCAAAACACCCTTAGGAATGTCCCCTTACAAATTAGTCTATGGAAAAGCATGCCATTTACCTGTAGAATTGGAAAACAAATCTTATTGGGCTATCAAGAAGCTCAATTTCAATTTGAACAAGGCAGGTAAAAAGAGACTGATAGAGCTTGATGAGTTAGAAGAAATTAGGCAAACCTCTTATGAGAATGCTGAAATCTACAAAGCTAAGACTAAGAAATGGCATGACAAGAAAATTCACAGAAGAGAATTGAAAGAAGGAGGACTAGTTCTGCTATACAACTCTAGGTTAAAGCTATTTCCTGGGAAATTAAGATCAAGGTGGTCAGGACCATTTAAGTTGATAAAGGTTTATCCACATGGAGCAGTAGACTTATTTGATAAAACCACAAATACTGTCTTCAAAGTAAATGGTCAGAGAGTTAAAGAGTACTATGGTGAACATGTGGTGAGAGACAAAATCACCACCCATTTGCAAAATCTCTAAGTGAAAAGAGGTAGTCAGGCTGACAAGACTCTTAAAACAAGCGCTTGATGGGAGGAAACCCATTGTTTTTAATTATTTTTGTGCAATTTTATGTTTTTAGTTGTTTTGCAGAAATGCAGGAAACTAATGCAGCTGCATCAAGTGCACCTGCATTGAAGGAAAATGTGCCCTGCATCAGAAATTTAAAAACTTGAAGAAAATTGGTTAAGTGTGAATCAAAAGGCTTCAGGAAGATCAAAGGGAGGTTATGCAAGAGTAATGACACATTGGTAGCCAAAGCAAGACACTTGGCATGATGCATGCGCAGCACGCAATGCTAACGGCTACCTAATTAATCCACTAACTTCCCTCTTCCTGAAACAATAAAGCCTTCATTGTTACCGTTACCCCTTCATTCGCAAAAACTCACCAATTTCTCTCATCTGAAACACAAACCTACCCTTCTCATTCTCAATCCAATTCATCTCCAAATCACACAAGCAATAAAAAACCTAGAATTTCAAAGCAATCACAATGGTGAAGAAACAATCAAAGACAAAATCATCGAGCAAGCGAGGCCGTAACCCTCGTAAGGAGAAAGAAAGCCATGCATGCAGGATCATCATCTTCAAGGAAAGGCAAAGCCAAAGAATCATCAATCAGAAATGATGATAATGTTCATCTATGGAACATGCATCTACTACCCGAGAGAGGGTATGATTTGAAGAAGGCTAGCCCATCATTCATGTCAACAGTGGCCAATCTCAATTGGGACCACTTCGTGCTACCAAGAGGAGGCTACATTGAAGACATAGTGAGAGAGTTCTATGCTGGAATCACACCACAAGAAGGAGCAGAACATTCCTACACTTCCATGGTGAGAGGTAAAATTGTGCATTTTCATGCCAAGAAATTAAATGAACATTATATGCTGAAATATAATGGGAATGATTTTGAGAATAGAGTGGCAAATGCCTTTAAGAAAGAAATGGAAGAAATTAGGAATAGGATTGCTATACCAGGGGCTGTTTGGGAGAAATTTACACCTAATGAGATCAAACTTAGAAGTAATTATTTGATAAATGCATTAGGTAATTGGCATTTGTTCATAGCCAATTCAATTCTGCCTACATCACATACATATGCTATGACCAAAGAGAGATTGATCTTGCTAGATACAATTCTCTCAGAGGGACATGTAGACATAGGTAGATTGATTGCTAGGGAAATTCTTGCATGTTCAAATAAGTCAAAGGGATTTCTGTTTTTCCCTTGTCTCATTACTGAACTTTGCATGAAAGAAGGAGTCCCTATAGCTGCTAATGAACAAAGGAAATTTCCCCCTGGTAATTTAAGTGCTGAAGTGAAGGAGAAATTAAGGAATGTAAGAGGCCCTGCACCTGCAATGCAAGAGCATTACATGCAGAAGCAGAGGGCAGTCTGGAAATTTCAGAATGATCAACATGATTGGCTTCAATTGGTGTTTGACAAGATCTTTGATCTTGTGGGCCAAGTGAATGCCCCTGAATTCCCAAGTTGGGTATTAAGATCTGAAGGTGAAGAAGAAGAGGAGAAAGAAGTTAATGAAGAAGGGAAAGGAAAGGAGAAGCTAGAGGAACCTAGCACCAAGAAGAAGGTGACTAAGAAGCAATTTAAAGTGCAGAAGAAGGTTGTGGTAGAACCTGTTGTGGAAGAATTATATGATTCTGAATCTGAAGCTGAGAGTGAGGAATTAAAAGAAATGGATAAGGAGTTAGAAGAAGAAGAAGAAGAGAGTGATGAGGAAATTGATGAAGAAGAAGAGGAACAGGCTAGAGGTGTGATCTTAGAGGAGATTGCTAGGCAGAAATATGCCAAACAAACTTCACCACAAGCCCAGAAAGAAACCCCTATCACTTCACCAGTAGCCAAAACACCCATCATCTCACCAAACCAAGAATCCTCCTCCATTCCCAAATCACCATTACCCTCCCTCAATGATCCACCAGTACTATCACCACCACAAACAACCCCTCCACCACCCTCTCCAAGAACTGAACCACAAGAAACAACTCACACACAACAACCAACCCCTGTTATGCCAACAGAACAACAAGTACCTTCTGACCCAAGCAACATAATTTCTAATGTTGTTTCTGCTCTTGAGAAAGAGTTTGTGCAGGAAAGAGAAGAAGAAGGACTCGACAAAGGAGATAAAATAGAAGAATCATCTGCACAGGAGCCTCTAGCTCAATCTGTTGCAATGCAGAGTGATGCACCTGCATCACTTGCTGCTGCATCACAACAGGCAACAACTGTGCATGATGAGGCAACAATCAAAATGGTTCTGGAAGAAATGGCAAAGCAGAAGAGGGAAGCAATGCACAATACTCAGAAGTTCTTCAAGCAACCTGCAGGAAGGCAGGCAAAATTAACACCAAAGAGGAAGAAATCGATGCGCTCAAAATCGATGCACTGCATCGGTTCTAAACAAATTCCCGCAACTACACCGTATAGGAGGTGCATCTCGCACCTCTGAAGCAACACCAAGCAAGCCCAAGGAGAAGAAGCAGAAGGTGAAGCACACTCCTCCATCCAGGCATAGCACCAGAATTAGGAGTGGAGCCAAGAAATGAGTATCACTTTACAAGTTTTCACATAAACTGCTATTTGCTTGCTGTGCTTGTTTCTGTCTATTTCCCTGGTTGTACTAATCCCTTTCCCCTATTTTTGAACAAATGTTTTGTATGTCTGAACAAATTTGCAGTGAGGGCACTGCAACCCCTTAAGTTTGGGGGGGATTTGCATGTTATGTTTAATTATGTTTGTTTTTATCTAATATGTTGTGTGTTTAATTAATATGTTTTAGATAGTAAATATATATGTTTTAAATAGTTTTTAGTTTGTTTAAATATTAGATGTACTTAACAAAGTAGTATCTAAATATTTTAGTAGAAAAGATCAGTTTTTCAAAAATATGGTGAAAACCCTATGGATGGAATTTTTTATGAAAAAAAAAAGAAAAAAAGAAGCCTTATTTCTTAGAAAAACCAAAATTATTTTTACTTCAACACTTCAAAACTGAGTTTGTGAAAAGAACCTTGCTATTTAAAGATCAATCTGATGCAAGGGGAATTTTTGGTAAGCTTAGGTCAAAACAAAGCTTTACTAAAAAGAAAGAAGAGCTTAAAGAATTAAGTTTGGGGGTGTTTTATGAAAACAAAGGTTGAATTTCAAAAGTGAAGAGTAAACAATGTAGAAAAAGAATACAAAAAGTGGACAAGCCATATCCTGAATCTTTTGAAACTATACCTGTGCCTAAGTACATGAATGCATCTGGAGGTCAAAGACCTGTGCCATGCAGGAATAAATGTATCCGGAGGATAGTTCAATAAATCGAACTGTGCAAAGTGCAAAGAAAAAATATATGCATCTGGAGGTCAAAGACTTGTGCCAAAGTGCATTTGCATCTGGAGGTCAGTGAGGAAGGTAATATGAGCTAGAAAAAAAAAACATCATCAATGCAGCTGCATCAATGTAAACTGCATTGAAGAAAAAAAAAAAACAAAATGCAGAAAAAAATCAATGCACAAAAACACTTCAAAGAAGTATTGCATCTGCTCAAAAGATCCACACAAAAAAATAGAAAAATGCATTGGCTCAAAAGCTTTGAAAAATTCAATCAAGTCCTTTGATTTTAAAACTCCCCAACACTTGAGAAAATTTTGTGAGTCTAAACTTTCTTTTGAAAAAATATTTTGGTGTGACCAAAGATGAACCAATCCTTTCAAAGGCTAGGAGGAAATTTTTCACTTAGTCTTGGAACCAATCTCAACTCAGTGGGTTCACACACACACAAAAAAGTTTAAATAGCTTTGGTAGTTTTGAAGAAATAAAGGCTCAAGAAAGATTGTCAAGAAATGAAGTTCATAGGGAATTCCTCATAAAAATCCAAAATCAAGCTGATCTATCTTCTAGAATTTTAGTTTTTAATAGTTTGTCTTTGTCATTACTTGAGGACAAGCAATGGTTTAAGTTTGGGGGTGTGATAACTCTATTTTATATAGAGTATTTCATATGTTTAAACTTAGTATTTGCTCTCTTTCAAGTAATAAATAAGAGTTTATATAGTATTTAGTGTGATATATGATATCTTGAGTGAATTGAATGGTTATAGTTAGTTATAGGCCATTTTGGATATATTGTGGTATGTTTGATGTTTTTGTTCAGTGCAGTCTCAAATGCTGTCTGCATCAATGCTCCTGCACTGATCCTGCATCAATTCTGCGCAACTTGATGAATAAGCAGCCTGTTTCATATGCATCCACATGCAATGTGATGACCTCCTGCCTGCTTCCTTGATGCCATCCAACAATGTATAGTAGGCGCCTACCATTCACACATAGCTATAGGCATAGCTTTGAAGAGTCACCAACATAGGGACACTTGTTTTAACACCATGGAACCGCCCTATGTAATCAAGTCAAAGATTTCAACATGGGATTAACTTCTGAAAAGCAAATACAGCTATGATCCACTCAAGATGACTTCAACATGAAGAAAGGAAGCACCTCACTTGAAGGCTATAAAAGGACCTCACATCTTCATTTGTAAATATATCACAATCCATAAGTTAGATCAAAATTTCAATATACATAGTTAGTTTTTATATTTTTAGAGGAAGAGGAAGGAATTCATAAATCCTCCTTTACTCATTTTCATAGTGTTTGTATAGTGCTAAGGAGTAATGCTAGTGCATTGCTAGAAGACTTCATACAAAGGTTTTCAACATTTGTAACTTTACTCTTGTTGTTTCTCTTTTGTGATTTCTATATATATAAACATGGTCTATTCAGTTTATATATATCTTGCAATGTCTCTTGTTAGCTAAACCTTTCTTAGTTGGAATGTTCTAATCATTTAATGAGCTTTTAAGTAAGTATGTTGCATGTATGTATGTTTGTACTTTAGTTCTTGCTTGATAATCTTTTCAAAACTTATTTTAAACTTGATCACTTAGAATAAGTAGATTTGTAAATGACCGGACATGGCTTACAATTAAGAACTCAAGAACTAATATGGGTGAGTGTTTTACATAAAGAAAACTTTGTGAAAACCATGCTAAGTCCTAGACATAGGATAGTATAGTCCATAGGATAATTGTGGGAACTTAAAATACAAGAGTGAATTCACTTAAGCAAATTGGATAATTGTTAGGAGGCAAGATTGGCACTAACACCCCTTTCTTTATTGCATAGAACAAGGATCATAAGAGCTGGTAATGATATCAAGAAAGTGACCGAAAGGCACATAGCTAATGCAATGAAGATTCAAGGTCAAACAGCATCACATACTGCATCATACACTTATAAGTAAATTTCTTGATAAAGACATTCCAACTAGCTTTTCTCTTTTTCACTATCAACATTCTTTTCTTTGTTTTCTAACTTAGTTGTGATCATCAACCAAAATCCAAAATTATTTTATTACTTTGTGACTTTACATTTTATTACTTTATATCATTTAAAAGTGAGTTTTTCAATCTCTGTGGGTTCGATCTTTTTACTACTTGTTTTTGGACAGTGTATACTTGCACTCATGTGTATGTGGCATTTCCACACACCAGGGGTGCTGTTGGGATCCAGATGTAAAAGCGCTGTCGTCCAATCATCTTCTTCATCGTCCTGCTGTTGGGGTTGTGGTTGACGTGGCTGGGTCTGAAATTGCTGGGACGGTTGTTGGAATTGCTGCGGGGAGACATGACGTGGCTGACGTGGCTGCTGATGGGCCTGAGGCTGGAATGGCTGCGGAGGAGAGTTTAAATCGAGGCTCGGCTGACCATATGAGGGCTGACCATATGAGGGCTGACCATATGGGTATGGCGGACAGTTGAAGGCAGGCTGCTCATAGTTGATTGGAGGCTGGAAGGCACCAGTGGTATCGGCGAAAGCACCTCCGTAGGTCGCATCCTCGCGGTGGATAAGGTAATTGATGAGGATGATGATGGCATAGATGGCCTTGCATGAGACAAACTATCCATTACTTGCTTCCCGAATTCTCATTGATTCTCGCGTTCTTGACTTTGCGCTCTGCATCTCCCGAATCTCCCGCTCATAGTTGCTCAATTTCTCGGTCAATACCGCAACCTCACTCGCTCTTGAGAGTGGGGACATGAGAGCGTCGAAGATTTGCATTGAAGAGGAATTTGACTGAAATTCGAACAATGGAATTTGGAAAAGAACGCCGGCCCATACCACCAGATCCTGGTAACCGACCTTTTCTTGCTGATGGACCAACAAGTTCTTTCCATTTTGCTAAGGCCAATCGAGCCTCCTCATCGGGATCAACCTCAGTCCCGCTACTCTCCTGTGTTTGCCGATACTCCTGCTGCCAATTATTGAATGCTTCCTGAATCATCCTTGGCCGCTCTTCAGGAAACTCACCGGTGTCCTCGCGCATATGAAGTTGCACGTGTATCTCCTAAGCAAAGTAGGTGGCCACCAAGAAAAGCCTCCTCAGTATATATATAGTATTAATTTATAATATTAGTATTTAATAAAATATAAAATTTGAAGAATTAAAAAGAAAGATATATAAAATATTACCAGGCGTTTAGCATGATCATATGAGCTGATAGAACCGCCCAGATTTAAGCAACCGCCATTCTCAGAAGCCCGATTCGCAGCAGCTCTCTTACATTTTTTTTTATAATCATCATGCGCCCATTTCAGTTGGAGTTGATCCCATATAGGCGGACCAATCCAATCTGAATGCTCTACTCCAGCTGGCTTGTCACGCTCTTCCCGCAGCATTTCAGAAAAACGGTGAGAAGCTCTTGAATTGAAGACTTTCTTAACTGCATGGTCATCCTTAGGTTTCCATGCGAATGTTGCCTGGTTGCACAAAATAAAATAACTTGTTAGAAAAAACAACTTAATGAATTCAAGAATTTGGAATAATTAAAAATTAATTAAATAGTAAAAAACTTACCCTAAATTGATTCCAAAATTTGAATCATGGATCTTTTTAACCTCCACCAATCAACCTGTGAAGTTGTGTAATTTGCCTTGATTATACTTGTTATCGCTTTGGACACAATCCTCCCGAGGATCAAACTCAGACATAAGAAAGAAAAATTAAAATGATATTAATTTAAAAGACAAATTTCAAATACAATTACAAATACAAAAATATATAATAAATACTTACCAGTTTCCAACAACCTCCACAACGATACGACCGTCATCCAAAATATCCACCACGTCGGTTTGCGCATCATACACGCGTGGCGGCGTATCTGGATCAGCAGGGGGTGCCATACTACCGGTTGGAGGCGGCACAGGTTCAACGCCCTGGAGCTCGTCTGATGATGGCATACGCACATAGTTGCCATGAACAAGTCGATATACTATCTTACGCTTACGGCCGTAAAGAAGTACATATCTTCTTTCCTTTATCCTGAGGCGGCACGGGTGGGTCCTCATCATGTGGTGAGTCACTATTTCGTAACGATGCCATAACTATTCTGTAGCTATAAAAAAAAGTTAATAACATATATAAATGATGAATATATAACATAGGCAAATATATATCAAGACTGATAAATATAAATATTATTTGACAACAAATAATATTGAACTTTGAATAACATAGGCAAATATATATCAAGTCTGATAAATATAAATATTACAAACCAACAAATTATTTAAATAAGATAACATGACATTAATTAATTAGAATCCCATTCTTTCTCAAAATCACCATCATCATCGATAAGTCAACTCCGATACACCGACGTGATCGATCGCGTCCTCATGATCTCAGATCTTCGCCTCTTCATTAACTTCATCGCCAGCGTTGGACTCATCACGTAAACGAGTAATGATCTCAACTTCAATCACTTCATTTACATTGGACATTTCTTCTCGATCGATATGGCACATCTTCCACTGTGTCATTTGTCTCGATGTAACCTCTTGGTTTTGTCTTAATTGCGACACACCAACCACGCCGATCAGTCCGTGTTGATGGATAAGAGACATAGTAGACTTGTCTCACATTTTGTGCAATCACAAAAGGATCGTACAGTCGATATCTACCACTCATTTTAATGTCCACTTTGTATTTGTCTTTGGGTTAAACTTTGTTCCTCGAGGGACGGATCAAACCAATTACATTAAAAAACGATTATCTTTTGATGATAATCAAGATAAGGGTATGCAAGTTCATAAATGTGTTCAACAATACCATAGAAATCATCTTCGCCTCTCCCAGTGTCACCCTTCATGCAAACTCCACTATTCACTGTTTCTCTACCTTCCATTCCATTTGTTAGTGTGAAATTTGTAACCATTCACAAAGTATGTGTGCCATTCTTTAACACATCTTCGAGGACCATCGATAAGTTTCTCGTGTGTTGGTTGGTAGGAGTTGGCGGAAGGGAATACATATGCCGCTTAAACCACATTGGAAAATGCGCATGAATATGAAAGCGCACGATTGTTCTTCACTTACTCCTCCGATGTCAAAAACTCCCTAATGAGAAATTAACAATTGTTACACACAGCAGATTTCCTTAATTTATAAAGAAATTAAGATAACTAGCTAGCTAGGTTGAGAAAGACATACTCAATGAATGGTTGGACCTCAAGCATGCAGTTTATCAAGACATGAACATGGGCTGAGTTTAACTCTTCTTCATTAGCTTGATGAATTGACTCTTTTCGCACGGACGGCGGGGAGACAAAAAAGACAGACAAAGCTAAACGATGTCTTGGTGGTTCAATGTTGATTTCATTTCGACTACTTGTAGGAGCCAAATCATTGTTGAAATAATATGAACAAAAATGAGTTGTTTCACGATGCAAGTAAGACGAACATATCGATCCTTCAACTCTAGCTTTATTTTTGACTCGATCTTTTGAATCACCCATGAACCTATAGAAAATTATATGTTAATAATAATGTGTTGAAATTGTAGTAAACTTCTTTCATATGTATATTAACTGACCTTTCAAACGGATACATCCATCCAGTATTGGACAGTCCACCAAGTTTAGCTTCAGTTGCGAGATGAACAAAGAACATGCTCCATAGAATCAAAGAAACCAGGGGGAAAATTCTCTCCAACTTGCATAAGATAAGTGGGATGTCTTGTTCCATTTTTGTCAGATCATCCGCTTTAAGCGTTGCAGAACACAAATTCTTAAAGTATTGACTTATTTCAATGAGCGGATTCAAAACATGTGTTGGCAACGAACTAAAAGCGATAGGAAGTAAGCACTCCATGAAGACATGACCGCTCTTCATCCCATGCAACCTCCCATTATCCACATCCGCACATCTTGCTAAATTGGAAGAATAACCGTCAGCATTTTCAATCGCTTTATCCACCGATAAACTTCTTTCGCTTGTTCGGTAGATAAAGTATAATTGGCTTTGGGTTTCAACGTCCTAGTACCTGCTCAACCAACGACAAATCCTTTCGCTCGCAAAGAATAATGATCCACGCCCTTCCTAGCCTTCTCATTGTCTTTTGTTTTACCTTTTACATTCATAACAAGATGTTAAATATGTTATCAAAAAATTCTTTTCAATGTGCATGACATCCAGATTGTGTCTCAAGAGATTATCTTTCCAATATGGAAGTTCCCAAAAATATTCTTTTTGTCCAATTATGCCATACTCCATAACCATCCGGACGAGAAACAACACCGCAACGACTTCTCACCGGAGGGATATCCTTGACACTGCTCCAAACTTCTTCGTGTCACCACGGGAGGTTCACTGTTTCAATACTTCCTTGATGAATGCATATTTTGACCTTCTAAATGGATGATCGCTAGGTAAAACCTACGGTGTGAGTCAAAGCATGATGTTTTTCCTCCATATTTAAGAGTAAAAGCTCTTGTGTCAACCATGCAAATCGGACACGCCATCTTACCATGTGTCCCCCATCCTGACAACATTCCATAGGCAAGGAAGTCATTGATGGTCCACATCAAAGCCGCCCTCATGAGAAAATTTTGTTTGCATGCTGCATCATAAGTTAAAACACCATGCCACAACCTTTTTAGGTAATCGATCAAAGGTTGCAAATATATGTCAATACCAGCTGTTGGATTGTGTGGTCCTGGAATAATGGCATTTAAGAACATGTATGGTTTAGACATACACATTTCTGGAGGAAGGTTGTACGGGGTAACAATAACTGGCCAACAAGAATACGGTGATGCCGATGCTTGAATATACGGTGTGAAACCATCGAGCATAAACCAAGGCGCGAACATTGCGTGGATCACTAGCAAAATCGGATGAACACGATCGAAATGCTTCCAAGCTTCACCATCGGATGGGTGGCGTAATTCACCGAATTGTTTCTATTTTCATAGTGCCATGACATTTTACCCGCAGCTCCTTTGAAGTAAACATCCTCTCGTAGCCTTGGTATAAGAGGCGGATAGAACATTGCTTTCCATGGAACCGGTTTGCCTCTGCTCGTCCCTTTCCTCGCTGCACGGTGGCGTGGCTCTCCACACAACTTGCATTCCGACAACTCTCCATCATTTATCCCAAACTCATTGCTATAATATAGCATGCAACCCGACACACAACAATCAATTCTCTTAGATTTTAAGCCAAGCTTCGACACCAGTCTTTTAGCATCATAATAACTCACAAGCAAAAGTCCTCTAATGGGGTTGCATCCAACATCATTTTTGTCATATATTCCATGCACAATTCAGCAACATTAAATTGAGACTTGAGACCCAACAACCGAACACACATTGATAATTTAGATTCGTTAGATCCTTCAAATAATGGTTGATTTGTCTCACTCAAAAACATATAAAACCTCTGAGCTTCTTCATTCTAACTTCTTCAAAGATCATATTGTGGTTCCTCAAAATCCAAATTTACACCGATAGCATCACGTATCATCCCTCGAACAACATCAAACGGTGATTTCCCATAGTCGATGAGCCAACACCTTCTACGATCGGACTTGAAGTGCCACCTTCTACTTCTTGGACAGAACAATATCAACCTGATGAACATTAATTATATTGGCACGAGAAACTCCACCGCTACTCTACCTCGCCATGACGAGTCCATATCCAGTAATTTGGCTTAAATCCATTGTTGTACAAATGAAGTCGAATGTCACCTTCATTTTTTATGGATCGAAAGATACATTTTGAACAGGGACATCTAATTCCACCTTGTTGCTCAAATTCTTTTTGACACTTAGCTAAAAGAACAAACTCTTCAACTCCTTCAACAAAACGTCGCTTCAACCCGCTCTTCCAGGATATAATCGATCATACATCCAACTACGATCCATTTTTTGTGGATGTCCTAAATAAATTTATTACAACATATATGTCTATCGTAACAATAGACATTTTCATTTTTAATATTATAGCTACTATTATCTTTGTAGACTAACAAAAATTTAAATAAACTATCAACTATTATATTATATTTTACTATGACCCTAATTATTTCAATTCATTAAATCAAATAACAATAATAAACAATAAATGAAACAAATATTAACAAATAACTAATCTAAATATTATACAAAATAATATTTACTATCACATATCTTCTTATTTATTTTTTTAAATAAACATAAACAGATTTTCAATTAAAATTCAAAATAAATTAATAATTTCAAAATATCTATTTAACTAACTAATATTAACTATATTAATAGTGATTTTAAATCTAATTATTTAACTAATACAAAATAATATTTATTAATAAACATAAACAGTTTTCAATTAAAATTAAAAATAAATTAATAATTTCAAAAATATCTATTTAACTAACTAATATTAACTATATTAATAGTGATTTTAAATCTAATTATTTAACTAATACAAAATAATATTTATTAATAAACATAAACAGCTTTTCAATTAAAATTAAAAATAAATTAATAATTTCAAAAATATCTATTTAACTAACTAATATTAACTATATTAATAGTGATTTTAAATCTAATTATTTAACTAATACAAAATAATATTTACTATCACATATCTTCTTATTTATTTTTTTAAATAAACATAAACAGTTTTCAATTAAAATTAAAAATAATTTAATAATTTCGAAAATATCTATTTAACTAACTAATATTAACTATATTGATAGTGATTTCAAACTAATACAAAATAATATTTACTAATTATTTTAAACTAATTATTTAACTAATACAAAATAATATTTACTATCACATATTATCATATTTATTTTTTTAAATAAACATAAACAGTTTTCAATCTAATTATTTAACTAATACTAAATCAAATAATAATTACAATTAATAAACTAACTAATAATATTTAACTAACTAATATTAACTATATTAATAATAATAATTTCGAAATATCTATTTAACTAACTAATAATATTTACTATTAATGCAAAATTTTAAGTTTACATTTAACTAAAGTAACATTTTCTGTATTACCAAATCAAAAAACAGTTTTTAACTAAATAATAATAATAATAATTATAAGTTCATTACTAACCGGTATGCCGAGAAGTCTCTGACTTAATGTTAGTATCTTCGAACAAATTCAACCAAATTGCAGATAACTCTCCAACTTTCCCCCAAATTCAAGCAATACCTAAACAAATAATATCAAAATTAGTAACTAATAACTCATATTAAAAAATAGTTGCACATATAAATTACATTACATATACAAACCACAACCACAACATACCTTCAGTAAAATCAGAACCAAAACAAAGAGAACAGAGGAGGAAGATGGAAACAACGAGAGAGATGACGACGGCAAAGTGGAGAGAACGGCGGAGGAAGATGGAAACTTGGTGGAGAGAACAAGGAGAAGAGAGATGGAGACGTGCTAAGTATGAAAGAAGAGAGAATTGGAGAAGAAGAGAGAATTGAGAGAAGAATTGAAGAGAGAATGGGAGAATGAGAAAAAAAACGGATGAAATGCATAAGTAGGCATTTTAAAGACCGTTGGGATTACCGGCGGAAAAATTATAGCCGTTGACATTACCGGCGGAATTTGAAATTAATTTTTTTATTAAATATTCGAATAATAAATTACCGCGATCACACATTATTCTTGCGTGAATTTGAAATTAATTTTTTTATTAAATATTCGAATAATAAATTACGCATGATCATTCATTATTACTGAAATTTACGATTACGGCGGCCCATATATTACCGCGCGCCCATACAATTACCGCGCCCATACAATTACCGCGCCCCTTTAAAAAATTAAAAAATAACGGATATATTTCAAAAATCCCACCGGTAATAGACAAGAACCCGCGGTAGAAGTTACCGCGCAAGAAATTAATCCACGGAAAACACCTAAAATCCACAGAATTACTGAAAGGATAAAATCCGCTGAAAACTTTCTAAAGCCGCTTGTAATTTATCAAGTGGATACAATCCGCCGGAAAGTTCGCGCCGGTATTTGACATAATTCTTGTAGTGTTTAGTTCATCAACAATGGATGAAACAAATAAACCCATATTTCATCACTCAATGGGTTTCATTTGTTCTTTTGCTTATGTTTTTCTTATTGCATTTCAATGGATGGAACAATTAAACCTAGATGTTTGGTTACTGGATAAAACAAAAGGAGGGGATTTAAAATCCCTAAATCCTCAAAACACACTAAGAGAGGAAAAGGAGGTGGGGAGAAGAAAGAGATTATGAGGAGATAAAGAAGAGATAGGGTGAAATTAGGGAGAAGTGGTGAATTGCGATTGAGAGAGATTTTCGGACTGAGATTTTAGAGAGATATTGAAATGGGGAGAAGATTTCTGAAGACGTTATTGATGGTTGTGGTGTGGGTGAGAGAGAGAAGAGAGTGGTTGTGGTGGTGGTGGTATGGTGGTTTTGGTGTGGGTGAGAGAGATAAGAGAGGTGGTGGTGGTGTGGTGGTGTGGGTGAGAGAGGGAGAGAAGAGAATGGAGAAGAAAGGGAATAAAAAAATGAAAACTTAAAAATAATGACAAGTCACCAATAAAAAAATAAAAAATAAAAAATAAAATAAAATGACAAGTCAGACTTCTGTTAGCCACGTCAGTGTTTTTTGTAACGTTGGTTAACAAAAGGGCCTAAATCAAAAATCTGTATTTTGCAAGAAATTTTTTTAATTTTTTTTTACAGGGTGCTAAATCAAAATACGCTATATTTAAGGCCCCAAACATATTTAAGCCAAAATCGACAACAAAATAATGGGAAGAATGTGGTGCTCTCGAAAAAAAGGACCGAGTTTACAAGACTCTCTTAGTTTGTTGAAAATCATTTGGCTCTAGCTAATTAGTTAAAGAGTGTGCAGCTGGAAGGTAGAATGGTAGATGAGCTACTTCGGTGGTCCTTAATTTCCTGCAGATGAAGATGCACAGCTAACTTAATTAGTTTAGGAACAAACAAACGAGGAGCAGATTTTATTTTAATTAATTTCCTGCATGGGAAGGTATGCCTCATTGCTCGGCATTTCGTGGAACACACCGCTCGCTGGCGGACAATACAACGGTGGCATTTGAGAAGATTGTCCCCTAGGTCGCCCGGAATGGTGTCTCCTCGCTCGCTGGGGGACATCCCTGATTTCTCCATCATGATAGTCATCAAACTCTTCGTGACGAGTCCCGTGATCCGCTTCGATCGTCGAATCGGGCGACTCCCGTGAAGAATACCGTAGCGAGCGACCTGATTCAGGACGGTAGCTGGAATCTCCATATCCATAATCATCAGAGGGGAACGTCTGCGTCACGCGACGCTCGCCGGCGACTCGCGCGCCTTGTTCGTCGTGCCGGGGATCGGTGGGAAGTACTTCCTATGCTAGGGACGCTCTCCGAGAGGCGCGCCGGTGTCTTCGCTGGCGTTTCCATTGGCCGCCGGCGGCGACTGAATCGACCTCTTCGTGACGAGAGATCAACTCGCCTCGGTTTGCAATAAGTCGGGTTCTTGTTTTGCGCGAGACTTGAAGGATGGTTTGAGTGGTATGCTCGCAAAGGCTCTGCAATCCTGCCTCGGCCACTTCGGCGGTATCGGTTGATGAGCGTGCCGTTGTACCGTTTCTAGGATCGGTCCTCGGCGCCTCTACACCGAGGGCTCTTGGCGTGGGTTTCCTTGCGATCCATGCTCGGTTGCGTGTACGCCCGGGTATATCTTGAGAGCATTCGCCCGGGTCAAGTCGTGACGATGCCCGCTCGGCGCGGTTTTCGCGGGAGCCATAGTCGGTAGGATAGCGCTCGGGCCTCCCACCGTGGTCGCCAATTGATCGTACCTTGACCAATGAAGTGTTGAAGTTCTTTGTCCGTAGATTAGGCGGTCGTTGAATAGGAGAAAGGACCGCCTTGGCTTCACGCTGAGCACCTCGGGTTACTCGCAAAGACACTCCGACGATCAAGTAAGTGGTCGCCGCGGCGATAACACAAGGTAAGAGAACGTGCACGATGCCATGTGCGAATGGCGATTTATACTATTGGGATGGAGCATCTCGGCCAAAATATGTGCAACGCGCCAGAGCGAAGTTTGGCTTTGCAAGGCTCACCGGTTTGGGCCGCTTGGGCCATTTCTCGTATGTTGGGCGCTGGTCCTTTTCGTTGGCACCTCTTGGTGTTGTTGATACACCCTAGAACATAAACCCATATTTCATCACTCAATGGGTTTCATTTGTTCTTTTGCTTATGTTTTTCTTGTTACATTTCAATGGATGGAACAATTAAACCTAGATGTTTGGTTACCGGATAAAACAAAAGGAGGGGATTTAAAATCCCTAAATCCTCAAACTACACACTAAGAGAGGAAAAGGAGGTGGGGAGAAGAGAGAGATTATGAGGAGATAAAGAAGAGATAGGGTGAAATTAAGGAGAAGTGGTGAATTGCAATTGAGAGAGATTTTCGGACGGAGATTTTAGAGAGATATTGAAATGGGGAGAAGATTTCTGAAGACGTTATTGATGGTTGTGGTGTGGGTGAGAGAGAGAAGAGAGTGGTTGTGGTGGTGGTGGTATGATGGTTTTGGTGAGGGTGAGAGAGAGAAGAGAGGTGGTACTGGTGGTGGTGTGGGTGAGAGAGGGAGAGAAGAGAATGGAGAAGAAAGGGAATAAAAAAATGAAACTAAAAAATAATGACAAGTCACCAATAAAAAAATAAAAATGACAAGTCAGACTTCTGTTAGCCACGTCAGCGTTTTTTGTAACGTTGGTTAACAGAAGGGCCTAAATCAAAAATCTGTATTTTGCAAGAAATATTTTTAAAAAAAAAAATTTGCACGGGTGCTAAATCAAAACACGCTATATTTACAGAGACCTCAAACATATTTAAACCAAAATCGACAACAAAATAATGGGAGAGAATGTGGAGTGGTGCTCTCGATAAAAAGGACTGAGTTTAAATCCATAAGATAGAATGGTAGATGAGCTACTTCGGTGGTCCTTAATTTCCTGCAGATGAAGATGCACAGCTAACTTAATTAGTTTGAGGAACAAACAAACGAGGAGCAGATTTTATTTTAATTAATTTCCATAAGATATAACGCCAAACACTCAAATCTCCCCAAAAAAAAAAAAAAAAAAAAAAATGTTGCAGTCGTTTTCAGTTAGTTGCTCCAATTACGCTTCAACGACGGTGTTTTCTATCCCATCATCACTGCTCAATACTACGTCGTTTAACCTCACCAGCCAATCTTCCAATTTCCGGTTTCCTCGGCAGCCGCTCAATCCGCCGCACTCGATCAATTCTCCCGGTGAGTGCTGGCGCCTCTTTACCGCTCTTCGGTCTCAACGGCGACCGTGGATACTCGTAATTTCCCCACTCAACCCTTGTTTATGCTTCATTGTTAGTTAATTATTTTCCTTCTGATGTTGATTGTTCAAGTTCAGTGCTTCAAATTGGGGCTCCATTTTTCGCAGATATACAATTTTTAATTATCTCGTTGCCTTTCCATGGCATATATTCAATTTACATTCAAGCTTCTGTCTTTACAATTTATTATATTTATTAGTTTTTTGTTAGGGAAAAATGTTCTGTATATTGTACCAGACTTGGATGCAATAATTTTATATTGTTTTACTTTGTGTTTTAGCTTTCATTTGCTTCTGTTATAGAAATGTTTGACAGTATTGCAGTGCTTATTGTTCACGACCGCGCCGAACCTCTCTTAGACACCGCGGCATCCAGAACAAACGCCGGGGGACTAAGAAAGTCACTCATACACGGCCCAGTCTTCAGTAGTCGGTCCCCACTCTAAGCCTAGGCATCTTCCTGTAACTGTCATCTTTATTATGTAACTGAATTCTTAATTATGTAACGGCTGCCAATTATTAGCCATGAATGCTTGTAATGCTATATATTTCGCCCAGAGAGGCTAATGAAGGGTTGAACAATTTTCCTATCTACGCGAGATTGTCACACTGTGTTCTAGCTAATTCTACTCTCAGAAATAGTTGAGAACATTGGCGCCCACCGTGGGGCCTGGTAAAATTTTCCCACGTCCCACTACCAAATTCTAGACTGATTCATTGTCACTAGCATTATGGTGACCACGAGAAATGTGAACAATGGCGGTGCTTCATCTAGCTCTGGGGATCCCAGGATTGAGCAGTTGCTTGCGGCTGTTCAAACACTGCAAGCCCAGAACGCAGACCAAGCCCGTCAGAATGAAGAGCAAGCTACACGTGCTCAGGCTTTGGAAGCAAGGAAGTGCGTTGCAAACAGCCCAACCATCGAATGAGACACTTCGCCCAGGTGATCGATGCCACTAGAACACCTTTGCGAGCGTTTCAGCCTTTTTCCGCTGCTATCCAGGCTGCTCAGCTTCCCCCACGCTTCAGAGAGCCATCCATTGCCACATATGATGGCACCGGAGATCCCCTTAGTCATGTAGACGCGTTCCAAACGCAGATGATGATCAGTGGAGGAACCGACGCCATTAGTTGCAAAATGTTCGCCGGGACCTTAGCTGATGTCGCTTTGAAATGGTTCAAGGGGCTACCAAGGGGCTCGATAGCGAGTTTTGAAGACTTGGCTAGCCGTTTCATACAACAATTCTCGGCAAATAAGAAAAAGCGAATGCTAGCCGAGGACATGTTTGATGTACGCCAAGAGCCGGGAGAGTCTTTGAAGGCCTACTTGGAGCGTTTCAACAAGTCAACGGTCTTAGTAGATGATCCTGACGAGAGATTTTTTGTGAAAGCATTTATGAAGGGTATTCGCAACGGAACCTTTAGTGAAGCCCTTTCCCTGTGGAAACCCCGGACTATGGACGAGATTAGAGTCCGGGCGGAGAAACACATTGATGCAGATGATATTGCCCTCGGGAAGGATGAAAAAGACATGCAAGCACCGCCGAGGCGTGTGATTTCACCGAGACGTTCCCCACCCGCCCGGCATGCACCCTATGACCGGCGTGACAGAGGAGCACAGGCAAAATCAAAGGGACGACGCACTCGTCCTCCAAACGCAGACTTGGCTTTCACACCTTTGAAAGCAAGGCCGTCGGTGATTCTTGACGAAGGACTACATGATGGGTCGATTCGCCGGCCGTCTCCTTTTGTTGGTGTAATGGGTAAGAGTGCAGGATCTTATTGCAGGTATCACCGGACGGAGGGACATGATACAGACAATTGCTGGACTCTCAAACAACAAATTGAGCAGCTCATCCAGCGCGGTCAGCTTAAAAAGTATGTCAAGGCAGGTGATGAAGGGAAGCCGAAGGCAGTAGCCCCTCCAAAGCCGGCGGCCCAGCAATCAAATGCACAAGCCAAGCGGGGCGAAAGAGGTAAACGCGGCGAGCATGAGACAGCCGACAAAGGAAGAGTCAACACGATATCGGGAGGATTTTCTGGCGGGGGAGCCACATCCTCTTCCCGAAGAAGATATGCAAGATCTATTCTATCGGTTTCCTCCGCGGAAACCACTTATGCTGTAACTGATGCAGAATATCCTGCAATTTCTTTTGATGCGCAGGATTTCGAGGGTGTGCGGCCTCACTCAGATGATCCCATTGTAATTTCTGTCACCACCAGCGGTTATTCAATAGCTCGGGTGCTGGTAGATGGAGGTAGCTCAGCTAACGTTATGTACTGGTCGTGCTTTGAAGGTTTAAATTTGCCGGTGGAGGCATTAAAGAGTTATCCTGGAACTTTGGTGGGATTTTCTGGTGAACAGGTTGAGGTCCGCGGCTATATGGACTTAAGAACAACCTTCGGCGAAGAGGAGTCGGCGAAAACTGTAACTTTGAGATACATGATCGTTGATGCAGATTCGTCGTACAACATAATAGTGGGAAGACCGACACTTAATGCTTTGATGGCAGTAGTATCGTATCCCCATTTGTGTTTGAAGTATCCTCTTCCTAATGGCAAGGTAGGTGTAGTAAGGGGCGACCAAATTGTTGCAAGAAAGTGTTATGCAGAGAGTGCGAAGGTGAAAACGGTTCAAAGGAAGGCTGGGCAAGGAGTTAGTTCCAACTGCAGTTTTCTAGACCTCGATCCACGGTTATATGACCCGGCAAAAGAAGAGCAAAGGTTAAAACCGGTGGATACTCTGAAGGAGGTCGTGATAGGACCGGCACAGCATCAGAAGACAAGAATTGGCACCAGTCTGACTCCCGAACTTGAGGATCAGTTAATTAAATTTCTCTCCGGTCATACTCACGTATTCGCATGGTCCCCTCAGGACATGCCAGGTATTGATCCTAACTTCATCTGTCATCGGTTATCACTAAATCCATCTATAACACCTGTAGCCCAGAGAAAGAGGAAGCAAGGCGGTGAAAAATCTGAAGCTATACAGGAGGAAACAAAGAAGTTAGTAGATGCACGATTCATAAAGGAGGTCAAGTATCCAACGTGGTTAGCCAACCCCGTGATGGTAAAGAAGTCTAACGGGAAATGGCGAATGTGTGTAGACTACACGGATCTCAACAAAGCATGTCCTAAAGATCCTTATCCTTTGCCGAGTATTGATGGTTTGGTGGACGGAGCTTCTGGTTATAAGCTCCTGAGCTTCATGGATGCATACTCCGGTTACAATCAAATCAAAATGAGCCCGGAGGATGAAGAGAAGACGGCATTCATGACTAACAGGTATAACTATTGTTACCGCGTAATGCCTTTTGGACTGAAAAATGCAGGTGCTACATATCAGCGTTTAATGGACAGAGTATTTGAGGCGGAAATTGGGAAATCCATTGAAGTATATGTAGATGATATGGTGGTCAAGTCAACGACCGAGGAGTCTCACCTGACGAACCTCCAAAAAGCTTTTCTACTGCTGGAAAAGCATGAGTTGCGTTTAAATCCTGACAAGTGTTCTTTCGGAGTTCAAGCAGGTGAATTCCTAGGTTACGTGTTGACTCGCAGAGGGATAGAGGCTAATCCAGCAAAGTGCCGAGCTATCAGAGAAGCCCGAAGCCCAACAAATGCCAAAGAGGTCCAGATCTTAGCAGGCCGAATAGTAGCACTTTCAAGATTCCTCGGTCAAGCAGCTGATAAGATACGACCTATGTTCCAACTGTTAAGGAAGAATGCGCAGTTCCAATGGTCAGCAGAGTGTGAAGAAGCGTTGGAGGTGGTAAAAGCATACTTGGCCGCGCCACCAATCTTAACCCCCCTACACCAGGGGCTGTTTTGTTGTTGTATTTGTCTGTCACAGAACACGCAGGAAGTGCAGTTTTAGTTGAAGAAAGAGTCAAAGAACAATGTCCCATTTATTATGTTAGCCGAATGTGGAGGGGTCCTGAACAACGGTATCAGAAGATTGAGAAGGCAGCCTATGCAGTCACTCTGGCGGCCAGGAAACTTCGGCAGTACTTCATGAGTCACTCAATAATTGTCAAGACAGATTTGCCTATCCGTCAAATACTTTCCAAGCCAGATATTGCTGGAAGAATGGTGGCATGGTCGGTTGAGTTGTCGGAATATGATATCAAGTACCAGCCCAGAGGACCAATTAAGGCGCAAGCTTTAGCAGATTTTGTAGTGGAAATCGCAGGAGAACAGCCGACGGTTAAAGCCCATTCCGAATATTGTTGGACTCTATCAGTGGATGGGTCGTCTAATTTGAGAGGCAGTGGAGCCGGGGTCACGTTGGAGGGACCTGACAATGTGCTTATAGAACAGTCGCTTCGGTTCGGTTTCAAGGCCAGCAACAACCAAGCAGAATACGAGGCCTTAATTGCTGGCATGAACTTGGCGGTAGACATCGGAGTAAAACACCTTAAAGTTCGTAGCGATTCTCTTCTAGTCACCGGTCAGGTCACAGGGGCATTCAGCACCAAAGACGAGCTACTTACCAAATATTTGTCTAAGGTACAAGAGCTAAAACTCAAATTTGTTTCTTTTGAACTAACGCATGTTCCTAGAGAGCAAAATAGCAGGGCCGACATATTGGCAAAGCTAGCAAGTACTAAAAAACCTGGCAATAACCATTCAGTAATACAAGAAATGATAACCCAACCCAGCATCAATCAAATCCAAGTCTTCGTGACAGAGATTGACCCTGATTGCTAGATGACCAAGATTCTTGCTTATCTGCAGGGTGAAGAACTGAATGTGCCGGATGACGAGAAAAGAAAGCTGGTGAAAGCAGCTACCAACTACACCCTGATTGAGTCTGAACTATACAAAAGAGGTTTCACCATGCCGCTCCTTAAATGTGTTCCCAACAACAAAGCACAAGAAATACTCAAGGAGGTGCATGAAGGAGTGTGCAGCAGCCATGTTGGAGGTCAGGCCTTAGCGTCAAAAATAGTGCGTGCAGGATACTATTGGCCCACAATGAAGAAAGATGCGGTTGACTATGTCCGCAGATGCCACAAATGTCAGATGCATGCAAAAATTCCTAAGGCCCCACCAACCAACTTACAGTCAGTTTCTTCGGCTTGGCCGTTCGCTGTATGGGGTGTTGACATTCTTGGTCCATTTCCACCTGCGCCGGGTCAGCTGAAATTCCTGTTGGTAGCCGTCGACTACTTTACAAAATGGATAGAGGCCGAGCCAGTAGCCACCATATCAGCAGAAAGGGTGAAAAAGTTCTACTGGAAGAGGTTAATATGCCGGTTTGGGATTCCTGCAACCATAGTGACTGACAACGGAACACAATTTGCTTCAGAATCAGTTGCTGCATTATGTAAAACCTGGAACATCTACCAAGCTTTTACCTCGGTAGAACATCCTCAAACCAATGGGCAGGCCGAGGCAGCAAACAAGGTAGTATTGGCAGGTCTGAAGAAGAGATTGGAAGATTCCAAAGGAAACTGGGCCGAGGAGTTGCCTTTAGTATTATGGTCTTACAACACTACACCGCAGTCTTCAACAGGGGAAACTCCTTTCCGACTGACGTATGGTAGTGATGCGCTCATTCCTGTGGAAATATTGGAACCCAGTCCAAGGAGAATATTGACCACGACAGTGCCGGATTCAACAGCACTTCGTGCAAATTTAGATCTACTTGAAGAAACCCGAGAAATAGCAAAGGTTAAGGAAGAAGCGGCCAAACAAAGAGCAGCCAGAAGATACAACTCCAAAGTGAAGAAAAGAACGTTCAAGGAAGGTGACCTGGTTTTGCGCCGAACAGCAAGAGTAGGGGCTGTGGGTAAATTATCTCCCAATTGGGAGGGTCCGTTCAGAATCAAAGCCGTGGTCGGCCAAGGTGCATTCAAACTGGAAAAACTCAACGGGGGAAATATCCCCAGGTCATGGAACGCTACCAACCTTCGGTTCTATTATAGCTGAGGATGAAAGAACCTTCGGTCTTCCCAACAGGGCCGAGGATGAAAAACCGATTCTCTGTTTTTTGTATCAATAAATGTATTTTTTGTAGGAAGCCTATAGCTTCCCAAATGTACTGTTACTTATTGAATAAAGGGAATCGAAGATTACAAATACGTTTGAAGTGCCAAGTTTATTTGCAATAAAATTTATACAAGCAATACGTGAATGCGTCTGAAAAACAAAGTCCCGAAACGGCAAGGACCGAGTAGTTGGCTCGATGTTGACCCCGGGCACCGAAGATAAAAGGACCTGCCAAGTTTGGTCCGGACTGACGAGTTCGCGAACCTCTTGGAGGCACTTCACATGACCATGAAGTGGTTAGCTGAAAAGTTAGCCGCGGAGACATGCGAAGAAACCCTCTTTGTATAGCAACACACCGACCATGACTCGCTGAAAAGCAAGTTGAGGGATCGCGTTTGCTTAAGAAATCAACGAGTTTCTGGCAAAGAGGACCAAAAACAAGACCGCAGTAGATGCGAGAGCATCCCGCGGCATAAACCGGACGATCTTTCACGAAACCTCCTCCTCTCATAATAGAGGAAGAGAAGCATAAACCCAACGATGCAAGTCGTGTGGAAGAAAAATAAAAAATAAAACCGAGGAGCGCAATAGAAACAAGTCGCGATGTGTTTCATAATATAGGCGAACAGGTTCATTGAACAAAGTTATGAAGAGCTCCAGAGTTATCGAAATAGAAGGCAGAAGTAATCAAAATAAAAGGTAAAATACCGAAATACAAAGCGTCAAAATATTCAACAAAATATCCAAATTACAAACTGCAGGTCACCAAAGTACAAGTAAAAACAAATTAAGCATGAGGACCCTCGGAATGAGTTTTCTCAGAATCATCAGCCCCCTCCCCATCACCAACTGCCGGAGTTCCACCTGCCGGGTTCTCATTTGCCGGGGTCCCCTCTGGCGACAAACCGTTCAACACTTGATCCAACCCATCCAAGGTCCAAGAGGTAGTAGCATTGTTTCCTCCGGCACCATCAGCACGTGGCGAGGTTTGGTCACCAAGAATGGGAGCCATGATTTGACCGTCAATCACAACATTATCGGGGTCGAATAATTGAGGATCTAGAGCAGGGAAATGCACTCGTGCTTGGTCGAGAGCTAAGTAAAACCCGCGGTCAAATTCTGTCACCACTTGAGAAGCATAGTCAGCGGCTTCCTCCTTCACTTTCTTCATATCATTGTACGCCGCAATCAGTTTTTCCTTGCAGCCAGATAACTCCTGCTCTTTAACCTTGGCATCCTTTTCCAATCGCTCGACGGCCTCAGACAAGCTCTTCATTTTTAGATCCGCCACCCTTTTGTTGTGCTCATACTTTTTCAAATCTTCCTCCAGAGACTTTTTCTCTTGCTGACAGGTACTTAACTCTTTCTCCATAGCTTTCAACCGATCTCCATGACTGCTTCCCTCGGCCATCAACTCTCCGTAAGCATTCTCAAAGTGATGGGCAAGCATAGAAGTCCAGAGACTGTAAGTCTTGATCGCTACCAGGCTTTGCCGAGGTCCCATCCTCTCCACCCGCTCCACGTCGCCAGGAAGTGAAACCTGGTTAAGAGCCTTTGTTAGGGGATACCGCACATCCCAAGCAGTTTTTAGAGAACCACTGGCCGTCCCATCCTTTACCCTTTTCACATCCAAGACTTTACGCCAAGACGCATCTTCTACGTCCTCAGCGTTAGTCGGAGCGGTAAGTTCAAATGCTTTGGCCTTACCCAAAGTCGAAGCTGAAGGAGCCGAAGTTTCAACTATAGATTTTGGTTTCTTGAGGGGAGGCAGTTGAGTAGACCGGTGAGAGCTTGATTTTCTTTTCTCCTTCTCAGCAGCAGCATCTTTAGTGGAAGTCTTGGCAGCATCAGTATCGGTGTTATACCCCTGTTTTCGTTTTTGCTCCTCGCGGATCCGGCGTCTATCCTCCACACTCAGCGTCGACATACCGAAGAGCCCTGCAGAAAAACCAAACATAACATCAAAATCATGAAACCAAGTAGCGGAGTAGAAGACACAAAGTTAAAGTATTTACTTAGATATGCTATAAGTCCGGCTGAGTCATCAACTTTCTGTATAATTTGGGATGCCCAGGGGTGGTTGCCCGATTGAACGTATGACCAAATCCGGTCAACATCCTCCTGATCAGCCGGGGATAAACTACATCTCTCAATGGTAAATTTGTTGTTTGGGTGCGGGGTCCAGTAAAGAGGGAAGTACTCAATATTATTCTCGTCAACTAGCAAAAATGGGTCCCGAGGTCCGGCTTCCAATCGAAAGAAGCTATCTTTGAAAGACTTATAACTACTCTTGAATGCTTTCATAAAAGGCCTACGAGTATGGTTACCTAGGGATACCCAAATGAGGAGGATCTTTAACTGACGAGCGAACGAAATGAAGAAATTTCTCTGCGGTAACCGACACATTGATACATTCGCACATGATTTCGAAGGCGCGCATATACGCCCAGCCATTCGGGTGAAGCTGAGTCGGCGCCACATTCAGTAACCGCAGAACCGCACGATAGTATTCAGGAAAAGGAACTCTAATGCCTAGGTGTTCAAATAAAGTTGTATACATGTAAGTATAAGGCTTATTCCCAGCCTCCGGGCAATCACATACTGACTCGTCCGGTTCGACTGGCCTCGCAATAGCGGTACCTTCATCAACCGGATGACAAAGGAGTGACTGAATTCGCTCCAACGATTCCTCAGTCACCAGCACGGAATGAGAATCCAATACTTCTAGGTCAATGCTTTCTGAGTAACTACTATGATCTTCAGCGTCCTCTCCAGCCATTGAAGAGTGGTCTGAAATTGCCCCTGTGGAACGAGAGGGTTCATCATCAGAGGCAAACACAGTGTTCATAGCCTGCACATTCTGCCTAATGCAATCTAAACGACAGTGTGGACATTGCCTACCAACACAGGAGGCATTGCTACACCTAATTTCAGAAGTAACCTCTCCCTCACTATCGCTACTAATGTTTATTATAGAAACCATGACTAAATTGTGCAGGAATATCTACGAAGTTCATCAAAGGACAAAAGGGAAAAAGCAACAAAAACTACCAGGAATCAAAGAAATACACATACCTGAAGATTATGAAACTGCCCAAGGCAAAGAAGGTACGAAGTCGAGGCAAAGAAGGTACGAAGTCGATGAAGCAGAAATGTCGTTTGGGAAGAGGGGAAAAAGGCGAAAGTGGAAAAGAGTGATAGAAAATTTTCAAACACATTAACCTTTCAAGTGCCAATAACCAACGGTGGAGATACAAAACTTTTCAACTTCAACGGATGGGGCAGAGCCACGTGGCCGCCATCCAACGCGACGAATAATTGGCGCAATTCCACAAAATCAAAGCATCATTAACTGTCAAATCAAAAGTCACGTCTTACAGCACGTGCTTATACGTCAAGGATGACGTCGTATACTACCGCGGTATAACCATTAAGACTTGGCAAAAATAAGGGCATAACCGAGAAACTTTCTCAAACATAAACATATACTCTTATTCATAAACATATGCATTGTTTGTAATACATGGCACACTAACAAAACGGCCGGTCTAAGACCGAGCTCAACAAAAACTAAAATTACAATTGCAGGGTTTTACTAGAGCAATGATCCTCGGTCAACAAAGGTCAGGCACTCAACAAGTCCGCCAGCGAACAACAAACGCACAACGAAGAAGATCCGAAAAGAAGTGCGCGGCGACGTTCCTGTAGATCCACCGGAAGAAGCGGTATAACGCCCCGGCGGAGCAAAGGGAGTGGTCCATGGAAAAATTACCCAACGCCCGGCTTTACGGAAAATTCACCTACATTGGGAAGGAGAAATTAACCATTAAACCGCGGCGGCCTTTCCCACTGATAGCGTCACCTTTGGGCTCTCCACACAATCTCAAACAAGAATCACTGGACCAGCCTCAACAAAGAACATCCACAAATGCCGAAAGTCTACAACTCCTTCTTTGAGCCCTCCAACAATCTTAAAACACTGAGGGACTTTAAGATTGTGTGCAGAGCCCAAAGGAGGAGCGGCGACCTGACAAAGCCAGCGAGCCATAAATATCAAAAGTTTGAAGGAAGCAAGCAGCAGCTTAACGAGAAAGGAGTAGCAAATGCACAGCACCTTATTACCCCCTTTTATAGGTGAAAGAGGAGCAAGTTACAAAAGAGAACAAGTTACGAACAGTAGCATTAATGAAATGCACAGAAACGCGCGCAACAGTCAAACGCAATTCCCAAGGAGATCAAAGCGCATCGATACAAAAATCGGCGGTGTAATACAACCACAGTGTTCGGTTTACACTTAACAACAAGGAGGGCCGGGAACCGACGAACGGACGACACTTGAGCGACTTCATGTTTCACATTCATCGCTCGAGGGACTGTGTTCACGACCGCGCCGAACCTCTCTTAGACACCGCGGCATCCAGAACAAACGCCGGGGGACTAAGAAAGTCACTCATACACGGCCCAGTCTTCAGTAGTCGGTCCCCACTCTAAGCCTAGGCATCTTCCTCAGAATCGCATCTTTATTATGTAAATCAATTCTTAATTATGTAACGGGCTGCCAATTATTAGCCATGAATGCTTGTAATGCTATATATTTCGCCCAGAGAGGCTAATGAAGGGTTGAACAATTTTCCTATCTACGCGAGATTGTCACACTGTGTTCTAGCTAATTCTACTCTCAGAAATAGTTGAGAACACTTATCTTTCATCGTCGTTATATCTTTATTGAATTGATGGAAATGGAAATGGAAATGTCAATTTGTACAGTGTTCAGATCATATATAACATTATTTTCTCAAGTTGATGTTTATATTTGCCTTTCTCATTTTGCAGCATGAGTGAATTCTTTGATGTTGAAATGAAAGTACGGGATTATGAGTTGGATCAGTATGGTGTGGTCAACAATGCAGTTTATGCTAGTTATTGTCAACACGGTGAGACCCCATGAGCTAGAATTTCAGGACCACAAACTGCTACCATTACCTGAATACTGTAAAATCCTTTCAGTTTTTGAACATACAATACCAAATGAAAACTAGATTTTGATGCAGACAGCAGTACTTTGTTGAGTTGATGACTTTATTATCAGCAATTGTCTGTTTTTCTAGATTTATCAAAACCTGTCAGTTTCTTAATGGCTTTATTTAGGATAGAACATTATATTTCATCTTGACAAAAGATTAATTCTCGCTGTCAATATGAAAAACTTAAGGTACAGTGACTCGAGGGGGGGTTTTTAGCTGATTGATTTTATTTGTTAGTTAATATGATCTAATGGATTTAGGCATTTAGTGGATGGATCATATAGTTTGGGATTTGAGTGATATCTAAACCTTTAGAGGGTCATATCAAAACCTTGAAATTCAAAATTG
Organism: Oxytropis ochrocephala; assembly: GCA_020916435.1. Classification (NCBI taxonomy): domain Eukaryota; kingdom Viridiplantae; phylum Streptophyta; class Magnoliopsida; order Fabales; family Fabaceae; genus Oxytropis; species Oxytropis ochrocephala. The sequence continues at coordinate 60,987,532 of CM037092.1, read as the reverse complement.
GACCAATCTAATGGTTATTCAAATTTGAATTGAATTGTATTGAGTTTAACAGTCTGCAAAGTTTTATTTTATCTTTCTGAATTTTGTGGCAATTAAAAAGAATACATTTTTCTTCTTATATGCATAAACTGATTATTTTTTTATAAATGCCTTCATAAGGTCGTCATGAACTCTTGGAAAGCATTGGTATTAATTGTGATGCTGTGGCTCGCAGCGGTGATGCGTTAGCGTTGACAGAATTATCCTCAAATTCCTCGCACCTCTAAAAGTAAGTGTCCGATAGGTTATTAAATATATGGAGGGTAAGGGAATAAAGTGTAAGGAAAGGAAATGAGAGTTTGTTGTAACCACTTGCTTATGTGGCAAAGTGGAGGAAAATGTGAGCATTAGTTGAGTACTATAAATAGTAGTGGGAGGGAATTAGAAAGGTAAGCAAGAATTGAGAATAGACCTAGGGTCTTTGGGAGAGATTAGGCCTCTATAGTACCTTAGGTTACTTTCATCTTCATATTCTCTTGTATTTTCGCTTTTCCACCATTAATATACAGCTTCTATGTTCTAATTGAGTGATGAAGAGTCTCATTAATTCTGTACCTATCTGTGTCTCCCCAAGCATATGTCTATTTTTCTAATGTTTGTTCTCATTTTGTAAAACATGCAACCAGAGTGGAGACAGATTTGTCGTAAAGGTCGATTTCTCGCACTTCCGCTGCTCGCTTATACATTGATCACTTCATCTATAAGCTACCAAACCAAGAGGTCTTTTCCCATCACTTACGCTTTTATTCTTTTTAAATCTTTGACAATATTTGTTGATATTTAATGAATTTGATGACAGCCTATTTTGGAAGCCAAGGCCACAAAGAAGTGTGGCTTGATAAAAAGTATCGTCCAACTCGAATTCCTAAGCAGATATGAAGTCAAAATTTGTTAAATTTTTTCGTAGTGAGAACTCTTAATGCAAGATACATATGAACATAGTTTCCGATGTGTACCAACTAGTATATCGAGCTTAATTAGGATGATTACAATGTATTCCTAGAGTATTCGAGAGACTCTAGACTCTCCAAGTGCCATAAGGCCCAATTCTTTGCAAATGATTATCTCCTCCTAATCCATTTTCTCTATTTATAGGCTATATCCTTATTGGTATTGACTAACTAACCAACTCAACCAACTAACTCAGAACTAATTCACCTAACTATAATAGACCTATCGGTTTCTTGGTCAATAGAATATTGAGAAAGGTAAATGCTTATCTACTTACCTTAAATTTGACATGTGGATGAGAAAAGAGGCAACACTTTTTTATAACGTAGAATCCAGAATTTTGTCTAATCCAAAATCTACTTTAAGCTACACTCTAGCAAAATTAAACAGTTTTGGTTTCTTGATGTTTAGTAAAAGCAAAGAAATGGTTGACTTTTTTTATCCTTATTTTTCTTTACTCAGTTCGCTGATCAAGAAATGATGCTTTGAGGTATTGATCTCAGGTTGTTCAAAAACACTGGAGCCATATGCGAATGGCGTATTTATACTGTTGGAGGCGAGCGTCCTGGCCGAGATAAGCGCAACGGCCAGGAGCGCAACTTGCGCTGCAAGGCTAGCATGTTTGGGCCGTTTGAGCCGTTTCCTGCGTGTTGGGCCGCTGGTCCCTTTCTGTTGGCACCTCTTGGTGTTGTTGATACACCCCAGAACAGTATGTATCCCTGCATATTGGACATGTATTGGTATCTGATAACTGTCGGATACAGATACTTGGCCTATTTTGGGTACATATAAGTCTACGTTATTATTTATAAGAACTAAAAACATATTTCACGATATTATTTATTTGGATATGTATAGATGTACAAATGGTTCTCGACTTTGTTTAGCTAAATTAAAAGAATAAAAAAAATATTACATCACCTAAAAAAACTAGTTGAATGACATCCAAATTTAAATAACTTAAAAATGAAGCCATTAATTTTTAAAAATAGAAAAAGTTAAGTACATTACTTTTTGCCTTTGGTTAGTACTCTTGACTTTTTCTTTCTTCTTTTATGTTTTTTTTGACAAACTTTCTTCTTTTATGTTGTTTTTCAAATATGTGAAGAATTATTAATCTGATGAGATCAATCAATATAAGTGTCAAATTATAAGAAGAGAATACACAAAGCATGTTAAAGCTGGGAGTGTCAAACTATAAGAAGAGAAACAAGAGAAGATAAAAAGCATGTCAAAGGCAACGCTAGACAATATCAAGCCCAGATATGGGATACAATACAGGATACAACACGATGCAGATATAGGGTTACGAGAAAATTTTGAAAATCAAGATACGATACGGTTTAGATATTTTTATAAAAAATTAAATTAAAATTCAAATATATAAAAATAAAAAAATAATATACAAACACAAATGTAAGATAACAAGAAAGAAATATCCACTTAACTAATTGGTAATTCCTAAAATAAGGAAAAAACACACAAAAGGAGCTAGTTTATCTAAAAGTTAGTAACCCCTTTTAGAAAAAAATTGCTAATTGATATATGTAGTAACCCATTTTAGGATTTAATATTTTATGGTTTAAATATGTTTTTCGTTCCTGCAAATATAGCTGTTTTTTAAATTAGTCCCTGCAAAATATTTTTTTTAAAATAGCCCTTCCAAATGAATAATTAGTCCCTGCAAAATATAGCTGTTTTTTAAATTAGTCCCTGCAAAATATAGCTGTTTTTTAAATTATTCATTTTGTAGGGACGAAAATGAATATTCACTGTATTTGCAGGGACCTAAATGAATAATTTTAAATTTTGCAAGGACTATTTTTAAAAATATAATTTTGCACGGACTAATTTAAAAAACAGCTATATTTGCAGGGACGAAAAACATATTTAAACCATATTTTATTATAGTTTTATTTTAAGATATAAATTAAAAGCACTAAGAAAGGAGTCACATTCGTTTTCAAAAGAAAAAAAGAATCCCACATGTTGTATCCCATGCGTATCCATATAAGCCTGTCGTATCCTTATAAGTCCTACATATCCGTATAAGTCAGTCGTATCCCAGGAGTATCGGTCACGTATTAGAAATTTTTCTTTTTAAAAAACAAATGAAAACTCCAAGATACTCCATGGGTATGTATCCCTGCATATTGGACATGTATCGGTATCTGATAAGTGTCGGATACAGATACTTGGCCTATTTTGGTTACATATAAGTCTACGTTTGCGATTCGGATACTCAATGGGTACATATCAGACTACACATGATCATGTAATAAACGCTCATTGTAGAAGAAGTAAATGTTTTTTCACGTTTGCGATTTCATTTGATTCTAATTTTAATTTCTTATAATTGTGTGTTAATATTTTCTTACACGATCACTAATTTCTTACGTAATGACTAAGATAACTCTTTTTTACTTGTTAAGAGAAGATTGCTACAAAATATTGGTGATAAATGGAATTAATTGCCGTAGAAAAATGATATCATTTCCCTAAGCACACAATATCACATTTAATTATATTCAATTGTACTATACCATACGATTCCATCAAAATCTTCACCCAACAAAAAGTTTATAAAGACAATTGTGTTTGTCTTCTTGTTCAGGTCAAAAGTAGTTGTGGATTTGATTTCGTACCCAATTAAAATATCAAGAAGAAGAAGAAGAATAATGAGCTTCCATGAATCAATCGCGAACCTAACAAATGTTTCACTAAGCATTACAAAGCATTTGTTGTCAAGTGAAGAAAATAACGTGGTGTTTTCTCCTTTGTCGCCCATGTTGTGCTCAAAGATTCTCGCCGTTGGCTCGACGGTCTAACACAACGTGAGCTCCTCGCCTTCCCGCAATCCAAATCCATTCAAAGCAGATCAATGATCTCGCCTCTCATCTTGTTTCTCATGTGCTCTCTCGACGCCGCTCCCGTAGGCGGGCCTCGCCTATCTGTCGCTAATGGTGTTTGGGTTGAACAAACTCTTTCTCTTAAACCTTCCTTGTGCAAGTTATAAAGCCACTTTGGCCTCTGTTGATTTCAGGAACAAGGTATATCTCCCTCTTTTTCTCAACCATCAATGGCATCCTCTTATTTGTTATTGAATTATATGTTTACTTCCGCAAACGCGTATGCCTTGTTTGGGAGTTGGGTGTTTAGGGAGGAGAGGAGGTTGAGAAAAATGAAAAAGGAAACTGAAGAAGGTGTGGAGAGGATAAAATATTAAAATAAAATTGTTTTATCTCCATAAAATGTAGGTATTCCCTTTACTGTGATAAATTTCTTTATATTGTCAAAAAGATAATTTTCATTAAAAAATAACGACAAAAAGTTAAAAGAGATGAAAAAGAAAATAAATTGATACTAATTTTAATTCTTTGTTCTTATAATTTTATTGCTGTTCTAATATACTAAACACACAATATCACAAAATTTATCAAACTTTGGAGTATTTTTTTTATCAGAAGATTATACATTTTGTAAAAATAATTATTTAAAAGTTTTATTGGTTAGTTTTTATCCAAATAAAAATTACTTTTGGTTGTGAAAGTATATATATATATATATAAAACGAGTGGTAAGTGTCACCATAGTTAATGACAATTTATTCTTCCAGTGTTGCTAATAATTAACTAATTAAAGAGAATTGTTTAAATATTTTGACTTATCAATTCCTATACCAATTTGATATTCTACTAATAGTTGTTTTGTATTTGATTTTTTTAAAGCCCATGCAGGCGAAAAATGTGAATTTATGGGCGAGAAAAGAGACAAATGGCCTTATTAAAAATCTTCTTCCACCCAACTTAGTAACAAATTTAACCAAAGTCATATTTGCAAATGCACTATACTTCAAGGGAGTATGGGATAGGAAGTTTGATGCTTCGATAACAAAGGACTATGATTTTCACCTTCTCAATGGCACCCCAGTCAAGGTTCCCTTCATGACTAGCGGAAACAACCAACTTATTAGTGCTTTTGAGGATTTCAAAGTCCTTTGTCTTCCTTATGTGCGAGGTGAAGATGAGCGTCGATTCTCTATGTACTTTTTTCTCCCAAATGCAAAAGATGGGTTGTCATCTTTGATTAAGAAGGTGACTTCTGAATCTAAGTTCCTAGAAAGCAAACTTCCTGATAAAAAAGTGAAAGTAGGTGAATTTAGGATTCCGAAATTCAAAATTTCTTCTAGACTTGAAATTTCAGATGTGCTGAAGGAACAAGGATTGGTTTCACCTTTCACTCTTGGAGGTTTCACAAAAATGGTGGACTCAGAAAACTTTGTGGTTTCTAACATAATTCAAAAGTCTTTCATTGAAGTGAATGAAGGTGGTACTGAAGCACGGCGATCAACTGCGAAGATTATTTGCAGGAGGGTGTTATCCCTATCCTCCGCCTCCGATGATAGACTTTGTAGCTGACCACCCTTTTTTGTTTATGATTAGAGAAGATTTGAGTCGAGCTATACTGTTTGTTGGAAAAGTTATCAATCCTCTAGGTGATTAGTAGAGATGGTTGATCCTTATAATTGTCATTTTATATTGGTGTGTGAATAATAATATTTTGTAACTTGTAACGTTAACAACATCAAATGTAATAATATTATATGTTCTTAAGAACACCACGGGGTTGACCTCGCATTCCCATACATACGACAATGGACCTTACAAAACAAGTGCAGTCTATATGAATATTTTTGCATAATAAAATCACATTCTTAAACTAATATACTATTACCTCATATCATATCCCTAAATTCATCGATAATAAATATCATTTTATATGCATACTCTTCAAATATAACCTCGAGAACCAAGAATCATAACTTATGTCCTAAATGCGCATAATGAAATCACAAGCAATCAATCAAACAAAACAACCAAACAGGAACATAACTATTCCTATGTGCTAACTAGTTTTTGACCGTCTAAACTTTACTTAACCTTATATCTAAGAGTAGTCAAATAATATTTAGGTATTGTTTGTCTCTTTAACTCTAGTAGAGCTTAGGCCACTCTACGCATATTTAAATGACTATTTAATTGTAACGTCCCAATGTTATGGAATATATTTCCCTCACTTAGGTAAAGCTCGTAGCCTTCCTTCTACAGAACCCCTAGCTCGATCCGCACAACCTCGAACCTCACACACAACCTTAAGAATGCTCAAGAACAGCTTACGAGAGAGTGAGAATGATGTGAGTTTCGTGCTTGGAACTCAACGTATTTATAGGTGTGAAAAATGACATTCACTTAGCGACCCCCGCCGCTTAGCAACTCAACACCTCTTCACCGCTTTCAATATGTGTTCCTTGTTGATCGACGTCGCCCTAGCCTATAGGCCTTGAAATCTATAAGGGAACACATGTGCCTTCACCACCTTACTAGAACACGCCACGTGTCACTCTTGTCGCTGAAGAGTCAAGAGCTACTTACTCGCTTAGTGAGTAATAGTTGTTTAGCGACTCTCATTGTCCTTAAAACTCGATTCGATTAAATCCACCGAATAAGATCTATTTAACATTCAAATTCAAATGGAAAATATGCCTTAACTTTCTTATCTATCCTCTTTACCCATTCCGTTCTCGATCTTCGGTGTTTTTGGTCTTTCATTTTGTTACAAAATAATGTTACTTTTGAAAATCCAATGTACAATTCACCAAATTTTTCCAAATATACCCTTTATATTTATTGAATCATTTAGAGTTCCAAAGTATGAATTTATTGTTTCAATAAGACTCTTTTATTTTGATTTCAATCATCCTTGACAATTAGAAATTAATAGTACTTTAATTTGTGTCAAAAGTACCAAATATTGGGAACGAATGGAGTAATACTTTAATACGCTCTTTTCCCTGAATTAACAGATACAACTCGACAACAAAATACCCAAGAGTATTTGGATTAGATGGTAGGGGTCAATTTCAAATTTAACCAAGATCTTGGGTTCGAATCCAATATTAGGCATGCAACAATATTAAATCTCTTGAGGGAGAGCTTTGTCGTCCAGTGTGGCCCTACCAAATTTATAAAAGGGTTAAATATGTTTTAGGCCCCTGCAAATATTGCGTGTTTTGATTTAGCCCCCTGCAATTTTTTTTTAAAAAACTCCTTGCTAAATACTGATTTTTGATTTAGGCCCTTCATAACCAACGTTACAAAAAGCGACGTGGCTAATGTAAGTCCGACATGTCATTTTTATTTTATTTTTATTTTTTTATTGCTTTGACTTGTGATTATTTTTAAGTTTTCATTATTTTTTATTCCCTTTCTTCTCCACTCTCTTCTCTCCCTCTCTCACCCACACCACCACCACCACAACCACTCTCTTCTCTCTCTCTCCCACACCACCACTCCACCAGAACAACCACCACACCACCACCACCATCTTCCTCATCCCATTTCCAGATAAAAGGGCGTGTGACCGTGTGAGACAAATAAACCCAGATTTCTTCTTTCACTACAAGAAAATCAAGGTTTTCCGGCGACCTAAGCCGCCAGAAAAATAAAAACCGCGATGTAAGTGAATGTTTCCGCGGAACTTTCCGGCGATTTTCCGCGGTTAAAACGTCAGACGTAACACTTACCGGCGCGGAAAATCCACGCAGAACTACTTGATTTATTCCGGCGGAAAAAGCCGCCGGTAAGTGCAGGATAATTCCGGCGGAAAAAGCCGCCGGTAACAACAACAAATCCGCCGGTAATTATTTTTTATTTTTATTTTTTAATAGAATCCGCCGGTAACAACACCAAATCCGCCGGTAAGTTTTTTTTTTTTTTTTATATAAAAGCCGCCGGTAACAATATAATTTCCGCTGTAATATTTTGTTTTTTTATTTTAAAAAATCCGCCGGTACTTAATAAAATCCATGCAGAATGTTTTCTCAATTTAATTTTTTTAAAACACACACCACCGTAATTAATATAAGCCGCCGGTAATATATATTTTTTTAAAAAAAAAACGTTTTTAAAAATTTATTTTAATTTTAAATTTTTAATATTTAAATTATAAATTTAAATATTAAAAACCGTTATTAGTTTTAAATTATTTAAATATTATAAATTTAAATATTAAAAACGTTTTTAAATTTTTAATATTTAAATTATAAATTAATTTAATAATTTGAAAATAATATTTAAATTTTAAAATCTCTTTTAACAATTTGAAATTTATTTTTAAAAAGTATTTGAAAATCTAATTTTAAATATTTTAAAAGTAAATTATTAAAATTTGAAAATTATTTTAAAAAAACCGTTATTACTTTTAAATTATTTAAAAGACCGTAAAACATTTATTGAATGTCAAATTAAACGAGAAAATAAATTATCAATAGATAAATAATGAAACCAACAAAGCAGGAATTAAATTTAAATTATCCATACAAATTAAACAACTAATAAAACCAACAAAGTCACAATAAAATTATCCAACAACAAACCACTAATAATAAGGCCTATTTGGGTTTGGGGTGCTGTTGGGATCCAGATGTAAAAGCGCTGTCGTCCAATCATCTTCTTCATCGTCCTGCTGTTGGGGTTGTGGTTGACGTGGTGGGTCTGAAATTGCTGGGACGGTTGTTGGAATTGCCGCGCGGAGACATGACGTGGGTCGACGTGGGTCGCTGATGGGCCCGAGGTCGGAATGGTCATGCGGAGGAGAGTTTAAATCGAGGCTCGGTACCGACCATATGAGGGTCGACCATATGAGGGTGACCATATGAGGGTGACCATATGGGTATGGCGACAGCCAAGGCGGTCGCTCATAGTTGATTGGAGGTCGAAGGCACCGTGGTATCACTGAAAGCACCTCCGTAGGGTCGCATCCCAGCGGCGGTGGATAAGGTAATCGATGAGGATGATGATGGCATAGATGGCCTTGCATGAGACAAACTATCCATTACTTGCTTCCCGAATTCTCATTGATTCTGCGTTCTTGACTTTGCGCTCTCGCATCTCCCGAATCTCCCGCTCATAGTTGCTCAATTTCTCGGTCAATACCGCAACCTCACTTCGCTCTTCGAGAGTGGGGACATGAGAGCGTCCAAGATTTGCTGTTGAAGAGGAATTTGACTGAAATTCGAACAATGGAATTTGGAAAAGAACGCCGCCCATACCACCGAGATCTCGTAACAGACCTTTTCTTGGCGATGGACCAACAAGTTCTTTCCATTTTGCTAAGGCCAATCGAGCCTCCTCATCGGGATCAACCTCGATCCCGCTTACTCTCCCGTGTTTGCCGATACTCCTGCCGCCAATTATTGAATGCTTCCCGAATCATCCTTGGCCGCTCTTGAAACTCACCGGTGTCCTCGCGCATATGAAGTTGCATGTGTATCTCCTAAAAGTAGGTGGCCACCAAGAAAAGCCTCCTCAGTATATATATAGTATTAATTTATAATATTAGTATTTAATAAAATATAAAATTTGAAGAATTAAAAAGAAAGATATATAAAATATTACAGGCGTTTAGCATGATCATATGAAATGATAGACAGCCCAGATTTAAGCAACCACCATTCTCGTAGCCCGATTCGCAGCAGCCTCTTTACATTTTTTTATAATCATCATGCGCCCATTTCGGATGGAGTTGATCCCATATAGGCGGACCAATCCAATCTGAATGCTCTACTCCACCGGGCTTGTCACGCTTCCCGCAAAGATTTTTAAAAACGGTGAGAAGCTCTTGAATTGAAGACTTTCTTAATCGCATGGTCATCCTCGTGTTTCCATGCGAATGTTGCCTGTTGCACAAAATAAAATAACTTGTTAGAAAAAACAACTTAATGAATTCAAGAATTTGGAATAATTAAAAATTAATTAAATAGTAAAAAACTTACCCTAAATTGATTCCAAAATTTGGATCATGGATCTTTTTAACCTCCGACCAATCAACCTGTGAAGTTGTGTAATTTGCCTTGATTATACTTGTTATCGCTTTGGACACAATCCTCCCAGGATCAAACCTGTACATAAGAAAGAAAAATTAAAATGATATTAATTTAAAAAGACAAATTTCAAATACAATTACAAATACAAAAATATATAATAAATACTTACCAGTTTCCAACAACCTCCACAACGATACGACCGTCATCCAAAATATCCACCACGTCGGTTTGCGCATCATACACGCGTGGCGGCGTATCTGGATCAGCAGGGGGTGCCATACTACCGGTTGGAGGCGGCACAGGTTCAACGCCCTGGAGCTCGTCTGATGATGGCATACGCACATAGTTGCCATGAACAAGTCGATATACTATCTTACGCTTACGGCCGCGTAAAGAAGTACATATCTTCTTTCCTTTATCCTGAGGCGGCACGGGTGGGTCCTCATCATGTGGTGAGTCACTATTTCGTAACGATGCCATAACTATTCTGTAGCTATAAAAAAAAGTTAATAACATATATAAATGATGAATATATAACATAGGCAAATATATATCAAGACTGATAAATATAAATATTATTTGACAACAAATAATATTGAACTTTGAATAACATAGGCAAATATATATCAAGTCTGATAAATATAAATATTACAAACCAACAAATTATATATCAAGTCTGATAAATATAAATATTATTTGACAACAAATAATATTGAACTTTGAATAACATAGGCAAATATATATCAAGTCTGATAAATATAAATATTACAAACCAACAAATTATTTAAATAAGATAACATGACATTAATTAATTAGAATCCCATTCTTTCTCAAAATCACCATCATCATCAGATAAGTCAACTCCCGATACACCGACGTGATCGACTGCGTCCTCATGATCTCAGATCTTCGTCTTCATTAACTTCATCGCAGCGTTGGACTCATCACGTAAACGCGAGTAATGATCTCAACTTCAATCACTTCATTTACATTGGACATTTCTTACGATCGATATGGCACATCTTCCATCGTGTCATTTGTCTCGATGTAACCTCTTGGTTTTGTCTTAATTGCGACACACCAACCACGCCGATCACCCATGTTGATGGATAAGAGACATAATAGACTTGTCTCACATTTTGTGCAATCACAAAAGGATCGTCTGATCGATATCTACCACTCATTTTAATGTCCATTGTATTTGTCTTTGGGTTAAACTTTGTTCCTCGAGGGACGGATCAAACCAATTACAGAAAAAAACGATTATCTTTTGATGATAATCAAGATAAGGGTATGCAAGTTCATAAATGTGTTCAACAACACCATAGAAATCATCTTCGCCTCTCCCGGTGTCACCCTTCATGCAAACTCCACTATTCATCGCTTTTCTCTACCTTCCATCCATTTGTTAGTGTGAAATTTGTAACCATTCACAAAGTATGTGTGCCATTCTTTAACACATCTTCGAGGACCATCGAGATAAGTTTCTCGGTGTTGGTTGGTAGGAGTTGGCGGAAGGGAATACATACATACGCCGCTTAAACCACATTGGAAAATGCGCATGAATATGAAGCGACGATTGTTCTTCACTTACTCCTCCGATGTCAAAAACTCCTAATGAAATTAACAATTGTTACACACAGATTTCCTTAATTTATAAAGAAATTAAGATAACTAGCTAGCTAGGTTGAGAAAGACATACTCAATGAATGGTTGGACCTCTGCATGCAGTTTATCAAGACATGAACATGGGCTGAGTTTAACTCTTCTTCTCATTGCTTGATGAATTGACTCTTTTCCGCACGGACGACGAGAGAGACAAAAGACAGATAAAAGCTAAACGATGTCTTGGTGGTTCAATGTTGATTTCATTTCGACTACTTGTAGGAGCCAAATCATTGTTGAAATAATATGAACAAAAATGAGTTGTTTCACGATGCAAGTAAGACGAACATATCGATCCTTCAACTCTAGCTTTATTTTTGACTGATCTTTTGAATCACCCATGAACCTATAGAAAATTATATGTTAATAATAATGTGTTGAAATTGTAGTAAACTTCTTTCATATGTATATTAACTGACCTTTCAAACGGATACATCCATCTGTATTGGACAGGTCCACCAAGTTTAGCTTCAGTTGCGAGATGAACAGCAACATGCTCCATAGAATCAAAGAAACCAGGGGGAAAAATTCTCTCCAACTTGCATAAGATAAGTGGGATGTCTTGTTCCATTTTTGTCAGATCATCCGCTTTAAGCGTTGCATAACACAAATTCTTAAAGTATTGACTTATTTCAATGAGCGGATTCAAAACATGTGTTGACAACGAACTAAAAGCGATAGGAAGTAAGCACTCCATGAAGACATGACAATCATGGCTCTTCATCTCATGCAACTTCCCATTATCCACATCTGCACATCTTGCTAAATTGGAAGAATAACCGTCTGGCATTTTCAACTGTTTTATCCACCGATAAACTTCTTTCGCTTGTTCGGTAGATAAAGTATAATTGGCTTTGGGTTTCAACGTCCTAGTACCCTGCTCAACCAACGACAAATCCTTTCGCCTGCAGTAATGATCCACGTCCTTCCTAGCCTTCTCATTGTCTTTTGTTTTACCTTTTACATTCATAACAAGATGTTAAATATGTTATCAAAAAATTCTTTTCAATGTGCATGACATCCAGTTGTGTCTCGATGAGATTATCTTTCCAATATGGAAGTTCCCAAAAATACTCTTTTTGTCCAATTATGCCATACTCCATAACCATCCGGACGAGAAACAACACCGCAACGACTTCTACCGGAGGGATATCCTTGACACTCGCTCCAAACTTCTTACGTGTCACCACGGGAGGTTCACCTGTTTCAATACTTCCCTTGATGAATGCATATTTTGACCTTCTAAATGGATGATCGCTAGGTAAAAACCTACGGTGTGAGTCAAACCATGATGTTTTTCCTCCATATTTAAGAGTAAAAGCTCTTGTGTCAACCATGCAAATCGGACACGCCATCTTACCATGTGTCCCCATCCCGACAACATTCCATAGGCGGGGAAGTCATTGATGGTCCACATCAAAGCCGCCTCATGAGAAAATTTTGTTTGCGTCTTTGCATCATAAGTTAAAACACCATGCCACAACCTTTTTAGGTCATCGATCAAAGGTTGCAAATATATGTCAATACCACCGTGTTGGATTGTGTGGTTCGGAATAATGGCATTTAAGAACATGTATGGTTTAGACATACACATTTACGGAGGAAGGTTGTGCGGGGTAACAATAATCGCCAACAAGAATACGGTGATGCCGATGCTTGAATATACGGTGTGAAACCATCGAGCATAAACCAAGGCGAACATTGCGTGGATCACTAGCAAAATCTGGATGAACACGATCGAAATGCTTCCAAGCTTCACCATCGGATGGGTGGCGTAATTCACCGTAATTGTTTCTATTTTCATAGTGCCATGACATTTTACCCGCATCTCCTTTGAAGTAAACATCCTCTGTAGCCTTGGTATAAGAGGCGGATAGAACATTGCTTTCCGTGGAACCGGTTTGCCTCTACTCGTCCCTTTCCCGCTGCACTGTGGCGTGGCTCTCCACACAACTTGCATTCCGACAACTCTCCATCATTTATCCCAAACTCATTGCTATAATATAGCATGCAACCCGACACACAACAATCAATTCTCTTAGATTTTAAGCCAAGCTTCGACACCAGTCTTTTAGCATCATAATAACTCTCTGCGCAAAAGTCCTCTAATGGGGTTGCATCCAACATCATTTTTGTCATATATTCCATGCACAATTCAGCAACATTAAATTGAGACTTGAGACCCAACAACCGAACACACATTGATAATTTAGATTCGTTAGATCCTTCAAATAATGGTTGATTTGTCTCACTCAAAAACATATAAAACCTCTGAGCTTCTTCATTCTGAACTTCTTCAAAGATCATATTGTGGTTCCTCAAAATCCAAATTTACACCGATAGCATCACGTATCATCCTCGAACAACATCAAACGGCTGATTTCCCATAGTCGATGAGCCAACACCTTCTACGATCGGACTTGAAGTGCCACCTTCTACTTCTTGGACAGAACAATATCAACCTGATGAACATTAATTATATTGGCACGAGAAACTCCAAATTGCTACCTCGCCATGACGAGTCCATATCCAAAGAATTTGGCTTAAATCCATTGTTGTACAAATGAAGTCGAATGTCACCTTCATTTTTATGGATCGAAAGATACATTTCAACAGGGACATCTAATTCCACCTTGTTGCTCAAATTCTTTTTGACACTTAGCTAAAAGAACAAACTCTTCAACTCCTTCAACAAAACGTCGTTTCAACCCCGCTCTTCCAGGATATAATCGATCATACATCCAACTACGATCCATTTTTTGTGGATGTCCTAAATAAATTTATTACAACATATATGTCTATCGTAACAATAGACATTTTCATTTTTAATATTATAGCTACTATTATCTTTGTAGACTAACAAAAATTTAAATAAACTATCAACTATTATATTATATTTTACTATGACCCTAATTATTTCAATTCATTAAATCAAATAACAATAATAAACAATAAATGAAACAAATATTAACAAATAACTAATCTAAATATTATACAAAATAATATTTACTATCACATATCTTCTTATTTATTTTTTAAATAAACATAAACAGTTTTCAATTAAAATTAAAAATAAATTAATAATTTCAAAATATCTATTTAACTAACTAATATTAACTATATTAATAGTGATTTTAAATCTAATTATTTAACTAATACAAAATAATATTTATTAATAAACATAAATGATTTTCAATTAAAATTAAAAATAAATTAATAATTTCAAAAATATCTATTTAACTAACTAATATTAACTATATTAATAGTGATTTTAAATCTAATTATTTAACTAATACAAAATAATATTTATTAATAAACATAAACAGTTTTCAATTAAAATTAAAAATAAATTAATAATTTCAAAAATATCTATTTAACTAACTAATATTAACTATATTAATAGTGATTTTAAATCTAATTATTTAACTAATACAAAATAATATTTACTATCACATATCTTCTTATTTATTTTTTTAAATAAACATAAACAGTTTTCAATTAAAATTAAAAATAATTTAATAATTTCGAAAATATCTATTTAACTAACTAATATTAACTATATTGATAGTGATTGCAAACTAATACAAAATAATATTTACTAATTATTTTAAACTAATTATTTAACTAATACAAAATAATATTTACTATCACATATTATCATATTTATTTTTTTAAATAAACATAAACAGTTTTCAATCTAATTATTTAACTAATACTAAATCAAATAATAATTACAATTAATAAACTAACTAATAATATTTAACTAACTAATATTAACTATATTAATAATAATAATTTCGAAAATATCTATTTAACTAACTAATAATATTTACTATTAATGCAAAATTTTAAGTTTACATTTAACTAAAGTAACATTTTCTGTATTACCAAATCAAAAAATAGTTTTTAACTAAATAATAATAATAATAATTATAAGTTCATTACTAACCGGTATGCCGAGAAGTCTCTGACTTAATGTTAGTATCTTCGAACAAATTCAACCAAATTGCAGATAACTCTCCAACTTTCCCCCAAATTCAAGCAATACCTAAACAAATAATATCAAAATTAGTAACTAATAACTCATATTAAAAAATAGTTGCACATATAAATTACATTACATATACAAACCACAACCACAACATACCTTCAGTAAAATCAGAACCAAAACAAAGAGAACAGAGGAGGAAGATGGAAACAACGAGAGAGATGACGACGGCAAAGTGGAGAGAACGGCGGAGGAAGATGGAAACTTGGTAGAGAACAAGGAGAAGAGAGATGGAGACGTGCTAAGTATGAAAGAAGAGAGAATTGGAGAAGAAGAGAGAATTGAGAGAAGAATTGAAGAGAGAATGGGAGAATGAGAAAAAAAACGGATGAAATGCATAAGTAGGCATTTTAAAGACCGTTGGGATTACCGGCGGAAAAATTATAGCCGTTGACATTACCGGCGGAATTTGAAATTAATTTTTTTATTAAATATTCGAATAATAAATTACCGGCGGACTGCTGCTGTTACCGGCGGAATTTGAAATTAATTTTTTTATTAAATATTCGAATAATAAATTACTGCGATCACTTCTTTATTATTCACGTGAATTTACGATTATCGGCGGCCCATATATTACCGGCGGCCCATACAATTACCGGCGGCCCCTTTTAAAAAATTAAAAAAAATAACGGATATATTTCAAAAATCCCGCCGGTAATAGACAAGAACCCGCCGGTAAGTTACCGGTGCAAATTAATCCGCCGGAAAACACCTAAAATCCGCTGGTAATTTACAGGCGGATAAAATCCGCCGAAAACTTTCTAAAGCCGCCGGTAATTTACCGGCGGATACAATCCGCCGGAAAGTTCGCGCCGGTATTTGACATAATTCTTGTAGTGTTTAGTTCATCAACAATGGATGAAACAAATAAACCCATATTTCATCACTCAATGGGTTTCATTTGTTCTTTTGCTTATGTTTTTCTTATTGCATTTCAATGGATGGAACAATTAAACCTAGATGTTTGGTTACTGGATAAAACAAAAGGAGGGGATTTAAAATCCCTAAATCCTCAAAACACACTAAGAGAGGAAAAGGAGGTGGGGAGAAGAAAGAGATTATGAGGAGATAAAGAAGAGATAGGGTGAAATTAGGGAGAAGTGGTGAATTGCGATTGAGAGAGATTTTCTGATTTGAGATTTTAGAGAGATATTGAAATGGGGAGAAGATTTCAAGACGTTATTGATGGTTGTGGTGTGGGTGAGAGAGAGAGAGAGTGGTTGTGGTGGTGGTGGTATGGTGGTTTTGGTGTGGGTGAGAGAGATAAGAGAGGTGGTGGTGGTGTGGTGGTGTGGGTGAGAGAGGAGAGAGAAGAGAATGGAGAAGAAAGGGAATAAAAATGAAAACTTAAAAATAATGACAAGTCACCAATAAAAAAAAAAAAAAAAAAAATAAAATAAAATGACAAGTCGGACTTACATTAGCCACGTCGCTGTTTTTTTTGTAACGTTGGTTAACAAAAGGGCCTAAATCAAAAATCTGTATTTTGCAAGAAATTTTTTAATTTTTTTTTTTACACAGGTGCTAAATCAAAATACGCTATATTTAAGGCGCCAAACATATTTAAGCCAAAATCGACAACAAAATAATGGGAAGAATGTGGTGCTCTCTCGAAAAAAGGACCGAGTTTACAAGACTCTCTTAGTTTGTTGAAAATCATTTGGCTCTAGCTAATTAGTTAAAGAGTGTGCACCGGAAGGTAGAATGGTAGATGAGCTACTTCGGTGGTCCTTAATTTCCTGCAGATGAAGATGCACAGCTAACTTAATTAGTTTAGGAACAAACAAACGAGGAGCAGATTTTAATTTAATTAATTTCCTGCATGGGAAGGTATGCCTCATTGCTCGGCATTTCGTGGAACACACCGCTCGCTGGCGGACCATACAACGGTGGCATTTGAGAAGATTGTCCCCTAGGTCGCCCGGAATGGTGTCTCCTCGGTCGCGGGGGGACATCCCTGATTTCTCCATCATGATAGTCATCAAACTCTTCGTACGAGTCCCAGGATCTGCTTCTCGATCGTCGGGAACTGGACGACTCCCAGGAAGAATACCTGGTAAGCGAGCGACCTGATTCAGGACGGTAGCTGGAATCTCCATATCCATAATCATCAGAGGGGGAACGCGTCTGCAAGTTCTGCTCGCCGGGGCGACTTCGCGCGCCCTTTCGCCGTCGTCTTGGGGATCGGTGGGAAGTACTTCCTATGCTAGGGACGCTCCTTCGAGGAGGCGCCCGGTGTCTTCGCGAAGGCTCTCCATTGGCCGCTCGCTGGCGGCCTGGAATCGACCCTCTTTCGTATCGAGAGATCAACTCGTCTCGGTTTGCAATAAGCTGGTTCTTGTTTTGCAGCACTTGAAGGATGGTTTGAGTGGTATGCTCTGGCAAAGGCTCTGCAATCCCTGCCTCGGCCAGCTCGGCCGGTATCGGTTGATGAGCAGGCCGTTGTACCTGTTCTAGGATCGGTCCTCGGCCGCCCTACACTGAGGGCTCTTGGCGTGGGTTTCCTTGCGATCCATGCTCGGTTGCAGGTACGCCCTCCGGGGTATGCTGAGGAGCATTCGGCCCCGGGGGGTCAAGTCGTGACGATGCCCGCGTCTGGGGCGGTCTTTCGCGTGGAGCCATAGTCGAAGTAGGATAGCGCTCGGGCCTCCCACTGTGGTCGCCAATTGATCGTACCTTGACCAATGAAGTGTTGAAGTTGCTGTCCGTAGATTAGGCCGGTCGTTGAATAGGAGAAAGGACCGGCCTTGGCTTCACGCTGAGCACCTCGGGTGTTACCTGCAAAGACACTCCGACGATCAAGTAAGTGGTCGCTCGGGCAGATAACACAAGGTAAGAGAACGTACCTGATGCCATGTGCGAATGGCGTATTTATACTATTGGGATGGAGCATCTCGACCAAAATATGTGCAACGGCCAGGAGCGAAGTTTGTGCTGCAAGGCTCACCGGTTTGGGCCGTTTGGGCCATTTCCTGTATGTTGGGCCGCTGGTCCCTTTCTGTTGGCACCTCTTGGTGTTGTTGATACACCCCAGAACATAAACCCATATTTCATCACTCAATGGGTTTCATTTGTTCTTTTGCTTATGTTTTTCTTGTTACATTTCAATGGATGGAACAATTAAACCTAGATGTTTGGTTACCGGATAAAACAAAAGGAGGGGATTTAAAATCCCTAAATCCTCAAACTACACACTAAGAGAGGAAAAGGAGGTGGGGAGAAGAGAGAGATTATGAGGAGATAAAGAAGAGATAGGGTGAAATTAAGGAGAAGTGGTGAATTGCAATTGAGAGAGATTTTCGGACGGAGATTTTAGAGAGATATTGAAATGGGGAGAAGATTTCTGAAGACGTTATTGATGGTTGTGGTGTGGGTGAGAGAGAGAAGAGAGTGGTTGTGGTGGTGGTGGTATGATGGTTTTGGTGAGGGTGAGAGAGAGAAGAGAGGTGGTACTGGTGGTGGTGTGGGTGAGAGAGGGAGAGAAGAGAATGGAGAAGAAAGGGAATAAAAAAATGAAACTAAAAAATAATGACAAGTCACCAATAAAAAAATAAAAATGACAAGTCAGACTTCTGTTAGCCACGTCAGCGTTTTTTGTAACGTTGGTTAACAGAAGGGCCTAAATCAAAAATCTGTATTTTGCAAGAAATATTTTTTAAAAAAAAAACTTGCAGGGGTGCTAAATCAAAACACGCTATATTTACAGAGACCTCAAACATATTTAAACCAAAATCGACAACAAAATAATGGGAGAGAATGTGGAGTGGTGCTCTCGATAAAAAGGACTGAGTTTAAATCCATAAGATAGAATGGTAGATGAGCTACTTCGGTGGTCCTTAATTTCCTGCAGATGAAGATGCACAGCTAACTTAATTAGTTTGAGGAACAAACAAACGAGGAGCAGATTTTATTTTAATTAATTTCCATAAGATATAACGCCAAACACTCAAATCTCCCCAATTACGTTTTCAGTTAGTTGCTCCAATTACGCTTCAACGACGGTGTTTCCTATCCCATCATCACTGCTCAATACTACGTCGTTTAACCTCACCAGCCAATCTTCCAATTTCCGGTTTCCTCGGCAGCCGTTCAATCCGCCGGCACTCCGATCAATTCTCCCGGTGAGTGCTGGCGCCTCTTTACCGCTCTTCGGTCTCAACGGCGACAGTGGATACTCGTAATTTCCCCACTCAACCCTTGTTTATGCTTCATTGTTAGTTAATTATTTTCCTTCTGATGTTGATTGTTCAAGTTCAGTGCTTCAAATTGGGGCTCCATTTTTCGCAGATATACAATTTTTAATTATCTCGTTGCCTTTCCATGGCATATATTCAATTTACATTCAAGCTTCTGTCTTTACAATTTATTATATTGTTTATTAGTTTTTTGTTAGGGAAAAATGTTCTGTATATTGTACCAGACTTGGATGCAATAATTTTATATTGTTTTACTTTGTGTTTTAGCTTTCATTTGCTTCTGTTATAGAAATGTTTGACAGTATTGCAGTGCTTATTGTTCACGATCACGCGAACCTCTCTTAGACACACCGCATCCGTAACAAACGCCGGGGGACTAAGAAAGTCACTCATACACGGCCCAGTCTTCAGTAGTCGGTCCCCACTCTAAGCCTAGGCATCTTCCTGTAACTGTCATCTTTATTATGTAACTGAATTCTTAATTATGTAACGGCTGCCAATTATTAGCCATGAATGCTTGTAATGCTATATATTTCGCCCAGAGAGGCTAATGAAGGGTTGAACAATTTTCCTATCTACGCGAGATTGTCACACTGTGTTCTAGCTAATTCTACTCTCAGAAATAGTTGAGAACACTTATCTTTCATCGTCGTTATATCTTTATTGAATTGATGGAAATGGAAATGGAAATGTCAATTTGTACAGTGTTCAGATCATATATAACATTATTTTCTCAAGTTGATGTTTATATTTTCCTTTCTCATTTTGCAGCATGAGTGAATTCTTTGATGTTGAAATGAAAGTACGGGATTATGAGTTGGATCAGTATGGTGTGGTCAACAATGCAGTTTATGCTAGTTATTGTCAACACGGTGAGACCCCATGAGCTAGAATTTCAGGACCACAAACTGCTACCATTACCTGAATACTGTAAAATCCTTTCAGTTTTTGAACATACAATACCAAATGAAAACTAGATTTTGATGCAGACAGCAGTACTTTGTTGAGTTGATGACTTTATTATCAGCAATTGTCTGTTTTTCTAGATTTATCAAAACCTGTCAGTTTCTTAATGGCTTTATTTAGGATAGAACATTATATTTCATCTTGACAAAAGATTAATTCTCGCTGTCAATATGAAAAACTTAAGGTACAGTGACTCGAGGGGGGGTTTTTAGCTGATTGATTTTATTTGTTAGTTAATATGATCTAATGGATTTAGGCATTTAGTGGATGGATCATATAGTTTGGGATTTGAGTGATATCTAAACCTTTAGAGGGTCATATCAAAACCTTGAAATTCAAAATTGGACCAATCTAATGGTTATTCAAATTTGAATTGAATTGTATTGAGTTTAACAGTCTGCAAAGTTTTATTTTATCTTTCTGAATTTTGTGGCAATTAAAAAGAATACATTTTTCTTCTTATATGCATAAACTGATTATTTTTTTATAAATGCCTTCATAAGGTCGTCATGAACTCTTGGAAAGCATTGGTATTAATTGTGATGCTGTGGCTCGCAGCGGTGATGCGTTGGCGTTGACAGAATTATCCCTCAAATTCCTCGCACCTCTAAAAGTAAGTGTCTGATAGGTTATTAAATATATGGAGGGTAAGGGAATAAAGTGTAAGGAAAGGAAATGAGAGTTTGTTGTAACCACTTGCTTATGTGGCAAAGTGGAGGGAAAATGTGAGCATTAGTTGAGTACTATAAATAGTAGTGGGAGGGAATTAGAAAGGTAAGCAAGAATTGAGAATAGACCTAGGGTCTTTGGGAGAGATTAGGCCTCTATAGTACCTTAGGTTACTTTCATCTTCATATTCGCTTGTATTTTCGCTTTTCCACCATTAATATACGCTTTCTATGTTCTAATTGAGTGATGAAGAGTCTCATTAATTCAGGTACCTATCGATTGTCTCCCCAAGCATATGTCTATTTTTCTAATGTTTGTTCTCATTTTGTAAAACATGCAACCAGAGTGGAGACAGATTTGTCGTAAAGGTCGATTTCTCGCATTTCCACGCTCGTTTATACATTGATCACTTCATCTATAAGCTACCAAACCAAGAGGTCTTTTCCCATCACTTACAATTTATTCTTTTTAAATCTTTGACAATATTTGATGATATTTAATGAATTTGATGACACCTATTTTGGAAGCCAAGGCCACAAAGAAGGTGGCTTGATAAAAAGTATCGTCCAACTCGAATTCCTAAGAGATATGAAGTCAAAATTTGTTAAATTTTTCGTAGTGAGAACTCTTAATGCAAGATACATATGAACATAGTTTCCGACGTACCAACTAGTATATCGAGCGAATTAGGATGATTACAATGTATTCCTAGAGTATTCGAGAGACTCTAGACTCTCCAAGTGCCATAAGGCCCAATTCTTTGCAAATGATTATCTCCTTCCTAATTCATTTTCTCTATTTATAGGCTATATCCTTATTGGTATTGACTAACAAACCAACTAATCAGAACTAATTCAAATTTAACTATAATAGACCTATCGCTTTCTTGGTCAATAGAATATTGAGAAAGGTAACTGCTTTATCTACTTACCTTAAATTTGACATGTGGATGAGAAAAGAGGCAACACTTTTTATAACGTAGAATCCGAGAATTTTGTCTAATCCAAAATCTACTTTAAGCTACACTCTAGCAAAATTAAACGGTTTGGTTTCTTGATGTTTAGTAAAAGCAAAGAAATGGTTGACTTTTTTATCCTTATTTTTCTTTACTCGGTTCATCGATCAAGAAATGATGCTCGAGGTATTGATCTCGGTTGTTCAAAAACACCGGACATTGTTCATTAAGTGAAAAATTGAAAAGTTATTCATTTGGAAATATATTAAATGAATGTGATAGGGATTCGATGTGGGACTTCCACACCTATAATACCCAACTATGATTAGTTACTAGTTATGTTAGTTAATCTGTTTTAGTTAGATTTTCATTAGTTTGTGGGGGGCTCTTTTTTTAGGTATGCAAGTCCATTATATCTGCTGTAACTCTACTGAGGTTATTAACTTAGTAAATCATTCTGATAATAAAAGTTAGCTAATGTCAGATGATGCGAAGTTTGAGTATCCATTTCCATAACAATATTATTTAGAGTTAAATATGTTTTTAGTCCTTGTAAATATTGAGTTCTTTGGTTTTGATCCCTTTAAAATTTGTCATCTACTTTTGGTCCCCAATATTATTTTTCCAACAGCTTTAGTCCAGTGACTTTTAATAGCGCCTATAAGCGCTATAAAAGTTCTAAGAAAGCGCTATTAAAAGTATTAAGACTAATGAACAAAATAATGGGGACCAAATGTAAGTGAAAGATTTTAGAAGGAACAAAACCAAGAAACCCAATATTTATAAGGAACAAAAACTTTTTTCACGTTATTATTTTTTTGGATATGTATAGATGTATAACTAGTGTGTATGACCCGTGTGCTGCAAAGGTTGACTTTTTCTTTGTTTTATGTAAAATGGAAAATTTTATTTGCAAGGGTTGATTTTTTCAAAGTTTAAATACTTTGTTGTGACCAAGGATATTATTGTAGACATGTGTAGATTAACTTATGGTCTTGCAAAAAGTAATCTGTGATTCAGTACTAATTTATTAAATTATATAACCTACACAAATTTGCATAAATGATTAGTAAAATAACTCCAGATGTCACAAAAAATTGAAAAATTATATTAGTATGTTGTCAAAAAAAAATGTTGTCAATAAATTTAATTTCGAAGGTGTCCTTATTGCAAAAGTTCATTTTGGCTCAGTTTTGATTAGCTTCCAGCATTTAAGAGCTTTTCAGTTGAAATAAGTAGTTTTTTGACAATAAGTTGATTAACGAACAAAGAACACTTATATTATAGGTGGCTATGAAGGAGGTAGTATATGACCTGTGCGATGGACAGGCCTCTTCCTATATGACCCGCACACTATCTTATATTGGTATATTTCATTGAATTTCAGTATAAATATTTAATCAGTCTGGTAATTTGTTTTAAAATTAAGAATATGAATGACGTGATGTTAATTATGTTATATTGAAGCTCATGATGATCATGGTGTATCTACCCCATAATTTACACGTCATTTATCAGAGTAACTCTTTTTCGCAAAATATTAATTTAACTGATAGAAAAGAAATGCCACATCGTCATTAACAAAACTCATCAATTGCACTCATCGAGTTTGTGCAACAACATCCGTCATGAAAATTAAACTCCAAAAATCACGTCACAGCGGAAATAAAACAATAACTCACTAATACCACTCAAACACGTCTCACATCATTGGTATAATCATTAAACAATTAGTAATAAGTTAACAAAATCCAACCACACCCCCTAGGTGTCACAGTATCAGAGAGCGACTCACAGACATCCCAACAGCTAATAAAGAAGGCAGCAGGACCTTCACTCGCGGGTACCTGCAGCGTTGCCACAATAGAGCAACATTCCAAGCAGAAGGGGTGAGAATTTCAACAAAACATAATTAAGCACATAATAGAGTAACGTGAACAAAACAATCATACAACGTCGTCGTCACTACCAACATCATCATCACTGAACACCAACTCAATTACAGTATTAACCACAAGTCATAGTCATGAATGTGCATGGAAATGCAACCCACGCCTGGGTATATGCATGATGGTACCATTCTCGTCATAAATAAGCCATTATGGGCACATCGTCACTGTTTTACATCAATAGAAGGCCGAAGCCTATTCGTCATAATATGCACATGCTATGAGACACTATGAACACATGTGCAAACACCAATTCACTCACCTGGAGTACTCGTCATCGTTGTCATAAAACACTCATGGAGTGTACTCTTCATAACCATCACAATTATATCACAACATCATCATAACATCACATTCATAACCATCACAATTATATCACAACACCATCATAAACATCACATTCATAACCATCACAATTATATCACAACTAGTAGGATACCCGTGCATACGCACGAGGTGCTGCCACGAACTTAGACATAATTTAAATAATCTGGACAGCACCTCGTAAAAAAAAGACAAATTTAGAGTAGTTAAAAAAGGAGCCTCAAATAAAAATTTAGATAAATATTAAAATCTAAAAATGTAAAAGTGTCATTTAAAAACAATCTGTGCATTTATCCTGTGCTCTTTTATATATTAGTGTCAGTGTTGTTATCCCGTGTTTTTTTATATGTCAGTGCAGCCATCTCGTGTTTTTACATACATCATTGCAATTATCCCGTGTTTTTTAATATATCAGTGAAGTTATCTCATAATTTCAATTTATTATTTTAGTTGATTAATAGATTATAAGTAGACACTAACGGATAGATGATAGATTATCAAATATTTCAGTGAAGTGTTTTTTATATATCGATCTGCAGCTTATCCTGTGTTTTTATACGATCATTATTGCGCTTATCTCGTTTAATTTTTACATATTAGTATAGTTATCTCATGTTTTTTATATATAAGTTCAGTTATCTCAGTTTCAATTGATTATTTTAGTTGATTAGTACATTATAGTAGATAGTAAAAGATAGATAGTAGATTATCAAATATATAAGTGCAATTATCCCGTGTTTTTTCTTATATATCAGCATAGTTATCCCGTGTTTTTTATATATCAGTACAGTCATCCCGTGTTTTAAATATTAATCAGTAGTTGAAATAGTCATTAAGTTTTCCTTTCTTTCTCCATATTAATATCGGGTTTTTTATATATCAGTGAAGTTATCCCGTGTTTTTATACGTTAGTGCAGTTATCTCGTTGTTTAGATAGATTATTTAGTTTGTTAGTAGATTTGATTTTATTTGAATTTCGAAATTTGAAAAAAAAAGGGGGGGGGGGGGGGAAATGGGAGTGAGAAGAAAGTGCATTGAGAGAAGAAATTTGAAAAAAAATGTGATAGTAAATTACAATGTTGCCCATAGATAAGTTTTCAAATAAATAGGGAAACTTGTTTGAGTAATTTAAGTATGGTTTGTTTGTATAAATAGATATTAGATTAGATTAGTAGATAGTGGGTAAAGAAAGTTGGTGAGTTTGATTTGAATTTTGAATTTTGAAAAAAAAAGTAAGAGAAAGTAAGAAAAAAGTGGGAGTGAAAAAAAATGCATTGGGAGAATAAATTTGATAAAAGTATGATAGTAAATTACAATGTTGTCTTTAGTTAGATGAATTGTCAGGTAAATAGAGAGGCTAGTTTGAGTAATTTAAATGCGGTTTGTTTGCATAAATAGATTAAGTGTGATTTGTTTGTATAAATAGATAAATAGATATTAGGTTAGATAGTAAATAGGAGTAAATTGTAGATTATTTAATATTAATTTAATTATATTAGATTATATAGTGAATTAAAAAAATTGGGAAAATAAATATTTTTAAATAAAGGGTGTGGGGGCCTCTAATAATAGATGTGTAAGATGTTAGAAATATTGTGAAATGTGAGATTGAAAGAGAGTGAGTGAGAAAGGAAGAGAAAGTAGAATTTAAAAATGATAAATAAAATTAAAGTGGTGATGTGTCAAAAAAGTAAGATGTCTAAAATTGTAATTTTGTAAGTTGTTTGTTTGTATAAATAGATTATATAGTGAATTAAAAAAATTGGGAAAATAAATATTTTTAAATAAAGGGTGTGGGGGTCTCTAATAATAGATGTGTAAGAAGTTAGAAATATTGTGAAATGTGAGATTGAAAGAGAGTGAGTGAGAAAGGAAGAGAAAGTAGAATTGAAAAATGATAAATAAAATTAAAGTGGTGATGTGTCAAAAAAGTAAGATGTCTAAAATTGTAATTTTGTAAGTTGTTTGTTTGTATAAATAGATTATATAGTGAATTAAAAAAATTGGGAAAATAAATATTTTTAAATAAAGGGTGTGGGGGCCTCTAATAATAGATGTGTAAGAAGTTAGAAATATTGTGAAATGTGAGATTGAAAGAGAGTGAGTGAGAAAGGAAGAGAAAGTATAATTTAAAAATGATAAATAAAATTAAAGTGGTGATGTGTCAAAAAAGTAAGATGTCTAAAATTGTAATTTTGTAAGTTGTTTGTTTGTATAAATAGATATTAGACACCATCATAAATATCACATTTAAAATTTGAGTAACAACACATGTAAATTCCGAGTAACAACACATTTAAATTCTGAGTAACAACACATTTAAAATCTAGAACAAACATCACCTTTTCATGCTTAGGAAACGTCACATTTACATTGAGAGAATACACATTTTCAAAGTGGAAACATCACATTTAAAATTTGAGTAACAATACATTTATTAGAAAAAAAAATACAGCAGCCCTTATATCCATTAAAAACCCCAAACAGCAGCCTATTTTATGAAAAACAGCAGCCCTTTTATTTTATAAACAGCCAACAGCAACCTTAACTTATGAAACAACAATCTTTTATTTTCCAAAACAGCAAACAGCACATAAATCATAAAAACAACACCCTTTTATTTTCCAAAACAGCAAACAGCAACATAAATCATAAAAACAGCACCCTTTTATTTTCCAAAACAGCAAACAGCACATAAAACATGAAAAACAGCAACCTATATATTATTCCAAACAGCAACAGCAACATGTTTAACAGCAACAGCAACATAAAACATGAAAACAGCAACCTATATATTATTCCAAACAGCAACAGCAACATAAAACATGAAAAACAACAACCTATATATTATTTCAAACATGAAATCGATTCTAACCCCATAAAATCACCCAATTCGAAATTCAACTCATCAACTCATGTAGTTAATCACATGATAACATCAACAATTATCAAACAACCTCAAGAAAACCCCACAAACCCATCACATACTTAATTATATTAAATCGAAACGCTCACCCTTACCTCTTAAACGTAGGCTCCATAGAAGACGATTGGAAGCACCAACGAGTAACTACAGCAACACAACGAGCAAAGTCTTGGAATTTCTCCCTTCAATTCGCGAAAACCCTCCCTTTTTTCCTCTCTTGCGCCGCGCCTCTTCTCCTTTCTTGCTCTCTCCCAAATTTCGATTTCTCTCTAATGAATCGGGAGTGAAGGTTTCACATACCCTTGGGGTTTAAGCTGTGGGCCTTTCACGCATTGGGCTTACAGCTACACCCCCACTACTACTCGATCCCACTTCTACACAAAACATGATATTTCCCTCTTAAGTTAATTAACTCACGCTTCAACTAAAATTAATAATTCAACTAACCAAATTAATTAAACTAATTAAATTTTTTTTTTCGGGGTGTTACAACTCTCCCCCACTTAGAATTTTTCGTCCTCGAAAACATACCTGATTCAAACAGTTCCGGATACGACTCTCGCATCCTATCCTCCAGCTCCCATGTCAGGCTTTCACCAGCTGCTCCAACCCAAACAACCTTCACCAGATTGATCTTCTTACCTCGTAAGGTCTTCACCTCACGATCCTCAATTCGTACAGGCATAGTCTCCACAGTGAGATTATCCCGCACCTCCACATCATCTACTTGAATCACATGAGACAGATCCGCAATATACTTCCGAAGCTGCGACACGTGAAACACGTCGTACAAGTTCGAAAGATTAGGTTGCAAGGCCACCCGATATGCAACACTTCCAACTCTTTCCGTAATCTGATACGGCCCAATGAAACGAGGAGTCAACTTCTTCGATTTCAGCGCACGCCCAACACCAGTCATAGGTGTGACCCTCAGGAACACGTGGTCACCCGCTTCAAATTCTAAGTCTTTCCTTCTCTTATCATGGTAGCTTTTCTGTCTACTCTGCGACGCTTTCATTTTCTCCCGGATCACCTTCACTTTTTCAGTCGTTTCTCTGACTAGCTCAGGTCCAAGTACTAAACTTTCCCCAGTCTCATACCAACATACCGGAGTCCTGCACCTCCGACCATACAACGCCTCAATCGGCGCCATCCCAATACTGGAATGATAACTGTTGTTGTAGGTAAACTCGATCAATGGAAGATGAGTATCCCATGCATCCCCCTGCTCTATAACACATGACCTCAATAGATCTTCCAACGATTGAATCGTCCTCTCTGTCTGCCCATCGGTTTGAGGATGGTAAGCTGAACTCAACCTCAATTTCAACCCAACTCCTTCTCGCAAACTACTCCAAAAGTCCGGCGTGAACCTTGGGTCTCTATCCGACACAATGCACAAAGGAACGCCATGCAGCTTCACAATCACCTAAATATAGATCTCTGCCAATCTCGACACCGGATACTTAATGCCGATAGGAATGAAATGAGCAGACTTCGTCAATCTATCCACAACCACCCAAATCGAATCATGCCCTCTCACTGTATTGGGTAACCCAGTCACAAAATCCATGGAAATACTATCCCATTTCCACTCCGGAACATTCAACGGCGCATCAACCCCGCGAGCTTCGATGCTCGACCTTCGATTTCGACGAGGTCAAACACGAATACACGAATCGCGCCACATCGCGCTTGGCCCTGTGCCACGTAACATCTTTTTGAGATCTTGATACATCTTTGTCGCCCCGGGATGTATACTCAACTTACCTCTGTGACCTTCCTCAAGAATTGCCTTTCTCATTTCCTCATCTTCGGAACACAAATCCTTCCACGATATCTCAATACATTCTCGCGCATTGATCTCAAGTCCTTATTCTCGGGATCGACCAATCCCACCCATCGATCAACCAATTTCACGCCTAACTTCTGCGCTTCTCGGATACTATCCATAAAATCGTTGCCAATTTTCAACATACCCCAACTGACACTCTGAGGTGTGACTTCACAAACTAAACTCATGTCCCTGAATTGCTCAATTAACTCAAGCTCTCTAGCCATCAATGCCGACATATGCAAGGTCTTCCGACTCAAAGCATCTGCAACCACATTAGCTTTTCCCGGGTGATAACTCAATTCAAAATCATAATCTTTCAATAGTTCTAACCACCGGCGCTGCCTCATATTCAACTCTTTCTAGTTGAACAGATACTGAAGGCCCTTATGATCACTGAACACCTCAAATCTCGATCCATACAAGTAATGCCTCCAGATTTTCAATGTGAATACCACAACAGCAAGTTCTAAGTCATGAGTAGGGTAATTCTTTTCATGCGTTCTCAACTGTCTCGACGCATAAGCGATCACTTTCCCATTCTGCATAAGCACACCACCCAAACCCAACTTGGAAGCATCACAATAAACCACAAACGGCTCAACCAGATTAGGCAGGGTCAACACTGGGGACGTAGTCAACCTCTTTTTCAACTCATTGAAACTCTCTTCACATTGGTCGTCCAAAACAAAAGCCTTACCCTTGCAAGTCAATTGGGTCAACGGCAGAGCCAACTTCGAAAACCCCTCAATGAATCTTCTATAATAACCAGCTAATCCCAGCAAACTCCTTATCTCAGTAACTGACTTCGGGGACTCCCACTGCAACACTGCATCAACTTTAGAAGGATCCACCGCAATCCCCTCACTAGAAATCACATGACCGAGAAAAATGACTTATTTCAACCAAAACTCACACTTGGACAACTTCGCATATAACTTTCGATCCCTCAGAATTTCCAACACCAACCTCAGATGTTCCGCATGCTCCTCTTCCGACTTAGAATAAATTAGAATATCATCAATGAAAACCACCACAAACTTGTCCAGATACTCACGAAATATTTGGTTCATGTACCCAATGAATACCCCCGGCGCATTAGTCACGCCGAAAGGCATTACATAATACTCATAGTGCCCATATCTTGTCCTAAACACCGTCTTCTGGATGTCTTCATCTTTTACCTTGATCTGATGATAACCAGACCTTAAGTCAATCTTGCTGAATACTTTAGCACCCACCAACTGATCCATCAAGTCATCAATCCTCGGTAGCAGATATTTGTTCTTGATTGTAACTTTATTCAATTGACGATAGTCTACACACAACCTCATACTACCATCTTTCTTTTTCACTAGCAACACTGGAGCCCCCCACGACAACACACTCGGTCTTACAAACTTCTTCTCTAACAAATCCTCAAGTTGCTTCTTCAATTCTGCCAACTCAGACGCAAACATTCTATATGGTGCCATGCACACGTGCTTAGTGCCGTGAACTAGATCAATAGTAAACTCCACCTCTCTCTCTCGGTGGTATGTCCGGAATCTCATCAGGAAACACCTCGGAAAACTCACGCACCATCTGCAACTCATCAATCTTCACTTGGCTCTCAGCAGACAACGACGCTAACAGAGAAAACAACTGAACCTCTTCTCTCATTACCCTATGCAGCTGACCCGCAGATAGCAAACCAGACTTCTCTTCAGGCGAAGCGAAGCTCACGGACCTTTCGCGACGGCTTGATATGAACATGATTATCAACTAACCACCCATACCTGCACGACATCCATTCCACTCAATGCAAACCGATCAAATCAACTAAAAATTCTTTACCATATATAGATACAGGACATTTGGCACAAACAGCGGAGGTAGTTTCTCAACACATGCGACAGCAATAA
The DNA here is from genome assembly GCA_020916435.1 of Oxytropis ochrocephala. Classification (NCBI taxonomy): domain Eukaryota; kingdom Viridiplantae; phylum Streptophyta; class Magnoliopsida; order Fabales; family Fabaceae; genus Oxytropis; species Oxytropis ochrocephala. Next base: position 60,956,219 of record CM037092.1, on the reverse strand, counting down.
AACTATGGGTAGCACCAGTATCAACAATAGCAACAAGAGGAAAATTATTGATATAGCACATACCTCGAATTTCATTCACCACATCAGACCCGGCCAGAGCGAACACTTTCCCAAAAGACTTCTCCTTCTTGGGTTTTGAGCACTGTGTACTGATGTGACCACTCTCCCCACAATTAAAACATACCACCTCTTTCTTATCACAACTAGAAGACATGTGCCCCTCTTTCCCACACCGAAAACATCTCTTCTTATCCCCGCTTGGGCAATCTGGACTCTTATGACCTGCTTTCCCACACGTGTAACAAGTAATCTTGTGGGCCGCAAAGATCTCCCCACTTCGCTTAGACCCACCAACAAACTTCCCTTTGCCCTTACCAGCAGACACCTCATATGGCTTACCACGACTCGAGAAGTTCTTTTGCTTTTCTTTCATGACTCTGGAGAAGGCATTACTGTCCTCCTCAAAGATCCTGCAGCTATTAACCAGTAAGGAGAACACACGAATTTGTTGATACCCTACGGCTTTCTTAATATCGGCACGCAACCCGTTTTCAAACTTAATGCATTTGGAGAACTCAGCATCCGCTCCATCATAGTGCGGATAAAACTTGGACAACTCAGTAAATTTTGCAGCATATTCAGGTACAGACATGTTACCTTGTTCAAGTCTCAGAAACTCAACCTCTTTCTTTCCGCGGACATCTTCCGGGTAGTATTTCCTCCTGAACTCCCTCTGGAACACAACCCAAGTAATCTCCTCATTGGCAACCATCAACCTCTGCCTAGCCGTCATCCACCAGTCATCAGCCTCTCTCTTCAACATGTGCGTACCATAACGAACCTTCTGAGCATCGGTACAATCCATAACGCGAAAGATTCGCTCCATCACTCCCAGCTACTCAAGGGCACCATCAGGGTTATACCCGCCTTCAAAAGTAGGAGGGTTCTCTCGCTGGAACGTAGCCAAGCTGCGCATCCCAGCATCACCAGCACTTGGCAAGTTGCCCACAACCCCCGCTATAGCTTGCAAAGCAGCAGCAAGAGCAGCATCATCTCTCCTAGCCATATCAACCTAGCACTGCAACATGAACAATAATTTAGAACTAATTTAAGAACACCTAATTGTCATAAAACACTATGACAGACAGATTTGGCCGGACAAACATGCCTCTGATACCACTAATGTAACACCCCTTTTCTACCCCATAATTTACACGTCATTTATCAGAGTAACTCTTTTTTGCAAAATATTAATTTAACTGATAGAAAAGAAATGCCACATCGTCATTAACAAAACTCATCAATTGCACTCATCGAGTTTGTGCAACAACATCTGTCATGAAAATTAAACTCCAAAAATCACGTCACAGCGGAAATAAAACAATAACTCACTAATACCACTCAAACACGTCTCACATCATTGGTATAATCATTAAACAATTAGTTAATTAGTTAACAAAATCCAACCACGCCCCTTAGGTGTCACAGTATCAGAGAGCGACTCGACAGACATCCCAACAGCTAATAAAGAAGGCAGCAGGACCTTCACTCGCGGGTACATGCAGCGTTGCCACAATAGAGCAACATTCCAAGCAGAAGGGGTGAGAATTTCAACAAAACATAATTAAGCACATAATAGAGTAACGTGAACAAAACAATCATACAACGTCATCGTCACTACCAACATCATCATCACTGAACACCAACTCAATTACAGTATTAACCACAAGTCATAGTCATGAATGTGCATGGAAATGCAACCCACGCCTGGGTATATGCATGATGGTACCATTCTCGTCATAAATAAGCCACTATGGGCACATCGTCACTGTTTTACATCAATAGAAGGCCGAAGCCTATTCGTCATAATATGCACATGCTATGAGACACTATGAACACATGTGCAAACACCAATTCACTCACCTGGAGTACTCGTTATCGTCGTCATAAAACACTCATGGAGTGTACTCTTCATAACCATCACAATTATATCACAACATCACATTCATAACCATCACAATTATATCACAACACCATCATAAACATCACATTCATAACCATCACAATTATATCACAACACCATCATAAACATCACATTTAAAATTTGAGTAACAACACATGTAAATTCCGAGTAACAACACATTTAAATTCTGAGTAACAACACATTTAAATTCTGAGTAACAACACATTTAAAATCTAGAACAAACATCACCTTTTCATGCTCAGGAAACGTCACATTTACATTGAGAGAATACACATTTTCAAAGTGGAAACATCACATTTAAAATTTGAGTAACAATACATTTATTAGAAAAAATACAAAGAGCCCTTATATCCATTAAAACCCCCAAACAACAAATTTATTTTATGAAAAACAAAAGCCCTTTTATTTTATAAATGTACCAACAAGAACCTTAACTTATGAAACAACAATCTTTTATTTTCCAAAACAGAAAAACAACACATAAATCATAAAAACAACACCCTTTTATTTTCCAAAACAAAGAAACATCAACATAAATCGTAAAAACAAAGACCCTTTTATTTTCCAAAACAAAGAACATAAATCATAAAAACAACACCCTTTTATTTTCCAAAACAAAGAAACAAAGAACATAAATCATAAAAACAACACCCTTTTATTTTCCAAAACAGCAAACAGCACATAAAACATGAAAAACAACAACCTATATATTATTCCAACACTGAGGCGGAGACATCGACCGATTCAACACTGAGGCGGAGAATATTCACGACCTGTCTGATAAGGACAAGCGTGGTATTCGACCGGATCATAGATTCGCAGAAGAATTCACCTGGAATCACTATCAGGACCTCAACATGTTCCTAAGGCGGGCCAATGATCATATGGCCTACGAAGAGACCTTTGCTGCAAGAAAGGGCGCCCGTGCGCGTCCTAAAGAAGATCAGAATAGAACGGCTGTTGCGCCCCGAAAAATCCGGTTTGGACTTTTCGTTTGACAACGTGAAAAATAGTAGAGCCGCCACCAATATTTATTTAGGAAAACATTGAAAAAACCTTTTTTTTTTTGAAAAGCGGATGGTCTTTTGAAAACTCAAAGATGTAGGTTCGGGGGTCGGTTACGCATGGGGAAGGTATTAGCACCCCACACGTCCTTTCTACCGAAAGGGAACCATTAACTTGATGTGTGGTTTAGACAAAAGTTTGAGTTGAAAGCAATTTGTTCTACTTCTTTTCTTTTCTTTTCTTTTATTTCATTTGAGAAATTGATTTATTAAAAACAGGGGAGAAAGAATATTTTTGGTATCTTTGAAAAGTGGAACAAAACAAAGATTTTTTAAAAGGGTGCTTGACGGGACATGAACCCGGTCCTACGTACCCTCACTGGGATGAGGGATCAAAGCTACATAGTTCTTGGTTTTGCGTCTGAAAACGGCTTAAGAGTTTTTCGCAATTGGGTGAGCGTTTGTGACGACCGAACAACAACGGTTAGAATGGCCTCACTACTAACTCGCTGGGGATAAGAAAATCACCATTAATAACCTAAACGGCAACAACGCGATTGATCATTAATGACAATTGACTTATTTTTGAGTAATAAATAAGTTTTCGAAAATAGGATTGAGCTTTTGCGAAGACTGAACAACAACGGTTAGAATGGCCTCACTACTAACTCTTTTGAAAACAAAATCGTCATTAACAACCTAAACGGCAACGACGCGATTGGTCGTCAATGACAATTTATTTTATTCTTATTTTGAAAATAAAAGGGTTTAAAGTTGTTAATTACTTGTTTTATTTCTCATAAGTATCCCAAGACGTTGAGCTGTACAGCTCCGGTCTTAGGACGCTAGACAACACCGGCCGTACGTCTGACTTGCCTCCTTATGAGTTTTGAAAAAGATTGTTTATCGATCTCAAGAAAAGATTTGATTAACTTGTGAAAGAAATTTGAAGAGTATTGACTCTTTGAAAAGTCTTTGAAAAAGATTGATTAAAGAGGAGAAGAAGAGAATTTGAGGGTGGTATTGGCCACAAAGAAAAGAAAGTGGAACATTCAATCACTTTTCAAGTCAAAACCGAGACACAATACTTACCAATTCGCAAGCAAAGTAATCAACAATTAGAACACAAGCATACTCATTACCATTTACAACAACAATGTGCCAGAATGATATTGAATCATCAACAATTAATGGTATGAATATGTGAGACCAAACAACAACCAAGTAAGTTGCAAAGAGATGCTCACAAGAGAAACATTGCGAAAATATAGGTCAAATTTTAAGCCCTAGACCGAATTGAAAACAATCACAAGGAGTATTCACAAGTTGCCATGAACAATTAACAAATAGAAGCACAAACTTGCATTGGAAATTAAAAGCAAGTTGAATCATTTGAAGCAATCTTCCACACCATTAGGCACATGCACTAGGCATAAGTGGGAATCCTTTTACACATCATCAACAATTAAACAATTAGCACAAGAATAGAAGATTGAATCACATTAAGCAATCCTCTCACTTAGGTTAAAGTGCATGAAGCACAAGTGAGCCTCATATTGCCAATCATCAACCAACAACAAATGGCAAGCAAATTAGGTCGAAACAACTTGAGAAAAATCATTTTAACACCCATTTCAATTCGGTTTTACAAGCGAAGTCACAAACCCTAGTTCACATCATAATTTGCAAAACAAAACAACCTTGAAACAATCTTTATTTTCACAAGACTTGGTAACAATATTTATTTTCAAAGAAAAGAAAAAGCAACATGAACCCTAGAAATCTGCTTGAACCTGTAACACCCCAATTCTACCCGGCAGTTTAATTCAAAAGTCAGAGTAAATAAAAATCATTTTCTCATTAAATGGAGTGTTACGCTCCTCCCTTAAAAATACTCAAACAAATGGTCAAATTTCGAAAAATACAAACCAATACATAACACCATATAAAACGTGGGATATAACTCATATCATGCAGCGGAATAAAACTACAGCTCACGAGAATAATTCTCAATCTCAAAATACATAGTACAACGGTAAAGAACTCAACACTGAGCAAAACAATCAAAATAAAGTTCATAACCCATCCCCTAGGTGCTACGTATCAGAGCAAACCGACTCAGGGAATAGTGAAGGTGACAAGCCTTCACTCATGACTACCCGTGGTAAACAACAACGAAAGGGTGAGTCTCGAACTATATAATAAAAGTGATAATAGGCAATATATATAATCACAACACAAAGACAATCAATCATACCAATCATCACTCAATAATGTTCATGCACTCATGTGAATGTATGCAATGTAGTTATGCATGTGGTACCATTTGCCCTCCCAGATTCTCAATATTTGCCCTCCCAGCCTCATCATCAATGGAGTCCTCATGACTGCCCTCCCACGCCCCTCAAAGCTTCACAATCGCTTTTTATAAGCTCTACGATCATGCAAATTAATGTATGCATGAGACTCCATGTAACAACACAACACATTCTCAAACATCTCAATCCACGCACTAACTCTTACCTCATTATTAATCTCATTTTATAGCCCTCATGGCTTGGCCCTCCTACCATGCCCCCATGGCATCCTCGGTCATCTCAAGGTACACGCTCAACATAATTAAGTCCCAAGGACTAATCTCATCTAGAGGACTCAACCTCACTCAAGGACCTAAACCACCATTTAGGACCAAAACAATCATCTAGTGGACCAAACCGTCACCTAGGGACCAAAATAAAGACACGCTTAGGCACTTGGCAAAGACCAGCGCCAAATCCCCACATTCGCGCGCCCGGTGCAACACAAAGACTAGCGCCAGAAACTTCAAGAACTTGGCGCCCGTGGCAACACACCCACCGGGCGCCACTTTTCTAGCAATCGCGCTCCGCAGGCGCACAGCACCTGACACAAACCTGCACACCCACTCGCACACAAACTCGCACACGAGTGCACCTCCTGTGCACTTCGGGCAAGAGACTGCTTGGCGCCCCACACCGACCCAAAGACACACAACACTTGCAAACAGAAAACCACTGAGCCAAAATGTTTAAAAATGTTTTTGGCGAGTAAATACAAAATATGGCACGGTAAAATATGCCCGTAAATACAAGTTTCACTCAACCCACCCCATTTACACACACAAAACCACCCCCACCAGACATTTGTAAAATAACACCGCAACTGAAAACCACTCGAGCCAAAACATTTAAAATTGTATTTGGGCGTGTGAATGCAAAAGTTGGCACGGAAAATATGTTCGTAAATGTGAGTTTCACTTAACCCACCCCATTTACACACACAAAACCACCCCACCGAACATTTGTAAAATAACACCCGCAACTAGAAAACCACTCGAGCCAAAACACTTAAAATATGATTTGGGCAGTGAATGCAAAAGTTGGCACGGAAAATATGTTCGAGAATCTAAAAATGCAGCAGCTGCGCTCCACTTTTCCCAAAGAATGTGGCGCCCAGACGACAAAGAACACACACACACAATCCATCAAGCATAAAGACACAAGCGCTCATTCAGGCACCCCGGGCTGCATTTGGCGCCACACACCGACACACACACACCTAACACGCAAATAAAGCGCATGTGGCGCCGCCATTTTCCCAAAGAACTTGGCGCCTGGCAGAACACACTGCACACAAGAACACATTCCAAAGACATGAATAAAGGCCTGTGGCGCCATTTTCCCCCAAAGAATGTGGCGCCCGGCAGAGACAACTCGAGAATCACATATTTTCCTCGCACGTGAATGTGCATACGTGGCGCCAAATCCCTAGCACATTGGCGCCCCATGACCCAAAAACCCCCAATTCACAAACCCTTTCAATTCTAATCATCGTATACTACTCCAATACATTGTATAATAATGTCAACACATTCAATTTCACATCATAGCACTCAATCATGCATCAAAACCCAATCAAGAACATAAAACCCCAATTTCAAGCCCTAAATCGATTCCACATGCAATTTATTCAATTCAATGACTCAATTCACCAAACAATCATCAATTAACACAATTCAAGGCCTATGATCTACATATGACATATTATCTCCTCTATTATAGAGTGAGACTCCCCTTACCTTGGATTAAACCGTAGAAGTTCCTTCTCCTCGAGTCACGTGCAAAAACCACAGCAACTAGGGACTTCTTCTCCCTTCCTAGCTTGGTGCGCTCACTCTCTCCTCTGGGTTCTTGCGCTGATTCCTCTTCCTTTCTCTCTCTCCCTTCATAAGTTCTTTCTTTCTTCTCACAAAATGAGAGCAAATTCTAATTTTGGGTATATGTACATTGGGCCAAGCGCACCTTGGGCCCTTTTTACACCCCCTCTCCATTTCTTCCACCATTCCCTTTAATTAAAAAGAATCACCAAGTTATAAAACACTATATCATATTCTAATATAATTAAAATAGTGTAACACTTTAAATAATTTAATCAATTGCTTAATTAAATCATTTAGGGTGTTACAACTCTCCCCACTTATGAAATTTCGTCCTCGAAATTGTACTGAAGTCAAATAACTCGATAAGACTCCCGCATCTTGCTCTCCACCTCCCAAGTCATACTCTCACCACCGCTCCCAACCACACTACCTTGACTAAGGCAATGTCTTTTCCTCTCAACACCTTCACTTCTCTATCATCAATCCTCACCGGGCATAGTCTCCACCGTGAGGTTCTCACGCACTCTCCATCATCCATGTGAATCACATGAGACGGGTCCGGAATATACTTAGGAAGCGTGACACGTGGAAGACATCGTGCAAGTTCGAAGATTAGGCGGCAAAGCCACCCTATAAGCAACCTTTCCAACCTCTCGATCCGCACGCCCAATAAACCTTGGAGTTAACTTCTTTGCCTTCAGAGCACGCCCAACACCGGTCATAAAGGCGTGACCCTCAAACAACACATGCTCACCACTGAAACTCCAAGTCCTTCCTCCTCTTATCATGATAACTTTTCTCGCTTACTCTGGGACTCTTTCATTTTCTCCCGATCATTTTCACTTTCTCCGTAGTCTCCCTAACCAACTCGGGTCCAAGAACAACACTCTCCCCGACTCATGCCAACACAAAGGAGTCCTACACCTCCGCCCATACAGTGCCTCAAAAGGAGCCATCCCTATGCTCGAATGATAGCTGTTATTATAAGTGAACTCAATAAGTGGGAGATGTGTATCCCACGCACCTCCCTGCTCTAGCACACTAGCTCTCAGAAGATCCTCCAAAGACTGGATGGTTCTCTCTGCCTCGACCATCGATCCCGAGGATGATAAGTTGAACTCAACCTCAGCTTGGACCCCAAAGCCTCCTGCAAGCTTCCCCAAAACTCCGATGTAAACCTCGGGTCTCTGTCCGACACAATACTCTTCGGAACCCCGTGAAGCTTCACAATCACCTGAATGTATATTCTAGCCAACTTTGGCACAGGATAGGTGATGTTGATAGGAATAAAATGGGCAGACTTGGTCAACCTATCCACAATCATCCAAATAGTGTCGCACCTCTCGCAGTGTTTGGCAACCCAAATACAAAGTCCATGGAAATGTCAGTCCCACTTCCATTCCGGAATCTCTAAAGGTTGCATCAGCCCCGCAGGTTTCTGGTGCTCAATCTTTGACTTCTGGCAAGTCAAACATGCATATACAAACTGCGCAACATCTCTCTTCATACCAGGCCACCAAAACAGTTTCTTTAGATCATGATACATCTTAGTAGCACCTGTATGAATGCTCAACTTACTCCTATGGCTCTCCTCAAGTATCATCTTCTTCAATTCAGCATCATCCGGAACACAAATTCTGTCCCTGAATCTCAACACGCCCTGGGAATCCAACCTGTAATCCCCATCAACAACTTGCTCACCAGCAACCAGCAAGTCTACCAGCTTCACATCTAACTTCTGGGCGTCTCTGATACTAACCAAGAAGTCATTCCCAATCCTCAAGATACCCAACTCGACACTGGGTGTCAACTCACAAACTGGACTCAAGTCACTAATTGCTCGATCAACTCCAATTCCTCACCATCATAGCCGACATATGCAAAGTTTTCCGACTTAAAGCATCGCCACGACATTAGCTTTGCCGGGTGATAGTTCAAGCCGAAATCATAGTCCTTTAGCAGCTCTAACCAACGCCTGCCTCATATTCACTCCTTCGGTCAAACAAGTACTTGGACTCTTATGATCACCGAACACTTCAACTGCGGTACCATAGAAATAGTGCCTCCAAATCTTCAAAGACAAACACAATAGCAACCCAACTCTAAATCATGAGTAGGATAGTTCTTCTCATGCGTCCTCAATCATCGAGACGCATAAGCAACTACCTTCCCATCTCGCATTAACACACCTCCCAAACCCATCTTGGAGCGCCACAAGACACAACAAAAGGTTGCTCGCACAGTGCAACACTAACACCGAGACGTGGTCAACCTCCTCTTCACTCTTGGAAGCTCTCTTCACACTTTGCATCCCACACAAATGCTTTTCCTTACAGTCAATTGAGTCAATGGAAGGGGCTAGCTTAGAGAACCCTTCAATGAACCTCCTGTAGTAACCACCAACCCCAAGAAACTCCCGATCTCGATCACGGACTTTGGGCTCTCCCACCGCAACACTCGCATCAACCTTGGCCGGATCCACGCCTATACCATCGCCGTAAATAATGTGACCCAAGAAGCTCACCTCACGCAAACTGTAACTCACACTTTGACAACTTGGCATACAATTTCCTCTCTTTCAAGACCTCTAGCACCAACCTCAAGTGCTCGCATGCTCTTCCTCAGATTTTGAGTACACCAGAATATCATCAATAAAAACAACCACAAACCGATCCAGATAGCTATGGAAGATTCGGTTCATGTACTCCATAAACACCCCTGGTGCATTTGTGACACCAAACGACATTACAGAGTACTCATAATGCCCATACCTCGCTTACGACGCTGCTTTTTACGGATGTCTTCATCCTTCACCTTTATCTGATGATAACCCGACCTCAAGTCAATCTTGCTAAACACTTTAGCACCCACCAGCTGATCCATCAGATCATCTATCCTCGGAAGAGGATACTTATTCTTGATAGTTACTTTGTTCAGTTGTCTGTAATCCACGCACAGACGCATACTCCCATCCTTCTTCTTAACCAACAAAACTGGAGCTCCCCATGGTGACACACTAGGCCTCACAAATTTCTTCTCAAGAAGCTCCTCTAACTGCTTCTTCAATTCGCATAACTCGTGCCGACATCCCAGTGCGGTGCCATGAACACGTGCCTAGTACTGTGCACAAGCTCAATCCCGAACTCAACCTCCTGCTCTCGCGGCACACTAGGAATCTCATCTGGGAACACTTCAGGGAACTCACACACCACCTGCAACCCATCAACCACAGCTTGGTTCTCAGCAGACATAGACGCCATCAAAGCAAACAGCTGACCACCCTCTTTCATTACCCCGCGCAATTGCTCGTGACAAAGAAATGCACTCTTCCTCTTCAGAAGAAGAAAACTAACAGACTTGTTGAAACAGGTTGATGTGCACATGGTTATCTACTAACCACCCATGCCCGTAATCACATCCAACCCACCCAAAGGCAAACAAATCGGATCAACTAAAATCTCTCACAAGACCGACAGAGGACACCTAGCACACATTAGAGAAGTAGTTACTGGACCCTTAGCCTGAGTGTGTCGATAACCATCCTCTCTCCATAGTAGACAACACTAAATTTAACTTTTCAAAGACAAACAGAAGCAATAAAAGAGTGTGTAGCACCCGTGTCAATAATAGCAACTAAAGGTGTACCATAGATGAAACATGTACCTCTCCGATATCATTAGGTCCTCCGAACTCGCCAATGCAAACACTCTCTCGGTGGATCTTTCCTTCTTAGGCTTGGTGCACTTGAAGCTAAGGTGACCACTTTCTCCACGCTTAAAACACACAGCTTCCTTGCGATCACACTCGGATGCCATGTTGACCATTCTTCCCACACTTAAAGCATCTCTTCACCTCCATCTTACAATCAAAGCTCTTGTGACCTGGCTTGTCACACTTGAAACACACAACATCAGATGGGGCGTCTCCCCCACTTGGCTTCTTGCCATCGGTATACCTCCTACCCTCGCAGACCTGCTTCCACCAAGATATACTTGTTACTACCCGCATACCTCTGCTTTCCTTGTCGCCAGACGCCTCATATGGCTTACCTCATTATGAAATTTCCCCCTCTGGTCTCTCATGACCCTAGAGCGGGCATTGCTGTCTTCCTCATAAATCCTGCAGCAGTCTACCAAATCAGCAAATACTCTAATCTTCTGATATCCCACAGCCTGCTTGATATCAGCTCTCAGTCCATTCTCAAATTTTATGCACTTTGAGAATTCAAATTTCACTTTCAAGATAGTGGGGGTAGAACTTGGCCAACTCCGTGAACTTGGCAAAGATACTCGATGAACGGACATACTTCCCGCCTCGGTTCAAGGAATTCCACTCTTTCTTACCTCTAACGTCCTCCGAAATACTTTCTCAAGAATTCCTTCTAACACAAACCAGTGATCTCCTCCTGTGCGGACCCAACCTCTCACCGGTCTCCACCACTACCATCGCCTCTTCGATAAAGTGTGAGTACTGTGCTGACGACTTTCTCGCTCATCATCAAGCACTAATCACCCCAAGATCCTCTCAATCTCCTTCACCAAGTCAATGCACCATCCGGTTGTACCTCCCCTCAAGGTAGGGGTTCTCTCTCGGAATGTTGCGGACTACGGTCTCGATTCTCACAAGGCCCCCATAACTTGTGCTATGGCTTGCAACGCCTCGGCAAGTGCAAAAGATCAACTCTTCTCGGCCATATCAACCTAACACTGCAAAGATAAACAACCATTCAAAACTAATTCAAGACTCCTAACCACCATACACAACATGACAAACAGACACACTTGGTCTGGACAGACCGAACTTTTGCTCGATACCACTAATGTAACACCCCAATTCTACCCTAGCTTTAATTCAAAAGTCAGAGTAAATAAAAATCATTTTCTCATTAAATGGAGTGTTACGCTCCTCTCTTAAAAATACTCAAACAGTCGGTTCAGCTCAGAAAATACAAACCAATACATAACACCATATAAAACGTGGGATATAACTCATATCATGCAGCGGAATAAAACTACAGCTCACGAGAATAATTCTCAATCTCAAAATACATAGTACAATGGTAAAGAACTCAACACTGAGCAAAACAATCAAAATAAAGTTCATAACCCATCCCCAGGTGCTACGTATCGAGCAAACCGACTCCAGGGGAATAGTGAAGGTGACAAGCCTTCACTCATGACTACCTGTGGTAAACAACAACAGAAAGGGTGAGTCTCGAACTATATAATAAAAGTGATAATAGGCAATATATATAATCACAGTTCACAACACAATCAATCATACCAATCATCACTCAATAATGTTCATGCACTCATGTGAATGTATGCAATGTAGTTATGCATGTGGTACCATTTGCCCTCCCATTTCTCAATATTTGCCCTCCTAGCCTCATCATCAATGGAGTCCTCATGACTCGCCCCTCCGCCGCCTCGAAGCTTCACAATCGGTTTTATAAGCTCTACGATCAAGCAATTAATGTATGCATGAGACTCCATGTAACAACACAACACATTCTCAAACATCTCAATCCACGCACTAACTCTTACCTCATTATTAATCTCATTTTATAGCCCTCATGGCTTGGCCCTCCTACTCATGCCCCCATGGCATCCTCGGTCCATCTCAAGGTACACGCTCAACACAATTAAGTCCCAAGGACTAATCTCATCTAGAGGACTCAACCTCACTCAAGGACCTAAACCACCATTTAGGACCAAAACAATCATCTAGGGACCAAACCGTCACCTAGGGACCGTAATAAAGACAAGCTTAGGCACTTGGCAAAGCACCGAGCGCCAAATCCCCACATTCGCGCCCCTGGTGCAACACAAAGACTAGCGCCAGAAACTCAACAACTTGGCGCCCGTGGCAACACACCCACGGGCGCCACTTTTCTAGCAATCTGCGCCCTGCAGGCGCACTCCTGACACAAACCTGCACACCCACTCGGACACAAACTCGGACACGGGCACCTCCTGGGCACCACTCGGCAAGACTGCTTGGCGCCCACACTTGACCCAAAGACACACAACACTTGCAAACAAAAACCACTCGAGCCAAAATGTTTAAAAATGTTTTTGGGCGTGTAAATACAAAATATGGCACGCGTAAAATATGCCCGAAATACAAGTTTCACTCAACCCACCCCATTTACACACACAAAACCACCCCCACCGGACATTTGTAAAATAACACCGCAACTGAGAAAAACCACTCGAGCCAAAACATTTAAAATTGGATTTGGGCGGTGAATGCAAAAGTTGGCACGGAAAATATGTTCGTAAATGTGAGTTTCACTCAACCCACCCCATTTACACACACAAAACCACCCCACCGGACATTTGTAAAATAACACCGCAACTGAAAAAAACCACTCGAGCCAAAAACACTTAAAATTGGATTTGGGCGTGAATGCAAAAGTTGGCACGGAAAATATGTTCGAAAATCTAAAAAGCAGCACCGGCGCCTTTTTCCCTGGCAATGTGGCGCCTGAGACAAAGAACACACACACACACATGCCATCACAGCATAGCTGGTGACACAGCGCGCCATTCTGGGCACCCCGGGCAAAGATTTGGCGCCCACATCGACGACACACACACACCTAACACGCAAAGCAGCTGCACGTGGCGCCATTTTCCAAAGAACTTGGCGCCTGGCGAGAACACACTGCACAAAGAACACATTCCAAAGACATGAATAAAGTGCCTGTGGCGCCATTTTCCCAAAGAATGTGGCGCCCGGCGAGAGACAACTCAGAATCACATATTTTCCTGCACGTGAACAGTACACAGGGCGCCAAATCCCTAGCACATTGGCGCCCCATGACCCAAAAACCCCCAATTCACAAACCCTTTCAATTCTAATCATCGTATACTACTCCAATACATTGTATAATAATGTCAACACATTCAATTTCACATCATAGCACTCAATCATGCATCAAAACCCAATCAAGAACATAAAACCCCAATTTCAAGCCCTAAATCGATTCCACATGCAATTTATTCAATTCAATGACTCAATTCACCAAACAATCATCAATTAACACAATTCAAGGCCTATGATCTACATATGACATATTATCTCCTCTATTATAGAGTGAGACTCCCCTTACCTTGGATTAAACCGTAGAAGTTCCTTCTCCTCGAGTCACGTGCAAAAACCACAGCAACTAGGGCCTTCTTCTCCCTTCCTAGCTTGGTGCGAAGCTCACTCTCTCCCTCTAGGGTTCTTGCGCCGATTCCTCTTCCTTTATCTCTTCTCCCTTCGCAAGTTCTTTCTTTCTTCTCACAAAATGAGAGCAAATTCTAATTTTGGGTATATGTACATTGGGCCAAGCGCACCTTGGGCCCTTTTTACACCCCCTCTCCATTTCTTCCACCATTCCCTTTAATTAAAAAGAATCACCAAGTTATAAAACACTATATCATATTCTAATATAATTAAAATAGTGTAACACTTTAAATAATTTAATCAATTGCTTAATTAAATCATTTAGGGTGTTACAGAACCCGAGGCCTTATTTGCCCCAAAATCATCCAATTCTTTCATCACAATTGACCCAATCACATAGATGAGCATGAATACATGATAAACAACAAGAAACAAGCAAGAACTCTAACATTGGAGCCCAAAACCGAAGCCTCATTCCCCAAAATTCAAGTCCAAAACATCAAGATTCAACAACAAGCATAGTTCATCATTAATTCACAAAATTGGCATAATTAATCGTGCATTATTCAACTTCAAATCATCTAATGAACAAGAACAACACAAGTATCATGAATTAGGCCCAAGGCTGAAGCAAAAAGAAAAGGAAAACATTGTGCTTTTGCAAACCATTGAGATTTGAGATAGAATTTAAATCAAGGGCTAGGATTGCAATGCACATGGATTAGGGGCAATGAGAAAACACAAGTGAGGGTGAGAGGGCTGAGTGCACAGCATAAGGAGGGTGGTGAAGGATAAGCTCATTTACAAAATTGTATTTTTCCATGAAGCTTATTACACAAGTGCCATTTTAATTCAAATGAAAGGTGAAGATTGTACTTAAAACTTGAATGGAAGGCTATGATTTAAACACAATTTGCAACCAATAAAATAAATCAAATTGAAGGGATATGTGCTGATATGTGCGCAACTAAGGAGAGGGAGTGAGTGGAATTGCAACTTGTACTATTGTACTACACTTGACCTTTCAAAATTCAAAGGAATATTGATTATTCCTTTCAAGATAATTCTTCTAAATTCATGCCATTTTGGGCCATGTCCCATGATTCAATGATTGGGCTCTGAATTTTATGATCACACCAATCCCAAAATTGATTTGATAACCCCACCTCAAAGGAAATGACCATTTTACCCTTTTATTCAAAAACTTGATTTTTATGCCAAAAGGTTTAATATTTATGCGCAGGAAAAAAAAATCACAATTAAGCATAAATCTTCTTCAAATAATTCACTGATGATTGCTCAGTGATTTGGGACGAAAAACCGTTTTTATTGTGAAATGACCAAAATGCCCTTTCACCCTGAAAACCCTAGTTCTTTGCCCAGAGCACACTTTCACTTCAAAAATGACTTTTCACCCTAGGAATGACCTCTAATACCTTGAAATGCATGTTGAATGGCTTGTCTTGAGGAATTGTCCCTTATTCGCGAAATGACTAAAATACCTTTTTGCACTGAAAAACCCTAGTTTGTCCAAAAAGTGCATTCCAACTCCAAAAATGATTTTAGAAGCTTTGAAATGACTTTTAGAACCCTAAATGCAATGCATGATGCTCCTTTCTCTTCTATTTATTTATTTTTGGGGAAAATTAGGGTTTTGACCTAAGCCGGACAAAATTGGGGTATGACAGCGGCCAAGGGGCAAGAAGGCTGCCGAGACAATAGGCCAGACTATAGAGAGAAGAAGTACGAGCAGTGTACTCGTTTCAAGGTTCACCTTGTGAGGATAGAAATTTTAGGAGTGATGCTGATGATACGGAGACAGAAGAGGCTTCAATCTCTGGCCAAGAGGATTTAAATGACCTACATGAGATTCTTGAATGGGCCAAGGTTAGTAATTTTAAATACACCTAATCTCATTATTATCCGATCTTATGATACTTTATTACTGATGTTATTTTACCAATTCCCAGGCAAATAATTGTGGACAATTACAAATTATAAGTGAGTATTATTGTTTGAGTTGCCCTAGGAGGGGCTTAACACTTATCTTTCACCCTTTGGAGCACCTTCATCCCTTGCAATATCACGCACTGCATGAGTTAGTTCTTCATCTCCCCGGTTCAACTGTTAATTTAAAATCTTGTAGTATAGGTCCGAATTAGCCGAGGTATGTTGGGATAATTTTTTGGTTGGATTAAATTACTTTTGTTTCACTTAGGATTTAAGATTTGAGTCTTCTGGGTCAGTGTCATGATGGTTATATGCTCATGATAAAACCAAGAGCTTTGTTTCTGTTTGTTCTTCTCAGGCACATTCACGCATTTGATTCATTGATTCTAATTAATAGGCTCCTCTTTTAGGAACAAAGTGGTACACAAATTTGTATTTTTGTTTTCTCATTTTAGCTCTGCGAATTCTCATGCATATTTGATCAATCGGTTTGATTCTTATTTGTAGTGTATTAGTCATGTTAATTCTCTTTAGATATTGCAAGTGTGCTTAACCTCTAGTTTTACAAATTAGTCACTTTCACAAATGGAACAGATTGATGATGTATGTTCGCATGTTTTTTCGTAGTTCTCGTAGAGGCAAGAGAGTATAAAGGAATGGAACAGAAGAAGATAAATCAAAGGAAGTAGTTCATCTTAGGACCTTACCTTACCTTACCTTAGTTTGACGTTTTTGTTTTAGAAACTTATAGAAATTTTAAGTTTCATAAATTGTATTGTAAGATATTAATTTCAATGGAATTTGAAGAATTTTTATGATTTTATTATGTGTTGTTGTTTGGAAATATTTTTGTATATCAGGATATTATAAATTGGTCAATTGATAGACCTTTAGCATCGGTTATGTAAGATGACCGTTGCTAAAAGTCACCAAAAATGGACCTTTAGCATCGGTTATGTATGATGACTGTTGCTAAAAGTCACCAAATATAGACTTTTAGCATCGGTTATTAAGGATGACCGTTGCTAAAAGTCACCAAGATAGACTTTTAGCATTAGTTATTAAGGATGACCGTTGCTAAAAGTCACCAAGATAGACTTTTAGTATCGGTTATTAAGGATGACCGTTGCTAAAAGTCACCAAGATGGACCTTTAGCATCGGTTATTTAAATAACCGATACTAATAGTATGTTTTTCAAGACATAAAAAAACCAAAAAAACGTCATTTAGCATCGGTTATTTGAAAATCCGATGCTAAAAGTCACATTTAGCATCGGTTACTTAACCGATACTAAATGTCAGACATTTAGTATCGGTCGAATTAGTATCGACAGATAACCGATGCTAAAAGTGCAAAATAACCGATGCTAAAAGTCTTTTCTGCACTAGTGAGAATTTCTACTTTTATTGTGAAAATGGAACTTGGAACAAAAATGGAGAGAAATGCTATCTCTAAACCTAGCCTCCTTTCTGAACCAGCCTTCTCAAATGAGGAAGATGAGCCTCCTTAAATAGTACTAGGATTTAGTGATCCAATAAATATCCGTTGGAGGTTACTTTTGTCATTGCGTGTGCCAATGTAGCCACAAAAGGGAATATTCTGAGCGTATGACAGCCTGGTACCAGCAACAGGGCGTGTTTGTCCTTTTTTGACAGCTTGCCTCATCATTTTCTCTCTCATCTTTCGTAGGAACGCAATGTTGCGGCACCTGATGCTGCAGCAATAAAATACACACATAAAACACAAAATGGGGCACCAAAGTGCCAAAATGTCTTCAAACCATAATTAAATATTCTTTTACACTAAACAACCTATTTTAATTAATTAAACACAATATTACTTTAGAACTCCCAATAATTTAAGCTAAAAAAGCATAAATAACTCTTATAAATAAGAGTTATCAACAAACACAACTAAAGATAATAGTAAAGAGATATTCACTTTACTAATTGGCAATTGCTCATAATAGAAAAAACGCACAAAAATGAGCTAGTTTATCTAGAAGTTAGTAACCCCTTTTAGAAAAAAATTGATAATTGATATATGTAGTAACCCATTTTAGGATTTAATATTTTATTATAGTTTAATTTTAGGATATAAATTAAAAGCACTCAGAAAGGAGTCACATTCGTTGTAAAAAAAAAAAGAAGTAGCCCACATGTTGTATCCCATGTGTATCCATAGAAGCAGTGGCGGATCCAGGATTCTAAGTTAGGGTGTTTCTTTTCCTTTACTGATTTAACAATTGTACGATTTAAAAAAACAATAAAGTAATGTTCCAAAAAAATTAACGATAAAGTAATGTTCTAAAATAAAGTACCTTTTAATCCAAGTCTAATTGCATTTTCCTCTTTCTCATAGTTTGAAAGCGTTTGATGATATCTAAATCATCGACTGTGCTAAAAACATCCTTCTCCACAAATGTCACCAAACAATCATTAAGCCAAGGGTTGGACATCTTGTTTCTCAACTCATCCTTCACATACTTCATTCCTGAAAATACTCGCTCAACACTTGCAGTTGCTACCGGTAAAGATAAAGCTAATTTCAGAAGCCTATACACAAATGTATAGGTATGGTTCTTCTTTGTTTGCACAAGAGTCTTAGAAAGATCTGAGAGCCCCCTCAAATTGGAAAATCTATCATCATCACGAATTTGAGTAATCGGTGGTGGAATTGATTGGTCATGTTCTTGTGAAATTGGTGGTGGAATTGGTTGGCATGATCTCGTAGAAGCGGTGATGGAATTGGTGGTGAAACTTTGGGTTTCTTGGAAAAATACCTAAGCATCCTTTTGAATGAACGGAAATAGAATTAATTCCAAATTCAATGAACATGACTTGCTAATAATTTATACTGATATTCTAAACATTCTAACATTCTAATAATTTTTTGTCAAAAAAAAAAAACATTCTAATAATTTATACTGATATTCTATCAGGCTTGTGATCAATAGATAAAGGGACAACTGCATAAGACATTCATTCATTCCAATGAAACGAAGAAAAAATAAGGATGAACATAGGAAACTGTTTTGCATCATCAGTTGTTTTGCTTATCAGACTAACATAAAAACAAAATTGAAGAAGAATAAATCATTACTTGCTGTCCTGAAATGAAAATGCTTCCTCTCCTTGAATAAAAAATGGCTTCTTGAGTTCCTGTCCCTAAAACAAATATTACAGAAAGAAAAAAAATCAATTGAAATCAAAGAATAAGAAACAAAAACGTTACCTGAAGAAAAAAAATCATTACCTGCAGAGGCGAAATTGAAGAAGAAGAAGAAGAAGAATGAAATTGAAGAAATAGAGAAGAAGAAGAAGAACGAAATTGAAGAAATATGAAGAAGAAGAACGGAATTGAAGAATAGAGAAGAAGAAGAAGAAGAAGAACGAAATTGAAGAAATGAATGGGTGAAAAAGAATAGAATTGTGCGCTGAAATTTTAGGGAAGAAGAAGAATGCAGCGTGAAAGGGAATAAGAAAGCGTGCAGCGTGAAAGAGAAGAGAGAGTGTGCGCTAAATTTGGGGCTCACTAAAACGACATTGTTTGCAAAATAATTTAAAAAGGAACAAAAAAACTATAATAGTGTGTTCCCTAGGACTTGAACTCAGGACCTATTATGTAAAATATGGGGGTACTACCACTATGACCAGGATGTTTGGGTGTTCCTGGGAACACCAGGAACACCCTTTAAATCCGCCCCTGCATAGAAGCCTGCCGGATCTTGGGCATATCCGTATATGTCAGCCAAATCCTATTTGTATCAGGCACGTATCCCTTCACGTATCTGACATTTTTCTTTTTAAAAATAAATGAAAATTCCAGGATACTCATATGGGTACGTATCCTGATGTATTGGACACGTATTGGTATTCCGGGTAGGTACATATCAATGGGTACGTTTGCAATTTGGATGCTCAATGGGTACATATCAGACTACACATTACTATGTAATAAACACTCATTGTAAAATGATATTTGTAACACCCCTTTTCTACCCTTAATTTACACGTCATTATCAGAGTAATTTCTTTTTCAAAAATACAAATTTATTCGATAGAAAAGAAGTGCCACGTCGTCATTTATAAAACTCCTCATGTCATAAAATTTAAACCTCAAAAATAATCTCGTCGCAGCGGAAAATAACATTAGCTCACTAAACAACGCTCAAACACGTCTCACATCATTAACATAATCATAAAACAGTTAATTAATAAACTAACAATCGCAACTACGCCCCTAGGTGCTACGGTATCGTAGAAGCGACTCGGCGCACACGAACGGCTAACGAGAAGGCAAGCAAGACCTTCACTCGCGGGTACTGCGGCGTTGCCACGATAGAGCAACATTCCAAGCGTAAAGGGTGAGTCCTCAAACAAAGATAAAGGCAAATATAATAGTCAATATATTAGAGAACAACATCTATAATTACCATAACACACCCAACGTCGCATTTCGACCATCACGCATAACATCGGCGAACAACATAGCAAACACACCAACAAGTAACTACATCACTTTTATGCACATGTATGAGAATGCAAACATGCATGTGGTACCATCATCGCCGCTTATTTGTTGCCCGTGGCATATCGTCGCTAGACCGCACCTTTCGTCGCTTAGACCGCAGCCTCTTCATCGTCACTTGTCGTGCATATGAAATGCATGAGACTCCATGAACACACAACACACACTAGTTCCACACATCATCACCGCTACTTACATCATCATAACATCGCTTATAACATTTTATCGCCGCTATAACATTTTATCGCCGCTTATAACATTTTATCGCCGCTATAACATCACCGCCGCTTTTGGCCATAACCGACCCATCACTATCATTATCTTCACTTTGGTCCTAATGACCCACTCATCAATTAGACAACACACACACACACTCACATCAACTTCACATCGTCGTCACACAACACACTCACATCAACTTCACAAAGATCATTTACAAAGAAGATACATATCAACATACAATTACCCTTTATATATTCATGGGTTATAAAATAGTAAGACTAATTGACTATGGGATTACTCAGTAACCGATACTACTTGCAATGACACGTTGGCCACATTTGCAAGGCTCAAGTGATGCCCTTGTAAATACACCGATGAAAAAGAAATTACGCCTTAGCGGTAAACCACAGTCTAGCCATAGTCAAATAGCACACTAGTAGTATAACGCTTGGAGTCGAATCAAAATCCTATTCCACGAATCATTATCAATTCAAATCAATTTAGACATCACATTAGATTTTAGAAGACACCCTCATTCCATCTAGAAAAATACCCCATTTACATTTAGAAAACATCGCCTTTCGATTTAGACAAACACCACATTTTACTCGAGGAAACATCGCATTTTAAGCTTAGGGAACACATATTCAAATTAAGATAAACCTCACCTTTTAATAGCGAAAACAACACATTTTCCTTTTTATAAAACAGCAGCTCATATAACAATTAAAAACAGCAAGACAGCAACAATAAACGGTTTATTTTGCCTTAAAAGTAGAATATTCAGTTAGGCCTCTGAATAAGCTTTCCAACGCATCTTAGAACACCTCAATCGGGTTCCCGGTTCAAAAGATATTCAATTTACAAAAACAGTGACAAAACAGTGAAAAACAGTGAAAAACAGGCACTGGCGCATGAAGCGCGAGTGAGGCGAGAGTGAGGCGCCGTTGGACAGAAACACGCAGAATTTGGGCATTGCACTGGCGTGTGAAGCGCCACTGAAGCGCAGGTGAGGCGCCAGTCAGCTGTAACAGTGTATTATGCAGAATTTTTAGAAAAATTCACTTTTTCACTCAACTCTCACATTTTCAAATCTTTTCCTCACATTATCGACATCAAACAAAGTTATTCATCAATTCAAGCATCAAACATCAACAATTCTTCAAACCATCATCAACATCTACTCCCTCATTCAATCACTCAAATCAAGGAAAACACCACAAACCCACAAGCAATCCATCGTACAACCCCGCAACAATTTATTCGCTTTATTCAATTCTTCACTATTCGATTCTATCATCAATTCATCACTCAATCATTCAACAACAATTATGCACACATCATCACCAACAACAAACATCACAACTCATCTCCAATTCACAACAACAACAACAATTCAACAAAGATTCAAACACAATAACTAACACCCCTAGGCATCGTAGAACTACCCTCCCACATATCAATCATTATATGAACCTTTATAACGCGAGACTCCCTTACCTCGAATACGTAAGCTCGGAGAAGATGAAGAAAAACACGTGCGGAACCACAAAAAGAACACACCTAACGATCTCCTCTTCTTCTTTCCCTCTTCTCCTTCGCGCTTCTCCTTCCCTTTTCTTCTCACTCTCTCGCGATCTCCTTCTCTCTCTCTCTCTTTCTTTCTTTCTTTCTTGCTCGCTTTTCGCTCCAAATGGCTAGCTTCTTCTTCTTAATTCAATTTTTTTTCTTTTATTCTCATTAACCCTAGGCCCAAATGGCCTTTGGACCTTATTACTTACACCCCCTCTAGTTTCTTCCACCACTCACAACCTAATTAACACACCACCTTAATTAATTAATTACCCTATTATTATTTTAATACAACCCACCATATACTACTTAATTAATTAATTAAATAAACACTTAAACTATTTTTGGGGCGTTACAACTCTCCCCTACTTAAATTATTTTCGTCCTCGAAAATTCTAACTCACATGAACATGTCTATGCTCTAGCTACTCATATCCAAGGTTACACCTAACCTACCCAACTAACCAAACAAAATACACATCAACGATCCCGGGTGAAAACCGACGGGGACACAGAGAAACACACCAAACAACACATCACAATCCTAACAAGCATTATCAGATTTAAACGCACCTCGATTGCTACCATCATTTCTCCGTAGATTCAAAGACCCGCCGTAACAAACACTCTCCCACTGGACTTCTCCTTCTTCTGTTTTGGACACCTAGAACTAATGTGTCCCACCTCTTCACAGCTTGAAATGGACCACCTCTTTACGATCACAATCGGTTGCTATGTGGCCCTCTCTACCACGTTGGAAACACCTTTTCACCTCAGCTTGCACTCAAAACTTTTGTGTCCGGGCTTCCCGCACTTGTAGCACGCAACTTTCTCGGGGGCATCTCCCCACTTGGCTTAGACCCATCAACTAACTTTCCTTTGCCCTTACCCGCAGACACCTCATATGGCCCGTCGCGACTCGAAAAGTTCTTCTTCTTCTCTCTCATAACTCGGAGAAGGCATTATTGTCTTCCTCAAAAATCCTGGCGCTATTAACTAACAAGGGGAACACACGAATTTGTTGATACCCTATGGCTCTTAATATCTATCGCACGCAACCCGCTTTCGAACTTAACACATTTGGAGAACTCAAAGACCTCTCCGTCATAATGAGGATAAAACTTAGACAACTCTGTAAACTTTGCAAAGATACTCGGTGATGATCATGCTACCTTGCTCAAGCCTCGAAACTCAACCTCCTTCTTCCCGCGGACATCCTCCGGTAGTACTTCCTCTTGAATTCCCTCTCAAACACAAACCAAAGCACCTCCTCCTCATTGGCGATCGTCAACCCCGACTAGCTGCCTCCACCAATCATAAGCCTCTTTCTTCAACATGTGTGTGCCATAGCGAACCTTCTCGGGCATCAAGCAGTAATCCATGACGCGAAGATCCGCTCCATCTCACTTAGCCACTCAAGGGCACCATCGTGGTTATACCCGCCTTCAAAAGTAGGAGGGTTCTCACGCCGAACGTAGCTGCACTCACGCGTCCCATCGCCAATAGCATTGGGTATGCTACCCACGACCCCGCATAATAGCTCGCAAGGCGCAAGAAGCGCGACATCGTTCCGCCCCGCCATTCTAGTACCGCAAACGTAAAAACAAAATCGAAACGAGTAACAAGGCTCAAATGTTACTCAACTTAACGACTCAACCACCGTGGACAGACCGAATCGCTCGATACCACTAATGTAACACCCTTTTCTACCCTTAATTTACACGTCATTATCGAGTAATTTCTTTTTCAAAAATACAAATTTATTCGATAGAAAAGAAGTGCCACGTCGTCATTTATAAAACTCCTCATGTCATAAAATTTAAACCTCAAAATAATCTCGTCGCAATGAAAATAACATTAGCTCACTAAACAATGCTCAAACACGTCTTACATCATTAACATAATCATAAAACAGCTTAATTAATAAACTAACAATCGCAACTACGCCCCTAGGTGCTACGGATCGTAGAGCGACTCGACAGACACCCCAACAAATGCAACAGAGAAGGCAAGCAAGACCTTCACTCGCGGTACTGCAGCTGCTGCCACGATAGAGCAACATTCCAAGCGAGTAAAGGGTGAGTCCTCAAACAACATAAAGGCAAATATAATAGTCAATATATTAGAGAACAACATCTATAATTACCATAACACACCCAACGTCGCATTTCGACCATCACAGACAACATCGGCGAACAACATAGCAAACACACCAACAAGTAACTACATCACTTTTATGCACATGTATGAGAATGCAAACATGCATGTGGTACCATCATCGTCGCTTATTTGTTGCCCGTGGCATATCGTCGCTAGACCGCACTTTCGTCGCTTAGACCGCGACCTCTTCATCGCCACTTGTCGTGCATATGAAATGCATGAGACTCCATGAACACACAACACACACTAGTTCCACACATCATCACCGCTACTTACATCATCATAACATCGCTTATAACATTTTATCGCCGCTATAACATTTTATCGCCGCTATAACATTTTATCGCCGCTATAACATCACCGCCGCTTTTGGCCATAACCGACCCATCACTATCATTATCTTCACTTTGGTCCTAATGACCCACTCATCAATTAGACAACACACACACACACTCACATCAACTTCACATCGTCGTCACACAACACACTCACATCAACTTCACAAAGATCATTTACAAAGAAGATACATATCAACATACAATTACCCTTTATATATTCATGGGTTATAAAATAGTAAGACTAATTGACTATGGGATTACTCGGGTAACCGATACTACTTGCAATGAGGCGTTGGCCACATTTGCAAGGCTCTCGGTGATGCCCTTGTAAATACACCATGAAAGAAATTCGCCTTAGCGGTAAACCACAGTCTAGCCATAGTCAAATAGCACACTAGTAGTATAACGCTTGAGTCGAATCAAAATCCTATTCCACGAATCATTATCAATTCAAATCAATTTAGACATCACATTAGATTTTAGAAGACACCTCATTCCATCTAGAAAAATACCCCATTTACATTTAGAAAACATCGCTTTTCGATTTAGACAAACACCACATTTTACTCGAGGAAACATCGCATTTTAAGCTTAGGGAACACATATTCAAATTAAGATAAACCTCACCTTTTAATAGCGAAAACAACACATTTTCCTTTTTATAAAACAAAGACTCATATAACAATTAAAAACAGCAAGACAGCAACAATAAACGGTTTATTTTGCCTTAAAAGTAGAATATTCAGTTAGGCCTCTGAATAAGCTTTCCAACGCATCTTAGAACACCTCAATCGGGTTCCTGCTTCAAAAGATATTCAATTTACAAAAACAAAGACAAAACAAGTTGAAAAATGAAGAAAAAAGCAGACCTTTGGCGCATGAAGCGCGAGCGAGGCGAGAGTGAGGCGCCGCGACGTAAAACACGCAGAATTTGGGCATTGCACTCAAGCGTGTGAAGCGCCACCAAGCGCAGGTGAGGCGCCACCACCGTAATAAAGAGTATTATGCAGAATTTTTAGAAAAATTCACTTTTTCACTCAACTCTCACATTTTCAAATCTTTTCCTCACATTATCGACATCAAACAAAGTTATTCATCAATTCAAGCATCAAACATCAACAATTCTTCAAACCATCATCAACATCTACTCCCTCATTCAATCACTCAAATCAAGGAAAACACCACAAACCCACAAGCAATCCATCGTACAACCCCGCAACAATTTATTCGCTTTATTCAATTCTTCACTATTCGATTCTATCATCAATTCATCACTCAATCATTCAACAACAATTATGCACACATCATCACCAACAACAAACATCACAACTCATCTCCAATTCACAACAACAACAACAATTCAACAAAGATTCAAACACAATAACTAACACCCCTAGGCATCGTAGAACTACCCTCCCACATATCAATCATTATATGAACCTTTATAACGCGAGACTCCCCTTACCTCGAATACGTAAGCTCCGGAGAAGATGAAGAAAAACACGTACGGAACCACAGCAACACACGAACGATCTCCTCTTCTTCTTTCCCTCTTCTCCTTCGCGCTTCTCCTTCCCTTTTCTTCTCACTCTCTCGCGATCTCCTTCTCTCTCTCTCTTTCTTTTCTCTTCTTTCTGCTCGTTACTTTTGCTCCAAATGGCTAGCTTCTTCTTCTTAATTCAATTTTTTTTCTTTTATTCTCATTAACCCTAGGCCCAAATGGCCTTTGGGCCTTATTACTTACACCCCCTCTAGTTTCTTCCACCACTCACAACCTAATTAACACACCACCTTAATTAATTAATTACCCTATTATTATTTTAATACAACCCACCATATACTACTTAATTAATTAATTAAATAAACACTTAAACTATTTTTGGGGCGTTACAATATTAATTTCCCCTTTCTTATATTTGTGTGTTAATATTTTCTTACATGATCACTAAATTTTTACTTAATCACTAAGATAACACTTTTTTACATCATAAGAGAAGATTGCTACAAAATATTGGTGATAAATGGAATTAATTGTCAAAGAAAAATGATATTAATTTCCTAAGCACGCAATATATCACATTAATTATATTCAACTGTGGATGTCATACGATTCCATCAAAATCTTCACCCAACAAAAAGATTATAAAGACAACCGTGTTTGTCTTCTTGTTCAATGCTAACCTCCAAAGTAGTTGTGGATTTGATTTCATACCCAACTAAAATATCAAGAAGAAAAAGAAGAAGGATGAGCTTCCATGAATCAATCACGAACCTAACAAATGTTTCACTAAGCATTATAAAGCATTTGTTGTCATGTAAAGAAAATAACGTGGTGTTTTCTCCTTTGTCACTCCATGTTGTGTTGGGCATCCTCGTCTTCCTGCAATCCAAATCCATTGAGCAGATCAATGATCTCGCCTCTCATCTTGTTTTTGATGTGCTCTCTGACGCTGCTTGTAACGCCCCAAAAATAATTCAATTATTTATTTAATTGGGTTATTTAAGGCTTACAACATTTTAATTAAGTGGTATATTGGTTGGTTATATTAAAATAATGATAGGGTATTTGATGTAAATGAGGAGTGGTGGTTAGTAAAGAGTGAGTGGTAATTTAATTAAAAGAGGGAGTAGTGCAAGTAATGGAGGAGGTGTGAATAGAGGCCCATGATAGTTAGGCCCATATCCATGATATAAGTTAGGTGTCGATGGTGAGAGAGTTCATTTCAACCAAAATCAAAGAAAAGTCAAAGAGTAAAGTAAGAGAGTAGAGAGAGAGAGGTGCGATAGCTCAAGGAAGAAGAAGAGAAGATCTTGACGTGGAGAGTTCAAGTTCAAGGAAGAGGAGCTGGATTGTTGGTGATGGTTGGTGATTCTTGGTGGAGAGAGTGCTGGTTTCTTCAATAAGGTAAGGGGGCTCTCTTTCACCTATAATAGAGTATATGATGGGTGTTATGTGTGGGTTAGACTCTAGGATGATTTTTGAGTTGCTTGTGTTGTTAGTTGTGTGATTGATGTGGTGTTTTGCTTCAATTTGGTGAATTTGTGATGTGTGTATGTGTTATTGATGATTGGTCATGTGAAAGACCTAGGAAGAAATGGGATTTAAGGAGCCCTAAGTGCAAGGACGTTATTGTTGGTGTTGGCACCTTCGTTGATTACTTTGAGGTGTGTTGGACAAATTCTGAATGAATATGTGTTGTAGTAATTGTGGTTTAAGTTTGATCATAGTATGAGAATCAAAGAAAAGAGGGAAGATGAGAGTTAGGCATCTAGGGCGCCATTCGAAGCGAAGTATTACTGTGTGCCGAGAAGGGTAGGTGCGTTGTAGGATGTGTGCGTCGAAGGATATGTGTGTCGAAGTATGTGATGAAGTGTAAGTGTAGATGTGATGAAGTGTAGTATATGTATGTCAAAGGTAGTGTAACCGAGGTGAGAGATGGTGAAGTGAGGAAGTGTGGCAAGGTGAGTGATGGTTAAGTGAGGAAGTGTAACCGAGGTAGAGTAACAGAGGTGAGTGATGGTGAAGGGAGGGAGTGTAACTGAAGCTAGTATTGTCAAGGTATGGATGTAATGAAGTGAAGTGTAGGTATGTCGAATCTAGTATTGTCGAGGTATGGATGTAATGAAGTGTAGTGTATCTAAGTCGAAGTGAAGCTGTTGAGGTGTAGTGTATCTAATTCGAAGTGAAGCTGTCGAGGTGTAGTGTATCTAAGTCGAAGTGAAGCTGTCAAGGTGTAGTGTATCTAAGTCGGGTGAAGTCGCGAGGTGTAGTGTATCTAAGTCGGGTGAAGTCGTCGAGGTGTAATGTATCTAAGTCGAAGTGAAGCTGTCGATGTGTAGTGTATCTAAGTCGAAGTGAAGCTGTCGAGGTGTAGTGTATCTAAGCCGAAGTGTAGTGGTCGAGGTGTAGTGTATATAAGCCGAAGTGTAGTTGTCGAGGTATAATGTATATATACCGAGGTGTATGTGTTGAGGTGTAGATGTATCGAAGTGTAAGTGTCGACGTGTAGTGGATCGAAGTATATGGAAGTCAACGTGTAGATGTGTCGAGGCGTATGTGTTGAGGTGTAGATGTAGCGGAGTGTAAGTGTCGTCGTGTAGACGTGACGAAGTGTAAGTGTATGGGAGTCGACGTGTAGTTGCCGAAGTGTAGAGTATGTATACCGAAGTGTAGTTGCCGAAGTGAGGTGTATGTATGTCGAAGATAGTGTTGTCAAGGTGTATGAGTACCAAAGTGTAGTGTTGTAGTGGTGACGAAGTGTAGGTGTCGACGTGTAGGTGTCGAAGTGTGGATGTGAAGAAGTGTGGTGAGACAAAGGGTAGTGTATGTGTGCCGAGGTTCAGTGTGGTGTGCCAAAGTGCAGTGTGGTGTGACGAAGGGTAGTGTAAGTGTGCCGAGGTGCCGTGTGAGTGTGCCGAGGTGCTGTTTTGATGCCAGTGTGGCACAGGTTGCTGCTAGGTGCAAATTTGGGTGCTATTTGGTGCCGAGTACGTCTAAGTGGCTGAATGGTGGAGCCAGTTTAGTCCTTAGGTGACGTTTGGTCTTTAGGTGACGTTTGGTCCTTGTAGGGACAATATGGTCCACTACTTTTGGTGTCGATGTGTCCGATGAGTTTGAGGTTAGCCATAGAGCTAGTGACCGATGGGTTTGACGTTAGCCATAGAGCTATTGATTGAGGTTGAGGTTAGCCATAGAGCTATTGATTTTTGGTGTCGATGTGTCCGGTGAGTTTGACGTTAGCCATAGAGCTATTGATTGAGGTTGATGTTAGCCATAGAGCTAGTGACCGAGGTGTTGATGTTAGCCATAGCGCTAGTGACCGATGTGTTGATGTTAGCCATAGAGTTATTGATGATGTTGTGGTGAATTAAATGACAGTGTAATGACGGTGTAATGACGGTGTAATGACGGTGGATTAAACGACGGAGGTAAATCCAGAGACGGTGTCAATGCATACATTATGTGATTGTTTGTGGTTGATGTAACACCCCCTTCTATCTAGTCTATTATTTTAATAAATCCAAAAAAAATCAGAGTCTACGAAAAACTTTTAGTGCGACCACGTGAGGGTGCCACATTCAACCAACCACATTAAACTCCAAAATAATAATTATAATAACTCCAAAAAGGTGATACATAGCACCATAAATCAGTACGAGGATAGATATCGTAGCAGCGGAAATAACAACCGAAATACAGAAGTACAGTTATCCAAATAAAAGTTAAATCATAACATAAACGACAAAGTCTAGCTATCCCCACTGCACGTATCGTAGTCGACTCGACTAATACTAGCGTAAGGTACTCACGCCACCTTCATCCATCACACTGACTGCGGCGTTGCCACATAAGAGCAACATTCCAAGCGTAGCGGTGAGTCTCATTTCATAGAAAATAGTAAATAAAACAAGCAACACAATAAGACAAGCATTAGCATACCAGCAAGATAATCCAATCACTTTCACCGCTTAATTATGCACACACGCACAACCACCATAAAATGTATGCAAGTGCATGATATGCAACCCAACGCCAAGGGTATATGCATGTGGATCCATCACTAAAAAGGCCCGCAGGGCATTCACCATTCACCAAAAGGCCCAAGGCATTCACCATTCACCAAAAGGCCCGGGCATTCACCAAAATATTTTATGAGGCCGAGGCCTATTCACCAAAAATGCATATGATTATGCGACACCATGACTATGCACCATCACACCAAAACACCAAATTATGCATTAGAATGCTCACCATTAGTTTATTTACTCACCCATCATCAAGAGAGGTCATAGACCTCAATCACCCAAAATATACTCACCATCAACATGCATCACCATAGAGAACAACCCTATAAGGACTACAACCACACCCAAAAGGACTAAAGGAGCACCAAGGACTAATTACACACCAAAGGACTAAGCCACACCAAGGACTGAAGTCACCCAAAGGACTAAAGTCACACCTAGGAATTAAAACACCACCTAGGGACCAATTTAACACCTAAGGACCAATTTAACACCTAAGGACCAATTTGACACCTCAAGGCTAAAAACGCATCGTGGATCAATCCCACACCTGCACACACAAGACAAGAAAGAACATGTCACGCAGACACTCACATACCTCGGCTCCCACTCACACACCTCGGCACACACAAAACACACCTCTGACGCTCTCACACACCCTCGGCACCTCACCCCATTCACCTCCTGGCACCTCGCCGCGCCTCACTCACCTCGGTCACCAACCTCCTTCACCTCGACACATCACCCCATTCACCTCGGCTCCTTACCTCACTTCACTCACCTAGGTCACCTCACCTCATTCACCTCGGCACTGGGCAGCACACATCGGCGCCCATCCTCACCGGCAGCGCCAAGAGGCGCGCCACACTCACACACCGAACACACGCACAAGGGCGCGCCACAACCGGCAACGCCCAACGCATACACTCACGCACAGGCACAGCGCCTTGCGCCCAGCCGTGCCACTCTCCCACACCCCACGCAACCACTTGGCGCGCACACACACAAGTGCAACACGCAAGAACGCACGCACGCACCACCCATACCAAATAGGGACAACAACATGGATACACAACAACAATTCCTCTTTCATACAATTCGATAACAGCATCATGCAAACAATCACAATAACGAAAACACAACTTCATGCAAAGATCACTCAAAATAACCTCATCACTCCAATTATCACATAAGGACTCAATTCAATTATATATTCGTTACATTCATCACCAAATCAATCAAATTAACATATAAGAATTCAATCAAACATTTCCTAACACTCAACCCTATGGTTCCAAGGTTTATAAACTATTGGCTATGGAAAGAGAATCCCCTTACCTTTGTTAATTGAAGGAAGTACTCAAGCTCCTAGCAATTTCTCCAAGGCACCAACAATCCAAGCTTCCTCTTTCTCCTTAAGTTTCAATTCGACGAGCCAAGTATTTAACTCGAACGCGCACAATTATGCAATAACAATGATAGTCGGAAAGTCATAGACTAAAATGTTAAAAATACTCAAGTGCTCGCTTTAACAAACGAGAGACAATTTGAATTGATACCTATTTGAATCGTGTTGGATGGGGACGAGGATCGTGAACATGATCGGAGAACCGAATGTGCACATAGTTTTGACAATCGTCCGAATTTACGATCTCTGGTGTTTGCATTGCAACCCAACGCCTAATAGATGACTTTTCTTTCAACACCATTTTGAACGAGATCGTTGGGGCGCGGTGAATGTTAGAATAGCGATATGACTAAGCACACCGTGGAAGATCGTTGTCCGCACTATGGCGTGGTGGATCCATTAGGCGCTTGAAGCTATAACCATGGTGATTTTCTCGTTGGACCCATGGAGAGTTGATTCAAGATGATGGTCGAAGAAATCTAAGCAAGGGTAGCGGGAAGAGGTTCTGTCTTGGTCACCGTGACAAAGTTGAATCACGGTGGTGGTGTCTCAAGCTCTCGTGGTCATCCATGGAGTTTTCGCGGAAGAAAGGCGGGGAAGGAAAGACAAGGTAAGGGTTGCTATTGGTTGAATCGATGGAAGAATCAAACTCACAAGATGAATTCGAGTGGAAGGGTGGAGTTTTTGGGTCTAGCCGTGGTGGGATGGTGAAACGCGGCGGGGAGAGAAAAGTCGCGCATAGGGTTTTCGTGAGTGCGTGTCCGAGGAAGAAGAAGAAACGAACTGGCCGGGTTAAGAAGGCTGGGTAATGCGCATGGGCTTAAGTGATCGAATTGGGGTGCGCTTAGTAGGGACAAGGAGGTGTATGCGAGTAAAAGTAGCCTTAATTCCATTTTAAATTTTTTAAATCTCAATATCACTATAACTATTATTTTAACACCTCAATAGCTTAAAATAATTTCTATAATAAGTAACATCTCAAATACTAATATTAATAAAAGTAAAATAAATAAATTTAAATATATATATATATATATATATATATATATATATATATATATATATATATATATATATATATATATATATATATATATACAATCACATTCACAAATAGCATGTAAAAATAAAAATACATTTGAACGTGACTTCAACTAATTTTAATAACACAAACACACAGTAAATCAAAATAGTATAATCTTATCAAGTCAAAATATTGCATAAAATAAGCACATACAAACAGAATCACCACGCACGAGAATCGGGGTGTTACAACTCAACCCCCCTAAAAAAAAATTTTGTCCTCGAAATTTACATAAACCTTCAAGACAAAATAAAAGATTGAGTACTATTCTTAAAATTGAAAGTGACAAGTCGTGAGAGGGAAACAACCAATATGCAAAATTAAATCAAATACAGTGAAAGTGACTTCACTTCACTATACGAAAACACTCAACAATTGCAATTTCTATACTAATTACTCAACTTTGCACTTCTTTTAGAGCCTCAAAGTAGGATCATAAATTTCATTTCATATATTTTATATATAAAATTTAAAGTAATAGAAAAGGCTCTCCACCAAACATGATTAATTTTTTTTTTATTTTTTTTATTTTTATTATTTTTATTATTTTTTTTTACTTTTTTTTTTTATATTCTTTTATTCTTTTACTTGTTTGTGAACCAACAAGGCACTAATCCTATCACTATAAGAATGAATGATGCTCCTTGAACTTATTTAAATGACACAAAATCTTGAGCATCAACATTTCAAATAGAACAATCTATAAAATGAAAGTGAAATACAAAATCATAAACCAATACACGATCGGATGATGATGAACTATAACAAATTTTTAAATTATGGTAAGGTAAACTACAAAGCAACATTTGTTATGAAACCATTTGTTATCAAACCAAAACACACGTCAAATTGATCTTATATAGTGCTATTGATATAATGAGACAAAATAACATAATATTGGGATATTACAAACTCCTAATATAAAAATTAAAATGAAAACCAAAAGCATTACTTCAAATAATCTAAGAAGCATATAATGAATCCTAAAGAAAATTTCAAACAGCAACTAATGGAATAGTATTTCTCTTAAACTTCAAAATTGTTCAGGTACATATACTACATTTGTTCTTCCAACAAGTATAGAGCTTAAACTTTTTACAAAATCTAAGAAATACAATACAATGAAACACAGCAGGTAACACAAACACTACTCCATCATAATAAACAACAAATCATCACAATACACAAATTCATAATAAACAACAAATCATCACAATACACAAATTATCCATTATCCATTATATCCAAAAAGACAAAGCATCTACTCTAAAGCATCAATTCGCCAGAAAAATACCCTTACACAAACACTTTATACTTATTTAAAATAAATTAAACGCATTTGTGGGCATGAACCAATTAAACCTATTTTAATAGAACCTCCTGCATAGGTCCTCAATACAAATTTTATTCTTTAGTCATAAAACCACAACATATCACAAATAATGTATAGGTGACAACTAAAATTCAAATCATAGAAGTTCAGCTCATATAAATTCAGATTTTCAAAAACACGAAAGCAACAAACAAATGACTACGATACAAACTTCACACCAAGAAAACATAACTAACACGACACATGGTCTACGTAAGAGACCAGGCTCTATGAAAAATCTCTCTAAGCGAAAAGAGTCATTCGGGGTCTAGGTTAGATTCTAACATTATACCAGCTCTGACTGTGATACTCTTTTCTAAGAATATCTACCACTCACCCTATTATCTTGAGAACTTCACCAACTAAGTTGGTCACCCTCCTAATTACCAAGTATCAACAAGTAATGCGTGCAACTCTACTTAGAGTTCACACATTGGAAGACACAATAGACAATACAAATGGTTCGGTTAGGACCGAACAGCTCTGATACCACTAATGTAACACCCCCTTCTATCTAGTCTATTATTTTAATAAATCCAAAAAAATCGAGTCTACTTAAAACTTTTAGTGCGACCACGTGAGGTGCCACATTCAACCAACCACATTAAACTCCAAAATAATAATTATAATAACTCCAAAAGGTGATACATAGCACCATAAATCAAGATCACGAGGATAGATATCGTAGCAAATGGAAATAACAACCGAAATACGTATACAGCTTATCCAAATAAAAGTTAAATCATAACATAAACGACAAAGTCTAGCTATCCCCTGGTGCTCGTATCGAGTGACTCGACTAATACTAGCGAGAAGGTACTCACGCCACCTTCATCCATCACACCACTGCAGCGTTGCCACATAAGAGCAACATTCCAAGCGAGAAAGGTGAGTCTCATTTCATAGAAAATAGTAAATAAAACAAGCAACACAATAAGACAAGCATTAGCATACCAGGCAGTACAATCCAATCACTTTCACCAGTTAATTATGCACACACAGACAACCACCATAAAATGTATGCAAGTGCATGATATGCAACCCAACGCCAAGGGTATATGCATGTGGATCCATCACCAAAAAGGCCCAGAGGGCATTCACCATTCACCAAAAGGCCCGAAGGCATTCACCATTCACCAAAAGGCTCGAAGGCATTCACTAAAATATTTTATGAGGCCGAGGCCTATTCACCAAAAATGCATATGATTATGCAACACCATGACTATGCACCATCACACCAAAACACCAAATTATGCATTAGAATGCTCACCATTAGTTTATTTACTCACCCATCATCAAGAGAGGTCATAGACCCTCAATCACCCAAAATATACTCACCATCGATGCATCACCATAGAGAACAATACTCTATAAGGACTACAACCACACCCAAAAGGACTAAAGGAGCACCAAGGACTAATTACACACCAAAGGACTAAGCCACACCAAGGACTGAAGTCACCCAAAGGACTAAAGTCACACCTAGGAATTAAAACACCACCTAGGGACCAATTTAACACCTAAGGACCAATTTAACACCTAAGGACCAATTTGACACCTCAAGGCTAAAAACGCATCAGGGACTGAATCCCACACCTGAGACACAAAGACAAGAAAGAACATGTCACAGCGCACACTCACATACCTCGGCCCCACTCACACACCTCGGCACACACAAAACACACCTCGAGACGCTCACACACCTCGGCACCTCACCCCATTCACCTCGGCACCTCGCCTCGCCTCACTCACCTCGATCACCAACCTCCTTCACCTCGACACATCACCCCATTCACCTCGGCTCCTTACCTCACTTCACTCACCTAGGTCACCTCACCTCATTCACCTCGGCACTGGGCAACACACATCGGCGCCCATCCTCACCGGCAGCGCCAAGAGGCGCGCCACTCACACACCGAACACACGCACAAGGGCGCGCCACAACCGGCAACGCCCAACGCATACACTCACGCCGCAGGCACACAGCGCCTTGCGCCCACCGTGCCACTCTCCCACACCCCACGCAACCACTGGGCGCGCACACACTAGTGCAAATACAGAACGCACGCACGCACCACCCATACCAGCCGAGGACAACAACATGGATACACAACAACAATTCCTCTTTCATACAATTCGATAACAGCATCATGCAAACAATCACAATAACGAAAACACAACTTCATGCAAAGATCACTCAAAATAACCTCATCACTCCAATTATCACATAAGGACTCAATTCAATTATATATTCGTTACATTCATCACCAAATCAATCAAATTAACATATAAGAATTCAATCAAACATTTCCTAACACTCAACCCTATGGTTCCAAGGTTTATAAACTATTGGCTATGAAAAGAGAATCCCCTTACCTTTGTTAATTGAAGGAAGTACTCAAGCTCCTAGCAATTTCAATTCCGACGAGCCAGTATTTAACTCGAACGCGTACAATTATGCAATAACAATGATAGTCGGAAAGTCATAGACTAAAATGTTAAAAATACTCAAGTGCTCGTTTAACAAACTAGAGACAATTTGAATTGATACCTATTTGAATCGTGTTGGATGGGGACGAGGATCAGGAACATGATCGGAGAACTGAATGTGCACATAGTTTTGACAACTGTCCGAATTTACGATCTCTGGTGTTTGCATTGCAACCCAACGTCTAATAGATGACTTTTCTTTCAACACCATTTTGAACGAGATCGTTGGGGCGCGGTGAATGTTAGAATAGCGATATGGCCAAGCACACCGTGAAGACTGTTGTCTGCACTATGGCGTGGTGGATCTGTTAGGCGTTTGAAGCTATAACCATGGTGATTTTCTGTTGGACCCATGGAGAGTTGTTTCAAGATGATGGTCGAAGAAATCTAAGCAAGGGTAGCAGGAAGAGGTTCTGTCTTGGTCACTGGTGACAGGTTGAATCACGGTGGTGGTGTCTTGAAGCTCTCGTGGTCATCCATGGAGTTTTCGCGGAAGAAAGGCGGGGAAGGAAAGACAAGGTAAGGGTTGCTATTGGTTGAATCGATGGAAGAATCGAACTCACAAGATGAATTCGAGTGGAAGGGTGGAGTTTTTGGGTCTAGCCGTGGTGGGATGGTGAAACGCGAAGGGGGAGAGAAAAGCTGCATAGGGTTTTCGTGAGTGCAGGTCTGAGGAAGAAGAAGAACGAACTGGGTCGGGTTCTGGGCTGGGTAATGCGCATGGGCTTAAGTGACTGAATTGGGGTGCGCTTAGTAGGGACAAGGAGGTGTATGCGAGTAAAAGTAGCCTTAATTCCATTTTAAATCCTTTTTAAATCTCAATATCACTATAACTATTATTTTAACACCTCAATAGCTTAAAATAATTTCTATAATAAGTAACATCTCAAATACTAATATTTATAAAAGTAAAATAAATAAATTTAAATATATATATATATATATATATATATATATATATATATATATATATAACAATCACATTCACAAATAGCATGTAAAAATAAAAATACATTTGAACGTGACTTCAACTAATTTTAATAACACAAACACACAGTAAATCAAAATAGTATAATCTTATCAAGTCAAAATATTGCATAAAATAAGCACATACAAACAGAATCACCACGCACTAGAATCGGGGTGTTACAGTTGATGCATTGTTCATGGAGTGACATGCTTCATATGCATTAACGACGGTGATAGGCTTCGGCCTCGATATTGTAGACTTCGGTCTTCATATCATTAATGACGGTGATGCCTGAAAGGCAAAATAACGACGGTGGTGGTACCACATGCATTATACCCTTGGTGTTGGGTTGCATTCATGCATACATTCATGTGATTGGTGATGTTTATTGTTGATTATGAGTTGAGGTGCTATAACTTGACGATGTGTGTTTGTCTAGTGAGTAGGGGTGTTTCTAGTTGCCTTTCTCTAACATAATGTTTATCATACATTTTATTATATGTGTTAGAGACTCACCCTTCTGCTTTCTATGTTGCTTCTTATGTATGTCAACAACGCGTGTGATCCGTGTGAAGGTCCTTCCTTCCTCAGTCTGGTTGTGGCGTCTTGCTCTGATGCGTAGCACTGGGGGACGAGTAGTTATTAGTTGTTTCAATTTAAGTTGTTGAACTATAATTTAGGGATGTATGACTTACTTAAGGAACCGGTGTTTTGAGGGTTCGGCCTATTTAAGTCGTGCTATGTATCACACAATTATATTTATAAGTGAAAAGTATTGTTGACTAGATTAAAGTCAAGTTTGGTGTGAACGTAGCATTCCCTTGGGGATGTATTTTTAAAAGAAAAGATTTTTAACCTTCCTTTAAACAACTCCTAAGTGCAAGTTATAAAGCCACTTTGGGCTCTGTTGATTTCAGGAACAAGGTACATCTCCCTCTTTTTCTTAACCATCCATTACATTCTCTTATTTGTTATTGAATTATATGTTTACTTCCGCAAACACTTATGACTTGTTTGGGAGTTGGATTTTTAGGGAGGAGATGAGGTTGAGAAAAATGAAAGGGGAAATTGAAGAAGGCGTGGAGATGATAAAATACTAAAAGAAATGTTTTTTCTCCATAAAAATGTGGGTATTCCCCTTATTATATAATTTTCTTTACATTATCAAGAAAAATATAATTTTCTTTAAAAAATAAAGACAAAAGGTTAAAAGAGATAAACAAGAAAATAAATTGAAACTAATTTTAAATCTTTGTTCTTAAAATTTTAGTGCTCTTCTAATATACTAAACACACAATAGCACAAAATTTATCATGTTTTGCCAACGAGATTATACATTTTGAAAAACAATTATGTATAAGTTTTAATGGCTATTTCCAATCCAAATAAAAAAATTGGTTGTGAAAATGTGTTTATATATATATATATATATATATATATATATATATATAGGAAACGTATATTATGAGAGGACTTTTATAATGAAAAGAATCAACCATAACCATAGATCAAATCATGAGCCGTTGAAATTAGAACAAAAAGTAAACTTGGTAACTACCCACCTTTTAATCACAACCACCCATGTAGTATAGGGTCCAGATTTACTCCTATCATCTCTCACAATAAACTCTCCTCTCACCTTATACATCCCCATATCCTCATATATATATATATATTTGTTTTTCAAATATATATATATATTTGAAAAACAAATTTTTCAACAAAAAATGATTTTTGAACAAACTAATGAGTCTAAAGCACCTATGATTACAGAGACTCATATAACACAACCTCCTTTACCAATAAAAAGTTTCAAAATGGAAGATAATACTTCTGAATTTATTCATATTT
Source organism: Oxytropis ochrocephala (assembly GCA_020916435.1). NCBI lineage: Eukaryota > Viridiplantae > Streptophyta > Magnoliopsida > Fabales > Fabaceae > Oxytropis > Oxytropis ochrocephala. The sequence continues at coordinate 60,916,404 of CM037092.1, read as the reverse complement.
TGCAAGAACAATTAAAGTATGCGAGTTAAAATGCGATGATTTCTAAATCAAAAGGGGATGTCTTCTAACTTAAAACGAGATGTTTTCTACAAATAAATTGTGATGTTTTCCACTCTTTAAAGGTGATATTTTCTAAGCATGAAGACGAGAGGATTTTCTAAACTAAACGAGACGTCTTCCAAACTAAATGTGAGGTTTTCTAAGGCTAAGTGTGGCGTTACTCTCGATCTTAAGGGTGATGTACTCAACTTTTAAATGATGAAGTTTATGATGATGGTGTGATGGTTGTGATGATAATGATGATGTTCATGATGATGATACAATTGCGACGATGATGATGATGTTTATGAGGATGATATAAAAGCGATGATAATGACATTTTGGGGCAGTTATGGCCAAAAGCGACGTTGGGGAAAGTTGTGTTGTGATGTGTAATTGTTGATTTCTGTTGATTGATTTGATGAGTGATGCATAGGGTCTCATACATGTCATACTGCATTCGGCGACGATATGGGCTGCGGCCGGAGCTATGCTCAAAGCGACGATAAGCGACGATTGTATTTTTGCGACGATGGTACCTCATGCATATGCCCGACGACGTGGGTTGCATTTTCATATATGTGCATTTAAATGATGTAGTTGTTTGTGATGTGTTTTTGATGTTGGTTGCCGATGTTGTTCTGTGATGGTTGTAATGCGACGTTAAGTGTGCTGTGGTAGTTATAGATATTGTCCTCTAATATATTGATTATTATTTATGCTCTTATGCTGTTTGAAGACTCACCCTTTCTGCTTGGAATGTTGCTCTATTGTGGCAACGCTGCAGGTAACCGCGAGTGAAGGTTCTGCTGCCTTCTTTAGTAGCTGTTGGGAGGTTGTCGAGTCGCTCTCTGATACTGTAGCACCTAGGGGGCGTAGTCGGATTTGTTAATGAATCAATTAACTGTATGAATTATTTATTTTGATGATTATGAGACGTGATTGAGTGGACTAGTGAGTCATCGTTTATTTCTGCTGTGATAAGATTATTTTGAAATTTAAGTTTTGTGACGATTGCGTTGTTGCACAAACTTTGATGGTGCAGACGATGAGTTTTTGCTTATGACGATGTGGCATTTCCTTTCTATCAAATAAATTTATATTTTTGAAAATGAAATTACTCTGATAATGACGTGTAAATTAAGGGGTAGAAAGGGGGTGTTACATGAGACACTATGAACACATGTGCAAACACCAATTCACTCACCTGGAGTACTCGTCATCGTCGTCATAAAACACTCATGGAGTGTACTCTTCATAACCATCACAATTATATCACAACATCATCATAACATCACATTCATAACCATCACAATTATATCACAACACTATGATAAACATCACATTCATAACCATCACAATTATATCACAACACCATCATAAACATCACATTTAAAGTTTGAGTAACAACACATGTAAATTCCGAGTAACAACACATTTAAATTCTGAGTAACAACACATTTAAAATCTAGAACAAACATCACCTTTTCATGCTTAGGAAACGTCACATTTACATTGCGAGAATACACATTTTCAAAGTGGAAACATCACATTTAAAATTTGAGTAACAATACATTTATTAGAAAAAATACAGCAGCCCTTATATCAATTAAAAACCCCAAACAACATCCTATTTTATGAAAAACAACAACACTTTTATTTTATAAACAGCCAACAGCAACCTTAACTTATGAAACAACAATCTTTTATTTTCCAAAACAGCAAACAGCACATAAATCATAAAAACAGCACCCTTTTATTTTCCAAAACAGCAAACAGCAACATAAATCATAAAAACAACACCCTTTTATTTTCCAAAACAGCAAACAGCAACATAAATCATAAAAAACAGCAACCTATATATTACCCTATCCATGAAATCGATTCTAACCCCATAAAATCACCCAATTCGAAATTCAACTCATCAACTCATGTAGTTAATCACATGATAACATCAACAATTATCAAACAACCTCAAGAAAACCCCACAAACCCATCACATACTTAATTATATTAAATCGAAACGCTCACCCTTACCTCTATTGAGGTAAGCTCCAAATTATGAAGAACGAGACACGAACACGAACTCACGAACACACGAACGGAACATGGCTAAGAATGACCGAATGACGTCTCACCGGAAAATAGGTCCGACGTCAACTTCACCGAAACGAACGAAGGGTTAGTGTTTCGTGAAGGTCTCGACGAGGGGAATCCAACGGCGGTGTCCGTTTTTCCAAACGACGATCGTAGTGTCCAGAATCAGCAATATACAGTACGAAATACGGTATAATTTCAGTCTCCGATGACCAAAAAACAGCATAAACGAATTCAGATGGTGATTTTGTATAGGAATATGAAGTTTCGTAAATTTCGGTGATCAAATAAGAGAGAACGGGAACTGAGAAGAAAAACGAATGGATTTCATAACTGCCTCTGGCGGCTGCACAATAGGGTTCACGGAGGAACCAGCGCTGGGAATTAATTTAAGATATGTCAGGGGGTGCGTGAATTAACTAAGGGGTGCGACCAGTAGTTTCATTAAAAAAAATGGACTATTACAAAGCTCAACATGTTTCTAATTATATTCTAAACCCCAAATTTCTTATAACATCTACTTTGACACATTTCTTTAACTAACTATACCTGAGTACTAGTATTTCATAAAACTAAATAGTTAAATAATAATAAGAAGTAAATACTAATTTCAACATGGTTCCCATGCCAATAAATCTCTAATTTAACAATTATTCTCAAATACTAACTAAGATTCATTTTTAATAAAATCGGGGCGTTACACATGGTCTCTAGTTCGTACGCCCCACGGCCGGTCTTGTTGATGACTCGGTACGGGCCTTCCCAATTAGGGGCGAGCTTTCCTTGACGAGCATTCTTGTTACCAACATCTGCACGCCAGAGGACCAGCTGTCCGATGGAGAAATCTCTTTTCTGCACCCGAGCGTTGTACCTGGCAGTGACTTTCTGTTTTATCAACGCTTCTCTAAGGGACGCTTGGGTACGCAACTCTTCAACCAAATCCAATTTTTCTCGTATCGACCGGTCGTTGTCGACCGTTGTTGGGGGATTGGCCGTTCTCCAATTCAGCTCGCTCACCTCTATGGGAATTACAGCGTCCATTCCGTAGACAAGTTTGAAAGCGCGACTCCCGATCGATGAGTGGGGTCGCTTCAGACGCCCAAAGGATCGGATCGCGACTCTTCACCCAATTTCCTTCGCTTCATCAAGTCTTCTCTTCAGCCCACGCAAGATGACCTCGTTGGCGCTTCGGCTTGGCGTTCGTTTCTGGTGTTCGATCAGTGAAACGCATTTGCTTCACTTCTAAGCCGGCCAACATTTCTCTGAATTTCTTATCTCGCAAACCGGGTTCCATTATCTCATATGAGTTGTTGAGGATTCCAACCGGGCTAAGACATTCGGTAGAAGAACTTGTTGACCTTCGCCAAGGTTATGGTCGCCAGAGGCTCGGCCTCTATCCACTTCGTGAAGTAATCCACTGCCACGATCAAGAATTTGAACTGGCCTGGGGCAGGTGGAAAAGGACCTAGCAAATCCATCCCCCACCAAGCGAATGACCAAGGTGAGGTGAGGCTTTGCAGCTCCGATGAGGGGGCGACGTGAACATCTGCATGTACTTGGCACTTTTTGCATTTCTACACCAGCTTCTTTGCATCTTCGTCCATGGTCGGCCAGTAGTAGCCAGCTCTGAGCGCCTTCTTTGCTATGGACCGTCCGCCCTGATGGCTACCACACAGTTCCTCATAGATATCCCTTAAAACATGGTCGGCTTCGACCGACGTCAAACATCTTAGTAACGGGCATGAAAACCCTCTTCGACATAGTTTCCCTTCGATCACGGAATATTTGGTAGACCGTAACCTCAGGGTTTTGGCCTTCTTTGGATCGGTCGGCTCTTCGCCCGTCGTAATATAGCGTAATATGGGATCGATCCATTCTTCCTCCACTTCAATGGTGAGAACGGCCAAGGTTTGACTTGGTTTGGTTGAGACGCTCCGCCGAGTCAGGGTTTCTTGGATCAAACTTCTATGATTGTCGGGTGTCTTCGTACTGGCCAACTTTGATAGGATGTCAGCCCGGACGTTTTCTGTCCTTGGCACGTGCTTGACCTCTGCCCGGTCAAATTGCAGGAGTAGTTCCCTCACTTTGGCCAAGTAGCTCATTAACACTTCGTCTTTTGCATCGTACAATTCTTGGATCAGGGAAACGACCAGCAGGAGTCCGAGTGTAGCTCTACCCGTCGACGTTGAATTCCTCATGCGGCTGCCGCGGCTATGCATGCCTCGTACTCAGCTTGGTTGTTGGAGGTGTGAAATGCAAACGTCAAAGACACTTCTACTGCAAGGCCTTCTGAATTTTCTAGGATCAGGCCCGCTCCACTGCCTTTGCTGTTGGAAGAGCCGTCCACATGCAATGTCCAGGTCGTTCTTGGTTGGCCTTCTTGAGTTGGAGTCATTTCAGCAATGAAGTCGGCCAACACTTGAGCTTTAGCGGCCGACCTGGATTCAAACTTGATGCCGAACTCGCCGAGTTCTACTGCCCATTTGATCATACGACCCGCCAAGTCCGGTCGATGAAGGACTTGCCTTATTGGCTGGTCCGTTTGTAACACCCCTCCTATCTCTATTAATTAACTAATTTAAAATCAGAGTTTAATAAAATTCTCATGGAAAGATGCTACATTATCACTCAAACACCCTAGCATATATCTATGAATTTAAAACAACGGCATACATGCATACATAGGCAACTCGGCCAAAGGGACTACGCCCATCAAAACATGGTTTCAATTGTTTACATCACAGCGGACACAAATATATATTAGTTGAACATATACATTACAACTGTATAGTCCCAAAACAAACACTACTCTATCCTACTCTACTCGCCCCAGTGTTACAACTACCAGAGCAGACCGACTCCAACAACCAAAAGGCAAAGCTGACCTCTACTCAGGGGTACCTGCAAGTTGCCACAAAGAGCAACATAGAAAGCAGTAGGGTGAGTCTCTAAACATTTGTAATAAAGGTTCATGACCAATGTAAATACATAGAATGCATTAAGCACCTCAGTTCACTTATCAGACAGCACACAAGTATAAAACAACACATATAGCTAACTCGGCTGATAAACAACATTTCAACATAATTCACATGAGTTATGTATGCAATGCAATGCAACCCAAACTCCAGGGTATAATGCATGAGGATCCATCTCTTTAAGCCACTCAGGCATATCCGTCGCTAGTGATACTCAGACCGAAGTCTTTCGTATCGAGACCGAAGTCTATAATCGTCGCTGATGCATATGAATTCATGAGACTCAATGAACAAATGCATTCACTCAGAAATTACAACTCTTTTGTGCAAACCGCACCATCGCCTTACGTTGCCTAGTCCTCTTAGACAACCACTATAGCACTAAGCTACTCGTCCACTCACAGGCACCTCAACTCCTCAGGCAGTGAGCCACTCCATCACTACGAAGGCCTCACAACGCCTAGGACTGAACCATCACATAGGGACTAAACTGGACTAAGCCAATTCGTCCCCTTAAACGACTCTTGACGTTAAACGTCACTCATGGTGGCGCTAACCACTTTACGCCGTTATGCGTCAAAAATAGGTCACCTCGGCACTCTTAGTCACCTCGGCACCTTCACTCTTCTCGGTATGCTCGCTCGTCACCTCGACACACCTACTCATCTCGGCACGCTAAGCTGATGTAGTATCGCTACCTATTACGTCACCAATACTCAACTCGGTGGCACCTCACTTGGCATTCCACTCGTAAAGTTCCCCACCTCGTCCATGGGACCTCACGCCACCCTATCTCCCATCACTCCTACACTTCCACACATCCACTTCACCTTGATTACTACACTTAGGCACAATACACCTAAGCACTCACCTCACTTCATCACCTACACTTAGTCATTTCACACCTAACCACACAACTACACCCTTATAGTCCTACGTACGCTCCTTCGACTCATGTATATATCGACACACACATCTCTCGACACTTACATACTTCGACACACACATATCTCTCGACACTTACATTACTTCGACACACACATCTCTCGACACTTACATACTTCGACACACACATCTCTCTCGACACTTACATTACTTCGACACACACATCTCTCGACACTTACATACTTCGACACACACATATCTCTCGACACTTACATTACTTCGACAAACACATATCTCTCGACATATACACCTTGGTATACACACCCTATACCTCGGCAATACTAGCTTAGACGTCCATGCACTACAACTCGACTCCTCACCTCGGCATAATCATGTTATACCTCGGCAACTACTTGACGACACTCGCACTGGGTTCTAATTACACCTACGCACCTTCGTCCATCAAGTACAGCTCAACTCGTACTCTTCAAGTCTAGGAACTACACTTTAACACTTACGTCGTGCGTTAACCTTCATGCACTTCGGTTTTCTCTACGATCACGTGCGCCTAACTTCTCCTTCCTCTCTTTAGGTGCTCCTGACTAGGATTAAGCTCAAGAACACATTCTTAAACTCTCACGCTCACCGAGACGAGAGTTCTCACTCATTTCTTCTCCATGGTCACTTACGTGACCAAATTCAAAAATCAACCAATATAATCTTCACCAAAGTGAAGTAACACAACCAGAATACTTAAAGAACACATAAGCACACATTCAGAACTCAAGCCAAAATCATTCATGCAAAACATTCAACATAAACACTAAATTACGCATGGAAGAGAGCCCCCTTACCTTGATCAGTTGAGTAGAGCACACTCTCTTCACTGAAATCTCCCCGTTAACACTCGCAGCAACTCTTCTCCCTTGAGCTTGAGCTTCTTCCTCGCCAAATGCTCTTCCTTCTCTCTAACGGTTACTATTCCACCTAACAACTCTCTCTCTCTCTTACTTCTCTCTAAGACTTTTCTTCACTTTGATCAAATGGGTTGATCCTACGGTTATTTCCTCTTATGGAAAGAAACTTGGGCCTTGGGCCTTCCATCACTCATGGACTTCTATTCAATACCTCTTCCCATTACTCAAACCTCTCCTAACACATAAACACTACACGTTAGCCTTAACCTTAATTAATTAAAAATGTTGAAAAACCCTAAATAACTCAATTTAATAATTAATTGAACTATTTTGGGGTGTTACACTGTTCTTACCACGACCTGGTGAGCCACAAAGTAAGGTCTTAATCGTCGGGCGGTCACTAGTAGCACAAGGGCTAACTTCTCTATCCTCTGATATCTTAACTCTGGCCCTTGTAACACCTTGCTAATGAAGTAGACCGGGTTTTGCTTCAGGTCGTTCTCCCTGACTAGGACGGCACTCAAAACTTCCTCTATAATTGCCAAGTATAGATATAGGGTTTCCCCCGGCAGCGGCTTGGTCATTATGGGCGGGTTGGTTAGAGCTTCCTTCAACTCCTCCAATGCTCGCTGGCATTGGCCGGTCCACTCAAATGCTACCTCCTTCTTTAACAGTTTGAATAGGGGGAGCGATTTGCATGCAGACTTAGGTATGAACCTTGACAGGGTAGCGACCATGTCGTTCAACCGTTGGATCTCTTTCTTCGTGGTGGGCGGCCTCCTATCGGCGACCACCCTGCATTTTTCCGGGTTAGCCTCTATCCCCGTTTCAGTAAGATGGAATCCCAGAAACTTGCCTGCCCTAACCCCAAAGGTGCATTTCTCTGGGTTCAGCCTTAAGGAATTCCTTCTTGCTTCTTCAAAGACCTCTCTCAGGTCGGTCGCATGATCTTGGTCGGCCTTGCTCTTGATGATCATATCGTCTAGATAGACTTCGGCTACCCGACCGATCTGCTCTTTGAATATCTTGTTCATCATTCGCTGGTAGGTCGCCCCAGCGTTCTTCAGGCCGAATGGCATAACCTTGTATTGGAAATTCCCCTGGTCGGTCATGAATGCAGTCTTATGACGGTCTGGAGGATACATCGTAATTTGGTTGTACCCAGAATAGGCGTCCAGGAACAATAGCAACTTGTAGCCCGATGCTCCATCGACCAGCTTGTCGATGCTCTGCACCGGGAAGGCATCCTTCGGGCATGCCTTGTTCAGATCTGTGTAGTCGACGGACATGCGCCACTTGGCATTCTTCTTCTTCACTAACACAACGTTGGACAGCCATGTCGTGTACTTGATTTCTTCAATAAAATTTGCCTTGATCAGGTCGTCAACGGCTTGTGCTGCTGCTTCAGCTTTCTCCACATTCTGAGTTCGTCTTTGGGCGACCGGCCTAGCTGTTTCATCCACTGAGAGTTGATGACATGCAATCTCTATTGGAATCCCAGGCATGTCCGATGCCTGCCATGCAAACAAATCTGCGTAGTCCCTGAGACAGGCTATAAGATCTTGCTCGACTTGCTCAGGTAGGCCGCTTCCAAGTTTGACCGTCTTTTCTGGGTCGTCCCCCAGTTGGACGTCAATTAGTTCTCCGTGTGGCTCGGGTCTCTTCAATCTGTTTTTTAGCTCACGGGCTAAATCATCATCATCGTCCTCTGGGTCACTATCAGGATCATACCGGGCGTCCAGGTCAGCAAGGTTAACTTGGTGTCTTTCTTCGAGACTTTGCGGGTCGGCACTCTTATCTTGCTCGTCGCAGATGTCTTGGTACAAGTAATGGCTCCGCTTGGCTGCCTCCATGTCGGCAATCAGGGTCACAACTTGATCGTCCTTGCTGTAGAACTTCATCTTCAGGTGGACTGTGGAGGCCACGACCTCCAACTTTCCAAAGGTCGGCCGGCCTATGATGCACTGGTAGCAAAACTTGATAGGAAGGACCAGGAATGTCGTCTTGACCGTCTGATATTGGGTGCTCGCTCTTGTGTCATCTCCAAAAGTAACTAAGAGTTCTATTGTTCCCAAGGGGTAGGCCTATGGGATGATCTCACTCCGATCTACACTGAGCTTGTCGATTAACTCTTCGAACATAATGTCGGCCGAACAACCTTGGTCGCCAAAATTCTGCGGACTTCAGTGTTGGCAATGACCGCCCTGACTACCAATGGAACATAGCTATTGGTCCTCCCATCCAGCAAGTCTTCATCTCCGAAGGAAATGGGCAGCCTATTCGAAGCCGGTCGCTCTGCAGATGTCGTTCCAACCATCATAAGGTCGTTCCACTTTCTCTTCATGGCCTTCTTTGATTCCCTTTTATCCAAAGGGTTCCCACCATGGATGACCATCGCCACCCTGCGGCCTTTGGACAGCCGGACGTCCTCTTCGGAGGTTTCCTTGTCCGCGATCGCTTCTATGTTTGCTGCGGTGGTGGCCTTACCTTTTGATTGAGGGGGTTTTTCCCTGGTTCTTTCTTCAGTCCGTTCGGCACCTTCAGCCCGGACATACTGCTTTATCTTTCCCTTTTGGATGAGATCTTCTATGTCGTCCTTTAGGGCCATGCAGTCATTCGTGTCGTGCCCCTTGCTCTTATGGTACCGGCAATACCTCTTGGTTGACTGGGCACCCTTCTTGAGTACCAATGTATCGGGCCGCTTGACATCAACGAATTCATTGTTCTGACACTCAGAAAATATTCGGGCTATGGGAGTATTGAGCCTCGTCCGGTGCTCATACTTCTTAGGCCGGAACTCTGGCTTGTTGTCACAATGATTTTCTTGAGCCTTGAACGGCTTGCTCTGGTCTTCCCTAGGTCGCACTCGGGCGGCCTTTCTTGCAGCAAGAGTTTCCTCGTAAGCCATGTGGTCGTTGGCTCTACGAAGGAATGTACTGAGGTCAGAGTAGTGGTTCAACGTGAACTCTTCAGCAAACCTATGGTCCGGCCTGATGCCCCGCTTGAGGTACTTCAGCTTGTCCTTGTCCGTCAGGTTGCGAATAGTATCGGCCTCAGTATTGAAGCGGTCTATGTATTGCCTTAACGGTTCGTTGTCGCCTTGGATGACCGTGTCCAAGTGTTCCTCATAGCAGTATTGGTAACGGTTGGCAGTGTAGTTTGCTAGGAAGACTCTGATTAGGCCTTCCCAAGAAGAAATAGTGTTCGGTCGCAGTGACTCCCACCATTCTAGAGCCCGTCCATCGAGCGACTAAGGAAACAAACGACACTTCATTGTGGAACCCAACTCCCTGTAGCTGCAGTAGTTGTTGAAGTACCTGATGTGTTTGTCAGGATCACCTCGCCCGTCGAATTTGTTGAGGTTGGGCGGCTTCCTGAGATCCCTAGGAATACGGTAGCGCCTAATCTCCCTCGTGAAGGGGCCATGGCCGGTCGGACCCAAAGGGCTGCATAGCGAGGTACGCTTCTCCGGTCGGCATCCCATAGAATCCTCCGCCGACCGGATGTCCGTACATAGGAGGCACTTGGGGCGATCGCCCTCTGCTTCGAATGGAGTGATGTCTCCTTGGCCACCGTGAAACATCTCTAATTTCCCCATTGCGATAGTCGTTCAGCTCGTCATAGGGGTCTCACGAACGGCTTCTAGAACGCCTGGAGTCAGAGGATTCGCACGAATAATACCTAGTAGGCGAACGATCCAACTCAGGATGGTAGAGTGAGTCCGAATAATCGTAGTCGTGTGAGGGGGAACGACGACTGCGCACGTTCCTGCGAGCGGGCGATCTGCGTGCCCGAACTCTTCGCGCTGGACAATGACGAGAGATGCTTCCTCGATGGCGAATGTTCCTTCGAGGGGACGTTCTGGCTCCGCGCAAACGACTAGTTTGGGCGGAGGGCTCTCCGTGGTCCGTCCGCTGGCGAGCTGGCATGGACCCCCTCTCGAGCCGAGATATCAGATCGTCACGGTCAGCTATGAGTTGATTTTTACTTTGGAGCAATTGGAGAACAGCTTGGGTAACGTGCTTCGGTAGGGGCTCCATGATCCCGCTTCGCTTGATTCGGCGGGATTTGCTTTGGTGCGAACCACCGCTGCACTTGTTCCAAGATCAGACCTCGTCCGCCCTGAACCGAGGGCTCTTGGGGAGGATTGCCTTGGGATTCATGAACAGTTTCAGGCACGCCCTCCGGGGTCTGCTGCGGATGAGCGTCTTGGCCGGTAGGGTCGTGCTGCGTCGATGCCCGCGTAGTAATTCTCTTCGGGGCCATCTTCAAGGTAGGATAGCCCTCGGGCCTCCCACTGTGGTCGCCAAATGATCGTACCTTGATCACCAAGTGTGTATGTCGTTTGTTGCTCCTTCGTCCGGTCGTTGATGAGGAATAAGGATCGGTCTTGAGAGCACCTCGGGTGGTACCTGCAAAGACACTCCGACGCTCTAGTCAGAGGTGTGCTAGCGAGCGAGGTATCACTGGGTAGGAAGACGTACCTGATACTGTGGATGGAGGTGGTACTTATACCACTGGGGCGACCTGGCCGTTGCGAGAAAACCGCCGGTCGCCGAGAATTGCGCTCCAAACCACGGGCTTGGGCCATCTCGCTGGAATGGGCCGCTGGCCTGTTTCTAATTGCACCTCCTGTTATTTCTGATACACCCCGGGACAAATAGCATGTATGATAGACAATAAGCTAGAGTTACAGCAGCTATATCCACCACTTTACAAAAACATCAATATACAACTATCAAGGAACATCACCAATGACATGAGTAAATGAGTGAGATGCAACCCACACCAACGGGTATATGCATGCGGTACCGTTTATCACCATAAAATAGCCAACTAGGGCATCATCACCTATATCATCACCAAGTTTATTGAGCATCTTCATCATCACCTATAGCTCTAAGGCCGAAGCCTTCAATCACCAAAATAATGCTTATGAGATGTATGTGACACCATGAACAATGCACCAGAGTCAATCAACAACCATGACCATCTAAATTGACACAACAACACCAACATCAACAACTGGTCATAGACCCATCACCCATCACCTTAGTCAATAAAATAGACACATCACCTGTTATCGCATTACCACTAACACCGAAAACACCAATAAGTTTACAAACAACATCAATATACAACAACATCACGGGTGCAGGGTTTCCTACAACAGTGCACCTACTTCGGCGAATTATTTAAAATAGCAAACGACATCGAAAAGTTACAAAAGACCATTCGTTGGAAAGCTGCGGATGTGTAGTTTCTGAATATATCTTTAGAGTTTCAAAACAATGAGCCAATTAGTACAGTTTTTAGAAACTGTCCGAATAGTTCCCAAACTAGACAGATTTTGTCCTTCCACTTCAAATTACTCTAAACTGACTTAAACTTGACCAAATGGAACAAAACATTAGCCCTAACAAAGCAATTTGAGTATACTTTCTAATGGGACAAGAATCGTTCAAAACGGAGTTCAATTGAGGACACACAACCTGAAACACTGAACCTATACCCAGTTTAATTCCAGAAATTTGACCTGACTTGGGACACTCATAATTCGAGCTACGCTACTTCAAATTTAACCAAACCAGTGCCAAAGTGACCAAAATTAAGTCTATTTGCTAACGAAATAAGTCCCATAATTTTTGGACAAACAGAAAGTTCCCAGTTTTAAAAACACAGGACCTAGGTCCGGAATGCTTCCAGAATATTATCCTAACTTGTGGAGCCTATATCTAGAGCTACATAACTCCAAATGCGATCAAACTGGTGCCAAATAAACAAGCATTCAATCTAATTTTCAAAATGACAGACCACATAATTTTTTAATCCGTAAAACGTTCTCAGTCACTGAAATACCGAACCTATATCAGAACATCTCAAAACAGTGAATTCAACAACACAAATAACCATCACAATTCAGCCACCAATTCAAACAACATTCATAATTCACCAAATACACACCAAACACAATCAAGGAGGCAACATAGAGCCTATCTCCCACTTAACACCCATCATATACCCCATTATAAAGATAGAACCCCACCCTTACCTTAGATTTTCGCCGAATTACGAGATTCCTTCCACGAAACTCCAAAGAACCACAACAACAAGAGCTCCCTCTCCTTTTCTCCTTGAGCGCCGCTCCCTCTTCTCTCTTTCGCGATCTCCCTCTTTTTTTTTCTTTCCTTTTCTTTTTCTCTCCAAATGTGCATTGGCTCTAACCCTAGCGCCTATATTATGGGTTCTTGGGTCACGGGCCTCTTTCTACCTCTTACTTAATTACTAAACACCACCACTCGATTTAAATGAAGTACCATATTATTATTTTAATATGACTATACCAATACAATACCTGAATAATTTAATTAAATTATTTGGGGCGTTACAACTCTCCCCCACTTAGAATATTTCGTCCTCGAAATTTACCTGATTCGAACAGCTCGGGGTAGGATTCCCGCATGTTGCTCCCCAGTTCCCACGTCATGCTCTTTCTAGCAGCTCCTAACCAGACTACTTTCACCTATGCAATCTCCTTGCCTCTTAGAACCTTCACCTCCCGATCTTCGATCCGTACAGGCATCGTCTCCACCGTGAGATTATCCCGTACCTCCACATCGTCCCTCTGGATTATATGAGATAGGTCTGAAATGTACTTCCGGAGTTGCGACACATGACACACGTCGTGCAAATTCGAAAGATTAGGCGGTAAGGCCACCCTATAAGCAACATTTCCAACTCTCTGATACGGGCCAATGAAACGAGGAGTGAGCTTCTTCGACTTCAAAGCACGACCAACACCGGTCACCGGGGTGACCCTCAAGAATACATGCTCACCCGCTTGAAACTCTAAACTCTTCCTCCGCTTGTCGTGATAACTCTTCTGTCGACTCTGCGAAGCCCTCATCTTTTCACGGATCAACTTCACCTTCTCAGTTGTCTCGCGAACAATCTCCGGTCCAAGCACCACACTACGACAATTAGAACTAATCTAGCAATACTTTGATTGTTAAAGGACACTACGAGTGGACAACTTGGTCGGACAGACCGAACTGCTCTGATACTACTAATGTAACACCCCTTTTTTCTAAGCGGAAAATTTAACACCAAAAATCAGAGTTTCAAAAATATTTTTCACTACACCCACAAGGGATTCTACATTTACGCCAATAAAACATCATGAGTCGATAGCAAAAATTCACCAAATAAAATAGCATGATACATAGCATGTCATAAATGGGGCGAACTCTCAAAAACACCTGTTTAGTCTACATGACAGTAACTCTATCACCACGCAGCGGAATAAGATAAGGTTTCAAGATAATAATCATGACATCACAAAATAAAATCCAGCGATCAAATAATAAAGACAACTAATAAGACTAGTGTTCGTCCCCCGAAAGTGCTACGTGATCGGAGCGACGACACCGACTCGACTGGCGAAGGTAGACAAGCCTTCACACGCGGTCACCTGCACGTTACCAACATAGGAGTAACATTCAAACAGAAGGGGTGAGATATCTAACAATATAATAGTGATCGTACCTTGATCACCACTTTACAACAACATCAATATACAACTATCAAGGAATATCACCAATGACATGAGTAAATGAATGAGATGCAACCCACACCAACGGGTATATGCATGCGGTACCGTTCATCACCATAAAATAGCCAACTAGGGCATCATCACCTATATCATCACCAAGTTTATTGAGCATCATCATCATCACCTATAGCTCTAAGGCTGAAGCCTTCAATCACCAAAATAATGCTTATGAGATGTATGCGACACCATGGACAATGCACCAGAGACAATCAAGAACCATGACCATCTAAATTGACACAACAACACCAACATCAACAACTGGTCATAGACCCATCACCCATCACCTTAGTCAATAAAATAGACACATCACCTGTTATCGCGTTACCACTAACACCGAAAGCACCAATAAGTTTACAAACAACATCAATATACAACAACATCATGGGTGCAGGGTTTCCTACAACAGTGCACCTACTTCGGCGAATTATTTAAAATAGCAAACGACATCGAAAAGTTACAAAAGACCACTCGTTGGAAAGCTACGGATGTGTAGTTTCTGAATATATCTTTAGAGTTTCAAAACAATTAGCCAATTAGTACAGTTTTTAGAAACAGTCCAAATGGTTCCCAGACTGGACAGATTCTGTCCTTGTTGCGCCCCGAAAAATCCGGTTTGGGATTTCTCAGTGTACAACGTGAGAATTGTGAAGCCGCCACTAATATTTTAGTTTTTAGACCAAAACATTAGAAAAAGGTCTTTTTACAAAAAGGCGGGTGGTCTTTCAAAATGTAAATGTAGGTTCGGGCCTCGGTTAGGTGTGGGGAAGGTATTAGCACCCCACACCTCCTTTCTACCGAAAGGGAACCA
Organism: Oxytropis ochrocephala; assembly: GCA_020916435.1. NCBI lineage: Eukaryota > Viridiplantae > Streptophyta > Magnoliopsida > Fabales > Fabaceae > Oxytropis > Oxytropis ochrocephala. Next base: position 60,901,068 of record CM037092.1, on the reverse strand, counting down.
TTAATTCGATGTGTGGTTTGGATTGTTTGATTTGAAAATAATCGTTCTACTTCTTTTCTTTTCCTTTTTATTTGAAAATGTTTTTAGAAAACAAGAGAGAGAAATCTTTTTGGGATTTTTGAAAAGTGAAACTAAACTAAGGTTTTTTGAAAGTGAGCTTGATGGGGTATGACCCGGTCCTACGTACCCTCATTGACTGAGTGATCAAAGCTACGTAGTTCTTAATTCTTGGTTTTGATTTTTTGAAAGCGATTTTGACGGGATATGACCCGGTCCTACGTACCCTCAATGACTGAGGGATCAAAGCTACGTAGTTCTTAATTCTTTGTTTTGGGGGTTTTTTTGAAAGCGAGCTTGACGGGATATGACCCGGTCCTACGTACCCTCATTGATCGAGGATCAAAGCTACGTAGTTCTTAATTCTTGGTTTTGATTTTTGAAAGCGAGCTTGACGGGATATGACCGGTCCTCACGTACCCTCAATGACTGAGGGATCAAAGCTACGTAGTTCTTAATTCTTTGTTTTTTTGAGAAAATCTGTGTTTTGTCTTTATCTTATCTTTTGCGTTTTGGAAATACGACTCAAGCGTTCATGAATACCAAACAAGCAACGGCTTCGAGTGGCGTTCATTACTAACTTGAAAGAAAAGTGTTGGAACCGATAATCAATCGAGCAAATACTCAAGTGATTACTAGTCGCAACGCTTTTATTATCTTTTTGAAATGATTTTGGAAAAGGGTGAGTTATAATGGTAATTACCACTAATGACTCATATTATTTTTGGAGTTTTTTAACTAATTCGTAGTTGATTAAGGTGTGGGGGCTTTCATGATAGTAAAACAAGCAATGGCTTCGAGTGACTACCACTAGTAACTCCATCATTAACGATCAAACAAGCTGAAGCTTCGAGTGATGGTTAATGATTTTATTTATGAAAACGCCTTAGGGTTTTATTAAGAAAACGATTGATTTTTGATTTTTTGAAAATTGGTTTTAGAAAAGAAATCTAGTTTGGAGAAAGAATTTGAAAGCGAGTAGAACACCTCAATCAACTCTATATCCTAAACCAAATACAAATAAAAAAAAACAAAGAACTTATACATTTATTCAACCTAAAATTCAAAAGAACAAATTAACAATCTAAACCTAGAACTTAACCCTAAACCGAGAGGTATACATGGTGAAACCAAAACCCTAAAATCAAACCCTAATTATAGACTAAACAATAGAAGATATTATTCAATGAAATAGCCAAAACTAAACATGCAAGGAAAACTTTGAGCATTAAGCAAAAATCTATGGTTATCTTACAAGACTTAATAGGAGATAAAGTAAAGGATGAAAGGACAACTTATACAAAATTAAATCAATTGAATCCTTTCTAGCCATCCTCACCACTTTGAATTTGAATACTCTAAACACTTTGTGGGAGTCATTTAGCAAGATCATCAACAACATAACAACAACATAATTAAGTCACAAGAACACTAACATTTAAACTAGACTTGAATCCTTTCTTGCAATCTTCACCACTTTAAATCAAAAGTACTAGGTACTTAGTGGGAATCCTCTTGCAAGATCATCAAAAATCAAACTAAACCTAATTTATTGCACACAATGCGAAATGAACATGACATTAAACTATGAAATAAATTTGAATCCCTTCTTGCAATCTTCACCACTTTAAATTAAAAGCAACTAGGTGCTTAGTGGTGAATCCTTTTGCAAGATCATCAACAATTAAACCAAGAAACATATTAAAATCAAATGAAACCTAATTTATTAAACATATGCGAAATGAACATGGTATTAAACTCTAAAAATGAACTTGAATCCCTTCTTGCAATCTTCACCACTTTAGATCAAAAGTACTAAGTACTTAGTGGTGAATCCCTTTAAAGATCATCAACAAACTAAACCAAAAACACATCAAAATTAAATAAAACCTAATTTATTCAAAATATGCGAAATGTGTATGATATTAAACTATGAAAATGAACTTGAATCCCTACTTGCAATCTTCACCACTTTAAATCAAAAGCAACTAGGTGCTTAGTGGTGAATCCTTTTGCAAGATCATCAACAAAACAAATTAAAAATCAAGCAAAACCTAATTTATTTAGAGCATGCGAAATGAACATAATGTTAAGCTATGAAATGAACTTGAATCCTTTCTAGTCATCTCCATCACTCAAATCAAAGTGCCTTAAGCACTAGTGATAGATCATATGACTAGATCATCAACAACTAAACAAGAACAACATTACTACTAAAATAAAATACTCACAATGAAGAAACCTAAAATTAACTTGAGCATATTTTTTTTGTTTAGTGAAATGACAACAAAATTAGCATGAAGCATCATAAATCCATTTATTAAGGGTGAGATACCAAATCTCACCTACCAACAACAACAAGCTACATTATGAAAATGAATATGATAACTATGCGAAATGATGAAGGAAATGCAAGATGAAGAAAAGAAAATAAGTTCTAATGTAAAATGCTTGAAGATAATGCAAAGGTATCAAGGGTTTTACCTTATTTCTAAGAGAGAAAGGAAGAGCTTGAAAAGAAATAGAGGAGAGGAGGAGGATGAACCTACGGTTTGGGGTGTGATGGAGGAGAGAGTTTTGTTCTTGATTTTCTTGAGTGAGAAAGGAAAAGCTAAGGTGGTGAGAGATGGATTCAAGGCATTTTGGTGGATGAAAATGAATTAAGGGAGGAAGGGAAGAAGAAGAAGGAGGCTACGGTTATAGAGAGAGGAAGAGGAGAGGAGAATTGTTTTTGTGTTTTTGAAGGGAATGAAAGGCAAAAGTCCTTAGTGTGTGAAGAGGAAGAGGTATTTATAGATTTTTGAGGTTTGGGGGGTATAATTGTCTTTTTGTTTTTGATGTGCCTCTAGGATTGAGTCTTAAAATTAAATGGAGGGTTGGGATGAATCATCACATGGATTAGGGGTATTGAAGAAACACAAAATAAGAGTGAAGGTGAGAGAGAGGAAGGCGCAAGCCATGAGGAAAAAAAAGAAAAAGGAATAAGTTTTTATTTATTTTGGGAAAGGAGTGTCTCATGAGGTAGGGTTAAGGGTATTTTTGTAATGGGGTGTTACCAAAGAAGTAAGTTTGCATTTTTGGGTGGGAGTATTAGTGTAGGTGAGTGAAGTAATTTACCAAAGAGGCAAAGTTAAGGATAGGAACAAATCAAATCTTAGTGAATAAGGCAAGAAGTGTGTAGAAGCTTCTAGAGGAGAGAGAGAGAGAGAGAGGGCAGCGCAACAAGGCTGAATTATGGGAGAGAAAAATAAAAAAAATGTTTGTTTTTGGTATTTTGTCTTATTGAGGACACTTCCTATTTTTACATTTTTGAATTTTGAATTTTTGGGCATGCAAAATGGGAATGCACCTATTAGAAAAATGTTACATTTTTAGTCATCATAAAATAATCTCCCTAATTACTCTAGACAACAAAATTTGTCACTTAGTAATTGGGAAATATTTAATGATCTTTTAATATTTTTTATGCAATAAAAATAGGGAAAATGCATTTTAATTATTTTAGGCTAGGATATTCTCTCTAAAAATTGTACAAAAATTCTCTTGGATAAAAGAAAAATGTACTTTTGGTATGTGCATATTTTTGACGAAAAAATCATCCTGTTATAAAAATGACCAAAATGCCCTTACCCTAAAAATCCTAATTTGTCCAAAAAGTGCATTTCAACTTTAAAAATGATTTTAGAAACTTTGAAATGACTTTTAGGACCCTAAATGCAATGCATGATGCTTTTTCCTTTATTTATTTATTTTTTGGGGAAAATTAGGGTTTTGACCTAAGCCGGACAAAATTGGGGTATGACAGCTGCCCATCTTTATCTAGATTTTGACAAGGAATATGAATTGGCCGAAACATATTCCGAGGCAAAATAGAGATAAAGAATTCAGAGATTATGCCGATTTTGTCCATTTAGGAAAAACCCGAATTTCCTTTCTGATTTCCTCCTTCTTTTTGGATTTTTTTTTTTTTCTGATTCTTGAGTGATCAATTCAAGCGTCCTATTGTGATGACTACTTAGCCTTCTATATTTTTTTTGAAAAAGCAATAAACGAAACTCGGCGTCTTGTGAAAAAGGTAAAATGGGTACCGGCGTCTCGAAAGCGATAAATGGGCACTTGACATGCGTAGCGGTAAATTGCCCAGCCGCCTAAAACTCGTAATCCTTAAACGAACTCTTGATTTAATCCGAGTTTGCACGTAGCTTTGAGGAGCACGTTCTTCCCGAAATCTCTGGTCTTTCGAAAGGACGGGATCGTTATCGACTCGGAATCGATATACGGATCAATCTGCGGCGTCCACTGTATCTTAGGCTTGATACAACTATTCCACTATGCCTCGCATGGGGCTGCGGTCCATCGCGTTGCTCGTATACGATGTGAGACCTCTCTTTTGCGCACTTGGGCGCTCTTTTTTTCTTGCGCGCTTGGGCGCTCTCTCGTTTTTCTCTTGCGCCCTTGGGCGCTCTCTTTTCTCTTCGCGTGCTTGGGCGCTCTTTTAATGTGTTGGGCGACGCTCTTCTCTGCGTGCTTGGACGCTCTCTTCTGCGTACTTGGACGCTCTCTCTTCTCTTCTTTTGCGCGCTTGGGCGCTCTCTTTTCTTTTTCTCTTTTCTCTTTCTTCTTTTCTGACCTCTCCACTGAGGAGGGTTCCTCCTGGAACTTGAAGTTGAACATTAGTACCGAAGTACCTATCCCTCTTTGTACCTGCAAGTAAGATGAACACACGTATGCAATGCAAATGCCATGATTGCTATGTTTCTTTTTCTTTCTCTTTTTTTTTTTTTTATGGTGCATGTAATGCAATGCCTGAATTTTCTTTTTTCTCTACTTTATGATGCATGGCTGATGAGTGCATGATCTTATGCTTGATGCAAGTAATGCATGACTTTGTTTATTATCTTTTGTTTTTTTTTCTTTTTTTTTTTTATATATTTTGCTCTTTTGCTCTTTTGGCTTTTCTTTTGCTGGCCCGACCAACTCGGAACTTGTATCATGTGACATCACAACCATCTATGATAACGATTCGAGAGCTCCGCTCTGTCCTCTTGTTCCAACGCGATCGCTTTCTTTTTGATTTTTGTGAGTTTACTTTGACTGAAAGATCGTCTCTTTTTGTTGTTATTTTCAAAAATTTCGCAATGATCTTAATGCTATGATTTATGCACATTTCCATTGTAACGCCCCAAAAATCTAAAAAGTGATTATTTAAGTTATTTAATTAAATGATATTGTAGTTGGCAATATTAACATAATAATAAGGTAATTAATTTAATTAAGGGTGAAGTGTGGTAAATTAATAGAGAATATTTAATTAAGTAGGGAGGACGTGGGAAAGTAGTTAGGAGGTGCAATTAGGGCCCAATGGAGTTAAGTGGCCCAAACCCAATTAGTAAAAACACTAGGGTTTTAGGAGAAACCCTCATTAGAAGCCAAATTGCAAAATTAGAAAGGGAGAAGAGTGAGAGTGAGAGGCGCGCGGCTAGGGTGAGAAGAAGCGAGGAATTTCGTGAAGCTTGGAGAGGAATCAAGGCTTGGAGTGTTGGTGTTTTGGGAGAATTGCTTAGGGTGGTCTTCTTCTTCAAGTTTTAACAAGGTATGGGGTTTCTCTAGCATATTTAATAATTCATAAATCTTGAAACATAGGGATTAGGGGTTAGGGAATTTGGGTGGATAATTTGTAGTGTATCTATGTGATTATGTGATTATGTGCTTGACTTTCATTAATATATGGTGTGATTATACATGTATATATGTCTTGATGATTATTGAATTAATTGGTGTATGGAGATTGTATTGGGGTAATTGGGTGTTGATGTGACATGAATTAAATAGGGGATATACACGTTACTAGGTGTTTGGGTGATAGAGGTTGATGGGTATGAAGGTGCTTAGTTTGTGGTTGACTTTTTATAGAAGTGAGGTGTTTGTGAATAGTGTTAGGGCGCCAATTCCATGGGAATTTGGCGCTGTACTCTCGGTTGGTGGTGGTTTCGTCGGTTGGGAGGTGGGAGGGCGGGGGGCGCGCGATCTGCAAAGGATTTGGCGCCTGGTTGCTGCTGGTTGGGGTGGGTTTCGGTTTGGGGTTGAGGTGCAGGGAGGGCGCCACCTGCAGAATTGGCGCTGGTGGTGTTGCTTGTTGGGTGGGGTGTGCTCGGTTTGAGTGGTGAGCGGGGGGGCGCCAAAATGCGTGAATTCTGGCGCTGGTGTGTGTTTAGTGTGTGTGTGTGTGCGCGTTGTGCAGCGCGAGAGGGGCGCCAATTCCCACGAAAATGGCGCTGAAGGTGTCTAGGCTGTGTGTTGCTGGTTTGGTGAAGGGGGGCGCCAAATCCCCAGGAAAAAGGCGCCCTGTGCGTGTTCCTGTGTGTGTCTCAGTGTGTGGTCAGTGCTGTGCAGGTGAAGGGGCGCCATTTCCACATGAAATTGGCGCTGGTGCATCACAGTGTGGACATGCTTTGTGTGCGTGTGTGAACAGTACAAGGGGCGCCAGTTTGGCTGCCCCAGTGCGCCAGGTGTGGCTGGTGTGTGTGTGTCAAAGTGATGGGCGCCAATCTTGGCAGCCCAAGGCGCAACTTGGCGCCATGTCTAGGTGTGGGTGTCAAATTAGTCCCGAAACGTCAAATTAATTATTGTGGGTTCAATTTAGTCCTTAGGTGTCGAGTTGGTCCCCGAGGTGTCAATTTAGTCCTCGGTGTTAAAATAGTCATAATGGTGTCAAATTGGTCCTTAGGCGTTAAATTTAACTATTATGGTGTTAGATTAGTACTTGGGGGTAGAATAGGCCCTACGAGGTGTTTGGTCCCTAGGAGTGAGTTTAGTCCTTGGCGTCGACTTTAGTCCTTATGATGACTTTAGTCCTTTGGTGTTCTTTAGTCCTTATAGGTGTACTAATTAATTATGGTGTTATAAACTAAATGGTGAGTATTTTGGTGATGAGAGGTCTACGACTCTCCTTGGTGATTTGGTGAATATACATGTAATTATTGGTGAGCATGCTATTGCTTTATTTTGGGGGTATTGGTGTTTTTGGTGCATAGTCATGGTGTCGCATAATCATATGCATTTTGGTGAATAGGCCTCGGCTTCTAAAATATTTGGTGTTTGGTGAATGCCCACAAGGCAATTTTTGGTGATGGATCCACATGCACGTGCCCGGTGGAGTTTTGGGTTGCATTACATACATTGCATGCATATTATGGTGTAAGCGTTTCGTGTGATTGTAAATGGTGTAATTGTTCTCGTGTGACTGTAATTAGTGTAACTCGCCGTTGGTGTAAATGCTTTAATGGTGTATCTAAATATTGTTGTGTTATGGTCCACTGTTTCTCCGTGTTTCTCGCTTTATTTATTATTATCTATGCAATGAGACTCACCCATTCTCGCTTGGAATGTTGCTCTTATGTGGCAACGCCGCAGTGACAAGACTGAAGGTGACTAGAGATCCTTCATCTAGTATGGTCGAGTCGCTCCGATCACGTAGCACCGGGGGACGTTTACACTGTTATTTGTTATATCTTTGAACTATTTGCTTAATGTTGCTTTTTCCTTTCCACGGTTGTAATACTTTCCCGGATATTACTTAGTGCTATGTATCCTGCGTTTGGAGTTTTATTTTAATTATTCACCGTGGAGTTTCGAAAAGGTGTTTTGTTTTAAATGTGACACCTCAGTGTTCACTCTAAAAGTTTATCGCACTCGATTTTCAAATAGTAGTTGTGTTAGAAGGGGGTGTTACAAGTGGTATCGAGCATAAGTTCCTGCAATCCGGCCCAGTGTGTCTGTCTCATCATAGCGTATATGACAACTAAGTAGTGTTAGTCCTGGTTACAAATGATGTTAATGTTGCGGTGTTAGGTTGAGATGACTCGGAGGGATGATGTCGCTCTTCTTTGAAGCGTTGCAAGCTATTGCTCGAGCGATGGGGAACCAAATGGAATGGTGGAGAGGAGGCCGAAAGTCGTAAGTTGGCCACGCCCAAAGGAGAGTCCGCCCACTTTCAAAGGCCTCGGTATGATCCTGATGGAGCTTTGGCATGGTTGAAGGAGATCGAGAGAATTTTTCGGGTTATGGATTGTGCGCCGCACGTAAGATAAGGTTTGAGTACGCATATGCTAGCCGAGGAGGCGGATGATTGGTGGTTGGGGATGTCGCGAAGGTTAGAAAATGTTTGGTGAAGGAGTTACTTGGGAAGTTTTCACTAGAGAGTTCAAGAGAAAGTACTACCCGGAGGATGTGCGGGCTAAGAAGGAAGTGGAATTTCTCGAGCTAAAGCAAGGAAACAAGACGGTGGTGAGTATGCCGCCAAATTTGAGGAGTTGGCCAAATTCATCCCTACTATGCTAATGATGTTGATTCGGAGTTCTCAAAGTGTGTTAAGTTTGAGAGTGGGATCGCGCTCGATATCAAGAAGGCGATTGGGTATCGTGGAGATTAGAGATTTTGCTAGATTAGTTGATAAGTGTAGGATTTTTGAAGAGGATAGTTCTGCACGCCTACAAAGGTCGTGAAGGAAAAGAGGAATTCTCGGTTCCGTGCGAAGCCCTATGAGGTTTCGGGAGGTAAGGGGTAAGGGAGAGGAGAGTTCGGGCAAGAAGTCAAGTGGGGAGAAGGCTGCTGCGGGTATTGTGTGTGCCACAAGTGTGGAAAGCCGGACATAAGAGTCCGGAGTGCATGTCCAACAAGTGCTTTAAGTGCGGGAAGGAAGGTCATGTAGGCTGCGAGTGGCGAGAAGCCGGATGTGGTCACACAAACCAGTGGAGAGATGGGACACATTAGCACCAAGTGTCCCAAGCCGAGAAGGAGAGGTCCAGCGGGAGGGTGTTTGTCTTAGCCGGTTCGGAGTCTGAGAGGAGTGACTGGTCGTATTTAGAGGTATGTAATTCGTTAAGAGTGTTCTCTAAAATCTATTGTTGTGTGGTGATGATTGAGTTGTGTAGTGTCTATAGTATTTAAATTTTCGAGGACGAAAATGCCTAAGTGGGGAGAGAGTCAGAATCGCCCCAAAAATCTAAAAAGTGATTATTTAAGTTATTTAATTAAATGATATTGTAGTTGGCAATATTAACATAATAATAAGGTAATTAATTTAATTAAGGGTGAAGTGTGGTAAATTAATAGAGAATATTTAATTAAGTAGGAGGACGTGGGAAAGTAGTTAGGAGGTGCAATTAGGGCCCAATGGAGTTAAGTGGCCCAAACCCAATTAGTAAAAACACTAGGGTTTTAGGAGAAACCCTCATTAGAAGCCAAATTGCAAAATTAGAAAGGGAGAAGAGTGAGAGTGAGAGGCGCGCGGCTAGGGTGAGAAGAAGCGAGGAATTTCGTGAAGCTTGGAGAGGAATCAAGGCTTGGAGTGTTGGTGTTTTGGGGAGAATTGCTTAGGGTGGTCTTCTTCTTCAAGTTTTAACAAGGTATGGGGTTTCTCTAGCATATTTAATAATTCATAAATCTTGAAACATAGGGATTAGGGGTTAGGGGGAATTTGGGTGGATAATTTGTAGTGTATCTATGTGATTATGTGCTTGACTTTCATTAATATATGGTGTGATTATACATGTATATATGTCTTGATGATTATTGAATTAATTGGTGTATGGAGATTGTATTGGGTAATTGGGTGTTGATGTGACATGAATTAAATAGGGGATATACACGTTACTAGGTGTTTGGGTGATAGAGGTTGATGGGTATGAAGGTGCTTAGTCGTGGTTGACTTTTTATAGAAGTGAGGTGTTTGTGAATAGTGTTAGGGCGCCAATTCCATGGGAATTTGGCGCTGTGCTACTGGGTTGGTGGTGGTTTCGTTCGGTTGGGAGGTGCAGGGAGGGGCGCCAATCTGCAAAGGATTTGGCGCTGGTTGCCGCTTTCAGGTGGGTTTCGGTTTGGGGTTGAGGTGCGGAGGGGGGGCGCCAGTGCGCGGGGTTTGGCGCTGTGTGTTCTTGTTGGGTGGGGTGTGCTCGGTTTGAGTGGTGAGCGGGGGAGGGGGCGCCAAAATGCGAGAATTCGGCGCTGGTGTGTGTTTAGTGTGTGTCCTGTGTGCGTTGTGCGTGCAGGCGAGAGAGAGCGCCAATTCCCACGAAAATGGCGCTGGGGTGTCTAGGCCAGTGTGTTCTTTGGTTTGGTGAAGGGGCGCCAAATCCCCAGGAAAAAGCGCCTGTGCGCGTGTTCCTGTGTGTGTCTCGGTGTGTGTGGTCGATCTTTGTGCGGTGAAGGGCGCCATTTCCACATGAAATTGGCGCTGGTGCATCACAGTGCGAGGACATCTTGTGTGCGTGTGTGAATAAGCACAAGGGGCGCCATTGTCGTCGCCTGAAAGGCGCCAGTGTGGCTGGTGTGTGTGTGTCAAAGTGATGGGCGCCAATCTTGGCGGCCAAGGCGCAACTTGGCGCCATGTCTAGGGTGTGGGTGTCAAATTAGTCCCGAAACGTCAAATTAATTATTGTGGGTTCAATTTAGTCCTTAGGTGTCAGATTGGTCCCCGAGGTGTCAATTTAGTCCTCAGGTGTTAAAATAGTCATAATGGTGTCAAATTGGTCCTTAGGCGTTAAATTTAACTATTATGGTGTTAGATTAGTACTTGGGGGTAGAATAGGCCCTACGAGGTGTTTGGTCCCTAGGAGTGAGTTTAGTCCTTGGCGTCGACTTTAGTCCTTATGATGACTTTAGTCCTTTGGTGTTCTTTAGTCCTTATAGGTGTACTAATTAATTATGGTGTTATAAACTAAATGGTGAGTATTTTGGTGATGAGAGGTCTACGACTCTCCTTGGTGATTTGGTGAATATACATGTAATTATTGGTGAGCATGCTATTGCTTTATTTTGGGGGTATTGGTGTTTTTGGTGCATAGTCATGGTGTCGCATAATCATATGCATTTTGGTGAATAGGCCTCGGCCTCTAAAATATTTGGTGTTTGGTGAATGCCCACAAGGCAATTTTTGGTGATGGATCCACATGCACGTGCCCAAAGTGGAGTTTTGGGTTGCATTACATACATTGCATGCATATTATGGTGTAACTCGCTGCGTGTGATTGTAAATGGTGTAATTGTTCTCTCGTGACCGTAATTAGTGTAACTCGCCGTTGGTGTAAATGCTTTAATGGTGTATCTAAATATTGTTGTGTTATGGTGTGCTGTTTCTCCGTGTTTCTCGCTTTATTTATTATTATCTATGCAATGAGACTCACCCATTCTCGCTTGGAATGTTGCTCTTATGTGGCAACGCTGCAGTGACAAGACTGAAGGTGACTAGAGATCCTTCATCTAGTATGGTCGAGTCGCTCCGATACGTAGCACCGGGGACGCGTTTACATTATTTGTTATATCTTTGAACTCTTTGCTTTAATGTTGCTTTTTCCTTTCCACGGTTGTAATACTTTCCCCGGATATTACTTAGTGCTATGTATCCTGCGTTTGGAGTTTTATTTTAATTATTCACTTTGTGGAGTTTCAAAAGGTGTTTTGTTTTAAATGTGACACCTCAGTGTTCACTCTAAAAGTTTATCGCACTGATTTTCAAATAGTAGTTGTGTTAGAAGGGGGGTGTTACATCCATGATTTATTTATCATCTACCATAAAACGTAGTTTTAAAGCAGAAATGAAAAGAAAGCAGCAAACTGATAAAGTGAAAAATTTGGACTTTTATTCATATGGAAGCCAAACGTGCGTAATGTCACGCCGGATCGAAAGGAGTACATTGGAAATTTTTCTCAAACTAAAAAAACAAGGAAAACGCGCAAGAGATCTAATGAATATTCTTTGTCTCTCGGAGCACTTGATGCCAATCGCTTCATATCTATAGCTTTGATCACCCTTTTATCCAAGCTTTTGGAGACGCCGCTTGCCTCTTTTATCTCTTTAAGTCCAACTTTTTCTCGACCACTAATTTTTGCTGGATCGCCCTTTTGGGGTTTTCAATCCACCGGTCGCTCAATTTTGCCTAGGCCGCCTCTCGGGTTTTCAACCTAGCGAGCTATTTCTTGTTTGGCTCATCTTTCTCTTTTTCTTTTTATTTTTCTCAGCGTAATACTTCTTGATCGATCAATTGACTGGTTTTCGAGTTCTTCACCATCCATGCTTTGGTGAGTATTAACGCCTCCTCCGAAAAGGCTTTCTTTACCACATATGGTCCGTCATAGGTAGGAGTCCATTTCCCACGGGGATCACTTTGAATAGGCGAGAATCTTTTTGAGCACAAGGTCTCCTCACCGAATTCTCTGTGATTTAACTTTCTTGTCAAACGTTGTTTTCATCCTTTGTTGGTACAACCGACCGTGACACAAAGTCGCAATTCTTTTCTCTTCAATGAGATTCAACCGATCTAGGCGGGTTTGAACCCATTCACCTCTTCTAATTTGGCTTCCATGAGCACTCGGAGAGATGGTATCTCAACCTCAATGGGAAGAACTGCTTCGACCCATACACTAGAGAGAAAGGGGTTGCCCTTGGTCCGGTGCGCAGACCGAGGTACGATACCGCAGCAAAGCAAAGGGAAGCATTTCGTGCAGATCCTTGTAGGTCACTACCATTTTCTCGCACAATTCTCTTGATATTCTTGTTGGTCGCTTAACCGCCTGCTTCATCTTTGGACGGTAGGGAGAGAAATTGTGATGTTTAATCTTGAACTCGTGCACAACTCTTTCATCATTTTACTATTCGGATTGCTACCATTATGCGTGATGATTTTATCTCGGGAGACCATAGCGACACACCGTGTCCTTTTTACAAACTTGGCAACCACGGAACTAGTTATCTTTGGAATATGAGGCGCTTTCAACCCATTTGGTGAAGTAATCAATCGCAACTAGAATGAAGCGGTGCCCGCTTGGACGCTTTGGGCTCTATGGGACCAATGACATCCATGCCCCACATTGAAAATGGCCAAGATGCGGTCAAGACATTTAACGATGCTTAGGTGGAACATGGATATGATCGGCATAAATCGACATTTGTGGCACTTTCTCACAAAATCAGAGCGATCACCTTCCATCCGCAACCGATGTAGCCAGACCTTTAATATCTTTCTTGCCATGGTATGCCCGGCCGGAGTGAGTTCCAACGTGCCTTCATGCACCTCTCTCATAATCTTTTCTCGCTTCCTCCTTTGTCACACACCTAAGTAAGTACTTTATCATGGTTCCTTTTGTAGAGCACTTCACCGCTCAAGAAGAAATTCGCCGACAACCTTCTCGAGTGTTCTTTTATCATTTTCTCGATGCCCCCGGAGGATACTCTGCTCGATGATACCGCTGATGTCATGATACCAAGGCTTATCATCCTCTTCATCTTCAATTGCTTTGCACAAGAGTGGTGATAATGTCTTTGGCAAACTTCGATCTTGAATTCGATGCGGGTCAAGTTCTTATCACGATTGACATTAAACATTGAAGACAAAGTAGCTAGTGCATCGCCAATCGATTCTCTCTGCGAGGCGTATGTTGAAATGTGATTTCTTGAAGGGTTCAACCAATTCTCTGATGTAATCCCTGTAGAGTACCAACTCGGGATCTCTGGCCTCCCAATCTCCATTCATTTGATGAATGACTAAAGCTGAGTCTCCGTACACATCTAGTCTTTTGACTTTCCACTCTAGAGCTTGCTGAATACCTGCAATACATGCTTCATACTGCAATATTGTTTGTGACATAGAAACTTAGTCTAGTGGTAACTGGTATGAAACGATTGTCAGTGGAGATCAACACCGCCTTGACTCCGTGCCCATAACTGTTGGAAGCACCGTCGAACACTACTCTCCATCTCTCATTCTCTGGGGACTTTCCTTCTTCAAACAAAGCCATAATGTCCTCATCTGGGAAATCGCACTGCATTGATTGATAATCTTCAATAGGCTGATGTGCCAGGTATTCGGCTAACGCACTACCTTTTATGGCCTTTTGAGTGACATAAAGAAAATCATATTCTGACAACTGCATCTGCCATCTGGCGATTCTTCCTGTGAGCGCAGGCTTCTCGAAGATATACTTGATAGGATCCATCTTCGACACTAACCAAGTGGTATGACTTAACATGTACTGCCTTAAACGGTGAGCAGCCCAAGCTAAGGCACAACAAGTCTTTTCTAGCAATGAGTACCTCGTCTCACAGTCAGTGAACTTCTTGCTCAGATAATAAATTGCATGCTCTTTCTTGCCAGTTTCGTCATGTTGCCTAGCACACAACCCATTGGATTTTCTAACACAATGATCGGATATAGGATCAAAGGTCCGTGCTGCAATCGAGGCATTAAGATAGGTGGATTCTGCAAGTATTTCTTAATCTTCTCAAAAGCTTCTTGGCGATCATCATTCCACTTAGTCTCTTGATTCTTGCACAACAGCTTTGAAAATCGGCTCACATGTGGCGCTTAATCGGAAGATAAACACGAAATATAATTCAATCTCCCGAGAAACCCCTAACTTCTTTCTCTGTTCTAGGAGCGAGCATTTCAAGAATTGCACGCACTTTGTCCGATCCACTTCTATCCCTTTTTGGTGACAATAAACCCTAACAGCTTTCCTGACCTTACCCCGAAGGTGCACTTGGCCGGGTTTAACCTGAGCTTGAACTTTCTTAACCGCTCGAAGAGCTTCTGCAAGTTAACAATATGCTCCTCATCAGTTTTGGACTTTGCAATCATATCATCTACATAGACCTCTATTTCTTTGTGCATCATGTCATGAAACAATGTGACCATAGCCCTTTGATAGGTAGCACCGGCATTCTTCAGACCGAACGGCATGACTTTGTAACAGAACGTCCCCCAAAGGGTCGTGAAAGTCGTCTTCTCCATATCCTCAGGAGCCATTTTAATCTGATTATATCCCGAATACCCGTCCATGAAGGAGAACAGGGAGTGCTGTGCTGTGCTATCTACTAAGACATCAATATGAGGCAGTGGAAAGTCATCTTTGGGACTGGCCCGATTCAGATCTCTGTAATCAACGCACATTCTAACTTTCCCATCCTTTTTGGGTACTGGCACAATGTTAGCAACCCACTGTGGGTATTTAGCTACAGCTAGAAAGCCAGCGTCAAACTGTTTCTTCACTTCATCTCTGATCTTTAAAGACATCTCAGGCTTCATCCTCCTTAACTTCTGTTTAACAGGAGAGCATTCAGGCTTGACTGGCAACTTGTGCACCACTATATCAGTATCTAACCCGGGCATATCCTCATATGACCATGCAAAGACGTCAACATAATCACGCAGGAGCTGGACCAACCTCCCATATTCCCCCTTTTTCATTGAAGTGCCAATCTTAACTTCTTTCTTTTCACCTTCTGTGCCTAAATTGACAACCTCAATAGTTTCCTCATATGGTAGAATAACCTTTTCTTCTTGCTCGACCATTCTCATCAATTCTGGAGGAGTCTCCCAGTCATCCTCAACATCTTCCTCAGCTTGATTAACGGGGTAATCAAAGTTAACATATGAACCATTGGCATTATTATTTCCAGAGACATTCATTTTAGATCTGCATTTGCGGGAATAGAAAAGCAATGAACAAGCAAAAATGGAGATACAAAATGAAGACACGAAAAGCAAGTTTTATTCATTTGAGAATTCAAAACTTCATTTTATTGATAGATGATATCTTAAAAGGAAACATGCATGCCCTTATGAAAATGTCCTAAGGCCTTGGGCAGAGCCAAAGGATTTGCATTACAAAAATCATTACTTTGAAATGAAAACAACAGGGAAATCGACGATCTTCCAGTTGCCAACTTCTTCTCCTGCAACGCTGCGACAAACCATATCCCGACCCTTGTAACACCCCTTTTCTACCCTTATATTACGTGTCATTTATCAGAGTAATTCCTTTTTCTTAAAAATAAATTTTCGTTATTTGATAGAAAAGAAATGCTACACTTCATTAAAAACTCATCAAATAATGCACTCTTCAATTTGTGCAATCAAACATCAAGTTATGGAAAATCCCATTCTCATAAAACACAATCGCGCATGCTACTAAACACCGACTCACCAAATACTCTCAAACACGTCTCAATATAACAAATAAAAATTCAGCATACAACTACTAATAAATTATCCAACTCCACGCCCCTAGGTGTTACAGTAATCAGAGAGCGACACAACAATACTTCCCAAAACTAAAGAGTAAAGCGTGAAGTCCTTCACTGTGGGTACTGCACAGCGTTGCCACAATGGAGCAACATTCCAAGCGAAGGGGGTGAGAATTTCAAAGGAACATAATCGGATACACAATAGAGTAATAAGAAGGGACAATCACAAGGTATCATCACCACATCATAATCACACAACACTAGCTCAAATCACAACAGCACCACTCACAATTATGTTTATGTATGAAGATGCAACCCACACGCGGGAATATGCATGATGGTACCATATCATATTTAAAAACCACTCAAGGCATATCTTCATTATAGAAGAGAACCACTCAAGGCATAACATCATCAATATAAGTCATAGTATGCACATGCCATGAGATCCTATAAACACATGTGCAATTCAACCAACACCCACTCGGGGTACTTACCATCATCATCATAAAATAAATAACCACTCAAGGTATGTCATCATAAAACACTCGTAGAGTGTACTCGTCATTCACATCACACTCATTAAACAACACATCATCATAAAGCACTCGTAGAGTGCATTCGTCATTCACATCACAATCATTAAATAACACATCATCATCGATCACTTATCTTTTAGTTTTGTGGGTTATAAAATAGTAAACCGATTGACTATGGGATTACTCGTAATCGGTACTACTCGCAAGAGGCATTGGCCACATTTGCAAGGCTCTCGGTGATGCCTTTGTAAATACACCATGAAAGAAATTACGCCTTAGTGGTAAACCACGGTCTAGCCATAGTCAAGGAGTTCACTAGTAGTATAACCTCTTACGCCATTCAATCATAAAACAAGCTCGTAAAATTCGGTCCTTGACCAACAACAAAATTAGAGACAACAGAGGCTCCTATTCTCGAAAAAAAGAACTTGTGCTCATAAAAGCGAAGATCAATTTAATAACCAACAAAGAAATTATATTTTTGAAAATCAGCACTATATATTTCATAAAATAGCATTGATTTTAGTGACAAAGCGAAAGAACTTATAATTTTTGAAAATCAGACTATATATTTTCATAAAAACAAAGAACTATACTCAATTATAAAAATCAGCACTATATATATTTTCATAAAAACAAAGAACTATACCCAATTATAAAAATCTGCACTATATATTTTCATAAAAACAAAGAACTATACTCAATTAGAAAAATCACTGCACTATATATATTTTCATAAAAACAGCAACTATACCCAATTATAAAAATCAGCACTATATATATTTTCATAAAAACAAAGAACTATACTCAATTAGAAAAATCTGCACTATATATATTTTCATAAAAACAAAGAACTATACCCAATTATAAAAATCTGCACTATATATTTTCATAAAAACAAAGAACTATACTCAATTAGAAAAATCTGCACTATATATATTTTCATAAAAACATCCATTATTTGTTAACAAACAGCAACAATTTAATAATCAAAACAACACTTTATATTTTTCTCAAAAACAGCAACTATATTCCACTTAAAAACAACAATAACACATGATTTAACAAAGCAAACAGCAACAATTTTAATTCACCAAAAACAAAGACCTTGTATTTCAAGAAAATCAGCACTATACCCAATTAAAACAACCACCACGCCTAATTAAACAAGGCAAACAAAGAACAATTTAATCAACAACAACATGGGAATCGATTTTAACCCCATCAACTCACACAATTCGAAACTCAATTCACCATCCCATAATTTTAATCACGTGATAACAACAACAATACATCATACGACACCCAAACCCAACAAAACCCATCATATATCCCATTATGTTAGATGAAACGCTCACCCTTACCTTAAATTAAATCGGAGGACTCCACCAACACCAAAAATCACCCAAATCGCAAGCTTTCCTTCCTCTCCTTCAAATCAACGATGGGTGCTCCTTCTTGAGCAACTTGCGAACCACAACAACAAGAAATGAGTGATTGAAAATCACTACAACAGTAAAAAGGGAAAAAATTGAGAAAGAAAGGACCAAAACCCTTACCTTGAGCAAACTTGAGAAATTTCTCTCTTCTCCTTCCTCTCTTCTCCCCCACAAGCAAACCCTATGTTTTTCTCTTACATTGTTTTGTTTTTCTTTTCCTTCCGATGCAACTAACCTTGGTCTATTTATATATTGGGCTCAAACGGTTTGGGCCCTTTTACACCTCCCTTCCAAATAGCTTCCACCACTCCTCAGCACAATAAAATAATTACCACATATTAACTCAATGTAATTAAATTTAGTGCAACACTTCAAATAATTTAATCAATTACTTAATTAAATTATTGAGGTGTTACAACTCTCCCCCACTTAGGAAATTTCGTCCTCGAAATTCATACCTGAGTCAAATAGTTCTGGATAGGACTCCCTCATCCTGCTCTCTAGCTCCCAAGTCATACTCTCACCAAAGAAATTTCACCACACTACCTTGACCAAGGCAATGTCTTTCCTCTCAACACCTTCACTTCTCTATCATCAATCCTCACTGGCACAGTCTCCACAGTGAGGTTCTCACGTACCTCCACATCATCCATGTGAATCACATGAGACGGGTCTGGAATATACTTCCGAAGCTGTGACACGTGAAAAACATCGTGCAAGTTCGAAAGATTGGGTGGCAAGGCCACCCTATAAGCAACCTTTCCAACCCTCTCGATCCGTGCGGTCCAATAAACCTTGAGTCAACTTCTTTGCCTTCGTGAGCACGCCCAACACCGCCATAGGCGTGACCCTCAAGAACACATGCTCACCACTGAAACTCCAAGTCCTTCCTCCTCTTATCATGATAACTTTTCTCGCTGGCTGGGGACTCTTTCATCTTCTCTCTCGATCATTTTCACCTTCTCGCCGTCTCCTAACCAACTCCGGTCCAAGAACAACACTCTCACCGGACTCATGCAACCACAAAGGAGTTCTCGCACCTCCGCCCATACTGCTACTCAAAAGGAGCCATCCCAATGCTCGAGTGATAGTCACATTATTATAAGTGAACTCAATCGCTGGAAGGTGTGTATCCCACGCACCTCCCTGCTCCAAAGACACAAGCTCTCGTAAGATCCTCCGTAGACCGGATGGTTCTCTCTGTCTGACCATCAGTCTGAGGATGATAAGCTGAGCTCAACCTCAGCTTAGACCCCAAAGCCTCCTGCAAGCTCCCCCAAAACTCTGATGTAAACCGCGGGTCTCTATCCGACACAATGCTCTTCGGGACCCCATGAAGCTTCACAATCACCGAATGTAAATCCTAGCCAACTTTGGCACCTAAAGGTGATGTTGATAGGAATAAAGTGAGCGAGACTTGGTCAACCTATCCACAATCACCCGAATAGTGTCGACCTCTCACACGATTTGGCAACCCAATCCACGAAATCCATGGAAATGCTGTCCCACTTCCATTCCGGAATCTCTAAAGGTTGCATCAACCCTGCCGGCTTCTGGTGCTCAATCTTTGACTTCTGGCAAGTCAAACATGCATATACAAACTGCGCAACATCCCTCTTCATACCAGTGCCACCAAAATAGTTTCTTGGATCATGGTACATCTTAGTAGCACTGGATGAATGCTCAACTTACTCCTATGGCTCTCCTCAAGTATCATCTTCTTTAACTTCAAAGATCATCCGGAACACAAATTCTGTCCCTGAACCTCAACACACCCTGGGAATCCAACCTGTAATCCCCATCAACAGCTTGCTCACCAGCGAACCAACAAATCTACCAACTTCACATCTAACTTCGGGGCGTCTCGATACTAACCAAGAAGTCATTCCCAATCCTCAGCATACCCAATCTGACACTCTGGGGTGTCACCTCACAAACCAGACTCAAGTCGCGGAATTGCTCAATCAACTCCAACTCCCTCACCATCATAGCTGACATATGCAAAGTTTTCCGACTCAAAGCATCAGCCACGACATTAGCTTTGCCGGGGTGATAGTTCAAGCCGAAATCATAGTCCTTCAACAGCTCTAACCAACGTCTCTGTCTCATATTCAGCTCCTTCTGGTCAAACAAGTACTTCAGACTCTTGTGATCACTGAACACTTCGAATCTAGTACCATAGAGATAGTGCCTCCAAATCTTCAACACAAACACAATCGCAGCCAACTCTAAGTCATGAGTAGGATAGTTCTTCTCATGGGTCCTCAACTGCCTGGACGCATAAGCAACTACCTTCTCATCCTGCATCAATACACCTCCCAAACCCATCTTGGAAGCATCACAGTACACAACAAAAGGCTGATCCGAAGACAGCAAAGCACCAAAGATCGGAGATGTTGTCAACCTCCTCTTTAGCTCTTGGAAGCTCTCTTCACACTTTGCGTCCCACACAAATGCCTTTCCCTTACAGGTCAATCGAGTCAATGGGAGGGCTAGCTTAGAGAACCCTTCAATGAACCTCCTGTAATAACCACCAACCCCAAGAAACTCCCGATCTCCATCCACAGACTTTGGGCTCTCCCACTGCAACACTGCATCAACCTTTGCTGGGTCCACAGCTATACCATCACCAGAGATAATGTGACCCAAGAAGCTTACCTCTTTTAGCCAGAACTCACACTTTGACAACTCGCATACAACTTCCTCTCTTTCAAGACCTCAAGCACCAACCTCAAGTGCTCGTGCATGCTCTTCCTCGATTTTGAGTACACCAAAATATCATCAATGAAGACCACCACAAACCGATCCAGATAGTTATGGAAAATTCGGTTCATGTACTCCATAAACACCCCGGTGCATTTGTGACACCAAACGGCATTACAGAGTACTCATAATGCCCATACCTTGAATCAATGTCTTACGGATATCCTCATCCTTCACCTTAATATGGTGATACCCGACCCTCAAGTCAATCTTGCTAAACACTTTAGCACCCACCACCGATCCATCGGATCATCTATCCTCGGGAGAGGATACTTATTCTTGATAGTCACTTTATTCAACTGTCGTAGTCCACGCACGACGCATACTCCCATCCTTCTTCTTTACTAACAGAATCGAGCTCCCATGGTGACACACTAGGCCTCACAAATTTCTTCTCAAGAAGCTCTTCTAATCGCTTCTTCAATTGCATAACTCGTAAGTCGACATCCCAGACGGTGCATGACACGTGCCTAGTACTGTGCACAAGCTCAATCCCGAACTCAACTTCTCTCTCCTGGGGGCACACTAGGAATCTCATCAGAAACACTTCGGGGAACTCACACACCACCGCAACCCATCAACAACGGCTTGGTTCTCAAAGCAGACATGGACGCCATCAAAGCAAACAACCGACCACCCTCTTTCATTACCCCGCGCAATTGCTCAAAGTGACAAAGAAAGTGCGCACTCTTCCTCCTCGGGAAGAAGAAAACTAACAGACTTACTAGGGCGGTTGATGTGCACATGGTTATCTACTAACCACCCATGCCCGAAATCACATCTAACCCACCCAAAGGCAAACAAATCGAATCAACGAGAAAATCTCTCGCCAAGACCGACAGAGGACACCTAGCACACATCGTGAGAAGTAGTTCTCGGACCTTTAGCCGGGAGTGTCGATAACCATCCTCTCTCCATAACAGATAACACTAATTTCAACTTTTCAAAGACAAATGAAGCAATAAAAGAGTCGTAGCACCCAGTGTCAACAATAGCAATTAAAGGTGTACCATAGATGAAGCATGTACCTTTAATCGCATTGGGTCCCTCTCAACTGCCAAAGGCAAAAACTCTCCCAAAGTGGACTTCTCTTTCTTTGGCTTTGGACACTTTGTAATCGATGTGACCACTCTCCCCACAATTGAAGCACAACACCTCCTTCCTATCACAACAGGAAGCCATGTGTCCCTCTTTTCCACACCTGTAACATCTCTTTTTCTCATTATTTGGACAATCTGGACTCTTATGGCTCGCTTTCCACACGTGTAACAAGTAACACTGGCCGCAGAGATCTCCCCACTTCGCTTAGACCCACCAATAAATTTACCAACAGATTTCCCTTTGCCCTTACCAAAGATGCACCTCATATGGCTTTCCCAGACCAGAAAAATTCTTTTGCTTTTCCTTCATAGCTCTAGAGAAAGCATTATTGTCCTCTTCAAAGATTCTCGCACTATTAACCAACAACGGAAATACTCGGATCTGCGATACCCTATGGCTCTCTTAATATCAAAGACGCAACCCGTTTCTCAAACTTGATGCATTTGGAGAACTCAAAGACCCTCTCCATCATAGTGTGGATAAAACTTGGACAATTCAAGAAATTTTGCAAAGATACTCGATTCATGATCATGCTACCTTGCTCAAGTCTCAAAAACTCCACCTCTTTCTTTCCACGGACATCTTCCTGGATAGTATTTCCTCCCGAACTCCTCTCAACATCGCCCACGTGATCGCCTCATTGGCGATCGTCAACCCCGACTAGTCAGTTTCTCCACCAATCATAAGCCTCTTTCTTCAACATGTGTGTGCCATAGCGAACCATCCGAGCATCGGTGCAATCCATGACACGGAATATCCGCTCCATCTCACTTAGCCACTCAAGGGCACCATCGATTATACCCGCCTTCAAAAGTAGGAGGGTTCTCACGCCGAACGTGGCGGACTCACGCGCTCCATCACCCGTAGCATTACCCACAACCCCAAAGAATAGCCTCTGGCGTGCCGCAAGTGCGGCGATCGTTCGCCCCGCCATTCTAGTCTCGCAATGTAAAAACAAAAATCGAAACGAGTAACAAAGCTCAAATGTTACTCAACTTGATGACTCAACCACCTACGGACAGATCGAATCGCTCTGATACCACTAATGTAACACCCTTTTCTACCCTTATATTACGTGTCATTTATCGAGTAATTCCTTTTCTTAAAAATAAATTTTCGTTATTTGATAGAAAAGAAATGCTACACTTCATTAAAAACTCATCAAATAATGCACTCTTCAATTTGTGCAATCAAACATCAAGTTATGCCTTTTGCATCTATCAAATCTTGTACCACTATTTTGAAGGCTTTGCGATCCTCCACAACATGCCCCATCGCTTCCTTCATGGAAAGCACAAAGTGCTATTAGGATTGTACCCCTTGAAGTAAGGTGGTTGGACGTGTTTCATGGGCCTTGTGTTGATGAGTTTGTTAGTGATGAGGTAGTTGAAAAGGTCCATGTAGGACATGGGAATTGGGTCAAAGGTTCTGCTTTGGTAGGCCTTTTGGTAGTCGCTTTGATCGTTGTTTTGGAAACGGACGGGTCGCTTGTATGGGAGTGGGAACTGGAATATTAGGTGGTCGATATGGTGGGTTGATGGTAATGGCATTGGTTTCTCCTCTTTCTTTTAGGAAACCGAGAATGACTTTTTCTGGGGTTTGCATTCTTCGGTAAATCCTTGTGAGATCTTTCCACTTCTCAATCCACTTTCCAACCTCTCTCCTACAATCACCAGATCTGAAAAGTTGGACGAGACACTACTGATCAGGCGGTCATAATACAACGACGGCAAAGTTTCCATGAACATAGAAACCAACTCCTTGTCTAGCAGAGGGGGTGTAACTTGCGCAGCCAAAGCCCTCCATCTCTGGGCATACTCCTTGAATGATTCACTGTCTTTCTTACTCATGTTCTGCAGCTGGGTCCGATCTGGCGCCATATCTGCATTATATTGATACTGTTTGAGAAAAGCGTCTGCCAAATCTTTCCAGCAACGGATTTGGGATGGCTCTAACTTCATGTACCAGTTGAGAGATGCCCCAGCTAGGCTGTCCTGGAAGCAATGGATTAGCGACTTTGTCGTCTCTGGGAGTAAGTAGACATTTTCTGCGCAGTACATCGTCAGATGACTCTTTGGGCAAGTAGCACCTCTATATTTGTCAAAGTCGGGGACCTTGAACTTTGGGGGTAGCACCACATCGGGGATAAGGCACAAATCTCTTGCCTCTCTAGCTCTGAAGCCAAAACCTTCGACCATCCTTAGCCTTTCTTCTAACATTTGGAATTGTTCCTTGGCCTGCTGGTGTTCAGTGGAATAACCCTGAGGAGAATTACTTACAACATACTGCGGTGGTAGCATTGAGTGTTGAACCTGGGGATAAGCAGAGTTCCTAGACACAAAGCCCTGAGTTTGCGGAAAAACGGCTGGTGGTGTAGCGAGATTCTGAGGAGCGGGCTGAGGTATAACAATTGGGTGAGGAATCTGGACCCGGGGTTCAGCAGTTACTCCTTCCGGTCCAACAGACACTGGCTGCACATTCTCGATTCTTGGCCACAGACCAACCTCCCGATTTGCTTCTTGACTTGGGGGAGTGTATCCCAAAGGAAGGCCATAAGCAGGCCACTGGGCAGTCTGAAAATCATTCCCATCTTTCAAGGACATCAAAAGCCTCACTACCTCACTCATCTGCGCTTTTAAAGCATTCATCTCATTCCTCATTTCAGATCACTCGATTTGGAGCTACCGGGATCCGTCGGCTTTGATTCTACGCACCACCACGAGGGTCGGGCTTGTCCCACTTCCATTCGCTGAGTCTGGAGCCGGAGGATTCTGATTCTCCGCTGCTGGCTGAGGTGGATCGATATCTGCTAAGATTGCCATTCCTCTGGCCTGTGAGCGAGTCCAATACCGATGTTGACGCACTTTGACTTGCCTTTTCGCTTATTTTAGACGTTTATTACATAAGAGCGAAAAAAAGAAAGATGCATGGATGAATGTATGAATGTATGCATAATGCTTGCTCGACGTCGGGAACCACGTAATGCCTCATCTTGTCTTAGGCGCGTCAACTTTCCTTCCTTTCTTTTCTCTTCTTTTTATTATTTTTTCTTTTTTCTCTCTTTCTTTTTTTTTTTAGAAAGTGAAAGGAACGAGGAATCAAAAATAGCAAACCAAACACTTCATTCATCAAGGACAACGAGCTTTAACGACTTTTGCCAAGGAAAAAGATGGTACCACATTCATCATGAAATAAAGTAAAGGAGTACAATATTTTCAGAATACAATATTCAGAGCAAATGCTTTAGATAAAGAAATACATCTTAATCAACTCAAACACAAATGGCTTTAAACTCTTCGGCTCTCTTCCTTTTCTTGTTGACTCTTGCTCTCTGAGATTGTTCCTTGAATTCCATGACCAATGCCCGGCAATACTTCACAAACTTGTATACCTCTGGAGGGGTGTTGAAGAAACACATTTCAGCTTCGGCTGCTCTTAGATTTTTGGGAACTCCTGCCATAGCTTGACTAGCCAGCTCGGATAACTTTGAGAACTTGCCCTTCCACATCTGGATTTCCTCCCTTAGCTCTTTAATGATCTCTTGCTCCTCAATTTTCCCTATTAATTCCAAGTAGCGTTCTTCCCAATACTGACTCTCAACTCGGACTTGCCTGTAAGCCTCCTCCAGACTGCGAAGGTTACCTTTTAATTCACCAAATATTTCTCTCTCAAAACTCAAGGCTTGCTGATATTCTTTGAGGATCTCCTCAACAGCATTTTTCTCCTTCTCGAGGTTCCTAAGCTGACTCCTCAACTCCCTCACCAAGTGTGATTCTTGCTCTGACTGGTGGGCTAATATCTTCCACTCTTGGGCTTCCTCAAGCGCCTTCCTTGCTTTTTGTTTGTACTTCTGGAGTTCTTCTCTGCTCTCTTTCGAAAAATCCTTGGGCCTCTATTTTGCTTTGTTCCTCCCTCTTGAATCGCTTGACACTTTCTTCCACAGCGATCATCTTGATAGCATTTTCTTCCTCTAACCTTCCCTTTTCTAGGGTCATCTCTTCCAACTTGGTTTGCAAGGCTTTCTTCTCCTCTTCTACCTTTGCTAAAGTGAATTTAGCTTCATTCAACTCCTCATGGGTAGGGACATAAGGTTCTTGAATCTCCTCCTCAAGGGTAAGCATCCCTTGATTTGGTGATCTTACACTCTGAAGCTTGTCCTTAAGCCATTGGTTGAAGGTGACATCATCACTAGTTCTTTTGACAATTCTTCACTTCCTTTTTGCACTCTGATTCCCATGATCGCTGAACTCTTGAAGCAAGTCACCGCATCTAGCATCCCCTTATAGAGGTAAATACGGACAAAGATGTCTTTGTCGGAGGTGAGTTCTTCATTGGGTAACCTAGTTGCCTTAGAGTTAGGGAAGGGTTATAGTTGATGCACCTCTTGAGTCCCCATGAGGTACGCTCAAAGCTTCCACAACCGAACAACACCGTAGGTCCGTCATTCCAACATGCAGCGAGTGTACCAATGATTTGGAGGTCGTTAAGGTTTTGCGCAAAACTCAAACCATTCTCAAGTAGTTCGCCTTCACCTCACAACTTAGAGCATAGGAAATTAACTCTTTGACGCTGAGACGGTTATGGACCACATGAAGAATAAGCCAAGCATAGAGGACATGGACGAGAGGCATATCTTCTTTGTGCGAATCGATCGTGGACGGGTGAAAGCATGATATGTATTGGCAAGAATGGCGAGCACCCAGGATTGACGGGGTTTTTGGCATCTTTGAAGGCTAAGAAGGCTCCAGTGGCATCTTCATCAATATATTTCTCTATTTGAGGAAAAAGGGCGACCCCAAATATGGTAAGAGCTAATACCAACTTGAACGGACCCCAATTCTTGGCTAGAGCATAAGATTGCATTAGGTCTTCAAAGTATTCTTGTGGATACCCTACCACACCATTTCTTTTCGGTTTCTGTACCTTCATGATCATCTTACCAATCCTCAACAATGTTGCTAACCTCTCATCGATGTAATACATTCCTCAGAATTGATAGGGCCTTGCTCGAGGCCGGAGAATCCCAAAAGTCGCTCGTACTCTTCTAGTGTGGGCGAAAGTGGAAATTTTTGAAGAAGAAGCACCTCAGATTATCGGAATCATAGAATTGGCTTAAAGCCACAAGAGCGTCTTCTTGAACATTCAACCGCAAGAGCTTGCGGATATTCCCATATGCTAAGTCGAAAGCAACTCTCTCAATTGGACCCATGAGGTTGCACACCGCCTCAAGCTACCAACATCCACTTTCTTCACAATCGGAGACGAGGAGTAAGTGAAGCTTTGCTACTTGATTCCATTTTGATACACCTATGACAAGATGGTGCATTATTTGGTGGTCCTCGACAAGCAAATGCAAATGAGATGTACTATGAATGCGTGGGTTGCGAAACTTAAATTTATGCAATGCACGTTGATGTATGCCAATGACAATGATGCTTTATGCAAATGCAAGGTTAGAAAAACTTTATTTGCAATAACTCGTGTTTCCCTTTTTTTGAAAGTAGCACGGACCGTACATTGCCTCATATAGACCTAAGCAAAGGAAAGGCTATAATAGCACCCTTTCTTTTCTTCTTTTTTTTTGAAAATTTTCTTTTTAGGAAAGACATGTCTAAACTACAATGCAACACACAATTTGTATGTCCTCGTGTCCTACACAGTGGGAATCCTAAGTTCTAGGGCAACTTCAAAGGTTCCTTCCATGTAGTTCTAATTCACACCCTCACAATGGCTACAGAGAGCTATAGAATCCTCATGGCGACATCCACAACTGTGAGAGAACTACCAAGTGTGAAGCGTCATGAGAAAGCGTGCTCTGGTTGAGACTTTCATGAGTATCGATGCATACAAAGTCTCGAATGACATCCACTAATCGTCTCCACTCTCCTAGGTGTTTTTTGGATCCGGGTATAGGAGCCCACTCATAACATACAAAATGTAAGGTGTGAAAGTGTGTGATTGAGGACATACTTTTCTAAAGTCTACCCTCCCCACCTGCAAGGAAAATACCAGACCAGTCCACACAGAAGCAAACAGTAATATGTCGCCTACCCTAAGGTTCAACATCACTTCAAAATAAATGAACTAACCTAAGGTGTCATCAACAACCATATAAAGCTTACCTCAAGAAAGGGAGCGAGAGAAGAGGGATTATAATAGATGGGGAAGCATGCATAGTTATAAGCATATAAAGAAAGAAAAGAAAAAAGTAAGGAAATGAAGAAGTAAAGCAAAAACTAATCTCAAATCAAACATTTTGAACCACACATCGGATTAATTGGGCTTGACCCTCTTAAAAAAAAGTTTTTCTTTTTATGTCCCCAGTGAAGTCGCCACCGTATTTGCCCCGAAAAATCCGGTTTGGGATTTCTCGGTGTACAACGTGAGAATTGTGAAGCCGCCACTAATATTTTAGTTTTTAGACCAAAACATTAGAAAAAGGTCTTTTTTACAAAAAGGCGGGTGGTCTTTCGAAAACAGAAATGTAGGTTCGGGGGTCGGTTAGGTGTGGGGAAGGTATTAGCACCCCACACCTCCTTTCTACCGAAAGGGAACCATTAATTCGATGTGTGGTTTGGATTGTTTGATTTGAAAATAATCGTTCTACTTCTTTTCTTTTCCTTTTTATTTGAAAATGTTTTTATAAAACAAGAGAGAGAAATCTTTTTGGGATTTTTGAAAAGTGAAACTAAACTAAGGTTTTTTGAAAGTGAGCTTGACGGGGTATGACCTGGTCCCTACGCACTTCATTGACCGAGGATCAAAGCTACGTAGTTCTTAATTCTTGGTTTTGATTTTTGAAAGCGAGCTTGACGGGATATGACCCGGTCCTACGTACCCTCAATGACTGAGGGATCAAAGCTACGTAGTTCTTAATTCTTTGTTTTGGGGTTTTTTTGAAAGCGAGCTTGACGGGATATGACCCGGTCCTACGTACCCTCATTGACTGAGGGATCAAAGCTACGTAGTTCTTAATTCTTGGTTTTGATTTTTTGAAAGCGAGCTTGACGGGATATGACCCGGTCCTACGTACCCTCAATGACTGAGGGATCAAAGCTACGTAGTTCTTAATTCTTTGTTTTTTTGAGAAAATCTGTGTTTTGTCTTTATCTTATCTTTTGCGTTTGGAAATACGACTCAAGCGTTCATGAATACCAAACAAGCAACGGCTTCGAGTGGCGTTCATTACTAACTTGAAAGAAAAGTGTTGGAACCGATAATCAATCGAGCAAATACTCAAGTGATTACTAGTCGCAACGTTTTATTATCTTTTTTGAAATGATTTTGGAAAAGGGTGAGTCATAATGGTAATTACCACTAATGACTCATATTATTTTTGGAGTTTTTTAACTAATTCGTAGTTGATTAAGGTGTGGGGGCTTTCATGATAGTCAAACAAGCAATGGCTTTGAGTGACTACCACTAGTAACTCCATCATTAACGATCAAACAAGCGAAGCTTCGAGTGATGGTTAATGATTTTATTTATGAAAATGCCTTAGGGTTTTATTAAGAAAACGATTGATTTTTGATTTTTTGAAAATTGGTTTTAGAAAAGAAATCTAGTTTGGAGAAAGAATTTGAAAGCGAGTAGAACACCTCAATCAACTCTATATCCTAAACCAAATACAAATAAAAAAAAACAAAGAACTTATACATTTATTCAACCTAAAATTCAAAAGAACAAATTAACAATCTAAACCCTAGAACTTAACCCTAAACCGAAGGTATACATGGTGAAACCAAAAACCCTAAAATCAAACCCTAATTATAGACTAAACAATAGAAGATATTATTCAATGAAATAGCCAAAACTAAACATGCAAGGAAAACTTTGAGCATTAAGCAAAAATCTATGGTTATCTTACAAGACTTAATAGGAGATAAAGTAAAGGATGAAAGGACAACTTATACAAAATTAAATCAATTGAATCCTTTCTAGCCATCCTCACCACTTTGAATTTGAATACTCTAAACACTTTGTGGGAGTCATTTAGCAAGATCATCAACAACATAACAACAACATAATTAAGTCACAAGAACACTAACATTTAAACTAGACTTGAATCCTTTCTTGCAATCTTCACCACTTTAAATCAAAAGTACTAGGTACTTAGTGGGAATCCTCTTGCAAGATCATCAAAAATCAAACTAAACCTAATTTATTGCACACAATGCGAAATGAACATGACATTAAACTATGAAATAAATTTGAATCCTTTCTTGCAATCTTCACCACTTTAAATTAAAAGCAACTAGGTGCTTAGTGGTGAATCCTTTTGCAAGATCATCAACAATTAAACCAAGAAACATATTAAAATCAAATGAAACCTAATTTATTAAACATATGCGAAAATGAACATGGTATTAAACTCTAAAAATGAACTTGAATCCCTTCTTGCAATCTTCACCACTTTAGATCAAAAGTACTAAGTACTTAGTGGTGAATCCCTTTGCAAGATCATCAACAAACTAAACCAAAAAACACATCAAAATTAAATAAAACCTAATTTATTCACAATATGCGAAATGTGTATGATATTAAACTATGAAAATGAACTTGAATCCCTACTTGCAATCTTCACCACTTTAAATCAAAAGCAACTAGGTGCTTAGTGGTGAATCCTTTTGCAAGATCATCAACAAAACAAATTAAAAATCAAGCAAAACCTAATTTATTTAGAGCATGCGAAATGAACATAATGTTAAGCTATGAAATGAACTTGAATCCTTTCTAGTCATCTCCATCACTCAAATCAAAGTGCCTTAAGCACTAGTGATAGATCATATGACTAGATCATCAACAACTAAACAAGAACAACATTACTACTAAAATAAAATACTCACAATGAAGAAACCTAAAATTAACTTGAGCATATTTTTTTGTTTAGTGAAATGACAACAAAATTAGCATGAAGCATCATAAATCCATTTATTAAGGGTGAGATACCAAATCTCACCTACCAACAACAACAAGCTACATTATGAAAATGAATATGATAACTATGCGAAATGATGAAGGAAATGCAAGATGAAGAAAAGAAAATAAGTTCTAATGTAAAATGCTTGAAGATAATGCAAAGGTATCAAGGGTTTTTACCTTATTTCTAAGAGAGAAAGGAAGAGCTTGAAAAGAAATAGAGGAGAGGAGGAGGATGAAGCTACGGTTTTGGGGTGTGATGGAGGAGAGAGTTTTGTTCTTGATTTTCTTGAGTGAGAAAGGAAAAGCTAAGGTGGTGAGAGATGGATTCAAGGCATTTTGGTGGATGAAAATGAATTAAGGGAGGAAGGGAAGAAGAAGGAGGCTACGGTTTTAGAGAGAGAAGAGGAGAGGAGAATTGTTTTTGTGTTTTTGAAGGGAATGAAAGGCAAAAGTCCTTAGTGTGTGAAGAGGAAGAGGTATTTATAGATTTTTGAGGTTTGGGGGGTATAATTGTCTTTTTGTTTTTGATGTGCCTCTAGGATTGAGTCTTAAAATTAAATGGAGGGTTGGGATGAATCATCACATGGATTAGGGGTATTGAAGAAACACAAAATAAGAGTGAAGGTGAGAGGAGTGGGGCGCAAGCCATGAGGAAAAAAAAAGAAAAAGGAATAAGTTTTTATTTATTTTGGGAAAGGAGTGTCTCATGAGGTAGGGTTAAGGGTATTTTTGTAATGGGGTGTTACCAAAGAAGTAAGTTTGCATTTTTGGGTGGGAGTATTAGTGTAGGTGAGTGAAGTAATTTACCAAAGAGGCAAAGTTAAGGATAGGAACAAATCAAATCTTAGTGAATAAGGCAAGAAGTGTGTAGAAGCTTCTAGAGGAGAGAGAGAGAGAGAGAGGCAGCGCAACAAGGCTGAATTATGGGAGAGAAAAATAAAAAAATGCTTGTTTTTGGTATTTTGTCTTATTGAGGACACTTCCTATTTTTACATTTTTGAATTTTGAATTTTTGGGCATGCAAAATGGGAATGCACCTATTAGAAAAATGTTACATTTTTAGTCATCATAAAATAATCTCCTAATTACTCTAGACAACAAAATTTGTCACTTAGTAATTGGGAAATATTTAATGATCTTTTAATATTTTTATGCAATAAAAATAGGAAAATGCATTTTAATTATTTTAGGCTAGGATATTCTCTCTAAAAATTGTACAAAAATTCTCTTGGATAAAAGAAAAATGTACTTTTGGTGCGTGCATATTTTTGACGAAAAATCATCCTGCTATAAAAATGACCAAAATGCCCCTTACCCTAAAAATCCTAATTTGTCCAAAAAGTGCATTTCAACTTTAAAAATGATTTTAGAAACTTTGAAATGACTTTTAGGACCCTAAATGCAATGCATGATGCTTTTTCCTTTATTTATTTATTTTTTTGGGGAAAATTAGGGTTTTGACCTAAGCCGGACAAAATTGGGGTATGACAGTCCTTCCATTTCAAATCACTCTAAACTGACTTAAACTTGACCAAATGGAACAAAACTTTATCACTAACAAATAAATTTGAGTATAGTTTCTAATGGGACAAGAATCGGTCAAAACGGAGTTCAATTGAGGACACACAACCTGAAACACTGAACCTATACCCAGTTTAATTCTAGAAATTTGACCTGACTTGCGACACTCATAACTCGAGCTACACTACTCCGAATTTAACCAAACAAGTGCCAAAGTGAACAAATTTAAGTCTATTTTCTAACGAAATAAGTCCCATAATTTTTGGAAAAACAGAAAGTTCCCAGTTTTAAAAACACGGAACCTAGGTCCAGAATGCTTCTAGAATATTATCCTAACTTGTGGAGCCTATATCTAGAGCTACACACCTCCAAATACGATCAAACCGGTGCCAAATAAACAAGCATTCAATCTAATTTTCAAAATGACAGACCACATAATTTTTAATCAGTAAAACGTTCTCGATCCACTGAAATACCGAACCTATATCGAACATCTCAAAACAGTGAATTCAACAACACAAATAACCATCACAATTCAGCCACCAATTCAAACAACATTCATAATTCACCAAATACACACCAAACACAATCAAGGAGGCAACATAGAGCCTATCTCCCACTTAACACCCATCATATACCCCATTATAAAGATAGAACCCCACCCTTACCTTAGATTTTCGCCGAATTACGAGATTCCTTCCACGAAACTCCAAAGAATCCCAGCAACAAGAGCTCCCTCTCCTTCTCTCCTTAAGCGCCGCTCCCTCTTCTCTCTTTTACGATCTCCTCTTTTTTTTTCCTTTCTTTTTCTCTCCAAATCTAACCTAGCGCGCCTATATTATGGGTTCTTGGGTCACGCCTCTTTCTACCTCTTACTTAATTACTAAACACCACCCCTTGATTTAAATGAAGTACCATATTATTATTTTAATATGACTATACCAATACAATACCTGAATAATTTAATTAAATAATTAATTAAATTATTTGGCGCGTTACAACTAGAGCCACATGGACAATTGATTGATGTCCAATTAGAGGATGACCCAGCCAAGACGGTCAAAATCGGCGACAACACTGGCGGAGTGTCAGCGAGGCTCATCGGTTGTCTAAAGGATTACTGTGACTTGTTTGCTGGCAAGCCTCGGATATGCACGAATCCCCATTGAGATCGCTTTGCCATCGCCTCTCGGTTGATCGGCAGCAATGGCGATCGCCTGCAGGAGGAGAGCTCATAGTGAAGAAAAGGCTAGGGCAGCGTCCCAAGCAATTGACGACTTAATTAAAGCTAACTTCGTTGAAGAAATTAAGTATGCGACTTGGCTCTCAAATGTCGTGCTGGTCAAGAAGAAGAACGGAAAATGGCGCATGTCTGTCTATTACACCAACTTGAACAAAGCGTGTCCCAAGGCGCTTTTCTGTGCCTAGCATTGACAAATTGGTGACGCGCCTCGGGCTATAAGTTATTTTCCTTTACGGGCGCATATTCGGGCTAAAATCAAATAACTATGTACCCGCCAGATCGCCATAAGACCGCCTCGGGCTATAAGTTACTTGCCTTTCTGATGCAAGAACGCTGGAGCGACTTACGGCATGCATGATGATGAACAAGATATTCAAGAAGCGGATCGGTCGAGTGGTGAAATCTACATAGATGATATGATTATTAAGAGCAAGTCGGCGACTAGCATATTGGCGACCTAAAGGAAGTTTTTGAGGAAGCAAGTAGGAATTCACTCGAGTTGAACCTGAGAGAAATGCACCTTTGGGGTGCGGTGAGGAAATTCTTAAGTTTCCATCGACGGAGAGGGGATCGAAGCTAACCCCGATAAGTGTAGAGGCGATGCCGACATGAGGCCGCCGACTACAAAGAAAGAGATCCAAAGCAGGTTGAGCGGCATGGTTGCCGCCTCTATCCGATTTATACCTAAGTCGGCTTGTAAGTCGCCTCCACTTCAAACTCTTGAAGAAGGACGTCGACTTCAAATGGACCGATCAATGCCAGCGAGCGTTGAACGACCTAAAAGCAGCTTTGACCAATCCACCCTTCATGGCCAAGCATTGCACGAGAAAGCGCTATATCTGTATCTAGCGATCACAGAAGAAGCTTTGAGTGCCGTCCTGATCAAAGAAAGTGACACAAAGCAGAACCCGGTGTACTTTATCAGCAAGGTGTTGCAGGGACCAGAAACCAGATACCAGAGGATTGAAAAGCTGGCGCTTGCACTTTCGGTGGCCGCTCGCAGGTTAAGACCGTACTTTGTGGCACACCGAATCGTTGTAAGGACAGATCAACCTATATGACAGATTCTCCACCGTCCAGATCTGGCAGACCGCATGATTAAATGGGCAGTGGAACTCAGAGAGTTCAGAATTAAGTTTGAAGCCAGGTCGGCAGCCAAAGCGCAGGTGTTGGCCGACTTCATTGCTGAGATGACCCCAATTTCTGACGGCCGACCAACCACCATTTGACCTTGCATTTTGACGGCTCTTCTGACTCTAAGGGAAGTGGGGCTGGTTTGATTTTGGAAAATTCCCAAGGTTTGGCTGTGGAGGTATCACTCACGTTCGCTTTTCACACGTCAAACAATCAGGCAGAGTATGAGGCCTGTATAG
This sequence comes from Oxytropis ochrocephala, assembly GCA_020916435.1. Classification (NCBI taxonomy): domain Eukaryota; kingdom Viridiplantae; phylum Streptophyta; class Magnoliopsida; order Fabales; family Fabaceae; genus Oxytropis; species Oxytropis ochrocephala. The sequence goes on along the minus strand of CM037092.1, from coordinate 60,866,089 downwards.
GTGGGTTGTTGCTCGCTAAAGAGTTTAACGTAGACCGTGTGGAGCTCCATTCTGATTCCCTTCTGGTCGTTTCCCAAATTCAGGAACTATATGATACAAAAGATGATGTCCTAAAAAACTACTTGGCCAAGGTGAGGGAATTGCTCAGTCAGTTCGATCGGGCAGAAGTTAAACACGTGCCAAGGACCGAGAACGTGCGAGCTGACATCCTCTCGAAGTTGGCCAGCACCAAAACGCCCAGGAATCACCAGAGCCTAATTCAGGAAACACTAACTCGACCAAATGTGCCGACCAAAGCTAGTCAATCATTTTCCATCCTCTACATTGATGAAGAGAAAAACTGGATCACTCCCATATTGTAATATATTCTAACAGGCGAAGAGTCGGGCGACCAGAAGGAAGCAAAGCTGTTGAGGCAGCGGGCGACCAAGTACTCAGTCATTGAAGGGAAGCTTTATAGAAGGGGTTTTTCTTCCCCACTGCTAAGGTGTTTGTCGCCAGTCGAGGCCGATCATGTCTTGAGGGATATTCATGAAGGTCTATGCGGCAGCCATCAGGGCGGTCGCTCCATGGCAAAGAAAGCTCCATGGATGAGGGCGCCAAGAAGCCGGGTCCAAAAGTGCAACAAGTGTCAAGTGCATGCAGATGTTCATGTCGCACCCTCTTACGAGCCGCAAAGTCTCACCTCACCCCGCCATTTGTGCGGTGGGGATGGATTTCTTTGGGGCCGTTTCCACCGCCCCGTGCCGCCTTCAAGTTTTTGATCGTGGCAGTTGATTACTTCACAAGTGGATTGAGGCCAAGCCGCTTAGCGACCATAACGCGGCGACAAAGGTAACCAAGTTCTTGATCGAAATGTGCTAGCCCACTTTGGTGTTCCCAACGATTGATAACGAGACAATGAAACTTCGGTTTGCGACAAGAGGTTCGAGGAAATGTTAGTCGGCCTAGAAGTAAAACAGCGTTTTACTTGGTCCGAACACCGCGACGAAACGACTGCCGGCGCCCAACGTAGTCGTTCTGTGTGGTTTGAAGAGAAGGTTGGACGAGGCCAAAGGAAACTGGGTCGAAGAACTGCAGTCCGTCCTTTGGGCGTATAAGAACGACCTCTCATTCAACAACTGGTGAATCACCTTTCAGACTTGTCTATGGGATCAATGCGGTCATTCCAATTGAAATGGGAGAGCTAAATTGGAGGACGATCAATCCACTAACGGTTGCAGATAATGAACAAGCGACCAGGGAGGAGCTCGATCTGGTTGACGAACTACGAATTAAGGCGTCTCTCAGGGAGCAGCTTATCAAGCAAAAGGTTGCTGCAAGATACAACTCTCGCGTCCAGAAAAGAGAGTTCTCCATTGGTCAACTCGTTCTTAGACTAGCAGATGTAGGGAACAAGAACGCTCGCCAAGGAAAGCTTGCCCCCAACTGGGAGGGACCATATCGCGTTGTCAACAAGACCGGCAAAGGAGCCTACGAGCTGGAAACCATGAATGGGGCGACCATACCCAGGACATGGAACACTGAGAAATTGAGAAAATACTATGTGTAATGCTTCAAAGTTGTTTTGAACGATCAAATATTGAATGAAAGCCAGGTGGGCGCTCTTTTTCCGCACGGGTTTTTTTACAGAGGCCTGACCTTAAAAAGACGTGTGTATTTCATCTTTCATGCAAGAATGTATGACCGGTCGCTCATCATGCGAGTAGTAGTAGAGCGACCGTAGCGCCACCGAGTTGGCGTACAATCGAGCGCCATCGAATGGCCAAACTGTGAGTCGCTGAGCGTAGCGGCCTACAAAATTAACGAGTGCCATCGAATGGCCCAATCGAGCGCCATCGAATGGCTAAAATGTGAGTCGCTGAGCATAGCGGCCTACAAAATTAACGAGTGCCATCGAATGGCCCAACCGAGCACCATCGAATGGCTAAAATGTGAGTCGCTGAGCGTAGCGGCCTACAAAATTAACGAGTGCCATCAAGTGGCAAAACAAAAGCCGCCGAGCGTTGTGGCCCGCAAATAATAAATGATCACTTAGTTAAAGCGCGCGCATGCAAATTTATGATAAGTAACAGTGCAAAATTTATGAACGACGGAAAATTTACTTGCATTCGAAGGCGAAAAGGCTTAAAAGAGTATTGGTTACAAAATTAGGACGCCAAGGTCGTAACCAGGGCGCCCTAAATATCCACCGCTCACAGGTGGGCAAAGTTTTCAAAGCAAAAGTAAAACAGGATTAATGTTCAGGAGGAGGGACCAGCACGAAAAACAACGGCCCGCTCGTGGACGACCTTCCCTTTCTCGACCTTCCTGGGACGCACAATCTCTTGGTCAACCATGCAGTCTCAAATTGGTGTTGGGCCACCCCCAAAGCTTTGGCGACTGCCTCTTTAAAGCGAGCTTTGTACTTATCCTTCTCTTGCTCAACAACAGTCATGTCGGCTTTCAGAGAGGTGACCTGTAACACCCCCTTTTCTCAATAGATAATTTAATTTAAAATCAGAGTTCAAAAATCGTTTTTCTTTTTAAAAATACATCCTCAAGGGAATGCGACGTTCACACCAAACTTCACTTTAATATAGTCAACAATACTTTTCACTAATAAATATAATTGCGTGATACATAGCACGACTTAAATAGGGCGAACCCTCAAAACACCGGTTCCTTAAACAACTTAAATTGAAACAACTAATAACTACTCGTCTCCCAGTGCTACGCATCAGAGCAAGACGCCACAACCAGACTGAGGAAGGAAGGACCTTCACTCGGGATCACCTGCACGTTGCCGACATAAGAAGCAACATAGAAAGCAGAAGGGTGAGTCTCTAACACATATAATAAAATGTATGATAAACATTATGTTAGAGAAAGGCAACTAGAAACACCCCTACTCACTAAACAAACACACATCAAGTTATAATACATCACTCAAGTCATCAAAAGACATCACCAATATGTATGACTGTATGCATGAATGCAACCCAACACCAATGGTATAATGCATGGATACCATCACCGGCTTAATGGTACCGTCACCGTCGTTATTTTGCCATTCGGGCACCACACCGTCGTCAATGATATGAAGACAGAAGTCTACAATATCGAGGCCGAAGCCTGTCTCCGTTGTTAATGCATATGAAGCATGTGACTCCATGAACAATGCATCAACCACAAACAATCACATCATGTATGAATTGACACCGTCCTTTTGATACAATGGCCGAAGCCCATATCCGTCGTTTTGATACAATGGCCGAAGCCCATATCCGTCGTTTCACCGTCATTACACCGTCGTTACGCCGTCGTCTAATTCACCTAGACATCATCAATAGCTCTATGGCTAACATCAACACATCGACCACTAGCGCTATGGCTAACATCAAACACATCGGTCACTAGCTCTATGGCTAACATCAAACTCATAGACCACTAGCGCTATGGCTACCTCAACACATCGGACATATCAACACCAAAATCAATAGCTCTATGGCTAACCTCAACCTCAATCAATAGCTCTATGGCTAACGTCAAACTCACCAGACACATCGACACCAAAAGTAGTGGATTATACTGTCAGTACAAGGACCCAACGTCACCTAAGGACCAAACGTCACTTAAGGACCAAACGTCACCTAAGGACCAAACGTCAGTTAAGGACTAAACTGGCTCCACCATTCAGCCACTTAGACGCACTCGGCACCAAACAAAGACCCCACATTTGCGCTGGCGGCAACACTGTACCTGCTACATCAAGGTCAAAACAAAGACTCCCCGACACTCACACTACACCTCGGCACACATACACTACCCTTCGTCACACCACACTGCACTTTGGCACACCACACTGCACCTCGGCACACCTACACTGCATCTCGGCACACCTACACTGCACCTCGGCACACCTACACTACCCTTCGTCTCACCACACTTCTTCACATCCACACTTCGACACCTACAAGTCGACACCTCCACTTCGTCACCACTACAACACTACACTTCGGTATACATACTCTACACTTCGGCAACTACACGTCGACTCCCATACACTTACACTTCGTCACGTCTACACGACGACACTTACACTCTGATACATCTACACCTCAACACATACACCTCGGTATATATACACTATACCTCGACAACTACACTTCGGCTTATATACACTACACCTCGACCACTACACTTTGACTTAGATACACTACACCTCGACAGCTTCGCTTCGACTTAGATACACTACACCTCATTACATCCATACCTCGACAATACTAGATTCGACATACCTACACTTCAGTTACACTCCCTCCCTTCACCATCACTCACCTTGGTTACTCTACCTCGGCTACACTACCTCAGTTACACTTCCTCACTCACCTTGCCACACTTCCTCACTTCACCATCACTCACCTCGGTTACACTACTTCACTTGACCATCAATCACCTTGCCACACTTCCTCACTTAACCATTACTCACCTCGGTACTACACTACCTCGGTTACACTACTTCACTTGACCATAAATCACCTTGTCACACTTCCTCACTTAACCATTACTCACCTCGGTACTACACTACCTCAGTTACACTACCTCAATTACACTCATTCACTTCACCATCACTCGCCTCGGTTACTCTACCTCTGTTACACTAGCTTTGACATCCATATACTACACTTCGGTACTTCTTCACTTCAGCACATACATACTTTGACGCACACCCTTACGCTGACACACTTATGCTTCTCGGCACACCCTTACTTTAACTCACTATCCTTCGACGCACACACCTTCGACCTTCACAAGCTACAACGCACCTAACCCTCATCTTCCCTCTTTTCTTTGATTCTCATACTATGATCAAACTTAACCCACAATTACTACAACACATATTCATTCGAATATTGTCCAACACACACATCAAAGTAATCAACAAAGGTGACTACACCAAAAATAACGTCCTGATACTTAGGGTTCCTTAAATCCCATTTCTTTCCTAGGTCTCTCATATGACCCATCATCAACAACACATACACTCTTCACAATTTCACCAAAGTGAAGCAAACACAACATCGATCACACAACAAGCAACACAAACAACTCAAAAATCATCCTAGGGTCTAACTCACACATAACACTCATCATATACTCTATTATAGGTGAAAGAGAGCCCCCTTACCTTAATGAAGAACACCAACACTCTCTCCACCAAGAATCACCAACCATCACCAACAATCAAGCTTCTCTTCCTTGCTTGAACTCTCCATGCCAAGATCTTCTCTTCTCCGTAAGGCTATCGCACCTCTCTCTCTCTACTATCTTACTTTACTCTTTGACTTTTCTTTGATTTTGGTTGAAATGAACTCTCTCACCATCGACACCTAACTTATGTCATGGTTATGGGCCTAACTATCATGGGCCTCTATTCACACCTCCTCCATTACTTGCACTACTCCCTCTTTTAATTAAATTACCACTCACTCTTTACTAACCACCACTCCTCATTTAAATCAAATACCTTATCATTATTTTAATTTAACCAACCAATATACCACTTAATTAAATAAATACTTGAATTATTTTTGGGGCGTTACATGACCTGGTAGAAGAGCTCTCTGTTCTTCTTATTCAGGCGCTCCACTTCTCCTTCCACCAAGAACCTTTTCACCCGGTAGTGGCGTTGCCTCTTGCCGCCCTCGGCTCGGATGGAGCAACCACAGCGGCCGCCAACTGAGTTTCAGCCTCCTTAAGTTTCTGCTCGTTGGTAGCAATCAACTCGATCTGTGGCTCGAGCTCTTCCACCCTCTTGAGCAACCTATCCTGCTCCTCCGTCACCTCTAATAATTTGGACACAGCAGACTTCAGTTTAAAAATTTTATCTGACAAGTCGTCTTCAAGATATGAAACTTTATGAAAAACTCGCCTACTTTCCAGACGGTCAGTTTCTTCTTCTTGATATTTTTTGAATAGAAGGCTAGCGGCCTGCATTGTATCGGCCATCACTTCAAAAGGCTCTTCCTTGAAGCGAGCACAGTCTTGGTCCCCCAAGCCAAGCAAGTCAAGTTTGGGCGACCGACTCACATGGCCCCTGCTCTTGTGTTTCTTCCTCTCAGAAGGGTCGCCGTCAGTAGAGCGCCCTCTTTTGCAAGTCTGGCGACCCTTCCGAGAGGAAGAAACACAAGAGCAGGGGCCATGTGAGTCGGTCGCCCAAACTTGTCTTTTCTACTCTCGGTAGGGTCGCCGTCAGTAGAGCGCCCTCTACTCTCGAAAGGCTACTTTGTGGAATATTTCGGTCGGCGGAAGCAACCTGATTGTCCAAGTCAATTCGCGACTCTTCAGCAGCAATCTCCGGTTGAGGGGCTTCTCCCTCAACGGTCACAACAGGAATCCCATGTGGGGAGAGTCGTTCCCTTCCTCGGCCGCCCACTAGGCAAAGAGGTCAAAATCTTCAACACCCGCCATGGAAACTGCACAAAACAAAGGAGATGTCAGTAACAAGTTGTATAACGAGTTAAACAAAAGAAAATAGCTAAGAGGATTTAGCGGCCACCCACCAAGGGCGGCCTTAACGACATGACTGCCTCTGGCGTCCACAATCTTGTTGATTTTTACACGACCTCCAGGAACGCGGGAGGCAATTCTTCTGAGCCTGTGGATCGTCCCAATATCCACGGCGGCAAGCTCCATCTCTTTGAAAGCGTATTCGCCAGTTTTCTTTAGGAAATGGTCGTAGGACCACAAGATCGGCAAAAGAGGCGTCCCTGCGCTATTATCCTTGGCCATCTGAGCTACCCCTCGAAGCGCCTCACTTGTGTATGGGACGACCCAAAAGAAATCATTTTTCCACCTAGTTGGCAAAGACTCCATGTAGGGCTTGAAGAAATTGTATTGAGAGCGATTCTTGAGAGAGAGACTGCTTCCTTGCGAGCGCCTTTCGTCCCTGGCTCGTATAGGTAGCTCATCTCGAATAAGGTGAAAACTAACCTCTTGGAGATAGGCCGCCCCAGTGATGTCAATACGTCCTCATAACCTTGCAGGAACGCCCAGGCATTCGGGTTAAGTTGAGAAGGAGCAACCTTAAGGTACCTCAAAACTTGTCTTTGAAATCTGGTGAAAGGTGGGACGATCCCCATACGCTCGAAAACAATGCGATACATGGTAAATTTGAGCATCTCGGTCCACGTAGAAATGTCCTCATCCTTCTCCATGCCCTCGACCCTCCAACCATTGACATAAAACTGAGCAGTCAGGATTGCTTCATCTGGGGCGCGGCGGCGTACTCTACTTCGATGACTCCTAAGGGTAGTGGAGACCCAAGACATATCCTTCTCGGTCGCTTCTTCAGGGTCACCTAGGGCCGCTTCTTGGGCCACGTCTTGGACCACGCCTCGTTGATCATCACCGGTCGCTAGATTCTCTCCTTCTGTGACCCGATCATGCTCCTCAGGGACCTGGTTATCAATATCATTCATATGGGTTTCGCCAGAGGCATTGACCGGACCTCGAGGTTTGGTTCGTCGGAAGGCACGCGAGAGGTTTCCTCCCTTTCATTTTGGGCCGGTCGATCAGAACTGCTGGAAGATGTCCAGTCTTTGGTTGCGGAGGACTTAGAGGACTCCTCGGTGGAGGTCGAAGACGACCGGGCCGGCGCAGAAGACGGTTGCGCCATACTGTGAGCTAAGGAGACAACTGGGCTACCAGAGATGTGGCAGGTTTGTTGTTTTTTCGCGCCAGGTTAAACCTACAGAGGGGAAAGTGGTCAGGGTCGAACGTATACATTAGAAGGGGGGACTTGGTCGTCCCCAGACCTGACACCCCCTCCACCAGATGAAACTTTAAAAGCAAATAATGATAAAAAGGCGTTCGTGTTTACCTGAAGGGCCGGTAGATGAGTCACACTCAAAGGATACGGGCGGATCGGGCTTAGAGCAAGCGGTCAGCGAGAGCGATGAGGATTTCAGAGAAAAATGTGGATGAAAGAAGAGTGAATAAGACTCTCCTTCGCCACCTTATATAATGGGCCAGCAGTAACTTCGGGCCCAAAAACGAAGAGGCGCAACTCTCCACCTACCATCATTACTTACTTCGAAATGAGGCGAACCAGCGCGCTTTGGGAACTCCAAGAGTTGCCTCGAAAAGCGTGAACATCGAATAACCTGTCGATTCAGCAGGTATAGCATAATTACTTCGAAAATGGTCACAACGGCCACGCGGGGGGCAGCGACCCCAAGATAGGTTTTGGTCCCGAGCTACCCAGCGCCTAACTTTTAAACCAACCAAAGACTCGGTGTGGGAGCGGCCGGATGCCCCTCCTCAAAGAACATGGCCTAGCAAAAGGCAATCCGATCGCTAAGAGCATCATTCGAAGCGAGCAAATCAAGCCTTAGCCCGCCCGCTGGCGACCCAGGCTTGGGGGGCAACTGTTTTGAAGTGGACTCATGGCCCAATACAGTCCAATAGGCCCAACATGGCCCAATATTGTAGCTATAAATGCGGCACGAATCCCGAGAATTAGGGACATCATTCTCACTTGTGGTCCTGTTCACTATTCACTGCTGACTACCACTTTTCTTTTTTTGTTATGCAAATTGCTAATTTTTATGGTTGCGCTTGACGAGAATGTGGCTCGCTCCTACGTATCCCAAATGGGAATCAAAGCGACGTAGTTCTAACGAGTCTTGAAAGTGAAAGTCTTTTTGCTTTGGTTTTGAAAAGTGAAGGGCGTTCATAATGATCAAACTAACAAAGGTTATGGGTGATCATTACTAAAAACTCGCTTAAATGCATGTAAAAATCTCTTTTGAAAAATGAAAGCCTTCATGATGACCAAACTAACAAAGGTTATGGGTGGTCATCACTAACAACTTGCCATAACTTTTGATGCTTAGTAAATTGAAAGTGTTCATGATAATCAAACTAACAAAGGCTATGGGTGATTATCTCTAGTAGCTTATGCATATGAAAACATCTTTTTTTTTGAAATTTAGGCTCTCATGACGACCAAACTAACAAAGGTTATGTGTGATGGTCACTAATCACCATTTTCATGCTAAGCTACTTAGAAAAGAAAACAATGAATGCAAGAAGATTTGGAGATTCAAGCATGGCACAATCATTGAAATCGAATCGTTAGGCAAGCAACAACATGGACATAACTTGCAACTAATCCCATGTGAATTATTGAGCAAATATTAGCCTAGACTACATATATTAGACCACAACACATAAATAGGCAAAGAAGGAACTTGAATTGGGCATTAAGCAAAAATTCAAGAGTAGGCAATATTGAACCTAAATGCACATCTAATGGAAGATGCTAGGCGAGGACCATACTCAAACATTTCTACAAAACGCAAGGGAATCTAAATGCACATCTAGTGGAAGATGCAACGTAAGGAATGGACCTATCTAAGTATTGATGATACCACATGAGAGTAGACAAGGAAGTTGTAGGCACAAATGAACTCAAAAGAGTAGCCCCAAGTATGATCATTGGCAAACCATAAACAAGCAAGTCATCTTAGCAATCAAAGCATCAAAGTATGTTGAATCACTTTGGTCAATCCTCAACACTTAAATTAGAGTGCACAAGCGCACAAGTGTGAATCCTCTTGCCAATCATCAACAAAGACAAGTTTATTAAAGCAAGCATTTAGAAACAAACCCAAACCCTAATTCTTTTGAAGTGTGCGAAGCACATGAAGGGGTGAAGACCTTCTTATTATTTCACTAAATAACTTAACTAAACAAGCAAGTTAAAGTAAAAAGTTGGGGCAAAGTTTTGGTAAAAGTTTATGAATGCAAGAGGGTAAAAATGTTTTATGAGGTGAAGTGAAAATGTTTTGGTAAAAACTAAGTGAAATGGTAAAAACCAAAGTGGTAAAATGTTCTTATGTTTTCTGGTAAAAAGTTAATGAAGTGGTAAAGTAAAATGGTAAAAAGTGAACAAACAAAATTGCACAACTTGCATTTACTCAAACACAATCAAAATGACAATTTTCAAGCAATCAAAAGGGGCAAAAATCATAGTCATGGCCGAATGCAATTGTGCATTGAATCATCAACTTATTTCATGCAAAAATTGACAAATTAACACACAAAACATCACAAGATATAACCCTAATCTACCATGCAAGGTTCTAAGATAAAACATCAAGCAAATCATGCATTTTATTCACACAAAAATCAAAGGAATCAAAAGAAAACACAAACCCTAATTCTTGAGCTTGAACCCGAGGCCACACATACCCACAATCAAGCAATTATTCAACTACAACTCATGAAATAAGCAAGAACACATAAGAACCCTATTTTTCCCTTCTTGGCCGAAGCTAATAAGCATGAAAAATGAGTTTTATTTGACCAAAAATTATGCAAACAAGATGGATATGCAAGGAAATGCAAGAAAACACAAGAACAACTCCTCCAAAGCCAAGGAGCCACCTCAAACCCCCAAGCCTCCCTATGTGCTTGTCAATAGAGTTTGAAGTGGCTCCTCAAAGCAACAACAACAATATGAAGGAGTTGAGATGAGGAGAAGAGAGATTATGCAAGAATTTAAAGACTAGATGCAAAGATTCAAGGCTTACCTCAAAATCTCACAAAGAAATGAAGAAAGATATGAAATGAACTCAAGAACAAACTTGAATCTACTCTTGAACTTCAAAAATAGATATATCTTGGAGGTTTGATGATGAAACCTTGAAGAGAATAGAATGGTAGAAGATGATCTAGTGTAGGAATCAAAGAAATGGAGGATTTGATGGTGAAAAATTGAAGAATGGAGGAGTAGTGGTGGTGGGTTGTATTCGGCCAAGAGAGTGGGAGAGGAGAGAGAGTGTGTTAGGGTTTATGTGAGTGAGAAATGAGAGGCCAAATATTGTGAGAGATGGGCTTAACAAGGTATTTTGGTCCTTTCACTCCCTCATTTGTGCTTTCTCAATGTCCTCAATCCATGTGATCATCAATCCTAGCCTTTGATTCAAAATTAAGGTCCAATCCTAGAGCACAACTAGAATGCAAGGACCAAAACACCCTCAACCCTAATTGCATTCTATAAAAACCTTGTTAATCCCATCTCTCACAATCTTTGGCCTCTCGTTTTCTCACTCACACAACCCTCACACAACTCTCCCTTCTCCAATACCTCCTCCATTCTTCTTCAATTCACTCCCATTTTCTATCTCAAACCCACTCCTACTTCACATATCATCCTCCATATATTGTAGTTTCGAGTTTCATTGTAGTTTGTTGAGGATTTAGTTGATTTGTGGTCTTGTTCTTCACATTACTCATTTCCTAGCTTGGATTCAAGGTAAAACTTCAAAACCCTTGCATCTTCTTCATTTTTGCATAATCTCTCTTCTCCTCATCTCAACTCCTACATATATTGTTGTTGTTGCTTTGAGGAGCCATCTCAAACACTATTGACAAGCACTTAGGGAGGCTTGGGTGTTTGAGGTGGCTCCTTGGCTTTGAAGGAGTTGTTCTTGTGTTTTCTTGCATTTTCTTGTATTTTAAATCTTATTTGCATAATTTTCATCAAATGAAAACCCATTCTCATACCCCATTTGCTTCGGCCATGAACTCTATTTTAGGATTCTTGTGTGTTCGTGTTCATTTTGGGGTTGAATAATTGTTGATCTTGGGCCATACATAGCCTCGGGTTTGGGCAAGGAAAATAGGGTTCATGTTGCTTGTTTTGTTTTCTTTGATTTTGTGTGAATAAATGCATGGTTTGGTTGATGTTTGTCTTAGGAACTTGCATGATAGATTATGTGTGTTAAGTTGTCAATTTTGCATGAAATAAGTTGATGATTCCATGCTTGCTTGCATTCGGCCATGACTAGGGTTTCCACTCCTTTGATTGCTTGAAGATTGTCATTTTGATTGTGGTTGAGTAAATGCAAGTTGTGTCATTGTGTTTTTAACATTTTACCATTTCATTAACTTGTTACTTTTACCATCTCATTCACTTTCTACCACTTATTTCATTCACTTTTTATCACTTATTTCATTAAGCATTTTATCACTTTGCATTCTTTCCTTGCATCAAAGCTTCTTACCATAACTCATCTAGATTTTTATCACTTTGAATCATGAATCATTTACCTAAAAACCCAAAGACATTTCGCATACTTCATGCATCCTCTTACTTATTATTTTACATTCATTGCTAACTTACATATTCAGATGTTCATGCATACTCAAATGTTCATACCTTGCACAATAACTATGCTCATGCATTCATAGTCTTGTATGCTCAATCATTTATTCATGCATAGTCTTGTATGCTTATTCATTCATGCATAGTCTTGTATGCTCATGCATTTGCATATTTGCCTAATCATGCACATCATTGCTTGCATGTTCATTCATCTAACCTAGATCATTCTATGCCTATAATCAATTGTATTCTCTCTTTCATGATCCCATTTAAATGTCTTGATTTAATTGTGTGCAATTCCTCCCTCATGCATATACTCTTATATGAAGACGTAAGCCTACTTACTTGTTGTAGCATAGAGTCATTAAGATAAATGCATACCCTTTGAGATTGTTGCCCGTCCCGTAGCAATTCTCACACACACGCACAATTGTTTTGAGAACTTTATCTTGCATCTTTGACAATTAAATCTCTTGATTGTATTGGCATGCTTAATCTTAGTTGATGATCAACATGTTCATGATTGTTAGATTAGTTGAATATGTTTGAACTTCATTCATTCATTTTGCATTTGGTTATGGACTTGGAATTTGGTTGAAATTGTTCTACTTCGTTGTTCCAAAACTCATTCCCAAAACCCTTCTTCGAAACTCCAATAAGACCAATTGTCATTGATGATCACTCGCGCCGTTGCCGTTTGATTGTTAATGATGATTTTTCCCGAGAGTTAGTAGTGTGGCCACTCTAAACCGTTGTTGTTTGGTCGCCATGAACACTCGACCTCTTTGCGAAAACATTTTCTTCGTTAAACAAAAACCAATTGTCATTGATGATCACTCGCTATTGCTTTCTTGCCGTTTGATGGATTAATGACGATTTCATTTTCCAAAGAGTTAGTAGTAATGCGACCACTCTAAACCGTTGTTGTTTGGTCGTCCTGGCAAACGCCGCCCATTGCGAAAAAAACTCTCAAACCATTCTCAAAAGCAAAAGACGAGAACTACGTAGCTTTGATTCCTCATCACAATGGGGATACGTAGGAGCGGGTTCATGTCCCGTCAAGCACACTTTCAAAAAAATCTTAAAAAGAATTCTCTTTCCCACCCCTTTTTAAAAAATCTTGGTTTTATTCCGCCTTTCAAAGATAACAAAAGATTTCATTTCTCCTCGGTTTTCCAAAAATCCTTTCAAATAAAAAAAAAGAAAATAAAAAAAAAAAGAAAAGAAAAGAAGTAGAACAAGTCGTTTTCAAACCAAACCTTTGTCTAAACCACACATCAAGTTAAAGGTTCCCTTTCGGTAGAAAGGATGTGTGGGGTGCTAATACCTTCCCCACACATAACCGACCCCCGAACCTACATCTCTGTGTTTTCGAAAGACCATCCGCCTTACTAAAAGACCTTTTTTCAATGTTTTGGTCTTAAAATTAAAATATTGGTGGCGGCTCCAAACTTTTGCCAAGTTGCATAACGAAAAGTTCAAACCGGATTTTTCGGGGCGCAACAGGTATCAATTATATCAATTCTTCTCTCAAAGGCACTGTATTGCTCAATTTCCACGGTCGGGGTACACTTAGTTTGTGAAAACTGAGTTTCTTGAGCCAACTGAGTTGCCAGTGCTATCATATCACTAATTTGTGGCAACCGATTCTCTATATTATTCTCAAATCTGTCAAGTCTTCAATTATTTGTTCCATTGGTTTGGGCAAGATCATAATTATCCCAGTGGGAGGAATAAGGAGGTGACTCATAGTCACACAATAATCTAAATAAGGGTCATAAGGAGGAGGAGAAATTGGGATTTGGCACTAAGGCACATACCAATATGAGTTCTCCAAATTTCTTTGTGCCTCTTCCTCTCTAATATAATCTCCAAGGGTCTTAACCATGATTTAGACTTTTATCTGCAAAACAGGTGAACTACAACAATCTCTTTGGAAAGTATTAGCAGTATATTTTTTTAATAAGATAAAAAAACAAAATTAAAATAAAAGCAAAAAAAATGTCTAAAGCAATAAAAATCTTTTTCGTTTAATATTGCTATATTAATCTCCGGCAACAGGGCCAAAAACTTGTTGCGTTAAAAACACACTTAGAGCAAGTGTACTCTATCGCAGAAGTAGTATAAAAGATTATCGTCTCCACAGGGATTAACTAACAAGTAGTAAACTACTTAAAATTATTTATTGTTTAGACGGTCGAATGATTGAGTTGTTACGAAACTAACTTAAAAAGAAATAAAGAACAATAGTAAAATGCAAGATTTGATTCAGTGGAGAGAAGCCTAGGGTCACAGTTTCACTTGCAAGGTTCGATTCCTCTATGTCTAATCCTACTTGAATCCCCTTATTTTATTCAATTACCAATCCCTTTACTAAAGCTATTAACCCGTTTGGTCATTCACAATTAATATTCTTTTCCCTAAATTAACCCTAGATATGCTAGAATTTAAATTCAAGAAAAGCATAAAGCACAAAAAGATTGAATGATTGGAAGACTAAATTATGGTGTGGTCATTCCCTAATTACAGTCTCAATTATCCTATAGATCCACCAACTAATTGCAGTACGGTCGGTGATCAACTAATTGATTATGAACATGCAAATCCTAATCATGTGATAAAAACAATAGGACAATATTAATCATGTGATAAAAACAATAGGACAATATTAATTGAAATAAAAACAGGAATCCAAACCAAAAATTAGAACATAAAAAGGTCTCTAAACATGCAAGATCCACCTAAGACCCTAGGAGAGAACTTAGGTATCCAGAAATAGTGAAAGCCTTAATCTTTGTCTTGAATCTCCTTCTCATGTTTCAGAGCTCTCTCACAGTGTCAAGAACGGTACTCAAATCTTCCAATTTCTCTTATGTGATTGTTGCTGCGACTCCCTCCTGATACAGCGTCCCCCCTTTTGTTAATTCTCTAGTATCCTTCTTATAATGTAGCCAATAGGGTTTTGTGAATGACTTTTTCTTCAAGTCATATGCTAACTGTAACACCCCAAAATAGTTCAATTATTTATTTAAATGGGTATTTATGGTTTACAACGTTTTAATTAAGCCAGATGAGTAATTGGGAGTTTCTTTCTCTAAGAGGTGTCTAAGTAATGGATAAAGGTGAGGTTAGAGGCCCATGAGTTCTTAAGAGGCCCATTATCCTTAGGCTGACCCAAGTCCTTAATATAAAGGACATGCCGTAGGAAAGGAGACCATTTTCTACCATAATTTAAAGAAAAAGTAGAGTAAGAGAGAGAAGTGGTAGGTGAGATCTTCTTTAGAGAGAAGAAGAAGAAGCTTGGCGTGGAAAGCTCAAATCCGAGGGAGAAGAGCTAGCTGGTAGGGGATCTTGAAGCGTGGAGTAGTAAGGCGCTCGTTGCTCCAAATCTAAGGTTAGGGGGCTCTCTTTCATTCATGATAATGTATATGATAAGTGTTGTGTGTGAGTTATACTTGGAATGTTTTTACGAGTTGTTTTAGTATGTTGGTTGTGTTGTTTTACTTCACCTTGGTGAATCCGAGGTGTTTCTTTGATGAATCGGTCGTGTGAGAGACCGTGAGAGAATGGGAGCCGAGAATACTCGGTCCCAAAGAGTTGTTGTTGTGTTGTCTTTTGCGTGGAGTTTCCGGTGAGTTGCGTTGGGTTGTTACCGTCGTGGAAGTCCGTGAAGTGATGGGTGGTATTTGCCACCCTCGTTGGGTTCTGAGGGTGTGGGTGTTGTGAATGTACGCGTCGTAGGCTTGCGCGTCGAAGGACATGGGTGTTAAAGTAGGTAAGTGTCGAGAGATGAATGTGTACGTCGAAGTGTAAGTGTCGAGAGATGAAAGTGTACGTCGAAGTGTAAGTGTTGTGAGATGAAAGTGTACGTCGAAGTGTAAGTGTTGTGAGATGAGAGTGTACGTCGAAGTGTAAGTGTCGAGATGAATGTGTGCGTCGAAGTGTAAGTGTCGAGAGATGAAAGTGTGCGTCGAAGTGTAAGTGTTGTGAGATGAAAGTGTACGTCGAAGTGTAAGTGTTGTGAGATGAGAGTGTACGTCGAAGTGTAAGTGTCGAGAGATGAATGTGTACGTCGAAGGGTAAGTGTTGTGAGATGAAAGTGTACGTCGAAGTGTAAGTGTTGTGAGATGAGAGTGTACGTCGAAGTGTAAGTGTCGAGAGATGAGAGTGTACGTCGAAGTGTAAGTGTTGTGAGATGAGAGTGTACGTCGAAGTGTAAGTGTCGAGAGATGAGAGTGTACGTCGAAGTGTAAGTGTTGTGAGATGAGTGTGTGCGTCGATGTGTAGTGGCCAAGTTGAGAGGTATACATGTCGGCGCCGGTGTAGTAATAAGTGCGTGACGAGGTGGGGTGAGGTGAATACGAGGCGAGGTGAGGTGAAGTTGGTGCACGCCAAGTCGGTGAGGTGCCTTGGAGTTGTTGCGCTAATGCCGAATAACGCAGAGGCTACTAGGCTAGTTGGGTGTCGAACTTCGGGCGCCATCTTTGTCGGTCGAGTGCGCGCCCGGTGTTGCGTGGGTGATGTTGAGCGTGGTGGGTCTCGTGACAAAAGGTGGATAGACCTATGTGTTGAGGTTAGCCATGGGGCTCACCGGCCAGAAATGCGTTGATGAGTTGTGTTGAGTCTAAATAGGCTAATTACGTTGGCGTTGTGTGATGAGTCTAATAAGGCTAATCGCGTTGATGTTGTTGAGGTAAGTCAATTAAGACCGCACGTTGATGATGTTGGTGTTGAGCGTTGTTGCGCATGTCGCATTGTGTGTGTTGATGTTTGGGGTTGATGTTCATAGAGTCCTCATGCATGACATAAGCATATTACGTTGTTGTGGTCATGGTCCTGAGCTTTGCTCGGCGTTGAAAGTTGAAGCCACAAAGGCTTGTTACGTTGATTGGTACCACATGCATTATACCGCTTGTTGTTGGGTTGCATTCATGCACAAACATATCTGATTGGGATGATGTTTTTTTGTTGTTTATGAGTTGAAGTGTCCTACATTGGGGAGGTATGTTGGTTGTCTTGGCCCGAGTTGCTAAGTGGCGTGTTGTTGTTTTAGCCGAGTTGTTTTGAGGGTGTGTGGTGTTTCTCATCATAAGATTTATCATACATTTTATTATTTATGTAAAGAGACTCACCCTAGTTGCTTTTATGTTGCTCTCATGTTGGCAGCGTGCGGGTATTCAAGTGAAGGTTCTTCCTTTTCTGTCGAGTTATGGAGTCTTGCTCTGGTAGTGTAACACTGGGGGCCGAGTAGGATAGTAGTCTTTTGAACTTGGTTACTGGTCTGTAACTTCCTGATATTGTAAAACTTGTTTTGTTTCCTCTGTGTATAAACTAAAAACATGTCATGTTGTGGGCTTGTCCCTTTTGGCCGAGGTGCCTTTATCTTGCTATATAATGTTGTGTTGCCACTTTTGTGGTTAGTCGGTTTTCATGTAGTTGAATTGTAGCACTCTATCGTGAGTCGTTTTTGAAGAACTCTGATTCATTTTTTTTTATATAAATAAATAGTAGTATAGAAGGGGGTGTTACACTAACAACTTCTTCTAATCTTTAGCGATCTTGTCGCGTCACTACAACATTTTTGACTTTAGGCCACGCCTCATCATTACTTCGGCTAAAAAGCGTAGCTCGAACACGAGAATAGGCCACGTGTTTACAAGTGTGGCTAATGAGATAGGTATAGGCCACGGTTTTTGTAACTTCTTTGTTAGGCCACGCTTTTAAAATTATATAGCGACGGTTTAAAAGTGTAGATACCTAAGACTACATTTGTCAACCCGTGGTCTTTAAAAATTAACTAAGCAACAAATAAAATCGTGGCGCGAAGGGTTGCTTTGATTATAGACCACAACTAAAAACCGTGTAGATTAAAATATAACTAAAAACTCTGGACTATGTAACACATTTCCAAAAAACCGTGGCCTGAATGGTTGTCTTTTATTTACTTTTCTTATAGACAAAAAACCGTGGACTAATACTGGACACCTTCTCTCTAAATAACCGTGGACTATTCATTTTAAGTTACTCCCACTTTCAGTTTTTGGTTATGCGAATTGAATAACGACAAAATTTAAAAAACACGGAAGAAACAGAAAATGAAAAAAAATAAAAAGAAAGAAGAACAAGAACGACGCGTTAACAGTAAACAACAAATCCGCCGTCCTCAATCTCTCCACGGCGATTCCAATCTTTCAACGCGATTGCATTCCAATCTCTCAGAATAACTCTCAGTGATTAATGTTCAGTTCAATATCTCCTTAACAGGTTCCTTTCTGGTTTGTGTTTGTTCTTCGGTTGAATGATAGTAGCTTTTTTCCCTATTAGGGTTTTCGCTTCAATTAGCTTTTCCCTATTAGTGTTGGTTTTATTGATTTCTGGATTTCATGATTGATTAATTGTTTCTTGATTTTTTGATTTCAAGAGAAGGAATCCCGTCTATGGTTAGATTAGGGTTTTTTTTTATCGTTGTTCTTCCTTTTTGTAATTAGAGTTATAACTTTGGTATAGGTTTGAAATTTTATGGAACTCTGGGTCAAACATATGAACTCACATTCTCTTAGCTTCTTTTTTCTTCAATCAGATTTGTCTAATACCGTTGCTATGAATCTCAAAAATGCCAAACACAATATGTGAACTCATTCAGAAACTTATGTCTTGCAGGTTTGTCTCACCTCGTTTTTTACTTTTATTGTTCTGAAAAACATAACATAGGTTCAAATATGCATATCTTCGTTGGAGAAGTTTATTGGCAGTGATTATAAATTATAATTAAATTATTATAATGTGTGAATTGTTATTGTTATTATAAGATTGTAAATTATAAATTATAAATAAATGAGAAACAAATATTTTCATTACAGATGGGAATAAATGGTGGAAGTTGGTAAGTATAAGAATTTACATGTTGGCCAGAGTTGCTTTGCCATTGGGAAGTTGGTTCTCTTCCGTAAAGAGTTTTGAAGTCATCTTCTAAAGATTCATCAGTTCGGATGTCGGCGCCGGTGCCGGAGAAAAAGGTGAATTCATTCTCATGTTCTCACTTTTGTTATGATTATTCTTTTCATTCTTAAGATACATATGACTCATAAGAAGCCTTAATGATACATAATGATACATTATTTATGTATTGGTAAATATTTAGGTCAAATTTCTTGAAATAGTTGTGGACTTTTGTTCAATCCTCAAACCACAAAAGGAAACAGAAATTGAATACTTTCAGCATAAGCAGTGCTTTCATTATAAGATGTTCCTTGAACCTCACATGTGATCTTTTTTCATAACAATTCAATGGTATCTTTGAATGCATCATCTCTTTAGTAGGCTGAAATGCATGACACTTTTTCTAATTGCAGGTTGATGTTGATGGATATGAAATAAAGCCTGATGTTTTTGGTAAGTATAAGAATTTACATGTTGGCCAGAGTTGCTTTGCCATTGGGAATCCCTATGGATATACTCTCACCACAAAGGTAATTTCTTTTATAATTCTAATTTAGCATGGTAGGATTTAATGAGAAAGCCCCTGAATCTGCTAAAAATTCAATCTGGTCATGGAAAATAGTCATAGTCTATAGATGAAGGAAGAAAGCTTGTTGACAAAATTGGAGAAACTATTTATATGAAAATAAATATATACCAGAATTGAGAAGATAATCTCAATCTGATCTGCTATTCTGGATGTATATAATCTGCTCATTCAACCTCAGGGAGAAGATATTTGTGCATCAATAGTAAGAAAGGTCAAAGAAGAAACAATAGTAAGTAATCTTTTTGTATACCTATTGAATGTGGATTAAATAAAAATGGCTATGTGATCAACCAGAAAGCAGTTTACTTCTGTGATTCTAAGCCTAATACTTCTTGTTTTTTACCAGAATTTCATTATTAACAGTGAGCTTTTAGTGCTTTACTTTCATATTGGAGATCTTGCAAAACTTGATCATAATATAGTTCATTGATGCTTTGTATATTGGAATTCCTCCAGGGAGAAGGAAATGTCTCTGTATTGCTGGTCTGACTGGATGAATATAAACTATTTCTTTTCAGAATACTAACTTCAAAGAATGGAAGCTAGTGGTGCAAGTGCAAGAAATTGTCCGCTTCACAAAAGCAGATATGGGCTTTTTAGTTTCAGGCCTATGCGTTATTGTGCCACATTTGATTCACACCAGACTTCTTTTCCTTATGTGGTTGAGAGGGACTGAAAGCTTTTAATCTTCATATCTTCTCACTTTCATGTCAAATTTGCTGAGCTTACATTGGACATCCATAGAATGATACAGTGTTTAGAGTGGGAGCCTAGTGGATTATTCTACCAAAATCATACACTTAAACCAAAGGAGAATGGTGACGCAATTGATCATTCAGGAGCTTTTGGGATAATAAACATGAACCTTGCTGCAGATATGACAGATCCAACTATACCTCCTAATCCTAGAAAGGCGACCTTGTATCGTCCATCTGTGACACATGTGATAGCAGTGAGTTTTTGAATCCTAGTGAGAAGCTACTGTAGCATGCTTTGTCTTCTCTTTGTAATTATTGTTAAATCCGATGGTTATGTATTTGTAATATTGTATCTTTAGGAACAATAGATAGACATGCAGATACTTATTATAAATTATTTTCGATTGATATAAGATTTTCTGTTTCTTGCAAGCATGGATTTCAGTTTCCATGTACAAAGTTGATGGATTACATTGAAATTGGATACTTTTACATGGTATAATAAAATAAGTTCTGTTCTTGATGGATTTGACGTAGTCTTTTAGTTTACAGTAATATTATTACGATAAGAGGGACTAATAGTTGATATTTGAAAAAAAAAACTATAATTAAACTTATAGGCCACGATTATTTAAGTGTGGCCAATTAAAAACCGCATTAAAAAACTTATAGTACCACGGTTATTTATGTGTGGCCAATTCACAATCGTGGCTAGAAACTAGACTAATAAACTGTGGCCTGTTGTAATAACTCTGGCGACGGTTTTAATATTTCGTGGCCTAATGTCCCAAAACCGTGGCCTAAAGGAATAGACGACGGCCATCTAGACAGTATGCAAATAAAAAAACCGTACTTAAACTTTGCGCCACGATGTTTTGACTTCTAGCCACGGTTTCCTGCTGTTGCCTAAAGTCAAAAATGTTGTAGTGCGTGCCTTATCTTTTCTTCCTTGCAATTCACGGATGCCCCATTTCAAGTGCAGCATCCAATTTAAATCATCCGATTTAAATCAAGCCAATAGGGTTCCAATTGGGCTTCTTCAGTTTCTTTCTTGCGCTGGACTTTGGGCTACATGCTTCTTCCAAATTAGGGTTTTTTCTTTTGGACCCCCACCCCATCCCCTCCCACCCCCACCCAATACTAAAAACCCCAAAATGCCCTTTGAAAACTTAATTTTTTTTTAAAAAAAATAAATAAATCGTATATACCCCTTTGGAGTGCGTATATCGATGGCTATTTTTTGTCCAATCGTATATACGTACTCAAAGGGGTATATACGATGCACTTTTATTTTTTTAATAATTTGTTTTAATTTTTATTACTAAAAGGCTACTAAAAATTCGTTAAATAGTCAAAACTACTCCAAAAAATTATAAAAACACCACTAAAAATCTAACAAAACCAAAATAAGGCTATACAAATTTTTTTAGATTTTTTGGAGACTATGAAAAATTAAAAAAAATCGTAAAAAATAGTAAACGATGGAATTTGGGATTTTGAGGCCGTAGTCCCGTAAGAAGTCCCTTCTAGGAGTCTTGATTCTTGATTTTTTTCGCTTCTAATGGCTGTGGTTTCATTACGATCGAAGTATGTTGCCCGAAAACCGATTTTTTAGCCTAAATTATTCGTTCGACGTATAACATCGCCACGCGTTTTACGAACTACACACAAAACCTATTTTCGTGGACTCATATAATTTTTATTTGACTTAAAAAAATTTAAAAAAATACAATGAAATTCGTATATACACACAGGGGGTATATATACGACCCTATGCATTAGGCATCGTATATACACCTCCCAAGGCGTATATACGATTATGGTGAGGTTTGCCAATCGTATATACGCTTGGGGGTGTATATACGATGCCTAAATGCATAGGGTCGTATATATACCCCCGTGTGTATATATCGATTGGTCAAAATTTTGTAAAAAAATACGTTTTGGAAGGGCGTTTTGGGGTTTTCAGTGTGGGTGGGGGTTTATGGGGATGGGGTGGGGGTACAAAAGAAAAAACCCTCCAAATTATCCTCCATGTCTTCCTTTCAATTGAGTTTGGGCTAATTAGATTCTCAACAAGTCAACAATCAGCCCATGTACAAATATATATGGATTAAAATGGACTTTTAATTCTTTTTTCCATTAGAAAAAAATTGAAGTGGAATAGTTCACTTTATTAATACAAAAGTAAAAGTTGTGATCTGTTTTTGTACTACTTTCATTTTGATCTGTTTATTTCGTTTAAACGATGTTTATAAAAAAAATTGGTAGGAAAATACAAATAGAAGCTAACCGAATCTATAAAAGGGATCTACCACCTCCTCAATCTCAATCACTCACAAGCTCTCTCTCTCTCTCTCTCTCTCTCAACTTCTCTGTAAATGATGTTTAAATGATGTTCATTCTCACTTTCTCTTTCTCTTTCACGCTAGCTGCCCCAAGCAGCACCCGAGTTTTAAGAGTTCTTTCAAAAAATTTCCTCTTCATTTAATTACAGTTTTCAGATTTGAAGCTCAAATCCAGCAAAATAAGTTACTATTCAACTCGTATATAATTGGTTCTCTACTTTGTTTTTAACTAAAATTGATTTTTGTGTGTGATGCTTTGAGTGTCTTTTTTCTCACCCAACATTCTTCTCAAATAGAAAGTAAACGCTGAAAAACTTAGTAAGGGAACACTAAGTTTAGATGAAATAAGAGTGTAAAAAAGATATGCATCTAGACTTAGTTTCTTTTATTTTAGGTTATTTTATATCTATTTAAGCAAGTAGACTTTTGGTGGAAAAAAACAAGTAAAATTTAATTATTTAAATATTTAAAACGAAGCATTAAAAATTTTAGGATGAAAATTTTGAAGACTTTAATTATTAAACCTATACTCTAGTAACTAGTTGAGGTCCTTTTTTTTTGACAAAAACTAGTTGAAGTCTTTGGTCTACATAAGTAGAATCAAATTTTTTTATTTTTTTTTTACTTATTCTCTCATTATGAAAACTCTAGAATTAAGATGTTTGTCCAAACAAAACTTTAGAATTGAGTTTGTTAAAAAAGAAGACAACTATTACTTACTCTTTTATTAGGATAGTCATATCCCCCTTGTGACTTTAACATGATCCAATTTAGTATTGCATTTGTTATTGTGATGCATTTGTTTTGTTTAGTAAAAAAAAGTGAAGTGTCAACTCCTCAAGAAAAAGAAAAAATATTTAGGAATCAAAAAAGTTATATAAAGCAAATATAAAGTAAAATTTAACAAATAAGAAAGAAAAAGCACCACTATCGGTAATTATTTTTTTACAAAAGGAAGATATAAAAAAAACTGATCCCTACTCACACCCCTCATATTTATACCATGCCCCTCCTCTCACTCCAAATTGTGGGCTTTTTGATTTAAATCTTGGACCATCATTACTCTTCTAAACAGCCTTTCTTTTTAAAAAAAAAAAAATATGGGCTTCTAATGCCCCTAGTTTTGTGCCTGATTTGTGTTTGAAAAACTACTGATCACACAATATTTTTCTTTTGTCACCATCTTATTTACTTTTTCTAAAAAAAACAGCATTTAGTTTATGTTGAGTCATTTTAAAAAGAAAATTGAAAATAAGCAATTTTTTAAACTAGCTTTTTAAAACAAATTATGCTAGTGTTCATGGTGAGTTTGGTGAAATTTTGATAAATTTATAAGTTCTATTTTTGTATTCCCATGTAAGATCTATTTTGATAAACTTATAAGTACTCTAGTAGATTCATGAACGAAGTTCTAACACTCTATTGCTCGTTTTGATGCAACCCAAAACAGATCTCCGACAATTGTGATTCCTTTGATTAA
The DNA here is from genome assembly GCA_020916435.1 of Oxytropis ochrocephala. Lineage (NCBI taxonomy): Eukaryota > Viridiplantae > Streptophyta > Magnoliopsida > Fabales > Fabaceae > Oxytropis > Oxytropis ochrocephala. The sequence goes on along the minus strand of CM037092.1, from coordinate 60,841,878 downwards.
ATAATACATGAAGGTTCTTCATATTTACTACGGTAACTTTCTCTGCACTAGTGCAGAAAAGACTTTTAGTATCGGTTATTTTGCACTTTTAGTATCGGTTATCTGTCGATACTAATTCGACCGATACTAAATGTATGACATTTAGTATCGGTTAAATAACCGATACTAAATGTCACTTTTAGCATCGGTTTTTCAAAAAACCGATACTAAATGACGTTTTTTTGGTGTTTTTTATGTCTTGAAAACATACATTTAGTATCGGTTATTTAAATAACCGATACTAAATGTAACTTTTAGTATCGGTTATTTAAAAACCGATACTAAATGTCATTTTTAGACAAAGAAACACAATGTTGAAATGACATTTAGTATCGGTTATTTAAATAACCGATACTAAATGTCACTTTTAGCATCGGTTATTTAAATAACCGATACTAAATGTCACAAAAAAGGGACCTTTAGCATCGGTTATTTAAATAACCGATACTAAGTCTATTTTCTTAAAAAAAAAGGTTCTCAGTTCACATTTTACCACACACACACTACATATAGTAGTGTGTGGTAAAATGTGAACTGAGAACCAAAACTAACATCAAACAACTAAAATTGAACATGAAATTCATAAAATGAGTCAATTAATCATTCATTCAAACTCACATTTTGCAAATAAGCAGTACATGATAACAATAAAATAGATACAACAACAAATATAATCAAGCACAAATTTCATGAACAACAATTTCACCCAGCCTTAACTTTCTTAACTTTCTCTAAAATAATAAATAAAAATTAAGAAATATTAAGGAACTATGTGAGAGTTTACCTTGACAACTAGCAAGGGGTGCATCGTTACAGTTGCTCCTAGTTTTGCTAATGCTCCGACCAAGAAAACCTTTTTTAAGGACAACGAGGTGCTTCTTGTCATCATACACAAAGACCAAGAAAACCTTTTTAAGGACAACAGGGTGCTTCTTGTCATACACAAAGCAAGGAAAATATACAGACAAGTGACATGAAATAAATTCAAAAGTACTCTATACCTCCAAAGTCATTATACTGTTATACACAATGTCTTGAAACAAATAAACTTTATCAAACCTGCAAACAAATTATACAAATCTAAATCTCAATTTTGAGAAGATTACCAAGATGCAAATATTGAAAGTAAAAAGGGAAAACAGAAAGATTATACTTAACTAAAAGATAACATACAATGTATATTCAAGATAATCATCACCCCTTGGTTTGGCGTTACTTTCCACAGGTCTCTTCGTCTTGATTCAATGCGCGCGGATGGTAACAGGGCATACCTGATTGAAAGATTCCCCATCATGAACTATAACAAAATGCATTTCTACTACCACGACATAAATAAATGCATCTGACTCCACAAGTGTCTAAGACATAAACAACATTTTGATTGAAAAGAAATATACAAAGCAAACATAGAAATATCTCAAGGCAAACTTGTGGGTTGTGGTGGTCACAATATCACAAAGCTAAAAGGGATCAGCAAGCACAGATGCTGCAACAAGCCCTTTTATGTGAGTCATATCCATCATAAGAAAATTACCTACTTCATCTGCAACCTTCCATTGCATAAAAGATGTAATTAGCTTTTCATGAAGAAAATAATCACATGATGTAGAGAAACAAATCATGAGGATACAATTCCATAAAATGCACAAGTATAGAACATACTTTTGTGTCGGTTTCACTTCCACAGACAAAAATGAAGAGAAATCATAACCTTCATTAACCATAGTACTCGAGAATTGGGATTAAAGTAATTGCGACGCATTACCAATTACGTGGGCGCATGCATTCCAAGAACTATAAAAGGAATTAAAGTAAGCACATTAGCAACTCTTTCAAAGAAAATCTGATCACCTTTAAGGGATTAAGGCAATTGTAGCAATATATTAATTATTTATATGAGATTAGCTTATATTCTTAGGAAAACAATAGCATGAGACAGAAAAGAAGTTTCTTACACGATTACCAAGACAACTAATTTTACAATGGATAGGCCTCAAGTATGCGGTCTTTGTTGCCATGCCCGTCTAGAAAACATTTTGAAATCATGTTAGCATGTAAGGCTTTGTAAATTTTCAATTCATTTAACTCAATCAAAAAGCGCATGCATGTCGATGGATATATATTGCACTCATCTTGCATTAACAACGGTGATTTGCTTGGTAGTTGAAGTTCCACATGTTGATGGACAATGGCCTCCACTTTGATTAGTTTCTCACAAAGAAAATGGTGAATGAGGTGCCACATGTACCCTATGGGACACCTCTCAAGGGCTTTACTATGGTGAATGAGATGCAAAACAACTTCGACACTGCAAGAAATTGCTGCACCAGTTGGTTGGAGAGTGTTGTGTCTTTGGCCAAAAATGTTTGTAATGAAAAGCTGAAATAATTAGCCTCACTTCATTAACTACAAAACGAAACTAATCAAATAATTAGCTACTCAATGGTATAGATTAGAGAATTTCAAGGGGAAAACAAGGACAAGAGGAGAAGTTATGTTAGTTAGTGTTTGGATGGGAACACAAGTGATGAAGCTTTTCTGAAGCTTGGCATTGATTACCTTGATTAAAGGAGAAGGAGTTTACAATATCAGATCAAAGGTTTATGTTAATCCAAAACAAGTTTATGTTCCTATAGTGTTGTATAAAGAAGTAAGAACTGCTTCAAAGTTCTAATAGAAGTTTAACAAAGGAAATATCCTAGCCAAGCTATGCAGATCAAAAGTTGCGCCAGCATGACTGGACTTCTAAAGCTAGTTGTAACGATATTGGTTCTTGATTTGTTACATAGAATGTGATGAAATATTATACGATCTTAACGTTTATCGCAACAAAGCTTTGGTACTTTAAGGGAGAGGGGGTGCTTTTTATCTGACAATCAAGGAGATATGGTATCACCAACAAGAATCACATCAATGTTAAAAAAACAGCAAAGTTACATAATGATTTATGATGAAGGAAAACTAGACACAAGATTAAACATAAGTAATAATCACAAATAAATCAAAAGAACTTCAAAGATGATATTAGATAAGCAATAAGTTAAAGGTTCTATTGCCATTACTAATACTACAGACCATATTTCTCTAGAATAAGAAAGCTAAGCTATGCTCCTAAGTAAGGATAATACAGAGAGAACAAATACACATGCCATTTCGATCATACTATAAACTAGTGCATCAATCAAAGATATCGATTTATAAATTACTACATCAAAATAGGTTCCAAAATTAAACATATTGTTACCAAAGAAAAAGAGAATATCCAAAAAAAATAAAATGATCCCTTACCTTTAGAAAAGTTGCAACAAAATAGGTGAGGATCACTTTCAACCTCCCTATTATTATTCTTTGATCGGATATTATGATTTTCCTCTAACAAATCCCAAAATTGTTCGGTTCTCATGTACCTTCCCTTTGTGGTTTGGATTGTAAATTTGGCTGCAGACAATTGGCAAGCATGTGAAAACAACTAAGCAAAAAGGTATGTGCAGCACCTTTAATTTGTTTCCTGATAAAAGAATATGAAAACCACTAAACAAAAAGCTCATAATAAAGAAAGGAAAAACAGAGAACTGGCAAACCTTTAATTTGTTTCCTGATAAAAGCTTCCCCAATTTCAACCAATAGAGGAAAGTTACTGGAAAGTTAGTAGTGGCGGAAGCCCCCCGGTACTTAAGTGCAGCTAAATCATAGGCCCTAGCAGCTTTGTCTTCTTTATCATATCCACCTGCCATTATTAAATCATAAATTGAAATTGAAGTATCTACTGCCCAAGTTTTAAACATTAACAACCATCGTAAAAACATGATTTGATATTGGAATTGATCTACATTCTGCAATCAACACGTTACAATTAACATATTAATCCATCATCACCAAGCAATTGATAGAGTACCAGACAATAATATTACAATCAAGCATGCACCAGATCCTGAAGGAAACAAACAAGAATAGGCACAACACATCTCCGCACTTAAAGAAAGCTACTGGGGAGATCAGTTCCACAGTGAATCGTAACATTGGGTGAAAAAACACCTTATCCCACAGATACTAGTAATTGCTTAGTCATGGAAAAAAAATTATTTAATGATTTATTTTGTAAACTGTACTTAGTGTATATACATAAACACAAAACAAAGGAATCTGAACTTACAGCACTTTTATAGTTATTGTACACTTCTTCCATCCCTGCAGCAATACTGGGAGGAAGAGTACCTGCTTCTACTTCCTTCTTTATTCCAGAAAGAACATCTGCAAACAAACAATTAATATGACAAAAATAAAATCAATTTTCAGTATTTGGATCAATAATAACGTTTTCCTTCTCCTTAAAAAAATGCTTGGTAGTTGGCAGAGCCTTTTAACTTAAGTCCCAACTTTTCTTAAGAAATTCAAATAAACCCAAAAGAAAAAAATGAGCACGAAACAAACTTCAAACAAATTGAATGTTATTTATGAACAACCAAAGATGCTCAGTGAACTATACTTCAAAGACTCTACCTACTAACCAAAAGAATAAAAAGAAGCAAATCAACACATGTAACATGTAACATTATTAGCAATCTTTCAAACTGGGAATTTGAAATCTTTCAAACAACACGGATATACGACTTTAGTGCAATCTTTCAAACAACACCAAGATTACATTATTAGCAATTTGAAATCTTTTCTTCCAAAAAGAAAAAATGAAACCCAACACATGTAACATGGAATTAATTATGTAGTTTACACACAATCAAACATACCTCATTTTCTATCTCCAACACTTTGCAAACAACTCTTGGTGAGTGAAATTTGAATCGATGCTTCTAGTACCCACTCCAAGGTCTTTCAAGCATTTGTTATTGTTCTCGTGAATCGATGCTTCCAATTACCCAACTTTGATGCTCTCAACATAGTATCTCCATAGCATCTGTTATTGTTCTGTTAATCAATTAACAAAACATTGAGTTTAGGGTTTCGAATCAAATACAATCTTCTCTTCTTTTTAGGGTTTCATTTGAAATACAAATCGTAGAAGAGAGGAGAATACAAACCAGTGCCACGAAGAGGAGGTTGTCTTTGAAAAGAAGGTCGTTCGGAACAACAAAGAAGACTTCGCGCAAGCTTAAAACGAGGTCGTTCGAAAACTTAGGGTTTTGAAGCTCTTTGCCCGAATGCGACGGCGAGGAAGCGATGGTGACCAAGGCAACGACGAGAGCGAGAACGGAGACGGTGAAAGTAGAGAACGACAAGAGAGTGAGAGAGGCGGCGTGAGAGAGTGAGAGAGAATCGTGAGAGAGTGAGAGAGAGAGAGACTTAGAGGAAAGGGAGAGAAACGCGCGTGTTTGTATTTGGAAAAATTAAGCGTGGCTTTTAGTATCGGGTGTTTAGAAACACGATACTAAATGTGTTTGAGATGCACATTTAGTATCGGTTGTTTAAACAACCGATACTAAATGTAAGCGTGAAAATTGAAAACTTCTACTTAATTTCAAAATTGCCACCGTGTCTACATTTAGTATCGGCTGTTCAAACAACCGATACTAAATGGTGCTGTTTAATGTCCATTTTCTAGTAGTGCTGGTTTACTTTCTTTTATTTGACGAATTAACTTTCTCTTGATAGTTGTCTCCCAAGTGAAGGTTTTTCAGTTTTTACATTTTTGTTTGTGATGTTTAACTAATTAAAGTTAGGAGTTGTATTATCTTTCTCGTGCTCCAGGGGTTGATTGAAAACTCTTGTAATCCAACACTAAATCCATTGGCGAATAAGCTCTCCATCAAAAGGGGCTGTATTACAACCTCAGTGGTCACTATGAGAATAACTCTACAACCTCAGCTTTGGCAGCAGGCGACTGCGGATAAAAAGATGCACACACAATTCTAGATGAAAACCCTGAACCATTTCTTATAAAAAGAGTTCTCATTTTCTCTAGCCACGCTTTAGTTGAGGACTCGTTCAACTCTTTGTTGACCCCAAAACGTGTGATTCTATATCACCTGCAGCCTTAGAAGCACCCCTAACTGGAATATACTGATCCACCATAGTCTGCAAATCATTAGCTTCCACTTCATGAGACTCAATGTTTGGTTCACCTCATCTACAACTTTCACTACAAGAAAAGCTTGTTTTAGCCACCAGTAATTGCCACGGAGCTTATTCCGCAAGAATTTGCCACAGTTTGCGACGGCATGAGTAAAAATAGAGAGCGCGAAATTTCCATTGCTGTTTGCCACGGGTTTGCCACGGACATGTGAAAGGGCGGACATTTGCCACGGAGATGCCGTGGCAAATCCGTCTTGCAACCCATTCGTCAAAATAAAAAGAGCCCGATACATATAATCGAGCGTTGAACGTCACTCTCCACCTTCCTTCTCCCTCCGACCTTCTCCCTCCGCCTCCTCTCTCCGACCTTCTCCTCCGCCTCTCTTCGATCGTTCTCACGCTCACTCTCCACCTTTCACTCTCCTCACCTCCGCCTTCCCTCAACCTCCACTGCACTCTCCTCACTCTCACTTCTCTCTCTCTCACACCAACAAACCCTAGACCCCTCATCTTCTCCACTCCAAAGCTTGCATCAATGGAACCCAACCTCAAAATCGTCATCCTCAGTTTGTGCGAAACCTAACAACCTCAGATTTAGAAGTGACCGATACAAATCGCTCAACAAAGGTATTTCGCTTTCTCTATTTCTCATTTCTACTTCTTCAATATGGTATATTGCTTCCTCTGTTTCTCTTAAAGTGATTTTGGTTTTGTTTTGGTGTTCATAGGTTTATTAGTTCCAGAGGTTTAAGGAGAAGCAATTTGTATGAACAAGTTTTTTTTTGTTTATTTATTTATTTATTTTTTTTGGTATTCTTTGTCAGGTGTTTTCTGCTTTTGGCTTTGTTCATAAAATTGCTACGTTTGAAAAAAGCTGCTTTGGTTTCGTGTTAGTGATTTTTGTCAATTTCACTTCCTTGAAATATCCCGACTTGCTTCAACTATTAACTATGTTTTTGCCTTGGCGAGCTTTGATTCAGTTCAGCGATCTTTGAGGCGACCTCTTCTTCTAAAGGGATGCACTAGATGGAAGAAGCATACCAAGGCAAAATTATTTTTGTATTTCCGCTTACTTCCTTGATCCCATTTAATTCTCGCCATAGCTTGATACCAATAAATTTGCCGATTAACTTGTGCATTTGCATCCGGATACCGCTTCGGACCATGTTGGTTCTTGTAATTTGCGTATTTCGTTACTCGGCACATAGAGATCCGAATATCAAATTTCAATCAAATCGCAGCAGGTAATGGTGGAAGCGAGCAAGACAACTATCATATATTATCTCGCTTATGTTTATTGGTGGTTTATTTTCTCGAAACTTAAGCGAATTGTGAAATCTCTTGTATGTAATTTTTCTCGGGGTTCTCGATCTTCTAATTGATATATGTGCTTTTATCGTCTAGGGGTTCTTTGAAGCTTGGTAGTCGGGATACAGATTGAGTTGCTATGACCACTTTGTAATTTTCTCGATCATTTTCCAAATTGTTTGTTGCATTTTCACAATGTTGTTGAATTGTTCTTATGTTATTGAAATGTATTGACCAATTTCAATTTTTGTATACTAATTAGTCAGTAGTTGTTATTAGTGTAATGTTGCTTCCATCTTCATCTTTGGAATGCACAACCGCCTCATATAATTCTTTATTTGTCTTTACTATAGACCAAAGCATAATTCCTTAAATAAATAATCATGGGTGTTGACACAACTTTTTCACTACAAGAAAAGTCCGATTTAGCCACCAACATTTGCCACGGACTTTATTCCGTCGATAGTTTGCCACGGACTTGCGACGGATATTAATTCGTCGATCGTTTGCCACGCGGACTTGCGGACGGCAATGTATAAAAAGCAAGAGGCGCGAAGTTTCCCCGCGAAGTTTGCCACGGACTTAGAAAATTGATCGCAAATTTGCGACGGACTAGCCGTGGCAAGCCCGCATAAATGACGTTCGTTAAAACCCCAAACACGCGTTCATAAATCAGTTCCTTCTTCTTTCTATTTCTTTCTCTCCTCTCGAACTTCCTTCACCATGGCCCCCCCTCACGTCGCGCCTCCAAAGAATCCTACCTCTCGCCTTCCTTCACCACCGTTCCTCTCCTCTCCTCCTCCTTTCCTTCTCCTCCTCCTCTATTCTATTCTGCTTTTATTCTAATTAAAACCCTAATTTTTGATTTACTGAAAACCCTAACCTTCTCTTCCTAATTCTACAGTTTTAACCCTAAACGAAGTGAACCCAGCAACGTGTAGTGGTGGTAGCAGTGTGGTTTCTTCAGGTTTGGATTTTGCTTCAACTTCTGGTTCTTCAGAAGGGTTTGTGGACCCCAGTTATGGGGAAGATGTGGGTTGTTTCAAAGGGGGAAAGCAGAAGAAGAAGGTGGTTCTTTCACAGTCTTGTTTCAACGATTTTGGGGAAGGAATATGTGAGAAGGAACTGTGCTACGAAGAAGAAGTTAGAAATAATGGAGTTGTTGATAAGGAAGAAGCAGAACAGTTTCTTTATTCCATGCTTGGGAATGATTGTGAGCTTAGCTTGGCTGTTGTTAGAGATGTTCTTTGTGAGTATATAGCCTTTTTTTGCTCCTTTCAACTTTGATTTTGATTTTGATTTGTGGCTATAGAAATCAAATTGCTAGATGTTGTACAAATTACTAGATTTGTTGACTTTAATTTGGAACTTTGTTGTTTGGTTCATATTTTTGTACAAATTACTTGATTTGTTGGCTATAAGGGGGAGGGTTGGAATTATTTTAGAAGTTTCTTGTTTGGTGCATATTTTTGTGGGGGAGGGGAGATTGGAACTAGATAGAGATAGAGGGAGATAAAAGAAACTATTGGTCAAACTGTAAAGAATTTGGATTTGGATCTATAGAGTTTTCTTTCCATTAGCAGTAATTCATGTTAGGACACTATGGTGTTATTTGATTTATGTAGTTGATCCCACACCTAGTGTGGAAAAGGCTTTAATTCTTGTTTTGGTCTAACATATAACTTTAAATTTGTTCTTTTCCTTGAAGTGCTATGATACTACTTTTAGATATTGCTTATATATGTGTAAAAGATATTGAATATACTTGTTTATCTTTGCTACTAAGTTTGATATTTTGTTTAGGGATTAGTTTCTTTTGGTGTATGGCATGACCTTGGAATTTGTCTTTACGCAAGGTCAATGCGGTTTGACGTTGAAAAGGTATAATGGTAGTCTGCAAGTATACTTACTACTTTGCAAGAATCATTTATGCTTGATGTCTGTATTGGTGGTTCATAGGAATTTATTAAGGAATTTCATGTTGTTCAGATAACTTGGCAATGGCTTCCTTTCATATGAGTTTGTTTAATTAAACTATATTGTTTTAATTTCAGAACCTTTCTTCTGGAAAGGGAATTCTTTTTGCTTCAATAAGATTCATTCTTTTGTTTTTTATTTCGATTCCAATTCTAACATAGTTTTTCCTTACATTGGTATCATGATGTTTGGCTTATAGTGTTAGACTGATAAAGAAGAGATCTATTTCTCTCAATGTCAAGTTATCCTGTCATGTAATGTTCTATTCACTACTTTACGAATAGGAGAAAGAGAGGGAAAAAGCGAAAGTTCTCTTCTTGACTTCTAAGTAGTAATCCATTCTTAAATAACACACTCATTTAGTGATTTCCGACATAAGATGTTGAAGTGCGAGATTGCTACTAATTTTTTTATTTTCGTTTCTATGAACTTTGGCAAAATTTTCTGTGTTAATGTTTTTTTTTTCACTTTCGAAGTGAAATATCATGAAACACATTGCAACAGGATTGCACTTTTGTGGTTTTGTTTTACTTAAGCTGTCTTACAAATTCCCAAAAAGTGAATTGGGAGGAATACATTCCACAAGGATCGCATGTAGGGAGTCACAAATGGTTGTATCTAGAATGTTTGATGAGAAGCCTATATGGTCCAAAGTTTCACTTATCAACGCTTGCTTGATAAGGGTTTAACCTTTTCACATGAATTGCTTAGAAGGTGATTTATGCAAATTCTGTTTGATTAGCTTTTTATTTTGCAAAACTTGAATTTCTTGACTTTAATAATTACAAGGTGACCTAATCCCTCTTGCAGGCTTCTATCTAGAATTTCTTACTACTTTTCTAGTGGACCATTTCTAAGGTTCGGATCAAGAAAGGATATGATCCACGCAAAGATCCTGATTCTCGCATGTAAGATTTACTCCTGATTTCTATGTAATCTCTTCGATTTTAATCATACATTTGCACTCGACGTGTTTGGACTTTGGATCCCATAATAAACAAATTTACGGTGTATTGTTTATTAGATTACTAGTGTTCGAGTTCAAATGTTATTGTTTTGTACCTTTGAATTATTAGGTAACAAAATAACAATAAAGAGCTAGATCAAGCAGTTGATGGGGTCACGATGATGTTAGAATCAAACACATGCTTCTACGTGTGCATTGTATATCTTCTCGTTGATAGATATTATAATCGTGAGCATTAGGAAATAGTGTCTGTAATTAGTGCTTAAATTTCTATACTCTTGTACTAATCATGTATACATTTCGATTTTATTTGTATGTTGACATCCAAATGCTTAATCCCCACACCACGTACATTGGATGATTATAAAACTCGTCTAAGGTTTTATCATATGTTAAGCTTTGAGAACATCTGGTTTAAATTTGTGCAGAGTGACAGAGGGGTTTATTACTCACTGAAATTGAAGACTGGTTTTCGGATGAGGAATTATTTTATTGAACCTCGATTTGAATAAGGAAAATGCTAAATAGTACTTTTAAAGCAATCGTTAAGGAATTTGTGTGGAATCATCCCATAGAAAATAATAATAATATTTCTCACTCGGTTGGTGGTTTTATACAAAATTGCAAATCTATTGTAGACAATTCAACTTGTTCCCAAGTAACTTTAATTCATTGGTTCTTGCCACTCTTATATCATTTGAAGAATAGCCGAATAAGACCATTTGGAAACCTTTTTCTTGTGTTTGTTAAGCATCCACAGCTTACATTGAATGCTATTGTTATGATTTAGATTATAGTTCCTCGTGTCTATTTGGCATTAGCTATGAACTATATTGTATCTTGGCTCATCGCCATTAATATTTGCAAGCAAAAGTGTGAAAGAGATCATGGCGGCTCAAAGACAGAGGAAATAAGCCACACTCCAATGGACCAACTTCCGTGCTTTGAGTCTTCAGATAGATTCAAACCCTTCCCGGGTATGCCCTTCTTTTTCCCTTCCTCAACTTCATTCTCGGTTTTTCACTCTTAAGCTAAAAGCTTCATTTTTGGGCAAGTTAGTTCATTATTAGTTCATAATATTTATAATGGGTGAGTTATTTATTTATTTTGACCTAAGAGCTTTTAACTTTTCGGTTTCATTGAAAGATTGAAGTTACTACTTTGTTTAGTATATTTTTATGACCATTTTGGTTTTCACCGAGAGTGGTGTATTTGTTTTGAATCATTATGATGGAGTCAATAATTGGGTTTCCAGATTACATTTTGGATTTAGGAACTGCATGATGATTCCTTCATTTCTTGTCCCTTTGATGGGTGGAACTGATGTAAGTCTTTCCAAACTTCAACTCCTTTTCTTTTGCTTCAATAGTTCAATTCTTATATTATTATTTGATGAAATGAAATTCTTTGATGTCCCAAATCTCTATGGAGGTGGAGATTTGGGGAGACTTTTTGTCAATATGTTAAAGTTATCTCGAGTAGGTCCCATGGAGAAGAAAAATGTTGATCCCGAAAATGAAATTTGTTGATTGTTTTATTTTTATTTTGCATTGTCCTTGATATATTGATTCAATGAATGATTCGAGGATGATCTGCTTTTTGTTGAAGGAATTAATACACTCTTGCAGACACTATTTGGAACTCGGTTACCAACAGTGATGGGAGGATCTCACAACATTGCTCTACTAATATCGACCACGTTGATATGGGCCTATGCACATCTCTCTAACAGAAGCGGAGCATACAAACACCGACCGGAATTGACCCAACATAATTGCGAAATGCACTGGGTCCTACCTCATTTCTTCTGCTCCATGGTAACTACCTAAGTTAGCTATTTCAGTTATCATTCTGGTGTACACATACATTAAGTTAGTTAGTCAATAGATGATGATGCAATAAGACTTAGTTCTAGTATTTGGGAGGATCAAAGAGTTCTAGGAATCTTTACTCAGTTTTAAATATAAAATAAATATGAACAATTTATGCATTCTCACGCTTTTAAATATAAAATAAATATGAACAATTTATGCAAAAAAAGACCACTTCAACAATAAATACCACATTCCAAATGTTTGCCTTTCTTGTTTTAAACTTCAAATAGTACTTTTTTTCTGTGCTGATATAATTCTCTGCAGTTCTTTCTGTGTATTTTGTTTGAGTTTGTTTGTAATGGATATGCAGAGTATTTTCAAAATAAGTTGGTAGACACAATACATTTCATGGAAATTCTCAGTTTGAAAGATAGTGTTGAGAAGGACACCTTCTTCCGCAAGCTTCCAAATTTGGCGAGCGACTTCCTCGTCCGATTGTGTTAAAGAAGGTATGTTTCTTTGGGATTTCTAATTTTAAACCTTTAATTTGATCAACATGTTGTCCTAATTGATTATGTTGGTTATTTTTGGTTTGTTTTCATTACTTCCTTTATTAGCTTCTTCCCCTTGAATTTGGTTCACCACTTGCCCTTTGTTGGTAAAAAGTGATGCTCATGCATTGTGTAAAAAGCATCAATTGTGTGTTCCTTATTGAATTTCTTGCTTGTTGATGAATATATATATGTTCTTTGATAGAAGATTTTAGTAACTTCTTCCTTCCATCTTTCTTTCAGTTTACCTTTGTCATATTATACTTTCATTTTTAAATCCTTTTAGTTCTAAGTTGGAAATTAAGTAAGTAGTTTTTCCATGTGAAACTGCAAAAAGTACTCATGATATGAATTGTGGAGTGCTTCTTTGTTGTGGTATATTGGATTATATTCTTTTTTACATAAAAGTACAATTCTTGATATCATATAAAGAGTACATTTGACACATTATTTGTTGGATGCTTTCTGAAAAATATTATGTTCCCACAACTTTGTGGAATTGTGTACTTAATACTCAACCATTAGAGTGTTTCATACTTGTATTTTGAAATATACTGAACTTTTATGTTGTTTCCTTTTGTGTATTCAAAGTTATGGAAAATGTAGTTATTCTTCATCTGGGTATGTATGGCATCATAACATTACTAAGAAGCTTGTAAATATTTTATTCAAACACACATTTATAGTCGTTTTGTTTGTTTGATGTAACAGATCTTTAGTTTCTTCTGCTCCACCTTCATTGGGGAAGAAGAATAACCAAAGCTTCATTTTGAAACTCACGATCCAACGCTCACATCTTTGCTTTTATACTTTTGGATGTGACAATGGTCGGTTATGCATGCTATGTATTGTAGACAAAGGGAAAAAAGAATTAGAGGAAGGTTAGGGAGTGTACCTTTGTTGTTAGGATATTATAATTGTGATTTTGTTGTTGCTAAGGTATTCTTAGCTTCCTTGTTGGGTTAAGAAGACAGACAGGAATCTCTAGTTATGCAATTATTAGTCTCTTTTCGCAGTTTAATTTCTAAGTTGTTCGTTTCTCTTGTCACTTAATATTCTTTTTTTTCCCTTCGCTTTCTACCTGTTTGATTGGCCCTCAGGTTTTCTATGTTTTTTCTTTCCTTTTTCCATTAGGGATATTAGTGCCGTACATAGTATTGAACAAGTCAGTATTAATTGTCAGTGGAATTGTATTGTATTCTTAAAATTACATTTTGTGGAGATGCAAAAGAATGTTGTATGGTAGAATATGTTAGTAGTAGGAAACTACTGCTCCATTTATTTTTTTAATTTTTTTTTAAAAATTTGCGACGGATTTGCCACGGACTTGCGATGAAATTTGCCACGGATTTGCGACGAAATTTTGCCACGGATTTGCGACGGAAAAATTTGCCACGGATTTGCGACGGAAAAATTTGCCACGGATTTGCGACGGAAAAATTTGCCACGGATTTGCGACGGAAACATTTGCCACGGAAATTCCGTGGCAAACGATTTGCGACGAGCGTTTTTGCCACCAATTTTTGTCCGTGGCAAATCCGTGGCAAATGTTGTTTTGCCACGGAAATTTGTACATTTGCCACGGAAATGTCCGTGGCAAATCAACGATTTTCTTGTAGTGTTTGCTTTTGCTATTTGACTACACTACATGCTAACAATTTATATTCTTCAGCCCGTTGTGGTCTCGATCCGATGGGAAGAGGAGAGAACACGAGAGCAATGTGTTTGTTGGCTTCCATTGAAAATATGCGATTATCTTTGTGATGATTGATGTCCTCCACACGGTGAGAATTTGCATTTGTCATTAAAATGTCAAATTTTGTGCGTGAATCATACTCTATATTGGTTGTCTATCTTTACAAGTGTTTTCTTCATTTGGTACTGTCCAGAAAATTGCTATGTTCGAAAAGAATGGTCAAACTCGTGCATCGATTCGATACCACTGTATCAATCCTATTTGACTCTTAGTTCTTGAGCATGTGCACTATGTCCCATTGTTATATATATGCCTACTTCCTTAGTTTTATTGTCATTGGATTTTGAGGTTTCTTGTGTGCTTAATGCTCGCGCACTAGTGTTTTGATTGAATGATAATCCATTGTTTTTCAGTTGTTTTGACCATTTCATATCAATTCTATCCATATTGTGTTCTTTGTTGTTGCGGATTATTTCATTAACCAAATGCTTTCAATGTTAAAGATGGATAATTTTTTTGCTAATGAATAAAAATAATTATGGCACTTCTATGTGATTTTGAGATATATGATGCCAATGATTATATGAAGTAGCAGGTTGGAAATGCATTTAATGATCTATGATGCCAATGATTAACTAATTTAACTTGCTTGTCTGATTTATTAACAAAGTAGAACTTAATCTTGGAACTATGATTACTTCAAACTATACTCCTTTGTGAAAAAATAGTGGCAATAAGTTTAAAACTATTCTTTTTTGATTACTTCAAGATGAACTTAATCTTTGAACTAATTACTTCAAGTTAGTCCTTGTATATTTTTGTTTGAGCATCAATTTGTGTCATTTCAGCATAAGACATTAACAGTAATTATTTTTGAATAAGCTTTTAGGATAAGACATTTTTACTAGTATTTTCTATTAAAAAATTGTATATCAGTATACCACGATATCTTAATTAGTTTTTCTTGGAAAAGGATTCGGTGTCTTGCATTTTGATCCACTTTTATTTCAATGTTGAATTTGGATGTCTTGCATGTTTTGTATTTTTCACCTATGTGGCTATTCTTTTTGGTGTTGTAGTTTAATATTTTCAATTTGATTTTCAAAAGGCACATTGAAGTTCCTGCTATTTTGAGGATCCCAATTCATTGAAACAGTTAGTGTTTACTTTTACATTGCATTGTTTTAGAGCTTCTATGGATATGCAAGATTTTGTGAACAGTCTAATATTAACGTGTTTATTTTTATTCTTTAAGAAGTCTTCTTAAGTTAGATAGGTATGGATTGGTTGACTTTTTGAGTCCTCTTTTCAGTCCTATATTCTCTTTGTAATGGTGTTCTTTTGCTTTCTAAAGGGTCCATAGTTGAATTTTGAAATGCAAAATTGTGACCATGTTCTTTGCAAGGGTTTGGGATTTTTTTATTTTTTTAATTCATTTGTGTAAAGCCACTTCAATCGTAGTTGTGCAACTTGTAGTCATTGAAGATTATAAGTCTAGAGGAAACATGGCTTATTTTATGATTGCTATCATGAGATAACCATCAAGCATAAAATAGATATTACAAACCGATCATAAAATGATGACGTAGGGA
Organism: Oxytropis ochrocephala; assembly: GCA_020916435.1. Classification (NCBI taxonomy): domain Eukaryota; kingdom Viridiplantae; phylum Streptophyta; class Magnoliopsida; order Fabales; family Fabaceae; genus Oxytropis; species Oxytropis ochrocephala. Next base: position 60,825,907 of record CM037092.1, on the reverse strand, counting down.
GAAGTTTGAGAGAATTGTTGGAAACCTCGAGTATGGTGGCTACTTTTTGTGTTTTCCTGTTTGTATAAGTTCATAATATGGTTGGACCGAAAACCTAATGAAAGAAGAGTATAAAGGTTCCCGAATCATGAAATGGAGGAAACATATGCTTCATGAGAATGATGTGATGAAGGGCATGATTCATTTTAATGTAATTGATATGCCTAACATCGATTATTCATGAAGCTACTACATCTTGAGTCAATCCATAAATTGGAGTTTTATTTCAATTCAACTAGGTCACAGAATGAATCTCAACAATTTATCTTTAGCTATTGAGGTTACCATTTATGTTAAATTGCTTTGTAACTTCCTCGTGTAACATCATGATTTGCAACTCTATAAGCTGCAGTGATTGTTTGTAGTACTTGATCTTTATCTTAATGAAAATTTCAATTTCACATCTCTTTCTCTTTCTTCTCAGCTTATGTTCTATTATTGAGCTAGAAAGATTGGCATTTTATGGCCTATATTTCCACTTTTATAATATTGGTTTAATGCCATTTTAATGGGAAGGATTTGACATAAATCACTAGTGCATTTGACATACATCTTTGAACACCTTGCACCTAAGCACATCCCAATTCCAAAGATACCGTGCCCCAAAATTCTCATATTCACCTTCATTATATATAACAATAGTTTCTGTTCTAGAATTAATAGGAATGTAATTACCTTTACATGATTTGTATCTTGTACCATCATATTTATAATATTTTTGAGAGGTCAAGTTAATTAATGCATAAAATTTTGAACATAGCTCGCAATCAAGTATTGGTTTTGATTGATTTAATTATTTTTATTCGGGTTCCTGCCCACACATTGTTGATCCCGCCTCAAAGTATATATCTTTGATAATTCCTGCGTTCAATGAGGAGCATAGGCTTCGAGAGCACTTGAGGAAACTTTGTCGTAAGTCAAAGAACAGCATTTTAACCGAGATTTATGCTTTTGTTGTTCATATCAATATGTTAACAACTTAACGTGTTTAATCTCCCCTTTCCTGAAGACAAAAATAAGTCAAAACTACCATAGTAAGCAGACCAACAAAAGAGAAAAGTCCAAACTTGTATAGATTAGATAAATTTTAATTTCATGCACTTTCTTGATGGTACCATTTATTTAAATGGGCTAGTACTTTGTAGCGTGGAGGAGTGGTATGATTAGTTACTTAACTGCACTCTTCGTGAAGCGAAGAATGTATTTATTGTTTGAGGTTGTTACCAAGAGCATAATTTTACTTATGCCTTTACTCAGTAGTTATCTGCAACACAACGTGCTTTAAAGGATCCTTCGTTTTCATATGAGGTACTTCCAGTTTCTTTTATTCGAGTTGTATCTCAGATATGATCCTTGATGGGACTAAAAGAGTAGCTTTTGAATTTGTAAGGAAATACACACAGAGACAAAGGTAAGGGTCATCCTTCTTGGAAGAAATCATGGCAAGGGAGAAGCAATCGAGAAAAGTGAGCCTAACTTTAACTAATATCTTTTAAAATCCACTCCTTATATTGAATGGTTGTGTCACATTATGCTTGTGATAATTAATTAAGGCTTTCTTCTTTCCCGAAAGCATGGCATTACAGGGAATGTTGCACTCACGTGGTGAACTACTTCTCATGCTTGATGCCGATGGAGCAACTAAGATCACCGATTGATAGCAAGTGTGTGTGGCCATATACACGAAAGGCTTTCTGCCCATGCTCTATAAGTCATGAGTCATGAGTTCTAACATAAGTTTGCTCATGGTAAGTTGTACATATTTTGATATTCTCAGACTTGTGTTGATGTTCATCCAATAGTTTATTTCATATTAACTTGTAGTGAGTAATTTCGCTCTCACGTATGCGTGTGTGGTTGTTTCTCGTTTGTTATGACTAGTTTTACCATCCTCAATGATTCTTGTGACTAGTCCTCCTTAAATGTATGTTTTTGATAAGTATAACTTTGAATAACTCTTTCTAATAAGACTTTTTAATTGTAGGTGGAACATACAAGTGAAAGGGTGCAAAAATGGGGTGGGCAAGTTGGCAAGACAGTGGCTTCTGCATAGGACTGCACATATCTCCCACCTCTATTCTAGTCAAATTCGGAGTAACATTTGATTTGCTAACGTGTTCTTAGTAAAATTAGGGCTAGTGGTCTCAAAAGTTCCTTTTGTCCATTTTGCATTGTATTGTAGAAGTTGCTATCTTTCCATTAGGTATAGGACATAATGCTATTGTACAAGACATATTCATTTATTTTACTAATTTAGATTTCCAAGTAAGAGATATTGCTTTTAACAAGTTGTTTTAATTCATAGCTTCATTTATAAGTATAGATATTCGGATTATTTGATTATAGGTTGAGAGTATTTGATTATAGTTAGGTTGAGAGTATTTGATTATTTAATATATATATAGATATCACTATTAAACAGTATTTTGGATATATGGTTTAATTTTTTTTTTGTTTTTTTTTATTAAAATTTGCGACGGATTTGCCACGGAACTTTGCGACGGATTTGCCACAAAACTTTGCGACGGATTTGCCACGGAACTTTGCCACGGATTTGCCACGGAAAAATTTGCCACGGATTTGCGACGGAAAAATTTGCCACGGAAAATCCGTGGCAAAGCGCTTCGCGACAGCGCTTTTGCCACCAAAATTTGTCGTCGCAAATCCGTGGCAAATGGTGTTTTGCCACGGATATTTGTACATTTGCCACGGAAATGTCCGTGGCAAATTAACGATTTTCTTGTAGTGTTTTGATTATTTATTTCAACCTTCCTAACCAATTTTCTGAGAATTGTGATGGAAGGATCCTACAACACACGATGATGGATACATAACTTTCTGGACTATAATAAAATAAGTTTAGAATCTCAAGCCACCAATTAAATTTTCCTTTTTCTCGCGGAGAGTGGTTTACATCACTAAAGCATACTTTTAGTGACAATCACTAAAAGGTTATATAAGTAAATTAGTAATTAATTAAAAACCAATATGTTACAATTATCTTTTAATACGGTTCCTATTAACTAGGCAATTTTAATGGAATTGATTATAAAATAAACACTCCAGTAACTCATTCAATGTAAAATCCTAAAATCATGCATTTATCAGTTCGACATATTAAACGCCTAAAATCATGGAATTCAGTTTTTTTCAAATTAAAAACTACCAAAATATTTTTAATCATGGAATTCAATTTTCTGAAACAAATTCACCACTGAAACAAATCCATCTCTCTTTCGTTCCTACTTAAGCACTTCTCGTTTCATCTTTTATCAAAAAAAAAATGGGTGTTTTTTTTTCACACGAAAAAAAAATCTTTCATTAGCCACTAATTTGTACCACAATGGTTAGATATTACTAACCAAAAATGTGCATCGCAACGGTTAGTGGCCACTAACCACAGATATACATAAATGTGGTTAGATGCCAATGGTTAGATATCACTAACCACACATGTGCATAGCCAATGGTTAGTGGGCACAAACCACATATATGCATAAATATGGTTAGTTGTCAATTGTTAGATGTGCATAGCAATGGTTAGTGGACACTAACCACAGTTATGCATAAATATGGTTAGATGCCAGTGGTTAGATGTCACTAACCACACATGTGCATAACAATGGTTAGTAGTCACTAACCACAGTTATGCATATAATGGGCAGGGGCTGGGGAAGAAACGAACGGAAATAAAACAACGAACGCGGAAGTTGGGGAAGAAACGAACGCAGGTGCTGGAAGAAGAAATAATAGTAACGCATAAGTTGAGAAAAAAAGGAGGAAGAAGAAGAAATAATAGGAACCGTAATTAAGGCAATTAAAATGTGACTTAAAAAGGAAGAATAAGAAATAATAGGAACCGGTAAGAAGCTTGAAGGTTGTCAATATTTGAAAGAAATGTCAACCGTATCAAATATTTGGGAAGGATTTATATGATTGAAACTTGATGGTTGAAACGTGAGGATTGAATGGAATGAGAAATAACATAAAAAAAATGGAATTGAAGAGAGGAAGAAGAACGTTCAGAATTGATATTGAATGAGAGAGGAATAAGAACGTTCAGAATTTAGGGGAGAGAGAAAAAAAATGAGATTTAATAGGAACATTAAACATGATATTAATGTGGTGCCTTAAAAATAGGAAATATATTAATTGGTTGTTATTAATAATTATATAATTATTAGGCATAATATTGAAGAGTACCAAAATACCCTCCGAAAATAATAACCATTAGATGCATTTTAATAATTTAGTGACCATCACTAAGCACTTGGCTTAGTGATGTAAGCCGTGGCCTCTCCAAACACCTTCGCCATATTACTAAGGAGAATTATTGGTTGCCCGCTATTGTCCGCAATCAGCAATCAATAACATTAATCCTAATATAAAAGGATTAGAGGAAGGAAAGAGATATAATGAAATCAAAAGAATGAAAAACTCATTACATCAAACGTCTCTAATTCAAGGAATATCTGCAAGAAAAGAACCTGATTTTTTTTAATAAAAAGAGGAATACTTAAACAATGGACAATTTCTGATAGTAAGAGCAGACTTAAAGCTTCAAGCATCATCTCCATAAATGACTACATTTGTGTGTACTCAGTTATCTTGTCTGATCCTTAAGAGGGAAAAATGATTTTATTTCTAATTTGGAAGATATATAATATGATGCATCAAACAATATTTAAATTTCTCATCTATATGCCAAACACGTGTTGAATGACTTCCTCTTCCTATTTATGCAAAATGACTTTCTCATCTATGATGTGATAGTAGACACACATGTTGGATAATGAATGCTATCACCGAACAAAACAAACCTTTAATCAGGGGTGTTCACTGGTTGGTTTGGATGGACTTTGACTCAATATCAATTGCACAAAATATTTCTCTTACCTCTTTCTCTCTGTATCTGCAACCCTAGGTTTTGTCTCAATGAGCTGTATTCTTCTCCATTGCGGCTCCTGAGCTTAATCTTGAGCTTTAACGGTGCTTTAGTGCACCCTAGAGTTCTCTGTTCATTTGGTATCAGCTAGTCACTTTCCTGTTGCTCACTATGATTACTCGCTCGCAATCAATGGCTGACCTGGAAAAGAAGATTGATGATGGTCAGGCTGAGGTGAATGTTTGGATTGATCAAATCAACACACAAATGACGCAGAACATGTTGGAGATCAGGACTTTGCTTCGTGAACAACATGCTACTCCTGTCAACAACATTCCTCAGCACAACAAAGGTCCAAATCATCTTGCTACTCGCATTGGAAAGGTAGATTTTCCAAAATTTAATGGTCAAAATGTCAAAGAATGGTTGTATAAGTTTACTCAGTTCTTTTCCCTCGATGAAACACAACCTGAGAATAGAGTTAGATTGGCTTGCATACACTTTGAAGGCCTTGCTTTGCAATGGCACTTGAATTACATGAGGCAAAAGTTTGATATTTACCCCCATGGCCTCAATATGTGCATGACATTACCACTAGATTTGGTGATCCATTTGAGGACCCCTTGAGTGACCTAGTTTAGCTCAAGCAAGGCAACAGAATACAAGACTATATTGACCAATTTGAGCTTGCCCTTACCCAAATTTACCTCATTCCCGAACACTCCCTTATCATATTCCTAGCTGGCCTCGAACCCTCTACCCAAATGCACGTTAGGATGTTCAAACCTACCTCTATTGCCGAAGCTTCTCACTTAGCCAAACTCTATGAAGCCTCTAAACCTCCTAAACAGTAACCTCATTTTATTAGACCATTCACAACCACCTCTAGACCTAACCAAACACCTACTTCTTCTGCTACCACTCTCAATGTTCCCTCCACCTCCAACCTCCCTCCCCTCATGCCAAAAACCCCTAGACTTTACACTGCTGCAGAACAAGCAGAGAGACGATCTAAAGGACTCTGCATGTTTTGTGATGAACCCTTCACACCCGGCCACCAACTCAAATACAAACGTTCCCACATTTTTGTGCTTGAGGCTAGTGACGATGAAGAAGACCAACCTACTGTTATTGAACCAGAAAATCAACCTGATACTCACACAGATACCTCTACCCCTATTGACCTACCCCAACTTTCCTTGCAAGCTTTAATTGGTGTTTCCAATTATAACACTATGAGGGTGACTGCTTTGTATGAAAAGAAGATGATACAAGTCCTCCTTGATAGTGGGAGCACTCATAACTTCTTAGACTTGGATATGGCTCGTAAACTAGGCTGTAAACTTGAAGAAATTACTCCTAAGAGCATTACTGGTGGTGGAGGTCACAAACTCCATGTTCTCTATATTTGCAGGGGGTTTACCTGGACTTTCCAACAGACTCAGTTCACTGCAGATGTGCTGGTTTTACCACTGGGTTGCTATGATCTCATCTTGGGAGTGGAATGGCTAAGATCCCTTGGTCCTGTTATGTGGGATTTTTCCAAGTTACAGATGGAGTTCACTTATAATGATAAGAAATTTGTGCTTAGGGGCGCCAAATCCCCTAAAGTTAAGCTTATCAGAAAAAAAATCCTTTGTTAAGGTAGTAGCACAAGGTGCTGAGATGTGTTTCATGTTGCTGGATGATACTGGTGCTGATTTTTTCATTCCTTCGTGTCATTTATTACACACTGCTGAGGTAACTGTTGCTGTTCCTAACTCTATTAATCAGTTGATTGACACTTATGCTGATATCTTTGTTGAACCCACTTGTTTACCTCCTCCTAGATTGAATTTTGACCACAAAATTCCTCTTAAGGAGGGAACTATTCCTTTCAATCTTCGACCTTATCGATATTCTATTATTCAAAAAGACATTGTAGACAAGTTAGTGTCTGAACTCATGTAGCAGGGCATCATACAGCATAGCAATAGCCCATTTGCTTCTCCTACTGTCCTTTTTAGGAAGAAAGATGGTTCCTATAGACTTTGTGTTGATTATAGAAGGTTAAATAGCCACACTATCAAAGGTAGATTTCCTATTCCTTTGATAGAAGATCTTATGGATAAACTATGTGGTGCCACTATATTTTCTAAACTTGATCTTAAATCAAGCTACCATCAGGTGAGGATGGCGTCGGGGGAGGCATTCAAAACAGCATTTAAAACACACACAGGCCATTTTGAGTACCTTGTTATGCCTTTTGGCTTAACTAATGCCCCTTCCACTTTTCAGTCACTTATGAACTTTGTTTTTGAATCATTTTTGAGAAAATTCATCATTGTTTTCTTTGATGATATTTTGATCTATAGTAAGACTTTGGAGGATCATATCACTCACCTTACTCTTCAAACTTTGAGAGATCACTCTTTATTTCTCAATAAATCAAAGTGTTGTTTTGCTACTAATAAAGTGGAGTATCATGGACACTTTATTACTGCAGAAGGGGTCTCTCACTACAAGAAAAATGGGATTTTTTGGCGGATTTTTCCGCTAAAAACACCAAATCCGCCATAAAAACAGTATTTTCGTGGATTTTCAGCCGATAAATGGTGGTGGCAACGTATTTTCAGCGGAATTTCCGCGTGTACTTCTCGCGATTTTTCGAAATTTGCGTGATTTCCCGGTACTTTCCGCTGAATTTTGCGCTTTTAGGGGGATTTTTCCGCCAAAAATAATTTTTTTTTTTTTAATAAGAATCCGCCGCAAATTTACTTAAATCCACTAAATTTTTTTTTTTTTTTAACAAATCCGCGCAAAAAATACCAAATCACTAAAAAACACATTTTTTAAAAAAATATTTTAAAAACATTTTTAAAAAAGTGAAAAACGCTTTTTAAAATTAAATAAATTTTAAAAAAAAATAATAAATAACATATTTAAATTAAAAAACTAAAATAAACCAAATAAAATGTTTTTTAAAAATAAATAAATTTAAATTAAAAATATAAATAGCATATTTAAATTTAAAAACTCAAATACCAAATATTAAACATCCATAATCAACAATAAAAAAAACATTCATAATCAACCAAATAATAAACATCCATAATCAACAATAAAAAAAAACATTCATAATCAACCAAATAATAAACATCCATAAATTAAAATCCAACAAATCACTCCGATATCCATAATAATAAACATTCATAATCAAATATAAAACTACTAAGGTGCGTGCTCATCATCCGAGTCATCTCTGTGAGAATAGTTAGCACCTCGTGCTGGTTCATCACCTAACAAAGCAGCCTCTAACGCACTATAATTTAGATCAAAATTATTGAAGAGATGAGGTGATTCTTCTTTGCCGATATCTTTATTTTGGGGTTGATACTGCCGCTTTGAGGTGGTGGCTCAGTCTTTGGAAGATCTTCTGGGGTTGAGGATACTGCTGTCGCTGGGGTGGTGACTGGTGCTGGGGAGGATGCTGGGGAGGATACTGATGATGAGGTGGATACTGCTGGGGTGGATACGGCTGAGAATAATGGGCCTGCGGATACTGCTGAGGGTACGGAGGATACTGAGGCCAAGATTGCGGCTGGTAGGAAGCCATATGTGATGATGATGATGATGATGGCCTCGAAGACTGATGATGATGCTGAGGCTGGTAGGAAGCCATCAACTGCTGAATGCGCTCATCAGTTCTCCTAGCTTCCTCAACAACGCGTGCTCTCGCTTCTCTCTTTGCGACTCTTCCATTTGTCGTGTGCATGTTGCTCCGCCGCTGCTCAATCAATCTCGGTTAAATTGCTTTGGGTCAATTGATCTAGCACTGCGTTGGGAGCAACATAAGAACGACCAGTACTCTGTCCCCGAATATGATCGACTTTGGCGAAATGCTTTCCTTGAAGAACTTGGGTCCCATGCTACGGATCCCGCTGCGATCACTCTTTTGTGGGCCAACACTCTCCCACATGTAGCGACCCACTCTAGCCTCCTCCTCACGATCGATGACCCATCTCTGCTGCAAATGAGACTCACGCCACTCGGCCATCCCAAAGATCATAAGCATCCTAAAAAACAACGAGATAAATAAATAAATATTAATAAAAAAACAATAAAAACAATATAAATATATATATATTGTATTTAAAGATAAATAACTAATAACATAATGTAGTTTTACTCCGAATCCTCCTCGCCTATCGTGGATAAATGTACCATCCTCCTCTCGCATATACAAGTTGCGATGCAACTCAGGCAAACCGACCTCCCGTCCCAGTTCTTCCTCCTAGATACATCATTTTATTATTTAATAACAACTACTTAATTAACACATAGTTAATAAATTTAATTAATTAATGAATAAAAGTAATAGTTATAAAATTACGTACCATGCGTCGGGTGATGAGTTCCAAAGACTAACACATCCACTGCGTGATTGCAAAGAGGCTGCAGCATTTTCGAAAGCACGGTTCTTCTTAGCTTTCTCTGCTTTATTTTTAAATTCAGGAGTGTTCCAATACTCGAGCAAACTGCATAAGCCTCTCGTCCCATAAAGCGTGTTTTGCCTTTGCTTGCCGTACACCCCGCAAAGATTTTCAGAGTGAAGTGTTGAGAGAGTGAAGTGTTGAGAGAGTGAAATGTTGAGAGAGTGAAGTGTTGAGAGAGTGAAGTGTTGAGAGTGAAGTGTTGTTTGTGAAGTGAAATCAGATTTATAAGAGGAGGAGCGAAATAGCCGCTTGAATCATCATCATTTTCGCGGAATCTGTCTTTGCTTTTCGGATTTGTTGAGGTGTTTTGACCGAGGTGTTTTGACCGTTTGAATCATTTTCGGCGGAATATGTGCTGTTTTCGGCGGAATATTTGCCTTGGAAAAACGAAAAACATTTGCGGCGGAATCGTTGGATCGCTTTAGTGCGATTAAAAGGCGCTTGGAATGCCCGGAAAACGCAGCGTGGCATTTGCGGCGGAATCTTAAGCCATTTTCGGCGGAAATTTGAATTCAAATTTCCCTCCTGATTGGCGTTTTGAATTTTCGGCGGATTAATTTTTTTTTTCTGAAACTTTTTTGTTCCCACTTTATAATCCCCCACAAACGTAAAAAATCCCCCAGAAATGTCTAAAATCCGCCAAAAATTTTCTGGTGGATTAAATCCCCCACAAATGTCAAAAATCCGCCGGAAAGTTTGTGGGGGATTAAAATCCGCCAGAAAGTTTTGCCTTGAATTTTCAGTTTTTCTTGTAGTGTCTACTGATCCTTCTAAGATTACTGTTGTTACTTCATGGCCTGTTCCTACTAACATCAAACACTTGAGAGGTTTTTTTAGGCTTGGCAGGTTACTACCGCAGGTTTATCAAGGATTTTGGTAAAATAGCTAAGCCTCTTACGGATCTTTTGAAGAAAGATTCATTTATTTAGAACTCTGAGGCTACTGCAGCTTTCCAACAATTGAAAATTGCTCTTAGTTCTGCACCTGTGTTAGCTTTACCGAATTTTGCAGAAACTTTTACTATTGAGACTGATGTAAGTGGTCGTGGAATAGGTGCTGTTCTGATGCAACACCAGCACCCCATTGCTTATATCAGCAAGGCATTAGGACCGAGACAACAGGCTATGTCTATTTATGAGCGTGAACTCTTAGCTATCATGTATGCAGTTCAGAAATGGGGCGCCTATCTCTCTCATGCTCCTTTTATTATCAAGACAGGCCAGAAAAGTATTAAGCACATCCTAGAGCAACGTCTCAACACTCCATTCTAGCATGTATGGGTGACAAAACTTATGGGATTTGAGTTTGAAATACAGTATAAGGTGGGGACTGCCAACAAGGCTGCTGATGCCTTATCCAGGAAGCAAGGAGCAGAGTTATTAACTATGTTGCTCAACACGGCTGAAGAGGGTTTGTTTGAGGCTATTAAACACTCTAGTAAAGATGCTACTTTGGCTCGGGTTAAGTCTCTCTTCTTTTGGAAGGGCATGGCAAAAGAAATTTCAAGTTATATTCGACACTGCACTATCTGCCAGCAAAACAAAACTGATCATGTTGCATATCCTGGGTTGTTACAGCCTTTACCAATTCCTAACAATGTTTGGCAAGACATTAGTATGAATATTATTGAGGGGTTACCCACCTCCTATGGAAAGCAAGTTATTTGGGTAGTAGTTGATAGACTATCCAAATATGCTCACTTCATTGCTTTTGCTCACCCCTACACAGCTACCGATGTTACTCAAGCTTTCCTTGATCATGTCTTTAAGTTGCATGGCATGCCTTCTTCAATCATTAGTGACAGAGATCCCATCTTTATTAGTGAATTTTGGAATGAATTTTTCAAGTTACAAGGGGTTGCTTTGCTTAAATCTTCAGCTTACCATCCACAAACAGATGGTCAGACCGAAGTTGTAAACCAGTGTCTTGAGACTTATTTGCGCTGCATGTGCTCTGATAGCCCTTCTCAGTGGTCAAAATGGATCTCACTAGCTGAATGGTGGTATAACACTACTTATCACACCTCTACTAGGCACACTCCCTATGAATTGGTCACTACAAGAAAATCGGTGTTTTGCCACGGACATTTCCGTCGCAAATGTACAAATTCCCGTCGCAAATATGAATTTGCCACGGATTTGCGACAGACAAATAATGGTGGCAAAAACGCTCGTCGCAAACGGTTTGCCGTGGCAAATACGTCCGTGGAAAACTCGTTGCAGGTCCGTCACAAAATTCCGTGGCAAAGCGGTCGCAAATCTCGTCGCAAAGCCGTGGCAAATAATTTTGAATTTTTTTTTAAAATGTCGTCGCAAATTGTTAAAAATTTCGTGGCAAACACAATGACTACCAAAAAAAACTCCGTCGCAAATTCCGTCGCTACGCAAAAAAATAATAATTCAATCATTTTTCCCTACCAATTCAATCCATACTCTCCAATACAATATTTCCTGCCAATTCAATTCAAATTCAATAACTACATTCAGACTCCAATAATTACATTGTCATTCATATTCAGTGGCAGATATTTACATAGGCTGGGCAGGGCCATGGCCCGCCCCAAAATTTTCATGTGAAATTAATAATATACCCCTAGTTTTCTAAAATCGATTAATAAATATATAGATATTTGGCGAACATATACGCATCTTAGTAACATGGTTTAGTGGTGAAGTTTTGCTCTAGTCGGTGAGAGCTACTGGGATCGAGTCCCCAGCGTTAATTTTGTTTTTCTGTTGTCTTTTATTTATTTTAGAATATTTCATCAATCAATAAATCCATTTCTTAACCATGGCTAGCCCATGCCTTGCAAGTTTGACCAATCCGACTCACGCTAACTAATAGAAGAGAAAGATAAATAAAATATAGAAAATTTATCAAACCCATTTGTTTGGAAATAGATTTACTTACAAACATGCTAAAGAAATGGGTTTGATAAGTTATAAGAAATATGATATACTCCTGTTTGCTATCTAAAATTCATATAACTCTAATAATTTTTAAGAAAATTAAATTTGTTATAAAACGAATCAAAACAATAACTAGAGAAGGACAAGAGAAGGAGAGAAGATGACTTTGTATTATTCATTCTCTTTTCAAGTATCTCTATACAAATAGAAGATAGCCCTATTTATAGGGTGATAGAAGGGAAAGTGTATAGTCAATCATAATACTCTACTAATGAGTAGATGAAGGAGAATAGTGGACATCCACTATAATAATATTCATAACACTCCCCCTTGGATGTCCATCTAGGATATGCCTCATTAAAACCTTACTAAGAAAAAACCCAGTGGGAAAAAATCCTAGTGAAGGAAAAAGAGTACAATATCCTTTCTATTTGAACTGTCTCGTTAAAAACCTTGCTAGGAAAACCCAATGGGATAAAACCATAGCGAAGGAAAAAAGAGTGTAGTTTTCTCCCCCTGTTTGAAGCATCACAGAAGAATATAAACTCCAACATATGGATTTTCTCCCCGAGTGCATATGGAGAAATCTACTCCGCTCTATCACTTGAAATATATCATCTTTTAATGGAGCTTTGTGGCCAATATTATCTTCAGGACATTTGAATTGTTGTCATTTGAGCTTGAAATGAAGAAGCAAAACCCATAGATTTTTATAGATCATAAAGATACTTAATGTCATCGCATGTAGATAATAGCCGACTTGAGATCTGACTTGATCTAGATAAATTTTTTTTTGTATCTACATGGGTAATTTGGGGAACATATATAAAATATTTATTTATTTGGATAGTCAAAAATAAAATATGCATCACACTTTGTTCTAATACATTTCGGTTTATAATGAATTATATTACCACTAATTACCAAATGATATTATCATATCAAGGGATATAATATTTGGTAATATGCATGCATGCTTTCATAGTCTTCGGGACTAAGATATTTTATATATGCTTACCATACAACTCATGTACTCAATATAAATAATTTCTGCAGATCAATATGAGACTTTATTTTTCAAAAGAATTTATTTGAAGATATTTCTTTGTATCTTGAATCCTTCTAGGATTTTCCATGTAGAGGTAAACTACAAGTTCAACCTCAAAATCCATCGGATATAATTTGAGGTCATTCATCTAGTTCTCTTTCTTTGAACAGTCTATAAATTTTTGAAGCTCTTCAGGAGTTCGGATAATATTTATGTCATCAACATAGACATCAGTTATAACAAAAAAAATTCCAAATATTTTCATAAAACTATATGGACAAATGATGTCATTTTTGTATCCCTTCTTTAGAATATAAATTTAGATGATTATACCATATGTGTTCAAATTATATTATCTCATGGAGGGATTAATTCAAATATTGAGTAATCATTTCAAGAATCTGAAAAGTGTGGATTGGAATATTAAATCATTCAGGGGTCTTCAAATAATTATGACTATCAAATGAGTCATACAAGTAAGTTGTAACAACATTCATCTTGTGAGAATTGAGCTCTTCATGTGCTACAAGGCTAGTATTGAAAAATACTCGCATCCACCCTTGAGCAACATGTCAAGCTTTGTATCTTACAACTTCACCATTCTCATTTTGCTTTTTGCATAAAGCTCATTTGTATCCAACTGGTTTCACAACTTCAGGTGTTTGGACTACAGTTCCAAAAACTTTTTGCTTGTAATGCGAGTTTAATTCTGGTTCAATTTCATCTTTCAATTTTGGCCAATTCATATTGTCTACAATCTTTAGTAGACATTGATACATGATCCTCACTATCATTTATCAAAGTTAGCGCTATATTATATGTTAAAACATCGTCAACGTTGACTTTGTTTTGGTTCCATTGTATTTCAATTTTTTGACATAATTCATTGAGATATCTTTAATTTCATAACTTTTTAGGTACCTGTTTAGTTCTTTTGGAACTGAAATGTTAATTATGTCTGAAGACTCTTTTAGAGTTTCTATATCCTTGCTTGGACCATCTGTCATTTTAGCTCCTTTTCTTGTTCGAGAATTTTTATCTTTGGAACCGATTGATCCAGGCACGGTTGAGACTCATTTGCAATATTCTATTGTCCAACAGGGACATCCATTTTATTGGAGCATTAGCAGCTGATATCTATGATTTGGACACTATTCTCCTTCATCTCTCATTAGTAGAGTATTATGATTGACTATACACTTTCCCTTCTATCACCCTATAAATAGGGCTATCTTCTATTTGTATAGAGATACTTGAAAAGAGAATGAATAATACAAAGTCATCTTCTCTCCTTCTCTTGTCCTTCTCTAGTTATTGTTTTGATTCGTTTTATAACACGTTATCAGCACGAAACTCTGACTTTTTGTTTTATGCTAAACATTCCAGTATCAGATATGATTAGTTATTATGTATATGATCGATCAATATGATGTAGGGTCGTATCTGATCATGATAATCAAAACTTTGTTATGAATATTATATTAAGTTTGTTGCTACATTTGAAGTTTTTTTTTTTCTGCTCCGCACTGTGTATTTTGGTATACCAAAGGTTGAGTTCTTAGGCATAGTTTATCTTGATGGTCAATTGTGATCTATTGTTACATATGATCTATTCTAGTTGTCTCTTGATACTAGTTGTGTTATATAGTTATCATTTTTGTTTTACTCTAATTCTATAATGTTGATTTTCTCTCAGACCTATGATATTATCAACATGTTAACTGATGTAAAAATCAATCAGAATTTGTCGTTGTTAAAAATGTACGTAAGTTAATTTAGATCGGATCAACAACCGCTTATTTTATAGATCAACAGTCACTTTATATCATGTCACTTGTGTCATAAGCATATGGATGGTCTATTATATATAGCTTAGTCGAATAAGATCAGAATTTTCTTCTTCACATCATGTCACTCAAGATCTTTATATATAGCTTTTATAGAAAATCATTTTCTTCTACAAGATCTTCATTTGATGATCAATTGTTACCGATCAAAATCATTATAATATATATCCCACACATCTTATAACTCTGTTAACTTTTAGTTATCATCATTAGTATTAGTTTTTATATGTTACCTTGACTTTTCCTTTCCCGATCATCATGTATGTGATCGGCCAACTGAAATCTATCAAGACCATTTTTTTTATTATCTATCAATGCCTATACAAAACCATACTACTCTTGATTACCTCGTCAATTTTGTTGTTGATATATTTAGATTATGATGTTCCTACTAGATCTTCCAAAAGTTTTTGTACGTCTATCATTCTATGTTGCTGGTTATTTTCTTATACATTTCATATTAGATAACTAAATAATAGAATCATTTTGATAAAATTTGTGATAAAGTTCCTGAAGAACAATAAATCCATTATACAAGCATCCCCAAAGGATTGCACAAATAATTGTTTCTATGTATCATTGTTTATGATTTTTCTTGATTATCATTGAAAAAGTTTTATGATATAGTTCCTGCAGAACTAATGAATTGGTAATCCAGTATCCTTGTAGGATTGCAGAAAGAATTGTTTTTTATCATTGTCAAGAAAGAATAAATTAATATTCAGGCATCCCTGCAGGATTGCTCATGTATGATTTTTTCCGTTAACGTTTAGATTTTGTGGTATAGTTCTTGAAGAACGATTGATTAAAAAGTATATTTTTCAATTATTATAGTATATGACAGAGTTGTGATCGAGTTCCCGAAGAACTTGACTTTTACACACTGATTACAATTTATAAGATCTATTTGATCTTAGTATGTGTTGAAGCAAAAGAAATCAAGAGAAGTGACATATAATTTATGTCTCAAATATTCTCATGTATTAGCAAAATGAGAAAAATATTTTCAGAAAAATATTATGAATCAAGATTATGTGATATGGTGATTGTAAAGAATGCACACAAACCACTCAATGAATTGAAGTTCATTCCCAAAAGCGAATGACTCACATTATAATTTTGGTACAAGAAAAGTTGTGGTGATGATGACCATTGATGTGGTAAATATTATCATTATCCTATTTAAGTATCATTTGTGAATGTGACCTTTGTTATTACTTATACTGGTGTAGTATCTTATGGAAAAATGTAATTTTTCTTCTTTCATATGCTTGGAATTCCAAATAGAAAAAGTTGCATGAAAAAAAAGGGAATAAGAAGAATTGATTGTATGACTAGATCCTAAAAAGCTAGACACTTTTATGTTTAAAAGAATTTGTATATTTTCTTAGCAAATATAGCTATCTGCTGAGAGATACTTCCTATGCTCTTTATTTTTCTTATTTTGAGTACCAAATATAGTTTTCTACTGATATTTTTTCTCTTCGAGAAATTGTATTTTATGCAGCTACTAAAGTTTGATCTTTGTAGGCATATATAATGTAGAGACTTAATTTTCTCATGCCAATCTTTTATCATATTTATTTTATTTTAGGATAGAATGAGTATTCACACTAGCTTAGCATCAATAATGGAGAAATATGTTTCGCTGATAGTGGAACTACCCATATAATAAAGGAAAAAAAATTCTCCTATTTAGTGAAGCGAGAAACCGAAGTTAGTACTATATCTGGCTAAATAAACCGAAGTTAGTACTATATTTGGCTCTTCAAATATAATTGAAGGTTTTGCGTCAAAAAAAAATATAATTGAAGGCTCCGGAAGAGCTAATATACTGTTATCTGGGGAACAAATTTACATATTGAGAATACATTATATTTCCCTAAGTCTAGTAGAAGTTTATTAAGTTTCAAAGATATTCATATAATATCATATTGAAACGAGAGATGAAGGAGAATAGTGGACATCCACTATAATAATATTCATAACAAAATTTACTATAACATAGATTTTTTTGCCAAAAAATTACTATAATAATTAATAAGTACAAATACACTCAAAATATGATTTTATGCATATTGTTTTATATTTTTTGGAGTATAAATTTTATCCCGATGTTTAATATCATCACATCTTATATTAGAATTAAAAATTATGAATATATGGTTGATAATTTTTGAAAAAATATCTCTATTCCGCATCTCTGTTCATACATTTTCCTAAGCGGCCCACCCCAACATTTTAGTGAAGATCCGCCACTATTCATATTTGCAATACTTCCTGCCAATTCAATTCAAACTCCAATCCACCAATTCAAACATACATAAACTAAACTAATGTTAAAAGTGTCAAACATACAAAATATCAAATACCAAAACATATCAGTAATGTTCAAAGTGTCAATCCAAACCACAAACTTAGTTAAACATAAACTAGACTAATATTAAAAGTGTCAAACATACCAAATATCAAAATATATCAAAACATACAACTAGATTATGTCAAACATACATAAACTACACTAAGGTCCAAAAACTCAAAAATTCTCGACGAAGCATCTTCAACTCCAACTCAAACAATATACCTAACAAAACAAAAACAATACGATTACTAATTAATTCATAAAACTAAGAAAATTTGCACCTTAATTAAAACATAGATTACCTAGATGTCGCCAATAACCTCCTCATAAGGGCGATCTCCATGATCTCCACCGCCTCCATCATCCGCATCTTCGTTGTGTCGCCCCGCTGGCGGGCCGGTCTGCCGCCGGCGATCGCCAATCGTAGAAGTACCGAATCCCGCAATGGTTAAATACGTATTCAAGTAGTTGTGCTATTTCCTCCTCGCCGTCGCGCTTATATGCTCCTCGCTGTCGCGCAAATTGCCGTGACATTTCTTGGATGATCCTACGGGCCTCGTGGAGACAAAGCTTGCGCTCGTCGAAGCTTCGTGAGTCGTCGTCAACTATGCCTCCCGTCCCATACACACGACTCTTATAGGGCCTCCAGCCAGCCTTCTCCCACAACAATCGCCTAACTTAGCCAACTCAACGGGGTCTCATCGGTATGTCTCGATCGAGATAACGATCATACTAAACTCCTCCTATCAAATGCACAAGTTATAATTATAGTCAAAATAACTGAGATATTATATCAGGCACATTCATAATAACATAGACAAAAATGTCTTTAACATTGAAATGACTCATATCTATTTGCAATACAATACCCCTACAAATTCAATACAAACACACCAATTAAAACCAAACACACAATTATATAAACTAAGTGAGACCAGTTATAACTAACTCAACAACTTTAAAAGAAACCAATTCATTTCACATAAACTAACTTATATTTCCAATTCACATAACCAACTATAAGTTCAATAAACAAAGTGAGACCAATTACAACATATTAAACAACTTCAGAAGACACCAATTCAATTCCCATAACACATAACCAACTATAAGTTCAATAAACTAAGTGAGACCAGTTATAACTAATTCAACAACTTTCAAAGACACCAATTCATTTCACATAAACTAACTTATATTTCCAATTCACATAACCAACTATATGTTCAATAAACAAAGTGAGACCAATTACAACATATTCAACAACTTCCAAAGACACCAATTCAATTCACATGACACATAACCAACTATAAATTCAATAAAATAAGTGATACCAATTATAACTTATTCAACAACTTCCAAACACATCAATATATAAACTAACTTATATATATATATATATATATATATATATATATATATATATATATATATATATATATATATATATATATATATATATGACAAAATTTCCTTATACCCGAGTAATGCGAGCACGGTCCTCTACAAACTCGCCTGTGCCCCTCCTAATGTGAGTGTGGTGATGAAGCTCTTCTACATGTGGCTTCCGCCCCATCTTTTTGGCCTATAATTAATAACTTAAGTTTGTAAATGGTAAATTATAAGTAATCATATTGCATAAGGAAAACATAAGTTTATAAATATACCAATCTCTTTGAATGCTGCAACATAGAGATAGAACCTTGAGTGTGCAAGCTTCCACCTTTTTCTGATGCCCTGTTCTTCTTATTCCGCTCACACTTAGCTTTGAATTTTGGATCATTCCAGATGTGCTTTATTAGGTGATTATAGACTTGATCCCCCATCCAAGTAGGTTGGCCCCTTCCCTCGCGGACACGTCTGAGCATATCACGGAGTCGATCAGCACATCTCCTATGAAAAAGATCCTCAACGGAGGCCTCCTGAGACTTATGCCAAGTAACTCTCTTCTGCATTGTGAAAACATTTACAAAACAAATGTTACATCAAATAAAATAACTTCACAAATTCTTAAAAAAACGACAAACATTATGATGTGTTAAAATGTACACTTACTCTAAAAGCGTTAAAAAAACGGTTTAACTTATCCTTATTAAGATCTGACCAACTAGTCCATGGATAGAGGTATAACTCGCGAATAGTCAGTCGAATAGCATTTGCGGCTGGCCTTGAAGGAAGAAACCTGCGAAGTTAAAACAATTGAAACGATTAAAACACATTATATATATAACAAAACAATCAATCAAACAAAATTGTAAAAAACTTTACATACCCTCCACCCTCAACCTCAATGACTACCCGATCACCGACTAACATAATCTCATCATCATCACCCCCCTCAACATCAGATATCAAATCATCACCCCCCTCAACATCATGCATTTGGTCATCATCAGGTATCGCATCATCTCCAGGTGAAAGTGGCTCTGTCGGAGATGGCAAAAAGGTCGGAGTAGGCACAACATCGGGTGAAGGGGTAGGAGTAGGTATCGCATGAAAGCCTGGTACTGGAATCATGCGATATTGAGGACTGTGTGATAGTGGAGGGGTCACACGTGGAGATACACTACGACCAAGTACCTCTCTGGGAGATGGAGTGGGTGATGGAGTAACTCGCGGCGAGGAACTAGACCCAATATGGAAGGATCTAACTCCAAAGGTTTGCTCTAAAGACCTAACTCTTGAAGTCTGCTGTAAGGACCCTACTCCAGAGGTCTGCTCTAAGGACCTAACTCCAGAGGTCTGCAATGATCTCACTCTACCGCATGTCTTTGGGCGTGTCGTGTGTGGGTAGATGTGGTAGGCATCTCTCAATAGTCACTACCGTGTTCTCAACGTGTATCACCCTTTTCTTACGACGAGGGACAACTATAGACTTCCCCTTACGATCGTGGGGTGGTCTAGGTGGCGACGAATCACCTCCACCTGATGCCATGATGTAGAGGAAATGAAACATAAGCACAAACAAACAATTTAAAAACATAAAATTTACATCTAAAATAATTCATGAAACAATTCACACACAATTCAAACACAAACATCAATTACAAAGCGGTTCAAGTTGTTTGGATACATTCATTCACACACAATTCAAAGACAAACATGAATTAAAAGCATTTCAAGTTGTTTGGATACAACAATTCACACAATTCAAACACAAACACATTATATATATCTAATCTTCTGGCCATTCTTCATCTTCATCTTCATCTTCTACATCAACTGCAACCACATGTGAGTCCTCTCCTTCCAAGTTGTTTGGATCCACTTCTTCAACTTCATTAACTACATTTACAAGTGACATATCATCTGCTTGATAGGGAACATCTTCCACTAGATCATCTTTTTCAACGCGACTCCTCGGCTTTGTTTTGATTGCGACACACCAACCTCGCTTGTCTCTTCGAGTTGATGGATAACGAACATAGTACACTTGTCTCACATTCTCTGCCATTATAAACGGATCAAACGCTGGATATTTTTTGTCCATTCGTATGTCCACTCTATTATACTTTGGATCCAATTTGGTACCTATAGCTGACGGATCAAACCAATCACAATAAAACAACACTACGCTTTAGCGTAGTCTAACTCACAAACTCAGTAGTTCATAAATGTGTTTGATTACACCGTAATAATCATTTTCACCTCCTTCATTGACCCTTTTACATAGACTCACTGTTAATTGTTGCTTTGTTTTTCGTCCGAGTGGGTATGAAACTTGTAGCCGTTCACGAAAAATGTGTGATACTCTTTCACTTTTGTATAAGGACCATCGATAAATTTCTCAAGTGTTGATTGATTGGAGTTGGTTCCTCGTGAGTAAACCTACGTACATGACATACAAACAAGTTATTTCGTAAGGAACACATGATTAAGGTTGAGGAACAAGTAACTCAACACTTACTTACTTTTCTTGAAACCATAATTGAAAATGTTCATATATATGAACATATGCCCGATCAACTCTTACGTCTTCAGACAACAAGAATGACCTGATCAAATTAGATGATACGCACTAAATGAGATGACAGATATGAACAATTAATTGAATGAAAATATTGATATACATACTCAATGTATGGTTTAACTTCAATGCAATTGTTCAACACATGAACATGAGCTGACTTATACTCCTCATCCGTTAACCAATGAATCGACTCCTTCCCGCAATGGCGACCGGTTGGTCAAGACCGATAACATTAATGGGTGTCTAACACAATCATTTTGCATTTCATTTCTCAACGTGAAGTTGGTGAAATAATGTGAGCAAAAGTGGGTTATTTCGCGGTGTAGGTATGATGCACAAACCGATCCTTCAACTCTCGCCTTGTTTTTTACCGATCGTTTAGAATCGCCCATGAATCTATAAAACAACTTGATTAGATGGAAAATTATACTCACCTCAAATGGGAAAAAAATAATATGTTCTTAAAATGATACCTTTCAAATGGATACATCCACCTGTACTGAACCGGTCCACCATGTAACACCCTAAAATAGTTCAATTAATTATTAAATTGAGTTAATTAAGGTTTTTCAACATTTTTAATTAAATTAAGCTTAAGGCTAACGTGTAGTGTTTATGTGTTAGGAGAGGTTTGAGTAATGGGAAGAGGTATTGAATAGAGGTCCATGAGTGATGGAAAGGCCCAAGTCCAATTAGAAGCCCAAGTCCAATTAGAAGCCCAAGTCCCATTCCATAAGAGGAATTAGCCGTAAGAGCATCATTATTGCATCAAAGTGAAGAAAAGTCTTAGAGAGAAGTAAGAGAGAGAGAGAGAGCTGTTAGGTGGAATAGTGATTAGAAGAAGAAGAAGAGAATCTGGGCGTGGGGAGTTCAAGAGGAGAGGAGAACTTGTTGCTGTGGTTATTGGAGAGTGAAAGGAGTGATCATCTGAAGTTGATTAAGGTAAGGGGAGTCTCTTCCATTGCGTAATATAGTGTTTATGATAAATGTAATTGCATGCATGCCTTCGGATTGAGTTCTGAATGTGTGCTTATGTGTTTTTAAGTATTCTGGTTGTGTTACTTCATCTTGATGAAGATTTTCATGGTTGATTTCTGAGCTGGTCACGTAAGTGACCATGGGGAGGAAATGAGAGTTGAGAACTCTCGGTCTCAGTGAGCGTGAGAGTTTAAGAGTGTGTTCCTGAGTTTGATCCTAGTCCGGAGCACCTAAAGAGAGAAAGGAGAAGTTAGGCGCACGTGATCGTAGAGAAAACCGAAGTGCATGAAGGATAACGCACGCCGTAAGTGTTAAAGAGTAGTTCCTAGACTTGAAGAGGACGAGTTGAGCTGTACTTGATGGACGAAGGTGCGTAGGTGTCAATAGAACCCAGTACGAGTGTTGTCCAGTAGTTGCCGAGGTATAACGTGGTTATGCCGAGGTGCTTGGGTCGAGACGTAGTGCGTGGGTAAGTCTACGTATGATAGTCGAAGTGAGGTGAGTGCTTAGGTGTATTATGCTTAAGTGTAGAAATTAATGTGAAGTGTATGTATCGAAGTGTAGTGTAGGTATGTCGAATCCAGTGTTGTCGAATAGAGGTGTCGAAGTATATGGGTGTCGATGAATAGAAGCGTCGAAGTATATGGGTGTCGATGAATAGAGGTGTCGAAGTATATGGGTGTCGATGAATAGAGGCGTTGAAGTATATGGGTGTCGACGAATAGAGGTGTCGAAGTATATAGGTGTCGACGAATAGAGGCGTCGAAGTATACAGGAGTCGACGAGTGGATGTGTCGAAGTATATGAGGGTCGATGAGTAGGTATGCCGAGATGACTAAGAGTGCCGAGGTGACCTATTCTTGACGCACAACAACAGAGAGTCGTTGGCGCCATCGTGGAGTGACGTTTAACGTCAAGAGTCGTTTAAAGGGACGGATTGGCCTTGTCCAGTTTAGTCCCTATGTGATGGTTCAGTCCTAGGTGTTGAGAGACCTTGTAGTGGTGAAATGACTCACTGCCTGAGGAGTTGAGGTGCCCTGTGAGTGGGCAAGTAGCCGTTGTGCTATGGTGGTTGTCTAAGAGGATTAGGCAACGTAAAGCGACGGTGCGGTTTGCACAAAAGAGTTTTATTCTGAGTGAAATGCATTGTTCATTAAGTTTCATGAATTCATATGCATCAGCGACGGTTATAGACTTCGGTCTCGATACAAAAGACTTCGGTCTGAGTATCACTAGCGACGGATATGCCCGAGTGGCTTAAAGAGATGGATCCTCATGCATATGCCCTGGAGTTGGGTTGCATTGCATTGCATGCATAACTCATTTGAATTATGTTGAGATGTTGTTTAACAGCCGAGTTAACTATATGTGCTGTGTTATTACTTGAGTTGCTGTTTGATATGTGAACTGAAGTGCTTAATGCATTCTATGTATTTACCTTAGTCATGAACCTTTATTACAAATGTTTAGAAACTCACCCTACTGCTTTTCCATGTTGCTCTAATGTCGCAACTTGCAGGTACCCCTGAGTAGAGGTCAGCTTTGTTCTGGTTTTTGGAGTCGGTCTGCTCTGGTAGTTGTAACACTGGGGGAGTCGAGTAGAGTAGAGTAGTGGTTTGTTTTGGACTGTACCAGTTGTAATATATATGTGACTAATTTGTATGAGTGTCCGTTGTGATGAAAACAATTGAAAACATATTTTGATGGGTGTAGTCCCTTTGGCCGAGTTGCCTATCTTTGCATGTATGTTGTTGTCTTAATTCAAAGATATATGCTAAGGGGTTTGAGTGATAATGTAGCATCTTTCCACTAGAATTTTATTCAACTCTGATTTAAATTAGTTAATTAATAGAAATAGGAGGGGTGTTACATTAAGTGGTATCAGAGCAAAGTTCTGTCATGTCAGGCCAAGTATTGAGTCTTGAGTTCCCGCCCCGAGTATTAATGCTCGTTTTTAATTGTCTTGTCTCAGAGAGTAAGTAGAAATGGCTGGATGTGCTGGAAGAAACGACGCTGCAATAGCTGCTGCCCTGGAAGCGATGGCTGCTGCTATGGGGAATCAGCCTCATCAAGTTGCCGAGGACGCAGGAGCTCGTAGCCTAGCTACATTTCAGAGGGAAAACCCTCCAACATTCAAAGGGAAGTACAATCCGGATGGGGCGTTGGCATGGGTGAAGGACATAGAGAGGATTTTTAGGGTGATGGACTGTACTATGGCCCAGAAAGTAAGGTATGGGACACATATGCTGGCTGAGGAGGCAGATGATTGGTGGCTGGGAGTCATGCCGAGGTTAGAAGCTGCTGGAGAGGTGATTACGTGGGAGGTATTTAAGAGGGAATTTCTGAGGAAATACTTTCCTGAAGATGTGAGAGGAAAGAAGGAGATGGAGTTCCTAGAGTCAAGCGGGAGTAAGTCAGTGGTAGAGTACGCTGCAAAGTTTGAAGAGCTGGTGAAATTCCACCCCTACTATGAGGAAGCTACATCTGAGTTCTCCAAGTGCGTGAAATTCGAGAACGGTTTGAGGCCTGAGGTTAAGCAGGCAATTGGGCATCAGAAGATCAGGGCATTTGCTGACTTGGTGGATAGTTGCAGGATATATGAGGAAAACACTGAGGCAAGGTACAGGGTTGGTAAAGAGAAGAAGAACTCTCAGTTTAGGGGAAAGCCCTATGAGGTTTCTGGCAGCAAGGGCAAGTGGAAGGCTGGGTATGGCAAGAGGCCAAGTGGGGGAGACGCCCCTGCAAATGTGGTGTGTTTCCAGTGTGGGAAGCCTGGACATAAGAAGAACGAGTGCAAGAGTGGAGATAAGAGGTGCTATCAATGTGGCGAAGAGGGCCACCGAGTCTGCGATTGTAGGCGAAAGGATGTCGCTCGCTTTAATTGTGGGGAAGTGGGGCACATCAGTCCTAAGTGTCCCAAGCCCAAGAAGGAGAGAGACAGTGGGAAGGTGTTCGCGCTAGCTGGGTCTGAAGTGGTGAACGAGATAAAAGGTACGTGCTTCATTAATGGAATTCCTTTGATTGCAATCGTGGACACTGGTGCCACGCACTCTTTTATTTCTGCATTGTGTGCTAAGAGGTTGGATTTAGTCTTGTCTACTATGGTGAGGAGATGGTTATTGACACTCCAAAGAAAGCGGGTCGATGACTACCTCTCTCGCTTTGTTCGAAGTGTCCTCTGTTAGCCTTCTGGCGCAGAGACTTCGTGAGTTAATCTGATCCGCTCTACCTTTGGAAGGGATGGACGCCATCCTCGGGTATGGATCGTTAGTGGCTAACCGAGTTCATATCAATTGCGCTAGTAGGTCGTTAAGTTTCCTTCTTCCGAGGTGGAAGAATCTGCTCGATGTCTACCGAGCAAATCGCAGAGAGTAATGAAGGAAGCGGGCTACGCTGCTTTGCGTTGAGTGTGACAATGTCCGTAGAGAGCCGAGCTAAAATTGGTGAAGTGCCGGTGCGAGAGTTCGCGAAGTGTTCCCAGCATGAGATTCCCGAGGTTCCACCGAAAGAGAGCTCGAGTTCAGCATTGAGTTAGTACCAGGGACTAGGCCGGTGTCTATGGCACCATATAAGATGTCTGCAACTGAGCTAGCCGAGTTGAAAAAGCAGTTGGAGGAGTTGCTGGAGAAGAGGTTCATAAGGCCAAGCGTGTCGCGCTCAGGGCGCACTGTGTTATTGGTGAAAAAGAAGGATGGAGGTATGAGATTATGCGTGGATTACGTATACTTGAACAAGGTAACAATTAAGAACAAGTACCCACTCCCAAGGATTGATGATTTGATGGACCAATTGATGGGTGCACAAGTATTTTTCAAGATTGACCCGAGGTCGTGGTACCATCGTCGATCAAGGTGAAGGACGAGGGCATTCCTAAGACAAAGATTTAGAACTCCTGTATGGGCACTACGAGTATTCAAAGTGATGTCGCTTTGGTGTTACTAATGCTCCCGGAGTATTCATGGAGTATATGAATCGTATCTTTCATGATTATTTGGATCGGTTTGTAGTAGTGTTCATAGATGACATTTTAGTCTACTCCAAGTCAGAAGAGGAGCACGCCGAGCACCTGAGATTGGTGTTAGAGGTATTGAAGGATAAGAAGATGTACGCCAAGTTGTCCAAGTGTGAATTCTGGTTGAGGGCAGTGAATTTCCTAGGTCATGTGATCTCCAGTGAAGGTATAGCCGTTGATCCTTCCAAAGTCGAAGCTGTGTTGCAATGGGAAGCACCCAAGTCGGCCACCGAGGTGAGAAGTTTTCTGGGTTTAGCTGGGTATTACAGAAGGTTCATTGAGGGGTTTTCCAAGTTGGCGTTGCCACTAACTCGATTGACTCAGTAAAGGAAGGCATTTGTGTGGGGCGACAAAGGTGAAGAAAGTTTCCAAGAATTGAAGAAGAGATTGACAACGCCTCCGTCCCCGACGCTGCCTAATCCAAATGAGCCGCTTGTGGTGTCTTGTGATGCGTCGAAGATGGGTTTGGGCTGTGTCTTTGATGCAAGAAGGTAAGGTAGTTGCTTACGCTTCAAGGCAATTGAAAATTCATGAGAAGAACTACCCTACACACGATTTAGAGCTTGTCGTGTGGTGTTTGCATTGAAGATATGGAGGCATTATCTATATGGCTCAAGGTTCAAGTGTTTAGTGACCATAAGAGTTTGCGATGATCTGCTTGATCGTAAGGAGCTGAACATGAGGCAGAGGAGATGGTTGGAGCTACTAAAGGACTATGATTTTGGGTTGAACTATCACCCCGGTAAGGCAAATTTGGTGGCTGATGCACTAAGTAGGAAATCGCTGCATGCATCAAAGAATGATGGTAAGGAGCTAGAGCTAATCGAGCAATTCGAGACCTAAGTTTAGTGTGTGAGCTAACTCCTCAAAGCATTAAGTTGGGAATGCTGAAAATCACAAATGAATTTCTGAGTGACATCAAAGAGACGCAGAAGCTCTGGACGTCAAGCTTGTAGACGTGGCAGCAGGTATTGGCCGAGCTGAGAACAAAGATTTCGAGTTGGATGCGCAAGGATTGCTAAGGTATAGAACTCGGATTTGTGTCCTTGATGACGAGAAGATCAAGAGAGCAATCTTAGAGGAGTGTCATAGGAGTAAGCTGAGTATTCATCCAGGCGCGACCAAGATGTATCAAGACTTGAAGGGGTTGTTTTGGTGGCAAGGTATGAAGAGTGATGTAGCCCGTTTGTGTGCACGCTTATCCGTTTGTCGAAAATCCAAGGTAGAACATCAGAAGCCAGCAGGGTTGTTGCAACCATTGAAGATTCCAGAGTGGAAGTGGGACAGTATTGCGATGGACTTTGTAACCGGTTTGCGAGTAGTGCAGATGGGAGGTTTGATACCATTTGGGTAGTGGTGGATAGATTGACGAAGTCTGCTCATTTCATTCCCATCAACATCACCTATCCGATGTCAAGATTGGCAGAGATATACATTCAAGTGATCGTAAGGTTGCACGGAGTTCCTCGAAGTATTATTTCGCATGCAGACCCAAGACTCACTTCGAGTGCTCGGGGAAGTTTGCAAGACGCGTTGGGTACGAAATTGCGCCTGAGCTCGGCATATCACCCGCAGACTGATGGTCAGTCCGAGAGGACCATCCAGTCATTGGAGGACTTGTTGAGAGCGTGTATTCTTGAGCAAGGAGGAGCGTGGGATTCATATTTACCACTGATTGAGTTCACGTACAACAACAGTTTTCATTCTAGCATAGGGATGGCACCCTTTGAGGCATTGTATGGGAGGAGGTGCGAGGACTCCATTGTGTTGGAGTGAGTCGGGAGAGAAGGTGTGGTACTCGGACCCGAGGTCGTGCGAGAGACCACCGAGAAGGTAAAGCAAATTCGAGGAGAAAATGAAGGCTTCTCGTAGTAGCGGAAGAGCTACCATGACAAGAGAAGAAAGGACTTAGAATTTCGTGCCTGGATCATGTGTTTCTAAGGGTCAATCCAATGAACTTGTTGGGCGAGCATTGAAGTCAAAGAAGTTGTCTTCCCGTTTCATTGACCATATCAAATTTTGGAGAGAGTTGGGAGGGTGGCTTACCGAATTGCTTTGCCACCCAATTTGTCTAATTTACACGCGACGTGTTCCACGTATCTTAGCTGAGGAAGTATGTGCTGGACCGTCTCACGTAATTCAAGTAGATGATGTGCAAGTGAGAGACAACCTCACTGTGGAAACAAGGCCAATTCGAATTGATGACAGAGAGGTGAAGACTCTAAGAGGAAAGGAGATCAAATTGGTGAAAGTGATTTGGGTAGGAGCAGCGGGTGAGAATGCAACTTGGGAGTTGGAAAGTAAGATGCGAGATGCCTACCTGCAATTATTTGTTTCTGTAAGATTTCGAGGACGAAATATTCTAAGTGGGGGAGAGTTGTAACACCCTAAAATAGTTCAATTAATTATTAAATTGAGTTAATTAAGGTTTTTCAACATTTTTAATTAAATTAAGCTTAAGGCTAACGTGTAGTGTTTATGTGTTAGGAGAGGTTTGAGTAATGGGAAGAGGTATTGAATAGAGGTCCATGAGTGATGGAAAGGCCCAAGTCCAATTAGAAGCCCAAGTCCAATTAGAAGCCCAAGTCCCATTCCATAAGAGGAATTAGCCGTAAGAGCATCATTATTGCATCAAAGTGAAGAAAAGTCTTAGAGAGAAGTAAGAGAGAGAGAGAGCTGTTAGGTGGAATAGTGATTAGAAGAAGAAGAAGAGAATCTGGGCGTGGGGAGTTCAAGAGGAGAGGAGAACTTGTTGCTGTGGTTATTGGAGAGTGAAAGGAGTGATCATCTGAAGTTGATTAAGGTAAGGGGAGTCTCTTCCATTGCGTAATATAGTGTTTATGATAAATGTAATTGCATGCATGCCTTCGGATTGAGTTCTGAATGTGTGCTTATGTGTTTTTAAGTATTCTGGTTGTGTTACTTCATCTTGATGAAGATTTTCATGGTTGATTTCTGAGCTGGTCACGTAAGTGACCATGGGGAGGAAATGAGAGTTGAGAACTCTCGGTCTCAGTGAGCGTGAGAGTTTAAGAGTGTGTTCCCGAGTTTGATCCTAGTCCGAGCACCCAAAGAGAGAAAGGAGAAGTTAGCGCGCGTGATCGTAGAGAAAACCGAAGTGCATGAAGGATAACGCACGCCGTAAGTGTTAAAGAGTAGTTCCTAGACTTGAAGAGGACGAGTTGAGCTATACTTGATGGACGAAGGTGCGTAGGTGTCAATAGAACCCAGTACGAGTGTTGTCCAGTAGTTGCCGAGGTATAACGTGGTTATGCCGAGGTGCTTGGGTCGAGACGTAGTGCGTGGGTAAGTCTGCGTATGATAGTCGAAGTGAGGTGAGTGCTTAGGTGTATTATGCTTAAGTGTAGAAATTAATGTGAAGTGTATGTATCGAAGTGTAGTGTAGGTATGTCGAATCCAGTGTTGTTCAATAGAGGTGTCGAAGTATATGGGTGTCGATGAATAGAAGCGTCGAAGTATATGGGTGTCGATGAATAGAGGTGTCGAAGTATATGGGTGTCGATGAATAGAGGCGTCGAAGTATATGGGTGTCGACGAATAGAGGTGTCGAAGTATATAGGTGTCGACGAATAGAGGCGTCGAAGTATACAGGAGTCGACGAGTGGATGTGTCGAAGTATATGAGGGTCGATGAGTAGGTATGCCGAGATGACTAAGAGTGCCGAGGTGACCTATTCTTGACGCACAACAGCGTAGAGCTGTTAGGCGCCACTGTGAGTGACGTTTAACGTCAAGAGTCGTTTAAAGGGATGGATTGGCCTAGTCCAGTTTAGTCCCTATGTGTTGGTCCAGTCCTAGGTGTTGAGAGACCTTGTAGTGGTGAAATGACTCACTGCCTGAGGAGTTGAGGTGCCCTGTGAGTGGGCAAGTAGCCGTTGTGCTATGGTGGTTGTCTAAGAGGATTAGGCAACGTAAAGCGACGGTGCGGTTTGCACAAAAGAGTTTTATTCTGAGTGAAATGCATTGTTCATTAAGTCTCATGAATTCATATGCATCAGCGACGGTTATAGACTTCGGTCTCGATACAAAAGACTTCGGTCTGAGTATCACTAGCGACGGATATGCCCGAGTGGCTTAAAGAGATGGATCCTCATGCATATGCCCTGGAGTTGGGTTGCATTGCATTGCATGCATAACTCATTTGAATTATGTTGAGATGTTGTTTAACAGCCGAGTTAACTATATGTCTTTGTGTTATTACTTGAGTTCTTTGTTTGATATGTGAACCAAGTGCTTAATGCATTCTATGTATTTACCTTAGTCATGAACCTTTATTACAAATGCTTAGAAACTCACCCTACTGCTTTTCCATGTTGCTCTAATGTGGCAACTTGCAGGTACCCCTAAGTAGAGGTCAGCTTTGTTCTGGTTTTTGGAGTCGGTCCCGCTCTCGTAGTAGTTGTAACACTGGGGGAGTCGAGTAGAGTAGAGTAGTGGTTTGTTTTGGACTGTACCAGTTGTAATATATATGTGACTAATTTGTATGAGTGTCCGTTGTGATGAAAACAATTGAAAACATATTTTGATGGGCGTAGTCCCTTTGGCCGAGTTGCCTATCTTTGCATGTATGCTGTTGTCTTAATTCAAAGATATATGCTAAGGGGTTTGAGTGATAATGTAGCATCTTTCCACGAGAATTTTATTCAACTCTGATTTAAATTAGTTAATTAATAGAAATAGGAGGGGTGTTACACACCAAGTCTTGCTTCATATGCTAGATGAACGGGGAGATGCTCCATAGAATCAAAGAAACCAGGTGGAAATACTCTCTCCATTTTACATAGAATGAATGAAATGTTTTGTTCCATCCTAACAAGGTCAACATCTCTTAAAGATGCAGAACACAAATCCTTAAAAAATTGACTCACTTTAGTTAGCGGATTTAGAACATGTGCCGGTAAAGAACTAAACGCAATAGGGAGTAAACATTTCATAAATACATGACAATCATGGCTTTTCATCCCATTCATTTTTCTCTTATTCACATCAACACATCTTGTCAAATTAGAAGAATATCCATCTGGGAATTTCAATTCTTTTATCCACTGATAAACTGAATTTGTTTGCTCGATTGCTAATGAGTAACCCGCTTTGGGTTTGAGCATCTTTTCATTAGCTTGTGGCTTCAAATTTAAGTCTTTTCGATTGCAGTAAAGAGCAACATCCAATCTCGCCTTATCATTGTCCTTTGTTTTGCCCTTTATGTTCACTGTGTTAAATATATTGTCAAAAAAATTCTTCTCTATGTGCATCACATCAAGATTGTGCCTCAATAAATTATCTTTCCAATATGGGAGATCCCAAAAGATACTCCTCTTTGTCCAATTATGCGTTTGTCCATATCCATGAAATCGAGAAACAAGGGGATCATCTATGATTTTGGGCAAATCTCTAACTCTATCCCAAACCTGGCCTGGAGTCAATCGTGGAGGTGGCTCATCATTTTCAACTTCCTTCTTCTTAAATGCATTCTTGTTCCTTCTAAATGCATTATCATGTGGTAAAAACCTACGATGCGAGTCAAACCAAGAACTCTTACCCCCGTGTTTCAAGGTAAATGCCTTTGTATGCTCCATACAATGTGGAAATGCTAATTTACCATGAGTTTGCCAACCAGACAACATACTATAAGCAGGGAAATCATTAATGGTCCACATCAAAGCGGCTCTCATCATAAAATTCTCCTTCCGTGCGTAATCGTAAGTCGAGACACCATTCCACAACCTCTTCAAATCATCAATTAGTGGTTCTAAATAGATGTCGATGCCTGCTTTTGGATTTTCTGGGCTAGGTATCAGACAAGTCAAAAACATGTAAGGTTTAGTCATACACATCTCAGGGGGAAGGTTGTACAGCGTAACAATAACGGGCCAGCAAGAATATGGCGAAGCCGATGCTTGGGTATATGGGGTAAAACCATCGGAGCATAACCACTAGTAAATGCGTTGCGAGGATCCACTGCAAACTCAGGTTGTACCCGATCAAAGTGTTTCCACGCTTCCCCATCAGACGGATGGCGCAACACACCAGGACATCTATTCTCAAAATGCCACGTCATTTTTCCTGCAATGTTCTCGGATGCAAACATTCTCTACAACCTTGGAGTTATTGGTAAGTAGAACATTGACTTCACAAGAATTGGTTTATTCTTACTACTAGTCCCAATTTTGCGTGCATGATACCTCGGAGAATTACAAAATTTGCATTCAAGTAGCGCAGCATCCTTTTTCCCAAACTCATTGTCATAATACAACATGTGACCTTCCGGACAACAATCAATCCTTCTAGCTTCCAATCCCAACTTAGAAACTAACCTCTTAGCCTCATAAAAATTCTTTGGCAAATTTTCATTCATAGGTGTCACCCCCGACATCATATCACATATCAAGTCCATTCCCACCTCAGATGTATTACTCAATGATTTGAGAGCTAAAAGCTTCGCACAAATCGATAACTTTGAGTTAGATGACCCTTCAAACAATGGTTTGTTTGCATCTAGCAACAGATTATAAAATCTCTGTGCTTGCTCATTCGGAAGCTCTTCCATGTTATCATATTGCTACTCCTCGAATGACACATTCACCCCAAGACCGTCACAAACCATATTCTGCATCAAGTTGATTTGTTCACCACATCTTATATCCGCAGAATTACTTGAAGCACCCCTGCATTTTTCGCCAACCAACTGGACGACATCAAACCCTTTCTCACCATTACTCGTCCAAATCCAATAATTAGGCCTAAACCCAACTCTCTCAAGTGATCAATGACCTCCGTTGGATTCCTAATCTTTCCACATTCACATTTGACGCACGGACATCGAATCCCCCCTTCAACTCTAAATTGTTCTTGTGTCATTGCAAAAAGAATAAACTCCCACGCGCCATCTACAAAAGATTGTTTCAAACCCGCTCTTTTTGGAAACAACCTATCATACATCCAAAGGCGGTGCGAAGGAGGAAATTCCATTCTGCACATTTAAAATTGTCAATATATCAAGGAGGAAATTATGTCCATAGAGAGAGAGAGAGAGAGAGAGAGAGAGAACAAGACAAGAATTTAAACGATGGATGCCCATCGAGAGAGAGTGAGGCTTGATACATTTCATATCATATTACTTAGGTAGTTTTAAACAACTCACAGCTACCTAAAATACAAATCATACCTTCACACCACAAAGGTGAGAGAGGGAACCTCAAAGCCCAAAATAGGTGATTAAGAAATATACTGCTAAAATTTGTTCAATGATCACAAACTATATATAATTCAGATTATTGAAGCCTCATGACAGGATTTTAGATCAATTTTCAGAATATAATCTGTATATATAACAAAAGTTAAGAAATTCATCAAAACTTATTCAACACTTCAAGTCATTCATCGTGTCAATATAACAAGTAACATACTTATTTCTACTAGTATATACTACTAATATGCAGATTCCTTCGCACCAGTCAATAAAAAAGGCAAAAACCAATCACAGTAACATGCATTGAATAAAGCACCCACTAGCAGCTATTTTTTACAAAGTTCAAATTCCAAACATAATTTGTCCAAATTGCTACTCCTCATACTTTCACTGCAATTATCAAAAACTAATTTTTAGTCACACTTTCATCATCACTCTACTAAATGGCTTTTTCTTTACTTTCAAAATAATGCTCTTCGTTCTCTTCTCTAAGGCTGGCACACTAGTGTTGGTGTCTCAATACAGAATAGAGACTTTCGTATGAATATTGCATTAGTGAAATAGAATCAGAACATGAAAGTCAAAAAAGTGTTCCATATTTTCTTATCCTTGCATAAAACATGTAGCTATTAATTCAAAAAAGTTTCTCATTGTCATTCTCATTATAACCAATGTCTGATATTTAAAAAATTCTCAGCACTTGAAGGACAACATTCCACACTAACAATGACATCAATTCTAATTCAACCCAAACCAAACATACTATCCAAACTATCAATCTGACTAAATTATCAACAAAAAAATTCAATAATCAGCAGAACTTGGTAGAAATAAGACGCATTACCTTACCCCCAAAGACCAACAATGAACTTTTTCTACAGTTCCTGCAGACCCAAAATTACAAAGTCAAGGTTTTCACAATACCAATACATGGTCATAACAGTTAATAAATTAATCATCTAGATCAATAACTATTGGATTGTCCACGCTTGCTCCAAAGAAAATTATTTTGAGGTTACTAAAATCTAAGAGGTGGTGGTTGATGACGCATCAATCTAAGACGAACACAATCAGTACTCATTGGAATAGGTATATTGGAAACTACGATATTGATGATAATCTCGCATGAACTCATATTTGATGTGAAGAAAATAAGAAAGTAAAAAAACAAAGATAGATTACTAAAGCACACATTAAAGTTGTTGGAAAATTAAAGCTTATTGAGAACCTGGCCATACAGATGTATTTTCCTAGCAGACCATAGGTAATGGGGCTGATTGGAACTCATAGCTATCTAAGTATCCCTAGAACTTACCATAGATGTTCACAGATCCCACAAATCAAATTACTTCTAATTATTTAATAGTCTATATTCATCATTACTACCTTCTGCAATGGAATTCAATACAAATCAGTTTAGCAACTACTTTCAACAAATTATTTTCATTTCATCTGAGAAGAAAAAGCGAAGATGTGAGAAAGAAATTGTGGGTGAGAGAGGTTGAGGGAGGTAGAAATCTAAATATTAGTAATCTAGTTAGTGTCTAGTTTACTAGCATAATGTGTGTGTCTAGCTAGGTGAGCATTTGCTTAAAAAATTGGCATAAAAAAGGAAGTCAAATATAAATTGGAGAGGCTAGTAGCAGTACCTATTAGTAATCTAGTTAGTGTTTAGTTATATTTTGTAGATATCTTTCCTTCTAGTACAAAATACCATGCAATTAAACTGTATCAGAAAGAATGTTCCATTTTCAATACACAATACCATCCAATTGGAATTGTTATCATTTTAAATACCGATTGAAAATTCATCAGTTCAAAACCTACGAACTTATCAGATTTTTAATCAAGTACTCAAAACACAAATATGACAAAATGCTCCTCACCTCAAAAACACTAATATGTGCCCAGAGAAAAACTGGTCCTCATCAATAAAAACACAAATTTTTGAGTTGAGAAGGCAGAAGAATGTAGGAAGTCAGGATGTGATGCATCATGCACAGGACAAATATTTAACAAAAAAATCCTAAATCCAGTGAAATGTCTTAAGACAAAAAAATCATGAAATAGATTAACGATTGAAGATAAATCCAGCGAATGTAGGAAGGCAGAAGAATTGAAGATAAATCCAAGCTAGCCTTTGTTGAACTATAATCAACTCCCCAAATGCTAGCACATTGAAACTCCATTTTATTCTCAGTAAGTGTACCAGTTTTATCAGAGAAAACATACTTAATCTACCCCAAATCTTCATTAATATTCAAAGCTCTACATTGAAACCTTGAATTTGTTCCCTTATCAAACATTCTATCATCTCCAATCATGAAATACGCTTGATCGACACGAACAAGCTCCATTGAAATATACAAAGAAATAGGAATCATAACTTGAAACACAATAACAGACATAAGAAATGTGAAGATGTCTTAAGATGTGAAATGTCATGCTAAGCACATCTTAATTGAAGATAAATACTAAATCCAGTAAAATAGAAATTTAGGGTTTAGGGTTTTTTTAATTAGTGAAATTTAGGGATAAATTAAAAAAGATAATAGAAATTACCTACAAGTGGGGAAGAGGAGGAGCAGCGGCGGCGAAATGGTGGAGTTCGGAGGAGAAACGGTGGAGAAACCGTTCGGTGGCGCGACGGAGAGGAGAGTGGAAGAGGAGAACGTTAAATGCTGCCGGTGGCAGAGAGCTCGATTAACGATGGAGGAGGGCGGAAGAGGCCGGACGAGGGTGGAGGGTGGAGGTCGGAGGAGGAGTTTGAGGTGAGGAGCGACGGAGAGGAGAGAGCACAGAGAACGAAGGAATAGATTTTAGGGAGAGAGGAGAGAGCGCAGAGAATGAAGGAATAGATCGTCAGGCTCGTTTTAATTTTATCAATGCGTTGCCACGGACTTGCCACGGCATCTCCGTCGCAAATTTCATGTCCGTGGCAAACCCGTGCGAAACACCAGCGGGAAATTTCGCGCTCCTATTTTTTACATATGTCGTCGCAAATCCGTGGCAAATTATTGACGGAATAAGCTGCGTGGCAATTGCTGGTGGCTAAAACAAGCTTTTCTTGTAGTGGGTCTATGGATAGCCACCTTCTATCAATTTACCATATCTGCCTAAGGAATCTCAATCTATTTCAGTTGACAGAACACTCTCTGCTCGCGAGGAAATGATTAAGTTGTTGAAGTTCCACCTTCAAAGAGCTCAGAATCGGATGTTACAGAAAGCTAATAGGCATTGTTCTGATAGAAATTTTGATATTGGTGCTTATATATGTGTTTGTCAAGTTGCAGCCCTATAGACAACTCACTGCTAAAGCTCACCACCATCATAAGTTGCTTCCTAAGTTCTTTGGTCCATTCAAGGTGCTTGACAAGATTGGAAACACTGCTTACAAATTGGAGCTTCCTCCTACTGATCAATTCCATAATGTGTTCCATGTCTCACAACTAAAGTTATGTCCTAATCTTAATGTTGCTTCAACTATTCCTTTTCCTACTGATGAGTTAGATGTTGCTGAAGCTTTCAAACCAGAAGCTATTTTGGGGAGAAAGATGGTTAAGAGAGGCCACACTGGTGCTACTCAAGTTTTGGTGAAATGGCAGAATCGTCCTATTGAAGAAGCTACTTGGGAATTCTACATGGAGATGCTCAAGAAATATCCTGATTTCCACCCTTGAGGACAAGGGTGTTCTCCTTGGAGGGGGTATTGTGATAGTATTGCCCCTATTTTACAAGTTACTGCTTCATTGATTGCAAATTTCACTGTTTTACTGATTGAATTAAGATTCCTCAGCTTTCTAGAAGCTGTGTGAGTAGATTTTTATTCCTAGCGTTTCTTTTCTTACCTAGGATTTGTTTTTGCAAATGATTCGTACAATAATAGCTGTCAATTGTACAATCATTGTTGTCGTTACCGTTGTATTATGCTGCAGTACTATATATAGTACCAGCTGCCTTTCAATCAAGCAATCAATATCAATTTCACAAAATATTTCTCTTACCTCTTTCTCTCTGTATCTGCAACCCTAGGTTTTGTCTCAACGAGCTGTATTCTTCTCCATTGCGGCTCCTGAGCTTTAACGGTGCTTCAGTGCACCTAAGAGTTCTCTGTTCAATATTGCTATCTGGGCACACCTTGCTGTCTCAAAATGTCTCTAATTCAAGGAATATCTGCAAGAAAAGAACCATTGGAAACAATGGACAATTTCTGATAGTAAGAGCAGACTTAAAGCTTCAAGCATCATCTCCATAAATGACTACATTTGTGTGTACTCAGTTATCTTGTTTGATCCTTAAGAGGGAAAAATGATTTTATTTCTAATTTGGCAGATATATAATATGATGCATCAAACAATATTTAAATTTCTCATCTATATGCCAAACACGTGTTGAATGACTTCCTCTGCCTATTTATTGCAGAATGACTTTCTCATCTATGATGTGATAGTAGACACACATGTTGGATAATGAATGCTATCACCGAACAAAACAAACCTTGAATTAGGGGTGTTCACGAGTTGGTTTGGATGGATTTTGACTCAACCCGTTGTCCGAACCAAACCAACCCGATGTTGAATGGGTTGGTTCGGATTGGGTTCATGGGTCATGTGCTAATGTTAAATTTTTAAAACATAAAATTCTAAGTGTTTTTTTAATTAGGCAGCAAAACAAAACTAAGTCATTATTTAGGAGAAATATAAATTATTTGCTGCTGAAAACTTTGAGAAAAACACATACTTATCTTTAAGAGAAATATAAATTAATTGGTGCAGAAAATTAAAATAGTTTAAATAATAGTAGTAATAGAGAGGGGAAGGGGGGATAATTAGAAATCATGAAATATATTAGAGTAAGAAAGGCAACTGAAAAAGATTGAACGAAATAGGAAGAAGAGGTTGGGATTTGCAGAGACGTTGTGAATTTGTGAGCCATAGTGCGATGAATGTGGGGTGGTGTTGATAGCTTAGTAGCCTAGGAAATAAGAATATGAATGCATCAATGCAATGTGAGTCTTTAATGGATTAGAAGACCAACAGATAATACAGTACTGTGCTAGTTCAATACGTACGGGTTGATGGTTTGGATCGGTTTTATATTTTTAAATCCGTTATCCAAACCAAACTAGTATGGATTTTAATGGGCTGGTTCGAATTTGATCCGTTCACAAAATTTATCCGAACCAAATGCTTCGGTTTGGATTGGGGCAACGGGTTGGTTCGGATTTACCCAAACCGCTGAACACCCCTACCTTGAATGCTATCCTATCCCTCAAGAGCCTTATAACCAGCCACTTTGGTCTATGAAAACAGGAATCAAAATACTACTGCTGCTTTACCACTAGTCCCCACTTTGAATATCATTTTCATTGCTATGTGTGTACTAGTTTGTGTATCAACTATGTTTTTTAAAATCAAAGTTAGCTATATACATTTTGGTTAAACTAATTTTTAAGCCACCTACATCAGAAATGGTCAGCTTCTGCAATAAATAGGCAGAGGAAGTCATTCAACACGTGTTTGGCATATAGATGAGAAATTTAATTATTGTCTGATGCATCATATTATATATCTGCTAAATTACTATTTAAAGAAATAAACTGCCAAATATTATGGTTCTGTTTGGTAAAAAAAGTAGCGGATAAGCGGATAAAAATGCGAATAATAGGATGGAAATAATGAGGTAGCGGATAGCGGATAAAATTAGTTGATTGCAAATAATGTGTTTGGTAAAACTAGCGGCTGAACTTACTGATAAATGTAAAATGACATAAAAGGACATATTTATTTAATTAATGATTACAATTATTTAATCACTATAAAATGTACTAAACTATTTTAAAATAAAAATAAAAATAAAGATAATAATATGTATTAAAAAAGATAAAAATAATATTATAATTAAAATGAAAATTAAATCACGATGCATAAAATAAAAATTAAAATAATAATATCATTACATTGTACTATACTATTCTAAATAAAAAAATTAAATCTATTCTCTAGCATTCCATATTAAATTAGCAATATTATTTCGAGTCTCCTTCATCTTTGTGGAGCTCTCCTCTAGACCACTTCTTGCATCACCATCAATGATATCTGAAATTTCATCACGAGGCATAAATAAAGTTTGGATGTTGCTCAAGAATAGTAAACATTGCATCGTCTTGGGATTTCTTGCGAATATAATTGTGCAATGCAAATGCGGCCATTATAACGTCAATTTGGGTTTTCACACTGAATTGTGGCATGTTATTAAGTATCTTCCATCTTTTCTTCAACACTCCAAATGATCTTTCAATACAACTTCGAAGAGATGAAAGTGCACGGTTAAAGGCTTCTTGAGCATTGGTTGGGGGTTCATATTCAAAATGATTTTGATGATATCTTATCCTAGGATATGGCACCAAATATCCTTCTTTATCCGGATATCCTTTATCAACCAAATAATACCTACCTATAGTAAAAAAATTATTATAAAAAAATTATCAATACCTTATGGAGGTTTCGGGAAGTTTAATGCAGGTGTGTTGATTGCATGAAGGAAGACACGTGTGTCATGCGCTGATCCTTCCCATCCAACTGATATAAATGTGAAACACATATCAAAATCACAACTAGCCATGACATTGAAGGTGGGGATTCCTTTTCTCCCCCTATAACGCATTTGATCCGCCTCGGGAATACATGCAGCTATATGAGTGCCATCAATACAACCAATACAATCCTGTTTTCAAATGTAGTTAGAAGACAGTGCATGTATTATGATATTGCATGAGAAATATTTTTAATTTTCTATTTACCTTGAAGTAAAGTATGTATCTGTCATCATTAGCTATATGAGGTGGTACAAATTGAAAAGTTGAATCTGTTGGTCTTATCATATCATGTGCTAAACCCCTAAAACCTTTGCTCCTATCAGTGATGGCTTCCAAAACTTCATGAAAGGCTCTAGTAATAGTCTCTCCGGAATGTTGAAATCTTTCTCTAGCATCCCTATTAGAAGCACCCAAAGTATATATACAAATATGCCCACTTTCTCTAAAACTGACATTCTTTTACTTGGCTTTAGTCCATATTTTGACTGCAGGTCTTCACACAGTTGCATAAATAAACTTTGATCCATTCTAAAGGCATTTAGACATTGGACAGGGTGACCATTCATTATCTCATCCATCCAATTTTCTCCTTTTTGAAGGGAAGTCATACACGGTTCTTTGTAAATATATTTATAATAGTATGTAGCTATTGCACTTGTTGCACATGACGTTATTGTCCAATAAAGTGCAAATTTTCTTCTCTTTTTTTTGTTTTTCAATATCCATGATGTACCTACTAATAAAGAAACCTAAATTTAAAGCCTTTGTAACCATATACATAAAGTTTCATAAACATAAATGAAAATAAATGCAAATATCACAAAACCACGTCTTATAGAAGTTCATAAAAGTTATAATAACATGTCTTCATAGTTAAATTAAACAAAAGTAAACAATGAGAAAAAAACAAACAACCAAATAAAGTAAATATTTATTTATCTCTAGCATGCATGTATGTTAACCAAACTTTTCTTGATTCATCATCTTCCATGTTGAGAAAAATCTCTCGTTTTAATCACTCTCAATCAAATAAGCCACAAAGCACCACAGTTCGCTTCCTCTATCCAAAACACATGCATCAACCGTCCGATTAATAACTGTCAATGCTATAGAAATGGTAGAGCTAGAGCTATCATGTTGGCTGTAACACCCCATTCTAATTAACTACTTTTTAATTAATAAAATCAGAGTTGTCAAAAAATCTTTTACACAATTGAAAGCGAGTGTCACATTTACTTCAAAACGAGATAACATTAATTACATGCTCACATAAATAATATCGTTGATACATATGAATAACTCACAGCGGAATATCTCAAAATAATAGTATTGACTCTTTTACATCCCAAGGTAAAGAGTGAAACAACATCAAGTCAGTAAGACATAAACTACTACGTCCCCCGGTGCTACGTATCAGAGCATGACTCTACAGACCAAAAAGGAAGGTAGAAGAACCTTCAATCACTATCACCTGCAGGTTGCCAACATAAGAAGCAACACGAAAACAGTAGGGTGAGTCTCTTTACATAAATAATAGCATTTAGAATGAGCTTTATATTAGAGAAGGCAACTAGCAACAATCACATTCCAACAAATAGCATACGACATTAAGTATAGCACATCAACAAGCAGCACAACGTCAACATCAACAACAACATCCCCATCGCACATCAACATCAAACATCAACAACACTGAGCAAAGCTCTAGACCGCAGCCTTTAAACAATAACACTGAGCAAAGCTCTAGACCGCAGGCTTTAGACAACAACACTGAGCAAAGCTCTAGACCGCAGCCTTCAGACAACAACACTGAGCAAAGCTCTAGACCGCAGCCTTTAAACAACAACACTGAGCATAGCTCTAGACCGCATCCTTTAAACAACAACACTGAGCAAAGCTCTAGACCGCAACCTTTAAACAACAACACTGAGCAAAGCTCTAGACCGCAGCCTTCAGACAACAACACTGAGCAAAGCTCTGGACCGCAGCCTTTAAACAACATAATCATACATCATGCACAACAACATCATCAACACCATCATTTGGTCATATCCGACCCCACAACATAATCATCAACATTTAATTCACCGTCGTTAGACACATCGTCATTATTAACATCATCATCACAATTTAATCTTAATAGACCCAACAACAACCACCTCAAGATTTTGTCACAATTGACTCAACAAAACATCACAGCACCAAGACATCATCAACCATTAGCTCTAAGGCTAACACCAAGACATAGCTCTAAGGCTAACACCAATGTCAATGACCAACTCACACATAAGGACCAACTTGTCACATAAGGACTAAACCGACACCCACAAGGACTAAACGGTCACCTAAGGACTAAACAGTCACATAGGGAGCAAAGCAACACAATAGAAGGACCAATAGTGCCCGAGGACCAAAACAACACTTTTAGGGACTAAACGGTGCAAAAGGACCAAAACAGCAACTTTGAGGACCAAACAGTGCAAAAGGACCAAAACAACGTCTAAGACAGAAAACTGGCGCACAAAACTTAGACACAGGGCGCTGGAACTGGCGCGCGACGCGCCACTCACGCGCGACTTGCGCGCCAACAGACAAGAAGCACAGGGGACTGGCGCGCGACGCGCCACTCACGCGCGACCTGCGCGCCGACAGACAAGGACCCTTGCGCGTAGGATGCGGGCAAGCGCCACTTACGCGCCAGCAACCCAAACCACAACATTTCAACACCAAATTCTAGACAACCACACCTAGACATCGACACCAACCAACATCGATTTCCTAGACATCACACACCAACACACCAAAAATTGATCAAGGACATGGCGCGCCCCAACTTGGGCACAAGTCAACATTGTGCCACGCCAACACCAACACACCGACAATTAATCAAGAACATGGCGCGCCCCAACTTGGGCACAAGGCAACATCGTGCCACGCCAACACCAACACACCAACAATTAACAAAGACTACAACAACAACCACATAGTGGCATAACCACCCAACATCACAACACCAATTTGACACCAATAATCATGGGAACATTGTAGCCCAACCACCAATATCTCAATCATGCCACATTCAAACATATCATCAAACACCAAATATGCATCATAATTCATGTTTATTTTCATTGAAACAATTTATCAAACACCTTGCATACATAGTTCACATTATGTCAAATTCAACAAGCAATCACCATGAAATCACCAAATTGAAATCACCCATGACATTAACATAAAAACAACACCACAATCAATCAATTGAACATCCTAGAACCTAACCCACATACAAAACACATTCTACACACTATTATGGATGAAAAGAGAGCCCCCTAACCTTAGAAATTGAAGAACACTAGTACCCTCTCCTTCACAACTCCAAGAACCACTAAAAATAGCCACTCAACCAACTTTGAGCTTCAAACCCCTTCCATGGCAAAATGAAAATGAGAAGAAATTAGGTGATGAAATTTACACTAATAGAAAGAGAAGGAAAAATGGAAAAGAGTGGTACCAAAAGCCCCTTGTCTAGAGCTAAAATGGAGAAGATCTCCTTACTTCTTCTCCCTCCTTCCATGCCTCCCCTCCCTCTCTCTCTCTCTCTCTCGGTTCTCCTTCTTTTCCTATCCTTCTATTCTTTCCTTTTCTTTCTTTTC
Organism: Oxytropis ochrocephala; assembly: GCA_020916435.1. Lineage (NCBI taxonomy): Eukaryota > Viridiplantae > Streptophyta > Magnoliopsida > Fabales > Fabaceae > Oxytropis > Oxytropis ochrocephala. Next base: position 60,781,922 of record CM037092.1, on the reverse strand, counting down.
TAAGACACTAAAATGGGCTTGCATTTTGGGCTCTAATGTTGGGGCCTTTTTGCACCTCCCTCTTTTACATCAACCACTCCCTGACATAATTAAATCACCACTCCCTTATTTACTGTTCCGGGGTGTATTAGCAAAACCAGCAGGTTCCAATATCATTTCGGCCGTCGGCCCATTCCAGCACAACCGTCCCAAGTTCGTTGCTTGGAGCGCACTTTGCGCAACCGGCCGAAATTCTCGCATAACGGTCGGACTCTACAGTATATATACGCCATTCGCATATGACCTCAGGTACGTTCCCTTTACCTTGTGTTGCCATCCCGAGCGACCACTCACTTGATCGTCGGAGTGTCTTTGCAGTGACCACCCGAGGTGCTCAGCGTGAAGCCAAGACCGGTCCTTTCCATTCTCAACGACCGGCCTAGCAAACGGACAACAACTTCAACACTTCATTGGTCAAGGTACGATCAATTGGCAACCACAGTGGGACGCCCGAGCGCTGTCCTACTTCATCCATGGCTCCACGCGACTGGCCCAAGACGCGAACCTCATCTCGACTCAACCCCTCCGGGCAGCAGCACCCTCAGCAACAGACCCCCGAGGGCGTAGCCGTCACCGTTCATGAATCTCAAGGAAATCCGCGCCAAGAGCCCTCGGTGCAGGGTCGCAGACCGGTCTTAGAGCAGGTACGACCGTACGCTCCACAACAGTTACCGGCCGAGCTGATCGAGGCAGGAATTGAAGAACCATTGCCGGAACACATCACTCAGGCCATTCTGCAGGTGTTACAAAACAAGAATCAGCTCATCGCAGATCGAGACGAGGGTCAATTCCGGACCGCCAGCGTGCGGAAGACGGAGAACCTTCTGCCCTATCGTCCAGCACGTAGACACCGATCGCCTCCTTGATCGAGCCTCACTCGACTGGAAAGTACTACCCATCGATCCCCGTTACGTCGAGATAGGGCACACAGGTCGCCCCTGAGTAGGAACGTGCGCAGGCGCCGTTCCCTTTCTTATGATGAATACGAGGATTCAAGCTACCGTCCTGATACCGGCCGCTCGCCCACCAGATACTCTTCCTACGAGTCGTCCGGTTTGCGTCGGTCGAGAAGCAGATCCTGGGATTCTCGCGAAGAATTGCAAGACTATCGAAATGGAAGAATTAGGGACGTCTCGCAGCGACCAAGAAGAGGTCACAGCGAGCGACCCAGAAGGCCAGCTCAACTTCCACCTCTTGGCCAACCTGGAGGATTCTATGGAATGTCAGGCAACGAGGCGTGCCTCACCATGCAGCCCTTTGGGTCGAGCGACATACAAAACGGCCATGGCCCATTTACCAGAGAAATCAGGCGTTACCGAATTCCAAGAGACTTGAGAAAGCCGCCCAATCTAAACAAGTTTGATGGCCGTGGTGATCCGGACAAGCATGTCCGCTATTTCAATAATTATTGCAGCTATAGAGAGCTGGGGTCGACCATGAAATGCCGGCTTTTCCCTCAGTCGTTGGACGACCGAGCATTAGAGTGGTGGGAATCACTTCGTCCCAACACCATCTCCTCGTGGGAGGGCCTAATCAAAGTTTTCTTAGCCCACTACACAGCCAACCGTTACCAGTACCGGTACGAGGAGCACTTGGACACAGTCGTTCAAGGAGAGAATGAGACTCTAAGGCAGTACATCGACTGGTTCAACACTGAGGCGGAGACCGTTCGTGACTTAACTGACAAGGACAAGCTGAAGTATCTCAAACGTGGTATTCGACCGGACCACAAGTTCGCTGAAGAATTCACGTTGAATCACTATCAGTACCTTAGCTTCTTCCTAAGAAGAGCCAATGATCATATGGCATATGAAGAAACACTGGCTGCAAAAAAGGTCGCCCGCGCGCGTCCCAAAGAAGACCAAAATAGACCGGCCAAAGGTCATGAAAACCGACGAGACAACCGGCCGGACTTTAGAGATAAGAAGTTTGAACACCGCACTCGTCTGAACACTTCTATTGCACAAATCTACAGTGAATGCCAGAACAACGAGTTTGTGGGTGTGAAGCTGCCTGACCCTCTTGTACTCAAAAAGGGGGCTCGGCCGACCAAGAGATACTGCCGCTATCATAAGAGCAAAGGGCATGACACCACCGACTGCATGGCCCTGAAAGACGACATTGAAGATCTTATTCAAAAAGGCAAATTGAGTAAGTATGTGAGGTCTGAAGAAAGCGAGCGACCTCAAGAAAAGGCAGGAGAACCTGCCCAGGACAGAGGGAAGAGCGTCGTCGCTGTGACGGTCGTCCAAGATAAAGACTGATCTGAAGATCGAGACGCTCGGCAGTCAAGAGGCCGCAATGTTGCCATGGTAATTCATGGTGGAAATCCGTTGGACCGCAGGGACTCCAACAAAGCCACAAAGAGAAAGTGGGATGAAATTCTAACGGTTGGGTCAACCTCAGCAGAACGACCGGTCTCGAATAGACCGCCCATCTCTTTTGGGGATGAAGATCTGCTCGATGGCAGACCAAACAGTTACGTTCCATTGGTGGTCAGAGCAGTGATGGCCAACACAGAGGTTCGAAGAATCTGGTCGACCAAGGAAGCTCGGCCGACATCATGTTTGAGGAGTTGATCGACAAGCTAAAAGTGGATCGAAGTGAAATAATTCCGCAGGCCGAGCCTACTCCGTTAACGGGCTTCAATGGAGTGACCACCTATCCATTGGGGACGATCGAACTCTTGGTCACATTTGGTGACGATCATGAAGAAAGCACCTTGTACCGGACGGTCCGCACGACGTTCCTTGTACTCCCTATTAAATCTTGTTACCAGTGTATCATTGGTAGGCCGACTTTAATTTGGGCAAGCTAGAGGCCGTTGCGTCGACAGTGCACTTAAAAATGAAGTTTTACAGTAAAGACGACCAGGTAGTTACTCTGGCGGCCGACCTAGAGGCAGCAAAGCGAAGCCACTACTTGTATCAAGAAATTTGTGATGAGGTAGACCGTGGTCCGATTGAACAAAGCACCGCTGAAGGCCACCAAGTTAACCTCGCCGATCTGGACGCTCGTTATGATCCGGATAGCGACCCAGAGGACAATGATGACGACCTAGCCCGAGAGCTAAAAAACAGGTTAAAGAGACCGGAGCCTCATGGGGAATTAACAGATGTACAGTTGGGCGACGACCCAGCGAAGACAGTAAAGCTCGGTAGCGACCTACCTGAGCAAGTGAAACAAGACCTTGTGGAATGCCTAAGGGACTACGCCGACCTATTTACATGGCAGGCATCAGATATGCCCGACATTCCCATAGAGATTGCTTGCCATCAACTTTCGGTCGATGAAGGAGTTAAGCCGGTCGCCCAGAGAAGGCGAACCCAATGTGAGGAAAAATCTCAAGCCGCAGGAAAGGCTGTTGAGGACCTAATAAAGGCTAACTTCATCGAAGAGATTAAGTACACGACCTGGTTATCCAATGTCGTGCTGGTAAAGAAGAAGAATGGCAAGTGGCGTATGTGCGTGGACTACACCGACCTAAACAAGGCATGCCCGAAGGATGCCTTCCCTATGCCCAACATTGTCAAGCTGGTCGATGGGGCCTCGGGCTACAAACTACTATCTTTTTTGGATGCATACTCGGGCTACAATCAGATTACGATGTACCCTCCCGATCGCCACAAGACTGCCTTCATGAGAGATCGTGGTAATTTTTAGTACAAAGTAATGCCATTCGGCCTGAAGAACGCTGGGGCGACCTACCAGCGTATGATGAATAAGATCTTCAGGAAACAGCTCGGTCGGATATCTGAAGTGTATTTGGATGACATGATCATCAAGAGCATGACCGACCCAGACCATGTGAACGACCTAAGAGAAGTCTTTGAAGAAGCCAGAAAGAATTCACTTAGACTAAATCGAGAAAAATGCACCTTTGGTGTGAGGGCCGGTAAGTTTTTGGGCTTTCACCTAACAGAAAGAGGAATAGAAGCCAATCCGGAGAAGTGTAGGGCGGTCGATCGCTTGCAAGCGAAAGCAAGAAGGGTAGAAAGTTAAGATACCTTGGGCTTCGTTCGACAACTCTTGCATAGCTTTGCCGACACCCATGCACAAGGAAGCACAAACGACCATGGGCTCCTTCTTGAACCGTTCAAAGTCAGTCAGCCTCAAACCCTCGAGCGAGAGGACGGGAACATCGACTTCAGGAAAATCGCGGACCCGTTCAAGAACTCTGCTCTGCTTGGGGGAACGGGCGTCCTGGCGTGGGGCGACCGAACTTTTGCCGCTGTTTTCTTCCCTTGGCTCTTTGGGGTTTGGGGCACCTTGGATGTCCCTTCCAGATCGACCACTTGTTTAGGTGGCCGAGTGGCACCGGGGATTGAAGAAGGCTTCAAAACTTTCTCTATCTCGGCCCAAGACTTTCCCGCCATTCTTCCTGCAAAATGGAATAAGTTAAGGGTTAGAAGGAACGATCAGCAGCCAAAACAAAAAGATAAGTTTGAAATCAAACCAATCTCGGCCTCCAGAGCACGGCCCACCAGCAGAGTGAAAGGACGGCAGGGTATGTCGCCTTTAGAATCTGGGGGCATAAGGCTCGATAGCGTCTTGATCATTTGCAGGGATTCCAGGTCGGTCGCACCCAAGTCTTTGGTGGAATAGATGTAATCCCCAGGCCGCCTGAAGAAGTGAGCCTCGTTCCACATGATAGGGAAGAAAGGCTCACCGACCGTCCCATCAGGATTGGTCTCTGCTATAGCTCTGCCGGCCTCCTTAGTCGGGACGATCCGAAATATCGTTTCTTCCAGCAAATACCAATGATTCTTGGAACGCCTTAAAATACCGATGCTGAGTGTTTTGGGTCTTGAAGGAAACCTGCTCCCTCTTCTCCTTGTTGGCTTTCTCTCTTGCTACCACTAAAATGGTGAAAAATAATTGCATCGAAACCGCCTACCAAGCCGGGTCGAAGTACTCGAAGTTTTCAAGAACGCCCATGCGTTCGGATGCAATCGTGATGGGGCGACCCCAATGTAGCGTGGACGCGTCGTACCGGAACTTCGGTAAAGGTGGAACGATGTTCATCCTCTCGAACACGATCCGATGCATCGTGAACTTAAGGTTGTCAGAGTAAGTCGCAATGTCTTCTCCGTCCTTCATACGTCTCACCCTCCAGCCCGGTAAGCGATTGAAGTGTAGTTGCAGCTCGGGCAGCGCCCAGTGGCTGACCGTGATTATACTCCTGTAGGAGCGAAGGGTTTCAGACACCCACGACATGTCAGGCCGGTCCCGAGCCAGATCCGGTAGAACGTCTTCTCCTTCCACTGATTCCGCATCAATATTTAACCCTCGACCGGAGGAGCTTGCTACAGAACGAGCGACAACTTCCTCAACAGCTGCTTCAGCTCGATCTTCCTCGGCCTCGACCATTTCCTCGTCCACGGCCTGGGCGGCACTCTCTGCGTCACCCTCTATATCTGCCTTCTCGCCTTCTCCTGCGTTGCAGACTGGGGAAGACGGTGGTGGTGGAGGCTCCCATGAGTTACTCTTGGAACTGGCAGAATCGGAGCTGCCCAGGCTGATCGGCCCCCTATTGGGAGAGCTGGAGCTCGAATCAGAATTGCTGGAAGTGTTAGAGCTTGAGTCGCTCGACGACGAGGTAGGGTTTTCCTCATGAGTACCGGCCTCGGATGACCTCGTCATGACTTCAGCCAAAGACTGTGGTTGCTTCCCGGGAATACGAGCGATTTGTTTCACCCGTGGCATATAACACCTGCGATAAGGGGATCGGGTTAGGTCGGTCGAGCAACGCATTCATGAGAGGGGGCGACTAGGTCGTCCCCTGACCTGACACCCCCTATCACAAGGCGTGAAGTTTTGCGAACAAGAAAAACTATAAAAATTGAAGACAGAGATCGACCCATACCTTAAAGATGCTTGAAATCGGTCGAGAAAGCTGAAAGGCTCGGACGAAAGAGTTGTCTCAAAATGCAGTCGTGGCGCAGAGAGGTCGTTTCGGCAGAGAGCAAGCACGCGCATAACGTGAGGAATAGTTCCCGTCGAAGGCGTATTTATAGCACAGACCCAAGGCTGTAGAAGGGTCGGGAGACGAAACGTCGCGACGTTTCACCTTCGCATTGAAAGCTGTCATTGAATGACCTCCGGATCACCAAACCTCGCATCATAAATGTCAGCTAAACGTCAATCGCCGTGTCAGCACGACTGACGATTGACGGACGGCCGAGATCGTCCCATCGATAGCAAGCGGCCGCGACCGTCTTGCCTTTCCTAAAGTTCGTCAAAACAGCATAACCCCTGGGGCAGCGATTCAAGCCTCGGCCCGCTCTTAAGCGACCTAGGCTTGGGGGGCAACTGTTCCGGGGTGTTTTAGCAAAACCAGTAGGTTCCAATATCATTTGGGCCGTCGGCCCATTCCAGCACAACCGGCCCAAGCTCGTTGCTTGGAGCGCACTTTGCGCAACCGGCCGAAATTCTCGCATAACGGTCAGACTCTACAGTATATATACGCCATTCGCATATGGCCTCAGGTACGTTCCCTTTACCTTGTGTTGCATGCCCGAGCGACCACTCACTTGATCGTCAGAGTGTCTTTGCAGGTACCACCCGAGGTGCTCAGCGTGAAGGTACCACCCGAGGTGCTCAGCGTGAAGCCAAGACCGGTCCTTTCCATTCTCAACGACCGGCCTAGCAAACGGACAACAACTTCAACACTTCATTGGTCAAGGTACGATCAGAAACAAAAAGCAAAAGTATAAAAAATAAGAATTGTGATTCATAGATATACCTTGAGTGTGGAGACTTGATACTCTGGAAATTGAGAAGTATAACAATTCAAGAGAGGAGGTGCGCAGATGAGTGACGGCAACATTAACAGGTTAGGCTGCGGAGATTGTAATATTAGGGATTAGGGGTTTAAAATATTTCGGTTTATTTTAATAAAGGGTAGAAAAGGAATTATAAAAAAATAATAAGGATAAAGATGTCAAAAAAAGTGAGACATTACCCGCTATCCGCTAGCATTTCAAAAAACACTACTTGAAGTAGCGTCTGAAAAAATACTAAACGCTATCCAAAAAACGTTATACGCTAGTACTTGCCAAACACGTGCATTCTTCATCGTTAGTTCCGTCCGCTAGTTTCATCCGCTATCTGCTAGCGGATGGGACGCGACAAACAGAGCCTATATGTTCAAAGCCAAAAACCAAGAACCAAGTTTTTACCTTAACATGTATCGTGCAATTACTGACCTTTTACTTTTTGTCACCAGAAGTACAGATTGAGAAAGAATCTACATGGACAAAGTAACGTGGCACACAAAATCAGTAAGAGAAGACAACAATCTCTTTCATTTTATTCTAATCTAGAGAATAATTAACATGAATAAATTAAGCCTTGCCCCTCAGCCTAACAAGTAAGAAAAACATAACATTTTTTTTCACAAACATCATCTATCTTGTTTGATATAAACATTCTATATATCTTTGTAGTTAATAGCAAATAGCGTAGCGTAGTGGCCGACCCCTAAAGGGCTATTGCGGTGTAGCAGGTAGCGGTATGACTGCTACGCCGAAGTTTAGACAAACAATATACCGGATTTATACCATACACATATTAAGGTTAAAAAACATAAGAGTACTCAAAAAAGAGGACATATTTATAAATAATCATCAAAGCCATTGCTACTAAATCAATAGGGATTGTGTTGTTCACTTTTTGAGACTGAGATGATGCCATGAAAAATTACAGGTTCTGTGTTTGTTGAAAAAACAGAGGAAAAGTGTGAAGAGAGAGTATTACGGGTTCTGCTTGTTATGAAACAGAGGAAAGAAAAAAGAAAAACTGAGAAAGAAGAACGAAAATACAGAGGAAGAGAGATGCACCTTGAAGAAGAGAGTGAGATGGTGAGAGTCGTCGCTGAAGTGTGAGGCGTAACTGAGAAGAGAAAGCGCTCTGCTCTCTGCGTTTTTTTGAAACAAACAGCGTCTCTGTTAGAAACGTGTGAGACAGTGAGAGCGTGAAGAAGAAGGTGGCTTAAGGGTATACGTGTGAGACAGTGAGAGCGTTAAGAAGAAGGTAAAAAAAAAGATAATAACTGATAGTTAAAAGTAAAAGTAATAACTGATGAGTAATAGATTAACGGTAAAAAACTTAAGGGTATACGTGTCTTTTTACGTTTTAAAATACGGGCAAAAATGCAATTTTCTATGGAAAACCCTAAAATTCATCTTCTCCGCTCCAAGAGCGGATTTGACCCGCGATAAAACTCGCCTTCTACAACGCCACAGCCCGCTTTATCGCCGCCACTCCCGCAACACTGAACTGCGACGCACCGGTGGTTACCATCGCACCGGACCGTCGCTATGCCACGCCGCGATTGTGTCCGCCACTGCCGCTATTAACTACAGAGCTATATATCACTTTAAGATTTTTATACTAACTTTCAAGTCCCATGTACCAGAGATACTTTTGTTAGTACTCACACTTATGAGTACTAAATTGAGGATATGAATATTAAGCCAGAACATCCCGGGATTTTTGTTAGTACTCATTTATGAGTACTAAATCGAGGATATGAAAACGAAGACATTGCCGGAGAAAAGCTTGGGAATTATGCTGCAAACTAGGGACTATTAAGTGTAAAATGTAAAGAGCACCCCAGTTTTTCCACAACAAAAGCCCGGTTTTCATGAGCATTCTAGCTTTATTCGATACATGTTAAACACATGCTTGAATATAATGGTGTTGTAAGTATTAACATTATCTATTATTGATAAGAACCCCCTTATGATCGCCATTCATATTCATTTACTACTATAGGAATGTAAGTGTAGTAAAGAAAAAGCCTAAAAATTTGCAATTACAAGTAGATGGAATACAACTTCTTGTGAGTTTTACTAAGAAAAGCAGATTAAGAAACACAACACTATTCCGAACTTAACTTAGTCTTTTTTCCTAATGAGAAATGAATAAGCTTAACAGTTAATGATATAAGTCAATTAAGAATAAGATGCAAACTAAAATTAGGTGTGGTGGTTGATTTGCTCTCAGTGAAAGGCCATCTTTTCCTACTGGAGAAAACTTTAGATGGGAAAATGCCCCTCCCATTTAACCCCAGCTGCTTCAAGTGCTTTAGAATACCTTCATTCAATATATAACCGAAGAGAAAACGAAATGAAACCTCTTTTGTTAGATAAAGAAGTCACCAAGCAAAGTGAAGCACAAAAAGCAAATCAAGGACTTAAAGGAAAGGGGCACCAACACCCATCCAGCTTCTATTCAGTGTGGTTAAAGCAAATAAATCATCATCGAGCATCCCCACATATCTTCAGATTGATAGCTAAGAAAGAACACCAGAATAAGTCCTTGATTTGCTTTATCTTTTAATCTCTCTCTCAGTTACATTGATGTCTTGGCATGTTATTGTTGACAGTACAGCTTTCAATTCAACTCTCAGCGCTCACGTTTAATTTATGATATTCCAGGGACTATAGACTCTCTCTTTGATTTGTAAACATAACATGTCTATCTAAAGTCAAAGAAGGCAACCCCAATTTTAAAAGAGAAACCAACATGTGAACAAACAACTAGTAAATGGGATAAATGAACCTGATGATTAATGAACCCGTTGAACGGAATCTACAGCAACGGCGCCAAGCTTGAACGACAGTGCTTGAACGATGGGTTTTTGAAAGAGAGGACGGTGGTTCTTCTTCATGTTTTGCAGAGCCATCTTCCTTAGGTTCCTCCTTCACTTCTAGTTCTAGGGGGTACGCGGCATAATGAAAGTAGAGTTGACTTTGACTTGATCACTTTACCAATATTCTCTATTAAGGATAGAAAGTTGATATGCTGGAAACCAGAAGTGAAATTATTTCATTCGGGCAGAATAATTGATTGGTTCTATTTACGCGAATCTAACATTGGGGTTCTGAAAAGGAGAGAGAATGTGACATTTAACTCTTCTAGCCCAGTTTACCAGGTGCTACGAGCTAAAATCCCATTGTTTTGATGGGTGCTACGAGCTTTGATCAAGTTTTTGTTGCCTTGCCACTACCTGGTCTTGAAATGAGACGTGTATACACGTAGTACTCTTTGCATATTTTGGCTTGAATAGGTATCCCGATATTATGTGTTGGCCTTAGATGAGGGTCTTTGTCTAGTAATACAGGTCACTAAATCTATACGTCATTAATCAGAGTTTAAGATATGTCGTTCTTGAACGGTCTAGGCGCTTTGGTGTACTGTACTCGCTCTTCAAGTATTTTCTCTTTGGCTTTGTGGTGGGATTAAGCCTTGATTCATGTATGATCGTGCCTTTAGTGTTCACACTAGATGATGATAGAGTGGTCTACTTCAGAGGTTACGGTGACTGGAGGATAATTTACCACATGAGCCGACATCAGTTTTTGCGGTTCGCTTGTTTCATCTCTTGGCCACTTGGTAATTTCTTCTGAATTTTTCTGCCGAGAGTGGTCGACCAAAGTGACCAAGTTAACTTGGGGTTCCTTGTTACTTTTTTCGCGTGGTCCTTCCAGATTTCAGCACCTTGGGTGGGTTATCCTTAGGATCCTCTTTCAAATAGAGGAAATGGAATTTTCGGGCCAAACCTAGGTCGCCGATTACAGTGATAATATGGTCTTTCATTGAGTAAAACTTCATTTTGAAGTGGACGGTGGAAGCTACAACTTCTAGTTTGCCCATTGTTAGCCTTCCAATACAGTTGTACACTGATGGGCCGGGGAGGACCATAAAAGGTGTCTTGATTCTCCGAGTCAAGGGTTCACTCCAGTAGGTGATTATCAACTCGATGTAACTAAGAAGCCTTGTCTTTGATCCGTTGATACCAAAAAAGGTCTGCTCCTTTGCAAGGAGTGATGACTTCTTTGGAGATTCCTCGAACAAATATGAGGTCGGCGAACATGATGTAGGCTGAGCACCATTGGCCAACCAAGATGCTTTTTACCTTAAAATTAGCCATGGTGGCTTGAATGATTAGTGGTATGAACATGTTAGGTTTTCTGTTGACGAAATCTTTTTCTTTGAAAACTAAAGGAGGTCAGCTTATGGTAACCTCAGAGGTCGAAGAGGACGCGATGCACTGTATCTCTTTTTACTTTCTCTTTAGTGTCCTCCTGGTTTCTCCCCCTTCCATAGAATATCCTCCAAAGATCACCAAGGCTATGAGTCGGCTGCTGGACCTCCAATTGAGTGGATGTCCCAACCTTAGTCAATGTAATCGTTTTTCAGGATTAGACATGTTTTGACCTACGGTCTCAATCTTAGTTGATGTAATCATCTATCAAGGTTAATTAGTAACTTGTTGTGACGATTAGTCTCAATCATCTAACCATAGTTAGGCATGGCAACGAAACACGTACCCGTGGGTATCCACCCGACCCTGTTCCGAGTTTGATGGGGAAAACCCACTTTAACTGGAGACGTGGTGGGGTTCAGAGATATCGATACCCGCCCCGAACCCGCTCAACAAAACATTAATTAGTTATTTTCTTTTATTTTATGCATATATACACAATCATTTTGTTTCATAAAATTTGTTTTTTTTTTTTAATTTTGATCTATTTCCAACAGAAAAATCTATTCAAACACTTTTAACAATTTTATCATTATATAATAAGTATGATTTTATTATATTAATTACCATGAATATTGATCGTACCTTGATCACCAAGTGTATGTTGCATGTTGCTCATTTGTCCGGTCGTTGTACAAGGATGAGGACCGGTCTTGGAACACCTCGGGTGGTACCTGCAAAGACACTCCGACGCTCTAGTCAGAAGAGTGCTAACGGGCAAGGTATCACAGGGTAGGAATTATGTACCTGACAGTTTGGATGGAGGTGGTATTTATACCACTGGGGCGACCTGGCCGTTGCGATAAATACGGCCGGCCGCCGAGAATTGCGGACCAAGACACAGCGCTAACTGCACCTCCATGTACTTGCTAATACGCCCCAGAACAGTTGCCCCCCAAGCCTAGGTCGCTTTAGAGCGGGCTGAGGCTTGAATCGATGCCCATGGTGGAATGAAGTGTTTCTACACTTTCGTCAGGAGTAGGTCGGTCCTGTCTGGGATGTTGTCCGACCGCATGTGGCGTTTGAGCTTCGACCCTGCCATTAATGCGCAATGATTGCGGTGACTTTTCGTGTCTCGAGGTGCCTTTTGGTGTTCCCCATGCAACGGATGGGAGAGGCGTGTAGCAGACCCGCGACGCTTCGCCTGGTGGGTCCCCTATAAATAGGGCCTTTGGTCAGCACGTCTTCTACACCTGGAAAGCACTCCTCTACTGCCGATCGAGCTATCTGCAAGCGTCCATAAAGCTGTTGTGCGAGAATTTTCTGTCCGCTCCTCTCTCTTCTAGTTACTCTTCTCCAGGTAAGCCGCCCCTTCAGTCTTGTTTATCTTCTTTTATTTCTGCATTTTATCGCTTTCCTTTAGTTAGCTTCCACGCCTCGTGAAAGGGGAGGCGTCCGGTCGGGGGACGACCACGTCGCCCCCTTTTCTCGAGCGTGCTGGCTCGGTCGACCTGACGCGATGTCCCTTTCATAGGTGGATCTGGCCAGAACAAAGCAGACCGCCCGAATATCTGGTGCTCCCCAGCAAAGTCTCGCACTTATGGCAACGCGGCCTTCCCAAGAGCCGGAACGGGCCGAGTCTGTGTCTTCCGGGGGGTCGTCCGGACCTTCACAAATCTATGGAGTACAAAGGCGTTCTCCTGCACACGCTTCGTCCTCAAGCTCCTCTAGTTCTAGCTCGAGCGGTAGTGTTTCACTATCTACGTCGACGGGGTCGACGAAGTCTTGGGTTCCCCCGCCACCACCTGGAACAACTGCGCAGGGAGGTGAAGGAAGCGATCAGCTGATCGATGTTGTGGGTGACGAGGATATGGTCGACGTCACCCAGTCTGCTGCGGGGAGTCTTTACGACGAAGTAATTGACTTGGACGCCGACCCTCCAGAGCCCGAGCCGATGCATGTCGAAGAGCGGGCGGCCGAAGGAGAGGGTCCCAGCCGAACAGAAAAAGCAGGCGATGGTGCTGGCCCTGCCGGTGAACAAGTTGAGGAGACTGCCGGCCCACACGAAGCTGCTGGCGAACGGGTGGAGGAAGGAGAGGCCGGGCCGGACACAGTCATCGATGAATTGGACATTTCCTGGGTGTCCGAGAAGATGAGAACCTTTAAAAGCTTTATCGGTCCGGACCATGCCTGCATAGGCGACCTAAATACCTACTTTACCAAGCGGGGGTGGAAGGTGAAAGGCATGCGTGAAGATGAGAACATTGCGACCGTCCCTTCAAAATTGAAGTTCACTATGCACCGCGTTGTTTTTGAGAAGATGGGGATCGTCCCCCCTTTCACCGACTTTCAACAGGACGTCCTTAGGTACTTGGGTGTTGCCCCCTCTCAGATTCATCCGAACGGCTGGGGGTTTATGAAGACGTTCGAGCATCTGTGCGACCGGTTGGGGCGGAACGTGTCGACCAGGCTCTTTCTCGCCTTGTTCGAATTGAGCTGGCATGGCGAGTATGGAACGAACATGGCCCGCAAGGAGCAAGTGTCCTTCAAGAACCAAAAGGCGTTCCCCCTCAAATTCTTCAGGGCTTATTAGGACTCACTGCCGGGCGGGTGGAAGAACCAATATTTCTGGGTCGCTCCTGATAGGGAGGCTGCTAAAGACATTGCTGAGATTCGTCCGGACGGCACAGTAGTGGCTTATTTCTTTCCAACTTCGTGGCGGGCGGCCCACTTTACTCAAAAGCCGGGCGAGTACACTTTTGCAGTATCGACCTTGGATGAGGAAGATATTGCCACTTTGGCTATGATCACGGAGCTGTCCTCCATGCTGCCGCAGAATCCCGAAGGGGATATTCCCTGCCGGCCGTTCTGCCTTTACGAAGGGGATAAGCTAGTGTCCGAGCTCGGTCGGTGAAGTTTGACTTATTATGTTTGATCGCTTTCGTTTGGTCGACCGGCTAACGCCCTCATATCTTTTTGCAGGAAAAACTTTGAAGATGTCAACCTCAGATTGGCTCAACCTTGAGAAGCTCGTCACCGGAAGCGCTCAGAAGAAGACTCCTGCCTCCCAGTCTCAACAGCGCCAAAACACTCCTAGGCCGGAATGGAATACTGGGGGCGGCCCTCAAGGCCCTCAGGGCAAGGATGGCCGCACCCCGGTACATAAGCGACCGAGGAGGGAGGAGGACGATCGGGTTGAATCCCCCATCTTCGAGCTCGAGGATTTCGGTGATGCTGAGGTGGCGCGCTTCAAGAAGGACCCCATGGATTTTTGTGGCGACCTGCTCAAGTCTGCCAACAAAACGTTGAAGGATCTGAAGAACAACGCAGCACGTAAGTCGTTTGTTATGCTAACTGCTCGGTCAGTTATGGGTTGTTCGCCCGCTAACTTTGTTTTCCATTTCAGGTGCTGAGGCTGAGCGGGATGCGGCCGAGCGGAAGGTGAAAGAGCTTGAGGCGGTTGGTCGGAGACTCAAAGAGCTGGAGCCTGAAATCGCCGCCCTGGAACAAACTAAGATCAAGCTTGCGGCCGCTGAGAAGGACAAGAAGTTTGCGGCCGAGGATAGGGCCAGGAACAAAGAACTTGCTGATCTGGTGAAGACCCTCAAGGCCGAGGTCACCCAATTTGAGGAAGTCAAGGCGGCCGCCATCCAGGAGAAGGTCGCCGAGGTAGCTTCAGTGGCAAAGGGGGCGGCCCTTTACCAATTCCACAACGCCGTGGCCCAAATGAAGTTGCTCGCCGCCCGAGGCATCCAATACGACAGCCGTCTGGTGCAGCCCGACCATGTGGTCGAGGGTGAAGAGATCATCTTGCCTGCAAGGTTTGATGATGATGGCAAGACGGTCCGCAAGCGGTCGGTGATCGTTAGCCGTGCTAAGAAATGATCAGCTCTTTATTTTGCCCGCCTGCGAGCGGATTATCAATTGTAATTCTGCTGTACTTGTACTTTTGCGTCCTGCGAACAATTTGTGCGCCCGGCTTCGACCGGGCGTCTCGCCTCGTGATGAATTTTAAATTGCCTCTTTTTAAGTTTTAACTCGCTTCTTTTTCTTGAATCTATTCATGTTTAGTCTTCGCACTTTATGAAATCTAGGCCGGTCATATGCCGCTCATTATGGCCTTTTCGAAGGCACTTGTTTTAGGCCGCTCGTCGCCTTATATTCGTTACGTGGGTCATTGCTTGACCTTTGGGTCATTCAATGACTCGATTATGGGCCGTTCGGCGGCCTACCTTCGATTGTGGGTTATCACTTAACCCTTGGGCCATTTCGATGGCTCTCTTCGTAGGTCGTTCGGCGGCCTACCATCGATTGTGGGTTATCACTTAACCCTTGGGCTATTTCGATGGCTCTCTTCGTAGGTCGTTCGGCGGCCTACCATCGATTGTGGGTTATCACTTAACCCTTGGGCCATTTCAATGGCTCTCTTCGTAGGTCGCTCGGCGGCCTGCCATCGATAGTTGGTCAAAGTTGACCCTCGTCTAGGTCACTCAGTGACCTTTGGTCGAACCAACTCGCGCGTCGCGATCGCCGCCTCTATGTATGTACGCATTTCGAGTGACCGATCGCTCAATATTTTGCTAATAATTTAAAACAAGAACTTAATAAAACACAAGAATTTAAAGAACGGGCCTCTGTAAAAAACCCCAATGGGGAAAAAGAGCGCCCGCCCGTCGTTTATTCATTCAATAACTGGTCGATTACAAATGAGGTGTTCAAACATAGTACTGCTTTAATTTATCACTATTCCATGTCCTGGGGATGATCGCCCCTTCCATGGTTTCTAATTCATATGCCCCACGGCCGGTCTTGTTGATGATCCGGTACGGGCCTTCCCAATTTGGAGCGAGCTTTCCTTGACGTGCATTCTTGTTACCAACGTCCGCCCGCCTGAGGACTAGCTGCCCGATAGGGAATTCTCTTTTCTGCACACGGGCGTTATATCGGGCAGCGACCTTCTCTTTGATCAAGGCTTCTCTAAGAGATGCTTGGTTGCGCAGCTCTTCAACCAAGTCCAATTCTTCTCTTATAGATCGGTCGTTGTCGACCGCCGTTGGAGGGTTAGCCGTCCTCCAGTTCAGCTCGTTCATCTCTATGGGGATTACAGCGTCCATCCCGTAGACCAACTTGAAAGGTGATTCCCCGGTCGACGAATGGGGGGTCGTCCTGTATGCCCAGAGGACGGACTGAAGCTCTTCGACCCAATTTCCCTTTGCTTCATCAAGTCTTCTTTTCTATCCACGTAGGATGACTCTGTTGGCCGCTTCAGCCTGCCCGTTCGTCTGCGGGTGCTCGACCGAAGTGAAACGCTGTTTCACTCCTAAGTCGGCCAACGTCTCTCTGAATTTCCTGTCTGCAAACTGGGTGCCATTGTCCATTATGAGTTGTTGGGGAACTCCGAACCGGGCTAGGACATTCCGGCCAAAGAACTTGTTGACTTTTGCCGAGGTTATGGTCGCTAGAGGCTCGACCTCTATCCATTTTGTAAAGTAGTCCACTGCAACGATCAGGAATTTGAACTAGCCTGGTGCAGGTGGAAAAGGGCCGAGTAGATCCATCCCCCACCAAGCGAACGGCCAAGGTGAGGTGAGGCTTTGCAGTTCCGATGAGGGGGCGACGTGAACATCAGCATGCACTTGGCATTTCTTGCATATCTGTACTAGCTTCTTGGCATCCTCATCCATGGTCGGCCAATAGTACCCAGCTCTGAGCGCTTTTTTCGCTATGGACCGGCCGCCCTGATGGCTGCCACACGTCCCCTCATGAATATCTCTTAAGACGTGGTCAGCTTCGGCCGACGATAAGCACCTGAGGAGCGGGCAAGAGAATCCTCTTCTATATAGTTTCCCTTTGATCACGGAGTATTTGGTAGACCGTAATCTTAAGGTCTTGGCCTTCTTTGGATCGGTCGGCTCTTCGCCCAATGTGATGTAGCGCAGGATGGGAGCGATCCAATCATCTTTCTCTTCAATGGTGAGGACGGCCAACGCTTGGCTAGGCTTAGTCGAAACGCTCGGTCGAGTCAGGGTTTCAGTAATTAAACTTCTGTGATTGCCAGGAGTCTTTGTACTGGCTAGTTTTGACAGGATGTCAGCCCGGACGTTTTCTGTCCTTGGTACGTGCTTTACCTCCGCTCGGTCGAACTGCCGGAGGAGCTCCCTTACTTTGGCCAAGTAGTTCTTTAACACTTCATCTTTTGCATCATATAGTTCACGGATCTGGGAAACGACCAGCAAGGAATCTGAGTGTAGCTCTACTCGGTCGACATTGAATTCCTTTGCGGTCGTGAGTTCGCTTATGCATGCCTTATACTCGGCCTGATTGTTGGAGGTGTGGAACGCAAACGTCAAAGACACTTCCACTGCAAGGCCTTCAGAGTTTTCTAGTATAAGGCCCGCCCCACTGCCTTTGCTGTTGGAGGAACCGTCCACGTGTAATGTCCACATTGTGTCCGGTCGGCCATCCTGTGTTGGGGTCATTTCTGCAATGAAGTCGGCCAACACTTGAGCCTTAGCGGCCGATCTGGACTCGAATTTGATGCCGAATTCGCTAAGTTCCACTACCCGTTTGATCATTCGTCCTGCCAGGTCTGGCCGATGGAGGACCTGTCTTATTAGTTGGTCTGTCCTTACCACGACCTGGTGGGCCACGAAATAAGGTCTCAAACGCCGGGCGGCCACTAGTAGTGCAAGGGCCAATTTTTCGATCTTCTGGTATCTCAGCTCCTGTCCTTGCAACACCTTGCTTATGAAGTAGACCGGATTTTGCTTTAGGTCGTTCTCTCTGACCAGGACGGCACTCAATGCCTCTTCCGTTATTGCCAAGTACAAGTATAGGGTTTCCCCCGGCTCTGGCTTGGTCATGATGGGCGGGTTAGTCAGAGCCTCCTTCAACTGCTCCAGTGCTCGCTGGCACTGGTCGGTCCATTCGAAATCTACTTCCTTCTTTAGAAGCTTAAATAGGGGGAGCGACTTGCAGGCAGACATAGGTATGAATCTGGACAGGACGGCGACCATACCATTCAACCGTTGGATCTCCTTCTTCGTGGTGGGCGGCCTCATATCGGCGACCGCCCTGCATTTATCAGGATTTGCCTCTATCCCCCTTTCAGTAAGATGGAATCCCAGGAACTTGCCGGCCCTAACTCCGAAGGAGCACTTTTCTGGGTTCAGCCTTAGGGAATTTCTTCTTGCTTCTTCAAAGACCTCTCGCAGGTCGGCCGCATGATCATGGTCGGTCTTGCTCTTTATGATCATATCGTCTAGATAGACCTCGGCTACACACGACCGACCGCTTTTTGAAAATCTTGTTCATCATGCGCCGTAGTAGTCGCCCAAGCGTTTCTTAGGCCGAAACGACATTACTTTGTATTGGAAATTGCCACGATCTGTCATGAAGGCAGTCTTGTGGCGATCGGGCGGATACATCGTAATCTGATTGTACCCAGAGTAGGCGTCCAGGAACGATAGTAATTTATAGCCCGATGCCCCATTGACCAGCTTGTCAATGCTCGGCAGACTGAAGGCATCCTTCGCATGCCTTGTTCGGATCTGTAGTAGTCGACGCATTATGCGCCATTTGCCGTTCTTCTTCTTGACTAACACTACGTTGGACAGCCAGGTCGTATATTTTATCTCTTCAATGAAATTTGCCTTGACTAGGTCGTCCACAGCCTGAGCTGCTGCTTGAGACTTCTCCAAGTTTTGGGTCCGCCTCCTCTGGGCGACCGGTTTAACCGTTTCATCTACTGAGAGTTGATGACATGCGATCTCTGTTGGGATACCGGGCATGTCAGATGCCTGCCATGCAAACAGATCTGCATACTCCTTAAGGCAAAGCATGAGATCCTCGCTCGACCGCTTTCAGTAGGCCGCTCCCAAGTTTGACTGTCTTTTCTGGGTCGTCCCCCAGTCGGACGTCAATCAGCTCTCCATGTGGCTCAGGCCTCTTTATCCTGTTCTTCAGCTCACGGGCTAAATCATCATCGTCGTCCTCTAGATCGCTATCAGGATCATACCGGGCGTCCAAGTCAGCAAGGTTAACTTGGTGTCTCTGCTCCAGTCTCCTTGGGTCGGTATCTCTATCTTGTTTGTCGCATATATCTTGATACAAATAGTGACTCCGCTTGGCCGCCTCCAGGTCGGCCATCAGAGTTACGACTTGGTCGTCCTTGCTGTAGAACTTCATCTTTAGATGGACTGTTGAAGCAACAACCTCCAATTTTCCCAAGGTCGGCCGGCCTATAATACACTGATAGCAGGACTTGATAGGTAAGACCAGGAACGTTGACTTGACCGTTCGGTATTTGGTGCTTGCTCCTGTGTCGTCTCCAAAAGTGACTAACAGTTCTATTGTACCCAAGGGGTAAGTGACCGCCCCATTAAAGCCTGTCAGCGGAGTTGGATCGGCCTGTGGGATGATCTCGCTCCGATCCACATTGAGTTTGTCGATTAGTTCCTCAAATATAATGTCGGCCGAATCGCCTTGTCGACTGTAATCGGCGTGATTGGTGTTGGCCATGACCGCTCGACTACCAATGGGACATAGCCGTTGGTCCTTCCGCCCAAAGAAATCTTCGTCTCCAAAAGAAATGGGTGGCCTAGTCGAGGCCGGGCGTTCTGCGGACGTTGATCCAACCATCATAAACTCGTTCCACCTCCTTTTCAAAGCCTTCTTTGAATCTCTTTGCTCCAAAGGGTTTCCACCTTGAATGACCATAGCCACTCTCCGGCCTTTGGACATCCGGACGTCCTCTTCGGAGGTGTCCTTGTCCGCTATTGCTTCTATGGCCGCTGCAGTCGTTGCTTTGCCTTTTGATTGAGGCTTCTGCCCCCCGGCTTTCTCCTCAGTCCGCTCGGCACCATCAGCTCGGACATATTGCTTCAACTTCCCCTTCTGGATGAGGTTTCAATGTCATCCTTTAGGGCCATACAATCATTGGTGTCGTGCCCCTTGCTTTTATGGTACCGGTAGTATCTCTTAGTCGGTCGGGCACCCTTCTTGAGTACCAGTGGATCGGGCCTCTTGACATCAACGAATTCATTGTTCTGACACTCCGCAAAGATTTGGGCTATAGGAGCGTTGAGCCTCGTTCGGTGCTCGTACTTCTTAGGCCGGTATTCTGGCTTGCTTTCTCGGTGATTTTCTTGAGTCTTGCCCCGCTTGCTGTCATCTTCTCTAGGTCGCACTCGGGCGGCCTTTCTTGCAGCAAGTGTTTCCTCATAAGCCATATGGTTGTTGGCTCTGCGAAGGAACGTACTGAGGTCGTAGATGTAGTTCAAAGTGAATTCTTCAACAAATCTATGGTCCGGCCGGATACCCCTCTTGAGGTACTTCAGCTTGTCTTTATCAGTCAGGTCGCGTACCTGATCGGCCTCAGTATTGAACCGCTCTATGTACTGTCTCAATGATTCATTGTCCCCTTGGATAATCGTATCCAAGTGCTCCTCGTGACGATACTGGCACCGGTTGGCAGTGTAGTTCGCCAAGAAGATTCTGACCAGGCCTTCCCAAGAGGAAATGGTGTTCGGCCGCAACGACTCCCACCATTCTAGAGCCCGTCCGTCAAGCGACTGGGGGAACAAACGGCACTTCATGGTAGAGCCTAACTCCCTGTAGCTACAATAGTTGTTGAAGTCTACGACATGTTTGTCGTGGTCGCCGCCTCACAAACTTGTTGAGGTTAAGCGCTCGAGATCCTCGGGAATGCGATAGCGCCTAATCTCCCTTGTAAAAGGGCCACGGCCGGTCGTAAAGTCACTCGGTCCAAAGGGCTGCATAGCAAGGTAGGCCTCGCCGTTCGGTATTCCATAGAATCCTCCTCCGGCCGGAGGTCCGTACATAGAAGGCCCTCGAGGCGATCGACCTCTGCTTCTGATAGAGTGATGTCTCGGCCTTCGTGAAACATCTCTAATTTCACCATTTCGATACTCATTCAATTCGTCGTAGGGGTCCCACGAACGGCTTCTGGAGCGCCTAGAGCCGGATGATTCACATGAAGAATATCTCGTAGAAGAATGGTCTGACTCAGGTTGGTATGGGGAGTCTGAATAATCATAGTTGTGTGAAGGGGAACGGCGACTGCGCACGTTCCTGCGAGCTGGCGATCTGCGCGCCCGAACTCTTCGAGCTGGCGAGCGACGAGAGGTACTTCCTCGATGGTGGACGGTCCTTCGAGGTGGGGTTCTGGCTCTTCGCGAAGGTTGAGTTCGGGCGGAGGGTTCTCCGCGGTCCGTCCCCTAACGAGCTGGCATGGATCCTCTTTCGAGTCGAGATATCAGATGGTCCCGGTCGGCTATGAGTTGGTTTTTGCTTTGGAGCAACTGGAGAACGGCCTGGGTGACGTGCTCCGGTAAGGGCTCCAAGATTCCGGCTTCAGCCAGCTCGTCCGGGATTCCCTAATGTACTAGTTCCAAGGCTGCACCATGTCCGCCCTGGACTGAAGGCTCTTGGCGAGGATTGCCTTGGGATTCGTCAACTGTTTGAGGAACTCCCTCCGGGGTCTGCTGCGAACGAGCGTCCGGCCCAGCAGGGTCTTGCTGCGTGGATGCCCGCGTAGTGATTCTCTTCGGGCCCATCTTCAAGGTGGAGTAGCGCTCAGACTCCCACTGTGGTCGCCAAATGATCGTACCTTGATCACCAAGTGTATGTTGCCTGTTGCTCCTTTGTCCGGTCGTTGTACAAGGATGAGGACCGGTCTTGGAACACCTCGGGTGGTACCTGCAAAGACACTCCGACGCTCTAGTCAGAAGAGTGCTAACTGGCAAGGTATCACAGGGTAGGAATTGCGTACCTTATAGTTTGGATGGAGGTGGTATTTATACCATCGGGCGACTGCCGTTGCGATAAAAACGCGCCGGCGCCGAAATTGCGACCAAGACACGGTCTTGGGCCGCTTTGTTGGGTGGGCGGCCCAGCCCTTCTAATCGCACTCTCCATGTACTTGCTAATACGCCCCAGAACAAATATATTTTCTCATTTTTCCTTTAAATTTATGGTGGAAACGGGTACATGAGAACCCGCCCATTTAGGAAGGGAAAGGGGATCAAAAACCCGACCCCGATAGAGATTGGAGCTGGGACGGGGAATGCAAAACCCGGCCCCGCCCCGCCCCGTTGCCAATATATTGTCTTATTTTGTTATAATTATTTATATTATTTAAAGATAATGAATAATTTTTTCAATCAGTTATTTTTTAAGGCTAAGAAAATAGTAAAATATTCGATTTCTTATTTTTTAAGACTTTTTTCACGAATAAAAAATAACAAATGTTACTAAAAACGATTATGTAGTGTCTATTGAAAATGAAAATTTTTGTTTTCCCTCTCATGGAAAATTAAATTTTTTTCCCCCTCATTGAAAATTAAGATTTTTGTTTCCCCTCGCTTCTACGGATTGTTAGCGAGAACCAAATTTTGGGCTTTTCACTTTAGGCAAAAAAATTGTTGTCTTCTCCTACCAATTGTCTTCCCTCAACCGAATCGTAAGTTTTTTTCTCAAATTCCTAATTTCCTCAAATTATGTTCATAACTTCTTACCTTGTTGTTCTAAGATGAAATCCCTCTCTATTTTTTTTAAAGTAAAATCTATGTTGTAGTTTTGGGTGCTTATGTGCATTGTTAGTTTTGTTACATCCAAAGGCTTAATTAGAGTAACAAGGTCGATCTAAACTGTTGTAAATATCATTATTTATTTGTTTATAATTTAAGTTTATTAATAAATTTAATTGGGAGACTAGGACCGGGAGGTCCCACAACGTGCACGGGGTAGAATAGGAAAAACAGAAAAATAGTTCCACTCTTCCCAAAAGTCTTGCCTAATGAGAGAGAACTTTTTGCATGGATCCCACCTCATAAAACTTCCCTCTCCCTTATTTCTTTGCTCTTCCAAACGGTAGAAGTTCTCTATTTCTTTCGTATCTCTCTCTTCCCCATTTCTCTCTTTACTAAATATACTGAAATAAACATAGTGGTAGAGTCAGAGGCGGATCTTTTTATGGACTGGGTAGGATCATGGCCAGTCCTAAAAATTCATGTGAAATACAATGGCACTCATGTTGTTTTTTTTTTTAAAAAAAAACAATGTAATATATACATAGAGTGTTTGTGCACTTGATAACAATAATAGTTTGCGGCCAAGTGGTAAAATCTTGGAGTATTTATCGTTTTCCTTGTTTGATTCTACGTGGGGCCTTTTCGCCCTCCCTACAAATCTTGTCAAGATCCGCCAATGGGTAGAGTAACTCTTCAAAAAAATTTCCCATAAATAGACCACAGACTAATTCAATGACATTTGACTCTATTAAAAAAATAAGATGGGATTTGAATAGAATCTGTTCCGACATGGGCTAAAAGGCTCCACTTAAATTGGTCGGCCTCAATGCAAGGCTTAAGCGGCAGCGGACAACGCTCAAACTACAGTACCCCGTGTCTGACGGTCAAGATTCGTCCTCCAGATCCGACGCTCAGGACCGGCCTTTCTCGTCTATAAATATGGGTGATACGTACCCCCGTTTCCAGGTACACATTTCATTCCTTGCACATTTCGCCTCGTTCATACACTGACTTAGGCATCGAAGTGTCTGCAGGTACACCCGACCCGACATGGGACGGAGGCTAACTCGAACTGACCGAGCTCAACCTTCAAGACCCTACATCCATATTCCAGGCTCACGAAGCCCTCAAGTTCCTCCGACCAGGTAATTCCCGAGATCTTGGAGTGAACATTGGCGACCACAGTGGGAGCTAAATCGTTCGCTTCCGCTCTATATTGCTTCTACCTTCGATCTTCGAGCAACTCTACTTCACGCCATGCCTCTGCGAGGACGTCCCCCAACTCGGGCGAAGTCCCGAGCGCAAGCCGCTAGTGTCGTGGAACGCACACAGCTTGATCGGACTTCAGAGGGCCACGTTCAAATTTTGTCGTACGAAGAAGTCCCTGCTGCGCCCTCCCCGACGAGACCACCTCTGCCGCCGCCAACTCAACCAGACGACCACGCCCTATCGTTGCAAGCTGTCAGTCACCTCCTAGACGTACTGGAACGCCGAAACCGATATTTGGTCCAGCAAGAACAGTCCAGAATGGAAAATGGCCGCTCTGGCCCGGATCCCTACAGTTCATCCCTTAGGACGAGTTCAGCCAGGTTCCCCCAAACTGCTGTCTCTCGCCAATGACGGACTCCGTCGCGTTACCCCGCCTACAACTCACTAGTCCGAAGGGAGAAGCGACGGGGAAGACCTCCAACTCCACCCTCTCCGCCTAGCTCTGAGTCTGAAGGTGACCTCAGAAATTCCTCCTCGAACTCTTCGTCTTCACGAAGCCCATCTCCAAAGAAGAAGGCCTCTCACAAGCAGAAGGTGGCCAAAAAAGGACGTCGGTCACGGGCAAGCCCCTTTGTCCCAAGCATGGAGCATTACAAGATACCAAATCCTGGGAGAAACCGCTGCCTTTGAATGCTTACGACGGGAAGGCCGACCCTGATGACCACGTTGAAGATTTCGATCGAACCTTGGACTACCGAGGTGCACCTGAGGAGGAACGTTGCAAGCTCTTCCGCCGGCGTCAATATAATCATGGGAGCAGTTTGCAAAGCTCTTCACGGCACGCTTCACAACGTAGAGGCTCAAGCCCAAGTCTGTAGACATACTGCGGACTATGCCAAGGAGAGACGAAATCCCTCCGAGAATATATTTAAAGGTATAACAAAGAAGCCGACGAGGTGCACAACGTGTCGGATGAAGTACAGATGATGTTCATGAAGCATGGCCTTAGGAAGGGTACACTATTCCACGTCAACGTCGGACTCCGTCCTCCAAATACTTTGGACAAATTCCTAAGGCGGGCTCAACGTCATATTGATTATGAAGAATATAACAACGCAACTGAGCCAAACGCACCCTCCGCCCCCGGAAAGGGAAAATAAGTGAAGGAAAAGTCTAAGAAACAAAATGTCTCCGGTTCCAAGGAATGGTGTTCAAGATTCACTGATTACTCTCCCTTGAATGCGTCAAAAACTAAAATCCTCCAAGAGTGCGCGAATGTAGAGTTTAATGACGTCAAGCGGCCAGCGCCGATACCACTAAGACATACCACCAATAAGAAGACTTTCTGCAGATACCATAAGAGCGACAAGCATGATACTGAGGATTGCTGAGTCCTCAAGGATGACATTGAAGGTCTCATCAAACAAGGCAAGTTGAAGCAGTTTCTCAAAGCTAATGAAAAGAAAAGAGAACATTCACCTCAGAAATCAAAGGCAGTCGTTAATGAAGTAGCAAAGTCCCTCTCTAAAGATAGCGACTCGGCGGAAGACACGCCGAGGTCGCACCACCAGCGACCCGTTGCGATGGTAATCATGGTAGGATATCCCCTGGAAGTCGGGGAGACACAGCGTTCCATGAAAAGGAGGTGAAATGAGATCCACAATATCGGAAAGAGCCCGGCTCCGGTCATGGTCAATTCCAACAGGCCTCCTCTTTCGTTCAATGATTCCGACTTACTCAATGGCAAGGCGAACAATTGGTTGCCCCTCATCATCTCTGCCTTAGTGGCGGGGACCGAAGTCAAAAGAATTCTGGTCAACCAAGGGAGCACGTCGGACCTCTTATTCAGAGAATTGCTCCCCCTGAAAATCTCCGAGTCTGACCTGTCGGCCTACGATGGTGGGGGACTAACCGACTTCAATGGTTCTCGGACAACGCCTCTGGGATACATTGAGCTGCAAGTAATGTACGGGGACGACGAACTATCCAAGACCATAAAGACAAGGTTTCTTGTACTCCCCTGCCAATTTCCATACCAATGTATCGTGGGGGGACCGACCCTAGGCAAGCTAGGAGCTGTAACCTCTACTGTACACCTTAAAATGAAGTTCTTCTCGGAAAAGGCGAGTTGGTGACAATTCTCGCCGATGGAGAAGCCACGAAAAAGTGCCAGTATCTCTACATGAAGGCGAAGCGCCGAGCCGAGAAAGAAGCCGCAAGCAAAACGGGGTCGGCCAAAAAGGGTAAGGAGTAAGTAAAAAACAATGACCGAGGTATGGGCACCCCGCTGTGCCGACAATGATCAATGATGTAATACTTCCCATTTTTCAATAAAGAAAAGATTGCACAATTACTCTTTGTCAATTTTACAAATACTTGCACACTTCTGCACTACTAACGTACATGCATGTCGGCGACCATAACTCCCGACTCGATGCAACACCCCTCTCCCCTGACTCCAACTCCGAGCTGGCCGCTCGGCGGATGATGAGATGAGGCGAGGCTGTCAAAGAAAGTTCTCCATGATTCCGAGCTCAAATGCTCCGTCATGGGGTGCTTGCGAGGCCCACAGCGGCTCAGGTCCACAGCGACCCTTCCTGGTTTTATTGATGAGAAAAAACCTAATCATGTTTTTAAGGTCGCACCTGATGATGGCATGCGACCTTAAGCTTTGTCTGATACTAGATGATGGCAACCTCGGAGCCGTCGGTGACTATTTCAGGAGTCATGAAGGTGGGAGTGATGGAGACACCACGATCGGCGATGGAAGACCGATCGATAAGTCGGGAAGACGCCACAATCGGCTATGGAGGTTCCGGTCGATAAGTCGGGGTTGAGCGCCACGGCATGCCGATAAGCTCTAACAACGACTCAGAGAACCATAGAGACACGTATCTAAATTTTTACTCAAAATTCAACTTTTTTTTCATTTCATAAACTGAGTTACAATATATAGAGAACCTCATGCCCCAATGGCCCAAAAGAATCTCAGACCCAATTGACTCAATAAAACCCTAGAAATTAAAATATACTAATAAATATCAAATCCTAATTTTAATGGAAATAACTAATTGGCATTAAAGCCATTGATTCAAATCCTAAAATAAAGAAAACAATTAAATGAAAATAAAGCCTTGGAAATAATCCTATAATAAAGCAATTAAATGCAATTAAAGTTGTGTAATCTTCAAAATCAAACAGAGATTCCTTGTAGAATTCCTTCCACATGCATTTCTCAATTAGTTTATTTCTATTAAAATTAATATTTTATATTTATTAGTATATTTTAATTTCTAGGGTTTTATTGAGTCAATTGGGCCTGAGGTTGTTTTGGGTCAATTGGACCTAAGGTTCTCTGTATATATTGTAATTTATTTGATGAAATAAACAAGTTGAATTTTGAGTAAAAATTTAGAGATGTGTCTCTATGGTTCTCTGAGCCATTTTTAGAGCTTATCGGTTTACCGTGGCGCTCATCCCGACTTATCAACCCGAACATCCATAGCCGGTTGTGGTGTCTTCCAGACTTATTGATCGGTCTTCCATCCCCAATCGTGGTGTCTCCATCACTTCCACCTTCATGACTCCTGAAATAGTCATTAACGGCCCCGAGGTTGCCATCATCTGGTATCAGAGCATAGGTTCTATCAAGGTGTTATCTATCCTTTTCAATTTTAGTCTCTGAATTTTAGTTCATCTTTTTTTTTATTTTCGAAAAATAAGGAAAAATTCAAAAATAAAAAAAGAGAAGAAAGAAGCAAAAAAAAAAGAGCAAAAAAAACCCAAAAGAAAAGCACTTTTTTATTATCGTTCTTTGTTGTTTGTTTGCAATTTTTTTACTGTTCGTGATGGAGAGAACGCAAAGGGATTATGAAATATACATTAGAGAAGAAAAGAAATTCAGAGAGAAAAGAATAGATGAGAAAGTAGAAAAAAAGATGGCTTCTATTTCTGAAATATTATGTGAGCATTATAAAGAAAGAAATGTTGAAAAAGTAGAGAGTTTGGTCAACATCGAAAATCAAGGAAGTGTGAATGAGAGAAAGGAAAGCAATCGTAGAGAAGTAGAGAGAAAAGAAAATGTAGAGAAAGAAGTGGAGGAGAAGAAAATTATTGAGAGAAAAGAAGAGAGAAGCAAAAATAATGGGGGCATTGTTGAGAAAAATAAGGACTTTAAGAGGAAAGTGGATAACATATCCAAATTTCAAAAAGAAAGAAGAGAGAAAAAAGAGAGAATCTTTTTCAATAACCCATTAGTTTATTTTGCAAATACAGATTTGAGGACAAATCTTCTTGAAGAAAGGGAGAATGGTGAGATCCTAAATGTCTTAAGCATGTGGAAGGAATCCTACAAAGAAAAACAAAAATATTCAGCTCTTAGTCATGGGATAACCAATATTTTCTATTTTATTTTTTAATTTTCGTATTTTATTTTAATAAAATAATTATAGGTGTCTTTTTGTCTTTCCTAAGTTAGTTTTTGGGTTTTAAAGTCTTGTTAAGTCATTGTGATGGCTAGTGGAGTTTTGATGAGGACATTGAGTCAACAAACTTGCTAATCAAGCAAACTTGCTCATCAAGAAATGCAATCAAAGGAAAAAGGAATTACAAGATCCAAGTCATTTATGGTGCATTCAATGTCAATTAGTTTATTTCTATTAAAATTAAGATTTTATATTTATAGAAATAAGTATAGAGATCCAAGGTTGCACAATTTTAAACGGCTCAGAGAACCATAGAGACACGTCTCTAAATTTTTACTCAAAATTCAACTTTTTTTATTTCATAAAATGCACTACAATATATAGGGTTCTAGTCCCAATTGACTCAATGACACCCTAACAAATTTAAATCTAAACAAATCTTGCAATAAATGTAAAAATCAAATCCTAAAATCATATTTGAAAACAATCAAATAAGAATTAATTCTAGGAATAAAAACTAATCCTAATATTCTAATTTAAAATAAACCATATCTACAGGCATTAAAGCCTTTATTTGTTTCTCCTAATAAAGCTATTAAATGCAACTAAAGTAGCGTGATTTTCAAAAATCAAACAAAACTGAAGAATCCTTGTAGGTTTCTTTCCACATGCTCAAAGAACTCTGGATCACATCAGATAGGATCCCTATTATACCTCACTGCAAGCAGACATAATATAAGTCAAAGTTAACTCTACTTTCATTATGCCACGTAAAAATAAATGTTAATTCATGACTAAATGAAATAATTATTACGTGGCATAATTGATTGTCTATCATTATGCCACGTAAATTCAAACAATGTTAGACAATCAATTATTGACTAAACAACAATTTTAAGTAAATAATTGAAATTATTTACTACTCAAAATATTTTAGGGGTGTACAGCAAAGCCTTCCACAATATGGTAAACTTTTTATTGAAAAATCAAAAAAGTATATTAAAACTTAATATGGAGTAACATGAGGACTCAAACCCATTATTATTATTATTATTATTATTACACTTGTATTTAAGTGTCTAAATGTAGCAGTAAGAATTCCCACACCCATGACCAATCAGAAAATGAAAATTATAAGGATCAACCCTCTCTACTAACTAACAAGAGGATTGATCACTTTTCCAACAAAGAGTATTGTTCCACTCAAATCTTCTCTAATCATAAATAAAAAAGGGTGGTCAGCCACAAAGTCTATCTTGATTGGAGTCTGATGATATAGAGAACACCGCGCTGCAATACAAACAGTGACTGCCGCAACTTCAGTACCACATTCATTCACTTCAATGAGAGACTTTTGAAATATGCTGGAAACCGCAATGTTTTCAGAGTCCAACATTTTTGTCAATCCTCCATAAGTGAAAGGTGAAATCAATCCTAACTTCTTCAGCACATCAGAAATTTCACGTTCAAAAGAAAATTTGAATTTGGGAATCCTAAATTCACCTACTTCCACTTTTTTATTAGGAAGTTTGCTTTCCAAGAAATTATGTTCAGAAGCCACCTTCTCAATCAAAGATGGCGACCCATCTTTTGCATTTGGAAGAAAATAGTTTATAGAGAATCGACGTTTATCTCTACCTTGCTCATATATAAGGAAGAGAAAGGACTTTGAAATCATCAAAAGCACTAATAAATTGGTCATCTTTGCTAGTCATGAAAGGAACTTTGACAGGGTTGCCGTTGAGAAGGTGAAAATCATACTCTTTTGTCTTCGAAGCATCAAATTTCCAATCCCATACTCCTTTGAAGTATAGTGCATTTGCAAAGATGACTTGGGTCATAGAACTAATTGAGTCGCGTGAAAGAAGATCTTTAATAATGCCATTTGTCTCTTTTGCTGCCCATAAATTCACCTTTTTTACTGCTTCCTCACGCTTTTAAAATAATATAATACAAAACGACTATTAGAAGAGATAATATCTAATTAGTATATATAGGAATAATTATATTATTAGATTTTTTCAAAAAATGCATTTCTCACGCTTAATTTTAAAATGTATTGTTAATATCTATATGGTTAAATGGTCCGACCTATCTATTCCTCACGCTTTAGCAATACATTTTAATCAATTATTATTTTCTCCTTGAATTATCTAATTATATTAGCAATACATTTTTGAAAAAAATTATTGATGAACGAAGAAATTATCAATAATTATAGTGACACTTGCCACTAACGTGACATCATTGGCTATTAGTAACGCTTTGTCAAAGTTGTTCGAAATCTTTTTATATATATATATATATATATATATATATATATATATATATATATATTGGCGCATCTTTTGGTAAAAAAAATATTGGTGCATCAAACAATATTTTTTCTTTTGTCGAAAAAAATATTTTATCTTGGTGGCAAGAAATAACCAATAAAATTTTACAATTTTTTTACAACACTACATCTGTAATCTCTTGATAAAAAATTTCTAATATTTTTTGATGACGTGCTTTTAGTATTATAGGAGCACTAAAATTAGAAAACAATGTAAAAATAGTACCAGTTTATTGTTCTTTATCTCTTTTAACTTTTTGTCTTTATTTTGTAAAAAAATTCATCTACCCGGGGCAAAGCCTTGGGAGTCGATTGGCCATTTTATATATTTGTGTGTGTACCATTCAAAAAATTAATAAGTGAATTTTAGTTTTATATAAATAAAATAAATTAGTGGAGGACATGAGAGTCGATCAGCCATTATATGTACATACGTACGTGTGTGCGGAAATAAATATATAAATCAATATAAAAATAAGAGAATGCCATGATATATTGGTCGAGAAAAGAGATAGATGTACCTTGTTCCTGAAATCAACGGAGGCCAAAGTGGCTTTATAAGTAGCACTTAGGAGGTTTCTAAAGGAAGGTTTAAGAGAAAGAGTTTGTTCAACTCAAACAGCATTAGCGACACATATAGGCGAGGCCCGCCTACAAGAGCAGCGTCAGAGAGCACATCGGAAAAAAGATGAGAGGCGAGATCGTTGATCTGCTCAATGGATTTGGATTGCAGAAAGGCGAGGAGCTCATGTTGTGTTTGTCCCTCAGAGCCAGCAGCGAGAATGCTTAGCACAACATGGAGCGACAAAGGAGAAAACAACACGTTCTTTTCTTCACATGACAACAAATGTTTTGTAATGCTTAGTGAAACCTTTGTTAGGTTCTTGATTGATTCATGGAAGCTCATTCTTCTTTTTCTTCTTCTTGATATTTTAATAGGGTATGTTTGATGTGAAATCAAATCCACAACTACTTT
This sequence comes from Oxytropis ochrocephala, assembly GCA_020916435.1. Taxonomy (NCBI): domain Eukaryota; kingdom Viridiplantae; phylum Streptophyta; class Magnoliopsida; order Fabales; family Fabaceae; genus Oxytropis; species Oxytropis ochrocephala. The sequence continues at coordinate 60,750,394 of CM037092.1, read as the reverse complement.
GGAGGTTAGCACTAAACAAGAAGACAAACACAGTCGGTTTAAAATGTTTTTGTTGGGTGAAAATTTTGATGGAATATAGTTAATGTTATATTGTGTGCTTAGGAAAATGATATCATTTTTCTACGGCAATTAATTCCATTAATCACCAATATTTTGTAGCAATCTTCTCTTAACTAGTGATTACGTAAGAAATTAGTGATCATGTAAGAAAAAATTAACACACAATTATAAGAAATCAGAATATGAATCAAATGAAATCGCAAACGTGAAAAACAATTACTTCTTTTAGAACGAGCGTTTATTACATAGTCATGCGTAGTCTCTCTTGAGTCCTCACTCCTCATTATCAAGCTTTCCTTTCACATGCTTTTTATCTTCTCTTCACATTTTTTATTTTTATAAAAACCAAAAACATATTTAACCCAAAATAATATTGTTATGGAAATGGATACTCAAACTTGGCATCATCTGACATTAGCTAACTTTGGATTTGTTATCAGAATGATATACTAAGTTAACAACCTCATTGCATATATACTTGAACAAATTAAAACTTGATCATTATTTAAGATCGGTAGACTTACAGCAGAAATAATGGACTTGCTAACCTAAAAAAAGAGCCCCCACAAACTAATGAAAAAAAACTATAACAGATTAACTGACATAACTAATAACTATTCATAGTTGGGTATCATAGGGTGTGAAAATCCCATGCCAAATTTCAGTAAGTAGATAAACAACTATTGTGGACTCGCATCGCGCCTCTCGAGCCTCTATTAAATCAGGCCCACGATCCACAAAGGATGAACGGCTGAGATTGATCCTCTCCATCGTAGTATCCAAACACTGTATCACCATTATGCGCTCCATTAGTAGAACTCTGCCACGTTACCTGTCTAATGTCAACCTCTAACTAGTAGATAGTGTAAGAGCAGTGGCGGATCCAGGACCCCGGGGTCAGAGGTGTCAAATATTTTAAATACACAATTGGTAAAAATATAATTAAAAACAATTTTAATATATTTAAATTATACATTTCATAATTGTCTTCTACGTGATTTCATATTTTAAAATCATTGAATAATAAGCTCAGTCAATTTTATTGAATACATCACTCTCAATGTATGTCACCAAACAGTCGTTCATCCATGTATCTACCATTCGGTTACTCAATCTATTCTTCACAATATTCATAGCAGAGAAAGCTCTTTCTACAGTTGTTGTTGTTGCAACTGGCAAAACTAGTGCCAGCTTCAAAAGATAACTTTATTTGGTTCAAATTGTGATGCACTGGACCAACAAAAATCAAATAGCACTAATAAGTTCCTAAATACAAATTAAATAGCACTAAAAAAATCAATATATTCAAAAATTACAAAACAAATTCAAATTAAATAGACTTTTTTTTGTTACCGTATTACTGGTGTGCATTATCCACCGGCTTTGTTGGTGACTATTCTAGTCCGGGGCACCCGGCTAACCATTGGTATACCCGGCTTAACTGTCTGTGTGGTGCTCCTCTCCCAACTGATTTTTTGCCACACCCAAAATTTGAACCTGAGATATTGTGATGGGTTCCAACTTCCAAGTTACCACTCATATCAACTGTTGTTGGTAAAAAATTCAAATTAAATAGACAAAAATAATCAAAATAAATTAAATACCACTAACACAAAATACAAATTAATTAAATACCACTAACACAATTATCAATTAAATAGTATTTACAGATTCAAAATTAGGATAATAAGAATAAGAACTGATCCAAGGAGATAGAGAGAGAAACTTTTTTAAAATAAAATATAACAGTGTGAGTGTAGTGCATTAGAGTGGTGCAAAATTAGGAACTTTGGTGCAAAACTAAGAACTTGAGTGCAAAATATATTTTTCAGGGTATTCAAAAATATTTTTTCCTAGAGTATCGGTGCTAATGTTTTTTAGGGGGTCACTTGAACCCCCTCAAACATATGTAGCTTCGCCAATGTGTAAGAGAATCCAAAATAGAGAAACTGTCGTTTTGGTACTTAAGTAGGTCCCATGTGTACACATCACACTTTTATAATTTTTAATAGTAGTATTTAATAAGAACTTCATATTTCCAACCCAGAACCCCAACAAAATATACTAAATAGGTCCCTCTTCATGTCAACTCCAAGTTATTATTGTTATAAGGTTTTTTTACCCCCACCCCTTTCTTCATACCCCCATAGACCCACGAAATGACCCTAATACGCCTCAAACTTACTAAATCACCATTTTTACCAGTTTGGTCATATATACGTTTGACCAAATCATCACTCGAATATACATCTAAAAACGTATATACGAGTGATCCTGAATTGCTTCACTCGTAAAAATATTTGCCATCGTATATACGTGCAGACAACGTATATACGATTGATCTTGAATTGCTTCACTCGTATTTACGTCCTAGGAAGATATATACGACCCTAAAAGTGAGTGGATCGTATATACCCCGTCCACATGTATATACAACATTATTTTTTTTAAATAATGGTGTTTTTTTTCCATTGCAGTGTCCGGTAGGTATCGCGATAAGATGGACCATGGTCAGAGAGGGAGAGGGGAGGAATCTCCTAGCGGAGGGAGAGAGGAGGCATCCACTTCGTCGGCTGCTCCCAGTACGAGGACTCGGAGGCATAATCAGCTGCATGCTTCGGCTAGGGCTGTCAGGGACTTGGCTAGGAGAAGATCTTGACCACCACACCGAGTATCGGATGCGACGACTCATTACCACCCCAGCCACCCCATGATCGATCCAAACCCGGCTCGGTACCAATACCAGCTCCAGCCACCCTAGTATCATCAACAGCCTCCTCAGTATCAGGATGGTGGAGGTATTATCACAGGGATTTTCTGCAGCGGGCTCAGTATGAGGAGCACTATCGGGGGAGCCACCCTCAGCATCATGCCTATCAGCATCATGCCTCTCAGCAGCATCACTATCAGCAGCATGCTGATCAGCAGCATGACTATCACCAGGATGACTATCAGGAGGATGATGAGTCTCAGACGGATATGTCGTCAGATGCGTCTATGTCTAAGCATCTGGAGGAGAAGCCTCGAGAGGATCACGACCATCAGGAGGAGCCCAGCCTCAGTACCCTCTCTTCACTGATCTGGCAGATCATGTCTGCACTTCACTACGCGCTGACCCGGTAAGTTCAATTTATTGCTTACTTAGTTTATTAGTTAACGCACATAGTCTGCACTTCTTGCTTACATAATTTATTTTTAATTCAAGATTATAATCGTGTTGTGAAAGTCTTGGCTCATGGAAACAAAATCCTAAGCAAACCGCATGTACACTACGAGGACCTAGTTTAGCGTGCCCTAGAGCTCAGGGACTCTAGACTGACCCCACTTGTCTTCACTGGCCACAACACAGTAGACCATGAGTTGCTGTCTGCTTTTATCGACAGATGGCACTCAAATACTTCGTCATTTCATTTACCATTTGGTGAAATGACGATCACTCTGGATGACGTCTCTTGTTTGCTGCATTTTCCTATCTAGGGGAACTATGCCACACCTGCAACCCTTACGGTCACTTCGGATCAGGCCAGACAGCTTGCAGAGAGGTATTTGGGTGTTTCACGGATTGAGGCCGGTAACAACACTCGTGGGGTCTCAGATTACATGCTTTCACTTGGTCGCTAGACATTTTTAGGCGTAATACGGCGAAGGGGGGTGACATGACTATTGCTGTGAGGGCTTATCTCCTTCTACTTCTGACTTACAGCATCTTCACTATGAAGACTGGAGAAAGGGGTGAGGCTTAGTGGTTGCTTTACCTTGATGATCTCAGTGCTGATGTTCTTGGACAATATGCATGGGGTGCTGCCATGTATGAGTCCTTGAACACTGCCTCTTTGAGGGACACGGCGCAATTAGGAGGGTATGCCAGCCTATTTCAGGTACAAATTTAAACTTAATTTTTTTCTTAATTCAGACTTTGGTAAAAAAAGTTTTTTTAATTAATCGTGTCGTTTATTTTTGCATTTTAGTCTTGGATTATGTGGTATTTCCCTAGGATGGTGAAGAGGAGGCGTGGTCATATTGAGAATGCGGAGCCACTGGCTGGGCGCTTTAGGAAGAAGAAGACAGATCACCTGAAGCTGAGCCACTATAGGAGGATGATTGATGAGCTGAGGTCAGAGGATGTCTGCTGGCGACCATTTGAGGAGCATCGGGCTGTTAGACCCTTTGAGCAGATCTCCCTGTACAGGGGCTTCATCAGTTGGGCCGACTTCAGAGTTCGCTACATGCCTGATAGGTGCATGCGATAGTTTGGGTACTGTAAGTACATCCCACGTGACCCTCTTGCAGGTCTTCCCAGCCATGCAGACTGCGTCTATCAGATCTCCACCTTCATGGTTAGTGTGAGGGACGTTCTGCTCACTACTCATGCCGCTCGTGGTCGATCGATCGGTCGAGATCGATGCTTAGACCGGGTACGCTTCATGCATCTTTCCCTAGACTATTTTCGGCCCACCACCACCACCACCGACACCTAACCCAATATTATGACTGGACAATCCTGAGTGGATTCGGGAGGTTGTGGACATTTGAAGGGAGGGGCTTCGTGCTGGTGAGATCCATATGGGCACTCGGACATTTCAGAAACTCTATCATCTGGTGGGGATGGCACCACCGACGGACCACCACCACGTAGGCGACGCTGGGAGATTTTTGTACTAATTTTTGTACTGACGCTAGGGGATTTTTGCGAGACTCTATTTGTACTTTGATGTTTGTGAAGTGGCATATAGAGTCACAAGAAGGGGGGTTTCATTGTGACCCTTTGAAAATTTATATCCTGCAACTTAGAAAATGTCCTCTCAAGTTGTTACTTGGAGATGAGATAGTTAGCATAAAACAATTTCACAAGACATTCTCTTCTTTATAGGTTCCACGCATTAAACCTTCTCTTAAGCTGAGTAGGTTCCACACAGTGAACCTTCTCTGGTTGAGTAAGTTCAACGTATTTAAACTTCTATGGGCTGAGTAAGATTCACACTGAACTTCTTCTACTTGTGTAGGTTCCATGCAATGAACCTTCTCTTGTTGATAAGTTCAGTACATAATGTGTTGTGTGTTGTATTCATGCATAAAAACATTTTCCTGATCATATGAGATTTATCCTTTGGTTGAACATGGTCATTCAGTGTTCTAACTTGAGGAACATATATCAAACTCTATGTATGTTAAGAATAAACTCTTTAAACTGTAGTAGCTTATGAGGATGAAATCAGTATAGATTGAAGCTTCTCAAGATTAATAGATGCTTCAAAACAGAAAATGAGTTATGCATAAATTATATGAGTAGCTTCTGTTTTAAGCATTAGTTAATGTAAGGATAAGAGGGTAGTGGATTATGAGCATAATGTAAAGCATGCAGAGATAAGGGATGAGAATATTACACATTGAAGATTATCCTTGTTCACCCATTAACGTCAGGCTACACCCAGTCCCCACCTCTAGTGAGATTTTCCACTATTCTTCAATCAATACAAGTGGTCTTTTTCCAAGCCTCTTCAAGCTTTACAACAAGTATTCTTTCTTCAAGCCTCTTCAGGCTCTACATCAACAAGTTTCTACCCACTGTTTCCTCCCCAACACTTATCCATCCTAGGTAGCTTAATTGAACAACACACACATTGTAGTTTCTCATCAACATTCACCTACTCCTTAGGTAGCTTGAAAGAACACTACACATGTTGTATTTTCTCATTAACACTCACCTACCCTAGGTAGCTTGGTAGGAAGAACAACATACATATTCAATGAATAAAGGGGTTTGGGATTTGCTACAGCTAGATACACTTACAATAAGTGGATATGAAATATGTAAAACAAGCTACACACTCTCTCAAATATATCCCAAGGTGTTTAGCACATGAGTAGGAGTGTGAAAGAAGATAATGATGGAGAGCAATAATTGATCTTGATGTGGATTGTGTTTATCTCTCAATATCTTTCATCTATTTCAGCTTCCAATCACTTGTATGAAAGATGGACTTTGAATTTCTTTGCTGAAATCTCTTCTAGAGCAAGCTCCTCATCTTTGAGAAGCTTCGGACCAAGCTTCTCATTTCTGGAGAAGCTTCCCAGAATGAGAGAAGGTTAAGGGGATGAAGAAATATGGTGTAGGCACAATACAATCCCTTTTCCTTGAGTTTCTTTAGCTTTCCCATGTGTTTATATAATTGATTTCTTCAATATAGCCGTTGGGAGTAAGCTAGGAGAGAAGGAGACACAAAGCATTAGTGATGGAACAACACTAATGGAATTTTCTACCTTTTAAATAAAGTTGTCAGCAGCTACAGTGAGAGACAACAGTGACAACAACCTTCTCATGAACCTTCTCAACAACTTTTAGAGTGACCTTCTCAAGAGCCTTCTTAAGAACCTTTTTAACAAACTTCTCACGAACCTTCTCAAGATCCTTTGTACTGAATATTTGAATTTCTATCCTTGATATACTACTCTTTGGACAGTGAGTATCGCCTATAGAAACTTGAATAGAGCCTTTTGGAGTATTCTTTGGTCCATAGGAATGATTTTATGTGAGCTACAAAAGTTGACAACTTTTGTACCTTCTCTTGTCTAGCTTTTTACTTTATTTGACCTATTCAACCTTTTTTTTTAGCTGACATTGTACTCTCCTCTGCATATTTTACCTTCCATGACTTGCTCTTATACTTTTGGACAGCTTGTGTTACTTTATGTGAAGCTTTGTCAAGCTTCATAAGCATGAACAAACACCTTTTATTTGTATAAGGAATAATCAAGGAGTTCCACATTGACATTCAATACTTTCCAACATTTATTCCTTGACTCCAACATTTAATAACCTCTGATCTTCATTAAAAGAGAGATGACATGTTTGTCATTTTGAGTAGGTTGCTTACTTGAACCTTCTCTTCTTGAATGTGAACCTTGTCAACAATGAATGTTCTTAACAAAGATGAGGTCAAGCTTCTTTTGACTTTTGGTCAATCTTGCATTGACTTGGTCAAACTTTCCGTTGACTTTTTGGTCAAACCTTCTGTTGACTTTTGGTCAACCTTCTGTTAATTTGGTCAAACCTTCTGTTGACTTATTTTAAGCTTCTCATAATTTCACCTTCTCATGTTGAAGTCTTGGCTTGATCAAACCTTCTCTTGACTTGGTCAATCCTTTCACTTACTTGGTCAAACCTTCTCATTGACTTGGTCAAACCTTCTGTTGACTTAGTCAAACCTTCTCATATTTTAACCTTCTGAAGTCTGAACCTTCTAGAGATTTAACTGTTGAGCCTTCTCATATGTGAACTTTCTTATGTTTATTTCTTCCCTTGACTTCTTGCGTATTTTGGTCATGCTCTTTGATATGCTTCTAGATAAGCTTTTAAACATTTGAGTAAAAGAGCATTGGTAGAATATAACCCAATTAATGACTATGAGAATCTTCTATGCAAAGACTTGTAGACTTTTTTGATCAATGTAGTCATTAGGTTCTTAGGACTCCTCTTGATAGAAATTCACTTAGATGATTTGAACTTTCTCTTGATTGCCTAATGTCTTCTCTTTTCTCTTTGTGAATTACCTTGTCCAACACCCTTGTACTTAATAGTAAAGATAATATGTCTTCGTGAAGCTTGCATTACTATTCTTGTAACTTTGTTGGTTCTACTTTGTTTCTTCAGTTGTTGAATAATGGCATGCATTGGATTGATCTAATTTGCTTCTAGCATGTCCACTTATAGGAAACCTGTTCTTTTCAACAAACTCAAGAGCACCCATTAGTAGAACACCATTCACAATACTTAAGCTTTAGTTCATAAGGTTTTTAATCATTAAAACCATATATCAAAAAGGATTTTATCTCAACAATCTCCCCCTTTTTGATGATGACAAACCTTTAAGAACAAATCTTAAGTTTTCTGGATGGATATAATAATACATACAAGAATGTTGATTTGCTATAAAATTAAACTCCCCCTAAACTTATGCATGAGAAAACAATATATAGGACATTTTCATCAATCCATATATGGCAATAATCCCTCGGATATAAACAATGGGGGATAACCAATTTACCATACTTAGTTCTACAAAGTCATATAAGGCATAATTCATGATAGTGATAACTAAAATTAAAACTATACACTCTTTCAAATTTCTGCAATCCCACAAGTGAACATAATGCACATTATTAAGCTTACTCAAAGTAGTCAGAGTGTGTCACTAGTACAAAATTGACTTTATAAAGCACCATTTAGTATCGGTTGTTTGAACAACCGATACTAAATGTGGACGCGGTGGCAATTTTGAAATTAAATGAAAGTTTTTAATTTTCACGCCTACATTTAGTATCGGTTGTTTAAACAACCGATACTAAATGTGTATCACAAACCGCTTGTTTAATCAATTTTCAATACTCATCAGACTTTTAGTATCGGTTGTTAAAACAACCGATACTAAATGTGTATCACAAACACATTTAGTATTAGGTATTTTAACACCCGATACTAAAGGTGCCTTTCTATTTTCAACGTTAACACTCTCAGAAACTCTCGTTCTCTCACTCAAACACGTTCTCTCACTCAAACATGTTCTCTCAGCTTTCTTCTCAAGCTCTCTCCTCTCCTCAAATTCTCCCATCCCCAAACCCACCTTCAAAATCCACCCCGTTTTGCTCAGACTTCCCACCACCCTCTGTGAAAGCATCAATTTCTTCATCCCATTCATCTTGGCTCTAAATCTTCGGCGAACCCTAAATCTTGGCTCTAAGGCTCGCATATTTGTCGTTGATAGTCATCGTCCTATTCATCTTCATAACCTTAGTGACCAAAACGACGCCGTCGTTGTGCTTTTCACTCAAGACGATGAGAAATAAGCCGATCTGGCATACGATTTCGAGTTCCTCTCACCGCCTCGCTAAACGCCTCCACTAATATCGACTCGATTCGAACTTGAATCGATTACAAGATTCCGATTTACATTCCGATGAAGAAGACAGATCTAGAAGAAAAAAAAAAGAGGAAGAGAGATTCCGATGACGGAGAAAGGTGAAAAACGTAACGAGAACAAGATCCGGTTAAACTATATAGAAAGAGAAAGAAAGAGTATTATCGATTGGGAACATTTCATGGGAAGCCTTCAGGGTGTTTGATGTATGAACTTGCTCATTTTCTACGAAAGAACACGAATGAATTGCTATGGCTATCTTGTGTCGCGTTAACGGATCAATTCGTGCACGAGAGACTCAGTGATGAGAGGTATCGTGACGGCGTTATGGAGCTAGAGCAATATATCAACAGTTCAGGAATAACGTTAGATGCATGCCTATCAAGTGTTCTGTTTCTGAAGTTGCGGATCCCATAGCTGGTAATTTACACTCTTATTGCTGGTTTATTATTCACAGCTACGTTTTTTAGTTTAGTTGACTGTATCGTTTCTTATTTGCTTACAGAGAAGAAGAAATTGATGAGAAGAGCTGACATTAGAAATATTGCCATTGTTGCTCATGTTGACCATGGAAAAACAACTCTTGTTGATGCTATGCTTAAACAAACAAGGTTTTACTTAGCATTAGGGTTCAAAAAGTGATTTTTGATAGTAAATTATAGATAATTGCAACCATAGTGATGCTTTGCAAATTGGAACCCATTTTGTCTTAAAAAATTGTAGATTTTATTTGTTTATTTATTTTGTTGATGATATGCATCTATTGGCTTTGGGTTGTGCAGGTGTTCATGATAATCAATTTGTACAGGAAAGGATAATGGACTCCAATGATTTGGAGCGTGAAAGAGGAATCACTATACTAAGTAAAAATACATCTGTGACCTATAAAGATGCAAAGATTAATATAATAGATAGATACTCCAGGTCACTCTGATTTCAGTGGTGAAGTGGAGCGCATCTTGAATATGGTGGAAGGAATCCTTCTTGTGGTACTGCTACTTTTTTTTTTCAATTCCTTGAAAGTCATGCATGTTTTGCACAATTGACCTTATGATTGATGCTGGAAATTAGTAACTCATTGCAACTTGCAAAAACGTATGAGCTGTGAAGAAATTGTTGTGTTTGAAGTTCTGAATGATTAATTTTATGCTCTTGCTTCATGTCTTGACTCTTGACACCTGATATAGCATCAATATTGGTTTGGGATTTCTAAATACAAGGATTTAGGATTTTTTAAATTTCTTTACTTTTTATTCTCAATTTCTTAGACTGTAAATTTCTGAATACAAGGTATTTTGTCTATAAGAAACATAGTTTTGCTTTCCTCTGTTACAAAATGTGTTATTCTTTCCGTCTCTCATAAATGTTTCATTGTTTTGAAACTTTACATATGGCTTCCTGTAACACATAGAGTTTATCAAACCTCTCTTTGTTTTGTAGGTAGATTCTGTTGAAGGCCCAATGCCTCAGACAAGATTTGTCTTAAAGAAGGCTTTAGAGTTTGGCCATGCGGTTGTTGTGGTTGTGAACAAAATAGATAGGCCTTGTGGTTGTGAACAAGGTATTTCTGACTAGTCGAAAAAGCATTGAATAGATATATTGTTTCTGTTTATCTTCACAATCGTTTTTTCTTGATTGCCTTTTGGTGCCAATGTTTATCGACATTTTTCTTGTTTATTTCATCGTTCATTGGAGTCGAATTTGAATCATTAGCTGCAGGGGTTTCATTTTTTCTTTCTTTGAATGGTTTTGTTTCCTGTGATTTCAATGCTTTCCAATCTTCAATGTGAGATGATATGGTGCTCTTTGTTTTCTTTCATTGTTTGATCATTCATGAGATGAGATGTGGTGTCTTGAGGTTTATTTGAGCGTTTATATCCCCATCTGTCATGGTACTAGGAAAGGCATTGGCTGGAGAGGAATTATCAGTTAGAGCACTATTTGCACATACAACTCTCAGATCAGTCCATTAAGGTTTGATACCAGATTCTGATACATAAAACTATTTATCATCTCGGCTCATTAATTCAGTCAAAGAAAAAGGAAAACAAGTACCTAACTCATACCAAACCCTACATACATAGCTTCATAGAATACTTATTTCAAGTATTAAAAATTAAAACCAAAAAAAAGTAAGTAATTAGTTCATATAACATGGGCAAGAATAAATTTGATTCTCTCCCAGAAGGTTTATTAATTGGTCTTGGAGAAGGTGCATCAAATGGTAATAACTTTGTATTATTTGGATTAGGAGAGATCTGAATCATATTTGAGAATATATTTTTACAAGGCCTACTTGTAGAAGATGTAGAAGATCTCATCTCACGTTGAAGAAAAGTAGGATCTTCAAGAACCACCTTGTTGTGTCCAAAAACAGAAGAAGAACTAGTAGCTGCTGCAGGTAATTGTTGTTCCAAACCAGTAAAGATAATAGTATTAGTAGTACTAGTTGTGAAGTAAGAAGAAGGTGTATAGGTGTAGGTAAATCAAGTTCTTGTAAGAAAGGATCTCTTAAAGTTGAGAATGGATCACCAACGTAGTTAATTCCTCCTTCTCTTGGATCTTAAAGAATAGAAGAGAAACTCATTGAATTATCAGAAGAAGAAAAGTGATGATGATGATGATTATTCCATTGATGATGATTATCATGATGATGTTGTTGTAAAGAAGCTGCTGCAGGTTGTTGATGATCAGATGCTGATGTTCCTCCACCACTATTAGCAATAGAACTAGCTCTGAGTATGTCAGTTAAATCACCTTGGTAATTTTCCATATTTGTTGTTGTTGAAACAAAGATACTACACATGCTTTATTATTCTTCCACAATAATAATAATTAGTATAAGAACAAGAAAAAGAAACAAGGGTTGTTGTTGCTGTTGTTTTTGTCCTTGTTGTTGTGTGGCATGTTTTGAAGCATGGATTGAAACTTGTATATAATTTGCATTAGAAAGAGATGTGAGAAGGGTAGTTTTTAAATCTGTTTAATTTTATTATTATTTACTTAAATCTGTTTAATTCAATAAACCTCTGCAGTGATTATTGTTTATTCTAAACTTTTCATGTTCTATTTTTAATTATTAATTAATCTGGTTGTCTTTCTTGCGGTTCCAAGGAGAAGCCCAATCTAGGTAAATCTTCTTCTTAGATTTTAATTAATATGCAAGACAGAGATTGATGTTTGATTTGTTCTGCATGTTTTTTCGAGTTACGGTAGAGGCAAGAGAGAGTAAAAAGGAATGGAATCAAGATGATAAATCAAAGGAAGTCATTCATCTTAGGACCTTACCTTACCTTAGTTTGACGTTTGTGTTTTAGAAACATTTTGTGGAATTTTGTGTAAGAAACTTGTAGAAATTTTAAGTTTCATGAATTGTATTGTAAGATATTAATTTCAATGAAATTTGAAAATTTTTATGAATTTATTATGTGTTGTTGTTTGGAAATAATTTTGTATATCGAGATTTTATAAACCGCAATTGATATCTATTATTAGTGCCAATTAATTTTGAAATGACATTTAGTATCGGTTTTTAAATTAACCGATACTAAAAGTGACATTTAGTATCGGTTAATTTAAAAAACCGATACTAAATGTCATTTTTTAGACAACAAACACAATGTTGAAATGACATTTAGAATCGGTTATTTAAATTAACCGATACTAAAAGTGACTTTTAGTATCGGTTAATTTAAAAAACCGATACTAAATGTCATTTTTAAGACAGCAAACACAATGTTGAAATGACATTTATTATCGGTTTTTTAAATTAACCGATACTAAAAGTGACATTTAGTATCGGTTAATTTAAAAACCGATACTAAATGTCATTTTTGACAAAGAAACACAATGTTGAAATGACATTTAGTATTGGTTATTTAAATAACCGATACTAAATGTCACTTTTAGTATCGGTTATTTAAATAACCGATGCTAAATGTCATTTTTTAGACAGCAAACACAATGTTGAAAAGACATTTAGCATCGGTTTTTTAAATAACCGATACTAAAAGTGACATTTAGTATCAGTTATTTAAATAACCGATACTAATAGTACGTTTTCAAGACATAAAAAACACCAAAAAAACGTCATTTAGTATCGGTTTTTTGAAAATCCGATGCTAAAAGTCACATTTAGTATCGGTTATTTAACCGATACTAAATGTCAGACATTTAGTATCGGTCGAATTAGTATCGACAGATAACCGATACTAAAAGTGCAAAATAACCGATACAAAAAGCCTTTTCTGCACTAGTGTGTGATATATCATTGATGCTATTTTCACTAGTTTCATTGTTTAGAAACACTATTAAAACATATATCACAACAAGATTATGCAGCAATCAAGACTTATTTTGCAGAAACTTGCATTCATATGCTATATGGAGCTCACATATCTATATTTGAGTGGAGACTATGAAATAAACAAAGTGATAATATATTTATTTCAAAACATATCTTTCTTGTTTAGAATGTGTCAAATAAATATTCAAAAGCATTTGTCAGAGGTTTCATTTTCCATAAATCAGATTTAGCACTTAGTGCTCATTTAATATCAAACATCATCAAGAAAGCAATTAATTTCGCATGGAGAAACAAAAATGAGAAAACTTTTTGAAAATCTTCCAATCTTAAGTTCAATGATTGGACATTAATATAGAACATGTTGAAGAAGGATCTTTTGTAAACATAATATCAGAATCTCAAATTTTGTAAAACCAAGATCATATTCCTAGAGTTAGACATCAAATAAAGTATAGGCTTCTCAAGATATGCAAGTTAAGCTTTGATTCTTTCAATATTTTGTCTTTAGATTTATAAGTGCACATGAGGCTTTTGGAAACCAAATATAACAATAAATATGCACCAAAATAAAATTTGATAAAGGATATAATATGAATTAGATCAAATGATCAACATGAGACTTCGTCATTTTTCCTCCTCAAGATATTAAGTTAATCACATTTCAGACTTGAGAAAATAACTCCTTACTTTATAAGATTTTCACAGGAACATGTTCTTTAGAAAGCACATATCACAACTTGACAATAATATGATTAGTGCACATTTGAAAACTTGTTTTGAAAGATGTTAGTTTTATACTGATGATTTGAACCTTTTTCACCCATTTTATACACCAAAAGAAATCACATTATAAATAATAGGTGCATCTTTGTAAGACATGATTTACATGGGACTCAACAATGCATCAAATGGACTAACACTTTGAAAGATTCAATTCTCATTGACTATTGAAACGTGTTTACCAGGCCTACAAACCATATATCCAAAAAGGTTCAAGAAAGTTACAGCAATATGGAATGTTTAGAATCAAAGGTTGTGCAACAAGATTCTTTCAATCATTGAATTATTCATAAGAATCATTAGAACATTTGTTATTTTAAACACGATAGGGATAAATTATCAACTGAATGCAAATTTGAATATGGTCACTATATTAGTATGAGAAACTTAGAACTAGAGATTGTGCAAACATATTTTTTGTAGAACTAGGCACATGCACATTTAAGTTCAAAGTAAATGGTGATGCATACAATTAAGCTTTTAAGATCATATATTGCATCAATCATCTTAGCATGCCTTCATAGGACCAAACAATCAATCTTATCATATCATATATTCACACATAATTCATATATATCAAAATGAAATTATGATAAGATTGAGTATACCTCCTTTAATGACTTTCTTTCTGAAGACTTCTTACGATAAGAGAATCCTCAAGGACTTTGCAATATCATCAATTCATGCTCATTCATATATCATCATAGTACTTTGTGAAAAAGCGATGATGGATGAAGATGGTTGTTCCAGCTTATTTTTCTCACTGATCTTGATAGGAACATTAAACATGATATTAAACATGATATTAATGTGGTGCCTTAAAAATAGGAAATATATTAATTGGTTGTTATTAATAATTATATAATTATTAGGCATATTATTGAAGAGTACCAAAATACCCTCCGTAAATAATAACCATTTGATGCATTTTAATAAAAATATTGAACATCCAATGACTCGTATCAATTTAGTGACCATCACTAAGCACTTGGCTTAGTGATGTAAGCCGTGGCCTCTCGCAACACCTTTCGCCATATTACTAAGGAGAATTATTGGTTGCCCACTATTGTCCGTAATCAGCAATCAATAACATTAATCCTAATATAAAAGGATTAGAGGAAGGAAAGAGATATAATGAAATCAAAAGAATGAAAACTTATTACATCAAATGTCTCTAATTCAAGGAATATCTGCAAGAAAAGAACCATTGGAATTTTTTAATAAAAAGAGGAATACTTAAATAATGGACAATTTCTGATAGTAAGAGCAGACTTAAAGCTTCAAGCATCATCTCCATAAATGACTACATTTGTGTGTACTCAGTTATCTTGTCTTATCCTTAAGTGGGGAAAATGATTTTATTTCTAATTTGGCAGATATATAATATGATGCATCAAACAATATTTAAATTTCTCATCTATATGCCAAACACGTTTTGAATGACTTCCTCTCCCTATTTATTGCAGAATGACTTTCTCATCTATGATGTGATAGTAGACACACATGTTGGATAATGAATGCTATCACCGAACAAAACAAACCTTGAATCAGAGGTGTTCACGGGTTGGTTTGGATGGATTTTGACTCAATCCGTTGTTCGAACCAATCAAATTTACTCGGTTTGGGTTGGTTTGAATTTTGAGTTTTTTCCAATAAAATCCGAACCAAATCAACCCGATGTTGAATGGGTTGGTTCAGATTGGGTTCACGGGTCATTTGCTAATGTTAAATTTTTAAAACATAAAATTCTAAGTTTTTTTTTAATTAGGCAGCAAAATAAAACTAAGTCATTATTTAGGAGAAATATAAATTATTTGCTGCTGAAAACTTTGAGAAAAACACACACTTATCTTTAAGAGAAATATAAATTAATTGGTGCAGAAAATTAAAATAGTTTAAATAATAGTAGTAATAGAGAGAGGAAGGGGGATAATTAGAAATCATGAAATATATTAGAGCAAGAAAGGCAACTGAGAAAGATTGAACGAAATAGGAAGAAGAGGTTGGGATTTGCAGAGTCGTTGTGAATTTGTGAGCCATAGTGCGATGAATGTGGGGTGGTGTTGATAGCTTAGTAGCCTAGGAAATAAGAATAATGAATGCATCAATGCAATGTGAGTCTTGAATGGATTAGAAGACCAACAGATAATATAGTACTGCGCTAGTTCAATACGTACCGGTTGATGGTTTGGATCGGTTTTATATTTTTAAATCTGTTATCCGAACCAAACTAGTATGGATTTTAATGGGTTGGTTCGGATTTGATCCGTTCACAAAATTTATCCGAACCAAATGCTTCGATTTGGATTGGGCAACGGGTTGGTTCGGATTTACCCAAACCGCTGAACACCCCTACCTTGAATGCTATCCTATCCCTCAAGAGCCTTATAACCAGCCACTTTGGTCTATGAAAACAGGAATCAAAATACTACTGCTGCTTTACCACTAGTCCCCACTTTGAATATCATTATCATTGCTATGTGTGTTGTGTATCAACTATGTTTTTTAAAATCAAAGTTAGCTATATACATTTTGGTAAAACTAATTTTTAAGCCACAAAATGGTCAGCTTCTGCAATAAATAGGCAGAGGAAGTCATTCAACACGTGTTTGGCATGTTATGTTTTTTAGTGCTTGTCATTTATTTCATGTTTTATTCTGTTTGTGCGTTTATTCCTTGGTCTTAGGTTGTTTATTATTAAATAATTACCAAAAATAGGTCCCTAGCCATTGTAACAACTCTATTCTCTCTGTATCTCTCTCTCACGTCACAATCAACTGCCCAATCAGTTATTCTCCATTGAAATAACTCCTTAACTGTTGGATAATGACTGTTTTGAAATTATTAAAACACACTCCTTCGGTACTCTCTCTCATAACTCACACACGAACTCTAAATTGTTTCTCTCTAACTCAAAATCCCAAATCCTCAAATGGTAAGAACCAAAAACGCATAACCCACTTCAATCTACTCTGATTCACGTTCACACGAGACTGATTCAATCGTTCGTAACTTTGTGTCGGTCCCCTACAAAAAGTCGTTGAAGTTAAACCACTCAAATCCAGACCCGCGAAGATGAAACACGCTCCAAGTGGTAATCCAAGGCGTTCAATGTGTGTTAAGGGAATTCTATGAAAAAGCCTCATCCCTTATCTGTGATGGTCACCATTGATGAGCTTCTATATCCATCAAGAGTTAGGGATTTCTATGAAAAAGCCTCCATTTTCCTTAACCTCTATCCATAACCGTTTCATCAACAAAAGAGAATTTGTGGTGATGACCTCAAATACTTCTGAAGGGTATTTGGTATACCGGATAAAGGAAACAAGGTCTACTCTGATAACTGGTATGATGAGTTAGGCATCACTTTTGATGAAGTTCTCCAAATCTCTACTCCAAATCTCAAAGATGAGGTAAGAATCCTTCACCACATTTGTTCACACACACTCTTACCTAGAGCTGGTTCATTTGAGAAAGTTACTACTAGAGATTGCATTTTGCTTTACCACATGATTACCAAAACACTGGTTAGCCTACCATTCTTAATGATAGATCACATGATCAATCCCATTAGGGAAGATAAAGCCTCAACATCTTTACCCTATGGAAAGGCACTCACCAAGGTTTTTAATCACTATTTGATTAAAATATCTAGTGCTAAAGGTATTATTGAGAAAACCAAAGTCTTCACGGCTAAAAATCTTAAACTTATGGGTATAGAGGTAACCACATTAGCAGAAGAGAAGAATGAGAGGAAAAAGAAGAAACAGAAAACTAAGTCATTGCCTAATGATTTTGCAGAAGCTGAGATTGAAGAACCTGTAGAAGAGGTTATAAGAAGAGAGAAGATAAGTAAGAGGAGAAATGATCCAATCCCTCAAGAAGCTGCACTTGAGAAGATGTTGTAGAAGAAACAGCCCTTGAGAAGGATCAACAAGGTGAGCAAGATGAAATCAGGTTTGAAAATAAACAACAATTTGAGGAAATTGTTGAGGAAGAGTAAGAGAATATGGAAGTTGTCTATGAAGCATAAGAGAAAGATGAAGTATCTGATGATGAGACAACCATCACAGATAAGAAGGAAGTTTCTGATAAATCCTCATGAGAAAGGACAAAAGCATCTTTAACTAAGGTATTTCTTAGAGACAAAGAGAGAAAGAGGTGGAACCTCTTTGATCAAGAAGCAACCAGCAATTTGGAGAATTTTTTTGAAGAAATGGTTCCTCCAGAAATGCAAAGTACACTAGAGAAGGTTCTTTGGTGATATAGATTCTGGAGAAGATCAAGACTTACATCTTGATTCTTCTGGTGGCAACAACTTTGAAAGAACAATTGTTCTTGATAACATTACTCCATTCAATCTGAATGTTGAGACAAATGAAGCCATTACAAAAGCTGCATTGAATCAAGAAATGGATAAAAAGCCAATTGAGGTAGTTGAGAAGGATCAGCCAGTTCATGCAGAACTCACTGAGGTAGCTGAGAAAGAAGACCATGATCATGCAGATATTAATGAAGCTTCTCAGGTAGAGAAGGTTGACTCTGCACTGGCAGAAGTTATTGCACCATCTCAGGAAGAATTGGGGGATAATACTGCTAAGCCTCATATAGAAACCATTACTGCATCACCTCAGGGGGAGTTAAATCTTAACACCTACTCACCTATTATCCAAACGCCTCATCCCTCCATGTTCAATGAACAAATGACAACACTCCCACCTTTCTCACCTATTATCACTGCAACCATCTCAGTCCAACCCTTCTCACCTATAACTCTACCAATGGTTATCGCACCAACCATTGAACCTTCACCAAATCCTACCATTTCACGTATAACTTCACACAACCTTGAACATCTCCTAGCTGCTATTAACATAGAAGCCAACAACTCTCCACTCAGAACCACTAACACTTTCACATCCTCAAACCTTAACCAGTTCCTTAACCTTAGCCAAACACCTTTAGATGACTCACCACAACCAATCTTTCCACCAACCAACACTGAACCTCTCCCTTCTGATATGCCATCAAAACTTAGGTCTCTTGACTCCTCATTCTTTAATGTTGGTGAACCTTCTGGTGTTGCACCTGAGAAGGTTCCTAAGGAACCAAAGGAGAAAAACCTTTCTGAACTTGAAGCCCTTGTCACTCGCATATCCAAGACGGAGAAGATGATGAGAAAAATGAAGATTCTGCTGTTGTATGTTCTTGAGGACAAGCCATCATCCAACAAGCTCAAAGAGCTCAAGCTACTCGGGATGAGCAGTATCAGGCATGGATTCTGTAGCAAGGGATGACCACACTTGCTCCAAATCTCATTCCACCAGAATTTGGTCCACTCCCTCAATTTCCTGATATTCCAAGACCTGCTACTTCCCCCTCTTCTGATGGGTCTTCCCAATCTTAGAAGTAGCATCTTAATGTCTTTGTCTGCCTCCACTTTCTGATGTTAGCCAAAAGGGGGCGAAGAGTTAGATTAAGTTTAGAGGTCTTAGGATTTTTTGAATGCTCTATAACTGTTTTGAATCTGTGTTAAAGACACTCTTTTGTTGAGAAGCATACTTCTCATGTTTTATTTTCCTAGGCATATATGCCAAAAAAGAACATAATCCTATGTAATCATGACAAATGATTCTTTTGATGAACTTAAATGAAATATATGTTCTTGTCTATGTTCTTGAATGGTTTCTGAAAATGTGATAATTTAAATTACAATCTTTATGCACATTCTCAAGGAGAGTATAAAATATTTATGCCTTAGAAAATGTTAAACAAAATCAGAAAACTTAATCCATCTCAAGAGTTTGTCAAACATCAAAAATGGGGATATTGTTGAGGCAAAATCCCATGTTAAGTTTTGATGATTAACAAACCACAAATGAGAAGCTTAAGTTATCTGATTTAAGAGCTACTAATGTTTCTTTTGAGTGAAAGACAATAACAGGTATTAAATCAATCAAGTCTCAAGAAAGTATATGCTTATAAGAAACATCATGATGAGAAGACTTAAAACAATGTTGCACGCAATATATTAAGAAGAAGGGTTCTCATGAAACAACAAAAGATCAAGAACAAATTGGGTAAACTTGAGGAAGATCATCATGAGAAGACTTATCCTTTTCTATGTCAACATGAGAAGAGTGATGAGAAGATTCAACCTCAAAAGTATCAAGATAAAAGATATCCTCAGAAGAATAGAGATGAGAAGCATCATAAAAACAAACATCATGACATAAGAAGAGTCAAGCTAAGAAGGGTCATGATAACAGAAAGATCGAGTTGAGAAGGGTCAAGTTGAGAAGCATCATGACATAAGAAGGGACAAGATCAGAAGAGTCATGATAAGAAAGGTCAAGATGAGAAGAGTCATTCCATGTCTACACAACGTAATATCATCTTGAGAAGCAACAACTTGAGAAGCATCATCTCCAGAAACTATGGATAGTTGAGAAGAGTCATGACAGCTATATCTCACTGTCTTCTGCAGAAAAGCAGAAACACAATTGCACAGAGACAAAAAAAACTCTCCAACGGCTATATTACTTTGCCAACGACTCTTTTCTTTTAACCAGAGGATAATACACACACATTCAGCTATAAGTAAACGCACTTGGGCGCTGCTAATCGGTGTGAGAGTGCATTGAGTTTTTATCTTCCAACCTTCTCAAGTATCAAAGTTTTCTCTCATCCATACTCAACTAAGCTACAACTGAAGGGATTTATTCAATATCTAAGTATGTTATTTTGCTTGTATTGTACTGTAAAGAAAAATACCTTATCAAGCTATAGAAATCCCAAAACCCACATATGAAACAGAACACCTATAGGATATCTTCTCAAGTAGCATGTGTTGCTGAAGGACTTGAGAAGTGAGTTTACTTCTGCTAAAGAAGCTGCCTAATAGATCAGAAGGATTGTATTAGGTGTGAAAACAGTAGGTAGAGCTGTGTGAAGAAAACTATCACAAGAACTTTAAACCTAGGATTGGTTGTAAAGTTGTAAACAATTTGGAAAATAGTGGAAAATCTCACAGGGAGTGAGGAATGGATGTAGCCTTGGGTTTGGGTGAACCACTATACATCATTGTGTCATTTACTGCTTTGAATATTTGTTTTTACACAGTGAAAACAAAACACTCCTCTAGGAGTTAGTTTATGAAAACTGAGAAGCAAGTAATTGACTCTTCTCTGCTACAACTGTTTAAAACAATAACATAGTTTTCAACCTTCTCATCTCATAGGTTAACTTTTAAATAACTAAATAGTTTACTTTCTTGAGGTATAAATCAATATAAATGATCTAGCGTACACACAGTCTTAAAACCTTAAATCATGTGGAGCTGAACAAGTGTGAGACTACTGACCCTTCTCAACTCAGTTACATAGTTGAGAAGACAGTTTGTTTCAAACCTTCTCATCTGATTTATATTGTTAAGAAATCAGTTCTCACCATTCTTAACAAAGTATAAATTTATAAGTTATAGTCATACTTGTGCATTAAGTTATACTGTTTCAGATAAATTTTAAAAGGGTCACAATTCCAACTCCCTTCTTTGTAACACTTATTGACTTCAGAAAAGCCTCACTAACAAAGTGGAGCACATAAACTTCAGAAATGTGAGAACAAATAGTGCTTTAATGAGATGAACCCAAAAACGACATTCTTTATCATTTTCTCTTTTTGAATCTTGCCTTTCACGGACAAAAGATTGTGTAATTGAACACAGTGAATTGACTGTGGCTGCTCACATTAAAATCACCATGGAATGTTAATTCAATGGCCATTAGAAATTAAGAAAGAATATGTGTAATCCCTGAACGTGGAAATTTTTTTCAATGGAAATGGCAAAAGGACATTCATATTAAACCAGTAATAATGAAGCTAAGAACTCAATCTCAAATAAAAGTAGGATCTTCTTGCCTCTAGACGTGGTGTGATCCGGCTTGCACAAATCCAAATGAAAGAAAATAACAAGGATGCTGGAAATGAATTCGGAAAAGGAAAAGACATCAGAGATGTGAGGCGGCTGAATATATATTATGGAAATGTATGAACATTAGGTTAACAATATTGAGGCCCAAAAAAAGCACAATATTTAAATTATGGCAAATATCTCTTGAGGTCCTTTAACTTATTTTTTGATAACGAATAGGTCATTTAACTTTTTTTTTTTGTAACGATTAGGTCTCATATGTTTTAAAAATGTTGCGTTGTTATCCTTTTTAACAGTTTTTATTTAACTTCGTTAAAAAAAATTGTCTTTTTCTTCAAGAAAAAAGGTGTAGCTTGTCGTGGAAGTCATTGAACCCTACCATCCACTATCTTCTTCCTTGTTCCTCATCTCCAACAATTTTTATACCCAAACAAAACTATAATGGTTACTTCATTCTTCTATAAGTACCTATTGAAAATTGTACCCCTTTTCATTACGTAATTGAAGTTATGTCACTCAGCTACGACAAATATAAAAATCGATGTATTACATTAATAATTGCTTCAGATCTCAATTTGGACTGCCTTCTCATTTTCTATGGTTGCGTTTAACTCCACCTTTGCTAAGTCCTGGGTTTTTTGCAACTTCATCTCGACTTCAATTTACTGCAATTATGAAAGTTGAAATTGATTATAACAAATATATGTCATACATACAGGCATCATACCCTAACAGTAAAGATGTGCAGAAGGTGGGGGGAAACAACACCTTACTACTAGTTTGAGAAGATATGGTTTGGAAAGGGGAAAGGAAGAAGATGAGATAAAGAATACAATTCACATTTTTCTTTAATTTTTAACAAAACATAATTATAAAATAATGAAATTATCCAATGTTGCATGCCAAGTAAGCAGTCAAACAGCAACATCAGTCACTGATTAACAGAGTTAAAAACAAAACGTTAAAAAGGGCAACGGTGCAATATTTTAAAAACTTAAGAGACCTAATCCTTATAAAAATAGTTAAATGACCTATTCGTTACCTGAAAATAAGTTAAGGGATCTCGAGAAATATTTTGCCTTAATTTTTTTAAAAAAGTCATTCAGATAATCTTTGAAGCATTTTTTTAGCCAACTGCTCATTTAAATTATTCTCTAACAAGATTAATACGATAATTATTTATAAATTAATTAAAAAAATCATTAGAAGCCATTAAAATATCACTTTATGAATGCTTATCGCTAATTGAAGGTACACTGAAATATTTTGAACATTAACTATAGCACAAATACATGTAAAAAAACTTGTTGTGCGAAAAGTAGTTGTGTAAATATACACAATCGCGACAAGTAATATAGTGATAAAAGTAGAGATCGTCTCCACAGAGATTGATGTTAATTTTAAAGTTTAACTTACACAAACACTAGTGAAACAAGTAGCAAAGTTGTATAGTCACAAATAACAGTAAAAAAGAGTGTTTGAATAGAACAGTTAAAAGAGTAGTTCAAATATGAGAGAGAGATAAGTTGGACTGCTCGTTGCTAAGTAAATCCCCAAAGGCAAAGCGTTATAACGTCAAATGCTATAGTGTCATGCACGGTAGCATTTGATATTGTGCCTTTCAGTCACTAACACCAGGGTTTTGTTACAAGACTTCTATGTCTAGGTTCTAAATAAGTCCACCCATGTATAATAAAGAACCCACACCTTTTGCCCTATGAACGGTTGTTTTTCTATGTCTAGACAAAGCAAACGTTGTTTAGATGTCTTTAAACAACCTTTCATTCATATCAATCTTTGAGTTAGATTCATAGACTATTTCTGTACCCATGAATGTACCCATTTTAAGTGGCCAACCCTAAAACAAGTTTGAAAGAATTAAAATGCAAAGATTGAAATGCAAAACGTTAAATATTATAAACGCAATACTAAAGGTTCATTACAAGCTTAAAGCAATCCAACTAAAAGTGTTTAGCTCATGTTGAGCATCATCAACAAAATACAAGTTAAGAAACTTATATTACCGTAAAATAGAAGAAGGGAGACGGTTGCAAAAGATACAAACCGTAAGCTCCAACTCATAAATGATGACAATATAACATCAGCTTCACAGCGCTAAAAATGAAAAACTTTAACTTAAAAATAAAAGCTTGAAAGGTGTTTCAATGGAGGAGAAGGGTGTCAAGTTTTTCTTCCCAAAAACTCTCTCTAGCTTCGAATGTATGTGTGAAGTGTGGTGAAGGAGAAGATATCTTGCGTGTATCCCAAAAAGGTACTTTATGCAAAAGGTGATTGACACATCTCACCAAGCAAGGTTATTCTCCACTCTCCAAGTGCCAAGTGTCCATTGCTAGCCAATGAGAAGCCACGCCCGTTAGTGTGTACAGCTAGCGCAGTGTACGATGACTTGACTTAAAGTGCTTGGCGCCAAAAGTGAACTTTTATCTTTGATACTCAACTGACCCTACCTTTCAACGTTAGAACGCTTGACGCTGTAACGCTAGCAAACACATTAAAACATTCACAATGGCACAGATGTGCCACATAATTAGCAAAATAGTATCTAACCCCTCTTTATCCTAAATACACAAAATATAATAGATAAGACACAATTATTACTTGAGAACTTACTTTATTTTAAGGAATAGAGGCATAAATAACTCATTTAAATATAAGTTATCAGCCAACTGCTCATTTAAATTATTCTCTAACAAGATTAATACAATAATTATTTATAAATTAATTAAGAAAATCATTAGAAGCCATTAAAATATCACTTTATGAATGTTTATCGCTAATTGAAGGTACACTTAAATATTTTGAACAATAACTATAGCACAAATACATGTAAATTACATAATTAATTATTAATAGGCTTAAATATCATTTACCTCCTGCAAATATCACTATAATCCATTTATGCTCCTGTAAAAAAAAGTTTTAAAAGAACCTTGCAAATATTAAGTGTTTTCAGTTAGGCTCCTGTGTTAACTTTCCATCCAAAAAATCTGACTTGGCTAACGAAATGCCACATCACCACTCTTTGTTACCACTGCCACGTCAGCAATTAGTAAAAGGTTGCCATGTGGCGCTTACATGGAAAAGTGGTACACCTCTGTTAATTAAAAATTACAGTTTTGTTGGGAATGGGTCTAGAACTCACAACCTATTACTCATCCCACATCCCTTAAACCACTGGACCAGCTAATGAGTTTTGTTTATAATGTCAACCATAAATATAAATTACATAAAACCCGATCTGAATACTTCATCTTCTTCCTAAACCCATTTCATCTTCAAAAACCCAAAACGATTTTATCTTTCTATCCCTATTTCGTTTTTTGCTTTTTGCTTTCAACCCATTTTGTTTTCATTTTCCTAAACCCATAAACAAAATTGATTTTTCGAATTCAGTTTTTAAGTTCTCATTTTCGTTTGAAGTTATGAATTAATCCAAAATCGTGTAAATCCATAGATCCAAAATCATTTTCGTTTGAAGTTATGAATTAATCCAAAATCGTGTAAATCCATAGATCCAAAATCGTTTGATGTTTATTCCCAATCTGGGAATATTTCTATTTCTCCATGTTTTAATGTTTCGATTTCTCTTTATCCAGATCCAGAATTTTGTGTTGGTTCTTCTCATTCTTCTTCTTCTTCTTCTTCTTCTGTTGATTTGGTTTTATATGGTTAATTGAAGATGATAAAGATTTTATGCGTTTGGTTGAAACTCTGTTAACTTTTATTGTTGTTGATGGTTGTTGTTTTCAGTTTTGGGGCGATACTTTGTTGAAGAAGACGATGAGTTCAACGCTCCCTTTTAATTTTTAAAAAAAAAATTAATCAGCAGTTATGTGATATAGAGAAGTTGTTGGCTAAATTATCACAAAATTTCTTGTGGCTTTAATAGTAAGTGGTAGTACCTACAACATGCTAGTCGTGGGTTCAACACCCATGTAACACAGATTATGTTTTTTTTTTAACAATAATGCCCCACACTTAGCCAGCGCGACACGCCACGCGTGGCGACCAATAATTGGTGGGCGATGTGGCGACAATGCCACTTGGTGATGGTAACATGTGATGCTGACGTGACATTCTGTTAGCAAAGTCAGATTTTTGAATGGAAAGTTAACAGAGGGGCCTAACTAAAAACACTTAATATTTGCAAGGGTCATTTTAAAACTTTTTTTACAGGGGGGTAAATGGATTATGGTTATATTTGCAGTGGGTAAATGATATTTAAGCCTTATTAATATAAAAGTTTGCATATAGCTAGAATGACCCTCACAACATGCAAATTAGTAACTAAGGACCTATTAGGTGAATTTAGGTCGGCATATAATATACGAAAAAACACTCATGATTTGCCTCTTCTTCGCTCTCGGTGGATAGGAGAGGAGGGTCTCAACAAAGAAGTGAAGGCTCTCTCCTAGGCCAGACAGAATTTGGAGTCATTGGAGGAGATTGAGTGCGGGCGCCCCCAACCTATAACAGGAGCAGTGTTTGCTCGGACCATGGCTGTGTTTCCCTAATTGCCAGCCCTCTTAGCATTATGATCAGCAATACTCCTGGCCTGATCACTAAGTAGGGCGATTCATTTATGAACTGCTTATGCGGGGAGAGGAACGAAAGGTTCGACGGCATGGGCCTAAACCACAGGTGCAGTAGCTGCGAATGGCTCAGGTGCAACAATGGCCAAGGTGGGCAATGGCGATTGATCTCGAGGGAAAGAACACTAATCAAACGTATATATGACCAAACTGGTAAAAAATGGTGATTTAGTAAGTTTGGAGGGGTATTAGGGTCATTTCCAGGGGTCTGTGGGGGGTATGAAGGAAGGGGGTGGGGGTACAAAAAAAACCCTTATAACAATAATAACTTGGAGTTGACATGAAGAGGGACCCATTTAGTATATTTTGTTGGGGTTCTGGGTTGGAAATATGAAGTTCTTATTAAATACTACTATTAAAAAATTATAAAAGTGTGATGTGTACACATGAGACATACTTAAGTACCAAAACGACAGTTTCTCTATTTTGGATTCTCTTACACATTGGCGAAGCTACATATGTTTGAGGGGGTTCAAGTGAACTCCCTAAAAAAAATTAGCACCGATACTCTAGGGAAAAATATTTTTGCATACCTTGAAAAATATAGTTTGCACTCAATTTCTTAGTTTTCCACCAAAGTTCCTAATTTTGCACCACTCTAATGCACTACACTCACACTGTTATATTTTATTTTAAAAAAGTTTCTCTCTCTATCTTCTTGGATCAGTTCTTATTCTTATTATCCTAATTTTGAATCTGTAAGTACTATTTAATTGATAATTTGTGTTAGTGCTATTTAATTAATTTGTATTTTGTGTTAGTGGTATTTAATTTATTTTGATTATTTTTGTCTATTTAATTTGAATTTTTTACCAACAACAGTTGATATGAGTGGTAACTTGGAAGTTGGAACCCATCACAATGTCTCAGGTACAAATTTTGGGTGTGGCAAAAACTCAGTTGGGAGAGGAGCACCACACGCATGTGTAAAGCCGGGTATACCAATGGTTAGTCGGGTGCCCTGACTAGAATAGTCACCAACAAAGCCAGGTGGATCTTTGTAACACCCCTTTTTCTAAGCGGAAAATTTAACACCAAAAATCAGAGTTTCAAAAACATTTTTCACTACACCCTCAAGGGATGCTACACTTTTCACCAATAAAACATTCACGGGTGATAGTAAGATTCACCATTAAGAATAGCGTAATACGTAACACGTCATAAATGAGACGAACCCTCAAAAACATCTGTTTAGTCTACATGACAGTAACTCTATCACCACGCAGCGGAATAAGATAAAGGTTTCAAGATAAAAATCATGACATCACAAAATAAAATCCAGCGATCAAATAATAAAGACAACTAATAAGACTAGTGTTCGTCCCCCCCCCCCCCTTGAGTGCTACGTATCAGAGCGACGACACCGACTTGACTGGCGAAGGTAGACAAGCCTTCACACGCGGTCACCTGCACGTTACCAACATAGGGTAACATTCAAACGAGAGGGGTGAGATATCTAACAATATGATAGCATGTATGATAGGCAATAAGCTAGAGTTACAACGACTATATCCACCACTTTACAACAACATCAATATACAACTATCAAGGAACATCACAAATGACATGAGTAAATGAATGAGATGCAACCCACACCAACGGGTATATGCATGCGATACCGCTTCATCACCATAAAATAGCCAACTAGGGCATCATCACCTATAGCTCTAAGGCCGAAGCCTTCAATCACCAAAATAATGCTTATGAGATGTATGCGACACCATGAACAATGCACCAGAGACAATCAACAACCATGACCATCTAATTGACACAACAACACCAACATCAACAACCGGTCATAGACCCATCACCTATCACCTTAGTCAATAAAATAGACACATCACTGTTATCGCATTACCACTAACACCGAAAGCACCAATAAGTTTACAAACAACATCAATATACAATAACATCACGGGTGCAGGGTTTCCTACAACAGTGCACCTACTTCGGCGGAATATTTAAAATAGCAAATGATATCGAAAAGTTACAAAAGACCACTCGTTGTTGGAAGCAGCGGATGTGTAGTTTCTGAATATATCTTTAGAGTTTCAAAACATTGAGCCAATTAGTACAGTTTTTAGAAACAATCCGAATGGTTCCCAGATTTGGACAAATTACGTCCTTCCACTTCAAATCATCAGAACCGACTTAAACTTGACCAAATGGAACAAAAATTTAGCCCTAACAAATCAATTTGAGTATAGTTTCTAATGGAACAAGAATCGTTCAAAACGTAGTTCAATTGAGGACACACGACCTGAAACACTGAACCTATACCCAGTTTAATTCCAGAAATTTGACCTGACTTGGGACACTCATAACTCGAGCTACACTACTCCAAATTTAACCAAACCAGTTCCAAAGTGACCAAAATTAAGTCTAGTTTCTAACGAAAAAAGTCCCATAAATTTTAGACAAACAGAAAGTTCCCAGTTTTAAAAATACAGAACCTAGGTCCAGAATGCTTCCACAAAATTACCCTAACTTGTGGAGCCTATATCTAGAGCTACACAACTCCGAATGCAATCAAACCAGTGCCAAATAAACAAGCATTCAATATAATTTTCAAAATGATAGACCACATAATTTTTAAATCAGTAAAACGTTCTCAGTCACTGAAATACCGAACCTATATCAGAACATCTCAAAATAGTGAATTCAACAACACAAATAACCATCACAATTCAGCCACCAATTCAAACAACATTCATAATTCACCAAACACAATCAAGGAGGCAACATAGAGCCTATCTCCCACTTAACACCCATCATATACCCCATTATAAAGATAGAACCCCACCCTTACCTTAGAGTTTGCCGAGTACAAGATTCTTTCCACGAAACTCCAAAGAACCACAGCAACAAGAGCTCCCTCTCCTTCTCTCCTTGAGCGCCGCTCCCTCTTCTCTCTTTCGCGATCTCCCTCTTTTTTTTCTTTCCTTTTCCTTTTCTCTCCCAATGTGCATTGGCTCTAACCCTAGCGCCTATATTATGGGTTCTTGGGTCATGGGCCTCTTTCTACCGCGTACTTAATTACTAAACACCACCCCTTGATTTAAATGAAGTACCATATTATTATTTTAATATGACTATACCAATACAATACCTGAATAATTTAATTAAATAAATAATTAAATTATTTGGGGCGTTACAGATACTGCACACCAGTAATACGGTAACAAAAAAAAAGTCTATTTAATTTGAATTTGTTTTGTAATTTTTGAAAATATTGATTTTTTTAGTGCTATTTAATTTGTATTTAGAACTTATTAGTGCTATTTGATTTTTGTTGGTCCAGTGCAACACAATTTGAACCAAATAAAGTCTTCTTTTGAAGCTGACACTAGTTTTGCCGGTTGCAACAACAAACTGTAGAAAGAGCTTTCTCTATGAATATTGTGAAGAATAGATTGAGTAACCGAATGGGGATACATGGATG
Source organism: Oxytropis ochrocephala (assembly GCA_020916435.1). NCBI lineage: Eukaryota > Viridiplantae > Streptophyta > Magnoliopsida > Fabales > Fabaceae > Oxytropis > Oxytropis ochrocephala. Next base: position 60,720,345 of record CM037092.1, on the reverse strand, counting down.
AGCATTCGTTTGGTGACATACATTGAGAGTGATGTATTCAATAAAATTGACTGAGCTTATTATTCAATGATTTTAAAATATGAAATCACGTAGAAGACAATTATGAAATGTATAATTTAAATATATTATAGTTGTTTTTAATTATATTTTTACCAATTGTGTATTTTAAATATTTGACACCTCTGACCCCGGGGTCCTGGATCTGCCACTGCCCTTACACTATCTACTAGTTAGAGGTTGACATTAGACAGGTAACGTGGCAGAGTTCTACTAATGGATCCCATAATGGTGATTACTTTGTTTGGATACTACGATGGAGAGGATAAATCTCAGCCGTTCATCCTTTGTGGATCGTGGGCCTGATTTATTTGAGGCTCTGAGGCGCGGTCTGAGTCCACAATAGTTGTTTATCTACCTGAAATTTGGCATGGGATTTTCACACCCTATGATACCCAACTATGAATAGTTATTAGTTATGTCGATTAATGCATATAGTTTTTTTCATTAGTTTGTGGGGGCTCTTTTTTTAGGTATGCAAGTCCATTATTTCTGCTGTAAGTCTACTGATCTTAAATAATGATCAAGTTTTAATTTGTTCAAGTATATATGCAATGAGGTTGTTAACTTAGTAAATCATTCTGATAACAAATCCAAAGTTAGCTAATGTCAGATGATGCCAAGTTCGAGTATCCATCTCCATAACAATATTATTTAGGGTTAAATATGTTTTTGGTTTTTATAAAAATAAAAAATGTGAAGAGAAGATAAAAAGCATGTGAAAGGAAAGCTTGATAATGAGGAGTGAGGACCTCAAGATAGACTACGCATGACTATGTAATAAACGCTCGTTCTAAAAGAAGTAATTGTTTTTCATGTTTGCGATTTCATTTGATTCATATTCTGATTTCTTATAATTGTGTGTTAAATTTTTCTTACATGATCACTAATTTCTTAAGTAATCACTAGTTAAGAGAAGATTGCTACAAAATATTGGTGATTGATGGAATTAATTGCCGTAGAAAAATGATATCATTTTCCTAATCACACAATATAACATTAACTATATTCCATCAAATTTTTCACCCAACAAAAACATTTTAAACCAACCGTGTTAGTCTTCTTGTTCAGTGCTAACCTCCAAAGTAGTTGTGGATTTGATTTCACATCAAACACACCCTATTAAAATATCAAGAAGAAGAAAAAGAAGAATGAGCTTCCATGAATCCATCACGAACCTAACAAAGGTTTCACTAAGCATTACAAAACAGTTGTTGTCATGTGAAGAAAAGAACGTCTTTATTTTCTCCTTTGTCGCTCCATGTTGTGCTGAGCATTCTCGCTGCTGGCTCTGAGGGACAAACACAACATGAGCTCCTCGCCTTTCTGCAATCCAAATCCATTGAGCAGATCAACGATCTCGCCTCTCATCTTTTTTCCGATGTGCTCTCTGACGTTGCTCCTGTAGGCGGGCCTCGCCTATGTATCGCTAATGCTGTTTGGGTTGAACAAACTCTTTCTCTTAAACCTTCCTTTAGAAACCTCCTAAGTGCTACTTATAAAGCCACTTTGGCCTCCGTTGATTTCAGGAACAAGGTACATCTCTCTTTTCTCGACCAATCATGGCATCCTCTTATTTTTATATTGATTTATATATTTATTTCAGTACATATGTACATATATAATGGCTGATCGACTCTCATGCCCTACACTAATTTATTTTATTTATATAAAACTAAAATTCACTTATTGATTTTTTGAATGGTACACACACAAATATATAAAATGGCCAATCGACTCCCAAGGCTTTGCCCCAGAATTTTTTTACAAAATAAAGACAAAAATTTAAAAGAGATAAAGAAAAATAACCTGGAACTATTTTTACATTGTTTTATAATTTTAGTGCTCCTCTAATACTAAAAACACATCATCAAAAAATATTAGAAATTTTTTATCAAGAGATTACGGATGTAGTGTTCTAAAAAAATTGTAAAATTTTATTGGTTATTTCTTGCCACCAAGATAAAATATTTTTTTTGACAAAAGAAAAAATATTGTTTGATGCACCAATATTTTTTTACCAAAAGATGCGCCAATATATATATATATATATATATATATATATATATATATATATATATATATATATATATAAGATTTGGAACAACTTTGACAAAGCGTTACTAATAGCCAATGATGTCACGTTAGTGGTAAGTGTCACTATAATTATTGATAATTTCTTCGTTCATCAATAATATTTTCAAAAATGTATTGCTAATATAATTAGATAATTCAAGGAGAAAACAATAATTGATTAAAATGTATTGCTAAAGCGTGAGGAATAGATAAGTCGGACCATTTAACCATATAGATATTAACAATACATTTTAAAATTAAGCATGAGGAATGCATTTTTTGAAAAAATCTAATAATATAATTATTCCTATATATACTAATTAGATATTATCTCTTCTAATAGTCGTTTTTTATTATATTATTTTAAAAGCTTGAGGAAGCAGTTAAAAAAGTGAATTTATGGGCAGCAAAAGAGACAAATGGCATTATTAAAGATCTTCTTTCACGCGACTCAATTAGTTCTATGACCCAAGTCATCTTTGCAAATGCACTATACTTCAAAGGAGTATGGGATTGGAAATTTGATGCTTCGAAGACAAAAGACTATGATTTTCACCTTCTCAACGGCAACCCTGTCAAAGTTCCCTTCATGACTAGCAAAGATGACCAATTTATTAGCGCTTTTGATGATTTCAAAGTCCTTTCTCTTCCTTATGAGCAAGGTAGAGATAAACGTCGATTCTCTATGTACTATTTTCTTCCAAATGCAAAAGACGGGTTGCCATCTTTGATTGAGAAGGTGGCTTCTGATTATAATTTCTTGGAAAGCAAACTTCCTAATAAAAAAGTGGAAGTAGGTGAATTTAGGATTCCCAAATTCAAATTTTCTTTTGAATGTGAAATTTCTGATGTGCTGAAGAAGTTAGGATTGATTTCACCTTTCACTTATGGAGGATTGACAAAAATGTTGGACTCTAAAAACATTGCGGTTTCCAGCATATTTCAAAAGTCTCTCATTGAAGTGAATGAATGTGGTACTGAAGCTGCGGCAGTCACTGTTTGTATTGTAGCGGGGTGTTCTCTATATCATCAGACTCCAATCAAGATAGACTTTGTGGCTGACCACCCTTTTTTATTTATGATTAGAGAAGATTTGAGTGGAACAATACTCTTTGTTGGAAAAGTGATCAATCCTCTTGTTAGTTAGTAGAAAGGGTTGATGCTTATAATTTTCATTTTCTGATTGGTCATGGGTGTGGAAATTCTTACTGCTACATTTAGACACTTAAATAAAAGTGTAATAATAATAATAATAATAATAATAATAATAATAATAATAATAATAATAATAATAATAATGGGTTTGAGTCCTCATGTTACTCCATATTAAGTTTTAATATACTTTTTTGATTTTTCAATAAAAAGTTTACCGTATTGTGGAAGGCTTTGCTGTAACACCCCTAAAATAATTGTTTAGTTGATGGCTTTTAAATATATTGAGTAGTAAATAATTTCAATTATTTACTTAAAATTGTTGTTTAGTCAATAATTGATTGTCTAACATTGTTTGAATTCATGACTAAACGGATCATTTGAATGTATTTGAGTGCTAGTTTTTTATTTCATTTGGGTAGTGTATGGGTAAATAGATGTGGTGCTAATAGTATTGGGGGTGTAATTCGGTTGGTAGTTACGAAGAAGCGATCTTGTTCACCGTATTAGACAGTTGCTAGCTTTGGATTGGACGGTTATTATCAAACATGTTTATAGGGAGGCTAATCCGTATGTGTTATTTGATACTCCTTCTGATAGTGTAAATCAATATGTTGTCGATGATGTTATGGGAGTTTCTACTCCTCGGTTAATTATTGTGTAATTGTTTTGAGCTTTTACATTGATTTTATATAATAATAAAAAGAAAGTGGAGAGTGAGGGTTCATTATTTTTGGAGTCTTTTCAGCTGAAAATAGAGGGAAAGAGTGGAGAAAGGGAAAAAAAGAGAGGGTTTGACAGAGAGAGAGAGAGAGAGGGAGAAAGAGAGACGTGAGGGAAGGGAGAAGAGAAATCAAAGCCAAAGGTGGATGCATGTTTCATATTTCTTCATCATTGAACTCCCCATTTCTTTTCCATTCGTCAGAACCTAATATCATCAACTTTCTATCCTTAATAGAGAATATTGGTAATGTGATCAAGTCAAAGTCAACAGAGCCACATTAGCATTCATTAAGTTACTTGGCAGCCTCGGTGCCAAGTCGGAAAAACGAGTCATCATCAAGTGAGCAAAACAATGCGAAGCCCTCTCACTCTCTCGAAGCCTCACCAGAACACTACTTCACACATCAATGAAAACCCAAAAGCTCAAGCTCAAGCTACTGAATGTGTTGTGTGAAAACAATATGTGCAATTATACACAGTCCAACAAGTATTAAAGTGATAAATAGAGATCGTTCGCACGAGGATTGAAGTTTAATATATGCTTAATTTGGATAACAAATTAGTGATGCAAAAGAAAATAAAAACAACAAGTTTTGAGATCATCATTAGCAGTAATAGTAAAGGGGCGTGGAAATCAAAGTAGAGATGCTTTTGCTGTGTAAATTCATCAAAATATATTAATGCTACAACATTAAGTGTTGCAGCGTTGATTTGTACTTTTCAGTTACTTTCATTAGGGTTTTGCTACAAGAGCTTAAGTGTAAGCCCTAAATGGGTCCACCTTAGGCTGCTACGCATCTACAGTATTCACCTTATGGGATTTGCCCTCATATGTCTAAGGTTTAAGCAAGGATTAATTAAATGTCTTCAATTAATTATCACTACCCATATTATCTTTTGAGATTAATTTATAAATCATGTCTGAATCTATAAATGATACTTACATTTACATGATCAATTCTAAAATAAGTTTGGAAACATTTTCGCACAAAAGATAAAATGCTAAACATCAAATACACTTCATTAAATATACTAAAACTTCATTACACAGGTTATAGCATCCCAACTAAGAGTGATTAGCACATAATGAGCAAACAAGACAAGAAATTAATACGACTTAAACATAAATGCTAAAGTCATAACTCAAAAGACAAAAGAGAACTTATACTAGAAGAGGGAGACCGAAGGTAAACTCCAAGTGTTGAAGCATGGAGACACGAAATCAGCTCCCAAAGATACAAATCCTTCAAGTAAAATCAGCTTCTGGAATTCTTGCAGCAATACTCTCAGCAATGGTGTTCTTTTTGGTAAATTTGAGGTAGCTTTGGTACAAAAAAGGAGGAAAGCTAATTCTAAACTTTCTCCTTCTGGCCAAGCTCTGAAAATAAGGAAGATAGGCTGCCTTAAATAGTCCTACGGTACATGATCCAATAAAACCCTAATTTGGAGGCACATTTTGTCCTTATGTGTGCCCAGAAGTGCAAGGTGCCTAGCAAAAAGGTGGAATATTCCTCTCTATCACGTGTTGGCCTCAATAGTAATGCTCATCCTTATTTGACAGCTAGCAGAGCACAACATCCGCACATCCAACTTTCTCTCTCATCTGTCGCAAAATTGCATTGCTGCAACACCTGATGCTGCAGCACTAGAATACACACATTAAAACCACAAGAGGGCACCAATCTGCCAAATATGAACAAACCAAGAATATAAACTACACACTCCTAAAATATGATATTTACAATACAAAACACAAAATTAAATGAGAACTCACAATGATTTAAGCATGAAAATCTATTAATAACTCATATAAATAAGAGTTATCACACCCCCAAACTTAAACCATTGTTTGTCCTCAAGCAATGACACTTGAAAAGACAACTACAAAGGCAACAACAATCACATTGATTGATTACACAATTTCACACAAGATAGACAAGTTGAGCTTCTGCTATCAGATTTTTCACTCTCATATAAGCCTTAATGTCTTCAAGATCCCTAAAGTCCCCCTTGCTCAGAGTGTGTGTGTGTGTGTGTGTGTGAAAACTAGGTTAGTTTAGACCATAGCAGCTTCAAAATTTCACCTAGCAAAAGAAAGAGTGGTTTTCTTTTGATTATGCCGAAAGTTGTTCAAGAAGAAGGGTAGACTAACAATTTCCACAGAAGAATGGCGGGATAAGCCTGACAAAGGGCTTTGAAGTAAGCATTTCAGAACTATAGGCCAGTGCACTTATTACAAGAATACTGTCTCAATGCTGCAACATGTGTTGCTGCAGCAATGATAACTAACAACTACAATTAATACAATAATTTCAATTCATATGATTACTATGCCTTTCACAATTAAAAACAAATAACAGACTTAGGTTGCCCCCTACTTAGGACTCCCTAGTGTCCTCAGTGCTCAAATAAAAGTATTGGGGAAGGCCTAGACAGAAACAAACATTATAAACACAGAAGTTCAACAAACACAACTGTTGGGTGCTGGGACAGTAACTAAAGCAACCATCATGCAGGTTTATTAAAAACAATAAAGACAACAATTAATAGCATGTATGATAGGCAATAAGCTAGAGTTACAGCAGCTATATCCACCACTTTACAACAACACCAATATACAACTATCAAGGAACATCACCAATGACATGAGTAAATGAATGAGATGCAACCCACACCAACGGGTATATGCATGCGGTACCGTTCATCACCATAAAATAGCCAACTAGGGCATCATCACCTATAGCTCTAAGGCTGAAGCCTTCAATCACCAAAATAATGCTTATGAGATATATGCGACACCATGAACAATGCGCCAGAGCCAATCAACAACCATGACCATCTAATTGACACAACAACACCAACATCAGCAAATGGTCATAGACCCATCACCTATAACCTTAGTCAATAAAATAGACACATCACCTGTTATCGCATTACCACTAACACCGAAAGCACCAATAAGTTTACAAACAACATCAATATACAATAACATCACGGATGCAGGGTTTCCTACAACAGTGCACCTACTTCGGCAGATTATTTAAAATAGCAAACGACATCGAAAAAGTTACAAAATACCACTCGTTGGAAAGCTGCGGATGTGTAGTTTTTGAATATATCTTTAGAGTTTCAATACAATGAGCCAATTAGTACAGTTTTTAGAAACAATCCGAATGGTTCCCAGACTGGACAGATTATGTCCTTCCACTTCAAATCACTCTAAACTGACTTAAACTTGACCAAATGGAACAAAAATTTAGCCCTAACATAGCAATTTGAGTATAGTTTCTAATGGGACAAGAATCGTTCAAAACGGAGTTTAATTGAGGACACACGACCTGAAACACTGAACCTATACCCAGTTTAATTCTAGAAATTTGACCTGACTTGGGACACTCATAACTCGAGCTACACTACTCAAAATTTAACCAAACCAGTTCCAAAGTGACCAAAATTAAGTCTTAACGAAACAAGTCCCATATATTTTGGACAAACATAAAGTTCCCAGTTTTAAAAATACAGAACCTAGGTCTAGAATGCTTCCAGAATATTACCCTAACTTGTGGAGCCTATATCTAGAGGTACACAACTCCGAATGCGATCAAACCGGTGCCAAATAAACAAGCATTCAATCTAATTTTCAAACTGACAGACCACATCATTTTTAAATCAGTAAAACTTTCTCAGTCACTGAAATACCGAACCTATATCAGAACATCTAAAAACTGTGAATTCAACAACACAAATAACCATCACAATTCAGCCACCAATTCAAACAACATTCATAATTCACAGGCCTCTTTCTACCGCGTACTTAATTACTACACACCACCCCTTGATTTAAATGAAGTACCATATTATTATTTTACTATGACTATACCAATACAATACCTGAATAATTTAATTAAATAAATAATTAAATTATTTGGTGCGTTACACATACTGCACACCAATAATACGGTAACAAAAAAAAGTCTATTTAATTTGAATTTTTTTTGTAATTTTTGAATATATTGATTTTTTTAGTGCTATTTAATTTGTATTTAAGAACTTATTAGTGCTATTTGATTTTTGTTGGTCCAGTGCAACACAATTTGAACCAAATAAAGTCTTCTTTTGAAGCTGACACTAGTTTTGCCAGTTGCAACAACAACTGTAGAAAGAGCTTTCTCTGCTATGAATATTGTGAAGAATAGATTGAGTAACCGAATGGGGGATACATGGATGAACGACTGTTTGGTGACATACATTGAGAGTGATGTATTCAATAAAATTGACTGAGCTTATTATTCAATGATTTTAAAATATGAAATCACGTAGAAGACAATTATGAAATGTATAATTTAAATATATTATAGTTGTTTTTAATTATATTTTTACCAATTGTGTATTTAAAATATTTGACACCTCGACCAGGGGTCTGGATCTACCAACGCTTTTACACTATCTACTAGTTAGAGGTTGACATTAGGCAGATAACGTGGCGAGTTCTACTAATGGAGCGCATAATGGTGATACCGTGTTTGGATACTACGATGGAGAGGATAAATCTCAGCCGTTCATCCTTTGTTGATCGTGGGCCTGATTTATTCAAGGCTTTGAGGCGTGGTCTGAGTCCACAATAGTTGTTTATCTACTTACCTGAAATTTGGCATGGGATTTTCACACCCTATGATACCCAACTATGAATAGTTATTAGTTATGTCGATTAATGCATTATAGTTTTTTTCATTAGTTTGTGGGGCTCTTTTTTTAGGTATGCAAGTCCATTATTTCTGCTTTGTAAGTCTCATGATCTTAAATAATGATCAAGTTTTAATTTGTTCAAGTATATATGCAATGAGGTTGTTAACTTAGTAAATCATTCTGATAACAAATCCAAAGTTAGCTAATGTCAGATGATGCCAAGTTCGAGTATCCATCTCCATAACAATATTATTTAGGGTTAAATATGTTTTTGGTTTTTATAAAAATAAAAAATGTGAAGAGAAGATAAAAAGCATGTGAAAGGAAAGCTCCATAATGAGGAGTGAGGACCTCAAGATAGACTACGCATGACTATGCAATAGACGCTCATTCTAAAAGAAGTAATTGTTTTTCACGTTTGCGATTTCATTTAATTCATATTCTGATTTCTTATAATTGTGTGTTAATTTTTTCTTACATGATCACTAATTTCTTACGTAATCACTAGTTAAGAGAAAATTGCTACAAAATATTGGTGATTAATGGAATTAATTGCCGTAGAAAAATGATATCATTTTCCTAATCACACAATATAACATTAACTATATTCCATCAAAATTTTCACCCAACAAAAACATTTTAAACCAACCGTGTTTGTCTTCTTGTTCAGTGCTAACCTCCAAAGTAGTTGTGGATTTTGTAACACCCAAAAATAATTCAATTAATTAACTTAGTGAGTTATTAAGGGTTTGCAACATTTTTACTTTTAAGTCAATAATTCATTAAGTGAAGGTTAAGCTTGTGTGGCATCTTAGGAAAATGTCTAAGTTAGGAAGGGTGTGAGTAGAGGAAGCCCACGGCCTAATAGGGCCAAGGCCTCATTTAAGTCCCTTAGGACATGTTATATGGTACCTTCGAAGGGAGACCATTTCCCATTGTTCCAAAATAGTTAAGTTTCCAAATTGAGAAAGTAGAGAGAGAAGTGAGACTTAGAGAGAAGGAAGAGAAACCAAGGAGAGAAGAAGAGAACCGAAGGGAGAAGTGAGCTGATTCTTCAAGGATTCTTAGAAGTGCTAGTGAAGAGGGTGTGTCTACGGTTATAACCAGGTTAGGGGGCTCTTTTAATCCTTGTAATGTTTTGTGTTTGATAGTGTTTTGGTGTTAGTGGTTCTGATCACTTTGCATGTGTGTTTTATGTGTTGTTCATGACATGTTTTGCTGTGTTTTGCTCCTTGCTGTGATCTGTGGTGAGGTAACGATGGTGGATCGGTTGGGAAAGAGAGAGGAGTGTAACACTCTCTCTGTTCTGTGTGGTAGGAAGAGAGCATTGCATGGTGAGGCATTAGAGTGAGCATCGGTGTAGTGTGAAGAAATGAGCTTGCATGTAGAGTTAGGGAGAGGATCGAAGCAAATGGAGTGAGTATCCGAGTGTGCATGAGTGTGGTGAGCTGGAAATGTGTTGCATGTTGGGTTTAAGTCAAGAAACAGAGCAAACCGAGTACCCTTAAGCTTAGAGGGAGGTAAACCGAGTTGAGGGAAGTCAACGCTTAGAGTGTCTTAGTGTTGAGGGTCTGTTGGAGAGTTTGAGGGAGAGTATGTGTCTAAACACCATTTGCGAGGGGTAAGGGCGCATAAACCGAAGTGTAGGTGTTTCGCCTTAAGGTTACCGAGGTGTAGAGGGAGTGAACCGAGGTCCTCAGGCCGAGGTAGCGTCACCGAGGTGAAACGCCCAAATGCCTAAGTGTAGGGAACTGAACCAGGGGATGCCAAGGAGTGAACCCCCATGAGTTAGACGATTCTAGTGTAAGGGAGTGCGTAACTGTGAGCGCGCTACCGAATTGAGGGTTTGAGTGTAGTTAGCCGAGGTACACACATAGTGTGCCGAGGTGATGTTGAGTAGTTAGCCGAGGTACACACATAGTGTGCCGAGGTGATGTTAGGCGCCAATGTTGCTTAGCACATTGTGGGACGCCACTGGGAGTGCGATTTTAGCACCAATGTGCATAAGTAAGGGAGCGATTAAGTCCATTTTGGTCCTTAGGTGATATTCTGGTCCCTAAGTGTCGTTGCGGTCCTCGGTGTGACAATTAGTCCACCATGGAGTGCCGAGGTGATTGAGAGGTCGGTTGTTGAGTGCCGAGGTGATGGAGACGTCGGTTGTAGGTCCTAGGGTGATTCTACCGGTGTAGTAGGGTCGACCTTAGCACTGTGATGATGTCTAGATGGTGTAGACGTTAGTGTGAGCGACGGAGTAACGACGGAGTAACGACGGAGTAACGACGGAGTAACGACGGTGTAAGCATTCACATGCGCTATGTTTGATTGGTGTGTGATTGCATTTGTCATGAGGTCTCATATTCATGTGCATATAACGACGGAGGAGGTTTCGACCTCGGATGTGGTAGGACTTCGATCTCCATATCAAATAACGACGGAGAACGACGGAGAGCCAATAGGCTAAATAACGACGGTGGAGGTACCTCATTGCATAATGCCCTGTGGTTGGGTTGCATTCATGCATACATTTCATAATTTAATGTGTTATAAGTTGATGTATAATTGTTATGAATTGTTTGAACTATCAGTGAGTGTTGTTTTAGCTGAACCGAGGTGCTTTAGTGCTATCTCTAACCTTAAGCTTTCTTCACATTATATTACTTGTGTTAAGAGACTCACCCTAGCTGCTTTGTGTTGCTTCTCATGTCGGCAACTTGCAGGTACACATGAGTGATAGCTGTGCCTAGCTCAAGTCGGTTGTGTCTGCTCTGGTCGTGTAACACTGGGTTGGGGCCGAGTAGATTTTAGTGCTTTTATGCTGATCTTGTGTACTCTCTGATAGATAGACTTTTGAAACTAAAACTATCTCATTTTGTTGTAAATTTTACTATGTATTATGACTTGACATCTTGATGGCTGAGGTGCCTTATGTTGTGGGCTTAGACCCTTTTGCCGATGTGATGCGCATGATCAATGCTTAGTATAATGCTGTGCAATTGTTTGAACTTAATTGAAAATTCTGTTTTCCTTTTTAAATCATCAAATGTAGCCCTCCTTTTGAGTGGAATTTTTGAAACTCTGATTTTAATTAGTAGACCGAATTGATTAGATAAGGGGGTGTTACATTGTTGGTATCAGAGCATAAGTTCGGTCTTGTCCAGGCCAAGTATTGAGTCTAAGTGTCTTAAGCCTCGAGTCTTAGGCTCGTTCTAAACCAGATTCTTGATTGTGTAATCGGTGAAGTAAGAATGGTGGAAGAGCCGAAGAAATCTTTGCTGCGTTGGAGCGATGGCAAATGCTATGGGAAATCGACCTCCTCGCAGAATGCCGATGATCTTTGGGCTCGTAGGCTCGCTACGTTCGGAGGGAGAATCCTCCTACCTTCAGGAGGGGAGGTATGATCCTCGATGGGGCTCTAGCATGGTTAAAAGAAAGAGAGAATATTAGGAGTGATGGATTGCACCGATGAGAAAAAGTGAGGTTTGGGACTCATATGCTCATTTGAAGAAGCCGACGACCGGTGGCTTGGAGTCCTTCCAAGGTTGGAAGCTGCTGAGGAGGAGATCACATGGGAGAACTTTAAGAAAGAGTTCATGAGGAAGTACTACCCCAAGATGTGAGGGGAAAGAAAGAGATGGAATTCTTGGAGCTCAAGCAAGGTAACATGACCGTGTCGTGAGTATCTTTGCCAAGTTTTCCGAGCTGATAAAGTTTTACCCCCATTACACTGGAGCTACTGCTGAGTTCTCCAAGTGTATCAAGTTTGAGAACGGTTTGAAGCCTGAGATGAAGCAGGCAATTGGGTATCAAAGGATAAGGGTGTATTCCGAGTTGGTGGACAGTTGTAGGATTTATGAAGAAGATAGTGTGGCTACTAGCCGAGCTGGGAAAGATAAGAAGACTTTTCAACCTCGATGCTGGTTGGAAGCCTTATGACCATTCTGGTGGTAGAGGAAAGGGGAATTCCGCAGGGAAAGGAAAGCCTAGTAGGGGAGACGCTCCTGCTATTCTGACCTGTTACAAGTGTGGATTGCCTGGGCACAAGGCGAGAGAGTGCAAGGCAGAGGTGAAGAGGTGTTATAGATGTGGCAAGGAGGGCCACCTATCTGCTGAGTGTGGGCGAAAGGAGGTAGTCTGTTTCAATTGTGGAGAGATGGGGCACATCAGTCCCAAGTGTCCAAAGCCAAAGCAAGAGAGAGGCGTGGGGAAAGTGTTTGCATTAGCTGGGTCCGAGGTAGTGGACGAAATCAAAGGTACGTGTTATATCAATGGTGTTCCTCTAGTTGCAATTATAGATACTGGTGCAACTCATTCATTCATTTATGCTATGTGTGCTAATAGACTGAGTTTAGTGTTGTCTTCATTGGTAAGAGAGATGGTCATTAACACTCCGGCTAAGGGTTCGATGACTACCTCTGGGTATGTTCGAAGTGCCCACCGACTGTATTCGGCAGGGACTTCTCTGTTAACTTAATTTGTTTACCATTAGAGGGAATGGACGTCATCCTTGGTATGGACTGGTTGGTAGACAACCATGTTCATATCAATTGCGCTGAGGGATCGGTTAGTTTTCCTGCTACCGAGGTGAAGGAATCGGCTTTACTTCCTGCTAGGCAAGTGCGCAAGTTGTTAGGAGAAGGGGTTACTCTGTTTGCATTATGGGCGTCATTAACAGTAGAGAATCAAGTCAAGATTGAAGATGTGCCACAGTGGTTAGAGAGTTTGCCGAGGTGTTTCCTGAAGAAATACCTGATGTGCCACCTGAGAGAGAGATCGAGTTCACCATAGAATTGATTCCTGGAACAAGACCGGTGTCTATGGCACCTTATAGGATGTCTGCATCCGAGCTGTCCGAGCTGAAGAAACAGTTGGAAGAATTGTTAGAAAGGAAATTCGTGAGACCAAGCGTGTCACCGTGGGGAGCACCTGTGTTGCTAGTGAAGAAGAAAGATGGAAGCATTAGGTTGTGCGTGGACTACAGACAATTGAACAAGGTTACAATTAAGAACAAATATCCACTACCAAGAATTGACGATTTGATGGATCAATTAGTGGGTGCTCAAGTATTTTCCAAGATTGATTTGAGGTCGGGCTACCATCAAATCAAAGTGAAGGACGAAGACGTACCAAAGACGGCTTTTAGAACTCGGTATGGACACTACGAGTACTTAGTAATGCCATTCGGTGTCACTAATGCTCCAGGGGTATTCATGGAGTATATGAATCGTATTTTCCATGAGTACTTAGATCGGTTTGTGGTAGTGTTCATGACGCGATATCTTGTCTACTCCAAGTCGGCAGAAGAGCATGCCGAGCACTTAAGGGTAGTGCTGAAGGTTCTGAAGGAGAAGAAGCTGTATGCGAAGCTATCCAAGTGTGAGTTTTGGTTGAGGGAAGTGAGTTTCCTAGGCCATGTGATTTCCAGATGGGATTGCAGTGGACCCTTCAAAGATTGAAGTTGTGTTGAAGTGGGAGGCACCCAAGTCGGCCACCGAAGTGAGGAGCTTCTTGGGCTTAGCCGGTTACTACAGAAGGTTCATTGAGGGTTTCTCCAAATTGGCGTTGCCATTAACCCAATTGACATGTAAAGATAGGGCTTTCGTATGGGATGACCGATGTGAAGAGAGTTTTCAAGAGTTGAAGAGGAGATTGACAACGTCGCCGATCTTGACGTTGCCTAATCCAAAGGTTCCTTTTGTGATCTATTGTGATGCATCCAAGTTAGGTTTGGGTTGTGTGCTGATGCAAGAAGGTAAAGTAGTGGCGTATGCTTCAAGGCAACTGAAGACTCATGAGAAGAATTACCCCACTCATGATTTAGAGCTAGCTGCCGTGGTGTTTGCATTGAAGATATGGAGACATTACCTTTATGGTTCGAGGTTCGAGGTGTTTAGTGATCACAAGAGTTTGCAGTAATTGTTTGATCAGAAGGAATTGAATATGAGGCAGAGGAGATGGTTGGAGTTATTGAAGGACTATGACTTCGGTTTGAACTATCACCCATGGAAGGCCAATGTTGTAGGCGATGCATACCGAGTAGGAAATCTCGCATATGTCATCAATGATGGTAAAGGAGCTAGAATTAATTGAGCGGTTTAGAGATTTGAGCCTAGTATGTGAAGTAACACCTCGTAGTGTTAAGTTGGGGATCTTTGAAGATCACCAATGAGTTCATGGTTAGTATAAGGGAAGCCTGAAAGGTTGATGTGAAGTTGGTTGATGTGTTTGGGAGAGTTGGCCGAGCTGATAACAAAGATTTTGAGTTGGATGCGCAAGGATTGTTGAGGTTCAGAGGTCGGATATGTATACCTGATGATGAAGAGGTTAAGAAGGCAATTCTGGAAGAATGTCATAGGAGTAAATTGAGTATTCACCCAGGGGCTACGAAGATGTATCAAGACTTGAAGAAATTATTCTGGTGGCAAGGAATGAAGAAGGATGTAGCTCGTTTCGTCTATGCTTGTTTGACTTGCCAGAAGTCAAAAGTGGAGCACCGTGGCGGCATGGTTGATGCAACCGTTGCATATTCCTGAATGGAAGTGGGACAGCATTTCCATGGACTTTGTAACTGGGTTGCCGAGGACAACAAGAGGGTTTGACACCATTTGGGTGATTGTTGATAGGCTGACAAAGTCATCACACTTTATTCCTATTAACATCACATACCCAGTGCCGAGGTTAGCAAAAATTTATATCAATGTCATTGTGAAGCTTCATGGAATTCCTTTGAGTATTGTATCAGACAGAGATCCAAGGTTCACTTCGGAATTTTGGAAGAGCTTGCAAGAGGCGTTGGGTTCCAAGTTGCGTTTGAGCTCGGCATACCATCCTCGGGCCCGATGGTCAATCCGAGAGGACTATCCAATCCTTAGAAGACTTATTGAGAGCTTGTGTGCTTGAGCAAGGAGGTGCGTGGGATACGTATCTACCATTGATAGAATTCACTTACAACAACAGTCATCATTCAAGTATTGGAATGGCACCATTTGATGCATTGTATGGCCGTAGGTGTAGGACCCCACTATGTTGGCATGAAACAGGAGAGAGGGTTGTGTTAGGACCCGAGTTGGTTAGAGAGACTACCGAGAAGGTTATGATAATCAGAGAGAAGATGAGGGTGTCACAAAGCAGACATAAGAGTTACCATGACAAGAGGAGGAAAGACTTAGAATTTCAAGCCGGTGACCATGTATTCCTTAGAGTCACCCCTGTGACTGGAGTTGGACGAGCTCTGAGGTCCAAGAAACTATCACCTCGTTTCATTGGACCCTATCAAATCTTGGATAGAGTTGGGAAGGTGGCATACCGAATTGCATTGCCACCCAATCTGTCAAATTTGCACGATGTGTTCCATGTATCTCAACTGAGGAAGTATGTTCCTGACCCGTCCCATGTCATTCAAATGGATGATGTGCAAGTGAGAGACGACCTCACTGTGGAGACAATGCCAATCAGAATTGAAGACCGAGAAGTAAAGACTCTTAGGGGAAAAGAAATCAAGTTGGTGAAGGTGGTTTGGGTAGGAGCTGCTGGGGAGCATGCTTCTTGGGAGCTAGAAAGCAAGATGAAGGAAGCCTATTCCGAAATTTTGTTTGATTAAGGTAAGATTCCGAGGACGTAATCTCCTAAGTAGGGGAGGGTTGTAACACCCCAAAATAATTCAATTAATTAACTTAGTGAGTTATTAAGGGTTTGCAACATTTTTACTTTTAAGTCAATAATTCATTAAGTGAAGGTTAAGCTTGTGTGGCATCTTAGGAAAATGTCTAAGTTAGGAAGGGTGTGAGTAGAGGAAGCCCACGGCCTAATAGGGCCAAGGCCTCATTTAAGTCCCTTAGGACATGTTATATGGTACCTTCGAAGGGAGACCATTTCTATTGTTCCAAAATAGTTAAGTTTCCAAATTGAGAAAGTAGAGAGAGAAGTGAGACTTAGAGAGAAGGAAGAGAAACCGAGGAGAGAAGAAGAGAATCGAAGGGAGAAGTGAGCTGATTCTTCAAGGATTCTTAGAAGTGCTAGTGAAGAGGGTGTGTCTCACTGTTATAACCAAAGTTAGGGGCTCTTTTAATCCTTGTAATGTTTTGTGTTTGATAGTGTTTTGGTGTGAGTGGTTCCGATCACTTTGCATGTGTGTTTTATGTGTTGTTCATGACATGTTTCTTTGTGTTTTGCTCCTTGCTTGTGATCTGTGGTGAGGTAACGATGGTGGATCGGTTGGGAAAGAGAGAGGAGTGTAACACTCTCTCTGTTCTGGGTGGTAGGAAGAGAGCATTGCATGGTGAGGCATTAGAGTGAGCATCGGTGTAGTGTGAAGAAATGAGCTTGCATGTAGAGTTAGGGAGAGGATCGAAGCAAATGGAGTGAGTATTCGAGTGTGCATGAGTGTGGTGAGCTGGAAATGTGCTGCATGTTGGGTTTAAGTCAAGAAACAGAGCAAACCGAGTACCCTTAAGCTTAGAGTGAGGTAAACTGAGTTGAGGGAAGTCAACGCTTAGAGTGTCTTAATGTTGGGGGTCTGTTGGAGAGTTTGAGGGAGAGTATGTGTCTAAACACCATTTGCGAGGGGTAAGGGCGCATAAACCGAAGTGTAGGTGTTTCGCCTTAAGGTTACCGAGGTGTAGAGGGAGTGAACCTAGGTCCTCAGGCCGAGGTAGCTTCACCGAGGTGAAACGCCCAAATGCCTAAGTGTAGGGAACTGAACTAGGGGATGCCAAGGAGTGAACCCCCATGAGTTAGACGATTCTAGTGTAAGGGAGTGCGTAACTGTGAGCGCGCTACCAAATTGAGGGTTTGAGTGTAGTTAGCCGAGGTACACACATAGTGTGCCGAGGTGATGTTGAGTAGTTAGCCGAGGTACACACATAGTGTGCCGAGGTGATGTTAGGCGCCAATGTTGCTTAGCACATTGTGGGACGCCACTGGGAGTGCGATTTTAGCACCAATGTGCATAAGTAAGGGAGCGATTAAGTCCATTTTGGTCCTTAGGTGACATTCGTCCCTGTTGTCGTTCATGGTCCTCGGTGTGACAATTAGTCCACCATGGAGTGCCGAGGTGATTGAGAGGTCGGTTGTTGAGTGCCGAGGTGATGGAGACGTCGGTTGTAGGTCCTAGGGTGATTCTACCGGTGTAGTAGGGTCGACCTTAGCACTGTGATGATGTCTAGATGGTGTAGACGTCAGTGTGAGCGACGGAGTAACGACGGAGTAACGACGGTGTAAGCATTCACATGCGCTATGTTTGATTGGTGTGTGATTGCATTTGTCATGAGGTCTCATATTCATGTGCATATAACGACGGAGGAGGTTTCGACCTCGGATGTGGTAGGACTTCGGTCTCCATATCAAATAACGACGGAGAACGACGGAGAGCCAATAGGCTAAATAACGACGGTGGAGGTACCTCATTGCATAATGCCCTGTGGTTGGGTTGCATTCATGCATACATTTCATAATTTAATGTGTTATGAGTTGATTGATAATTGTTCTGAATTGTTTGAACTATCGGTGAGTGTTGTTTTAGCTGAACCGAGGTGCTTTAGTGCTATCTCTAACCTTAAGCTTTCTTCACATTATATTACTTGTGTTAAAAGACTCACCCTAGCTGCTTTGTGTTGCTTCTCATGTCGGCAACTTGCAGGTACACATGAGTGATAGCTGTGCCTAGCTCAAGTCGGTTGTGTCTGCTCTGGTCGTGTAACACCGGGGTTGGGGCCGAGTAGATTTTAGTGCTTTTATCTTTGATCTTGTGTACTCTCTGATAGATAGACTTTTGAAACTAAAACTATCTCATTTTGTTGTAAATTTTACTATGTATTATGACTTGACATCTTGATGGCCGAGGTGCCTTATGTTGTGGGCTTAGACCCTTTTGCCGATGTGATGCGCATGATCAATGCTTAGTATAATGCTGTGCAATTATTTGAACTTAATTGAAAATTCTGTTTTCCTTTTTAAATCATCAAATGTAGCCCTCCTTTTGAGTGGAATTTTTGAAACTCTGATTTTAATTAGTAGACCGAATTGATTAGATAAGGGGGTGTTACAGATTTGATTTCACATCAAACACACCCTATTAAAATATCAAGAAGAAGAAAAAGAAGAATGAGCTTCCATGAATCAATCATGAACATAACCTAGGTTTCACTAAGCATTACAAAACAGTTGTTGTCATGTGAAGAAAAGAACGTGTTGTTTTCTCCTTTGTCGCTCCATGTTGTGCTGAGCATTCTCGCTGCTGGCTCTGAGGGACAAACACAACATGAGCTCCTCGCCTTTCTGCCACTAATGCAGAAAAGACTTTTTGTATCGGTTGTTTTGCACTTTTAGTATCGGTTATCTGTCGATACTAATTCGACCGATACTAAATGTCTGACATTTAGTATCGGTTAAATAACCGATACTAAATGTCACTTTTAGTATCGGATTTTCAAAAAACCGATACTAAATGACGTTTTTTTGGTGATTTTTATGTCTTGAAAACGTACATTTAGTATCGGTTATTTAAATAACAGATACTAAATGTCACTTTTAGTATCGGTTATTTAAATAACCGATACTAAATGTCACTAAAGCATTGTGTTTGCTGTCTAAAAATGACATTTAGTATCGGTTATTTAAATAACCGATACTAAATGTCACTTTTAGCATCGGTTATTTAAATAACCGATACTAAATGTCACTAAAGCATTGTGTTTGCTGTCCAAAAAATGACATTTAGTATCGGTTATTTAAATAACCGATACTAAATGTCACTAAGACATTGTGTTTGCTGTCTAATTTAGTATTGGTTATTTAAATAACCGATACTAAATGTCACTTTTAGCATCGGTTATTTAAATAACCGATACTAAATGTCTATTTTTTAAAAAAAAAATTAATTGGCTAATTTGATCATTACTATGGCAACATAAATAAAGTTGAAAAATAAAATTTCACCAATGACAAATACTACTCATCATGCACCAACTAATATCAACAGTTTATGGAAAGCTACAATCCATCAGCCCATGGAGCTAGGTAACTGAGTGATGACACTCACCCAAATTAATAGTAAATTATGATTTCAAAACATATTCATTGATAACAAATGTAACTTGGATAACAAAATCAGCTAAAAAGCAAAGTCGAGAGACAATTGGCAAATGAGAATAAAACAAGTGTTCGCACAAGGCATCATCCTAAAGGTTGTTGACCAACAATCAATCAAACAGAAAACATATAAAAATTTGGGAAACACTAAAATTAAGCGGACCCTTTCCTTCTTCCTCCGGAGTTTCTTCATATAAAATTCAAGCTCCTTACCTTCCGAATGTAGTTGCATAATTGAGGAAAAACAAAACGCTTAAGAACAAATAAAGATTTGAATACAAGCAATTCAACAACATTATCACAATTTAATCATTACCCATCACCCCACATTGACCAGTCGAGAAGAAATGCAGAAGCAAACGCCCACCACCAAATCGCTTCTTCAATGTGTGCATCTAGTTTACGTTCACTGGCGTTTCTCCAACTTTCTCTCGCACATGGTTACTCATTTTGGTTTCTTCATCACGCTTGACCTCTTGCAAGTTATGCATCACATCATAAAAGAAAAACATCGGCTACTATAAAGGAAAGTGCAATTCACTTTATCCATAAACTGAATAACAAAGTAGACTTACATTCATGTATAGTAAATAACTAGCAAAATAGCATCAAGAAGTATCGATTTAGTACTCGATAATAGACATCAAAAGATAAGCCAATCTAAATTTCTGGACAATGCATAAACACAATTAATGTATAAATTACTTTGAAGAATATAATGATCGAAAACTAAATAAAATGCATCAAACAAAAACTCAACAAATCGAGTGTCTATATTCACTTCAATATTCTCATGCCTCTCAATTATTTAAACAACCAAAACTAGCAAATTAATATAAAAATAGTCATAAATATACAAGAACAAAATGTGATGAGTAATGGATCGAACTATATATTAATGTTATGACAATGAAAGAAACATTGCATAGCGAAGTCATAAAAAGGAATAAACAGAGAATTTTAACGGCATCACCTCTGCAGAGTCCTTCTTGCAATCTTTGGGTCAAAAAAACAAGATCGCCTCGACCAAAAAAAAGATCAAGATCAGTCAACCAGCATACTATTAGGGAATAAACTGTGTCGGGTATATTAACTACTAATCTAAAACCCAATCGTTTGCAACTTTCATAGGTATAGATATTCTAACAATGCAACTCTGCCCAAAAGTCAATAGCAATGAAATGAATCCTAAAATCATCAACTCTGCAAAATAATTGAAAATGGGAGACCAAAACACTTTCTTTATAACAGAAAAAGATGAGGATAGACAAAAGTGTTGAGATAAAAGAGAGACCCTCAAGGAAGATCAGTTTGTGATTAGCACGTGAACTACCTTTTTCAAGTCAAAACAGTATCTATGTATTGCAACATGTTAGATAGATAGAGGAATGTAAGAACCAGGCCAATTACCTTGGATTGAAAGTATACTTCTGACAATGGTATAGCAGAACCTTGTGCAAGCGATTACCTTAATTTGTCAACCACGTTATCACTTGGTCTACCAGGCAAGTAAACACTGCTTTTACATGGGTTGCAAGTGTTGCAGGCTTCAAAGGATTAAACTATCAAATTAATAACAAACTATTAGCATCTAGACTGCCAAATAGTTGGTAAGTGCCAAAGAAACATAGGAAATATTATGGACATTATCTGTAATATAAAGTATAATTAAAAAACAAGTCATTATCTATACAACAAAGTCAAAAATAATTAAAAATTTTATATTTCTAACTATCAATATAAATACTTCCACAAACAACTAGTTTCTGAACATTGTCATTAAGTGAGTTGAAACATATTAAATCAACTTTTTCACTAGCTAACCTAAATTTTAAGAGACAAAAAAAGAATGGAAGCAAAATCAATAATTGTCAAAGCATAAGCTTGATGAAAAGAAACTTCACACACCATGCTTCTTGATCCACAATATCAAATAAGTGAATAGTTCACATTTGCAATACAAGTAAAGAAACAAATTGTAATTCAAATATTGTTGAAGACAGTTTTATTTAATCATAGAAAAGATCAAATGAGTTTGTAGAATGTATATTAACTAATACTTTTCTAATATTTTGTATATCAGATCAATGATAGAGCATTATGAGTAGGTGACAGACCTGCTTAATCTTTTTTTCTCCATATGAGCTAGCAGTTGACCTGAATATCTCTTCTTCCAATTCCTTATACTTCATTGCAATTTCTTGAGACATGATCCTCTCCTTATCAACTTCTGCTTCTAATAAGTCAACCTTTGCAGATTTAATTTCTAACTCTTCCTCCAATTCGTTACATTTCATTGCGATTTTGTCAGACACGGCCCTCTCCTTATTAACCTCTGCTTCTAATAAGGCAACCTTTGGAGATCTAACTTCAACCTCTTCCTCCAATTCCTTACACTTCACTGCAATTTTATCAGACACAGTCCTCTCTTTAGCAACCTTTCTAATAAGTCAACCTTTGCAGATTTGCATTCTAGCTCCTCCTCCAATTCCTTGCACTTCATTGCAATTTCATGTGACACTGTCCTCTCCTTATCAACCTCAGCTTCTAAGAAGTTGAGCATTGCAGATTTTCTTTCTACCTCTTCCTCCAATTCCTTGCACTTCATTGCAAATTCATGTGAAACTGTCCTCTCCTTACCAACCTCAGTTTCTAATAAGTTGAGCATTGCAGATTTGCTTTTTACCTCTTCCTCCAGGTCCTTACACTTCATTGCAATTTCATGTGACACAGCCCTTTCCTTATCAATCTCTGCTTCTAACGAGTCAACCTTTCCAGACAGTAATTGAGCCTCTTCCTCCATGAAAAATACCGGGATCACAATGAAGTTGTAAAAACACATTTCCGAATGCACTCAACAGTCACAACTCACAATTGATCCATTTTCAGAGAAGCTACTAAATAATACAGAGGGTACAAAATTAGAGTTTAATTTCAAATGCTTATGAATTTGTACCACAAACATGAAACCATGCCAAAAGAGAAATAGAAAATTCATTTTGTCTCCTTCAAATGGGATACAGAGCAAGAGTATGACAAATACTTATCATTTGACTACCGTTAAATTAATAACATCTCCCCAAACTTTGGGCCCAAACAAGGCCAGGGAGGATAACCATTTGTGGAACCTGGCTTTATTAATAAAAGTGATCAATTCAAGACAGCTCTTTCAGGCTTCTCTTCTCTGACACTCATGTTACAGAAATTTTACTGGACACAACAACAACATCTTATAAATCCAGCAACAACAACAAAATCACAATCAAATCCACATAAAGCATTCCGCAACCAAATCCAATCTGGAAGGGGAAACAATTAAAACAATTGCAAACCTTCATTTTAAATAGAGAAAGATAAAGAAATCAAAATCAACAACAACAACAAAATCACAATAAAAATCAAGAGCAAAAACAACCACAGAACACACTTCAAAAAGAATAAAGAAAAAGAAAGAAATCGAACCAGATTGAAAAAGTGGAATCAAACAATTAAAAATCCGTATGCATTTCCAGAGAACTAATGAAGCAAAAATTGAGAAAGTGCAGAAAGTTACGGATACAGTGTTAGAATTGATAACTATGGAATAGTAAAATCAACACTAATCTAAAGTAAAACCCTATTTTAAGCAAAGCCCTAACTTCGTAAACAACAACAACAACTTATAAATCCAAAGAACAACAACAACAACCGATGAATCCTTATTCAGATTTAAAGCCCAAAATCAACAAACAACAACCGATAAATCCCTATTTCAAAGAAAGCCCTAAATCAAGAAAACCCTAAATCAAGAAAATAAATATCAAAATAATCGAGAGAACTTTGACTAAAATCAAGCAAATCAAAATAGAACACAGCTTTAGGGTTTCAAATTCAAATTCTATCTTCTCTTACTTTTAGGGTTTCACAAAAGCAAGTATCAAATCGAGAAGAAAACAAACCATGAGCAACGAAGAGAAGAAGGTTGTTCGAACCGAAGGGAAGACGAAAAGCAAGCTTGCTTAAAACGACGCGTAAGAGAGCGAGAGAGCGCGCCTTATGAAAACGTAGGGTTTCGTGAGATTCGTGCGTGAGAGAGAGCCGTGGGTGACAGAGCTTCGTCGTGAGAGACGGCCGGCGAGAATGGTCGTGAGTGAAGCTTGCTTCGTGCGTGGCGTGAGGAAGACGAAGATTTCAGAGTGAGGGTGCGTTACTGCGTTGTGTTGTGTTCGTGAGTGAGAAGGTACTTCTGCGTTGTGTTGTATTGTGAGTGAGAGAGCGTTGGAAAATTAGATGACCTTTAGTATCGGTTGTCTAATAACCCGATACTAAATGTGTTAGAGACACACATTTAGTATCGGTTGTTTAAACAACCGATACTAAATGTAAGCGTGAAAATTGAAAACTTCAATTTAATTTCAAAATTGCCACCGCGCCTACATTTAGTATCGGCTGTTTAAACAACCGATACTAAATGGTGCTGTCTAAAGTCATTTTTGCACTAGTGTGCAATCCAAATCCATTGAGCAGATCAACGATCTCGCCTCTCATCTTTTTTCCGTTGTGCTCTCTGACGCTGCTCCTGTAGGCGGGCCTCGCCTATGTGTCGCTAATGTTGTTTGGGTTGAACAAAATCTTTCTCTTAAACCTTCCTTTAGAAACCTCCTAAGTGCTACTTATAAAGCCACTTTGGCCTCCGTTGATTTCAGGAACAAGGTACATCTCTCTCTTTTCTCGACCAATCATGGCATCCTCTTATTTTTATATTGATTTATATATTTATTTCCGTACATATGTACATATATAATGGCTGATCGACTCTCATGTCCTCCACTAATTTATTTTATTTATATAAAACTACAATTAACTTATTGATTTTTTGAACCGTACACACACAAATATATAAAATGGCCAATCGACTCCCAAGGCTTTGCCCTAGAATTTTTTTACAAAATAAAGACAAAAATTTAAAAGAGATAAAGAAAAATAACCCGGTACTATTTTTACATTGTTTTATAATTTTAGTGCTCCTCTAATACTAAAAACACATCATCAAAAAATATTAGATATTTTTATCAAGAGATTACGGATGTAGTGTTGTAAAAAATTGTAAAATTTTATT
Organism: Oxytropis ochrocephala; assembly: GCA_020916435.1. Lineage (NCBI taxonomy): Eukaryota > Viridiplantae > Streptophyta > Magnoliopsida > Fabales > Fabaceae > Oxytropis > Oxytropis ochrocephala. The sequence goes on along the minus strand of CM037092.1, from coordinate 60,695,468 downwards.
GGTTATTTCTTGCCACCAAGATAAAATATTTTTTTTTGACAAAAGAAAAATATTGTTTGATTCACCAATATTTTTTTACCAAAAGATGCGCCAATATATATATATATATATATATATATATATATATATATATATATATATATATATATATATATATATATATATATATATATATATATATATATAAAGATTTCAACAACTTTGACAAAGCGTTACTAATAGCCAATGTTGTCACGTTAGTGGTAAGTGTCACTATAATTATTGATAATTTCTTCGCTTCATCAATAATTTTTTCAAAAATGTATTGCTAGTATAATTAGATAATTCAAGGAGAAAACAATAATTGATTAAAATGTATTGCTAAAGCGTGAGGAATAGATAAGTCAGACCATTTAACCATATAGATATTAACAATACATTTTAAAATTAAGCATGAGGAATGCATTTTTTGAAAAAATCTAATAATATAATTATTCCTATATATACTAATTAGATATTATCTCTTCTAATAGTCGTTTTTTATTATATTATTTTAAAAGCGTCAGGAAGCATTTAAAAAAGTGAATTTATGGGCAGCAAAAGAGACAAATGGCATTATTAAAGATCTTCTTTCACGCGACTCAATTAGTTCTATGACCCAAGTCATCTTTGCAAATGCACTATACTTCAAAGGAGTATGGGATTGGAAATTTGATGCTTCGAAGACAAAAGACTATGATTTTCACCTTCTCAACGGCAACCTCACAAAGTTCCCTTCATGACTAGCAAAGATGACCAATTTATTAGCGCTTTTGATGATTTCAAAGTCCTTTCTCTTCCTTATGAGCAAGGTAGAGATAAACGTCGATTCTCTATGTACTATTTTCTTCCAAATGCAAAAGACGGGTTGCCATCTTTGATTGAGAAGGTGGCTTCGATTATAATTTCTTGGAAAGCAAACTTCCTAATAAAAAAGTGGAAGTAGGTGAATTTAGGATTCCCAAATTCAAATTTTCTTTTGAACGTGAAATTTCGATGTCTTTGAAGAAGTTAGGATTGATTTCACCTTTCACTTATGGAGGATTGACAAAAATGTTAGACTCTAAAAACATTGCGGTTTCCAGCATATTTCAAAAGTCTCTCATTGAAGTGAATGAATGTGGTAATCAAGTCGGCGATACCATCGTTTGTATTGTAGCGGGGTGTTCTCTATATCATCAGACTCCAATCAAGATAGACTTTGTGGCTGAGCACCCTTTTTTATTTATGATTAGAGAAGATTTGAGTGGAACAATACTCTTTCTTGGAAAAGTGATCAATCCTCTTGTTAGTTAGTAGAGAGGGTTGATGCTTATAATTTTCATTTTCTGATTCGTCATGGGTGTGGGAACTGCTACATTTAGACACTTAAATAAAAGTGTAATAATAATAATAATAATAATAATGGGTTTGAGTCCTCATGTTACTCCATATTAAGTTTTAATATACTTTTTTTGATTTTTCAATAAAAAGTTTACCGTATTGTGGAAGGCTTTGCTGTAACACCCCAAAATAATTGTTTAGTTGATGGCTTTTAAATATATTGAGTAGTAAATAATTTCAATTATTTACTTAAAATTGTTGTTTAGTCAATAATTGATTGTCTAACATTGTTTGAATTCATGACTAAATGGAATATTTGAATGTATTTGAGTGCTAGTTTTTTGTTTCATTTGGGTAGTGTATGGGTAAATAGATGTGGTGCTAATAGTATTGGGGGTGTAATTCGGTTGGTAGTTCTGAAGGGCAGTCTTGTTCACCGTATTAGACAGTTGCTAGCTTTGGATTGGACTGTTACTATCAAACATGTTTATAGGGAGGCTAATCCGTATGTGTTATTTGATACTCCTTCTGATAGTGTGAATCAGTATGTTGTCGATGATGTTATAGGAGTTTCTACTCCTCGGTTAATTATTGTGTAATTGTTTTGGGCTCTTCGCCCAGTTTTATATAATAATAAAAAGAAAGTGGAGAGTGAGGGTTCATTATTTTTGGAGTCTTTTCAGCTGAAAATAGAGGGAAAGAGTGGAGAAAGGGAAAAAAATAGAGGGTTTGACAGACAGACAGAGAGAGAGAGAGAGAGAGAGAGAGAGAGAGAGAGGTAGAAAGAGAGACGTGAGGGAAGGGAGGAGAGGAATCAAAGCCAAAGGTGGATGCATGTTTCATGTTTCTTCATCATTGAACTCCCCATTTCTTTTCCATTCGTTAGAACGTAATATCATCAACTTTCTATCCTTAATAGAGAATATTGGTAAAGTGATCAAGTCAAAGTCAACAGAGCCACATTAGCATTCATTAAGTTACTTGGCAGCCTCGGTGCCAAGTCGGAAAAACGAGTCATCATCAAGTGAACAAACAATGCGAAGCCCTCTCACTCTCTCGAAGCCTAACCAGAACACTACTTCACACATCAATGAAAACCCAGAAGCTCAAGCTCAAGCTACTAAATGTGTTGTGTGAAAATAATATGTGCAATTATACACAGTCCAACAAGTAGTAAAGTGATAAATAGAGATCCTTTGCACGAGGATTGAAGTTTAATATATGCTTAATTTGGCTAACAAATTAGTGATGCAAAACAAAATAAAAACAACAACTTTTGAGATCATCATTAGCAGTAATAGTAAAGGGGCGTGGAAATCAAAGTAGAGATGCTTTTCTTTGTGTAAATTCATCAAAATATATTAATGCTACAACATTAAGTGTCTTTGTGCTGTTGATTTGTACTTTTTAGTTACTTTTCATTAGGGTTTTGCTACAAAAGCTTATGTCTAAGACCTAAATAGGTCCACCTTAGGTCGCTACGCATCTACAATTCACCTTATGGGATTTGCCCTCATATGTCTAAGGTTTAAGCAAGGATTAATTAAATGTCTTCAATTAATTTTTTTTTGACCAAAAAAAAAATTAAATGTCTTCAATTAATTATCACTACCCATATTATCTTTTGAGATTAATTTATAAATCATGTCTGAATCTATAAATGATACTTACATTTAGGTGATCAATTCTAAAATAAGTTTGGAAACGTTTTCGCACAAAAGATAAAATGCTAAACATCAAATACACTTCATTAAATATACTAAAACTTCATTACAAAGGTTATAGCATCCCAACTAAGAGTGATTAGCACATAATGAGCAAACAAGACAAGAAATAAATACGACTGATACATAAATGCTAAAGTCATAACTCAAAAGACAAAAGAGAAATTATACTAGAAGAGGGAGACCGAAGGTAAACTCCAAGTGTTGAAGCATGGAGACACGAAATCAGCTCCCAAAGATACAAATCCTTTAAGTAAAATCAGCTTCTGGAATTCTTGCAGCAATACTCTCAGCAATGGTGTTCTTTTTAGTAAATTTGAGGTAGCTTTGGTACAAAAAAGGAGGAAAGCTATTTCTAAACTTTCTCCTTCTGGCCAAGCTCTGAAAATAAGGAAGATAGGTTGCCTTAAATAGTCCTACGGTACATGATCCAATAAAACCCTAATTTGGAGGCACATTTTGTCCTTATGTGTGCCCAAAAGTGCAAGGTGCCTAGCAAAAAGGTGGAATATTCCTCTCTATCACGTGTTGGCCTCAATAGTAATGCTCATCCTTATCTGACAGCTAGCAGAGCACAACATCCGTGCATCCAACTTTCTCTCTCATCTGTCGCAAAATTGCATTGCTGCAACACCTGATGCTGCAACACTAGAATACACACATTAAAACCACAAGAGGGGCACCAATATGCCAAATATGAACAAACCAAGAATATAACCTACACACTCCTAGAATATGATATTTACAATACAAAATACAAAATTAAATGAGAACTCACAATGATTTAAGCATTAAAATCTATTAATAACTCATATAAATAAGAGTTATCACACCCCCAAACTTAAACCATTGCTTGTCCTCAAGCAATGACACTTGAAAAGACAACTACAAAGGCAACAACAATCACATAGATTGATTACACAATTTCACACAAGATAGACAAGTTTAGCTTCTGCTATCAGATTTTTCACTCTCATATAAGCCTTAAGTTCTTCAAGATCCCTAAAGTCCCCCTTGCTCAGAGTGTGTGTGTGTGTGTGTGTGTATGTGAAAACTAGGTTAGTTTAGACCATAGCAACTTCAAAATTTCACCTAGCTAAAGAAAGAGTGGTTTTCTTTTGATTGTGCCGAAAGTTGTTCAAGAAGAAGGGTAGACTAACAATTTCCACAGAAGAATGGCGGGATAAGCCTGACAAAGGGCTTTGAAGTAAGAATTTCAGAACTATAGGCCAGTGCACTTATTACAAGAATACTGTCTCAATGCTGCAACATGTGTTGCTGTAGCAATGATAAATAACAACTACAATTGATACAATAATTTCAATGCTACTATGTTGTAATGCCTTTTTTATTGCATTTTTGCATATATTTTTCTTTTTCTATTTGTTATTCTTCTTTTATTCTTTTTTTTTCTTTTTTTTCTTTTTTTTGTATACATTTTTGGGCATCTACAGCATTTTTTTCACTTATTACAACTTTTTGGTACCTTGACTAGGTACCTTACATAAACATAAACTAACTAAATGTGCACTGACCTAATTTGTTCATCATACTTGGCCTTAGTATATCTTAAGCACTCCCAAACTTGTTTCTTAGGCTACCCTAAGTTTTTAGTAAAAGTTTGGCACAACCTAGGTCTACCAACATCTCACCTAGCATCAAAACATTTCTAACTTACTAAGTTCCTACCTAAACCTAGAGTAAAGTGTGGGAGCATGAGTAATTGAGTTCACTTTTCAAAACAAGGAAATTCTCTCATATCCTTACCATTATCATCATTAAGTTCAGCTCAACATGCTTCTTTTTAAACATTTTTCAATTCATATCATTAGTATGCCTTTCACAATTAAAAACACATAACACAGGTCGCCCCCTACTTAGGACTCACTAGTGTCCTCAGTGCTCAAATAAAAGTATTGGGGAAGGCCTAGACAGAAACAAACATTATAAACACAGAAGTTCAACAAACACAACTGTTGGGTGCTGGTGTAACGCCCCAAAATAATTTAGCTATTCATTTAATTAAGTTATTTAAGGGTTACAACATTTGATTAAGTCAAATAATTAATTTAGAGTTTTATTTTACTCAGGAGGTGTTTAAGTAACTGAGGAGGTGTAAATAAAGGCACATGATCCATTAGTTAGACCCATACTCATGAAATAACTTAGGGTTTTTAGTGTCTCATTCATTTTATGAAAGAAAAGAAAAGTAGAGGGGGAGAAAAGAAAGAGCAACCCGACGGCACCCATAGAGAGAGAGAGAGAGAGAAACCGTGAGTTGAGAGGGAAAGAAAGAAGGGAGGAGAAGAGAGGAAGTCTTCTCCATTTTGGCTCTAGGTGAGGGATTTTGTTACCATTCTCTTCCATTTTTCCTTCTCTTTCTATTGATATAAATTTCATTTCCTCATTCATTCTCAATCTCATTTTGCCATAGAAGGAGTTTGAAGCTCAAAGTTTGTTGGAGTGAGTATTTGGTGGTTCTTAGAGTTTTGGAGGAGAGAGTGCTTGGACGTTTCTTCAATTTCCTAAGGTTAGGGGGCTTTCTTTCATTCTTAATAGTTTGTATGATGAGTGTTTTATGTGGGTTAGGTTCTAGGATATGTGATTGAGTGATTGTTGTGTTGTTTTCATAGTTGATGTTATGTTGCTTCTTGTTGAAATGGACATGATATGAACTATGTATACAAGGTGTTTGATGTATTGTCTCAATGAAATTGAGTATGAAAATATGATGATTGCAAGGTGTTTGATAACTTGCCTAAATGAATTGGTGTTGAAATTGGAGTGTGAGGCATTGTGCCGTGATTATAATTGGTTTGAGTGATTGATCATGATGAGTTTTACTTGCTTATGGTTTTGTGCGTTTCTGGACACTGTTTCGGTCTTTTTGAAACTGGTACTGTTTGGTTGATTCAAAAATTATGTGGCTGAGTGTTTTCGAAAATAGACTTAAAGCCGGTCGTTTTGGCACTGGTTTCGTTCAATTTGGAGTTGTGTAGCTCCAGTTATGAGTCTCCAAAGTCGGGTCAAATTTCTAGAATCAAACTGTGAGTAGGTTCGGTTTTTGCAGGTTTTATGTCTTCAAATGAACTCCGTTTTGAACGATTCTTTTTCCATTAGAAACTATAATCAAATTGCTTTTGTTCGGGCTAAGGTTTTGTCCTATTTGGTCAAGTTTAAGTCAGTTTAGAGTGAAATGAAGTGGGAGGACAGAATCTGTCCAGTCTGGGAACTGTTCGGGTTGTTTCTAAAAACTGTACTAATTGGCTCATTGTTTTGAAACTTTAAAGATATATTCAGAAACTACACATCCGTGGCTTTCCGACGAGTGGTCCTTTGTAATTTTTCGATGTCGTTTGCTATTTTAAATAATCCGCCGAAGTAGGTGTACTGCTGTAGGAATCCAGCATTTGTGCGTGTGTTGCCCAATGTTGCCCAAAGTGTCTAAGTGTAGTTGCCTATTTTGACTTTCCAAGTCGGTAACTTTAAATATTCTATTAAATTGTGTCTGTGTAAATGGGAGGTTAATTGTTAGTCCTAGAACTATAATTGAGGTGTGATACTTGGTGGTGTGTTTAATGGTGAAATTAATTATTGGTGAGCAAAAGGCTTCGTCCTTATTGGTGATGTGCTCTCAAGGCTTATTTTGGTGATGGGTCTATGACCTCTATTTGGGTGATGGTGAATTAATTAATAGCAATGGTGAGTCTATTAATTTTTGGTGATGATGCTTATTGCTCAATGTGGTGAATATGGTGTGTATGGTGCATTTTTCATGGCGTCACATAAACCATGTGCATTTATTGGTGAGCAGAAGACTTCGGTCTTATTGGTGAGCAGAAGACTTCGGTCTTATTGGTGAGCAGAAAACTTCGGTCTTATTGGTGATGTGCCCTCAAGGCTTATTTTGGTGATGGATCCACATGCATATGCCCGTGGAGTTGGGTTGCATTTCATGCATTAATCATGCATTCGGTAATATTCTTGGAGTTTGTGGATTCAATGATATATGTTGATATGGTTGTGAATTGGTGCTTCTAGTTGCCTTCCCTAGTATAATGCTTATCCTATTTGTAACGCCCCAAAATAATTTAATTATTTATTTAATTAAGTTATTTAAGGCTTGCAACATTTATTTAAGTCAAATAATTAATTTGGAGTTTTATTTTATTTAATTAGGTGTTATAGTGATTAGTTAAATTAAGAGAATAATAGAGTGTTTGATATAACAAAGAGGTGTTAAGTAGTAAATAAGGGAGTGAGGATTTAATTATGTCAAGGAATGGTTGAAGTAACTAGGGGGTGGTAATTTATTTATTTCAAGAGGTGTTTAGAGTAGCGAGGGGGTGCAAATAAAGGGCCAAAGGCCCACTAATAGGCCCAAACTTAAGGGGATAACCTTAGGGGTAGGGTTTTCCTTTCCCATTTGAAACAAAGAAAAGAAAAGGAGAGGTAGAGAGGGGGTGAGGGGATGGCGCAGCTGAACATAGGAGGGAGGGAGGGGAAAATTTCATTCTTGCTTGGGGTAAGTGGTATTTGGTACCATTCTTCTCCATTTTTCTTTCTCTATCTTTTAGTGTAAGTTTCCTACACTAATTCCTTCTCTTTTCCACATTGCCATGGATGGGGTTTTGAAGCTCAAAGTAGGAGAGCATTCATTTTTGGTGATCCTTGGGTTGTTGAAGGAGAGGCTACTTGGGTTTTTCAATTTTGAGGTAAGGGGGCTCTCTTTCATACATAATAGGTTGTAGGATGAGTGGTTATGTGTGGGTTAGGTGTTTAGGGTAATTAAATGGTTGTTTATGTGTTGTTTGAATTAATTGATTTGTTTATGTGTTGTTGAATTAATTGGTGTTATGTTTGAATTAAAATTGATGAACCCATGCTAATTGTTGTTAAGATGAATATGATGTGAACTATGTATGCAAGGTGTTTGATGTATTGCCTCAATGAAATTGAGTATGAAAATATGATGATTGCAAGGTGTTTGATAACTTGCCTAAATAAATTGGTGTTGAAATTGATGTGTGAGGCATTGTGCCGTGATTATAGTTGGGTTGGGTGATTGATCATGGTGAGTTTTACTTGCTTATGGTTTTGTGCGTTTCTGGACACTGTTTCGGTCTTTTCAAAACTGGTACTGTTTGGTTGATTCAAAAATTATGTGGCTGAGTGTTTTCGAAAATAGACTTAAAGCCGGTCGATTTGGCACTAGTTTCGTTAAATTCGGAGTTGTGTAGCTCCAGTTATGAGTCTCCAAAGTCGGGTCAAATTTCTAGAGTCAAACTGTGAGTAGGTTCGGTTTTTGCATGTTTTATGTCTCCAAATGAACTCCGTTTTGAACGATTCTTTTTCCATTATAAACTATACTCAAATTGCTTTTGTTCGGGATAAGGTTTTGTCCCATTTGGTCAAGTTTAAGTTATTTTAGAGTAAAATGAAGTGGGAGCACAGAATCTGTCCAGTCTGGGAACAGTTCGGGTTGTCTATAAAAACTGTACTAATTGGCTCACTTTTTTGAAACTTTAAAGCTATATCCAGAAACTACACATCCTTGGCTTTCCGACGAGTGGTCTTTTGTAATTTTTCGATGTCGTTTGCTATTTTAAATAATCCGCCGAAGTAGGTGTACTGCTGTAGGAATCCAGCATGTTGTGCGTGTGTGTGCTTGTGAGTGGCACGGTATAGGGCGCCATATGTGGCTGCCCTTGGCGCCTAGCCGTGCGATTGTGTCATGGCGTGGCACGCGTGCGTGTTCCGCAGGGGCGCCAATTGGCATGCCCCGTGCGCCTGTGATGATGTGTGTTACGTGGGTATGTTGCGCAGGGGCGCCAAAAGTGGCAGCCCCGTGCGCCTTGTGTGTGGTGTTGGTCCTCGGTGAGTCAATTTAGTCCCTACGTGACAGTTTGGTCCTCGGTGAGTCAATTTAGTCCTTATGTGACGCTTTGGTCCCTCGTGTGTCGCTTTGGTCCTCGTTTGGCAAGTTGGTCCTTGGTGGGACATTTAGTCCAATAATGATGTGTGTTGTATTGCGGTGATGATTAAGCGGTGTGTAGACTTCGGCCAAAGCGGTGAGTGCCCTCAAGGCTTATATTGTGATTGAAGTTGAGTTGTGAAATGAAAAGTGGTGAGTTTAATAATTGTTGTGGTAAATGTATTGTGTTGTGGTGCATTGTCATGGTGTCACATGAATCATGTGCATTCAGTGGTGATGTAGGCTTCGGCCATTGCGGTGTGTAGGCTTCGGCCAAAGCGGTGTGTGCCCTCAAGGCTTATTCCGGTGATGATGGATCCACATGCATATTGCATACATACATATACCCATGCCTTCGTGGTGAACCTTGGTGATGCTTAGTTGATCCGTTAATATTGTTTCTCGATGTTATAATTAAATGATAAATGCATTAATTGTTGTGGATTGGTGTTACTAGTTGCCTTCCCTAATATAATACTTATCTTATTTGCTATTATTTATGTAAAGAGACTCACCCTATCAAGGCGTGTTTGCTTCGTATGTCGGCAACCCGCAGGTGATAGCGAAGGAAGTAGTCTAGTTATGGTCATGCTCTGATATGTAGCACCGGGGGCGGGGCGTCCTAGTCACTTAGTATTTTATTTTGATGTATTTAGTATGATATTTGATGATGTACTAAATACTTCTAGACTTGTTGATATTCCGCTGTGCTGGTGAATTATATTCAGGATGTTGTAAATAACTAAACCGGTGTTTTTGAGGGTTCGCCCCAATTTAATGTGCTATATATCACGCACTATGTTGTTATAAATGCCATTTTATGTTTTTGAAGAAATGTAGCACTCTCTTTGAGGTGCGTGGAAAAGTATTTGAAAACTCTGATTTTAAAATTGACTAATTAGTAGTATTTAGAAAGGGGGTGTTACACTATTTGCTATTATTTATGTAAAGAGACTCACCCTACTGCTTTTATGTTGCTTCTCATGTCGGCAAAGTGCAGGTGATAGCGATACGTAGCACCGGGGGGCGTATTAGTTTATGTTTTATTGACTTGATGTTGTTCACTCGTTATTTTTGTGATGTAAAAGAGTTGTTATTATTATTTTGAGATATTTCGCTGCGAGATAATCATATGGTCGTGATGTCTTTGAGACAGTGTGTATTTGAGGGCTCGTCCCAACTTTATGTGCTATGTATCATTGACATTATCTATGTGAGCATGTATTTGATGTTAGCTCGTTTTGGAAGTAAATGTTACACTTGCTTTCAATTATGTGAAATTTTTTTGAAAACTCTGATTTTATTAATTAAATAGTAGTCTATTAGAAGGGGGTGTTACAGCTGGGACAGTAACTAAAGCATCCAACATGCAGGTTTATTAAAAACAATAAAGACACAATTAAATTAAAAGAAATTTAAGATAAAGGTTTTCCTGCTTTAGCCCGTGGGCTAGTTCTGACTTTTCCTCCTCTTTTAGGCCTCTGTCGGCAAACCTTTGTCTACTTTTTGGTTCTGGTCCTCTCTCTACATCACCACCTCTTTTACGAGCATTGGGTTGGTGCAAAGATCAATCTCCATCTCAATGTGCATTCAAGCAATGTATGGGGGCCTTCTTGTGGGCAACTATTGCAGTAACTAGGTCCTTGGCAGCAACTTCAACATCAAGTTTTTCTTTTTCTGCAATTGTTGCAAAATCAGAAGTTGCGACATCTCTTTTGTCACCAAATGTTGCAGCACAGTTTCAACTTCAGGACAATGGTGAAGCATTGCTGAAGAACACTAAAAAGGTGGAATATTCCTTTCTATCACGTGTTGGCCTCAATAGTACAATGCTCATCGTTAGAATCGTTAAATCGTTAATTTCTCATTTATGGTATCAATCGCCGTATTCGATCCAAATCACTCTTCCATCAATCGGATCTCGCATCAAATGTGTTTTCTCTTGGTGAAAATGCCGCAAATTCCTCTCATGGCTTCCACGCACCGAAGCTTCCAATCAAGCTTGAAGATAAGAATTTCCTGATGTGGAATCAACAAGTAACTTGCCTAATCACCTCCTACAAGCTTCACCGTCTTCTTGTGAATCCAACAATCCCTCTACAATATCAGATGGTGTTCTCCTGGTTGTTTTCCACACTTTTTGAATCCAACAATCCCTCTACAATATCAGATGCCTAATCACCTCCTACAAGCTTCACCGTCTTATTGTGAATCCAACAATTGCCTCGAGTTCTCACTTGCAAACACGCGCATCAGGTATGGGATCGCATTCACAACCACTACTAATCTCATCTCAAATCTAAAACTCGTCAACTAAGATCTGAGTTCAAAAATGCGAAGAAATCAAATCGTTCTATTTCTGAATATCTGATGAAGATTCACGTGCTAGCTAATTCCTTGATTTCGATTGGTGAAAATCTCACCGATCAAGACAAGATTGATGTCGTACTTGATGGACTCCCCGAGGAGTACAATCCTTTCGTGATGATGATCTATGGAAGAGATTCACCTTCGCTCTCTGAAGTTGAAGCATTGCTGCTTGTGCAAGAAGCAAAATTTGAAAAGCATCACCAAGAACTATCAAATACTCTGGTGATTGCTAATCTTGTGCACACATCTCACGGCAGACGTAACTTCTAACTTTTATAATCTTCACACTAGCACACCTTATAATGGCACTACACGAGTATCTATGGGCAATGACCACAAAATTCCCATAAAATCTATAGGCACAACAACTATTCCATCACCATTTGATCCTAGGGTTAAACTCAAACAGAACAAATTGCTTCATGTCCCTAATATTAAAAGAAATCTCATATCTATGTCTCGATTTTCAAAAGACAACAATGTTAGCTTTGAATTCATTAATAAAATCTGTCTTGTGAAATGCCAAGCAACTAAGAAAGTGTTGTTCAAAGGCTTGGTTGGTCATGATGGACTCTATTCCTTCAAGGCTCTCCCATTCAAGGTCGCAATCAAGCCTAGAGTGAAGCTTGTATCTCATCTAAAGTCAAAATCTAAGTATGCTGGTTTAGCTAAATCCACAGTGAATACTGCAAATTTGTCTAGTAGCACTGATCATAATGATCACACTGTTTCCTCCATTTGTAATATTGTCTCTAGTTCACATAGTAGCACTAATTCAAAAGCAATGACTGAGTACAAGATATGTCACTCAAGGCTAGTCCATGCTAATGTAAACACAGCCAATGCCATACTCAAATTGTGTAATGTTTTACCACCTAATAAAGCTGAGATTTCATTGTGTAATTCTTGTTGTATGGGCAAAGCACACAAGTTATTTTCCCCCTTCCACCACTAATTACACTCATGCTTTTGAACTCATTCACACAGACTTGTGGGGACCCTCACCCTCACCCACCAAGTCTGGTTACAAGTATTACATTGCTTTTGTAGATGGCTATACTAAATTTTCTTGGCTCTATTTTTTAAAAACAAATATGGTGCATCTTTGGCATTCAAACAATTCCAAGCTTTGGTCAAGGCACAGTTCAACAGCACCATCAAAGCTATACAATCAGACTTTGGTGGTGAATTCAGGCCATTTACAGAGTATCTTACAGCGCAATGCATCACACACAGGCTGACATGCCCTCACAATTCCCATCAAAATGGCATTGTGGAGAAGAAGCATAGACCAATTGTTGAAATGGGTTTATATCTGCTTGCTCAAGCTTCACTTCCACTGTGTTATTGGGATCATTCTTTTACCACAACAGCACAGATAATCAATAGATTGCCTACTTCAAGTCATCCAAAGTTCTTGTCAACCTATCAAGTTCTTCATAACAAGACACCAAATTACAAGCTGTAACACCCCCATTACACTTAACTACTATTTAATTTTTAAAATCAGAGTTTTCGAAAATCACTCACAAGAGAGTGCTACATTTAACTTCATGAAAACCAAAACAACATCAATGGCGCAAATCAACAATCAACAGTAAGATATATAACACCTCGGCCAAAGGGGCGAACCCACAAATCATATATTTTAGTTCATATCAACATGTACAAAATCATCACCAAGATTACAGTACAACTTAAATAAACGACCCCTAGACTACTCTATTTGAAGGTTACATATCGAGCAGCAAGACGCCAAGACCGACTAGGAGGAAGCATGAGAACTACCTTCACTCAGGATCACCTGCACGTTGCCGACATAAGAAGCTACATAAACGCAGAAGGGTGAGTCTCTAACACATATAATAAAATGTATGATAAACATTATATTAGAGGAAAAACAACTAGAAAACACCTCGGCTCAATTAACAACCCACAACATCAAGTTATAACACACCAACTCCTAATCAACAATAAACATCACCAATTCAAGATGAACCAGTCTACAACACTAGCTCATAATCAACAAGTCTACAACACCAACTCAAAATCAACAAGTCTACATTACTAATCGTCACTTTTGATATGCAGACCGAAGTCCCCAATATCCATCACTTTTGATATGCAGACCGAAGTCCCCAATATCCATCACTGTTGATATGCAGACTCAAGTCCCCAATATCCATCACTTTTGATATGCGCATCAAGTCCCCAATATCCATCACTTTTGATATGCAGACCGAAGTCCCCAATATCCATCACTTTTGATATGCAGACCGAAGTCCCCAATATCCGTCACTTTGAGCATAGCTCCAAGACCGCAGCCTTCGTCGCTTAATTCACCAACACCTCATCAATAGCGCTATGGCTAACATCACCACATCGTCGCTAAAATAAATAGCTCTATGACTAACGTCCAACTCACCGGACACCTCGACACCACAATTAATAGCTCTATGGCTAACGTCAACCTCACCGTCACCTAGGGACCAAACGTCACCTAAGGACCAAACGTCACCTAAGGACCAAACGTCACTTAAGGACCAAAATGTCACTTAAGGACCAAAACGTCACTTAAGGACCAAACGTCACTTAAGGACCAAAACGTCACTTAAGGACTAACCCGGCTTCACCATTCAGCACCTAGACGTACTTGGCACCCAAACAACACCCAAAACTGCGTCTGGTAGCATCCTGCGCTACACTGGCATCAGAACGGCACCTCAGCACACTCACTCTGCACCTCGGCACACATACTCTACCCTTCGTCACACCACGCTGCACTTTGGCGCACCACACTGCACCTTGACAACACCACCTCGGTTACACTACACTTGAACACACCACACTTAAGCAACTTTGCTTATGTATATATATATGCACTACACTTCGGCAACCACACTTCGGTTCACCTACGCTACACCTCGGCAACTACAAGTCAACACCTATGCTTCAACTCACACATCTTAACACTTCGTCACTTACACTTCATCACACCCATTGTTCACCTACGCTTCATCACACACTTTGTACACCTACGCTTCGTTACACTTGTACGTCGACTCCCATATACTTCGAGACACCTATGGTTAAGCAACTGCACCTCGACACATCTCCAATTCGACACACCCATACTTCGACAACCCCTGATTGGACATCCATACACTTCACTTCAATACATCTATACCTCGATTACACTTCCTCAATTCACCATAAATCACCTTGCCACACTTCCTCACTTAACCATTACTCACTTGGGTACTATACTACCTCGGTTATACCACTTCAGTTACACTCCTTCACTACACCATGACTCACCTCAGTACAACACTACCTCGATTACACTACTCCAGTGTCTCCTTCACTTTAATCATCACTCACCTTGGTCATACTACCTCGGTTACACCACTCACCTCGGTTATACTAGCTTTGATATCCATATACTACACCTCGGTACTTCTACACTTCAGCACCTACATACTTCAACGTACATATACCACTACGCACACACACTCACTTCCACACACCTACTCTTCTCGGCACACAGTAATACCTTACTACGAATAGTGCAACTCCTCACTTCGACACAGACGCACCACTTCACTTCGAATGGCGCACTAGACGCCTAACTCTCATCTTCCCTCTTGTCTTTAATTCTCAAACTTAAACATAACTACTACACACCTATTCATTCAAGCTTCGTTCATCACACCTCAAGTAATCAACGAAGGCGCCAACATCAACAATAACGCCCTGGGACTGAGAGTTCCTCAGCTCCCATTTCTCTCCTAGGTCTCTCATATGACCAACTCACCAACAACACATCACATCTTCACCAAAGTGAAGCAAACACAACAACAAATCACACAACAAGCAACACAAACAACTCAGAACTCATCCTAGAGTCTAACTCACACATAACATTCATCATATACTCTATTATAGATGAGAGAGAGCCCCCTTACCTCAATATGTTGAAGAATGAGTACTCTCTCCACCAAGACCTCACGATCTACCAACAAACAGCTCCTCTTCCTCGGATTTGAGCTCCCACGCTAAGATCTTCTCTTCTTCTCTCTAAAAGCTATCGCACCTTTCCCTTCTCTCTCTTACTTTACTCTTTGAATTTCTTAGATTGTTGTTGTAATGTAATCCTCTCCTTCGACACCTTCACTTAAGGCATGCATAATGGGCCTCTTAATGGATCATGGGCCTCTAATCCCACCTCTTCCATTACTTGCACTACTCCCTCTTTTAATTAAATTACCACTCACTATTTTACTAACCACCACTCCTCATTTACATCAAACACCTCCTAAATACAATAAAACTCTAAATTAATCCTTTTGATATAACAAAATGTTGTAAGCTCTAAATAACCTAACTAAATAAATAATTGAATTATTTTTGGGGCGTTACACAAGCTACTATGAGTCTTTGGCTGTGCCTGCTGTTGCGCCCGAAAAAGTCCCCGAGGGAGAACCTTCCTCGTTTACAACTTTTCTAAAAAAGAAATCTTTCAATGAAGCCGCCACTAACATTTATTAAGGAAAATATTAGGAAAACCTTTTGGAAAGCAAATGGTCTTTCGAAAACTCGAGATGTAGGTTCGGGGGGTCGGTTAGGTGTGGGAAGGTATTAGCACTCCCACACCTCCTTTCTACCGAAAGGGAACCATTAATTCGATGTGTGGTTTTGAAGTGTTTGATTTGAAATGAATCGTTCTACTTCTTTTCTTTTCCTTTTTATTTGAAAGAGTTTTTAGAAAACAAGGGAGAAAGAAATCTTTTTGGGATCTTTGAAAAGTGAAACTAAACTAAGATTTTTTTAAAAGAGTGCTTGACGGGATGTGACCCGCTCCTACGTACACTTCAATGAGATGAGGATCAAAGCTACGTAGTTCTTGGTTCTTAATCTTGAGAAAATCTGTGTTTTGTCTTTATCTTATCTTTTTGGGTTTTGGAAATATGACTCAAGCGTTCATGAATACCAAACAAGCAATGGCTTCGAGTGGCGTTCATTACTAACTTGAAAGAAAAGTGTTGGAACCGATAATCAGTCGAGCAATTACTCAAGTGATCACTAGTCGCAACGTTTATTATCTTTTTGAAAATGTTTTGGAAAAAGATGAGTCTTAGTGATAATTACCACTAATGGCTCATGTTATTTTTTAGGAAATTTGAATTGGGTTTTGGTTGTTTAATTAATGTGTGGGAGCTTTCATAATAGTCAAACAAGCAAAGGCTTCGAGTGACTACCACTAATAACTCCATCATTAACGATCAAACAAGCATCGGCTTCGAGTGATGGCTAATGATTTTGTTTATGAAAAATGCCTTAGGGTTTTTATTAGAAAACATTTGATTTTGGACTTGAAAAGAGAGTAGAACATTACAAATCCTTTTTTATTCAAAACCGAGACAACAATGAAAGCATAGGCAAAGCAAACATGAAGAATATTTACAAGTTGCCATGAACACTTGCATACATGATTAATCGAATACATGATTAAGTAAGTATATGAGGATGCATGAATATACAAGGAATGAATATGCATGTTTGAATGCAAGACATGGTGTTAAGGGATGCATGAGCATTTAAGAAGGGATGCAAAGCATACAAGTGAATGAATGACTAGCACATAAAAGGAAGCAAGGGACATGAACATATGAGGATGCATGAGAGCGTCACATAGACTAAGTGTGAATGAGGATGCATGAATGTGAAAGTAATTTGGTAAGGAATGATAAAAGGTTTAAGTAAGAAAGTGGTAAAATGTTTTTGGGTTTTTAGTGTTTAGGACATGAGATGAAATGTTTTTGTTTTGAAAGTGATAAAAATGTTTTGGGGTTTATTTTATGAAGATAAAAAGTGGGAAATGCAAGTGAGAAAATGTTTTGGGTATTTTTGCAAATTGGTAAGTGGTAAAACTTTTAGTAAAAAGTTAGTGAATGGTAAAGTAAAAATGCATGAGGTGAATGGTAATTACTTAATGAGATGGTAAAGTAAAAAGTTAACATGTTTTTTTACTTTTGGTAAAAGATTAATGAGTGGTAAGGTAAAAAAATAAATGAATGGTTGAAAAGGTTAAAAACACCCTAACACATTTATATTCATCTACACAAGATCAAGCAATACAATTTTTAGCACAAAGATGAGCACCAAAAGGGCCTCTAAGGCCGAACCCCATATGAACATAAACAACAAGTTTTTTTCATGCAAAAACTCATAATCAACACATGGAACACTTTATGCAAATCAAGCATTTATTTACACAAAGATCAAAGA
Source organism: Oxytropis ochrocephala (assembly GCA_020916435.1). Taxonomy (NCBI): domain Eukaryota; kingdom Viridiplantae; phylum Streptophyta; class Magnoliopsida; order Fabales; family Fabaceae; genus Oxytropis; species Oxytropis ochrocephala. The sequence continues at coordinate 60,677,771 of CM037092.1, read as the reverse complement.
GTAAAAGGAAGGCAAACAAAAACCCTAATTCTTAAGGCTTAAAACCGAACCTATTACACCCCTCTAGATCAAAACAAAATTCAAACTTGCAAGTTATGACATGCACAATAAGATGCATATATCACATGGAAATTTTTATTTATGCAAAAATGACAAAATGAGTATGAAAAATGCAAGAACACTATGGTGAAAACACAAGAACACTCTCATCAAGGCCAAGGGCTTACTTCAAACACCCAAGGCTCCCAATGTCCTTGACATAGTGTTTGAAATGAACCCTCTAAGCCTCTTGGAGAGGATAGAGGAGTAGAAGAGAGATTTACATGCTAATAGTTAAAAAAAATGCAAAAGATGTGATGTTTACCTCAAGATCAACTAGAAAAGAGTAGAAAAATGAAGATCAAGACCAAGAACACCAACAATACCACGCACACTTCAAGAAAGCAAGCTCCTTTTTGGTGTAAAAATAGAATCAAAGGTGAAGAGAAGAAGATATGTGAAGGTGGAGTAGGTTTAAGGTGATTTGGTGGATGAAACTTGAAAAAACAATGGAAGAGAGTGAGGGAGAGTCTACGGTTTTGGGAGGAGAAGGAGAGGAGAGTTTTCTAGCTAGGGTAAAATGAGAGTGTGTGTGTGAGCTAGGTCTTATTTTGGGCTTTTATATGAAGTGAAAACTTAAAGGGTAATTAGGACAATGTAACTCTTGCAAACCAATAGGATTTGAGATAAATTTTGAATCAAGGGTCAAGATGCAAGATCACATGGATTGAGGGTAATTAAAATCATAAAATGGGAGAGAGAGAGGGCTGGAATGCGCAGCCTAAGAAGGGTGGTGAAGGTTAAGCTCATTTACAAAAATGTAATTTTCTACAAAGCTTATTACACAAGTGCCATTTTGATTCAAATGAAAGGTGAGGATTGATTTTCACACTTGAGTGGATGGCCATGATCTAATACAATTTGCAAATAATAAAAATAAATGGAAATGGGGTGATTATGGGCTGTTATGCGCAGCTATGTAGTGGAGAGTGAGTGGAATTGCAAATTGTACTATTATTCTTATCCTTAATTCAAAAGAGTATAGAATATTCCCTTCTAGATCATTCTTCCTAGTTCATGCCATTTTGGGCCATATCATATGATTCAATGATTGGGCTCTGAATTTTATGATCTCACCAATCTCAAAATTGATTTATTTACCCCACCTCAAAGGAAAAGACTATTTTACCCCTCCATCCAAAAACTAGGCTTTTAGGCCAAAAGGTTTAATATTCATGCACAAAAATAATCACAATGGAGCACAAATATCCCTCAAATAAATCATTGATGATTATTTAAGGATTTGGGACGAGAGACCGCTTTTATTGTGAAATGACCAAAATGCCCTTTCACCCTAAAAACCCTAGTTTTTGCCTGAAACACATTTCCACTTCAAAAATGATTTTTCCCCCTAGGAATGACCTCTAGTACCTTGAAATGCATGTTGGATGACTTGCTTTGAGGAATTGTCCTTTATTAGCAAAATGACAAAAATACCCTTTTGTACTGAAAAACCCTAATTTGTCTAAAAAGTGCATTCCAACTCCAAAAATGACTTTAGAAACTTTGAAATGACTTTAAAACCTAAATGCAATGCATGATGTTTTTTACTTTTTTTTAAATTTGATTATTTTTGGGGAAAATTAGGGTTTTGACCTAAGCCGGACAAAATTGGGGTATGACAGCTGCCCCTCTTTATTTGGATTTTATCAAGAAATATGAATCGCATGAAGACATATTTCAAGATAAAATAGAAATAAAGAATTCGGGAATTATGCCAATTTTGTCCATTTGGGGAAACTCAGATTTTTTTTTTTTTTTTTTTTTTGAATACTTGAGTGATCAATTCAAGCGTCCTATTGATGACTACTTGAATGCACATCCGACTTAGCCTTCTATATTTTGAAAAAGCAATAAATGAACACTTATCGTCTTGACGTGAAAAGTTAAAAGGGTACCGGCGTCTTTGAGCGATAAATGGGCACTTGGCGTGCGGCGCGTAAAATGCCCAGTTGCCTAAAACCCGTAATCCTTAAACGAACTCTTGGCGAATCCGAGTTTGCACGCGCTTGGAGGAGCACGTTTCAAATCTTTGGTCTTTCGAGCGATCGGGGGATCGGTGATCGCCCCGAATCGATATACGAGATCAATCTACGGCGTCCATCAGATCTTAGGGCCGATACAACTATTCCGCTGCGCCTCGCATGGGGCCGCGGTCCATCGCGTTGCTCGTATACGATGTGAGACCTCTCTTTTGCACACTTGGGCGCTCTCTTTTCTCTCTCTCACGCGCTTGGACACTCTCTTTTCCTTTTCTCTTTTCTCTTTCTTCCTTTCTGATTTTTTCTCCTTTGCGCGCTTGGGCGCTCTCTTTTTTTTTTCTCCTTTCTCTTTCTTCCTTTCTCGATCTTTTCTCCTTTGCGCGCTTGGACGCTCTCTTTTCTTTTTCTTTTCTCTTCTTTCTTTTTCGATCTTTTCTCCTTTGCGCTTGGGACGCTCTCTTTTCTTTTTCTCTTTTCTTTTCTTCTTTTCGATCTTTTCTCCTTTGCGCGTTTGGACGCTCTCTTTTCTTTTTCTCTTTTCTCTTTCTTCTTTTCTGATGTTTTCTCCTTTGCGCGCTTGGACGCTCTCTTTTCTTTTTCTCTTTTCTCTTTCTTCTTTTCTGATCTCTCCACTGAGGGGTTCCTTCTGGAGCTTGAAGTCGAACATTAATACTGAAGTACCTATCCATCTTTGTACCTGCAAGTGAGATGAACAAACGCATGCAATGCAAATGCCATGATTGCTATTTTCTTTTTCTTTTCCTCATGGTGAATGTAATGCAGACGCCTGAATTTCTTTTTTCTTTACTTCCTAGTGCATGATTAATGAGTGCATGATTTTATGCTTGATGGATGTAATGCATGTCATGCGAGCGTATGCGATGCGATGATTTAATGGAATGATGAATGCAATGAGATGCTATTTTTAATTTTCTTTGGTCAGCTTTCTTTTTTCTGACGGTTTGTTTTTTTTTATTTATTTATTTTTTTTTATTCTCTCTTTGATCAGCTTTCTTCTTTTCTGATCGTTTGTTTTCCCTTTTGCTCTCTTACTCTTTTGCCCCTGTTGGCTTACCTTCTTGCTGGTTCAGCCGATCCGCGACACTCATGGCACGAGACTGAGGAATATATTGAACTTGCGGGACTCATGGGCCAGGTGCAGGTGAGCTTTAACTTTGTCGTTCGAAGCAATCGTGGGCTCAATCACTTTCTCTTGCATGACTAACTGGTTTTGGGGGAACTGCCTCTTTCCGTGACCTTTAAGAATTTCATAATGATTTGCCATGCTATATGATGTATGCACATGTTTTACAGTTCAGGATCACCATCATCATAAAACGTTTATTTTGAGCAGAAGAAGCAAAAATAATCAAGAAACAGCACATGAAAAAGTTTGAGTTTTTTTTTCGACGAAGCGATCGATCGCATGAATGTTACGACGATCGCTTCAATACATTTGAAAGTTTTAAACTACAAAAAGACACGAAAAACAAGAGAGAAGTTGAATTACGATCGTCGTCTCTCGTGGAGCAAAGTGCCAACATTTGTGTCCTTGACCTTGATCACTCCTCATCCGAGTCTTCGTGGGAGTTGTATGCCTTTCTTTACTTTTCATGCTCAAAGTTTTCTGACCCTAATTTTTGCCTGGGTCGCCCTTTGCGGGTTTTCAATCCACCAGTGTCGCTCTGATTTTGCCTAGGTCGCCTTTTCGGGTTTCAACCTAGCGAGCTAATTCTTACTTGGCTTGTCTTTCTCTTTTTTTTTTGTCTATTTTTTCAGGCATAGTACTTCTTCACTTGATCGGAATTGACTGGGTTCCTTGAGATCTTCGCCGTCCATGTTGGTAAGTATCAGTGCTCCTCCAAAGAAGGCTTTCTTGACAACATATGGTCCATCATAGCTTGGAGTCCACTTCCCACGGGGATCGATCACCGATAGGCAAGATCTTCTTAAGCACCGCATCACCTTGCTCGAATTCACGTGGTCGGACTTTCTTGTCAAAAGCCGCTCTCATTCTCTCACGATATAATTGCCCCGACACAAAGTCGCAATCCTTTTTCTTCAATGAGGTTTAGCCGATCCGCATTTGAGCTTGAACCCATTCCCGCTTTTTTTTTTTTTTTTGACTTTGCTTCCATCGAGACCCGCATGGAGGGTATCTCAACCTCAATAGGGAGGACTGCTTCCGACCCATATACCGGAGAGAAGGGATTTGCCCCAATTGAAGTGCGTACTGAAGTTCGGTAGCCATGCAAAGCAAAGGGAAGCATCTCATGCCAATCCTTGTAGGTTACCACCATCTTTTGCACAGTCTTCTTGATGTTCTTGTTGGCTGCTTTGACTGCCCCATTCATCTTCGGGCGGTAGGGAGAGAAATTATGATGCTGGATTTTGAATTCTTTGCACAGGTCCTTCATCACTTTATCGCTCAAGTTCTTTGCCAAGTTATCGCAATGATCTTGTTGGGAAGACCATATCGGCAAATCGATCTTTCTTCACAAATTTGGCAACCACCGAATCGGTTATATCGAGTATGAGGCGACTTCAACCCACTTGGTGATCTCTAAAACTTTGCCTTGATATAATTGTAACTTGAATGAATCTTGGAGTGCAAGCCTTTTGATTTTCTTTCCCCCTTTTTGTTTTTGTTTTTTTTTTTTGTTGAGATTTTTTTTTATTTTTTATTTTTGTTTTTTTGAGAGATTTTTTTCTGGAGAAACATATTTAAATAAATAAACTTATTTGCCCTAAAGCTAAAATTCTGAGAAAACAAAAGCAATCGATCATTGATCGGAATGGATTTTTGGAGGTTGTGGGTTTTTGTGGAGAAAGGATGATTGGGTTTAGTGAAGTGCTTGAAGCTAATGGTAGGATGATTTTTATTCAGCGTTGGCTGACGTTTGGTGATTTATGATGGTTATTTGGCTTGATGAGGTGTTTGGAAGTTTTATTCCTGGCTAAGGGTTGGTGGAGGGCGGGATGCCGAGGTCACAGGGAAGTATTTGCAGGTTATTGAGACAAGGATCTCTTGTGCTTTGTGGTAACGTGTATCAGCTCACCACTTACATTTCTCTTGTATTTTTGGGACTTTCATTTTTAAATCCCTTTTTTCTTTTTTCTTTTTTTTTTGATTTTTTTTTTGATTGATTTTTTTTATTTTTCTTTGACTCGGGTGAGTTGATAAAAAGTGATGCACCTTTTTTGGTATTTGAGGTGATCCTTGTCTAGGGTGATTTTTTTGGATTTTTTGGCTTGCAGTGGGTAGCACAGTTTTTTTCAAGAATATGGGAAAATGGTCAAACTTTATTTCAACTCATGATTGCTCGTTTTCTCAGAAATTAACTCAAGGACAGTAATTTATTTACTCCTATATATTTGCTCTTTCTTTTTGTTTGATTATTTTCTGACCAGCTTTCTTTTTTCTGGTCATTTGTTTTTTTGTGTTTCTTTTTTTTTTTTTTTTGGAGGAGAGAATCATCTTTGGGCTTAGCACGATTCAGATCTCTGTAATCGACACACATTCTGACTTTTACCATCCTTTTTCGGAACCGGGACGATATTGGCAACCTCTCATGCGGTGCGTGGCCCTTTCGCTTGAACCCTCGTGATCAAATTGCTTCTTCACTTCGCCTCGATTTTGAGGACATCTCGGCTTCATCCTTCTCGACTGCATTTCAGAGCGGACATTTAGGCTTGACTGGTAGCTTGTGTACCACAATGTCAGTGTCCAACCTAGGCATATCTTGATGGGACCATGCAAACACATCCACATAATCGTGCAACATATGAACCAACTTCATGCGATCTTCGTCATTCATGGCGGTAACCACTTTGACCTCTTTCTTGTTCTCAGCTGTACCCAAGTTGATCACTTCAGTGGATTCCCCATGAGGCCGAATAACCCTTTCTTCTTGTTTCATTAACCTCATGAGTTCTGGAGGAGTTTCCCAGTCTTCCTCAACATCCCCCTCAGCTTGATTGATAGGGTGATCAAAATCGAAATATGGACTGCTAGCACTGTTATTTTGAGAGACAATTGCTATGGTTCTGCCTTTTGCCGAAGCGAAAAAGCAGAATGAAAAGCGAAACAAACAAGCAAACAATAATTAAACAGGAAAAATGACACATGAAATGAAGAGAAATGATTTTTATTGATGGAAATTCAAAAACAAACGTTTTTATTGATGATGATGATTCTCGAAAATAAAAACATGCGTGTTCTCTAACAACTTGTCCTATGGCCTTGGGCGAGCCACGGTGGTTGCATTACAACTAATTACTTTGAGTTAAAGGTCACGGAAATCAAGCAGCTTTCCCATTCTTCACCTCTTTTCCGCGAAGACAAATGACGAACTGCACTCGCCTCACCTCTTCGCTTTAGATCCACCACGGATGGCAACAACTTGGTTGTGATTAAGCAAACCGCAGGCACTCTCACGAAGTTACGCGAATGTCACACACAGAATGCTCTGGGGCCAGGGATCTTGGCCTTTTGACTCAGCCAACCATCCGCCGCTTCTTTCCTCTGCCATTTTCCTTCTTTTGGCTAGACTTGGATTGTATCCCAACCCGCAACGGTCCTTATTCCTTTTTAGCTGGACGGGCGCAAGAATTCCTTGTCCAGATTTTCCCAAGCCAGACCCAACTTTATACCCTTGATCCGCCATGATTTTAGCAATCTTTCTTATTACTTGCCCGTTAAAATCTTCCATGGAATTAGTGGTTGGCCTCTCATGTCTTGGCAACGGGTTAGTGGTAACATTTGGATCCTCTTGCTTAAAAGTTATGCCTTTTGCATCTATCAAATCTTGTACCATTATCTTGAATGCTTTGCAGTCCTCCACAACATGCCCCACTGCTCCTTCATGGAAAGCACAGGTGCTATTGGGATTGTACCCCTTGAAATAAGGTGGTTGGACAGGTTTCATTGAACGAGTGCTGATCAGGTTGTTGGAAGTCAAGTGATTGAACAACTCAGTGTATGTCATCGGAATTGGGTCAAAATTGGTTCGTTTCTTGTACTGATGACCCTGAGCCTTGTGATCAAACATCGTAATGCGACTCATCGGACGTCCAGTTCTTCTGTGTTGGTCCACCTCGGGAGTTTTGAATTTTGGTGGCAGAACCAAATCTGAGACCAAACACAGCTCACAGGCCTCCTTGACTCTGACACCGGTACCCTCCATCGCCCTTACTCTTTCTTCGAGTGCACGAATTGGATCATTTGGCTGTGATCCTTCGAACATGTGTCCTTGGGGGTGACTCCCCATACCGTAATAATACCATCCAGGCTGAGGAGCATTATGAGGTGGTGCCACTAGCCCCAGAGTAGGACTAAGTGCAGCAGGAGAACTAAAAATCTGGATCTACGGTCTTCCGGCAGCTCCTACAGGCGCGGCGGCAGTGACTTGATTGGGCGCATTCACACCGGTAGGAATAGATCCAACGGTTCGCGGTGTGTACCCAGCAGGCATACCCCAAAGACATCGTTGTAGAGTGTACTGATTTGACATGTTCATTTCAGGGTGACTGTCCCCGGATCCCGGAGGAACTGCAACTGTAGCGTTTGCTGATACTGGGGGAGGAATGAAAGAGGTGACACCGGCTGGATCCACTGCGGTGACAACTTCAGCAGCTGTTCCATTCTTTAGACTTTGTAGCAGGACCATCATCTCATGCATCTGGGCCTCCATTGCCCCAACCTTATCCTTAAGCACTTGGTTTTCCCGAGCCAGCTGCTCAGGATTCACAATTTGCAAGCCCAAGTCTTCATGCTCTGGATTACTCTCAGTTTCAATCTCTGGATGCTCTTGCGGATTGGCCATCAGCTTGGCTTGTAATCGGGTGAAGTAACGGTGACAGAGAACCAGCGCGCCTTTTCCTTTTATTTAGACATTTATTGTATAAGAATCAAGATGAATGCATGAATGATTATATGAATGCATGTACAATGTTTGCTTGCTGCCGGGAACCACGGGATGCCTTATCTTGTCATAAACGCAAAAACTTTTTCTTTGATTTTGGAAGTGAGATAAACGAGGAATCGAAATAGCAAATCGACATACTTCCTTCTTCATAATTGGGAAGCGAGAAGTAATTGAAGCCTTGCTATTTGATTCCATTTTGATACACCTATGACAGGATGGTGCATTATTCGGTGGTCCTCGACAAGCAAATGCAAATGAGATGCACTATGAATGCATGAGTTGCAGAAACTTAAGTTTTATGCAATGCGGGGATGTATGCAAATGACGATGATGCTTTATGCAAATGCAAGGTTAGGAAAAAAAAACTTTATTTGCGATAACTCAGGTTTCCTTTTTTGAAAGTACGGACCGTACACTGCTTCATATAGACCGGTAGGAGGAAAGCTACATCAGTAACTCTTTCTTCCCTTTTTTGAAAATAAAGTGGGTCATATGTCGCTTTGTACGGAACGACAAAAGAAAAGGCTACAATGGCAACCCTTTCTTTTCTTTTTTTTTTTGAAAATCTTCTTTTTAGGAAAGACATGTCTAAACTACAATGCAACACACAATTTGTATGTCCTCGTGTCCTACAAAGGTGGGAATCCTAAGTTCTAGGGCAACTTCAAAGGTTCCTTCCATGTAGTTCTAATTCACACCCTCACAATGGCTACCAGAGCTATAGAATCCTCATGCCGACATCCACAAATGTGAGAACTACCAAGTGTGAAGCGTCATGAGAAAGCGTGCTCTGGTTGAGACTTTCATGAGTATCGACAGCACAAAGGTCTCGAATGACAGATCCACTAATCGCCTCCACTCTCCTAGGTGTTTGTTGGATCCGGCATAGGAGCCCACTCATAACATACAAAATGTAAGGTGTGAAAGTGCGTGATTGAGGACATACTTTCTAAAATCTACCCTCCCCACCTGCAAGGAAAAAGCCAGACCAGTCCAGACAGAAGCAAACAGTAACATGTCGTCTACCCTAAGGTTTAGTATCACAAAACAAATGAACTAACCTAAGGTGTCATCAACAACCATGTATAGCTTACCTCGAGAAAAGGAGCAGAGAAGAAGGGATTATAATAGATGGGGGAAAGCATGCATAATTATAAGCATATGAAGAAAGAAAAAGGAAAAAGGTAAGGAAATGAAGAAGTAAAAACGAAAAATAATTCAAATCAAACACTCAACCACACATCGGATTAATTAGGTTTGACCCACTTATTTTTTTTTAAAAAAATTTGTCCCCAAAGTGAAGTCGCCACTATTGCGCTACTAAAAGTCCCCGAGGAGAACCTTCCTCGTTTACAACTTTTCTAAAAAGAAATCTTTCAATGAAGCCGCCACTAACATTTATTAAGGAAAATATTAGGAAAACCTTTTGGAAAGCAACTGGTCTTTCGAAAACTCAGAGATGTAGGTTCGGGGGTCGGTTAGGTGTGGGGAAGGTATTAGCACCCCACACCTCCTTTCTACCGAAAGGGAACCATTAATTCGATGTGTGGTTTTGAAGTGTTTGATTTGAAATGAATCGTTCTACTTCTTTTCTTTTCCTTTTTATTTGAAAGAGTTTTTAGAAAACAAGGGAGAAAGAAATCTTTTTGGGATCTTTGAAAAGTGAAACTAAACTAAGATTTTTTTTAAAAGAGTGCTTGACGGGATGTGACCCGCTCCTACGTACCCTCAATGAGATGAGGGATCAAAGCTACGTAGTTCTTGGTTCTTAATCTTGAGAAAATCTGTGTTTTGTCTTTATCTTATCTTTTTGGGTTTTGGAAATATGACTCAAGCGTTCATGAATACCAAACAAGCAATGGCTTCGAGTGGCGTTCATTACTAACTTGAAAGAAAAGTGTTGGAACCGATAATCAGTCGAGCAATTACTCAAGTGATCACTAGTCGCAACGTTTATTATCTTTTTGAAAATGTTTTGGAAAAAGATGAGTCTTAGTGATAATTACCACTAATGGCTCATGTTATTTTTTAGGAAATTTGAATTGGGTTTTGGTTGTTTAATTAATGTGTGGGAGCTTTCATAATAGTCAAACAAGCAAAGGCTTCGAGTGACTACCACTAATAACTCCATCATTAACGATCAAACAAGCATCGGCTTCGAGTGATGGCTAATGATTTTGTTTATGAAAAATGCCTTAGGGTTTTTATTAGAAAACATTTGATTTTGGACTTGAAAAGAGAGTAGAACATTACAAATCCTTTTTTATTCAAAACCGAGACAACAATGAAAGCATAGGCAAAGCAAACATGAAGAATATTTACAAGTTGCCATGAACACTTGCATACATGATTAATCGAATACATGATTAAGTAAGTATATGAGGATGCATGAATATACAAGGAATGAATATGCATGTTTGAATGCAAGACATGGTGTTAAGGGATGCATGAGCATTTAAGAAGGGATGCAAAGCATACAAGTGAATGAATGACTAGCACATAAAAGGAAGCAAGGGACATGAACATATGAGGATGCATGAGAGCGTCACATAGACTAAGTGTGAATGAGGATGCATGAATGTGAAAGTAATTTGGTAAGGAATGATAAAAGGTTTAAGTAAGAAAGTGGTAAAATGTTTTTGGGTTTTTAGTGTTTAGGACATGAGATGAAATGTTTTTGTTTTGAAAGTGATAAAAATGTTTTGGGGTTTATTTTATGAAGATAAAAAGTGGGAAATGCAAGTGAGAAAATGTTTTGGGTATTTTTGCAAATTGGTAAGTGGTAAAACTTTTAGTAAAAAGTTAGTGAATGGTAAAGTAAAAATGAATGAGGTGAATGGTAATTACTTAATGAGATGGTAAAGTAAAAAGTTAACATGTTTTTTTACTTTTGGTAAAAGATTAATGAGTGGTAAGGTAAAAAAATAAATGAATGGTTGAAAAGGTTAAAAACACCCTAACACATTTATATTCATCTACACAAGATCAAGCAATACTATTTTTAGCACAAAGATGAGCACCAAAAGGGCCTCTAAGGCCGAACCCTATATGAACATAAACAACAAGTTTTTTCATGCAAAACTCATAATCAACACATGGAACACTTTATGCAAATCAAGCATTTATTTACACAAAGATCAAAGAGTAAAAGGAAGGCAAACAAAACCCTAATTCTTAAGGCTTAAAACCAAAACTATTACACCCTCTGATCAAAACAAAATTCAAACTTGCAAGTTATGACATGCACAATAAGATGCATATATCACATGGAAATTTTTATTTATGCAAAAATGACAAAATGAGTATGAAAAATGCAAGAACACTATGGTGAAAACACAAGAACACTCTCATCAAGGCCAAGGGCTCACTTCAAACACCCAAGGCTCCCAATGTCCTTGACATAGTGTTTGAAATGAACCTCTAAGCCTCTTGGAGAGGATAGAGGAGTAGAAGAGAGATTTACATGCTAATAGTTAAAAAAAATGCAAAAGATGTGATGTTTACCTCAAGATCAACTAGAAAAGAGTAGAAAAATGAAGATCAAGACCAAGAACACCAACAATACCACGCACACTTCAAGAAAGCAAGCTCCTTTTTGGTGTAAAAATAGAATCAAAGGTGAAGAGAAGAAGATATGTGAAGGTGGAGTAGGTTTAAGGTGATTTGGTGGAAGAAACTTGAAAAACAATGGAAGAGAGTGAGGAGAGGCTACGGTTTTGGGAGGAGAAGGAGAGGAGAGTTTTCTAGCTAGGGTAAAATGAGAGTGTGTGTGTGAGCTAGGTCTTATTTTGGGCTTTTATATGAAGTGAAAACTTAAAGGGTAATTAGGACAATGTAACTCTTGCAAACCAATAGGATTTGAGATAAATTTTGAATCAAGGGTCAAGATGCAAGATCACATGGATTGAGGGTAATTAAAATCATAAAATGGGAGAGAGAAATGGAATGCGCAGACCTAAGAAGGGTGGTGAAGGTTAAGCTCATTTACAAAAATGTAATTTTCTACAAAGCTTATTACACAAGTGCCATTTTGATTCAAATGAAAGGTGAGGATTGATTTTCACACTTGAGTGGATGGCCATGATCTAATACAATTTGCAAATTGTACTATTATTCTTATCCTTAATTCAAAAGAGTATAGAATATTCCCTTCTAGATCATTCTTCCTAGTTCATGCCATTTTGGGCCATATCCTATGATTCAATGATTGGGCTCTGAATTTTATGATCTCACCAATCCCAAAATTGATTTATTTACCCCACCTCAAAGGAAAAGACCATTTTACCCCTCCATCCAAAAACTAGGCTTTTAGGCCAAAAGGTTTAATATTCATGCACAAAAATAATCACAATGGAGCACAAATATCCCTCAAATAAATCATTGATGATTATTTAAGGATTTGGGATGAGAGACCGCTTTTATTGTGAAATGACCAAAATGCCCTTTCACCCTAAAAACCCTAGTTTTTGCCTGAAACACATTTCCACTTCAAAAATGATTTTTCCCCCTAGGAATGACCTCTAGTACCTTGAAATGCATGTTGGATGACTTGCTTTGAGGAATTGTCCTTTATTAGCAAAATGACAAAAATACCCTTTTGTACTGAAAAACCCTAATTTGTCTAAAAAGTGCATTCCAACTCCAAAAATGACTTTAGAAACTTTGAAATGACTTTAAAACCTAAATGCAATGCATGATGTTTTTTACTTTTTTTTAAATTTGATTATTTTTGGGGAAAATTAGGGTTTTGACCTAAGCCGGACAAAATTGGGGTATGACACCTGCTACGCTCTCTTGAGGCCCTACAACAAGCATAAGCTGCAATATAGAAGTGCTATATGTGTAAACATGGGCATCTCACCTCAGCACAAAGGATATAAATGCCTAAGTGCAGAAGGTAGAATTTATATATCCAAAGATGTACTCTTTGGTGAAACACTCATGCCATACCCAAACTTGTTCAAAGACTTGACCCCTCAACCAATTCCCTCAAAAACACAACCTGACGACGACACTCTCTTGCTGCCTTTCCCTTCCCAAACACAACCACCAGAGTCAAACACTCCCACAAAAAATCAAACACAAAATCCTATAGCAATCACCACTCCCACACTATCATCCAATGTTGATTCAACTCCATCACACAGTGTACAACCTCCACAACCTAATGAACCTGCCACACCACCAGTCCCTCCACCACCTCAACAACCAAATGAACCTGCACCTGCACCTGCACTACTACCAGCTAACCTAATCAATTCACCACCCCCAACACACCATATGGTCACTAGATCAAAAACAGGGCACCTCAAACCAAAGGTTTACCTAACTGTGGCTGAGCCCAATACTGTCAAGAAAGCTCTACAAGACCCCAAATGGCATGAAGCAATGAAAATGTCTATTGTGATAGTGATTCGGGGAGTGATGTGGATAATAGAAGGTCCACCACTAGTATATGTGTGTTCTTTGGTCCAAATCTAGTCACTTGGAGTGCCAAAAGTAGAGTTTAGTAGCACGTTCCAGTGCTGAGGCAGAGTACAGAGAAATGTCCCTCATCAAACACCTAACCTGTTGTGTGACAATTTCTCTACAGTTCTTTTAGCTCACAATCCGATTTTACATTCAAGGACCAAACACATTGAGATGGACATTCATTTTGTGAGAGAAAAGATTGCTGCAAAATCTCTAGTTGTGAAACATGTTCCTGCTACTCAGCAGGTTGCTGATATACTCACAAAGCCTTTAGGAACTGCATCTTTCCTACTTCTTAGAGACAAGCTCAAAGTGAGAAACCTACTTGAGCTTGACAGGGGAATAATAGAGAATATTGGTAAAGTGATCAAGCCAAAGTCAACAGAGCCACATAAGCATTCATTAAGTGACTTGGCGGCCTCAGTGCCAAGTCAGGAAAACGAGTCATCATCAAGTGAACAAAACAATAAGAAGCGCTCTCACTCTATCGAATCCTCACCAGAACACTCTACTTCACACATCAATGAAAACCCAGAAGTTCAAGCTCAAGCTCTTTCGGGTTGCTACACCTTAAAGCTCACTCAGCAAGTTCTAGAGTTAGTTCAATAAACCGTATTCTGTTGAATTAGTTAGATGACTATTAGAATCATAAGATTGTTGTAACCGATTGATTAGAGCTTCAACACATTTTTATATATAGCTGAAGCACAGTTGTAAAGTTAGATGACTATTAGAATCATTAGATTGTCGAGAACAATAATGAAATTCCATTGAAAATTTCACCTCTCAAACACTTAATTCCTCGTTTAATCCTCATCCTTTCTATAATTCTATCACCATAATTGACTTGAGGGAGTGCAAGAGAGAAAGATTGGGTTCATTGTCTTGGTCTATTGTTTGCAAGTAGATCAATTGAGGTTTTGAATTGGGTATTGAGATATTTGGGTCGATTGGAGGATTCAAGAGTCTTGGGTTCAATTTTGTTGCTGTTCATATAGTTTTTGGGAACTTGGGTTTCAAATAGGAGAAGCAATCAAGGGGTTTTAAAGCTAACTTTGGGTATAGAGAGCTTTGGAGCAATTTGTTGGTAATTTTGAGTATTCAACTTTGTGTTGTGTTGTCAAAATTGATTATCAAGGTGAGTCCTTCACTTTTATTTATATTACCGTTTTGTTTTAGTGTATATATTCCGAAATTGATGATTAATTGTGCATTTGGTTTAGTGGAAATTTTTTGTTTGAGACCTTCTGAACATAGGTTCGGTTTCTTTAATGCTGTGTGATCTCTGATGATCAAAAATTGTGTGTTTTACTTTCTTAGAAAATATACCTAATTATCTTTAATTTGGAACTGGTTTGGTTGAATTTGGAATTGTGTAGCTCGAGATACAGGTGTCACAATCTAGGTTAAAATTCTAGAACAATTATGTGTATAGGTGCATTGTTTCGTGTATTGTGTTTTCATTTGAACTTCTTTTTGAATGATTATTGTTCCATTGAAAACTAGATTTAATTTTCTACTGTTTAGGATCATGTTTCATGCCATTTGGTTAAATATTTGTCATTTTAGAGGTGGTATAGTTTAAAGGACAAAATCTGCCCAGTTTAGGAAGCATTCGGTTTGTTTTGAAAAACTTTACTAAATGACACATCATTTTGAAAAACAATAATCATACTCGGAAACTAGACTTAAAACCCTTTCTTTCTCGCAAAAGAATGACCTTATTTGAATGAGTATTGAGGGAGAAATTGTTTTACAAGTTTCACTTTTTTAGCAGTAACGATTTTGAACCAGTCACCGTATTTTAACCATAACTCCCTGAGTACTCGTCATATCAGCTTTGGACTTGAACCAAAAGAAAATAGAAAAAATATTATACGCAATAGGCACTGGTTTGATTGGTTTTGGCTAGAAATTGAATAAGTTATGCTCATTCCAAAGTTACTCACAGATGTTGTCCAAAATAGATTTGGTATGGGTAGAGCTTGATCGCGTCTTCTGTTATTTGAATTGTTCGAGGCTCCAGGTGAGCGTCCAAACCATGATATATATTTATAATATGTGTGTATGTGAATTTATGCAAATTGGAATTCGGTTTGAGAAACTATGGGAACTCGGTTTTCAATGATGTTTGAATAGAAATTTCCTATGATTGAACCCTAGGACGACCCATACCAATTGGTTGTGATATAGTGTATTTGAATGTGTTTATATACTGGAAATAGAATTGGCGCATGTTCGGTACAAACAGTCGAAGACGTGAAGCTAAGAAAAGCGGAACAGGGGACTCTCATAACAACACGGTCCATGTGGTTCTAACACGGGATCCCGTGTTAGAATCTATCCCAATATCACTTTTGGTGAATTTTGGGACACAACTGTGTTCTTGTTACCCACTTACCGATTCCGATCGTTTTCCAAAGGTTTTGTGCACGTCTTGACGTCTTCAAATATGAAGTACCTCAACCTAAATCAACTTCCTTTCCAACCTATAACTTGAATATGTTTAATTGATATGATTGTCATGCTATGATGTTATATTTTACGAATTGAAATGTCAATTTCTGAGTTTCGAGTTCGGAGTGTGAACAATTAACAAATTCAGTCTAATTATGAAATTAAAGGCTAATAAGGACTTAAGCTATGGTACATAATTGGTTAAGGGATTATGATCCCAATGTATTTAGCACACTTGGTGGAGGGAAGTCATGAGCCCGGAAGCCAAAGCCCCCGCATTATCTCTTAGTGATTGTTGGATTGGGGTTTCTGTGATATCGTGTGATTTCATTTCACGGATTGTGCTAAGCTAAGTAAAAGGATAAATTATAAAACATCAAATGAGCATACTTATTGGAGGAGGGGTTATTATCCCAAATCTAGGGATCACGCATTATTCGGGCAGTGATTGCCGGATTGGAGTTGTCGTAGAGATTGAGTGATTTGGTCTCTCGAGATGTGCTTAAGACAAGTAAGATAAGTAAAAGGAAACGAATGAGAGGAACTGTAAGGGGTCCTTCCATTAGAGGAAGCTTGATGACGGAAATCTAAGTTATATTGTATTCTTTGTAAATTTGATCTTTGGATTGAATCTTGGACCTTTAGTTAGCTGTTATGGATTCGGTTTAAGTTGTTTTCTCAAGTTTGTATTATGTACTCACTTGTATTCCAGTGTATGGTGGTCTTCGGACCAAGGCATATGTTGTTATTTTGGGTTTGATCCCATTATTATGTTAAGTTTTCAGTCGAGTGCATAATAGTTTTGTATATTCTCTGAGATTAGGAAATAAGTGTTATGTAAAAATGCATTTCTCGTTAAAATTTTTAGAACTTACATTTTCCTTCATAAATACGTAAGCTGTGTTATGTAAAAATGCATTTCTCGTTAAAATTTTGTTTTCTTAATTAGTGATTGCTGTTATTTAAACACTAAAGTTCCAGTAGGTTTTTTCCATTGATAAAAAAACAAATGTTCATTAGCTTAAGAAAAATGGGATAAAAGTGTCTTGGAAATGATGTTTTCTGAAAAAAAAAAAAAAAACTTAACCAAACATTTGCTAAGGCGAATCTGTCATACCCTAATTTTGTCCGCCCAAGTCAATTTTTTTTTTCAAACAAGAATGGAAGCAACAAGGGTAATTCATAATTTGTGTAGATTAATGGACTTTCGCATTTATGTGTATTTGTCCCCTATCTCGCATTTTTATTTGAATTACGCGCACGCGCCAGTCG
This sequence comes from Oxytropis ochrocephala, assembly GCA_020916435.1. NCBI lineage: Eukaryota > Viridiplantae > Streptophyta > Magnoliopsida > Fabales > Fabaceae > Oxytropis > Oxytropis ochrocephala. The sequence goes on along the minus strand of CM037092.1, from coordinate 60,660,562 downwards.
TAACTGCGTGAGCTTCCCTTTTGCCCTTGCCATTTGGCACGCATTTTAATCTTCAAAAAGGCCATTTATTGATCGTTATTAATTTTTGGCACCCAAAAACATTTTTATTAATTTTTGAGAATTTTAGGGAATAAAAATAGTGCATGTTTCAATATCTGTGGGCATTCAAATGAGAGCAAGTTAATTATTTTTGAACTAAACCAAGTCAAGGATGGAAAATACAATTTATTCTATCAAGGATAATTCTCGTATAATTTTTTGGAAGAAAATCCTAGTTCAAAATAATTAAAAGGCATTTTTCCCATTTTTATTGCATAAGAAAGCTGAAAAAGGACCATTAAATATTCCCCAATTATTAAATGACAATTTTTTATTGTCATGAATAATTAGAGGGATATTTTTATAATGCCCAAAAATATGTGACACATTTTCAATAGGTGCACTATCATTTGCATGCCCAAAAATTCAAAATTCAAATAAAAAGTACAAAGTGTCCTCAATACGACAAAAGACCAAAAAAGAGAAGCAATTTTCCCTCCCCATTTTTGTTGTCATAGCCGAATTCCCTCTTTCTCTCTCCACAATTTCTTCCACATTCTTCTATTGTACAATTACTCCTTAAGAATATTCTTGTATTATCCTTAATCCTACCCATTTCATACACATCCCTAATTCCCACACACTCTCATGTAGATTCATACCCTTTTTTGTAAATGACACCATCCTCTCACACTCACTCCTTCATAAGAAATTGCAAACTTACTTAAAATAGAACGTCCCATTCCTATTCTACCCTTAACCCTAATTTCACCCAAGACCATATATAAGCCTACTCTCCCAAAATACATGAAAAAAGTTTATTTTTGCACACAAACCTCTTCTTCCTCCCCTCCTTGGCCGAATACCTCCCTCACCTCATTTTTCTTCAATTTCTTTACTCAATCATCCATTAAAACACCTTTCCTACACTAAATCTTCCATCCTTCTTGCATTGTTCTCAAAGATTCACCTTCAAACTCAAGGATCAAGTTCAAAGTTGAAGATTGAAGAGTAGATTATAGGGGTTTTGCATTCATTCATCTCATTTCCTTCCTTATTCTAGCTTGGAGTTGAGCTATACTTTGAAACCTAGCATCATCTTCTAAGTTTAGCATCAAAGATGTAAATCATCACTTCATTTTTGCATCCCATTGCATTTTAAGTCATAATGTTAGCATAGTTGTTGTGGTTGAGTGAGAGATGTATTTCAAGTATCTTGACAAGCACTTTGGGAGGCTTGGGTGCTTGAAATGCTTCTCTCATTAAGAATAAATTGCGTGTTGTTGTTATTTCACTCATTATTTGTTTGTTTTCATGAATAAATGGTGTTTTTCATTTCGCACCTTAAGGGAAAATTAGGGTTTATGAGATTTTTGATGAGTTGGTTGTTTAATCTTGCAATTACTGGGAATTGAACTTTGATTATGAGGTTTGTTTGCTTAAAACTTGTTGTTCTCAGGAATTTGCTTGCAAATCATGCCCTATGTTGATGATTGGCAAGAGGACTCTCACTTGTGCTTTGAGGCACACTTTAAGTGTTGAGGATTGCCTAAGAAGACTCAATTTCTTTTGTGATTCCTAGTGAACGAAGATGCAAATTTAAGTTTCCTTTCCTTACCAATTGCTTTGGTTACCAAAAACAACTTATAAATCATTTTGGAATGCTCTTGGTCTTGCAAATAAGTAATTGTTTTGAAACAATTGTTAGTTATGTGTTGGTGATTTGGTAAGAGTATTTGACACTTATGCACTTGTGCATATCCCAAGTGTCAAAGGTTACCTAAAGGGATTCAACACCCTAATTGCCTAAACTTGTCAATTTAGTCTTAGACATTGATGACATCAAAAGGATACCACATGGGCGCTTATGTCTAAGGTTGATGTGAAGCCCTTAGGGTTTTGCAAGTGATTCATTAGAAGTTTGATATCACTTGTGTTTTGAAATGCCTTTTCCTATTCACATATTGTGGTATAAATGCCTAGTTAGGTTTATTCCATTGCCTAGCATCTTCGATAAGATGTGCAACTTAGGTTCATTTTCTTGCCTATTCATGCATTTTTGCCAAAGTGTTAGACTTGGGTTCATTCTTTGCCTATCTATGTATTGTGTCATAATGTGTGTAGTCTAGGTCCACTTTCAATCAAAAGCCTTTTCAAGCATCAAAATCATTCCATAAGCAGGAATTAATCCAATTGCGAAAACTCTTCAAAATCAAACTTTGTTAGTAGTCTTGTGAAGCCTTTGCTTGCACGATTATTAACAACGAGGTACTAGTGGTGATCACTTGGAGCCTTCGCTCAATTGATCACCGTGAATGCATAATTTTCCTAAAGATTTTCACTAAATCAAAAACTTTGTTAGTAGTCTTGTGAAGCCTTTGCTTGCATGATTATTAACAATGGAGTGCTAATGGTGGTCACTTGGAGCCTTTGCTCAATTGATCATCATGAAATCTCAATTTTCATAATTAAACAAGATAAAAAACAAAAACCTTTTCTAGACAACCCAGAACTACGTAGCTTTGAATTCTCCATCGCACTGCGAGATACGTAGGAGCGGATACTCTCCGTCAAGCACAACAAACCGAAAACATTTTCCTTTCAAAAACCGAACACTCTTCCAAAATAAAACATTTCTCAAAAAACAAGAACTACGTTGCTTTGAATTCTCCATCGCACCGGGAGATACGTAGGAGTGGATCCCCTCCATCAAGCGCAAAAACTAAGGATACTTCATTAAGTCATTCATAAACAAAAGAGGTAAAAACAAAGCATTTTTCCGAATCAACTTTGCAAATCACATATTTAATTAAGGTAATCCTTCTTTGAAGGGACGTTATGGGGTGCTAATACCTTCTCCATACGTAATTAGACCCCCGAACCCAAATCTAATGGTTCCAAAGACCATTGTTTTTTCCAAAAAAGGTTTTTTCAATGTTTACCTTAAAAAATATTGGTGGCGACTCTAAAATCCCGTTGTGCGAAGAAAAGTCCCTCCAAGGATTTTTCGGGGTGCGACAGCTGGCGACTCTACTGGGGACCTTTTTCTTAAGTGGGTCAAGCCGATTAATTGAATGTGTGATTTGCTTTGCTGATTTAACATGCTTTGTTTTACCTCCCTTCTTCCTGCTTTTGTTCTATTTTCTATGCCATTTTTTTGCAAGATTTTAGAACATTCCTTCTTCTTCTCCTTTCTCTCATGTCTACTTAATTGCATCTTTGCAATTCCATTGCATCTTTTCAATTTCATTGCATTCTCACATTGTCATGTTGCATTCATGTGTATTTATTCCTTCTTCTTCTATGTCTGCTTCTTGCTTAAAGTGGTAGATAGTCTCTCTTTGCTTATATGCTTCTTTCTTTCATGCATTCCCCCAATCTTACCATGTTCCCTTTTCTTTGTTCCCTTTCTTTGAGGTAAGTTCATGCATTCCCCCAATTCTATTATGTCCCCTCTACTCGGCTCCTTTTCTTTGAGGTAAGCAATGCTTGTAATTAGTTGACTTCTTAGGATGGTTTGTATATTGAAATGATGTATGCATGTTGAACCCTAGGGTAGACGACCTTTTTGTCTGGACTGTTCATGGTTTTTCTTGCAGGTGGGGAAGGGTAGTTATTTCTAGGTGTTGTGCCCTCAACACACACTTCACACCCTATACTTGTGAGCATTGAGTGGGGCCTAAAACCCAAGGTCTGAACAAAAACCTAGGAGAGTGGGAAGTGACTGCCATTCGTAGACCTTTGTCTGTATGGCTCTCATGAAAGTTTCGCCCAAGAGTGTGCTTTGTCATGATGCCTCACACTCAGTAGCTTTCTACGCGTGTCATCATGAGAGAGACTTTAGCTCTTGGTTGCCATTGTGAGGAAGTGATTAGAACCTACATGGGAGGATTACCCTTTTCGTCGACTTTAGACCCTAGGATTCCCACCCTTTGTAGGACACGGGGGCGCGCCTTTGTTTGTTGCATTAGCTTAGGCATTCCTTTTTCTCAAACTCTATTTCAAAAATTGTAGAAAGTAATTTTCTTTCCCCCTCATAAACACCTACATGAGGTGGCATGTAGCGTGCATCTTTGAAAATGTTCAGAGTACCACCAATAACCTCATTTTGTTACCCTTTTTCCGTATAAATAACACATCATTTCAAATCCACATCATTTCGCATTCACATCATTTTGCATCATTGCATTTGCATCTAACAAAATTTTGAAAAAAAACTTTCATCATTTGCATTCCTCATGCATTAAAGTTTGTGTGCCAGAGATCGCAACATAACACTGAACCTTGTCATAGGTGTGTAAGAAGCAATATGGAATCAAAAGGCAAAACTACATTCAATTCGAGGTTCCCCATTGTAAAGAAGATTGATGTAACTAGTTTGAAAGAGTATGCTTCCCTATTAGGTCTTATTGAGCTTCGGTCCTTCGACAAGACTTATGGGAACATCCGCAAGTTATTACAGTTAGAAGTACAAGAGAGTGTCATCGCCGCCCTATGTTGGTTCTATGATTCAGAGGTTAGGTGTTTTCTTTTCAAGAACTTCCAAATGGCGCCTACCCTAGAGGAGTATGAGAAGATTCTGGGTTTTGATCGCTCAGAGGTTAGACCTTACCAGTATCAGGGGCAGTATTATTCAGATGAGAAGTTTGCTTCCTTGTTACAAATCAGTGTAGAAGAAGTGCGGTCCCACAAAGTTGAGCGTAACAAGATATTTGGGTTTCCTCAGGAGTACTTTGAGAGATTGATGACTAGTTATGTGGTATCAGATGATTGGGTTTCTTTCAAGCAAGTACTAGCTTTGACCATCTTCGGCATTGTTCTTTTCCCTCAGATTGAGAAACATATAGATGAAACCGCTATTGGTGTGTTCCTAGCTTTCAAGAGTGCAAAAAGTCCCATCAATCCGGTTCCCACTATTCTCGCAGAGACCTATCGTGCCTTCACCCGCCATCATGAGTTCCAAAAGGATAAGATGTGTTGTTCCTTCCCTGTGCTATACGCTTGGTTGATCAGTCACGTGTGCATTAACAAAAGTGATGTTGGGGATTTGCTTTCCTATGCCTTGGGTTGCAATCTGAAGACTATGAGCCCTCAGGAGTGGAAGGATACTTTTAAGAACCTCGATGCTCTTCAAATTCGATGGTTCTCGCACAAGTGTTGGGAAGATAAACCCTCGGTGATATTCCAATGTGGCAGTTTCCAGAACGTTCCTCTCATGGGAACGCAAGGATGCATCAATTATAACCCATCTTTGACCTTGAGACAACTCGGGTACCTTATGCAGGACTCACCCTCCGAAGCTATGCTGTCTCGTTTTTACCTCCATGCGGCTAAAGAAGACGAGAACTTACTTCGCGAGTCTTGCAAGCTTGGGAAAGCGTGGTGCGTAAATACAAAGGCGAGTTATCTAAAAGGACCACTTTGCTATCTCCTTCACTCAATGGCTTGAAAAGAGGATTAAGGAAACTCGATCATCCAACCAAAAGGTGCCATCACTTGAAGAGAAAATACCGGAACCTCACGTTCCCCTCATTGAAGAACTAGAAGAGGCTAAGCTGGCCTTATCTAAAGTGGAAGAAGAGAAAAGGGCTTTGCAAAACAGATTGGGAAAGGTGACGCAAGACAAGCAGAAGCTAGAAAATGAAAATGCTCTCCAAGCCGCAGCTATTGAAGCAACCAATAGGAAACTTGAAATAGAAGAAGAGAGCAAGAGGGAAATTCAGAAGCATTTGAAAGGTGTTAAAAAGGAAGTAAAGAGGTGTGCCTCAAAGATGAATGAGGCTGTGGCAAAAGCAAGTGAATGGAAGAAATTATATGCCAAGTCATGGGTAAATGAGAAAATGGTTAGAGTGCGCTAGCTAAGTCAAAAGAGGAATTCCAAGTGATGAAGTATGAATTGGAGAACCAAGTGAAAAGCATCAAGCAAGATAGAGAGTCTATCACAAGGATCTTGAAAGAGTATCAACAAGCTTTAGGGTTTGAACAAGGAAGGTCGGAAGAATTGAAGAGGGATCTCCGATGTCTAAGGGAATCTTATGGGCAAGTGCAAGCAGAAAGCCAGTATTGGGAGAAACGTTTCATGGCATTAATTGCCAGAATAGAAGACCAAGAGATCGTCCGGGAGCTAAGGGATGAGATTCAGCTTTGGAGGAATGAACCCTTTCAACACTCCCGCCAAGGTGTGTGAGTTTGTCGAGTACTGCAAGATTCTGACAGAAGAACTCATGGAGAAGGCTAAGGGGACAGCCGAAAGCAAGAAGAGGAAGAGGAAGGAGAAATTGAAAGCTATATGCTTTTGAAGTTCACTTTAGATCATTGTGATATTCCTTAGGAAATTGTAATTTTCTCTAAAAGGTTGTAATTTTCTTTGGGATATTGTACTTTTCTGTTGAAAGCGTTGTTTTCAGAATATTGTACTTTGCTTTTCTTTCGAGTTTGAAGTTGTAGTACTCTTTCCTTTTGAATAAAGTGTGTTTGTTTTGCCTAATGCGTCCAACCTCGTTGCAACCAAAATTTAAAAAGAGAAGTGTTAAAGCTTTAAACTTACACGTCTATGACAAGACGAGTTGCACCGCGATTCCCGACACCAAAAAAAACATAAAATCATACATATGGCATTGCATTTGCATTCGTTTATTTGATTCTCGCGCTCATAAAATGTGTTCCATCAATAGAAAAAGGCAAGCTAGTTCGCCAATATCGATACACTGACTCGCGCGAGCAAGCAAGGCTCATGGCAGCTAACCAGAATGACCCGGACCGTCCTGTTATTGAAGACTGAGGAAGTGGTGAATCGGACCATGGTAACCCAACTGCTGAGGTTCCCAATCCAGAGCAATTGGCTCAGGAGAATCGGGAGTTGAGAACGAAAATTGGGGCAATGGAAACACAGATGAGTGAAATGATGGGGATACTACAAGCTTTGAGGAACAGAATCGCCGTTGAAAATCCCGCCACACACACCGGTTCTTTGTCGCTCTCCTCCTCCGAGTCTTGAGATCTGCCACCTTTGCTCATACTTCGTGGACCAACAACCGGGGCCAACCAGCCTGCATAGGATGCCTTGGGGACTCCCACCCGATACACACCTCCAGGAGCCGTGGTTAATGCAGGAAGTAATCCCCCTGGGGTTGCAGAGCAAGTCCAACCCATCTCGGCCGCAAATAGGGGAGGAACGGGGACGCCATAGGTCCAAATTCAGATTCCTATTCCGCCGGGAACTCCGTTAGGCTTTCATTCACCAAAGAACGGTCCATCCCCAAGTTCGTGACCAATTCTCGAATACCACTCGACCACGTGACCCACACGTGAACCCAAACCAGAGTCGATGAGTAATCCTCACTACGGTGTGAATGGTTTTCCTCAGAATTATCCTGTTGAAACTCCTCAAGCTAGAGACAGGTATCATATGTTAGAAGAGTGCTTAAGAATGATTGAAGGGTCGAGCTCTAGAGCAAGAGAAGCTCGTGATCTGTGTCTCATCCCTGATGTGGTTTTACCTCCAAAAATCAAAGTGTCTGACTTTGACAAGTACCGACGCGTGACTTGCCCTAAAAGCCATCTGACCATGTATTGTAGAAAAATGGCTACACATTCTCAGGATGACAAGTTGTTGATCCATTATTTCCAAGAGAGCCTTGCTGGGGCATCCCTCAACTGGTACATGCAGCTGAACCGTCCCATATCCACTGTTGGAAGGACTTGGCTAATGCCTTCCTCAGACAGTACCAATACAATACGAATATGGCGACTGACAGAACACAGTTGCAGAGCATGGCAAAAAGAGATAATGAGTCATTTAAGGAGTATGCCCAGCGGTGGAGAGCTTTGGCTGCACAGGTGACACCCCCTTTGTTGGAGAAATAACTGGTCTTCATGTTCATGGAAACCCTGCCACCGTTATACTATGATCGGTTGATCGACAGCGTATCTTCCAATTTCTCAGACATGGTAATCATCGGTGAAAGACTAGAAAATGGACTAAGAAGCGGCAAGATTGCCCATGGTTCCGCAGGTACAACCACCCACAAGAAGCCATTCTCCGGATTTTCGAAGAAGAAAGAAGGAGAGACCAACACCATCACCATAAGCCCACCTTATCAACCACAAAATATCCCTGTTCCCACTCAAACACAACCAACCCGTCCACCACAAAATAACTACCACAAAAACTACCAAGACAAAAAACAGACCACCTTTGATCCCATTCCCATGTCATATACTGACCTTTTCAGCTATCTTGCCACAAACAAGCTCATCAATACTAGACCCATGAAACCAGTCCAGCCACCCTACTTCCGAGGCTACAACCCCTACATTACCTGTGCATTTCATGAAGGGGAAGTTGGACACGCTGTTGAGGACTGCAAGGCCTTCAAAATTGTAGTGCAAGATCTGATTGATACCAAAGGGATAACCTTCAAACAAGAAAGCCCAAGAATCACAATTAATCCGCTGCCTGGTCATGAGAAACCTGCAACCAATGCCATCCATGATATGGGGGGCCAATCCTTAATTAGAACTGTGGAGTGTATCCAGACACCCTTAGAGGTTATTCATGCAGAGCTGTACAAATTCAGGGTCATCAAGAGAGGTTGTACTCATAAAGAAGTCTGTGTTGATGTTAATTGTGTTGGGGCATGTGAGGTGTAACGCCCCAAAAATAATTCAAGTATTTATTTAATTAAGTGGTATATTGGTTGGTTAAATTAAAATAGTGATAGGGTATTTGATTTAAATGAGGAGTGGTGGTTAGTAAAAAGTGAGTGGTAATTTAATTAAAAGAGGGAGTAGTGCAAGTAATGGAGGAGGTGTGAATAGAGGCCCATGATAATTAGGCCCATTTTCATGTGATAAGGTTAGGTGTCGATGGTGAGAGAATTCATTCCAACCAAAATCAGAAAAAAGTCAAAGAGTAAAGTGAGTAGAGAGAGAGAGAGGTGCGACAGCCCTAAGAGAGAAGAAGAGAAGATCTTAGCGTGGAGAGTTCAAGCAAGGAAGAGAAGCTTGATTGTTGGTGATTCTTGGTGGAGAGAGTGCCGGTGTTCTTCAATAAGGTAAGGTGGCTCTCTTTCACCTATAATAGAGTATATGATGAGTGTTATGTGTGGGTTAGACTCTAGGATGTTTGTTGAGTTGTTTGTGTTGTTGGCTGTGTGATTGATGTGTGTATGTGTTGTTGATGATTGGTCATATGTAAGACCTAGAAAAGAAAATGGGTTTGAGGAACCCTAGGCGCAAGGGCGTCATTTTTGGTGTTGTTACCTTAGTGGTTATTTTGATGTGTGTTGGACAATATTCGAATGAATATGTGTTGTAGTAATTGTGGGTTAAGTTTGATCATAGTATGAGAATCAAAGAAAAGAGGGAAGATGAGGGTTAGGTGTGTTGTAGCTTGTGAAGGTCGAAGGTGTGTGCGTTGAAGGATAGTGAGTTGAAGTAAGGGTGTGCCGAGAAGCATAAGTGTGTCAGCGTAAGGGTGTGTGTCGTAGTATATGTGCGTCGAAGTATGTGTGTGCCGAGAGGAGTAGGTGTGTTGAAGTGAGTATGTGTGCGTTGTAGTATATGGATGTCAAAGCTAGTGTAACCGAGGTGAGTGATGGTGAAGTGAAGGAGTGTAACTGAAGTAGTGTAACCGAGGTAGTGTAGTACCGAGGTGAGTAATGATTAAGCGAGGAAGTGTGGAAAGGTGATTGATGGTTGAGTGAAGTAGTGTAACCGAGGTGGGTAATGATTAAGTGAGGAAGTGTGGCATGGTGATTGATTGTCGAGTGAAGTAGTGTAACCGAGGTAGTGTAACCGAGGTGGGTAATGATTAAGTGAGGAAGTGTGGCAAGGTGATTGATGGTCAAGTGAAGTAGTGTAACTGAGGTATGTGATAACTCTATTTTATATAGAGTATTTCATATGTTTAAACTTAGTAAATTGCTCTCTTTCAAGTAATAATAAAGAGTTTATATAGTATTTTATGTGATATATGATAACTTGAGTGATTTGAATGGTTATAGTTGTTATTAGGCCATTTTAGATATATTGTGGTATGTTTGATGTTTTTGTTCAGTGCAGTCTACAGATGCTTTCTGCATCATTGCTCCTGCATTGATCCTGCATCAAATCTGCACTACTTGGTGAATGAGAAGCTAGCTTCATGTGCATCCACTTTCAATTGCTGGCCTCATGCTTGGTCCCCTCAAGCCAGACCACTTGATATAGTAGGCGCCTACCATTCACACATAGCTATAGGGATAGCTTTGAAGAGTCATCAACATAGGGACACATGTTTATACATCATTGGACCTCCCTATATACTAAGTCAAGAATTTCAACTTGGGATCAACCTCTAAAAAGCAACTACAGCTATTATCCACTCAAGGTTACTTCAACATGAAGGAAGGAAGCACCTCTCTTGAAGGCTATAGAAGGACCTCACATCTTCATTTGGAAATATATCACAATCCATAAGTTAGATAAAAATTTCAATATACATAGTTAGTTTCTATTTTATAAGAGGGAAAGGAAGGAATTCACAAATCCTCCTTAACTCGATTTCATAGTGTTTGTATAGTGCTAAGGAGTAATGCTAGTGCATTATAAGGAGACTTCATACAAAGGGCTTCAACTTGTGTAACTTTTATCTTGTTGTTTCTCTTTTGTGATTTCTATTATATAAACATGGTCTATTCAGTTTATATATACCTTGCAATGTCTATTGTTAGCTAAACCTTTCTTAGTTGGAATGTTCAAATCATTTAATGAGTTTTTAAGTAAGTATGATGCATGTATGTATGTTTGTACTTTAGTTCTTGCTTGATAATATTTTCAACACTTATTTTATGATTGATCACTTAAAATAAGTAGATGTGTAAGAGCAGACATGGCTTACATTTAAGAACTCAAGAACTAATATGGGTGAGTGTTTTACATAAAGGAAACTTTGTGAAAACCATGCTAAGTCCTAGACATAGGATAGTATAGTCCATAGGGTGAAACTGTGGGTACTTTCAAAGGCAAGAGTGAACCTATTTAGCATGCCTAGACATAGGAAGCTTGTAATGAAACTCTGAAGAAAAGTGACTGAAAGGCACATAACTAATGCAACAACATTCAATGCAGTCTGCATCACATACTGTATCAAACTCTTAAAAGTAAATTACTTGATGAAGACATTCCAACTATCTTCTCTCATTTGCATTATCAACACTTATACTTTGCTTTCTTTCTAACTTAGTTGTGATTACATCAACTCCAATATTCTTTGTTACTTAGTTACCTTACACTCTATTACTTTATACTGTATTTTAAAAGTGAGTTTTTCAATCTCTGTGGGTTCGATCTTTTTACTACTTGTTTTTGGACTGTGTATACTTGCACACAAGTGTATTTTCCTTACACCAAGTTTTTGGCGCCGTTGCCGGGGATTGAAGTAAATTCTTTTAAAATTCGATATACAAGATAATTTAGTGTTGTATATAATTACGTATTTGTAGTTTCACAACGAAGCACATGGTGCTTTAGTATATGTACAGGACCAGAAACAGAACACCAGAATATAGCTTAGATCCAGAAATAGAAAGGAGATTCAGGAGATTGCTAAGACTCCAAAAGCAGAATCAACAAGCTTGCAACATGTCCATCAGTGAAGAACAAAGCTCAAGGCCACACTCAGTGAGAGGAGGCCCTGGTTCACAGCATGCTACTGAAGAAGTTCATAGAGAAAATCTCATCCACATGGATCACATAGGTATGATTAATGATAGAGATACACCTATGAGGGATTATGCTCAGTTTGATCATCAAAACATGCAAACTAGCATATCTAGACCTCATATTGATGCCATGCATTTTGAATTTAAGCCTATGATGTTTCAAATGCTTCAAACTATTGGTCAATTTGGAGGATCTCCTCATGAAGATCGTCATTTGCATTTAAGGCAATTTCTAGAAGTATGTAGTAATTTTATCATACCTGTTGTTAGTGAAACTGCATTTAGATTAAGGTTATTTCCTTATTCCTTGAAAGATAGAGCTAAGGCTTGGCTAAATTCTTTAGAGCCTAACTCTATCCATTCATGGAATGAAATTGCTAAAAAAATTTAGGAAAGTATTTCCCACCTATCAAAAATGTCAGAATGAGAACTGATATTACTTCTTTTAGACAAAAAGAGTTTGAATCTTTATTTGAAGCATGGGAAAGATGGAAGGAACTTTTAAGAAAATGCCCTCATCATGGTTTACCTGTTATTATTCAAATGGAAACATTTTATAATGGTTTAGAACCTCAAACCAGAATAATGCTTAATGCATCATCTGGTGGAGTGTTATTAAATCTGTCATACAATGAAACATGTGAATCAATTGATAGAATAGCAGCTAATAGCTCTAGTTGGCCTACTAAGAGGGTAAGTGCCCAAAAGAAACCATCAGGGGTACATGAAGTTAATGATATATCTGCCCTATCTGCTCAAGTAGCCACTCTAGCTAATTTAATGAAAAACTTCACTTCTGGCAATGCTATCGCATCTAATGCAAACATCATCACCGACAACATCAGATGCAAAGATGAGAACAAGTACCTCCAAGCACACCTAGTTGTTTGTACTGTGGAGGAGGTCACTTGTATGAGGAGTGTTCTAGCAACCCTATCTCTGTAAATTATGTAGGTTATAATAAGACTAACAACCCTTATTCAAACACTTATAATCCTAGTTGGAAAGATCACCCAAATTTTAGATGGAGCAACAATAGTGCACCTAGAACTGCACCAACTACCCCACCAGGATTCCCAGCTCAAAATAACCAAAGAAACTCTCATTCTACCACTAAGAATTCTCTAGAATCCATGCTTAAAGTATTCATAGGTGAATCTAGAACTGCTAGACAAACCCAAGATGCTTCCATTAAGAACTTAGAGAATCAAGTTGGTCAATTAGCCATAGCTCTGTATCAAAGGCCACAAGGTGCCTTACCTTCAAATACAGAAGCTACTCCTTCCCAAAACCAAGGAATGGAGCAAGTTAAGGCTATTTCTTTAAGAAGTGGTAAGGATCTTGTAGAGTTAACTGAGAAGGAAAGTGTAGAAAAGGGAGAAAAAGCAAAAAATCAAAAAGAAACCAATGCAGAAGCATCTAGTGCTCCTGCATCACAAGAAGTTCAAAGTCCACTACCTAAGTTAGTACCTGAATACCCTCCTCCTCCTTACCCTCAAAGACTGAAAAACGCTCATGAGGAGAAGCAGTTTGGTAAATTCTTAGAGGTACTAAAACAATTACACATCAATGTTCCCTTAGTAGAAGCACTCCAACAAATGCCAAACTATGCAAAATTTATGAAGGATGTGCTTACTAAGAGAAGAAGATTAGGAGAATTTGAAACAGTTGCCATGACAGAAGATTGTAGTTTGCTTATGCAAAATAAGATTCCTAGAAAATTGAAGGGATCCAGGTAGTTTTACAATTCCATTTTCTATAGGAAAATCCTATACTGGTAAAACATTAGGTGATTTAGGTGCAAGCATCAACTTGATGCCTAAATCTATTTTTGACCAGTTAGAAATTGGAAATGCAAAACCAACCACTGTGACACTTCAATTAGCTGACAGATCAATAGCCTATCCTGAAGGTATCATAGAAGACATCCTAGTTAAGAGTTTGAATCTTTATTTGAAGCATGGGAAAGATGGAAGGAACTTTTAAGAAAATGTCCTCATCATGGTTTACCTGTTATTATTCAAATGGAAACATTTTATAATGGTTTAGAACCTTAAACCAGAATAATGCTTGATGCATCATCTGGTGGAGTGTTATTAAATATGTCATACAATGAAGCATGTGAATTAATTGATAGAATAGCAGCTAATAGCTCTAGTTGGCCTACTGAGAGGGTAAGTGCCCAAAAGAAACCATCGGGTACATGAAATTAATGATATATCTCGCCTCTATCTCGCTCAAGTAGTCACTCTAGCTAATTTGATGAAAAACTTCACTACAGCAATGCTATCAAGCATCTAATGCAAACAAGATCACCAGACAAAGATCAACTATGCTGTGATGAGAACAAGTACCTCCGGGCACACCTAGTTGTGTGTACTTGTGGAGGAGTCACTTGTATGAGGAGTGTTCTAGCAACCCTATCTCTGTAAATTATGTAGGTTATAATAGGAACAACAACCCTTATTCTAACACTTATAATCCTGGTTGGAAAGACCACCCAAATTTTAGATGGAGCAATAATAGTGCACCTGCACCTAGAACTGCTCCAACTACACCAACCAACCCACCAGGATTCCCAGCTCAAAATAACCAAAGAAACTCTCAACCTACCACTGATAATTCTCTAGAATCCATGCTTAAAGCATTTATAGGTGAATCTAGAACTGCTAGACAAACCCAAGATGCTTCCATTAAGAACTTAGAGAATCAAGTTGGTCAATTAGCCACAGCTCTGTATCAAAGGCCACAAGGTGCCTTACCTTCAAATACAAAAGCTACTCCTTCCCAAACCAAAGGAAAAGAGCAGGTTAAGGCTATTTCATTGAGAAGTGGTAAGGATTTGGTAGAGTTAACTGAGAAGGAAAGTGTAGAAAAGGGAGAAAAAGCAAAAAATCAAAAAGAAACCAATGCAGAAGCATCTAGTGCTCCTGCATCACAAGAAGTTCAAAGTCCACTACCTAAGTTAGTACCTGAATACCCTCCTCCTCCTTATCCTCAAAGACCTAAAAAGCACATGAGGAGAAAGTTGTTTGGTAAATTCCTAGAGGTACTAAAACAATTACACATCAATATTCCCTTAGTAGAAGCCCTCCAACAAATGCCAAATTATGCAAAATTTATGAAGGATGTGCTTACTAAGACAATAAGATTAGGTGAGTTTGAAACAGTTGCTATGACAGAAGATTGTAGTTTGCTTATGCAAAAAAAGATTCCTAGGAAATTGAAGGATCCAGTAGTTTTACAATTCCATTTTCTATAGGAAAATCCTATACTTTAGTAAAGCTTTATCTCGATTTAGTTGCAAGCATCAACTTGATGCCTAAATCTATTTTTGACCGATTAGAAATAGGAAATGCAAAACCAACCACTGTGACACTTCAATTAGCGAGATAGATCAATAGCCTATCCTGAAGGTATCATAGAAGACATCCTAGTCAAGGTAGATAAATTTGTATTCCTGTAGAGATTTTGTTATCCTTGACTTTGATGCAGATAAGGAAGTGCCTATTATCCTAGGTAGACCATTTTTAGCAACTGGTAAAACCATAATTGATGTGCGAGAAGGTGAACTCACTATGAGAGTGAATGATCAAGAGATAAAATTCAATGTAATGAATGCTATGAAGTATCTCGTGCAGAGGATACGGAAGAGTGTTCATCCTTATTCTCTCTAGATAAATTGGTAGAAAAACAATTTTACAAGCGGTATGATCACTTAGCCAATGCAGATGCATTAGATGCAGCTGCATTGCTAGATGATGAAATACTGGAAAAAGAGAATCTGCCAATAGAAAACTCTTGTAAGGAAATATGGGTTAGGACTTATGATTGAACTTGTAAGAAAAAGAGAATCTAGCTCAATTGGTAGTGGGAAGTGGATTGAACTTGTATTTGAGCCCCATGTACAAGGTTCGATTCCCACGGAAGGCAAAAATTCTACAAGGGGGTAGAAAGATCGTGAGGTAATAAGCGTTTGGGGTGGCCGCGCGGTGGACTGGGGTCATTCTGATGAGACAAAGCTAAAGTTGATGTCATTGAGAATTTGCCACCACCCAATACAATTAAAGGTATCGGGAGCTTCTTAGGCCATCTTTGGTTTCTATAGAAGGTTTATCAAAGATTTTTCAAAAATCTCAAAACCATTATGCATGCTTTTGCAACATGATGTAGAATTTATCTTTGATAACTATTGTATAGAAGCTTTTGACAAGCTTAAAAAGGCATTGGTATTGCACTGTGATAGTAACTCCGCAGTTGGTAGGCCATTTGAATTAATGTGTGATGCTAGTGACTTTGCAAAGAGGAGCAATCCTAGGGCAAAGGTATGACAAGGTTTTTCATTCCATTTATTATGCTAGCAAGACATTAATTGAAGCTCAAGTGAATTACACAGTTACAGAAAAGGAATTATTAGTTGTGGTCTTTGCATTTGAAAAATTTAGATCATACTTAGTTGGCACTAAAATTATTGTCTATACTGATCACTCTGCCATTAAGTATCTCATTTCAAAGAAGGATGCAAAACCAAGGTTGATAAGGTGGATTCTACTCCTACAAGAATTTGATCTTGAAATTAGAGACAAGAAAGGAGTAGAAAATCAAGTAGCGAGACCATTTATCAAGGATTGAAGGAGAATCACTTGGTACACAAGGAGAAGAAATCAAGGAAAGCTTTCGGATGAGAAACTATTGGCAATCACAATCAATGCAAAACATGAAACGCATTTGCTATAAGCAATGCAGAGCATCAAATGCATCTCGCACCATGGTTTCTTCGATATTGTAAATTTCCTTGCAAGCAAAGTAGTACCGATGAATATGACATATCAACAAAGGAGAAAATTCTTCCACATGGTTAAGCAATACTATTGGGATGATCCATTCCTTTACAAGATGTGCCCCGATCAATTAATGAGGAAATGCATACCAAGAGGAGCAACAAGCGAAGGCTTCTGCATTGCCATTCTCGCACCTTTATGGAGGACACTTTGGAAGCACTAGAACAAAGAGCTAAGGTATTACATTACGGTTATTTTTGGCCTACTTTATTTAAAGATGCTTATTTTATGGTCAAATACTGTGATAAATGTCAAAGAGCATGAAATATTTCTGATAAGCATGAAATGCCTATAACAAATATTTTAGAAATTGAATTATTTGATGTTTGGGGCATGGATTTCATGGGATCTTTTCCACCCTCTTTTGGCAATTTATATATCTTAGTAGTCATGTTGATTATGTGTCCAAATGGGTAGAGGCGATAGCATTACCTAATAATGATGCTAAATCGGTGAGTAAGTTTCTGCAAAGAAATATATTCACTAGATTTGGAACTCCTAGAGCTATCATTAATGATGAAGGTTCACACTTTTGCAATAAGATCATAGAAAACCTTCTAGCTAAGTATGGAGTTAAACATAAGATAGCTACAGCATACCATCCTCAAACTAGTGGACAAGCAGAATTATCCAATAGGGAAATTAAGAGAATGCTAGAAAAAATGGTTAGTCCAAATAGGAAAGATTGGTCTTTACATTTGGATGATGCTTTATGGGCATATAGAACAAAGATTCGAACACCCTTAGGAATGTCCCCTTACAAATTAGTCTATGGAAAAGCATGCCATTTACCTGTAGAATTGGAAAACAAATCTTATTGAGCTATCAAGAAGCTCAATTTCAATTTGAACAAGGCAGGTAAAAAGAGAATGATAGAGCTTGATGAGCTAGAAGAAATTAGGCAAACCTCTTATGAGAATGCTGAAATCTACAAAGCTAAGACTAAGAAATGGCATGACAAGAAAATTCACAGAAGAGAATTGAAAGAAGGAGGACTAGTTCTGCTATACAACTCTAGGTTGAAGCTATTTCCTGGAAAACTTAGAAAATTCACATGGCATGATGCATGCGCAGCACGCAATGCTAACGGCTACCTAATATATCCACTAACTTCCTTCTTCCTGAAACATAAAGCCTTAACTTTGTTACCGTTACCCCTTCATTCGCAAATTTCTCTCATCTGAAACACAAACCACCCTTCACATTCTCATCTCCAATTTTTCTCAATCACACAAGCAATCAAAAACCTAGAAATTCAAAGAAATTACAATGGTGAAAAAGCAATCAGCACAGAAATCATCAGGCAAGCAGGCCAAAACTCCTCAGAAGGAAAAGAAAGCCATGCATACAGGATCATCATCAAGGAAAGGCAAAGCCAAGGAATCAACAATCAGAACCGATGACAATGTTCATCTCTGGAACATGCATTTGCTACCCGAGAGAGGGTATGATTTGAAGAAGGCTAGCCCATCATTCATGTCAACAGTGGCCAATGTCAATTGGGACCACTTCGTGCTACCAAGAGGAGGCTATATTGAAGACATAGTGAGAGAATTCTATGCTGGAATCACACCACAAGAAGGAGCAGAACATTCCTACACTTCCATGGTGAGAGGTAAACTTGTACACTTCCATGCCAAGAAATTGAATGAACATTATATGCTGAAATATAATGGGAATGAATTTGAAAACAAAGTGGCCAAGGCCTTTAAGAAAGAAATGTAAGAATTGAGGAATAGGATTGCTATATCAGGGGCTGTATGGGAAAAATTTACACCTAATGAGATTAAGCTTAGAAGCAATTATTTAATAAATGCATTAGGTAATTGGCATTTGTTCATAGCCACTTCAATTCTGCCTACTTCACACACATATGTTATGACCAAAGAGAGATTGATTTTGCTAGATACAATTCTCTCTGAGGGAAATGTAGACATAGGAAGATTAATAGCTAGGGAAATTCTTGCATGCTCAACAAAATCAAAGGGATTTCTGTTTTTTCCTTGTCTCATTACTGAATTGTGCATGAAAGAAGGTGTCTCAATAGCTGCTAATGAACAAAGAAAATTTCCCCCTGGTAATTTGAGTGTTGAAGTAAAAGAAAAATTGAGAAATGTAAGAGGCCCTGCACCTGCAATGCAAGAGCATTACATGCAGAAGCAGAGGGCAATTTGGAAGTTTCAGAATGATCAACATGACTGGCTTCAATTGGTCTTTGACAATATCTTTGATCTTGTGGGCCAAGTGAATGCCCCTGAATTCCCAAGTTGGGTACTGAGATCTGAAGGTGAAGAAGAAGAGGAGAAAGAAGTAGAAGAAGAAGGGAAAGGTAAGGAGAAAGTAGAGGAACCTAGTACCAAAAAGAAGGTAGCTAGGAAACAATCCAAAGGAAAGAAAAAGGTTGTGATAGAGCCTGTTGTGGAAGAAATGTATGACACAGAATCTGAGGATGAGGAATTAGAGAAAGAAATGGATGAAGGAGGTGCATCTGCACCTACAGAAGAAACACCAAGCAAGACACCTAAGGAGAAGAAGCAGAAGGTGAAACACACTCCTCCAAGCAGACATAGCACCAGAATCAGGAGTGGAGCAAAGAAATGAGTATCACTTTACAAATTTTGACATAACCTGCTATAAACTTGTTTTGTTTCTATCTGACTATTTCCCTGGTTGTACTAATCCCTCTCCCCTATTTAGAACAAATGATTTGTATTTCTGAACAAATTTGCAGTGAGGGCACTGCTACCCCTTAAGTTTGGGGGGGGGGGGGATTTGCATGTTATGTTATGTTTTAATATGTTTTTTATCTAATATGTTGTGTGTTTAAAATTTAAATGTTTATTTAGTAAATATATATGTTTTTAAGTAGTTTATAGTTTGTTTTAATATTAGATGTACTTAACAAAGTAGTATCTAAATATTTTAGTAGAAAAGATCAGTTTTTCAAAAATATGGTGAAAGCCCTATGGATGGAATTTCAATGATGAAAAAGAGAAAAAAAGGCCTTATTTCTTAGAAAAACCAAAATTATTTTTACTTCAACACTTCAAAACTGAGTTTGTGAAAAGAACCTTGCTATTTAAAAGATCAATCTGATGCAAGGGGAAAAGAACCTTGCTATTTAAAAGAACCTTGCTATTTAAAAGACTGAATTTCAAAAGTTTAAAGAGTAAACAATGTAGAAAAAGAATACAAAAATGTGGACAAAGCCATATCCTGAATCTTTTGAAACTATACCTGTGCCTAAGTACATGAATGCATCTGGAGGTCAATGACCTGTGCCATGCAGGAATAAATGTATCTGGAGGAATGTTCAAAAACTGAACCTGTGCCAAAGTGCAAAGAAAAAATATATGCATCTGGAGGTCAAAGACCTGTGCCAAAGTGCATTTGCATCTGGAGGTCAGTGAGGAAGGTAATATGAGTTAGAAAAAGAAAAAGCATCATCAGTGCAGAAAGCATCAATGCAAACTGCACTGAATAAAAGCAAAATGCAGAAAAAATCAATGCACAAATCACTTCAAAGAAGTATTGTGTAACACCCCAAAATAATTCAATTAATTAACTTAGTTGAGTTATTAAGGGTTTGCAACATTTTACTTTTAAGTCAAGTAATTCATTAAGTGAGTGTTAAGCATGTGTTACTCTTTAGGAAAATGTCTAAGTTAGGAAAGGGTGTGGGTAGAAGAAGCCCACGGCCTAATAAGGCCAAGGCCTCATTTAAGTCCCTTAGGACATGTTAAATGGTGCCTTCGTAGGAGACCATTTACATTGTTCCAAAAATAGTCAAAGTTACCAAATTAAGAAAGTAGAGAGAAGTGAGACTTAGAGAGAAGGAAGAGAAACGAAGGGAGAACCAAGAGAAAAAGGGAAGAGTGAGTCAATCTTGAAGGATTCCTAGAAGTGCTAGTGAAGAGGGTGTGTCTACTGTTATAATCGAAGTTAGGGGCTCTTTTAATCCTTGTAATGTTTTGTGTTTGGTAGTATTTTGGTGTGAGTGGTTCGATCACCTTGCATGTGTGTTTTATGTGTTGTTCATAACGTGTTTTGCTGTGTTTTGCTCTTTGCTGTGATTTGTGGTGAGGTACGATGGTGGTTCGGTTGGGAAAGAGAGAGAGTGTAACACTCTCTGCTTGCAGTGTGGTCGGAAGGACCATTGCATGGTGAGGCATCGAGTGTGACTCGGTGTAGTGTGAAGAAAATGAGTTTGCATGTAGAGTTAGGGAGAGGATCGGAGCCAATGGAGTGAGTATCCGAGTATGCATGAGTGTGGTGATGCTGGAAATGGGTTGCATGTTGGGTTTAAGTAAAGAAACAGAGTAAAAGGAGTAAAATGGGAGTTAAGCGCCTTTATTACGCTGCAGAAACCCAAGTACCCTTCAACTTAGAGTGAGAGAAACGAAGTTGAGGAAGTCAACGCCTAGAGTGTCTTAGTGTTGAGAGTCTCATTGGTGAGTTTGAGGAGAGTATGTGTCTAAACACCATTAGCGAGGGTAGGGACGCATAAACCGAAGTGTAGGTGTTTCGCCTTAAGGTTACCGAGAAATGTGTGGGAGAGTGAACCAAGTCCTCAAAGCCGAGGTAGCGTCACCGAGGTGAAACGCCCAAATGCCTAAGTGTAGGTGAACTGAACCAAGGAATGCCGAGAAGTGAATCCCCATGAGTTAGACGATTTTAGTGTAAGGGAGCGCGTAATTGTGAGTATGTCACCGAAGTGAGGGTTTGAGTGTAACATGCCGAGGTGCCAAAGCTGAGCTAGGTGCCGAGGTGATGTAGAATACCGAGTTGGAGTAGTTAGCCGAGGTACACACATAGTGTGCCGAAGTGATGTTAGGCGCCAATGTTGCCTAGCACATTGTGGGACGCCACTGTGAGTGCTATTTTAGCACCAAATGTGCATAAGTAAGGGAGCGATAGAGTCCATTTTGGTCCTTAGGTGACATTTTGGTCCCTAAGTGTCGTTGCGGTCCTCGGTGTGACAATTAGTCCACCATGGAGTGCCGAGGTGATTGAGAGGTCGGTTGTAGGTCCTAGGGTGATTCTACCGGTGTAGTAGGGTCCACCTTAGCACTGTGATGATGTCTAGATGGTGTGGACGTCAGTGTGAGCGACGGAGTAGAAGGACGGAGTAGAACGACGGAGTAACGACGGTGAATGACGGTGTAAGCATTCACATGCGTTATGTTTGATTGGTGTGTGATTGCATTTGTCATGAAGTCACATGTTCATGTGCATATTACGACGGAGGAGGTTTCACCTCGATGTGGTAGGACTTGGTCTCCATATCAAATAACGACCGGAGTAAATAACGACGGAGAGAGCCGATAGGCTAAATAACGATCGAGAGCCGATAGGCTAAATAACGACAGTGGAGGTACCTTATTGCATAATGCCCTGTGGTTGGGTTGCATACATGCATACATTTCATAATTTAATGTGTTTTGAAATGATTGATAAGTGTTGTGGTTATTTGAACTATCGGTGAGTGGTCAGATTAGGTGAACCGAGGTGCTTTAGTGCTATCGCTAACCTTAAGCTTCTTCACATTATATTACTTGTGTTAAGAGACTCACCCTAGCTGCTTTTATGTTGCTTCTCATGTCGGCAACTTGCAGGTACACATGAGTGATAGTTGTGCCTAGCTCAAGTCGGTTGTGTTATGCTGCTCACAGTCGTGTAACACCGGGTTGGGGCCGAGTAGATTTTTAGTGCTTTTTATGCCGATCTTGTGTATTTTCTGCTAGATAGTCTTTTGAACTAAAACTATTCACATTTTGTTGTAACTTTTACTATGTATTATGACTTGATGTCTTACTGGCCGAGGTGCCTTATGTTATGGGCTTAGACCCTTTTGCCGATGTGATGCGCATGATTACATGTTTAGTATAATGCTGTGCAGCTGTTTGAATTTAATTGAATTTCTATTTTCCTTTTTAAATCATCAAATGTAGCCCTCCTTTGAGTGGAATTTTGAAACTCTGATTTTAATTTAGTAGATCGAATTGATTAGATAAGGGGGTGTTACATTGTTGGTATCAGAGCATAAGTTCGGTCTTGTCCGACCAAGTATTGAGTCTAAGTGTCTTAAGCCTCGAGTCTTAGGCTCGTTCTAAACCAGTTCTTGATTGTGTGATCAGTGAAGTAAGAATGGCTAGAAGAGCTGGAAGAGATGATGCTGCTATAGCTGCTGCGTTGGAGGCGATGGCAAATGCTATGGGGAATCGACCTCAGCAGAATGCCGATGATGTTGGAGCTCGTAGGCTCGCTACTTTCCAGAGGGAGAATCCTCCTACCTTCAAGGGGAGGTATGATCCTGATGGGGCTCTAGCATGGTTGAAAGAAATAGAGAGAATATTCAGAGTGATGGATTGCACCGATGAGCAAAAAGTGAGGTTTGGGACTCATATGCTCGCTGAGGAAGCCGACGATTAGTGGCTTGGAGTTCTTCCAAGACTAGAAGCTGCAGAGGAGGAGATCACATGGGAGAATTTTAAGAAAGAGTTCATGAGGAAGTACTACCCCGAAGATGTGAGAGGAAAGAAAGAGATGGAATTCTTGGAGCTCAAACAAGGTAACATGACCGTGTCGGAGTATGCTGCCAAGTTTTCCGAGCTGATAAAGGTTTACCCCCATTACACTGGACCGACTGCAGAGTTCTCCAAGTGTATCAAGTTTGAGAACGGTTTGAAGCCTGAGATCAACCAGGCAATTGGGTATCAAAGGATAAGGGTGTATTCCGAGTTGGTAGACAGTTCATGAGAATTTATGAAGAAGATAGTGTGGCTACTAGCCGAGCCGGGAAAGATAAGAAGACTTTTCAACCTCGATGCATCGTTGGAAACCTTACGACCATTCTGGTGGTAGAGGAAGGGGGAATTCCGCAGGGAGAGGAAAGCCTAGTAGGGGAGACGCTCCTGCTATTCTGACCTGTTACAAGTGTGATTGCATGGGCACAAGGCGAAGGAGTGCAAGGCTGAGGTGAAGAGGTGTTATAGATGTGGCAAGGAGGGCCACCTATCTCGCGAGTGTGGGCGAAAGGAGATAGTCCGTTTCAATTGTGGAGAGATGGGGCACATTAGTCCCAAGTGTCCAAAGCCAAGCAAGAGAGAGGCGTGGGGAAAGTGTTTGCATTAGCTGGGTCCGAGGTAGAGAACGAAATCACAGGTACGTGTTATATCAACGGTGTTCCTCTAGTTGCAATTATAGATACTGGCGCAACTCATTCCTTCATTTCTCGCCATGTGTGCTAATAGACCGAGTTTAGTGTTGTCTTCATTGGTAAGGAGATGGTGTCATTGACACTCTCCGGCTAAGGGTTCGATGACTACCTCTCTCGTATGTTCGGAAGTGCCCACCGATCGTATTCGGCGGGGACTTCACCGTTAACTTAGTTTGTTTACCACTGAGGGAATGGACGTCATCCTTGGTATGGGTCGGTTGGTAGACAACCATGTTCATATCAATTCTTACCGAGAGATCGATTAGTTTTCCCGCTACCGAGGTGAAGGAATCGGCTTTACTTCTGCTAGACAAGTGCGCAAGTTGTTAGGAGAAGGGGTTACTCTGCTTTGCATTATGGGCGCCATTAACGATGAGAATCAAGTCAAGATTGAAGATCTCGCCGATGGTTAGAGAGTTTGCCGAGGTGTTTCTGAAGAAATTCCCGATGTGCCACCCGAGAGAGAGATCGAGTTCACCATAGAATTGATTCTGGAACAAGACCTGGTCTATGGCACCTTATAGGATGTCTGCATCCGAAATTGTCCGAGATGAAGAAACAAGTTGGAAGAATTGCTAGAGAGGAAATTCGTGAGACCAAGCGTGTCACCGTGGGGAGCACTTTGTGTTGCTAGTGAAGAAGAAAGATGGAAGCATGAGGTTGTGCGTGGACTACGATACGGTTGAACAAGGTTACAATTAAGAACAAGTATCCACTACCAAGAATTGACGATTTGATGGATCAATTAGTGGGTGCTCGGTATTTTCAAGATTGATTTGAGGTCGGGCTACCATCAAATCAAAGTGAAGGACGAAGACGTACCAAAGACGACTTTTAGAACTCCTGTATGGACACTACGAGTACTTAGTAATGCCATTCGGTGTCACTAATGCTCCAGGGGTATTCATGGAGTATATGAATCGTATTTTCCATGAGTACTTAGATCGGTTTGTGGTAGTGTTCATAGACGATATCTTGTCTCTACTCCAAGTCGTGAGCGTAAGAGCATGCCGAGCACTTAAGGGTAGTCTTGAAGGTTCTCGAAGGAGAAGAAGTCAGATGCGAAGCTATCCAAGTGTGAGTTTTGGTTGAGGAAGTGAGTTTCCTAGGCCATGTGATTTCCAAAGAATGGGATTGCGGTGGACCCTTCAAAGATTGAAGCTGTGTTGAAGTGGGAGACACCCAAGTCAGCCACCGAAGTGAGGAGCTTCATGGGGTTAGCCGGTTATTAAAGAAGATTCATTGAGGGTTTCTCCAAATTGGCGTTGCCATTAACCCAATTGACATGTAAAGATAGGGTGTTCGTATGGGATGACCGATGCGAGGAGAGTTTCCAAGAGTTGAAGAGGAGATTGACAACGTCGCCGATCTTGACGTTGCCTAATCCGGGGATCCTTTTGTGATCTATTGTGATGCATCTAAGTTAGGTTTGGGGTGTGTCTTTGATGCAAGAAGGTAAAGTAGTGGCGTACGCTTCAAGGCAACTGAAGACTCATGAGAAGAATTACCCCACTCATGATTTAGAGCTAGCTGCCGTAGTGTTTGCATTAAAGATATGGAGGCATTACCTTTATGGTTTGAGGTTCGAGGTGTTTAGTGATCACAAGAGTTTGCAGTGACTTGTTTGATCGTAAGGAATTGAATATGAGGCGAGAGGAGATGGTTGGAGTTATTGAAGGACTATGACTTGATGCCCGAACTATCACCCGTGGAAGGCCAATGTTGTAGGCCGATGATGCACCGAGTAGGAAATCTCTGCATATGTCATCGATGATGGTAAATGAGCCGAATTCATTGAACAGTTTAGAGATTTGAGCCTAGTATGTGAAGTAACACCTCGGAGTGTTAAGTTGGGGATGTTGAAGATCACCAATGAGTTCATGGTTAGTATAAGGGAAGCCACGTAAGGTTGATGTGAAGTTGGTTGATGTGTTTGTGAGAGTTGGCGAGTGATATAACAAAGATTTTGAGTTGGATGCGCAAGGATTGTTGAGGTTCGGAGGTCGGATATGTATACCGATGATGAGGAGATCAAGAAGGCAGTGCGGAGGAGTGTCACGAAGTCGGTTGAGTATCCATCCGAGCTACGAAGATGTATCAAGACTTGAAGAAATTATTCGGTGGCAAGGAATGAAGAAGGATGTAGCTCGTTTCGTTTATGCTTGTTTGACTTGCCGTGTCAAAGGTGGAGCACCGTAAGCCGGCAGGGTTGATGCAACCGCTGCATATTCTGAATGGAAGTGGGACAAAGATTTCCATGGACTTTGTAACCGGGTTGCCGAGGACAACAAGAGGGTTTGACACCATTTGGGTGATTGTTGATAGGCTGACAAAGTCATCACACTTTATTCCTATTAACATCACATACCCAAAGGTCGAGGTTAGCGTAAATTTATATCAATGTCTTTGTGAAGCTTCATGGAATCCCTTTGAGTATTGTATCGCATGCAGATCCAAGGTTTACTTCGAATTTTGGAAGAGTTTGCAAGAGGCGTTGGGTTCCAAGTTGCGTTTGAGCTCGGCATACCATCCTCAGACAAATGGTCAATCCGAGAGAACTATCCAGTCCTTAGAAGACTTATTGAGAGCGTGTGCTTGAGCAAGGAGGTGCGTGGGATTCGTATCTACCATTGATAGAATTCACTTACAACAACAGTCATCATTCAAGTATTGGAATGGCACCATTTGAAGCATTGTATGGCCGTAGGTGTAGGACTCCACTATGTTGGCATGAAACAGGAGAGAGGGTTGTGTTAGGACCCGAGTTGGTTAGAGAGACTACCGAGAAGGTTAAGATGATCAGAGAGAAGATGAGGGCTTCACAAAGCGCATGTAAGAGTTACCATGACAAGAGGAGGAAAGACTTAGAATTTCAAGCCTACGACCATGTATTCCTTAGAGTCACCCCATGGATCGAGTTGGACGAGCTCTGAGGTCCAAGAAACTGTCACCTCATTTCATTGGACCCTATCAAATCTTGGAGAGAGTTGGGAAGGTGGCATACCGAATTGCATTTCCACCCAATTTGTCAAATTTGCACGATGTGTTCTATGTATCTCAACTGAGGAAGTATGTTCCTGACCCGTCCCATGTCATTCAAATGGATGATGTGCAAGTGAGAGACGACCTCACTGTGGAAACAATGCCGATCAGAATTGAAGACCGAGAAGTAAAGACCCTTAGCGGAAAAGAAATCAAGTTGGTGAAAGTGGTTTGGGTAGGGGCTGCTGGTGAGCATGCTACTTGGGAGCTAGAGAGCAAGATGAAGGAAGTCTATTCCGAGCTGTTTGATTGAGGTAAGATTCCGAGGACGTAATCTCCTAAGTAGGGGAGGGTTGTAACACCCCAAAATAATTCAATTAATTAACTTAGTTGAGTTATTAAGGGGTTTGCAACATTTACTTTTAAGTCAAGTAATTCATTAAGTGAGTGTTAAGCATGTGTTACTCTTTAGGAAAATGTCTAAGTTAGGAAAGGGTGTGGGTAGAAGAAGCCCACGGCCTAATAAGGCCAAGGCCTCATTTAAGTCCCTTAGGACATGTTAAATGGTGCCTTCGTAGGAGACCATTTACATTGTTCCAAAAATAGTCAAAGTTACCAAATTAAGAAAGTAGAGAGAAGTGAGACTTAGAGAGAAGGAAGAGAACCGAAGGGAGAACCAAGAGAAAAAGGGAAGAGAGTGAGTCAATCTTGAAGGATTCCTAGAAGTGCTAGTGAAGAGGGTGTGTCTACTGATTTATAATCAAAGTTAGGGGGCTCTTTTAATCCTTGTAATGTTTTGTGTTTGGTAGTATTTTGGTGTGAGTGGTTCTGATCACCTTGCATGTGTGTTTTATGTGTTGTTCATAACGTGTTTTGCTGTGTTTTGCTCTTTGCTGTGATTTGTGGTGAGTATGCGATGGTGGATCGGTTGGGAAAGAGAGAGGAGTGTAACACTCTCTCTGCTCGTGTGTGGTACGGAAGGAGCATTGCATGGTGAGGCATCGAGTGTGAATCGGTGTAGTGTGAAGAAAATGAGTTTGCATGTAGAGTTAGGGAGAGGATCGGAGCCAATGGAGTGAGTATCCGAGTGTGCATGAGTGTGGTGATGCTGGAAATGGGTTGCATGTTGGGTTTAAGTAAAGAAACAGAGTAAAAGGAGTAAAATGGGAGTTAAGCGCCTTTATTACACGCGTGAAACCAAGTACCCTTCACTTAGAGTGAGAGAAACCGAGTTGAGGAAGTCAACGCCTAGAGTGTCTTAGTGTTGAGAGTCTCATTGGTGAGTTTGAGGAGAGTATGTGTCTAAACACCATTAGCGAGGGGTAGGGACGCATAAACCGGAAGTGTAGGTGTTTCGCCTTAAGGTTACCGAGGTGTGTAGAGAGTGAACAAGTCCTCGGCCGAGGTTGCGTCCACCGGGTGAAACGCCCAAATGCCTAAGTGTAGGTGAACCGAACCAGGGAATGCCGAGAAGTGAATCCCCATGAGTTAGACGATTTTAGTGTAAGGGAGCGCGTAATTGTGAGTATGTCACCGAAGTGAGGGTTTGAGTGTAAAATGCCGAGGGGCCAAAGCTGAGCTAGGTGCCGAGGCGATGTAGAATACCGAGTTGGAGTAGTTAGCCGAGGTACACACATAGTGTGCCGAAGTGATGTTAGGCGCCAATGTTGCCTAGCACATTGTGGGACGCCACTGTGAGTGCTATTTTAGCACCAAATGTGCATAAGTAAGGGAGCGATAGAGTCCATTTTGGTCCTTAGATGACATTTTGGTCCCTAAGTGTCGTTGCGGTCCTCGGTGTGACAATTAGTCCACCATGAAGTGCCGAGGTGATTGAGAGGTCGGTTGTAGGTCCTAGGGTGATTCTACCGGTGTAGTAGGGTCCACCTTAGCACTGTGATGATGTCTAGATGGTGTGGACGTCAGTGTGAGCGACGAGCAGTAGAAACGGCGAGTAACGACGGTGAACGACGGTGTAAGCATTCACATGCGTTATGTTTGATTGGTGTGTGATTGCATTTGTCATGAAGTCACATGTTCATGTGCATATTACGACGAAGGAGGTTTCGGCCTCGATGTGGTAGGACTTCGGTCTCCATATCAAATAACGACGGAGAGCCGATAGGCTAAATAACGACGGAGAGCCGATAGGCTAAATAACGACAGTGGAGGTACCTCATTGCATAATGCCCTGTGGTTGGGTTCCATACATGCATACATTTCATAATTTAATGTGTTTTTGAGCTTATTGATAATTGTTGTGGTTATTTGAACTATCGGTGAGTGGCTGTATTAGCTAAACCGAGGTGCTTTAGTGCTATCTCTAACCTTAAGCTTCTTCACATTATATTACTTGTGTTAAGAGACTCACCCTAGCTGCTTTTATGTTGCTTCTCATGTCGGCAACTTGCAGGTACACATGAGTGATAGTTGTGCCTAGCTCAAGTCGGTTGTGTCTGCTCTGGTTGTAACACCCCAAAATAGTTCAATTAATTATTAAATTGAGTTATTTAGGGTTTTTCAACATTTTTTTAATTAAATTAAGCTTAAGGCTAACGTGTAGTGTTTATGTGTTAGGAGAGGTTTGAGTAATGGGAAGAGGTATGAATAGAAGTCCATGAGTGATGGGAAGGCCCAAGTCCAATTAGAAGCCCAAGTCCCTTTCCATAAGAGGAAATAGCCGTAGGATCAGCTCATTCCATCAAAGTGAAGAAAAGTCATAGAGAAAGTAAGAGAGAGAGTCATTAGGTGGAATAGTACTCTTTAGAGAGAAGCGCAGCAATTGCGTGAAAGAAGAGCTGGGATTTGAAAGAAGTGTGGATTCAACGTGGATTGTAGAGTCAGTAGTGAATGGAGTGATCATCCGGTTGCTTAAGGTAAGGGGCTCTCTTCCATGCGTAATTTAGTGTTTATGTTGAGTGTTTTTGCATGAATGATTTACGATTGAGTTCGAATGTGTGCTTATGTGTTCTTTAAGTATTCTGTTTGTGTTACTTCACCTTGGTGAAGATTGTAATGGTTGATTTTCGAGTGGTCACGTAAGTGACCATGGAGAGGAAATGAGTGAGAACTCTCGGTCCCGGTGAGCGTGAGAGTTTAAGAGTGTGTTCTTGAGCTTAATCCTAGTCAGAGCACCTAAAGAGAGGAAGGAGAAGTTAGCCGCGCGTGATCGTAGAAAAGTCAAGTGCATGAAGGTTAACGCACGACGTAAGTGTTAAAGCGTAGTTCCTAGACTTGAAGAGGACGAGTTGAGTGCAGCACTTGATGGACGGAAGGTGCGTGGTGTAATTAGAACCCGGTCAGGCGAGTGTCGTCAAGTAGTTGCCG
The DNA here is from genome assembly GCA_020916435.1 of Oxytropis ochrocephala. NCBI lineage: Eukaryota > Viridiplantae > Streptophyta > Magnoliopsida > Fabales > Fabaceae > Oxytropis > Oxytropis ochrocephala. The sequence continues at coordinate 60,630,449 of CM037092.1, read as the reverse complement.
AGGTATAACATGGTTATGCCGAGGTGTTTCGGGTCAAGACGTAGGCGTAGGCAAGTCCAGCGTATGATAGCCGAGGTGAAGGAGTCGACTTGTAACATGTTATACCGAGGTGCGAGAGTCTTTGAGATAGGGGCGTGGACTTAGGCGAGAGGCGAAACGGGTATAGTGGACGAAATGGTGTGAGCTCGGATGAGGCGGGAGGCGAGCGTGAGAGTTACGCAATGATACGTTAAGTCTAGGCGTGAGTGGGGACGGTTGACGCGTGGTGTCTAGTCGAGGACGAGAGCGCGTAAGGTAAGGCGAGATGAGGCGAAGGTATAGTCGAGGACAATAGGCGTTACGTGAGACGAGATGAGGTGAAGGTGTAGTCGAGAACCTTAGGCATAAGACTAGACGAGAGAAGTAGTGGGACTAGACGAGATCCTAGGCGTGAGGTTCCAGGACAAGGTGGAGAACTTTACGAGTGGAATGCCAAGTGAGGTGCCACCGAGTTGTGTATTGGTGACGTAATGGGTAGCGATACTACATCGCCTTAGCGTCGCCGAGATGAGTAGGTGTGCCGAGGTGACGAGCGAGCATACCGAGAAGAGTGAAGGTGCCGAGGTGACTAAGAGTGCCGAGGTGACCTATTTTTGACGCATAACAACGTAGAGTTGTTAGGCGCCACCGTGAGTGACGTTTAACGTCAAGAGTCGCTTAAGGGGACGAATTGGCATAGTCGGTTTAGTCCCGATGTGATGGTTCACCCTAGGCATTGTGAGGCCTTCGTAGTGATGGAGTGGCTCACCGCCTCGAGGAGCCGAGGTGCCCGTGAGTGGGCGAATAGCCTTTGTGCTATGGTGGTTGTCTAAGAGGACTAGGCAACGTAAGGCGGCGATGCGCGGTTTGCACAAAAGAGTTGTTTGTTCTGAGTGAATGCATTTGTTCATTGAGTCTCATGAATTCATATGCATCAGCGACAGTTATAGACTTCGGTCTCGATACAAAAGACTTTGGTCTGAGTATCACTAGCGACGGATATGCCTGAGTGGCTTAAAAGAGATGGATCCTCATGCATTATACCCTGGAGTTTGGGTTGCATTGCATTGCATGCATAACTCATGTGAATTATGTTGAAATGATGTTTATCAGTCGAGTTAGCTATATGTGTTGGTTTATACTTGAGTTGCTGTCTGATATGTGAACTGAGGTGCTTAATGCATTCTATGTATTTACATTAGTCATGAACCTTTATTACAAATGTTTAGAGACTCACCCTCTTTTGCTTTCCATGTTGCTCTTTTTGCAACTTGCAGTACCCACGAGTAGAGGTCGACTTTGCTTTTGGTTGTTGAGTCGAGTCCGCTCTGTAGTTGTAACACTCAAGCGAGTCGAGTAGGGTAGAGTAGTGATTGTTTTGGGACTATTCAGTTGTAATGTATATGTTCGACTAATATATATGAGTGACCGTTGTGATGTAAACAATTGAAAACATGTTTTGATGGGCGTAGTCCCTTTGGCCGAGTTGCTATGTATGCATGTATCTTTGTTGTTTTAATTCATAGATATATGCTAAGGTGTTTGAGTGACAATGTAACATCATTCCCATGAGAATTTTATTAAACTCGATTTTCAATTAGTTAATTAATAGAGATAGGAGGGTGTTACATTAAGTGGTATCGAGCAAAAGTTCGGTCTGTCCACCAAGTATTGAGTCTTGAGTTCCCAGTCCTCGAGTATTAATGCTCGTTTTAATTGTCTTGTCTAAGAGAGTAAGTAAAAATGGCTGGACGTGCTGGAAGAAACGACGCTACGATAGCTGCTGCCCTGGAAGCGATGGCTGCTGCTATGGGGAATCAGCCTCATCAAGTTGCCGAGGACGCTGGAGCTCGTAGCCTAGCTACATTTCAGGGAGAACCCTCCAACGTTCAAGGGGAAGTACAATCTGGATGGGGCGTTGGCATGGTTGAAGGACATAGAGAGGATTTTTAGGGTGATGGACTGTACAATGGCTCAGAAAGTAAGGTATGGAACACATATGCTGGCCGAGGAGGCAGATGATTGGTGGCTGGGAGTCATGCCAAGGTTAGAAGTCTGGGAGAGGTGATTACGTGGGAGGTATTCAAGAGGGAATTTACGAGGAAATACTTCCCTGAAGATGTGAGAGGAAAGAAGGAGATGGAGTTCCTAGAATCAAGCAAGGAGTAAGTCGATGGCGAGTCTGTTGCAAAGTTTGAAGAGTCAGTGAAATTCTACCCTACTATGAGGGGAGCTACATCCGAGTTCTCCAAGTGCGTGAAATTCGAGAACGGTTTGAAGCTTTGAGGTTAAGCGAGCAATTAGGTATCGAAAGATCGTGGTATTTGCTTGACTTGGTGGATAGTTGCGGGATATATGAGGAAGACAACTGCTGCAAGTGCAGGGGTTGGTAAAGAGGAGAAGAACTCTCGCGGTTTAGGGAAAGCCCTATGAGGTTTCCCGCGGCAAAGAAGGCAAGTGGAAGGTCGGGTATGGCAAGAGGCCAAGTGGGGAGACGCCCACTGCAAATGTGGTGTGTTTCAAGTGTGGGAAGCCCGGACATACGAAGAACGAGTGCAAGAGTGGAGATAAGAGGTGCTATCAATGTGGCGAAGAGGCCACCGAGTCATGATTGTAGGCGAAAGGATGTCGTCTGCTTTAATTGTGGAGAAATGGGGCACATCACCCCTAAGTGTCCCAAGCCCAAGAAGGAAAGAGACGGTGGGAAGGTGTTCGCTATTTGGGTCTCAAGTGGTGAACGAGATAAAAGGTACATGCTTCATTAATGGAATTCCTTTGATTGCAATCGTGGATACTGGTGCCACGCACTCTTTCATTTCTGCATTGTGTGCTAAAAGATTGGATTTAGTTTTGTCTACTATGGTGAGGAGATGGTTATTTACACTCCAAAGAAAGGGTCCGCTGACTACCTCTCTCGTTTGTTCGGAAGTGTCCTCTGTTAGCCTTTGGCGAGACTTCGTAGTTAATTTGATTTGTCTACCTTTGGAAGGGATGGACGCTATCCTCGGGTATGGGTGGTTAGTGGCTAACCGAGTTCATATCAATTGCGCTAGTAGGTCATTAAGTTTCCTTACTTCCGAGGTGGAAGAATCGGTCATGATACTCTTTGGGCGCTTGCGCAAGGAAGTGAAGGAGGGGGCTACTATGTTCGCGTTGTGGCGTCATTGCTTCGGTGGAGAGTCAAGCCGAGATTGGTGAAGTGCCGGTGGTGCGAGAGTTCGCGAAGTGTTCCCAGACACGAGATTCCCGAGGTTCCACCGAGAAAGAGAGGTCGAGTTCGAAGATTGAGTTAGTACCGGGAACTAGGCCGTGTCTATGGCACCTTATAGGATGTCTGCAAATGAGCTAGCCGAGTTGAAGAAGCGCTTGGAAGAGTTCTTTGGAGAAGAGGTTCATAAGGCCAAGCGTGTCGCCTTGGGCGCACTGTGTGTTATTGGTGAAAAAGAAGGATGGAGGTATGAGATTATGCGTGGATTACGCATACTTGAACAAGGTAACAATTAAGAACAAGTACCCACTCCCAAGAATTGATGATTTGATGGACCAATTGGTGGAGTGCGCAAGTATTTTTTCGAAGATTGACTCGAGGTCGTGGTACCATCGAGATCAAGGTGAAGGACGAGGACATTCCTAAGACAAAGATTTAGAACTTCGGTATGGGCACTATGAGTATTCAGAATGCCATTTGGTGTGACGAATGCTCTGGAGTGTTCATGGAGTATATGAACCGTATATTTCATGAGTACCTAGACCGTTTTGTTGTTGTATTCATTGATGACATTTTAGTCTACTCCAAGTCAGAGGAGGAGCACGCCAAGCATCTGAGATTGGTGTTAGAGGTATTGAAGGATAAGAAGATGTACGCCAAGTTGTCCAAGTGTGAATTACGGTTGAGGCGGTGAATTTCCTAGGTCATGTGATCTCCAAAGTGAAGGTATAGCAGCTTGATCCTTCCAAAGTCGGCCGTGTGTTGCAATGGGAAGCACCCAAGTCGCCACCGAGGTGAGAAGTTTTCTGGGTTTGGTGGGTATTACGTAGGTTCATTGAGGGTTTTCCAAGTTGGCGTTGCCACTAACTCGATTGACCCAGGGGGAAGGCATTTGTGTGGGACGCATAGTGTGAAGAAAGTTTCCAAGAATTGAAGAAGAGATTGACAATGTCTCCTGTCCTGACGTTGCCTAATCCAAATGAGCCTTTTGTGGTGTACTGTGATGCGTCTAAGTTGGGTTTGGGCAACGTCTTCGATGCAAGAAGGTAAGGTAGTTGCTTACGCTTCAAGGCAATTGAAAATTCATGAGAAGAACTACCTACGCATGATTTGGAGCTTCTTTGCCGTGGTGTTTGCATTGAAGATATGGAGGCATTATCTATATGGCTCAAGGTTCAAGTGTTTAGTGACCATAAGAGTTTGCGATGATCTGTTTGATCGTAAGGAGTGAACATGAGGCGAGAGAGATGGTTGGAGCTCTCGAAGGACTATGATTTTGGGTTGAACTATCACCCGGAAGGCAAATATGGTGGCCGATGCGCTAAGTAGGAAATCATTGCATGCATCGCCAATGATGGTAAAAGAGCTAGAGCTAATTGAGCAATTCGAGACCTAAGTTTAGTGTGTGAGCTAACTCCTCAAAGCATTAAGTTGGGAATCTTTGAAAATCACAAATGAATTTCTCGAGTGACATCAAAGAGGCGCAGGTTCGGACGTCAAGCTTGTAGCGCGTGCGCGGTATTGGCCGAGCCGAGAACGAAGATTTTGAGTTGGATGCGCAAGGATTGCTAAGGTATAGAACTTCGGTTGTGTCCTCGATGACGAGAAGATCAAGAGAGCAATCTTGGAAGAGTGTCATAGAGTAAGTGAGTATTCACCAGCGCGCGACCAAGATGTATCAAGACTTGAAGGGGTTGTTTTGGTGGCAAGGTATGAAGAGTGATGTAGCCCGTTTGTGCACGCTTGTGCGGTTTGTTAGAAGTCCAAGGTAGAACATCGAAAGCCAAAGCAGGGTTGTTGCAACCATTGAAGATTCCAGTGGAAGTGGGACAAAGATTGCGATGGATTTTGTAACCCGGTTTGCCGAGTACGAGAGGGAGGTTTGATACCATTTGGGTAGTGGTGGATAGATTGACGAAGTTCGCTCATTTCATTCCCATCAACCTCACCTATCTCGATGTCAAGGTTGGTGAGATATACATCCAAGTGATCGTAAAGCTACACGGGGTTCCTCGAATTATTATTTCGCATGAGACCCAAGGTTTACTTCGAGAATTCAAGGAAAGTTTGCAAGACGCGTTGGAGTGCGAAATTGCGCTGAGCTCGGCATATCACCCACAGATCGATGGTCATCCGAGAGGACCATTCGATCGTTGGAGGACTTGGCGAGAGCGTGTGTTCTTGAGCAAGGAGGAGCGTGGGATTCGTATCTACCACCGATTGAGTTCACGTGACAACAACAATTTCATTCTAGCATAGGGATGGCACCTTTTGAGGCATTGTATGGGAGGAGGTGCAAGACTCCATTGTGTTGGAGTGAGTCGGAGAAGGTGTAGTACTCGGACCCGAGGTCGTCACGAGAGACCACCGAGAAGGTAAAGCAAATTCAAGAGAAAATGAAGGCTTCGCAGAGTAGGCGGAAAGAGCTACCATGACAAGAGAAGGAAGGACTTAGAATTTCAGTAGGGGATCATGTGTTTCTAAGGGTCAATCCGATGAACCGTGTTGGCGAGCATTGAAGTCGAAGAAGTTGTCTTCGTTTCATTGGACCATATCAAATTTTGGAGAGAGTTGGGGGTGGCTTACCGAGTTGCTTTGCCACCCAATTTGTCTAATTTGCACGACGTGTTCCACGTATCTCACCGAGAAGTATGTGCGGACCTGTCTCATGTAATTCAAGTAGATGATGTGCAAGTGAGAGACAACCTCACCGTGGGAAACAAGGCCAATTCGAATTGATGACAGAGAGGTGAAGACTCTGGGGGGAAAGGAGATCGATTGGTGAAAGTGATTTGGGTAGGAGCAAATGGTGAGAATGCAACTTGGGAGTTGGAAAGTATGATGCGAGATGCTTACCCAGAGTTATTTGTTTCAGTTAAGTGGGGGAGAGTTGTAACACCCCAAAATAGTTCAATTAATTATTAAATTGAGTTATTTAGGGTTTTTCAACATTTTTTAATTAAATTAAGCTTAAGGCTAACGTGTAGTGTTTATGTGTTAGGAGAGGTTTGAGTAATGGGAAGAGGTATGAATAGAAGTCCATGAGTGATGGGAAGGCCCAAGTCCAATTAGAAGCCCAAGTCCCTTTCCATAAGGGAAATAGCCAGTAGGATCACTCATTCCATCAAAGTGAAGAAAAGTCATAGAGAGAAGTAAGAGAGAGAGAGTTGTTAAGTGGAATAGTACTCTTTAGAGAGAAGCGCGAGCAATTGCGTGAAAGAAGAGCCGGGATTTGAAAGAAGTGTGGATTCAACGTGGATTGTAGAGTCAGAGTGAAGGGAGTGATCATCCGAAGTTGCTTAAGGTAAGGGGCTCTCTTCCATGCGTAATTTAGTGTTTATGTTGAGTGTTTTTGCATGAATGATTTACGATTGAGTTCGAATGTGTGCTTATGTGTTCTTTAAGTATTCTGTTTGTGTTACTTCACCTTGGTGAAGATTGTAATGGTTGATTTACTCGAGTGGTCACACGTAAGTGACCATGGAGAGGAAATGAGAGCCGAGAACTCTCAGTCTAAGAGTGTGTTCTTGAGCTTAATCCTAGTCAGGAGCAACTAAAGAGAGGAAGGAGAAGTTAGCGCACGTGATCGTAGAGAAAGTCAAGTGCATGAAGGTTAACGCACGACGTAAGTGTTAAAGCGTAGTTCCTAGACTTGAAGAGGACGAGTTGAAATTTGTACTTGATGGACGAAGGTGCGTAGGTGTAATTAGAACCCGGTCACGAGTGTCGTCAAGTAGTTGCCGAGGTATAACATGGTTATGCCGGGGTGTTTGGGTCAAGACGTAGGGCGTGAGCAAGTCTGCGTATGATAGCCGAGGTGAAGGAGTCGACTTGTAACATGTTATACCGAGGTGCGAGAGTCTTTGAGATAGGGGCGTGGACTTAGGCGAGAGGCGTAAACGGGTATAGTGGCGAAATGGTGTGAGCTCGGATGAGACGGGAGGCGGCGTGAGAGTTACACAATGATACGTTAAGTCTAGGCGTGGTGGGGCGAAGTGACGCGTGGTGTCTAGTCGAGGGCAGAGGCGTAAGGTAAGGCGAGATGAGGCGAAGGTATAGTCGAGGATAATAGGCGTTACGTGAGGCGAGATGAGGTGAAGGTGTAGTCGAGAACCTTAGGCATAAGGCGAGGCGAGAGAAGTAGTGGGACTAGACGAGATCCTAGGCGTGAGGTTCCGGGACAAGGTGGAGAACTTTACGAGTGGAATGCCAAGTGAGGTGCCACCGAGTTTGTGTATTGGTGACGTAATGAGTAAGCGATACTACATCGCCTTAGCGTCTTGAGATGAGTAGGTGTGCCGAGGTGACGAGCGAGCATACCGAGAAGAGTGAAGGTGCCGAGGTGACTAAGAGTGCCGAGGTGACCTATTTTTGACGCATAACAACAGAGAGTCATTAGCGCCACCGTGAGTGACGCTTAACGTCAAGAGTCGTTTAAGGGGCGAATTGGCATAGTCCGGTTTAGTCCCTATGTGATGGTTCGATCCTAGGCGTTGTGAGGCCTTCGTGAAGTGATGGAGTGGCTCACCGCCTCGAGGAGCCGAGGTGCACGTGAGTGGACGAATAGCCTTTGTGCTATGGTGGTTGTCTAAAGAGGACTAGGCAACGTAAGGCGGCGGTGCGGTTTGCACAAAAGAGTTGTTTGTTATGAGTGAATGCATTTGTTCATTGAGTCTCATGAATTCATATGCATCGACGGTTATAGACTTGGTCTCGATACGAAAGACTTGATCCGAGTATCACTAGCGACGGATATGCCCGAGTGGCTTAAAAGAGATGGATCCTCATGCATTATACCACAGAGTTTAGGTTGCATTGCATTGCATGCATAACTCATGTGAATTATGTTGAAATGATGTTTATCAGTCGAGTTAGCTATATGTGCTGGTTTATACTTGAGTTGCTTTCTGATATGTGAACTGAGGTGCTTAATGCATTCTATGTATTTACATTAGTCATGAACCTTTATTACAAATGTTTAGAGACTCACCCTACTGCTTTCCATGTTGCTCTTTGTGGCAACTTGCAGGTACCCCTGAGTAGAGGTCAGCTTTGCTTTTGGTTGTTGGAGTCGGTCTGCTCTGGTAGTTGTAACACTGGGGCGAGTCGAGTAGGGTAGAGTAGTGATTGTTTTGGGACTATTCAGTTGTAATGAATATGTTCGACTAATATATATGAGTGTCCGCTGTGATGTAAACAATTGAAAACATGTTTTGATGGGCGCAATCCCTTTGGCCGAGTTGCCTATGTATGCATGTATGTTGTTGTTTTAATTCATAGATATATGCTAAGGTGTTTGAGTGACAATGTAGCATCCTTCCCATGAGAATTTTATTAAACTCTGATTTTCAATTAGTTAATTAATAGAGATAGGAGGGGTGTTACACTGGTCGTGTAACACTGGGTTGGGGCCGAGTAGATTTTTAGTGCTTTTTATGCCGATCTTGTGTATTTTCTGCTAGATAGTCTTTTGAACTAAAACTATCACATTTTGTTGTAACTTTTTACTATGTATTATGACTTGATGTCTTACTGGCCGAGGCGCCTTATGTTATGGGCTTAGACCCTTTTGCCGATGTGATGCGCATGATTACATGTTTAGTATAATGTTGTGCAGCTGTTTGAACTTAATTGAATTTCTGTTTTCCTTTTTAAATCATCAAATGTAGCCCTCCTTTGAGTGGAATTTTGAAACTCTGATTTTAGTTTAGTAGATCGAATTGATTAGATAAGGGGGTGTTACATATTGCATTTGCACAAAAAGATCCACACAAAAAAATAGAAAATTGCATTGGCTCAAAAAGCTTTGAAAGATTCAAACAAGTCCTTTGATTTTAGAACTCCCCAACACTTGAGAAAATTTTGTGAGTCTAAACTCTCTTTTGAAATATATTTTGGTGTGACCAAAGATGAACCAATCCTTTCAAAGGCTAGGAGGAAATTTTTCACTTAGTCTTGGAACCAATCTCAACTCAGTGGGTTCACACACGTACAAAAGAGTTTGAATAGCTTTGGTAATTTTGAAGAAATTTTTCACTTAGTTTTGAATAGCTTTGGCACAAGAAAATCAAAAAAATATCAAGCTGATCTATCTTCTAGAATTATAGTTTTTAATAGTTTGTCTTTGTCATTACTTGCGGACAAGCAATGGTTTAAGTTTGGGGGTGTGATAACTCTATTTTATATAGAGTATTTCATATGTTTAAACTTAGTATTTGCTCTCTTTCAAGTAATAATAAAGAGTTTATATAGTATTTAGTGTGATATATGATATATTGAGTGATTTGAATGGTTATAGTTATTTATAGGCCATTTTGGATATATTGTGGTATGTTTGATGTTTTTGTTCAGTGCAGTCTCAATGCTAACTGCATCAATGCTCCTGCACTGATCCTGCATCAAATCTGCGCTACTTGGTGAATAAGCAGCCTGTTTCATATGCATCAACTTGCAAGTGATGACCTCCTGCCTGGTTCTCTGATGTCATCCCACCTTGTATAGTAGGCGCCTACCATTCACACATACCTATAGGCATAGCTTTGAAGAGTCACCTACATAGGGACACATGTTCACACATCAATGAACCGCCCTATGTCATTAGTCAAAGATTTCAACATGGATAAAGCTCTGGAAAGCAACTACAGCTATGATCCACTCAAGATGACTTCAACATGAAGGAAGGAAGCACCTCACTTGAAGGCTATAAAAGGACCTCACATCTTCATTTGGAAATATATCACAATCCATAAGTTAGATCAAAATTTCAATATACATAGTTAGTTTTTATATTTTTAGAGGAAGAGGAAGGAATTCATAAATCCTCCTTAACTCGTTTTCATAGTGTTTGTATAGTGCTAAGGAGTAATGCTAGTGCATTGCTAGAAGATTTCATACAAAGGTTTTCAACATTTGTAACTTTACTTTTGTTGTTTCTCTTTTGTGATTTCTATATATATAAACATGGTCTATTCAGTTTATATATATCTTGCAATGTCTCTTGTTAGCTAAACCTTTCTTAGTTGGAATGTTCTAATCATTTAATGAGCTTTTAAGTAAGTATGATGCATGTATGTATGTTTGTACTTTAGTTCTTGCTTGATAATCTTTCCAAATACTTATTTTGAACTTGATCACTTAGAATAAATAAGATTTGTAAATGACCAGAAATGGCTTACAATTAAGAACTCAAGAACTAATATGGGTGAGTGTTTTACATAAAAGAAAACTTTGTGAAAACCATGCTAAGTCCTAGAGATAGGATAGTATAGTCCATAGGATAATTGTGGGTACTTAAAATACAAGAGTGAATTTACTTAAGCAAATTGGATAATTGTTAGGAGGCAAGATTGGCACTAACACCCCTTTCTTTACTGCATAGAACAAGGATCATAAGAGCTGGTAATGATACTCTGAAGAAAGTGACCGAAAGGCACATAGCTAATGCAACAGACATTCAGTCTGTGCAGCATCACATACTGCATCATACACTTATAAGTAAATTACTTGATGAAGACATTCCAACTAGCTTTTCTCTTTTACACTATCATCATTTTTACTTTGCTTTCTTTCTAACTTAGTTGTGATCATCAAACAAAATCCAAAATTATTTTGTTACTTAGTGACTTTACACTTTATTACTTTATATTTGTTTTAAAAGTGAGTTTTTCAATCTCTGTGGGTTCGATCTTTTTTACTACTTGTTTTTGGACAGTGTATACTTGCACACAAGTGTATGTGTTTTCCATGCACCACCTTCCTGTAGGAAGTCGTGTATGTGAATCGCTCCTTGATGTGTGCGATCAACACAGCCACTGATATTGTTGGGTCCTGCCTTACAAGTGGAAGGATATGAGAACATATGAAGGAAGACGTCATCTGGAGGTGATCTTGGGAAATATTGGATGTTGTACATGTGTGTGGGTAAGTCAACCGTAATCCCCACAAACCAGATTTTGCTCAGAGCCTCACAACACACCTCCATAAACACGTATCGTGAACACAAGAAACTCCGCAAAATCAAGTACTAGATTTGTTGACTTGGTATGCAACAGAATTGTTTAGGTGATATGTTTGGATGAATTCCATGGCTATTTCTTTTGTGGGAAATTTCATTTTGAGTTTCAGTTCGTTTGGGTCTTCATGCGCTGGTTTTTCACAAATTCTAGGCCATACATTTCTGTCGACCAACAGCTAAGGGATCCGCGTGCTGCTGGTGTTATGGCTGATGTTGATGAAGCAGATGAAGAACAAGCACCACCTCCCCCAAGAACTCAAACTGAACGTCGAGAGCGTAACCGTAATCGTTATCGACGTCCGGCACAAACTGAAGACTGGAACCAAATAGCGTGTGAGACAGAAGAATATGTGCCCCACCGCCACTCTATCTCACACACACCAACATCTCAGGACACTGATATGTTCGACTCTCTGTTTGGTTTCGCCGCCGATACACCGGAATCTGCGATTTATGCTCGTGAACTTCAAGAGAGGGCCGCCGGTGCTAGTTCTTCATCAGTGCCCCAACATTTTCCATACCCACCTCCCCCTGAGCCCGGCCGTGCTAGTTCTTCATCAGTGCCCCAATATTATCAATACCCACCTCCCCCTGAGCCCGACCATGCAAGTTTTTCATCGGTGCCCCAATATTATCAATACCAACATGCCCCTGAGCCCCAACCCCAATTATTTCCAGACCCACCACCCCCTGCCACGACTGAGGAAGAACCCGACATGCCCCTGAACAACGTAATCCCCGTCCTAGACGGTGTGGAACTGGGTCTCATCTTCTTCGTTAATACTTTAATGTATTATTAGTTTGACAAGTTGTATTTCATAGCAAAGAAGTTGTATTTTTATGACTTATTAAATTCAAGGTTTTAATTAATGGTCTAGATCTTGCCGACACTGTTTAACGGCCTAGATTTTGCCGCAATTTTTAATATCTTCATTTTTTACCCCAATTATTTTATAAATAATTATTCTAATTATTTAAATTAATTTACATTTTAATAAAATTAAATACAAGAAAATCAAAAATTAAAAAACCATGCGGAGAACTAGGGGTGGGTGATGGGCGAGTTCATCAAAGGATTTTAAAAAAAATTGCAAAATTTTAGTTGAGAACTAGGGGTGGGGGGGGGGGGGGGGGGCGAAGTTCTATAAAGAAAAAAAAAAGTCGGTTAGTTTGGTATTTAATCTAAAAGGTGTGTTATTTATGTAAATAAAAAATTTTTTTGGTACTGTTCCGTTTTTTTGCCTCATTAGCCATTAGATTTCAGTCTGGCATTTTTTTTTGTTATACTCAGTAGTTGGCGACATATTGGTTTTTTAACAGGATACATGGTTGGCCAGTAATAACCGGCCCTGAGAGCTTTCTTTGCGATGGATCGTGCACCTTGATGGCTCCCACAAACACCCTCGTGGATATCTCTTAACACGTGGTCGGCTTCGACCGACGACAGGCATCTCAGTAGTGGAGATGAGAATCCTCTTCGATATAACTTTCCTTCTATCACTGAATACTTGGTCGCCCTTAACCTGACCAATTTTGCCTGCTTTTGGTCGCCTGGCTCTTGCCCTTCAACGATGTATCGCAGAATTGGGTCGATCCAATCATTGTCTTGGTCAACACAAAGAACGGCCAATGACAGGCTAGGTTTGGTCGATACGCTCGGCCGATTTAAAGTCTCCTGGATCAAGCTTCTGTGATTTCCAGGGGTTTTGGTGCTTGCTAACTTTGAGAGGATGTCTGCTCGGACATTCTGAGTTCTCGACACATGTCTTACCTCAGCCTGGTCGAATTGCTGGAGAAGCTCCCTTACTCTGGCTAAATAGCTCTTGAGCACGTCATCTTTGGCGTCGAACAGTTCTTTAATTTGTGAGACGACCAGTAAGGAATCTGAATGCAGTTCCACACATTCGACATTGAAGTCTCTGGCGAGCTGTAGCCCGGCTATGCACGCCTCATACTCGGCTTGATTGTTTGACGTGTGGAAAGCAAAAGTTAAGGAGACTTCCACAGCAAGTCCTTCTGAATTTTCCAAGATCAGGCCTGCTCCACTACCTTTACTATTAGAAGAGCCATCTACATGCAAGGTCTAGGTTGTCGCCGGTTGATCATCTGGAACTGGGGTCATTTCGTCTATGAAGTCGGCCAACACTTGTGCCTTAGCGGCCGACCTGGATTCAAACTTGATACCAAACTCGCTGAGTTCCACTGCCCACTTTATCATTCTTCCCGCCAGGTCCGGTCGATGAAGGACTTGCCTTATTGGTTGATCAGTTCTCACCACGACCTGGTGGGCTACAAAATAGGGCCTCAATCTTCGGGCGGCCACCAAGAGCGCAAGGGCTAACTTTTCTATCTTCTGGTATCTTTGCTCGGGCCCTTGCAGTACCTTGCTGATGAAGTAGACCGGGCTTTGTTTCAGGTCGTTCTCCCTGACCAGAACAACACTCAAGACTTCTTCCGTTATTGCCAAGTACAGATTGGCGGGTTGGTAAGGGCTTCTTTCAGTTCGTCTAATGCTCACTGGCACTGGTCGGTCCACTCGAATTCTGCATCCTTCTTTAAGAGTCTAAACAGAGGAAGCGACTTGCAGGCCGCCTTGGGTATGAATCTTGACAAGGCAGCAACCATGCCATTCAGCTGTTGAATTTCTTTCTTGGTCGTGGGCGGCCTCATATCGGCGACCGCCCTACATTTATCGGGATTGGCCTCGATCCCCCTTTCTGTTAAGTGAAAGCCCAAAAACTTGTCGGCCCTCACACCAAAGGTGCACTTTTCAGGATTCAACCTTAGTGAGTTCCTTCTGGCTTCATCAAACACCTCTCTTAAGTCGCTTAAGTGGTGTTGATCGGTCGTACTTTTTATGATCATATCATCTAAGTAAACTTCAGCCACTCGGCCAATCTGTTTCTTGAAGACCTTACTCATCATGCGCTGGTATGTCGCCCCAGCGTTCTTCAGGCCGAAAGGCATCACCTTATATTGAAAATTGCCACGATCCGTCATAAAGGTAGTCTTGTGGCGATCAGGAGGATACATCGTAATCTGATTATAGCCCGAGTAGGCGTCCAGAAATGATAATAATTTGTAGCCTGAGGCACCATCGACCAGCTTGTCAATGTTGGGCACAGGAAAGGCATCCTTCGGGCATGCCTTGTTTAAGTCGGTGTAATCCACACACATACGCCACTTGCCATTCTTTTTCTTTACCAGCACGACATTGGACAACCAGGTCGTGTATTTAATTTCTTCGACGAAGTTGGCTTTGACTAGGTCCTCAACGGCCTTTACTGCTGCTTGAGACTTTTCTTCGCTTTGCGTTCGCCTTCTCTGGGCGACCGGCTTAGCTTCCTTGTCGACCGAAAGCTGGTGACATGCAATTTCTATGGGAATGCCTTGCATATCTGATGCCTGCCATGCAAATAGGTCAGCATAATCCCTTAGGCATTCCATGAGGTCTTGTTTAACTCGCTCAGGTAGGTCGCTACCGAGCTTCACTGTCTTTTCTGGATCGTCACCTAACTGAACGTCTGTCAGTTCCCCATGTGTAACACCCCATTTTTACCCGGTAGTTTATAATAAAATCAGAGTGTAAAAATTCATTTCTCAATTAAAATCATCCAATGGGATGCTACACATATCTCTTTAAAAATCATTCAGAAATCATCTCAGCTCACAATAGCAGTTCAAATACGTAACACCATTAAATAAACTCGTGGAAATATAATTTCACATAATACAACGGAGAGTACTCATAATCTCAACAAAGATAATTCAAAGATCCTCAAAACAATACATAGTAGGCTCAACAAGGAGCAAAACAGACAACTATAGCTCATAACCCCAACCCCTAGGTGCTACGTGATCGAGCGCAGACCGACTCGGGAGTAGTGAAGGTAGAAAGCCCTCACTCATGACTACCGTGGTAAACAACAACGAGAAGGGTGAGTCTCGAACTATATAATAAAAGTGATAATAAGCAATATATAAAATCACGATTCACAACATACTCAAACACACCAATCATCACTCAAGAACATACATGCACTCATGAGAATGTATGCAATGGAAGTATGCATGTGGTACCATTTGCCTCCTGCGTTCTCAATATTTGCCTCCCAAGCATTCTCATCAATAATGGAGTCCTCATGACTCGCCCTCCTCCGCCGCCTCGAAGCTTCACAATCATCCAATGGCCCTCCGCCGCCTCGAGCTTCACAATCATCCAATGGCCCTCCCACGCCTCGAGCTTCACAATCATTTTATAAGCTCTACGACCAGCAATAGAATGTATGCATGAGACCCCATGTACAACACAAACACAATCTCAAACAAACAAGACACACATTAACTCTCACCTCAAGAGTTAAACTCATTTTACAAACCCTCATGGCTTGGCCTTCGGCCCATGCCCCATGGCATGCTCGGTCCACCTCATTATACACTCTCAACACCATTAAGTCCCAAGGACTAATCTCCTCTTGAGTACTCCACCTCACTCGGGACCTAAACCACCATTTAGGACCAAAACAATCATCTAGGGACCAAATCTGTCACCTAGGGACCAAAACAAAGACCCTCTTAGGCACTTGGCAGCACCAGCGCCATTTTCCCCACATTCTCGCGCCCCAGTGCAACACAAAGACTAGCGCCAGAAACTCAAGATTTTGGCGCCCGTGGCAACACAACCCACTGGGCGCCACTTTTCTAGCAACTGCGCCCGGGCAACACAGGACCTAGACACAAACCTGCATACGCTTTGAGACACAATCTCGAGCACACGAGCAAAGGACTAGGCGCCTGGCGTAGACATTTAGCGCCCCTGTGACCAGCTCACCCAACACTTTCAAACCAAAAACCACCCGAGCCAAAATGTTTTAAAATGAATTTGGGCGGTGAACACAAAATTTGGCACGAGGAAATATGTTGAAAATACAAGTTTCACTCCCGGGCCCCAAAACACACACAAAATCACCCCACCGAGACATTTTCAAAATGACACCGCAAACTGAAAACTACTCGAGCCAAAATACTTAAAAATGAATTTGGGCAGGTGAACACAAAATTTGGCACAAGAAAATATGTTTCGAAATGTGAGTTTCACTCACCCACCCCATTTACACACACAAAACAAGCCCCACCGGACATTTTCAAAACAACACTGCAAACTAAAAACCACTCGAGCCAAAACACTTAAAATTGAATTTGGGCGTGTGAATACAAAATTTGGCACAAGAAAATATGTTCGTAAATGTGAGTTTCACTCACCCACCCCATTTACACACACAAAACAAGCCCCACCGACATTTTCAAAACAACACCGCAACTGTGAAAACCACTCGAGCCAAAACACTTAAAATTGAATTTGGGCGGTGAATACAAAATTTGGCACGAGAAAATGTGCCCAGAATACAAGTTTCACTTCCCGGCCCCAAAATACCCACATTCTCGCGCCAGGACGGCAATCTTGCACTGTAGCCTCATCACATAAAGCCACGTGGCGCCAATCCTAGCCCTTGGCGCCTACACCTCAAAAATCCTCAATTCTCAATTTCTTCCAATTCTAACCACCATATATCATTCCAATCCACTCTATAATCATTTTAACATGTTCAATTTCACATTTCAAACATCAATTCACACATCAAAACGAAATCAAGAACATAAAACCCTAACATTGAGCCCTAAATCAATTTCTCATGCAATTTCATCAAATTCAATCCAACAACCATTCGATTAACAATCAACATCATCAAATTAAGACTCTATGACTTACATACGACTGTTATACCTCTCTATTATAGAGTGAGACTCCCCTTACCTTATTTTAACCGTAGAAAAGCTTCTCTATGGAGTCACCACCAAAACCACCGCAACAATGGAGCTCTCCTTCCCTTCTTCTTCCTTGCGATGCAACTCTCTCTCTTTCTCCCTTGGTGCGCCGTTTCCCACTCTCTCTTCTCCTTTCTCTTTGCTTGGCTCTCTCTCCTCTTTTCCTTTCTTTTTTTCGTTCTCTTCCTTTCTTTCCTCAATTGGTGCGAAATGCACCAACCCTAGGAGCCTAAGTCATTGGGCTTGGGCTCCTCGCCCAAAACATCGACTCTGGTATTTACGATACCACTCCCTCTATTAAAATAAAATACCGTATCATAAACATTATATTATAATTAAATATAATTAGAAAAATAGTGCAACACTTTAAATAATTTAATCAATTGCTTAATTAAATTATTTGGGGTGTTACACCATGAGGCTCTGGCCTTTTCAATCTGTTCTTAAGCTCTCGGGCTAAGTCGTCATCATTGTCCTCAGGGTCGCTATCTGGATCATAACGAGCGTCTAGATCGGTGAGATTAACTTGGTGACCTTCACTGAAACTTTGAGCGTTAGGACCATGGTCTAGCTCATCACAAATGTCCTGATACAGGTAATGGCTTCTCTTGGCTGCCTCCATGTCGGACAACAGAGTAACTACTTGGTCGTCTTTGCTGTAAAACTTCATCTTTAGATGCACCGTGGAAGCAACGGCCTCCAGTTTACCCAAGGTCGGTCTGCCGATGATGCATTGGTAGCAAGACTTTATGGGAAGTACGAGGAACGTCGTTCGGACCGTCCTGTACAAGGTGTTGTCTGCTGTGTCGTCTCCAAATGTGACCAAGAGTTCAATTGTCCCCAAGGGATAAGTGGTCGCTCCGTTGAAACTAGTTAGCGGAGTAGGACTGGCCTGCGGAATTATTTCACTTCGATCTACCTTCAGTTTGTCGATCAGCTCTTCAAACATAATATCGTCCCAACCATGAGAATATCATTCCATTTCCTCTTTGTGGCTTTGTTGGAGTCCCTACGATCCAGAGGGCTGCCACCATGAATTACCATAGCAACATTACGGCCTCTTGATTGCCGAGTGTCTCGATCTTCTTCAGATCCATCTTTGTCTTGGGCGGTCGTTGTAACCATGGCGCCCTTTCCCCTGTTCTGGGCAGGTCCTCCTGTCTTTTCCTGAGGTCGCTCGCTTTCTTCAGACCTCACATACTTACTCAACTTCCCTTTTTGGATAAGGTCTTCAATGTCATCCTTTAGGGTCATGCAGTCGTTGGTGTCATGCCCTTTGCTCTTATGATAACGGCAGTATCTCTTGGTCGGCCGTGCCCCCTTTTTGAGCACAAGAGGGTCAGGTCGCTTCACACCCACAAACTCGTTATTCTGGCATTCCATGTAAATTTGTGCGATGGGCGTGTTCAAACGAGTACGCTGCTCGTACTTCTTCTCTCTATAGTCCGGCATATTGTCTCGGCGGCCGTCTTGACCCTTGGCCGGTCTATTATGATCTTCTTTAGGACGCGCACGGGCGCCCTTTCTTGCAGCCAGGGTCTCTTCATAGGCCATATGATCATTTGCCCGCCTTAGGAACATGTTGAGGTCCTGATAGTGATTCAAGGTGAATTCCTCTGCGAACCTATGGTCCGGTCGAATACCACGCTTGAGGTACTTCAGCTTGTCCTTATCAGATAAGTCGCGAATATTCTCCGCCTCAGTGTTGAATCGGTCGATGTACTGTCTTAACGTTTCATTATCTCCTTGGACGACCGTGTCCAAGTGCTCCTCGTACCGATACTGGCAGCGGTTGGCTGTGTAGTGGGCTAAGAAAATTCTGATTAGGCCCTCCCACGAAGAGATGGTGTTGGGTCGCAGTGATTCCCACCACTCTAATGCTCGGCCGTCCAGCGACTGAGGGAAAAGTCGGCATTTCATGGTTGACCACAACTCTCTATAGCTGCAATAGTTGTTGAAATATCGGATATGCTTATCCGGATCTCCTCGGTCATCAAATTTGTTCAGATTGGGCGGCTTTCTCAAGTCTCTTGGAATTCGATAGCGCCTGATCTCTCTGGTAAATGGTCCATGGCAATTCGGGATATCAGTCGACCCAAAGGGCTGCATGGTGAGGCACGCCTTGTAACACCCCATTTCTACCCGGCAATTTATAATAAATATCAGAGTTATAAAAATTTATTTCCAAATGGAGTGCTACACTTAATTCAGCACAAACAATAACAATTATACACAAATGCTTTATTTCAACAATGTAATACGCAACACCAATCACAGAATGGAATTTCTCAACACTTTATTAAATAATTCCACGCACCAGAAAAATAAACATTACGCAGCGGAACTAGAATATAGTCTCAGATGGACAACAACAATCTCAAATACAACGTGAAAATATCCAACAAAATAGTTCAATAGTCGACAGAGAGTAAACGACTAGAATCCTAAACCCATCCCATAGGTGCTACGTATCAGAGCAGACCGACTCGAGGAAAGTGAAGGGAGTAAGCTTTCACTCATGGCTACCTGTGGTAAACAACAACAGAAAGGGGTGAGTATCAAACCACATAATAAAGATCATAATAAGCAGTATATACAATCACAGCATCAAACAGGCACAGTTATACAGCACAACTAGTCATACCAATTATCAACCAATAACACTCATGCTTTTATGTGAATGAATGCAGTGAAATGCAGTCATGCATGTGGTACCATTTGCCCCCATGGCATCATCATCAATAAATTGAGTCCACATGACTCTGGCACCCATGGCCTCATCACAATATAAACGTCGCGACCGCAGCCAAATGAATCACAATATAAACGTCACGACCGCAGCCGAATGTATGCATGAGACTCCATGAACATGCCACACACAATTACACATTATCAATATCATTTCTCACCTCATTGTTAATTTCAATTTTAGCCCCCATGGCTCATGCCCCCTGGCATCATCAACAGCTTAGCCCCCATGGCTCATGCCCCCATGGCATCATCATCATTCATGTCCCAAGGACTAATCACAACTAGAGGACTAAAACCTCACTCAAGGACCTAAACACCACTTAGGACCAAAATAGCACTTAGGGACTAAAACAAAGACACTTAGGACCAAACCGTCACCTAGGGACCAAAACAACACACACTTAGACACAAGGCGGCACTGGCGCCATTTTCCCCACAAATCGGCGCCCCAGGTAACACAAAGACATGGGCACCAAAACTCCAAGAACTTGGCGCCCGTGGCACACACGACCACACAGCGCCATTTTCACAAAGATTCTGGCGCCCCACAGGCGCCACGAACCTGAGACACAAACTAGGACACAAATCGAGACACGATCTCGATACGAGCACATTCTCAGCGCCTGGCAAAGACACTGGCGCCACGCTTTGACACAGGCAGCCATTTGGCGCCTCTGTCTGCGCCACATGCACACACACACCCTTGCCACAATTCTGGCGCCACCTTAGGCGCCATGGGCAGCCAAAATGGCGCCCAACACATAGACAACCACGCACACACACACCTAGGCGCCACAACAGGCGCCACAGGGCAGCCATTTGGCGCCCTGCACTTACACTGACCCACAACCAGCGCATTGGCGGCCACATTTGGCGCCACGCACTGGGACACAACACACACAGTCACAACAAGGACACACGCGCGCCGATTCAGGCGCCTTTGGGGCAGCCATTTGGCGCCCTGTCACTAGCACACACCCACAGCCACACTAAACAGTGCACAGGGCGCCATTTTCCCAGCAACTTGGCGCCCAGGCAGTGACAACCTACACACACACACAACACAAAGACATGAACAGTGGGATGGGCGCCATTTTCCCAAAGAACTTGGCGCCCGCAAAGAAACACGCAACACACACTCATCAAGCATGATAACCCCAGCGCCATTTCCTAGCCATATGGCGCCTGTAGAGTACCTAGGTCCCTAAAATCATTCCCAACCAAAATTTCTCAAAACCAATCATCAACAACAATCTAAAAACATATTATGATCATACCAACAACTTCAATTTCACACTCAAACATCAATAACACATCAAAAGCACGAATCAAAGGCATTGAACCCTAGCTCTAACATAGGAAATCGATTTCATGCTCTATTCAAATTCAAATTCATCAAAACAAGCATACAACCAACAAATTCATCATTAACGAATACCAATAAGGACCCTATGATCTATATACGACCTATTATACTCTCTATTATAGAGTGAGACTCCCCATACCTTAATTAAACCGTAGAAAATCCTCTTCACAGAGTCACCTACAAAACCTCAAAGAACAATGGAGCTCTCCTCTTCTCCTTGCTTTGTGCGATCCAACTTCTCCTTCTTCTCTCTATTGCTGTGCTGCTTCTCCTCTTTCTTTTCTCTTCTCTCTTTCGTTTCTTTCTTTCCTTTGGCAAATGGTGCAAATTGCACCAACCCTAGGAGCCTAAGTCATTGGGCTTGGGTTCCTGGGCCAATATTCGCAGTCCCGGTATTACCAATACCACTCCCTTCAATTAAAATAAAATACTACATTGTAATTTAATTTAATTAAAAAAAAGTGCAACACTTTAAATAATTTAATCAATTGCTTAATTAAATCATTTAGGGTGTTACAACTCTCCCCCACTTAGGAAATTTCGTCCTCGAAATTCATACCTGAGTCAAATAGCTCTGGATAAGACTCCCGCATCCTACTCTCCAGCTCCCAAGTCATGCTCTCACCAACGCCGCTCAACCACACTACCTTGACTAAGGCAATGTCCTTCCTCTCAAGGACCTTCACCTCTCTATCATTAATCCTCACTGGCATAGTCTCCACAGTGAGGTTCTCACGTACCTCCACATCATCCATGTGAATCACATGAGACGGGTCTGGAATGTACTTCCGAAGCTGTGACACGTGGAACACGTCGTGCAAGTTCGAAAGATTAGGCGGCAAAGCCACCCTATAAGCAACCTTTCCAACCCTCTCAGTGATTTGGTACGGTCCAATAAACCTTGGAGTCAACTTCTTTGCTTTCAGTGCACGCCCAACACCAGTCATAGGCGTGACCCTCAAGAACACATGCTCGCCAGCCTGAAATTCTAAGTCTTTCCTAGCTCCTCCTATTATGGTAACTTTTCTGCCGACTTTGTGACTCTTTCATTTTCTCCCTGATCAATTTTACCTTCTCTGTAGTCTCCCTAACCACTTCGGGTCCAAGAACAACAGTCTCACCAGACTCATGCCAACACAAAGGAGTCCTACACCTCCGCCCATACAGTGCCTCAAAAGGAGCCATCCCTATACTCGAATGATAACTGTTGTTGTAAGTGAACTCAATCAATGGAAGATGTGTATCCCACGCACCTCCCTGCTCTAGCACACATGATCTCAATAAATCCTCCAAGGAATGAATGGTTCTCTCCGTCTGTCCATCAGTCTGAGGATGATAAGCTGAACTCAACCTCAATCTAGACCCCAATGCCTCCTCCAAGCTCCTCCAAAAGTCGGTAAACCTAGGGTCTCTATCAGATACAATACTTTTCGGGACACCATGCAGCTTCACAATGACCTGAATGTATATCTCAGCCAACCTCGACACCGGATAAGTGATGTTGATAGGAATGAAATGAGCAGACTTAGTCAACCTATCCACAATCACCCAAATAGAGTCAAATCCTCACGGTGTTTGGCAACCCAAATACAAAATCCATGGAAATGCTATCCCATTTCCATTCCGTAACCTCTAATGGTCAGTGCATCAACCTGCGCAGCTTCGGTGCTCAATCTTTGACTTCGCAAGTCAAACAAGCATATACAAACTGTGCTATATCCCTCTTCATACCAGGCCACCAGAACAACTTCTTCAAATCATGGTACATTTTTGTAGCACCTGGATGAATACTCAACTTGCTCCTATGGCTCTCCTCGAGTATCATCCTCTTCATCTCAGCATCATCAGGAACACAAATCCACGTCCCCCGAACCTCAACACACCCTGGGAATCCAACCTGTAATCCCCATCCATAGCTTGCTCACCTGCAACTAACAAGTCAACAAGCTTCACATCCAATTTCTGGGCATCTCTGATACTAACCAAGAATTCATTACCAATCTTCAGCATACCCAGTCTGACACTATGTGGTGTTACTTAACAAACCAAGCTAAAATCACGGAATTGCTCAATCAACTCCAACTCCTTCACCATCATCGCTGACATATGTAAAGTCTTCCGACTTAAAGCATCAGCCACGACATTAGCTTTGCCGGGATGATAGTTCAAGCCGAAATCATAGTCTTTCAGTAGCTCTAACCAACACCTCTATCTCATGTTCAGCTCCTTCTGATCAAACAAGTATCTCAAACTCTTGTGGTCGCTGAATACCTCAAATTTAGTGCCATACAAATAGTGCCTCCAAATCTTAAGCACAAACACAATAGCAGCCAACTCCAAATCATGAGTAGGATAGTTCCTCTCATGTGTCCTCAACTGTCTGGACGCATAAGCCACTACCTTCCCATCCTGCATCAACACACCTCCCAAACCCATCTTGGAAGCATCACAATATACAACAAAAGGTGGATCCGGCACGAGCAACACTAACACTGGAGATGTTGTCAACCTCCTCTTCAACTCATTGAAGCTCTCTTCACACTTTGCATCCCACACAAAAGCTTTTCCCTTACACGTCAATTGAGTCAACGGAAGGGCTAGCTTAGAGAAACCTTCAATGAACCTCCTATAGTAACCAGCCAACCCCAGAAAGCTTCTGATCTCAGTCACTGACTTTGGGCTCTCCCACTGCAACACTGCATCAACCTTGGCTGGGTCCACAGCTATACCATCACCAGAAATAATGTGACCCAAGAAGCTTACCTCATTCAGCCAGAATTCACACTTTGACAACTTAGCATAAAGCTTCTTTTCTTTCAACACCTCTAGCACCAACCTCAAGTGCTCTGCGTGCTCCTCCTCAGACTTAGAGTACACCAGAATATCATCTATAAAGACTACCACAAACCGATCCAAGTAGCTATGGAAAATACGGTTCATGTACTCCATAAACACCCCTGGTGCATTGGTGACACCAAACGGCATTACAGAGTACTCATAATGCCCATACCTCGTTCTGAACGCTGTTTTCTGGATATCTTCATCTTTCACTTTGATCTGATGATAGCCTGACCTCAAATCAATCTTGCTAAAAACCTTAGCACCCACCAGCTGGTCCATCAGATCATCAATTCTCGGAAGAGGGTACTTATTCTTGATAGTCACTTTATTCAGTTGCCTATAATCAACACAAAGACGCATACTTCCGTCCTTCTTCTTCACTAACAAAACCGGAGCTCCCCATGGTGACACAGTAGGCCTCACAAATTTCTTCTCAAGTAACTCTTCCAACTGCTTCTTTAATTCAGACAACTCAGAAGCTGACATCCAGTACGATGCCATAGACACAGGCCTAGTGCCAGGCACAAGATCAATCCCAAACTCTACCTCCCTCTCTAGTGGCACACTAGGAATCTCATCAGGGAACACTTCAGGGAACTCACACACCACCTGCAACCCTTCAACCACAGCTTGGTTCTCAGCAGACATAGATGCCATCAAAGCAAACAGATGACCACCCTCCTTCATAACCTTAGGCGGTGACCGCGGACAACAAGCAATGCACTCTTTCCTCTTACGGAGGAAGGAAACTAACAGACTTGCTGAAACAGTTGATGTGCACGTGGTTATCTACTAACTAGTCCATACCAAGTATGACGTCCAGCCCACCCAATGGCAAACAAATAAGATCCACCAGAAAATATCTGCCGAAGACTGACAGAGGACACTTAGCACACAATAGAGAGGTAGTCACTGAACCCTTAGCTGGAGTGTCGATAACCATCCCCCTCTTCATAGTAGACAATACTAAATTTAACTTTTCAGCACAAACAGCAGCAATAAAAGAGTGCGTAGCACCCGTGTCAACAATAGCAACTAAAGGGGTACCATAAATAAAGCAAGTACCTCTAATCTCATTGGGCCCCTCTGAACCTGCTAGAGCAAAAACTCTCCCACTGGACCTCTCCTGCTTCGGTTTGGTACACTTGGAGCTAAAGTGACCAGCTTCACCACAATTGAAACACACTGCCTCCTTACGATCACAATCAGACGCCATGTGACCTTCCTTCCCACAACGGAAACATACTCTTACCCCAACCTTGCAATCAAAACTCTTGTGACCCGGCTTGCCACACTTGAAACACACAATATTAGCGGGAGCATCTCCCCCACTTGGCTTCTTGCCATCAGCAGACCTCTTACCATCAGCTGACCTGCTACCTCCAGCATACCTCTGTTTACCTCTATCAGTAGACACCTCATATGGCTTACCCCTATTCTGGAATTTACCCCTCTGGTCTCTCATGACCCTAGAGCGAGCATTGCTGTCCTCTTCATAGATCCTGCAGCAGTCAATCAGATCAGCAAACACCCTGATTATCTAATACCCAATGGCTTGCTTGATATCAGCCCTCAACCCATTCTCAAACTTGATGCACTTTGAGAATTCTGAACCAGCCTCAGTATAGTAGGGATAGAACTTAGCCAATTCTGTGAACCTGGCAGCATACTCAGAAACAGACATATTTCCTTGCTTCAGCTCAAGGAACTCCATCTCTTTCTTCCCCCTGACATCCTCCGGAAAGTACTTCCTCAAGAAATCACTTCGTAACATAGCCCAAGTAACAACTTCATTGGCAGTACCCAATCTCTCTCTGGCCTCCAACTACCAGTCATCAGCCTCCACTGCTAAAGTATGCGTACCATACCTGACTTTCTGCTCATCATTGCAGTCCATTACCCTGAATATTCTCTCAATCTCCTTCAGCCATGCCAAAGCACCATCTGGGTTGTACCTCCCGCCCGAAGGTAGGAGGGTTCTCCTCCGAAATGTAGCCAACTCACGAGTCCCAAATTCTCACCAACATTCTTTGGTTCCCATAACTCGAGCTATGGCTTGCAAAGCCTCAACAATAGCAGCATCAACTCTCCTTGCCATATCAACCTAGCACTGCAGCATTAACAACAATTCAGAACTAATTCAAGAACACCTAATTGTCATACACAATGTGACAGACAGACAGACTTGGCCGGACAGACCGAACTTTTGCTCTGATACCACTAATGTAACACCCCATTTCTACCCGGCAATTTATAATAAATATCAGAGTTATAAAAATTTATTTCCAAATGGAGTGCTACACTTAATTCAGCACAAACAATAACAATTATACACAAATGCTTTATTTCAACAATGTAATACGCAACACCAATCACAGGATGGAATTTCTCAACACTTTATTAAATAATTCCACGCACCAGAAAAATAAACATTACGCAGCGGAACTAGAATACAGTCTCAGATGGACAACAACAATCTCAAATACAACGTGAAAATATCCAATAAAAAAGTTCAATAGTCGACAGAGAGTAAACGACTAGAATCCTAAACCCATCCCCTAGGTGCTACGTATCAGAGCAGACCGACTCGGGGAAAGTGAAGGGAGTAAGCCTTCACTCATGGCTACCTGTGGTAAACAACAACAGAAAGGGGTGAGTCTCAAACCACATAATAAAGATCATAATAAGCAGTATATACAATCACAGCATCAAACAGGCACAATTATACAGCACAACTAGTCATACCAATTATCAACCAATAACACTCATGCTTTTATGTGAATGAATGCAGTGCAATGCAGTCATGCATGTGGTACCATTTGCCCCCATGGCATCATCATCAATAAATTGAGTCCACATGACTCTGGCCCCCATGGCCTCATCATCACAATATAAACGTCGCGACCGCAGCCGAATGCATCACAATATAAACGTCGCGACCGCAGCCGAATGTATGCATGAGACTCCATGAACATGCCACATACAATTACACATTATCAATATCATTTCTCACCTCATTGTTAATTTCAATTTTAGCCCCCATGGCTCATGCCCCCTGGCATCATCAACAGCTTAGCCCCCATGGCATCATCATCATTCATGTCCCAAGGACTAATCACAACTAGAGGACTAAAACCTCACTCAAGGACCTAAACACCACTTAGGACCAAAATAGCACTTAGGGACTAAAACAGCACACTTAGGACCAAACTGTCACCTAGGGACCAAAACAACACACACTTAGACACAAGGCAGCACCAGGCGCCATTTTCCCCACAAATTGGCGCCCCCCTGTGCAACACAGCACATGGGCGCCAAAACCCCAGCAACTTGGCGCCCCTGTGGCACACAGCCACACAAGCGCCATTTTCACAAAGATTTTGGCGCCCCACAGGCGCA
Organism: Oxytropis ochrocephala; assembly: GCA_020916435.1. NCBI lineage: Eukaryota > Viridiplantae > Streptophyta > Magnoliopsida > Fabales > Fabaceae > Oxytropis > Oxytropis ochrocephala. The sequence goes on along the minus strand of CM037092.1, from coordinate 60,603,026 downwards.
CAGGACCTGAGACACAAACTAAGACACAAATCGAGACACGCCTCGCACACGAAGCGCATTCGGGCGCCTGGCAAAGACACTTGGCGCCACGGCTGAACACAGCGGCAACACAGACGCAACAGGGCAGCCATTTGGCGCCCTGTGCTGCGCCACATGCACACATACACCCTTGCCACAATTCTAGCGCCACCTTAGGCGCCATGGGCAGCCAAAATGGCGAGCCCAGCACTTAGACACCCACGCACACACCCACCTAGGCGCCACAGGGCAGCCATTTGGCGCCCTGCACTTGCATCAAGCACATTTGGCGCCCTACACCTAGACACAACACACACAGCTCACAAACAGTGACACAGGCGCCATTCTGGGCGCACTGGGCAGCCATTTGGCGCCTTGTCACTAGCACACACCCACAACCACACTAAGCGATTGCATGTGGCGCCATTTTCCCAAAGAATTTGGCGCCCGCAAGTGACAACTCACACACACACACAACAACACAAAGACATGAACGGTTGCGTGGCGCCATTTTCCCAAAGAATTTGGCGCTCGAGGCGAAGAAACACGCAACACACACTCACTTCTACAGTAACCCAGGCGCCATTTCCCTAGCCATATGGCGCCCTAGAGTACCTAGGGTCCCTAAAATCATTCCCAACCAAAATTTCTCAAAACCAATCATCAACAACAATCTAAAAACATATTATGATCATACCAACAACTTCAATTTCACACTCAAACATCAATAACACATCAAAAGCACGAATCAAAGGCATTGAACCCTAGCTCTAACATAGGAAATCGATTTCATGCTCTATTCAAATTCAAATTCATCAAAACAAGCATACAACCAACAAATTCATCATCAACGAATACCAATAAGGACCCTATGATCTATATACGACCTATTATACTCTCTATTATAGAGTGAGACTCCTCTTACCTTAATTAAACCGTAGAAAATCCTCTTCACAGAGTCACCTACAAAACCTCAACAACAATGGAGCTCTCCTCTTCTCCTTGCTTTGTGCGATCCAACTTCTCCTTCTTCTCTCTCTATTGCGCCGTTCTCCTCTTTCTTTTCTCTTCTCTCTTTCGTTTCTTTCTTTCCTTTGGCAAATGGTGCAAATTGCACCAACCCTAGGAGCCTAAGTCATTGGGCTTGGGTTCCTGGGCCAATATTCGCAGTCCCGGTATTACCAATACCACTCCCTTCAATTAAAATAAAATACTACATTATAATTTAATTTAATTAAAAAAAAGTGCAACACTTTAAATAATTTAATCAATTGCTTAATTAAATCATTTAGGGTGTTACACGCCTCGTTGCCCGTCATTCCGTAGAATCCTGCAGGCTGGCCGAAAGGTGGAAGTTGAGGAGGGTGCCTTCTAGGACGCTCGCTGTTACCCCTTCTTGTTCGCTGCGAGACGTCTCTAATTCCTCCATCTCGATAGTCTTGAAACTCTTCGTGCGAATCCCAGGATCTACTTCTCGACCGCCGTGAACCGGACGACTCATAGGAGGAGTATCTGGTGGGCGAGCGGCCGAATTTAGGAAGGTAACTGGAATCTTCATATTCATTATCATAAGAGTGGGAACGGCGTCTGTGCACTTTCCTGCTTGGGGGCGACCTCTACGCCCTGGTTCGTCGTGCCGGGGATCGGTGGGAAGTACTTCCCCGGCGAGTGATGCTCCTTCGAGGAGGTGATCAGTGTCTACGTGCTAGACGACCTAGAGCTGAAGGTTCTCCGTCTTCCGCACGCTGGCGGCCCGGAATCGACCCTCTTGTTTTGCAGCATTTGTAGGACGGCCTGAGTGATGTGCTCGGGCAATGGTTCTGCAATCCCTGCTTCGATCAACACGGCCGGTAGCTTTTGAAGAGCGGGCGGTTGCACCTGCTCTAGGATCGGTCTGCGGTCGCCATGCACCGAGGGCTCTTGGCGCGGATTTCCTTGAGATTCATGAACGGTGACGGCTACGCCCTCCGGGGTCTGCTGCTGAGGATGATGCTGCCCGGAGGGGTTCAGTCGAGATGAGGCCCGCGTCTGGGGCCGGTCGCGTGGAGCCATAATCGAGGTAGGATAGCGCTCGGGTCTCCCACTGTGGTCGCCAATTGATCGTACCTTAAACCAATGAAGTGTTGTAGTTGTTCGCTGTATTGGCCGGTCGTTGAGAGAGGGAAAGGACCGGTCTTGGCTGCACGCTGAGCACCTCGGGTGGTACCTGCGATGACACTCCGACGCTCAAGTCAAGACTGGTCGCTCGGGCAAGGTATCACAAGGTAAAGATAACGTACCTGATAGTGAGAATGCATGCGGCACTTATACTGTTGAGTACCGACCGTTTTGCGAGAATTTCGGCCGGTTAGCGTGAAGTGCGCTCCAAGCAACTGAGCTTGGGCCGGTTACGCTGAGGTGGGCCGCTGGCCCAATGTTGGTTGAACCTCTCGGTTTTACTGATATACACCCCGGAACGAGTAGCAACGTGGAGTAATCACTTAATGAATTACATTTTAATTATGTTTTATTTCCATAGTCAAGTTTTTGTTTTTACTTTTTTTTACTGGAAAACACATAATTTATTTATTAAATGTGAACTCGAATAAAAAAACTAATGAATTTCATGTAATATTTTTCACCAACTATGATGAAATTGATTATCATATCTACGGTTGAAACATTAAATGGAAAAAATAAGTTGCTGACTTTACAGAAAAAGAAAACTCAGAAGATGAAAAAAAAAAAGTTTGGTTTATGCATATGATGTTTTTGTAGTTTGGTTCTTGTTTGTCAAAAAAAAAGATATTGGTTTTTGTATAAAGTTTATTACCCTTTACGCAAATTCAGTAAAAAGGTGCAAACCGAGTAAGTAGGTTACCAAAACCAATCTTGTCCATACAAAGTTTTGGATATCAAATCAATGGTTTACAATGCACTTTTGTACCATATATACACAAAAAGATGAATTTTGCAACTTAAAAGTCACCAGATAAATTAATACAAAACTATAACATTTACAAGAAAAATGTCCATGACTAAGAGTTGTAATTGTAATATATTAATAAAACTCAAAATTGCTTACAAATCAACATTACCAAGAATTACAACAATCACGCAGTACAGAACAAAAATTGATTCAAATACATAGTCAAGTTCAGATTTGAGTCAAGGTCATGCATTACAAAACACAACAACGATTGCCACAACTATGTGGCTAAAAATCACATGCAGATAAATTGTGTTCCGGCCTGAGCTGCAAGGCCCCGCTGGATATTGGGCCGGCCCAATATCTTGGTTCGTGCCGTGCCATCGCCATGTCCGTGCTAGTCCACCTAGGCCGACGGCTGAGATCTCTCCACTAGATCCGACGGCCACGGTACGTTCTTTCGCTCTATAAATAGAGGTCTGTCCCTCTACCCAGATAGATCTCTCTCATTTGGACAAATCTCTCATTTTACTACCCCGCTCCCTCAGAGCGCTCTCTCTCTCTCTCTCTTTTTCTCCCTCTCATTTTATTCTTGTCCATCTGCTCTTACTCGGACACATACTGACTTGAGCGTCGGAGTGTTTTGCAGGTACCCCCACCCGGCGTGGCTGCGCTCAGAGCTCCGTCCCTCATGTCCGGAACTCCGATCAGCAAACTATAACAGATGGCTTCTGGAACATCCAACCAAGTACCCCTGACCTCGGAACGACTCCAAAGTCTAGGTATCGAACAATGGCCGTCTCGACCCCCTCATTCCTCCACTAGTGCAAAAATGACTTTAAACAGCACCATTTAGCATCGGTTGTCCAAATAGCCGATGCTAAATGTAGACGCGGTGGCAATTTTGAAATTAACTGGAAGTTTTCAATTTTCACGCTTAGATTTAGCATCGGTTGTTTAAACAACTGATGCTAAATGTGTGTCTCTAACACATTTAGTATTGGGTTTTTAAACAACCGATACTAAAGGTCACACATATTTTCCAAAACGCGTTCTCCTTCTCACGAGTCTCTCACTCACTCACGACTCTCTCACTCTCTGCACTCATGACGCTTCACTCACTCACTTCTTCTCTTTGTCGCCTTTGTTCTTCTCTTCGTCGTCTCCGTTCTTCTCTTCGTCGTCTCAGTTCACTCTCGTTGTCTCCATTCTACTCTCGGCGTCTCCGTTCACTCTCGCCGGCTCTCTCACTCTCAGTCTCTCGCTCAACTCAATGCTCTCGCCGTTGCCAACAACGAAGACAACTCTCTCGCACCTGGTTTGTATTCTCCTCTTCTCTGATTTGTAGTTCAGTGAAACCCTAAAAAGAACACAACTCTCCTCTTCTCTGATTCTCCTCTTCTTTGATTGGAAACCCTAAACTCAGTGTTGTTTTTTGTTGTATTTGATTTCAGGCTAAACTTGCTGATACCTTTCTTGCCGACCTCGATGAACTTTCTGATAACGAGGCTGAAGTTCACGTAAGTGTAGTTTTTTCGGTTTCCCCTCAGTTTTATTAAGCTTGTAAGATTTGAAGGATATTGTTTTTTCTTTTTTGTGGTAAAATTGATGAGTAACGTGATCCTTTTTATTTCAGGAGGATAATGATGTCGATTCCTTTTTCTTTTTACTATTTTGGTGAGGTTAGTACTGTTATTATTTTTAAATGAAAGAATTTTGGAATTGGCGCAGCAACAGAAGCTGCTAGACACACTTCTTTGTGGTTCTATAGTGCTGCTTACTTGGTTTTTGAGCCTCTATCGAAAATCCTTTGTTAATTGAAGACAGAAGAGTACTATTGCCTCATAGGCTGAAACTGATAATGTTCTTCTTAGTGTGATTACAATTTCTTTGTAGTTGATTAGACTCAGATTTATCTATTTTTTATTTAATATGATTTGGGATAAAGTCTTTTTTTGGCTGTCTTTTAAAAATATTTATTTTTTTCTGGATGTAGAGATCACATCAGATATGAATGAAAACTTTTACTGTGTAGTATAGGGGGTGAGAGAAGTATAACTTGTCACCCAGTGGATAGTTGATTAATCTCGTTTCTTGGGGGTGGGGAAAAACTGATGGAGGTAACCCCTTAAAAATAACAAAAAATAAGATACTGGAATATAAATGAATTCCCTTGCACAGTTCTGAGGCACTTGAAACCTATTATACATAGAAATTATTTGGACAAATCACTGATCAAATGACTTGCTACAGTTTGTAGTAATTTCTGTCAAAATGTGCACATGATTGCAGTGAATGGCCTGGATAAGCTATTTGTTTATTTTCGCCTTTTTGATGATTGGCTAATGGTTGATAACTTGATATAATAGGTGCTTCAATTTCTTACAATATTTCTTATTTTATTAAAAAGTAGTGTAAAAAGTTAATGAAACTTCACAAATGCTTAACGCGGATATTGCTTTGGTGGGGAATGGCATCTACACCTGTACTGAAGAATGCTGAATGGCTGGTAATCATTGGACCTATCTTTCTCACATTGTTGCTTCTGTTCGTCAGTGGCATTCCAATGCTCGAGGTTTGCTTCTTACCTCTGATGTGGTCAAAATTGTGCTGTAATGCAACTTTGTACCTTTTCTGATTATGAATTGTATAATGGAGGCAGGATTCAGCAGATAAAAAGTTTGGCAATGTTGAGGGCTAATGCTATTCTTTATGGCAGAAAGTGGAAGAAGCCCTTAAAAAGGGTTCAGATGTCTCAATTCATGGAGTAGATTTAGAAGATGATCCTGAATACCAATTAATTGTGGAGTGCAACACGCTGTCAGTTGACATTGAGAATGAAATTGTCATTATTCACAATTTTATTCGTGACAAGTATCGGTTGAAATTTCCAGAGCTTGAGTCATTGGTGCATCACCCAATCGATTATGCACGTGTTGTTAAGAAGATAGGAAATGAAATGGATCTGACTCTTGTGGATCTAGAAGGGCTTTTACCCTCAGCCATTATCATGGTGGTCTCGATTCATCGCGTCGACTACAACCGGCAAGCCACTTCCGTAAGAAGTCCTTAGTAAGACGATTGAGGCTTGTGATCGAGCTCTTGCTCTTGATTTAGCAAAAAAGAAATTTCTTGATTTTGTTGAAAGTAGAATGGGATACATTGCCCCTAATCTTTCGGCTATAGTTGGGAGTGTTGTTGCAAAGAAAGCTCATGGGGACGGTCGGTGGTCTAGCGGCTCTAGCGAAGATGCTCGCTTGTAATGTTCACTTCTTGGTGCCAAGAGAAAGAATCTTGCTTTGGCTTCTCCACCGCAACATCTCAATTTCGTGTAGGTTACCTAGAGCAAATGTAAGTATTTCAGCCTACGCCTCCTCCTTTGGGATGCGGGCATGTCGACTCTTGGCAAAGAAAGTCTACACTTGCAAAGACGAGTAGACTCAATACGTGGGGATCCGCTCGAAAAAGCGGAAGGTCTTTCAAAGATGAGATCCACACAAAAATTGAGAAGTGGCAAGAGCCCCTCCCGCTAAGCAACCCAAACCTCTCGCGGTTGCTCGATTCTCGAGCCTAAAAAGAAGAGAGGTGGTCGTCGGCTTAGGAAGATGAAGGAAAGGTAAGCATAATTTTTTGTTGTCTTTGGTTTTTTTGTTTGCAGGAATTTCTTTTGCCTTTTTTAATTCTTATGTCGGTATGCAATATGCAGACATGAGGAAGTTAGCCAATAGGATGCAGCTTTGGAGTCCCCAAGAGAGCTCTTTAGGTAATTTTACCAGACATCACTTGTCCTAGTCGGTTTGCATTTCCAATGAAATGTTTTACTTTTTTAATCTCTAATGTGATGCATGCATTTACGCTTTATCATATTGAAATCAAGGAATTAGGGATTAGATGGAAGGAGAAAAGAGAATATCACACTACAACAGAATTGCAAAAAAAGGACGCACCCTTTAGAGGCGCTTTATTATGAAGCGCCTCTTATTATCAAAACAAGGAGGGACTTTAGAGGCGCTTTCTAAAAAAGCGCCCCTGATTGTCAAAATAAGGAGGGTCTTTAGAGGCGCTTCATACACGGGCGCCCCCAATTCCTGAAACATAGGAGCCACGGAAAGACAATCAGAGGCGCTTACACACGAGCGCCCCCAATTCCTAAAACACGGAGCCACCAACAGGGGCGCTTTCCACTCGAGCGCCCCCAATTCCAAATCACCAACAGGGGCGCTTTACACACGAGCGCCCCCAATTCCAAATTCCTAATCACCAACAGGGGCGCTTTGCACGCGAGCGCCCCCAATTCCAAATTCCTAATCACCAACAGGGGCGCTTTGCAAGCGAGCGCCCCCGATTCCTAAATTTTTAATTTCCTTTCCCGTTGCGTTACCTTTCTCTCATACGCGCGCTCAGACTCACATTCTCACTCTTACAGTTCCTTTCTCGTTCTCACTCTCCAAACCCAAACCCTAGCTAAAACCCCCATTTTCTTCTTCCTTCCACAAGAACCCATTTCCTCACGAAGAAGGTACTTTCAATTCAATATTCTCCCAAGGTACTTCCTTTTTTTTTCTCTCTCGTATGATTTCGTAATTGCTTCATAATCGCTTTTTCCCCAATTTGGTTTTTCAGAGCTTCTTTGAGATTCGAGATCGGATTATTATCGGTATTATTACCAAACAACGATTTCATATTTGTTATGTTTTTAATTTCCCTCAAGAATTTGGTAATTCCAAGGAAGCTAACTTAGTTATATTCATTCATCAAAAGATGCATTCATTGCCAATGAAATTGACCCTTTTGTTTGTTAGGATATAGAAAAAATAAATAATTTTTTTTTGATGTGTTGGGTTTGGGTTTTTTCAATTGAAGGTGATGGGTCTCTAGCAAGTAGCAACGGAGTTGGGATTGAAGAGGTTTGGTTTATCAGACAACTAAGAAGAGAGCTAGTGGACCTAAGTGCCCTGTCACTGGAAAGAGGATTCAAGGGGTATGTGTTTCCTTCTAATCAGCAAATCAAAATTGATTAGTTTATTTAATTTAATTATTTATTATTTAGTTAAGTGATCTGAATTGTTCATTTTGAGATGTTGATTATGTATTTTTGTTCTGGGGCTGTTTGCTTTATTCATATGGGGATGGTGTGAATTGGTAAATAATGTATTCGAAAGTGTCATTACACGTTAGACATTTCATTGATGTGATGCATGTTGAAAAAAATGTATTCGAAAGTGTCATTGGTACCTTACTCAATATGCCGTAAGACTAAAGATACTATCAACACAAGGTTGGATTTGGTTAGTATGGGGTGGAGACCCGAATTGGGTCCGATAAAGAAGGGTACACGTACATATCTACCTCCGGCAGCTCATACTTTATCTAGAAAGGAGAAAATTGTCTTTTGTAAGTTTCTTCAGGGAGTTAAAGTTCCAGAGGGGTACTCTTCAAACGTTACTTAACCTTGTATCGATGAAAGACCTCAAGTTAAAGTCTCTAAAGTCTCATGATTGTCATGTTCTCATGGAGAATTTGCTACCCATTGGTATACGGTCCATTATGCCCATCAAAGTGCGTCAGGCCATAACTAAGCTTTGTTTCTTCTTTAAGGCGATTTGTAGTAGAGTGATTGACCCTGGGAAGTTGCCAGCTCTGCAAAGATCAATTACTGTCACTTTATGTGAGCTTGAGATGTTTTTTCCGCCTTCATTCTTTGACATAATGATTCATTTAATAGTTCATCTGGTTAGAGAGACACAATTGTGTGGCCCATGTTACATGAGATGGATGTATCCGTTTGAGCGATACATGAAAATATTAAAAGGATATGTTAAAAACGATCACGGCCGAGGTTGCATTCTTTGAAGCTACATAGTTGAAGAAGCTATTGAGTTCTCCACCGGCTATCTATCTAGTGTTGAATATTCTGTTGGGCTGCCAAGGGAGCGTCACACAGGAAGCGTTGGTAAGGGGATGACAGGAAGGAAAATAGTGATGGTATCCAGGAAAGAAATTGAGCAAGCACACTTATATGTTCTGCACAATGATAGTCAGGTTGACTCATATGTTGTCAAACACATGGAGATTCTTGAGAGTGATTACCTGTAAGAGTCAAGTCCGTTACAAAAAGAACACAATCGGAGTTTTATATCATGTGGCTAAAAGATCAAATTGATATTGAGTTTGTTTCGAATCCTACCTCGATTTCAGAAAGATTGAGATGGTTAGCAAAAGGGCCAAATATACATGTTTTGTCTTACACTAGCTATCTACAAAACGGGTACACGTTCTATACAAAATCCCATGATGATCAGAGTAAAATGCAAAATAGTGGGGTGACTCTTGTAGCTAAATCTATGCATACATCAAGTGCCAAAGACCGAAATCCTGCTTTGCGCGAATATGTCATACTTGGTGTCATTGAACACATATGGGAGTTGGATTACAATATGTTTTGGGAGCCTGTGTTCAAATGTAATTGGGTTGACAATAATAATGGTGTACAGATGGATGACTCGGGTTTCATGCGTGTGAATTTCAACAAGTTAGCGTATAAAGATGAACCTTTTATTTTAGCTTCGCAAGCCCAACAAGTGTTTTATGTCACTGATCCAGTTGATATCAATTGGTGCATTGTTTTATTGACAAACAAAAAATTATTGGTGAATGACATTGGTGATCAAGTGCACGAAGATGTTGATATTGAGGATGACCCTTTCTTCGGGACATCGCAACCAATAATAAGGGAAAGTACTTCTAAAGATGATATTTTGTATGTTAGAAAGGATCATAACGATGGAATTACGTTTAATCAAAAACAAAGTACTAAGAAGCGAAAAGAAAAATATCATACAAATAAACAAGTAGCTAGTAACATTAGGTCGAGGAAAAGGAAAAGGTAAATATATCAAACATGTTTCTTTTTATTCAAGATTATAAAATAACATTTAGCCTAATAAAAATGATTATATTTTGTTGCGGTGAGATGACTTCCCACGAGTGATGATAGTGCACATGACAAAGGGTCACGAGAGTGATGATAGTGCACATGATAGTGGTCATGAGAGTGCACGTCACCCCAAAAAAATGTTCACTCATCGTGGAATGACAAGCTTAAGAAGAATATCATCAATCGGGGAACAAAGGGCTTCCTAAACTTACAAAGAAGATACTTACTATTTAACTAACTTTGTTACATACTTTTTAACTATTTGTTCTCTAATTTACACAAGTAATAATGCAGGTTGTATGGAATACTAAAAACCAACCGATTGGCCCCAATGGTAAAGAGTTGCAAAGCTTCATTGGTGCCAGAGCGAGGCAGGATATACCAATTACAATCAAAAGTTGGAAAGTTAAGAAGAAAAAAGAAGACCCATACAAGAAACTTAAAGATGAGCTATGGCAAATGATACAGGTGAACATTTAAATCACTTAACGTGTTGTAAAACTCTATCTTTGTTGAAAAACTAGTTTTATAATTGAATGTACAGTAAATACTTTGATTTGGATTTAGTCTCGAAAAGACTATTGTCTTAGGAAAGCGCAAAAGCGCCACGTAAGATTCGAGATCAACTCTAACAAAGTGGGCTCACGATGAAGAGGGGAACGCCAGAAACCATCCTCCACCACGATATGATGGGATCATAACACCGGAGGATTGGAGTGCATTTGTATCTTCACGTGAAACTGAGGAATTCCAGGTTTGCACAATTACTTGTTATACATATACTTGTTTGACAATTATAAAGTCTTGAATGTTAAAATATGTGTCTTTATAGATTTTAAGCAATGAAAATCGCGAGAGAGCGAAAAGTCCTGAATACCCTTATAGAGCCGGTGTTACGAGTTATCCAGATATTGAAGAAAGATTGGTAGGCACTTTATCTTTTATTTTATCTTTCATTTATTAAATTAATTTTCTGATTTATTTACTAATCAATTGTAAATTTTAATAGCTACGAGAGGATGGAAAAGATCCTTGTGAGGAATCTATTGACCAAGTGTTTTGTGGTTGGAAGCTTAGAAAAAAAAACAAGGTGTTGTTGAGGACCCAAAACGAGAGAGGTGTCTCAAAAAATTGTAAGTATGATAAAATTAAAAAAACTATATTGTTTATGTTATTTATAATAATGTATATTAATAATCTCTAATAATTTTTGTGAATCAGGAATCCATAACACAATCGTGATATCAAAGAGAGATTATCGATTGTGATGGTCCGATCGACATCCTTGGTCGTGCATTGGCAATTGAAGAGTATTCGGGACGCCTACGGGGTTTGGGATTTGGCATTTCTCCAACCACTTTGTGGGTTTCAAAGAGACAAAAGAAAAGAAGAGGAACGACAAAGAAAAGAAGAGGAACGAGAAAGTAGAAAGAAAGTTGGAAGCTATGGTATCAATGCTACACAAAGAGCTTAATGAATTAAAAGCTAGAGTTGGTCCAGGGACTAATGATGTATCATCTTCTAACCTAGATAACTTGAGGATAGTTGCAATATTAAGTCCCAATGAGGTAAAACTTTAAAGTTTAAATAAGATACTACTATTAGCAATGAATTATACATGTCGCCAATTCTGTCTAAGAGGCGCCGGTGTGTGCAATATTGTGTGTGTAATTAAGAGTCGCTTTGCATTTTATTATGTTTAATTAGTTATTTATGATAGTTTTTAAATATTAAATAAGACAAGTCGTTTCTAAAACAGTTATGTTGTCATATGTGAAGTGGTTTGGTTGTTCTTGTTACTAGAGACTCTCACATGTTCTCTAGGAAATGGTTGTTCTTATTAATTTCGTGTGGATGGATTGTTTGTGATTCGATTCTCATCCCTAATCAATAAAGGCACTCATGTGAAATTAATAGTATTAGGTCCAGCTTTCTATCACCTTCCTTTGAGAATTTTTATGTTTGGTGAATGCTATAGATTGGTAGAATCATTAAAATATAAAGCCGATGAAGAACAGGAGAGAGGGCTGGAATTTACGAGTGTTTTTCACACGAATTCTAAGGACGAATCGGATATCGACTCAGATATCTGTATTAGCAATTATTTTATTTCGTGTATCTTTGTCTTTTTAAAGTTTATGAAAAATAGCTAAGGTTTTAGTCATGATTAAGCGTATGGGTATTGATATTTGGTTATCATTTATTTAGGTTAACAATGGTTATTGTGAATTATATATATCAAACCCGCTTACGTTGGTCGCAAAGGGCATTGTTTGTAATAATGAGGACTCCACCTTGCACAATCTTCCCATACCTCCAAATCATGCGAGAGTCAAAGTTGAGATTGTTGTTGTGGGTGATCTTTTGCCATTGCACTACAATTGACACCGCAGAGATGACTTTATTGATCGTAAGTGATGCACTTGGCACCTTTGTGGCATGGCCATCAAATCTTATCAATGTAAGGAGCAATTAATATATTTGTTAATACTTCCATATTGCCTTATTGTCATAAATTTATAAATAATTATATTTCTTAATATATAGGTAAACAAAGCAAGATCTCGAATTTCTAGGCATGTTGGCAAATCCCAATGCTCCCTTCTAAAGCTACCAAGAACCATGTGTCTAGGCGAGTAGATAAAGGAAAAGAGATTCAATCCCAACCCTCCACTTTTATTGCTCCCAATAAATCAGTGTCTCGGCAAGTAGATAAAGGAAATGACATTCAATCCCAACCCTCCTCTTCTAAGGAATTCATCGCTTATATAAAGAATCCTGCCGCAACAATGACGAATGGAGATTTGATAAATGTATTGATTGATCCGACATCCTCGGAGTTGATCGCATTATACCCCTTTCACAAGATGAATCATGAGAGGTATATGATCACAAGTGGGCATCTCAGGCTACTATTTTAATATACATCAGGTATTATTATTATTATTATTATTATTATTATCATTATTATTATTATTATCATTATTATTATTATTATTTGTTATTATTATTATTATTATTATTATTATTATTATTATTATTATTTGTTAATTTATTTGTATACATTTTAACTATAGGTATTTGTTCTATGAGATTATGAGCCCCATGGACTTGACACAAAAATTAATCTTCTTGTGCCCCGAACGTACTCATCTACTGAATCTCTGCATTAGAAATGGCACCTCAAAAGAAAATGTTGCGTAAATGAAGAAAAACATTAAACAAAACAAGGAAGCGGTAAAAGCCTATATCAATGAACGCTTGGCTTTGGCACATGACAAAGAATTGTGATAGCTTGTTTTTGGCACCCACTCTCTTAGAGTAAGAAATTATCTATCCCCTACCTACGGATTGAGCTAAGACATCTGAAATGTTGAATGAAATTCCTTTCCTTTTTGTATCCAGCAAATATATATGATCTGTTATTTATTTGGCTATTCAAATTTTTTGTAGAAAACATTGGATATTGTTGGTAGTTGATCCTAAAAGAAATAGAATTTTCTATTTAGATTCGTGTCATGGTGATCCTAACAACCACCTCAAGATGAGAGCTATATTTGAAAGGTGTGTATTTAGATACATCGCATATTTCATCATTTAAATTATGTATTTCAATTAATTAATATAGTTATATGTATGATGTTTCAGCTGTTTGACAACTTATTGGGGATCGAATAAGGTCAGAGCCAGAGATGGGAATGTGAAAAATAAAACACAATGGATAGTCATAAAGGTAAGTTTATAATTATTCTTATCCATATGTAAATAATGCTCGCATTTTAATAATTAATTATTATTTTGATTTCTAGTGTCCTGCATAACCAAACAATGATGATTGTGGGTATTACGTTATGAAGTTTATGAGGGACATAATCACTCACCATCAAATAGAAATTCCAGTAAATGTATGTAATTTATATAGTTTGTTTTTTCACAAGTAATTTTATATCTAGCACTTAACCACTTAATTCTAAGTTTATTTTATTTCATTTTTACAAAGATTTTCCTGGAATGTCGGTTGGAGCTCCATTTTCCGATGACCAACTTACTGAGAGCTCGAGAGGAGAGTGGTGTCATCATGTTGCTTGGTTTGATTATCAAAAATCGAAATTCATGTAATTTTGGTTAATTAGCTTGTTTTTGTTCCTAACAACGGATCCTCCCCAACTATTTCTCCATGCATTAGGTAGAATTTTTTTGCCCAAGCACTTATTTGTTGAGGAGAAACATCATGTAATCTTTAATTTGTTGTCTATATATGTTGACATTCGAATTTGGTTAATGAGTTATGTATTTTTGTTGAGTACGTACTTTGTTAATGATTTATAAATTTCTTGCAATTGGTTTGTTGATTTGGAAATTTGGTTCATATTGGATGTTGAATTGATTTTGGTTGATGAACGTAGGCACTACACCAGAAAAACCAACAAGTCTTTGCAAAATATTGTATAGATATACGTAAAAGCAAAAATATATTTTTTTAAAAAGAGAATTAGGGGCGCTCAAAGTTAAAAGCGCCTCTGTTTGTCTAAGCACACTTGACAATCGGGCGCCCCCAGAGTAAGCGCTTACGTTGGTCGGACCAACGGGCGCTTCTAACTAGAAGCGCCTCGATTGTCAAGTCGCTAACACCAACCAGGGGACGCTTTATAAACCGAGCGCCCCCCCAATTGTTAGAGACGCCAAGACCAAAAGAGGCGCTTTATTTGCGAGCGCCCTGTTGCCTAATTTGTTAGAGGCGCTTCGAGCGCTCTGTAGAGTGGTTGGCAACGGCAGCTAGAGATTCGAGGCGCTCGTAAGCGCCCTAATTGATAAAAAAAGCGCCCGATGGCTTTTCCTGTTGTAGTGTCAATAATGAATATTTGAATAATTTGATGTAGTATTGCAAAGCATTATGTTAGTCGCCACTATGTGTATGTGGACCATGTGAGGAATGTTATAGGATTAAATGGAACGTAATTGAGGGTTTTGAGAATATACCACCCGTGATTGTAGCAGTTGAAGGGGAAATGAATGGATTTTTGTTACACTGCAGCGGGGGTTGAGGAAAAGAAGAGCAAGCAAAGAGTTGAGTAGGAAAGTGGTAGGAGAGACTAGTAACTCTTGGACTACCTGGATAATCAGCAATTTTTACTTTGTGTGTGATTAATGCATTGGAGATTCCATTTGTATTGAATCTTGATATGACTCAGATGTTGGATCAGAATAGATTAATTGATGATAACTAACTGAGTATGTCTATTGTTCTTGTGGTTCTGGTCTGGTTCCTATTAATTATTGCTTCTATTATAGAAATTGTATTTACACAGTGAGCGTACTATAGGCATGAAAATTAACAGCACAGGTTAAAGAAAATGTTTGATGTTTGTTGGTTTGTCTAAAAGGAAATGTAAGTTTGCTTCCCTACAGCTTCTGTTTCACTTCCTATTTCTTTTTGACTAATTAATATGCAAGACAGAGATTGATGTATGTTCTGCATGTTTTTTCAGAGTTCTCGTAGAGGCAAGAGAGTAAAAAGGAATGGAACAGAAGATGATAAATCAAAGGAAGTAGTTCATCTTAGGACTTTACCTTACCTTACCTTAGTTTGACGTTTTTGTTTTAGAAACTTATAGAAATTTTAAGTTTCGTAAATTGTATTGTAAGATAATAATTTCAATGGAATTTGAAGAATTTTTATGATTTTATTATGTGTTGTTGTTTGGAAATATTTTTGTATATCAGGATATTATAAATTGGTCAATTGATAGACCTTTAGCATCGGTTATGTAAGATGAATGTTGCTAAAAGTCACCAAAAATGGACCTTTAGCATCGGTTATGTATGATGACCGTTGCTAAAAGTCACCAAAAATGGACTTTTAGCATCGGTTATTAAGGATGACCGTTGCTAAAAGTCACCAAGATAGACTTTTAGCATCAGTTATTAAGGATGACCGTTGCTAAAAGTCACCAAGATAGACTTTTAGCATCGGTTATTAAGGATGACCGTTGCTAAAAGTCACCAAGATGGACCTTTAGCATCAGTTATTTAAATAACCGATACTAATAGTATGTTTTCAAGACATAAAAAACACCAAAAAAACGTCATTTAGCATCGGTTTTTTGAAAATCCGATGCTAAAAGTCACATTTAGCATCGGTTATTTAACTGATACTAAATGTCAGACATTTAGTATCGGTCGAATTAGCATCGACAGATAACCGATGCTAAATGTGCAAAATAACTGATGCTAAAAGTCTTTTCTGCACTAGTGCTCCCTCGGCAAAGTTTCCACACTTGCCCTACTCTCTGGTTCTCTCTAACGCCCGAGCGGCGGCGAACCTTACTATAGCTGCCGGCCACAGGTACGCGATCAAACATACATTCACATTTAAACAATAAATAAGATCAAATTGCAGGTGTTTAAAGGCCAGAAAAAGGGGATGGCGCCCGATTGTGCTTACATCTTCAGGATGGCCCCAGACATGTCCGAGACCACCCAAACAAATTACTGAAAGAAGAAGAAATTACAAAAGCTAAAGGCTGACCTGATCAGTTCTCCCCAGCATTCTCCTTGGGAGTAGCTTCTGGATTCACCTCAGGTGTTTGAGCTTCGCCCTCGGCTGCCTCTGCCTCTTTCTCGGCTACATTTTCCTCGAGCTCATGAGGAGAGTAGACAATTGTCCCATCTTTCGCCAGGATTTTTTCCGACCTCAACCCTCTGAGTGAAGTGCATGCGATGCACTGGGAAGTCGGGGTCGAGCACCATGACTTGTGAAAGGCAGCGAGTATATCCGAGCTTGGCCATCTCAGCACTTGAATTCTTCAGCTCCTAGCATCAATTCTTGATCTCCGCTACCTTTTCGTTAGCCAAGAGCTCAGCCTCCTCTGCCTCTTTACGCAGTCGGGCAGCCTCCACCCGAGCGCTCTAACTCTGCTGAGACTTTGTCAAGATCAGCAGCCTTTTCTTATTTTCTGCAGCTTGGGTCTCAGCGGCGATCAACCGTTTTAGCAAGTCGGAGTTCTTGTTCACACTCCTCCCGCATCTGTCGATTATCCTTCAGCAACATTGCATATTCACGGCGGGCATACTTAAATTCTAGCAGAGTCCAGGCAAGTTTGTGTGCTAAACGATTGTTATATGCATGGGACTCAGAGTACTTACCTTCCAGATTCGCCGGGGTGTTGGCTACGATGGCATCCTTCATCTTTTTGATGGCCTCAGCGCCCAATCTAGCAACAACAGCAAAATCGGCCTCGGTAACTTCTTCAGTCGGCGCAACCACATTCTTCTGCTTTTTATCAAGGTGCACCTTGGCTCCTCGGCCCTTGACCTAGCTACGGTTTTCAGTTTCGTTAGGACCATGTCGGCCTTTGGGAGATACAGCCTTGGAAGAGCTCTTCTCTAGCTCCTTTCTCTTCTTCTTCGGATCAATGGCTTTCACGACACTCGAAGTTGATTTATTTGTTGGGTCGACGCGGGTAGAGGAGGTCTGCCCGTCGTCTTTCTTTTTATGTTTGCTCATCGGCACGGTTGCGGGAATTTCCACGTTTGTGTCCACCATGGTCTCGTTCAGAAGCTGATCAAGCTCATCCATTTTATCTGCAAAAGGGAAAAGGAACTCGGTGTCAGCAGTAGCCCGGTCAATAAATAAAAATAAGCAAATACAAGAATAAGGTCTACATCTCAAAATAATCTTGCAACTCTTTCTTGGACTTGGCCAACGCATCGAACATCCTGCCGCAATTAAGCTTCATGTTCTTCACGACCAGTTTCCTGCCCCACTCGTCTATCAATCGGAATGACTTCTTGTCATACCCTTCTAGAGCGCCCAACTCCACAAGGTAGTCGGCATTAATGATAACTTCTCCACCTCCAGTGAAGTAATGGTCACGACTCCAACTGAACAAAAAGTGGGGCTTCAACAGAGTCCCACCGGCCATCTCGACAATTGACTTCTTCGCCTCCCTTTTCACCGCTTGCACGAAGAAGTTTTCCTTGAAATTGCGGTTTGAGTCATTCGCCGGAAAGAAGTATGATCGATCCGCCTTATTATTGAATCCTATGTGCCCATACCTGGTGCCCTCGGCATCAGCCTTGGTTTTGCGAGTGACAGTGAAAAGAGCAAAGAAGACCTTGGCACTTGGCTTTCTTCTGAGATACCTCATAGTCAGTTCGAATCCTCAAAGGAAGCCCCAGCAGTTCGGCATCAGCTGCGATGGCGCCGCTCTCAAATACCTCAGCACTTGATGTTGAAAGGAGTTCAGTGGTAGTCGGACGTTCATGGCCTCGAGGGCTGCCCCGTAGAAGAAGTATCCAACATAGCTGTGTTCGCTACAAACTGGAACACCTGGCACCAAAGTGATCCTCCACTTCTTGCCCTCGGGTGGGTCCAGGTAATACTTCCCATAAAACTCTGCAGGTTTATCCGACTTTGCACCTACAGAAATCTTGGTTTTCCATGGTCACCTCGGTAGCAACTAAACGAGATGTCGCTTCATTATCATCCTCAAGGCTCGGCGATGGCGGCCTTTCCCATCCAGACATAGGAACCGAGAAGCTGGACTTCGCCGACATGTTGTGATAAGTCGTCTTGAGCAGAGATCGGGAACCCTGTTTTTTAGGATCTGTTTTCCCGGCGACACGAAGCTTTTTCTCTCTTAACTCTTCGTCCGGACCATCTGCAACAGGGGGCATGCTACCAAGTCACTCTGCAATCCTACAGACTCTGTCCGCCTCGGGCCAGCCAAGGCCAAGGCAAGGTGAATTGAAGCAAACCTCCCCAGCAGGAGACCGCCTCGGCAAACTATGCTACTCTACAGGTACTAAGCTTTAAAAACTATCTGAGCTAAGTTACTCGGAACTAACCTGTATGCAGAAAAGGAAGCTTGAGATAACTCGGTCTCGCTACGACGGAAGTTCGAACACGCGCGCGCGCGCTAAACTCCTGACGGGCGGCCTAAGTTTTCTCTCAAGAATCTCGCTACTGTTACTTTCTCTAAAAAGCTTGTTATCGCTTGCAAGTGAGGGTGATCCTCTCCTCAATCCTTATATACGTGTATTCCTCACGCCTGCAACAGAACGTCATACCATTAAAAGCGTCTGCCCGACATCATCAAGACAGAAAGACAGAACCACCTCGAGCAGACCAAACGACGAACTGTTGTCTCACCATTCTCCAGGCGACTGGTGGCTCCGCGAAGACGAAGAGGCAACTCAAGCCGAGGACGAGCTTCACACTCGCCCCCGACTTGGGGGGCCACTATTCCGACCTGGGCTGCAAGGCCCCGCTGGATATTGGGCCGACCCAATATCTTGGTCCGCGCCGTGCCATCGCCACATCCGGGCTAGTCCACCTAGGCTGACGGCTGAGATCTCTCCACTAGATCCGACGGCCATGGTACGTCCTTTCGCTCTATAAATAGAGGTCCGCCCCTCTACCCAGGTAGATCTCTCTCATTTGGACAAATCTCTCATTTTACTACCCCGCTCCCTCAGAGCGCTCTCTCTCTCTCTCTCTTTTTCTCCCTCTCATTTTATCCTTGTCCATCTGCTCTTACTCAGACACATACCGACTTGAGCGTCGGAGTGTTTTGCAGGTACCTCCCACCCGGCGTGGCTGCGCTCGGAGCTCCGACCCTCATGCCCGAAACTCCGATCAGCGAACTATAACAGATGGCTTCTGGAACATCCAACCGAGTACCCTTGACCTCGGAACGACTCCAAAGTCTAGGTACCGAACAAATTGTTTGGAATTTCATTCTCGTTATTAATGTTATAAATAATAGCAACTAAGTTATACAACTTGTTTGTCATGTCCCTAGTAGAAATATTTCCTATTGAGTTTCCTGCGGAATTTTTTTACAGGTATCTCCTGAGAATTTTTCCACAACTTGTTCGATACATAAAGAAGGGTGACTCATATGTGAATCACTACATGGTTGGTCTGGCAGAAGATTATATTCAAGTAAATTGACTGTGAATTAATGAATTAAGTAAACGTTTGGACTTTAGAGTTGTATGCTATTTTAATTGTAACGTGCTTCTTCCTATGGCTGTTACTTATCAAGAAATTTTGTAATCAAGTTATCAAAAGTCAAAACCTGCACAATTGTCAACTTCCATGTTTTATCTAGTGTATGTAGGCTAGAGTGTATATTCTCATTGGAATAGTTGCTAGAGAGTAGGTAGGACCAACACTTGTAATATCACCCTTCATTGCAGGTATAGCTGCTGCACTATTAGCTTTGTGTTATGCAGAACTTGCATGTCGATGCCTTTCTGCAGGGAGTGCTTATCATCATTATACATACATATGCATTGGAGAAGGGTGATAGACTTGCATTACAATATATTTTGGAATGATATCGTGTCTCTTCATGTAGACACGTGCTTGTTTGCTTACTGGTATGGATCTAACTTATGCTATTGGCTTGATTGGCTATGTGTGATTTAACTTACAATGTGGTTGTGTGTGAGTGTGGTGTGCAATTTACCGGATTGAATGACAATGTGTTTGAATGACTTTGAGTTCTCTTTTGGACGGATTCTTGGTTCTCTAGGTTTAATGTAGATATTATTGGTATACCTTCTAATTTTCACAGTGATCTTAAAGCTATTCTGAGTGATTTTATAGTGAGTGGTAGATGGTTCTAATTCGGTAGACTTGACCTCCAAGGATTCTTTTCTCTTTTCACAACCCTGCATGACAGGTGGTTCGTTGGACCAAGATAATTTAGGAGAATTTTATTCTGCTTTCTAAATCATTTATTCTTTGGAGGACTCTTCATAATAAAATGTCAACAGATGTTCAACTCTTGATTAGAGGTTGCACCGTTGTTTCCATTTGTAGTCTTTGTGGTAGTAACTTAGAGACTTCTCAATATATATTCCTTGACTGCTCTTTTGCCAAGCATATTTGGAATTGGTTTGGAGGAATCCTTAGCACCCATTTTGATACTTCTTCTTTTCAAAGCATTTTAACCTCGCCTTCTCATAGTTGGAGCTCTCAGTTGAGTGATATTGTCTTTGCTGTAGTTGTTAACTTTTTTGGGCAATTTGGTACTGAAGGAATTATTCTATATTTGATAATCAAGTGATCCCCTTGCACTCAGCTATCAATTTAATTATTTCCAGTGTTAGTGGGAAATACCTCAAAATCTAAAATGTCTTCCTCCGCTACTATATAAGTTTAGGATTATAAAAGCCTTCAATGTAGGTAGTTACAGTAATTCTTCAAACATCAAAGACGTTATTTGGACCACTGCAACTTACATGATAAAGTGCAATACAGATGGTGCTGCTAAAGAGTATCTTGGTCCAGCTGCTTGTGGTGGTATTTTTAGCGACAGAAGTGTTGTTATCCCTTGTTGTTTTTCTGCCTCCATCGGCAACATCTATGTGCTTCATGCTGAAATTATAGTTTCTATGTTGGCCATAGAGATTGCTTTTGATAAAGGTTGGAAGTTTGTGTGGTTAGAATGTGATTCTCAATTAGTGGTATTTGTTTTCAATAATTGCAATGTAGTTCCATGGCAGCTTAGAAATAGTTGGAATAATTGTTTATTCATGACTAGACAGATGAACTTCTTTTGCACTCACATTTATAGGTGTTGATGTGCTACAAATAATTGTTAATGACTTTGGTTCCAATCTTTAGAGGTTTTGGATGAAATAAAAGACACTTTTTCGTGAGAATAGAAAGTATTTTCGTTGATTATTAAATTTAAATCTTATCAAGAGCCTCTTACTGTTGGTGATTCCTCATGATCTTATATTCTTCTTGGATATGGCGATTTTCTTAATCTTCTTGCCTAATTTCATTTATATGTTTCTTTTCTCCATTGTCTTTTATTCTTGTTTTCTATTTTTTGATTCAAGAAATCACTTTGTTAAATCACTCTTCACATAGAATCAAGTGAACTCTTTTTTTTTTACCAAAGAATCAACTAGACTCTTATCAAGTACCCCCTTGTACTCCAATTAATTGAGTTAAATATATTTTTGGTTCCTATGAAATTTGGATTTTTTATTTTTAGTCTTTAAAAAAATTGACTTACTTTTGTTTCCCAAAGTTTTATTTATTAGTTTTAATTCTCGTGACTTTTAATAGCGATTCATGACTCATGAGTTGTGGTGTTTTTAGATATTTTATTGTGCGTCTAACTACTATTAAAAGTCATGAAGGGATACTAAAAGTCATGAATAATTAAAATTGATGGAAAAAAACTTGAAAGATCAAAAGTAAGTGAAACTTTTTGAGGATTCAAAACTAAGAAAATCAAACTTTATAGAGACCAAAAACATATTTAACCAAAAAAAAACTACATATATTTTATCAACAAAAATTCGTTTATTTCAAAAACAGTTGTACTTAATCATTGTCTCGAGAACTAAGCATAAACTTATCACCTTTGTCTCATTTTATATGTAGTTTTAGTAAAATATTTTGTCCTAAATTAATTGTTGTTTTACATTTTCAAGGAAGCATTTGATATTTTTTTTTCACTTTTGTCCTCCTTAATCATAATAATTTTTTATATTTAATAAATGATTCACATTTTCAATTTAGAGAGATAAATTGTTAAATAGTCACTACAAGAAAATCGCTAATTTGCCACGGACATTTCCGTCGCAAATGTACAAATTTCCGTGGCAAAACAACAATTGCCACGGACAAAAATTGGTGGCAAAAACGCTCGTCGCAAATCGTTTGCCACGGAAATTCCGTGGCAAATGTTTCCGTCACAAATCCGTCGCTAATCCGTCGCAAATATCCGTGGCAAAGTCGTCGCAAATTTCATCACAAATCCATGGCAAATCCGTCGCAAATTAAAAAAAAATTAAAAAAAAAAATTAAATCATACTTTGGGCCAGAAAGCTACTACATCCTAAAAACATTAATTATAAAATCAAGCTAACAATTATAAATTATAACAAGTATATAGATATAGATTACAAGTCAGCATATGTTTCAAAAGCACCAAAACAAGGTATGCCGAGAAAAAATTAAATATGGAATCTTTCCTACAAATGATACACAAATAAACCAAGATCACCACACCTAACTAGGCAACTCAAAAAGTTACATTCTCAATGAATCCAATGTCTCACGTATACATTTACATTGGAATGGGACCATGGTTTTCCACAGACTGTAAATTGAACAACAATCATCAATTTAATGATATACGCAAAATAAAGGCAAATCTTCAATCATCAAGAAAAGAAACTCACAAAAATGTATATGTATGCAGAGATAAAGTCTATCGGTGCCTTTGATAGCAACGCAAATGTGATGCATGTATTACAAATTTATAAACAGGGGAAGTCAAGAACGCAAAAATGTATGTTATGAAATTTGCAATAACTAACCTTGCTTTCTCCAACTTTTTGACCACATCAACCATAGCATGTATAGTGATTTTCTTCACTGTTACCATAGAAGCAAAGAATAAGGGAAAAACAATACATAAAATCCCAAAGTGAGAAACTATTGACGTGACAAAACATCACAACAACATAGATATCAAATATGTTGGCTATCAAGACCTCAAACATTCAACAACGATTTAACTGAGCATCGAACTAGAAACAGCTTAATATTAGAGCCATGATTGCATGAAAACTACATTATTACATGGATATTACAATGGAAAAATATAAATTCCAAAACCAATAATCAACCTTTCTGCCTTTACTAGAGCTTTTAATGAATTTTCAGAGTAAGAAACATGCAACTAAATTATAAATTGTCGACCAACTATGAATCACCGAACCATTTTTTTTATCATCCGCATTAACATTTCTTCAATTAGTATGTATGTTAAGACTACCTACAAGCAAAAACAAATTTAAACAATATGCTAGGTTCACTTCAAAACATAGCAGTGCCAATAATTGATGCAACTGAAAGCACTCAATCAAGCCCAAAAAATTTAAATAATAATACCAGCCATAATATCCAACTTGACTGACTTTGTTCCTTTGACAACTTTAGCACCCCTGCAAGACCTGCAGAAACTCTGATACCAAAAAAATATTAAAAATCATTAATACCACCATATCTATAAGCCTACAGTTGATGAATGTAGTGTTATTCGTTGGATGATTTTATTAAAAGAATCAAGGATAGAGTGGGAAAAACCGACTGTCATGTCATGTAACAATAATCAAGTTATGTAAATGCAGGAAGTCCATATATCATATTGTAGGTTCTGAACCCTTATGTAACATACTAAAAATAAGATATTCAATGTTGCACAATACAGAGGACAAATTGTACCATACCGATACAATTTTTCCAGCCTCTGCGAGCATCACAAGTGTTCCCGGGTGTATTAGCAAATACTAGAGTCGCCAACAAAGAATTGGGCTGCGCGCCCAACCTAACACGATCGCCCCAACACGCTGCTTGGAGCGCACTTCGCCGGCCGAAATTCTCGCAAAACGGTCGGACATCACTGTATATATATGCCATTCGCACATGGCTTCGTGCACGCTTCTCTAACCTTGTGCTATCTCGCCTCGAGCGACCTCTCACTAGATCGTCGGAGTGTCTTTGCAGGTACTACCCGAGGTGCTCTACGTGAAGCCGTGACCGGTCCTTTCACTCATTCAACGACCGGCCCATTCAACGGAGCTACAACTACTTCAACACTTCATTGGTCAAGGTACGATCAACAAGTAGTCTCCATTCTAAATATGCCCGATTGTACATATGTCTGGACATCTTTAAAATTATCAATTGAACAAGACTTTTCAAGCTTGATTAAAATAATTCGTAAGACAATACTGACCACTCCCGATCCTTTACATCGCTTACAAGTTTCAGGTTTTGTACCAGGAGGAACACCACTCCCGCCGCAATGCAAACCCAATCAATACATAATCCCAAAGAAGGATGACAACAGATAGCTTATTAATAAACATACCGCAAGTATCAAAAAGCACGATCGCTTGAAATGACACGCTTTGGTGCACCCTTGGACAAATTCCATAAAAGATAGTTCAATGGAAGTCTCAGTGAAAAGAAAGAGACTATTGAGATACATTCATCAAACAACTCCTTAGATTAGCATACTTACATGTGTCCAAATATTATGAAAAGGAAAAACAAAAAAAAAACCTTTACATCTGCTCCGCCAATATTCTGATGGTAAAACCTCTTGAAAAAATCCTGATCACAATTGAAGGAATTGAGAAAAATACACATGCATTAAACATATAATTCAATTAAATCAAGTGAAAAGATGTGGATCGCAAATTTCAAAGATATACATTTATACTCGATAACAACAAAACAAACAAATGTGTTAAACATAAATTACATCTTACCTGCTATAAATCAATTTCCTATATCTAAGCCTTTGGCGACCAAGATCAACAGCACCAGTTGACACCAAAATAATCTCATGACCCAAAGAGCTCAGCTTCTTAATCTGCCATTAATTTCCAAAAGGGTCACACGTTTCTAATTCAAAATCTTAAAACACATAATTAAACCAAAATATGCAGAGTTACTTATGTAACACCCCATTTTTACCCGGCAATTTATAGTAAAAATCAGAGTTTAAAAATTCATTTCCACATTAAATCATCAAATGGGATGCTACACTTACTTCATTAAAATCAACTACTCAATAAAATGCACATCTCTTTAAGTAGGGAATACATAACACCAACTCAAAGGATGAAATTCTCAAAAACTTTATCAATAAAACCACGCACTATAACAATAAGTGTCACGCAGCGGAATAAAACACTATCTCAACAAAATGATCAGCAGTCTCAACAATACATAGAATATCAAATATAAAAGCTCAACAAAGTGAGCAAGTCAAACAACTAAAGACTAATCCCATCCCCCAGGTGCTACGTGATCGAGAGCGGACACTCTCTGGGAAAGTGAAGGTAGTAAGCCCTCACTCATGGCTACCGTGGTAAACAACAACGAAAAGGGGTGAGTCTCAAACCATATAATAAAGGTTATAATAAGCGTGATATTTGAATCATAGTATCTCACACATACAAATACACAAAGAAAGATTATTCATAGTGATCATCAACCAACCACACACATGCATTTTATGAGAATGTATGCAATGCGATCATGCATGTGGTACCATTAGCCCCCATGGCCTCATCATCACCCAATATACGTCGCGACCGCATCCGAAAAATAAAACACCCAGACCGCAGCCTACACAATATATCGTCGCGACTGCAGCCGAATGTATGCATGTGACTCATGAACACGCACATCATCAATTGCATTTATACGTCAAGACCGCAAACTTACAAAGGCATCAATTATCATCACCTCTCACATCATTGTCATTTTTAGTTTTAGCCCCCATGGCTCCAAATTTCATGGCTCATGCCCCATGGCATCATCAATCACCTCATTCACCATCTCATCACACCCATGTCCCAAGGACTAATCACAGCTAGAGGACTAAACCTCACTCAAGGACCTAAAACACCCTTTAGGACCAAATTAGCACTTATGGACCAAACCAACACACCTAGGACCAAACTGTCACCTAGGGACTCAAACAGCCCATAAAGGACCAACACAGCACTCAGGGACTCAACCCGCACGTAAAGGACCAACACAGCTCCATCAGGACTACAACAACACCTAAGGGCTAAAACAACTCCATTAGGACTACAACAGCACCTAAGGACTAAAACAACTCCATCAGGACTACAACAGCACCTAAGGCTTTCAAAAGAGGAATCGATTCATAGCTTTCATTTTTAAAGAGGGGAATCGATTCTTGCTTTCATTTATAAGGGGGAAAATCGATTCCTTGCTTCATTTCAAAGGTGGAAAATCGATTCCTTGCTTCATTTCAAAGGTGGGAATCGATTCCTTGCTTCCAATTTGAAGTGGGAAATCGATTTCTACCTCTCATTTCAAGGGGGAAATCGATTTCTAGCTTCTTTTCAAAGTGGAAAATCGATTTCCAGCTTCATTTTGGAGTAAAAACAATTGATCATTGCCCTATTACAATTACATATGTCACAGTATCACAATCACCCAGAGACAATCCAAATCAACCAATTTTTCCCAAAACCAATCATCAACAACAATCCAAAAGCACGTTATAATCATACCAACACTCTCAATCTCATATCTTAACCATCAATCATGAATCAAAAATGCAAATCAACACAATCCAAACCCTAACACTAGCATGTAATCAATTTTCACCCAATTCACAATTTTAATTCAACAACGATTAAATCAACAATCAAACATCAACAAATAAGGACCCTATGACCTACATACGACCTATTATACTCCCTATTATAGAGTGAGACTCCCCTTACCTTATATGAACCGCAGAAACGTCCTTCTCACTGAGTCACTTACAAAAACCACAGCAACAGCTCCTTCGTTTCCTTCTCTTTAAGGTGTGATCCAACTTCTCCTTCTCCTCTCTCTATTGCGCCGTTTTTCTCTTCTCCTTTCTCTTTTTATGTTTCCTTCTTTCTTTCTTTCACACATGATGCGAATTGCATCACTCCCTAATGCCTAGGAGCCTAAGTCAATGGGCTTGGGCTCTTGGGCCATTCCATACCACTCCGGAATTACCGATTACTACTCCCTTCAATTAAAATAAAACAACACTTTAATAATTTAACATAACTAAATAATGCAACCCTTTAAATAATTTACTCAAATAATTAATTAAATCATTTAGGGTGTTAAAACTCTCCCCCACTTAGGAAATTTCGTCCTCGAAATTCATACCTGAGTCAAATAACTCGGGATAAGACTCCGCGATCCTACTCTCAAATTCTCCCAAGTCATGCTCTCACCAAAGCAGCCTCCCAACCACACTACCTTGACCAAAGCAATGTCCTTCCTCTCAAAGACCTTCACTTCTCTATCATCAATCCTCACCGGCATAGTCTCCACGGTGAGGTTCTCACGCACTCTCCACATCATCCATGTGAATCACATGAGACAGTCCGGAATATACTTTTGAAGCTGTGACACGTGGAACACATCGTGCAAGTTCGAAAGATTAGGTGGCGGTGGCCGCCTCTATAAGCAACCTTTCCAACCTCTCCTGATCCGGTGCGGTCCAATAAACCTAGGAGTCAACTTCTTTGCCTTCAAGCACGCCTAACACACCGGTCATAGGCGTGACCCTCAAGAAAACATGCTCACCAGCCTGGAATTCTAAGTCCTTCCTCCTCCTATCATGGTAACTTTTCTGCCAACTCTGAGACTCTTTCATTTTCTCTCGATCATCTTCACCTTCTCTGTAGTCTCCCTAACTAGTTCCGGTCCAAGAACAACACTCTCACCGGACTCATGCCAACACAACGGAGTCTTACACCTCCGCCCATGCAGTGCCTCAAAAGGAGCCATTCCTATACTCGAATGGTAGCTGTTATTATAAGTGAACTCAATCGCTGGGAGATGTGTATCCCACGCACCTCCTCGCTCTAGCACACAAGCTCTCGTAAGATCCTCTAAGGATCGGATGGTTCTCTCAATGTCATCCCATCACCGAGAGGATGATAAGCTGAACTCAACCTCAATCTAGACCCCAATGCCTCCTGCAAGCTCCCCCAAAACTCAGAAGTAAACCTTGGGTCTCTATCCGACACAATACTCTTCGGAACCCCATGCAGCTTCACGATGACCTGAATGTATATCTTAGCCAACCTCGGCACCGGATAAGTGATGTTGATAGGAATAAAATGGGCAGACTTGGTCAACCTATCCACAATCACCCAAATAGAGTCAAACCCTCTCACAGTGTTTGGCAACCCAGTCACAAAGTCCATGGAAATGCTGTACCATTTCCATTCCGGGATCTCTAAAGGTTGCATCAGCCTTGCAGGCTTCTGGTGCTCAATCTTTGACTTCTGGCAAGTCAAACATGCATAAACAAACTGTGCCACATCCTTCTTCATACCAGGCCACCAAAACAGTTTCTTCAAATCATGATACATTTTCGTAGCACCTGGATGAATACTTAGCTTGCTCCTATGGCTCTCCTCAAGTATCATTTTCTTCAACTCAAGATCATCGGGAACACAAATTCTCGTCCCTCGATCTCAACACACCACAGGAATCCAATCAAGTCACCATCCACACTTTGTCACCAAAGACGCAACAAATCAACAAGCTTCACATCCAACTTCAGGGCGTCTCGATTCTAACCAAGAAGTCGCTTACTAATCTCGGCATACCCACTGACATTACGTGGTGCACCTCACAAACCAGGGCTCAAATCACGGAATTGCTCAATCAACTCCAATTCCTTCACCATCATTGCCGACATATGTAACGTTTTCCGACTTAAAGCATCGACCACGACATTAGCTTTGCGGGATGATAGTTCAAGCCGAAATCATAATCCTTCAAAGAAATTATATAACCAACGCCTGCATCTCATATTCACTCCTTCTCGGTCAAACAGATACCTCAAACTCTTGTGATCACTGAACACCTCAAATCTGGTACCATACAAATAGTGCCTCCAAATCTTCAGCACAAACACAATAGCGAAATGCAGCTAGCTCTAAATCGTGAGTAGGATAGTTCTTCTCATGTGTCCTCAACTGTCTGCGGGCGCATAAGCAACTACCTTCCCATCCTCGCATCAAAACACCTTCCAAACCCATCTTGGAAGCATCACAATATACCACAAAAGGTTGATCCGGCACAGGCAACACTAACACTGGAGATGTTGTCAACCTCCTCTTCAATTCATTGAAGCTCTCTTCACACTTTGCATCCCACACAAAAGCTCTTCCCTTACAGGTCAATTGGGTCAACGGAAGGGCTAGCTTAGAGAACCCCTCAATAAACCTCCTGTAGTAACCAACCAACCCCAAGAAACTCCCCGATCTCGATCCACAAGCTTTGGGCTATCCCACCGCAACACAACTTGCATCAACCTTAGCCGGGGTCCACATACTATACCATCACCGAAATAATGTGACCCAAGAAGCTCACCTCTTTCAAATTTGAACTCACACTTTGACAACTTGGCATACAACTTCTTCCCCTTCAACACTTCTAGAACCAATCTCAAGTGCTCTGCATGCTCCTCCTCAGACTTGGAGTACACCAGAATATCATCAATAAAAACAACCACAAACCGATCCAAGTAGCTATGGAAGATTCGGTTCATGTACTCCATAAACACTCCTGGTGCATTAGTGACACCAAAAGGCATTACAGAGTACTCATAATGCTCATACCTCGTTCTGAACGCTGTTTTCTGGATGTCCTCATCTTTTACTTTAATCTGATGATACCCTGACCTCAAATCAATCTTGCTAAAAACCTTAGCACCCACCAGCTGATCCATCAGATCATCAATCCTCGGGAGAGGATACTTATTCTTGATAGTTACTTTGTTCAGTTGCCTGTAATCCACACACAGATGCATACTCCCATCCTTTTTCTTAACCAACAAAACCGGAGCTCCCCATGGTGACACACTAGGCCTCACAAACTTCTTCTCAAGTAACTCTTCCAACTGCTTCTTTAGTTCGCATAACTCGTAGGTCGACATCCCAGTCAGGTGCCATAGACACAGGCCTAGTACCAGGAACAAGCTCAATCCCGAACTTAACTTCCCTCTCTGGTGGAACACTAGGAATCTCATCGAGAATACTTAGGAACTCACACACCACCGCAACCCATCAACTACACTGGTTCTCGGCACATAGACGCGCATCAAAGCAAATAAATGACCACCCTCTTTCATCACCTCACTCAATTGACCGACGCACAACAAATGCAGACTCTTCCTCTGCTGGAGGAAGGAAACTAACAGACTTGTTGAAACAGTTGATGTGTACATGGTTATCTACTAACCAATCCATACCCAGAATCACATCCAACCCACCCAAAGGCAAACAGATAAGATCAACTGTAAAATCTCTCAAAGACTCCAGAGGGACACCTAGCACACATTAGAGAAGTAGTTACCGAACCCTTAGTTTGGAGTGTCGATAACCATTCCCCTCTCCATAGTAGACAAGACTAAATTCAACTTTTCCGCACAAGCAGCAGAAATAAAAGAGTGTGTAGCACCCGTGTCAACAAATAGCAATAACAGGTGTACCATTAATAAAACAACTACCTCTGATTTCATTGGGTCCCTCTGAAACCAAAATATGCAGAGTTACTTACCTGTTCACAGTGTCCCTAATTTTCCAACCGCTAATCTTCCATCTTGGCCTGATAACAAAGTGCC
The DNA here is from genome assembly GCA_020916435.1 of Oxytropis ochrocephala. Taxonomy (NCBI): domain Eukaryota; kingdom Viridiplantae; phylum Streptophyta; class Magnoliopsida; order Fabales; family Fabaceae; genus Oxytropis; species Oxytropis ochrocephala. The sequence continues at coordinate 60,571,942 of CM037092.1, read as the reverse complement.
TCAACCTTGAAAACCAATCAAACACAATCTTAGCATTTGCATCACTCAATAGTTAGAGCATTGCACGCAAAACATACACAACATAAATGGATTTCGATTTGGATGAACCGATCAATTTGGAACCCTAGATTTCACCTTGAGAGGAACCGATCAATTTGGAAGCTAGGGTTTCGATTTGGAGGTTGAGAGTTAACTGGAACTAAACGATTTGGAAGATTGAGGAGTGTTTTTGATTTTCACGGGATTAAGGAGGAGGAAATTAAATCAGAGGGAGGCGCTGAGATAGAGAAGAAGAAGAAGGAAAACGACGGAGTGAAGGGAGGGAGGCACTGAGATAGGGAGAAGAAGGAAAATGACGGAGTGGTGGTGCAGTGGTGGTTGAGGGAGGCGCGGTGTGGTGGTGCAGTGGAGGTCGGAGGAGGAGTTTGAGGTGAGGAGAGAGCGCAGAGAACCAAGGAATAGATTTTAGGGAGAGAGGAGAGAGCGCAGAGAAAGAAAAGAAATAGATCGGGCTCGTTTTAATTTTATCAATGCGTTGCCACGGACTTGCCACGGCATCTCCGTCGCAAATTTCATGTCCGTGGAAAACCCGTGGCAAACACTAGTGGGAAATTTCGCGCTCCTATTTTTTACACATGCCGTCACAAATCCGTGGCAATTTACTGACGGAATAAGCTCCGTGGCAATTGCTGGTGGCTAAAACACACTTTTCTTGTAGTGAGTAAATTAGATGATGTAACACCCCGGAAATAATTTAATTAAATTATTTAATTGAATTATTGATTTTATTGGAAACGTGATTAAATTAATTAAAATGATGGGCGTGATTCAGGAAGTGGAACGAGTATTGGGGGTAATGTTGGCAACTCGGGGGTGGTGAAGAATGGCCCAGGAAGCCCAAGCCCAATAGCTAGGCGCTCCTGAGGGTCCTGAAGCTAAGGGGGTTAGGGTTGGCGCCTCACTCCTTGCATCAGAGAAAGAAAACAAAACTTGAGAGAGTGAGAAGAGAGAGAGCTCGGCGCTAAGAAGAAGAGGAAGGAAGGAATCGTCTCAAGTTTTCGTTAGGTAAGAGCTCTCAATCATTCATTATCGTTTTCTCTCCTTTTCCTAATGATGTAGCCTTTAATCTCTAATTCCCGTGGTGTTGATGTTTTCATTGATCAAAGAGGAGGAGATCGCGACTTGTCGAGGGAGAAGGAGAAGCTTGTTCGATTTAGTTCTTTGTGGTTTCGTATCGTGCTCTCATTCATCTTCCCGAGCGTTCATATTCAAGGTAAGGGTGAGCGTTTCGTTTGGCATAATCGGATATATATATAGATATGTGGGGTTTCGTGGGGTTTGATGAAATTGGAATTGTGAATAAATTCGATATATTGGATGATGTTTGATGAAATTGGATTTGTTGAAGAGTTTTGATGTTGTCTTGCTGAATTTGATGTTGACTTGCTGAATTTGATGTTGACTTGCTGAAATTGATGTTGCCTTGAATGCATTGATGAGTTGTTAGAATAAAATTTGAGGATGTTTTGTGCAGAAATTTCATTTTGAAAATGTTTTGATAGGTGTTCAGTATTTCTGTGATTGTGACCTCATTATCGGCCCGAATTTCGTTGGGTTTGTTTCTTTGGAAAGTACACACGATTTCCTTCACCTTAGGCACTGGTTTCGCTAAAATTGAGTCAGTATAACTGGAGAAAACATTTTTACAAAGTGAGTAAAAGAATCTGGAAAAACTGCATGAAAACGTATGGGTATAGGTTCAATGTTTTGTTCATAACACTTTCCACCGAACTCGGTTTAGAATGATTTTTATCTCGTTGGAAACTAGACTCACGGGGCTTCAATTCAGACCCGGATTTCGTTTCATTTGGTTGAGAATTCAAAGAGAAAATTGGGTTGCAATTTAGTTAACAGAAGCTGTCGAACTTCTGTACCCTGAGAGGATTTTGCAAAAAACTGTACTGCTTGAATACCTAAACAAACAAATAAAAATTATTTCTAGAAACCTGACATTTTAAGCTTTCCAGAGAATATTTGTTTGCAAAAGTCCGACATCGTATGATATGCTAAATCAATTGTCGAAAATTGTGCACAGTTGTTGAAAAACACTGTTGTTTCTCCACTGTGAAAATGTATTACTTTATAATTGTCAATCAGTTACTATGATGTTACCTCAAACTTAAATTATGATGTTTCCACTATTAAAAATGTGATGTTCCTCTTTTTCCAATGTGGGTGTCTAAGCTTAAAGATGAGGTGTTTTCCCGAATGGAAACATGACGGTTCTTGACAAAAAGAAAATTTGTGATGCTATGTTTATATAAATGAGTCTCGGTGAAATGTTATACTACTAGTGTGCTAATTGACTATGGCTAGACTGTGGTTTACCACTAAGGTCGGAATTTCTTTCGCTGGTGTATTTACAAGGGCATCACTGAGAGTCTTGCAAAGGTGGCCAATGCTTGTTGCAAGTAGTATCAGTACCTGAGTAATCCCATAGTCAATCAGTTCACTATTTTATAACACACTAAGCTAAAAGACAGCTGAAAATATATATATATATATATATATATATATATATATATATATATATATATATATATATGCTCAATGATGATGAGAAAAATATGACTGTGATGATGTTGCTAGATGATTTTGACGAATATGACGAGTTCACTCTCTATGAGTGATTATGATGATGTGATATATATATATATATATATATATATATATATATATATGATTTTGATGACTATGACGAATACACTCTATGAGTGTTTTATGATGGTGATGATGAGTACTCCAGGTGAGTGTTTGATGAATTGCACATGTGTTCACAGAGTTGCATGGCATGTGCATACTATGACGAATAGGCTTCGACCTCTTATGACGAATAGGCTTCGGCCTCTTATTATGACGAGTATGGTACCATCATGCATATGCCCACGTGTGGGTTGCATTTTCATACATAATCATGACTGTGAATTGTTGCTGTTTGTGATTGGAGCTGGTGTTGTGTGATTATGATGTGGTGATGATGATGATACCGCAGTGATTGCTCTCTCTCATTCTCTATTATGTACCTGATTATGTTTTATTGAAATACTCACCCCTTCTGCTTGGAATGTTGCTCCATTGTGGCAACGCTGCAGGTAACCGCGAATGAAGGTCTAGCTGCTTTCTTTTGATAGCTGTCGGAGAGTCTGTCTGTGTCGCTCTCTGATACCGTAACACCTAGGGGGTGTAGTGGAGTTTAATAATTTAATTTAATTGAGGAACTATTTGTTTAATTTTTTTTTTGGGATCATTATTTCTATTCCGCTGTGATGTGATTGAGGAAGTGTAATTTTTATGATGTTGGTTTGTTGCACCAACTTTAATGAGTGCAATTGATGAGTATTCTTCCTGTCGATGTGGCATTTCTGTTCTATCCAATTAAATTAATCGTTTTGAGAAATGGAATTACTCTGATATATGACGTGTGAAATAAGGGTAGAATAGGGGTGTTATAGATGACAACACTTTTCATCTTTACTCTCTAATTTTTCTTGAGATTTGTGTCAACTTTAAACTACCTACTATAAAATGGGATAAAGGTAGCAAACAAAAGTTAGTACAAGAAAGCGTCAAAAAAAAAGTTAGTACAAGAAAGATGGACTATTATTTTTCCAAATAAAACTAGTCAAGTGCCCGTCCGTACAATTAATATATATGTTTAAAGCATAATCGACGTGATTATGTTAACATGCAAAGTACAAAAGTAGACATATAATTTGATAGTTTACATAATTATCCTTAAAATTATAGACTAATTTGTTGGTGAAAATAAGTTCTGATTAGTATGGTAACATTAACTACGATAACACCAGATAACCGAATAAAGTTCTCACACACAAAAGTATACAACATAATAGCAACAAAATATTAACATCTGAAGTGGAAGCATCATGCAAAATCCGCGTAGATGATGATAGGTGGGAGGTTTTGAATAGTGAACTGAAGAACATCCCCTATGCAGAGTCTGTTTTCTTCTACAAACCACATCCATTCATCTCCTGTTAGAAACTTCTCATGTTCACAACGTTCTGATGTACGAATATCATAAAAATATGAGGTTTCAGCTAGCCAAAAAATTAGTGGAATGTGAGTCTTGGACCTTGGAATGATCTTCACAATTCTCTGTGGGAAATGCTGACAAGTAACATTGTAAAATATCAAGATCGAACCTTATATTTTTTTGGTCATGTTGTTTCTTTGTAAGACAAACAGTATAAAAATGCAAAGCTAATAGTTGGGCATACCATTCCACCGGACCTTTTTTGGATATACCCTGATATACGAATAATCCAGGTTTTAACTTCTTCTTCATTGATCGTACCTTGACCAATGAAGTGTTGAAGTTGTTGTCCTTTGACTAGGCCGGTCGTTGAATAGGAGAAAGGGCAGGTCTTGGCTTCACGCTGAGCACCTCGGGTGGTACCTGCAAAGACACTCCGATGATCAAGTGAGTGGTCGCTCGGGCAGATAACACAAGGTAGGAGAACGTACCGGATGCCATAATGGCATATATATACTGTAGAGTCCCGACCGTTAGCGAAGATTTCGGCCGGTTGCGAGAATTGCGGTCCAAGCAGCTTGTTTGGGCTGGTTGTGTTGGGTTGGGCCAACGGCCCAATCGCTATTGGAAGCTCTAGTAATTGCTGATACACCCCGGAACATTCATCAACAAATTTCTCAGCATCTTCAGAATTGCTAAACATTTATCTTTCTTTCCTCTCACTTCTTCTTTACTCTCACTCTTAACAACCAACCTAAAATCTATCCTACTTTCCTCTCACTTCTTATTTATTGTTGGACACGTTGGGTATTGTGGTGTTGAATAGTAACATCAACTTGGTAGACATGTGTTTCAAAAAGTAGATGACATAAATACATTGGTTAGCGCGTTACTCAATTGCACTTTTTATTGGAAAGGTAACACATTTTGTACATAGGGATAAGAAGAAAATAGGAGGTAATTATTAAGTTTATAGTACTTGGCCTTTAAAGTTAAAGTTGTTTGTTGGAAGTAGTTTAGTTGTCTTGGAAAGTACACCCCATGTGGGATCTAAGTACCTTTTTGCCTATAGACAAAAGTGAGTGAGAAGAGTAACCATTAGTGTTGAAATAGGAGTAGCAGGGTATTGAGTTCTCTATTAAAATGTCTAAAGCTAACAACTTGCTCATTTACTACCCCTGCACACAAGTACAATGCGTGCCCATGAAATCACAAGTAGTCAGTTACAACAATGCTTTATGTGATTTCTGTTTGATAATTTTATGTGAACAATATTACTACTTCATTTTCTCCCCCTTGTACGTAGCGTATAATTAGGGAAAATAGTAACATGTGTGTAATGAACTTTATGGGGAATACGCGAAACTATCAAATCCTACTACACCTATTTGAATAGTGTGCATAGGTGTATTGGCCTACACAAACACCAACCATGCATTCCATATTTCCATATGGGTATAGTACAATTTAAGTTGAGTGCATTTTTAGATTTACTCCCCACATTTGCGATACTTGTAAACACTTACAGATGAACATATAGTACCATCGTGATATGCACTTGGATCAAGCTAAATTGGTACGTTGAATGATGATCTGCGTTGTTCGAGATGCACTTGGCTCAAGAAATGTACTACTTCCTGATTAGTCTTGTCAATGGTTCTTTTCCATGTGCCCCCACATCATCCCTTCTGTACTCTCTAAATTGAGACACATCCTCGGTAAGTGTAATTGTACTTGTCTATGCGAAAATGGGTTTGACAAACTTAAAAGGTAAGGACACCCATTATACTTGTACACAGTTGCTTTTTATTCCAATGTAGTTAGTAGTACTATTAGATGATACTCCTACGTAGTAGATATGGTGTACTTACCATATCTAAGTTAGGATGCAATAAATGTGGGGAAAAATAGTACTCCTACACACCCTACCTAATAGGCCACTCAAAACTCTACAATCCCTAAAAGATCACATAATAACCTACTACTCCTACTTTGACACTCATCCCTCCCCTAAAAGATCCCATAATAACCTACTACACCTACTTTCATCATTACTTACACCCCACATGGGGTGTAAATTCCAATGTCCTTCAAAGATTACAAAAGACAAAAACAACTTTCTTAAGTTGGAGTTTCAATGACTTTACAACATTTCCATATGGGGTACAGTGACGAAGCCAACCATCTGTTTTGATAATTTGCGATACTACTTACTCCCTTTGGACTCAAATATAAGCAACAGACAACTTTTTTAGTTGCGTGGAAAAATTATGTATCTAGACAATATATAGTCCATGTACATTACTTTACTCCACATATGAAATCATAAGTAGTCGGTTTTACATTCATTATGTGATTTCCGTTTGATAATTTTATGTCAGTCGTGACACCCCATCTTCCTCCCTTGGATGCTATCTTACTATGATGCTTAGTGAGATAGTCAGTTACAAAACATTCAATAAACCAAGTATGAGGAAGTATAAGGTTTCTGAGCAAATTATCAACATGTGCAAGTATAAGGATTGCAATAATGAACAACATATTATAGAGATAGTGAGTTACAAAACATTCAATAAATGAAAACATAGTTTGCAATGCATACATTTTAAATCACTACAGAAGTTCAGTTCAAATAAGTTAAAACAACCTGAAGCATTTAGATTGAAAGATGCACTTGTTTTTATCAAAGACAAGGAAAACTAAAATCAGTTCATACTTTGCTTATAGTGCTTTAGCATGCCAACTACCAAATCTAAAAAAAAAAAGAACACAAATGTATTAAACCAAAACCAGTCTTCAATAGTTCTGCATCGCCTTTAAGAAACTCCTTTCAAAGTTTAATCATTTTCCAATCCATGAGCTGCAACAACAAAAAACATATCAGGAACAATAAGGAGAAGAAAAAATAATGAAATCACATAGTTTAAGTAAATTGAAATACATAAGATAGATTCCAATTGTTAAAATCCCAAAAATGATGAAGAATAAGAGACTGTGATGGGATTTTTCTTTGAATTCCTGGTCCATATATACGGTGAGGGATTTTTCCATAAACCTTCTGGAAGAGACTGCGATGGTCGTCTCATAATTCTAGATTTCATAGGTAACAATCAATCATTCAACATAGAAACACAAACACCTTATCTTTTTCACTTTTAATTTTAACAACTTGATATATACACCATTCCCTATATTGTTTTAGATACATCCATGAATCATACATCAGAATTTTAGAAAATAATTGAGATATATACACCATTCCCTATTGAGAAAAAATGATTATTGAAAACTTGCCTTAAGAAATAAATCCCAAAAGAAAGTTAAGAGAGAAAAAGAAGAGTCACCAGTATCAACACATTTCTTCTCAGCAGATTTGAGATCAGTTTGAAGCTTTTCTTTTTCCTGAATGTATCCCTCTTCAACTCTCTTAAACCAACCAACACAAAGTTTAAGTTGCTTAACCAGATTCATCATCTGGTCCATTTTTTTCTACAGAAAAACAGATCAACCCTAAATAAGCTTTACCAACAACAAAAATCAACTATCAGATGAGACCAAGGTGAGAAGAAGGAGAATTTGAGAGATTGGATCGGATGAGAGAGAAGAAGAGAAGAGGAGCAGATGAGAGAGAGGAAGAGGAAGAGGATTGTATGAAAGAGAAGAAGAGGAAGAGGAGCGGATGAGAGAGAATAAGAGGAAGAGAGAAGCATGTGTACTCTAAGTCACAGTGTCAGATATATGGCATTTAGACTTTTGGGCCTATTTTGGTTGAAAATAGAAGTGGGTCCCACAAGCTTATTCCAAATTTTCCCAAGTTCCTTGTTTTATGCCGGTATGTATGTGTCAGTGGGCTACTGGCTCTCAGGCTGTGCGGGTACATAAAGACAGGCCCAAGCCCAATATCATTTTTTGGGCCCACAATTCTTGTTCAGAATCATTAATATATTATATATAAAATAAAATGAGCGTTAGTAGTAAAATGATCTTGTAGCGCAGCGGATAATTTTATTTGCTACATAATCATGGACCTCGGTTCTAACCCCTCAGCGTCTATTTTTGTGATTTTGTAACAATATTTATTTATTCAAAAAATGTTATTAAAGCAAAATGGGAGGATTGAACGTTAGTTAGTGATTTAATATTTGCCAAAATTTACCACTGTGCTGTAACACATTTCTTATCACAAATTTCATTAAAATCACTTTATTAAAACTCTACTTTTTGGCAATTTAAATACTCCTTGCATGTTTAAAGTTGTATATTAAGGGCACAAATTTTAAAACTTGCACAGGGCCCTCAAATTGTTGGGGACGGTCCTGTGTGTACGGTGGTTTATTTTCACGTACAACGTTTTTTAACAATACTTTCCCGCTTCACATGTATGCTAAAAGACAGATTTTTAGACTAAAAGGCAGATTTTCCCCACTTGTCACATGCAGCTTCACTAAGTGCTATTATGTGTGGGGGATTTGAAACAAACGCAGACTGAGCAATGACCTGTAGCCACGTGTCTTAATTTCACTGGGGGACCAAGTAGTGACCCTAACCACCACAATTGACTCAGCCATTCCAATCTTCTCAATTGTTCATTACAAAAAGCCTGCCTACCCTTTTCTTACGTGGAACTGACATTCTCTTCAACCAACCAATACCATTTCTCTTTTCGTCTTCTTATCCTTTATTTATTGGATTTAATTTATGGGTTTTAATTTTTGTACCCCCTCGCTTAGACCTTATACCCCCTTTTGTCCCAAACTTCCACTTTTGTCTCTACTAAAAAATAAAAAACATTACTATTTTTGTTTTTTCCGGAAACATCCCTCTAAGATAAATTCGGAGTTAAAAAATTGACTACGGATTTATCTCTTGAGGATAAATTCGGAGTTAAAAAATTGACTACGGATTTATCTCTTGAAGATAAATCCGGAGTTAAAAAAATTGACTACGGATTTATCTCTTGAGGATAAATCCGGAGTTAAAATATTGACTACGGATTTATCACCAAGAGATAAATCCGGGAATGGACTTCACCTTTTTGGATTTATCTCTTGAGGATAAATCTGGAGTCAAAAAATTGACTACGGATTTATCTCTTGAGAATAAATCCGGAGTCAAAAAATAGACTACGGATTTATCATCAAGAGATAAATCCGGAGTCAAAAAATTGACCTAATAGTTTTCTTGAAAAAGTGAAATTAGAGGGGTATTTCGGTATTAAATTGGTTTATGGGGTTATGGAGGCCAATGTGGGGGGTACAAAAATTAAAACCCTTAATTTATATATCTATATCTATATTATATATAACCATGAATCTGACACTTAGGCATCCACCTAATCAGTAACGTCAATAAATATGTCAACACCAATTAAATCCACCTAAGCACAACCCGTGCGCCACATCACCTCATTAACACCGCATACATTTAGAGCCGTTAGATCAAGTCACATGACAATAAAATCAAGGGCCTTAATATCATGAAAAAAATCAACGGCCACAGTTAAAATGGATTTCGGCTGGAGTAAATTAACACATAGGGGACAAGAAAACAAACATGTTAATTATCATTCAAAATCACAATTAACCACAATCAATTGTCATAACTTCTTTCGGTTTGAATTTTTTGGTTTCAAAAAAAATATATATATATATATAAATGACCGGTTACTACAAATATGGGTACAATATTAGTGTTGTGTCAATTGAGAGAAGATATGTACATTCAAAAAGAATTATAGCTGAGTTTTAGTCTACTTTTAAATCGATTTAATTCTTTAAAATAAAACAAAAAATGGTTTTTGAAGAAGTCACACTTCACCTCTTCCGACTACACATCCGTCTCACACTGTCTTTGTGCCACAATATTTCAAAGATCTTTTCTTGCATCCCACAATTGCATTGTCTTTATAGGTTTAATAATGTCGATTTTTTTAAATAAAATCTTCAATTTCAATTGTTGGATATATGATTGTTTTTTACTGTATATGTTTATTCAGAATGAAACTTTGAAGTTGTCAATAAGTTGAGAAATTAAATAAATTTTATTTTATTTAGGCTTAAATATGTTTTTACCCCCTGCAAATATGGGGTGTTTTGCTTTTACCCCATACAAAATATTTTTTTTTAGAAAACCCCTTGCAAAATCAACTTTTTTTGGTTTTAGTCCTTCTGTTAGATGGACGTTACAAAAAACGTCTATGTGACATTTTTAAATACATTTTTACCCCCTGCAAATAGGGGGTGTTTTGCTTTTACCCCCTGCAAAATTTTCCATTATCCTCTCTCCCTCACCTCATCTCATCTCTATCTCTCACTTCTTATCACTATATTCTTCTCCATTCAACTCTTACTTCCACAATCAAATCCCTAATATTCAACAGAACAAAATGGTCCAAACCTCAAACTTCATCTCTCTCTCTCTCTCTCTCTCGTTCTTCACCACCATTATTTCTTCTCATTCCAAATCTCAAAATAGAACTCATCTTCTCTTTCTCACAGAACCAACACATAGTTTAATTAAACCACACACATTTATTAAACCCATAAAACCTTGATTTTGAGATGAAGAACAATCCATAAAACTTGAAACAAACCCTAAAATCAGAATCGCAATAAAAGTTAATTACATGTTATGCTCATGGTTTGATGGTTCTGTGAGAGAGAGAGAGAGAGAGACGAAGAAGATGAGAAGATGGGTTCTGGTTTGATATGAAAGTGTTGGTTTGTGTTGGAGATGGAAAAGTTGATATGAGGTTGGGTTGGGTGCTGAGGAAGAAGAAAGGGATTTAGATTTTTTTTGCAGGGGTAAAAGCAAAACACCCCTATTTGCAGGGGGTAAAAACGTATTTAAAAATGCTACATAGATGTTTTTGTAACGTCCATCTAACAGAAGGACTAAAACCAAAAAAGTTGATTTTGCAAGGGGTTTTTTAAAAAAAAAAAATTTGCAGGGGGTAAAAGCAAAACACCCCCTATTTGCAGGGGGTAAAATCGTATTTAAGCCTTTTTAATTTGACGAATTTAGTCCCCTTATTTTCCCAATTTGTAAAATCAAAGTCCCCCACTAATTTGGTCAAAATTATTGTTGTGCTGTCATTCCTTTAACCTACATGGAAGGCCAGCTGGCATGCCAAGTTGGACAATAAATTAAAACTTCTTATTTTTATTTTAACAAATGTTTTTAAACAAATTAATAAAATGCAAAATTAAAAACAAAATATTTGTCTTAGGGTATCGGACCCATTTGATGAGTTCCCCACTCCAAAGATCATCATCTTCGTATTTCCATTTTATTTACATTGCCAATAACTCTTTAACATTTATGTTGCTTGGTGTGAAGTGAAAATCAACGGATGGACAACAATGTTACTTTCACACCTTTTGTGTCCAAAATAACAAGCTGGAAAATGACAAGAGGAACTATCTATTGTCATGGTTCTTCCGTTATTTAATTTTATTTGATTTGATTTTCTTTTTTGGCGTTCTACATCTCATGTGCAGATAAAGGTGAAACTATCTATTGAGATATCATGTGCATGAATTTACTTGAGATGTAATTTGTACTCAATAGTTTTGTATTGTATTTTTATTGTGACTTTCTTATAGGTTAATGATTTTGATTCTTTGGTTTTATCTTCAGGATGTATGCAAAAGTATGGTGCTCGATGGCTACTTTTATCACCCAGCTTAGAAACTTATGATCAATGATATTTTAAAATTTAAAATAAGAAGTTTCATTTTAGTGTTTACTACCAATCTTGATACACAACCCTTTTGTTGTATATTATCCATACATATTATATGACAACATCTTAGGGCTATTAACTTATTGGTAAATTTTGAATTGGTTTGGCCATTTTCGTTAATGATTTATAATTTTTATCTGCTTGAAAAAATATGACGTAGGAAATTTGTGTTTTGATAAACTCTAATTTGATGCATTTTTAGTGATATTTTTGAGTCACTTTTAGAACAATTATTAGCAGTTATATGAATCATTGACTTACATTTGTTATTTATTTTTACAGAGAAGAAGATAATGTGAAAAGAACAAAAATTCAATCTAATGGCACTCAATTCATCAATTATATATGGGCTAGCAGCTATAAAATTGGGGTGTGGATATAGTAAAAGAAAGGCCCAATAGTAAAAGAAAGGCCCAAATCCAAAGAGGAGGAATAGTGCCGTGAGGTGAAGGAAAAAAGAAGCTCGCACGGAACCCTAGGCGTGAGGGAATTGGAATTGGCCAGCATTATCATAAAAGGAGGGAAAACGTGAATTGAAGGGGGTTTTTTTTGCAGCCGCAGCATCACATAGAGAGAGTGGGAGAATAGTACTGCAACGTGAATTGAGAGAGTTAATAGTGCTGCAACAGTAAAAGAGGGGGAAGACCGAACAGTAGACGGGAGAATTGGAAAGCAGCTCCGCACACGGTGACCGAGAGAGAGATTGAAGAGTTTTGCATCTGCTTCGACGTACAGCGAGAGAGCTGCGAAGCGAGAAAAGGAGACTAAATACTCGGATCGTAAATTCCTCCATTCCGGGTTATTTTTATCTCTGTAATTTATGACTCTAGTTTTATTTCAGGTGTTCTTGATAACTATGGATAAATAAACCATCTTCTGCGTCTTAGGTGGATCTTGTTTGATTAGAGACCTTTTATGTTTTAATTTATACTTTGAATTCCCAATTTTATTTCAATTAATATTATCCTATTGCTTTATCACATAATTAGGATTGACAACTCTTTGCATGTTTATAATCAATTAGTTGATTAATCGGCCGTCTACAACTAGTTGGTGGACCTATAGGATAATTGAGACTATAATTAATGAATGACCAAACTTTAATTTAGTCTTCTAATCATTCAACCTTTTTGTACTTTATGCTTTTCTTAAATTTAAATTCTAGCATGACCAAACTAGGATTAATTTAGGGAAAAGAATATTAATCGCGCATGACCAAAAGCGGGTTAATAGCTTTAGTAAAGGGATTGGTAATTGAATAAAATAAGGGGATTCGGTAGGATTAGACATAGAGGAATCGAACCTCGCAAGTGAAACCGTGACCCTGCGCTTCTCTCCATTGATCAAACTTTACAATTTAAATTCTTGCTATTTACTTCTTGTTATTTTAGTTTCTATAATCACCAAACATTCGTTCGCCTAAATAATAATTAATCTTAAGTAGTTTGGTACTTATTAATTAATCCTCGTGGAGACGATATTTTTATACTACTTCGCGATAGAGTACACTTGCTCTAAGTGTGTTTTTAACGCAACAAGTTTTTACGCCGCTTACTTGGATTAATTTAATAATATTAAACAAAAGAGATTTTTATTGCTTTAGACATTTTTTTTTTGTTTAGTCTGTTTTAGTTTAATTTAATAAAAGAAAAAAAAATTATTTACATATTTTTGTCATTTAGTTTATTAGTTTATTTTTATTTGTTATTTATTATTTTTATTATTACTTGTGCATGCTCACCCGCTCCCGTGGAGCCTATTTTGGTTTTGATCCGTAGAATTGAAAGAATCGCTTTCGAAGGATAAGAAAAGAGAGAAGAGTAATGGTCATCAATCCGGAAGAACTCTTCGGACTACTTTACTCCCACAAATGAATATCACTACAAGCATAGTCAACCCAACTGCAAAGCCACCAATTTTGAGCTCAAACCAAGCTTGATTCAAATGGTTGAGAACTCCACTATGTTCAGAGGTACACCGACGTAAGACCCACACACCCATCTTAGAAACTTCTTGAGGGTGGCAGACTCAGTAATTTGCAATGGTGTCACCCCGGTTGTATTAGAATGAGATTGTTTCCATGGTCATTGGGTGACAAGGCATCCGCTGGCTAGACTCTCAACCTGCTCTGAGTCCATTACGAGTTGGGACCAATCAAAACAAAAATTCTTGACCAAATATTTTCCTCCGGAAAGACTACTAAGATTCGAGGTGCGATAATCGCCTTTGCTCAAGTCGAGCAAGAATCTTTACATGAGGCTTGGGAAAGGTTTCAAGACTTACTCCGAAGTTGTCCTCATCATGGATTTGAGAAGTGGCAACTACTTGAATATTTTTGCAACGGATTATCTTCTCAAAACAGGGGAATTGTTAATATGGCTTGTGGTGGCTCTCTATTGAATGGAGAGCCTGCGATAGTATACGACTTAATTGCACAGATAGCAGCTGATAATGCCCAATGGGAGACAAGTGACAGACACCTTAAGCGGTGGTTGGTATGTACAAGGTGGAAGTCAAACTAGTATTGACATAAAGTTGGATGCCCTATCTAAGCAGATGAAATCTTTGATGAAGGCACAAGCTCAATCTTCTCCCATAGTTCCCTCCACTAGCGACAACACAGATAACCTCTGGGGAGATCTATCCGAAGAAGTCAACTATCTTGGCCATAAGAAAAGTGAGTTAAGACCTGGTATGCAAGATTCTTTAGTTAGATACATGGAAAAGGTTGGACATCCATGCATGGGTGTCCTAGCCAATTACATGGACAGGACTGATGAGAGGTTACAATCTATTGAAGATCTGATAAAAGCACAGGGTCGACCAATTGCTTCCACTGAGGAGGCCAACTATGTTCAGAATTCCAACCGGAGCCCAAATGATCCTTATTCAAACACTTACAATCCAGTTTGGAGAAATCACCCCAATTTCTCTTGGGAGGACAACAAAAGGGAAAAATTCAAATTCATATAAGCCTCCACATGTGCAAAGGCAAGGCGAGAAGAAGTTGGATACCAATGATGTGTTGACAAGGTATATGCAGAATAAATGAAGAAATTGGAAGTCTGAAGGGTCAAATCTCAAATCTCATTAATGTGTTGTCTCAAAGGCCTCAAGGCTCACTTCCTACCCAGACTGAGCCTAATCCAAGAAATGAGCAGTGCAAGGCTGTCACTCTTAGGAGTGGCAAGGAGCTGGTTCAAGAAAACAATCAAGATGGGCGGGCGCCCGAGAAAGAAATACAAGCTCCTACTGAGGGGAGTACTTCTGAGGAAAGCAAAAAGGAAAGGGAGAAATATGAGCAAGCAAAGGTAAACGTTCCTTATCCTCAAAGACTTAAAAATGAGCAGAATGATAAGCAATTTGCTAGATTTCTTGAAATATTTAGAAAATTGCATATTAACATTCCTTTTCTTGGAAGCTTATTGCTCAAATGCCTAAATATGCCAAATTTTTAAAAGAAATTATTTCTAACAAAAGGAAGTTGGAAGGCTTTGAGACATTTAGGCTTAATGAGGAATGTTCTGCTATAGTTTTAAAAAAGTTACCACCTAAGCTTAAAGATCCGTGTAGTTTTACTATCCATTGTACAATTGGTAACTCGCATTTTGAAAAGGCATTATGTGATTTAGGAGCAAGTATAAATTTGATGCCTTTTTCTGCTTTTTAGAAAGCTTGGTTTGCAGGAACCCCATCCTACTAACATCACTTTGCACCTAGTCGATAGATCCATTGCCCACCCCCGTGGAGTGGTGGAAGATGTTTTAGTTAAGGTTGATAAGTTTATTTTCCTCGCTTGATTTTGTTGTTTTGGATATGGAAGAAGATGAGGAAGTCCCAATTATTTTGGGGCGTCCTTTCTTAGCTACTGAGAAAAAGCTTAATTGATGTTCAAAGAAGGAAAATTGACTTTGAGGCTTGGAGATGAGGAAGTTGTATTTCAAGTCTTGAATTCATTAAAAATCCTTCCTCATTTGCTTCTTGTAATTTTATTCAAGCTAGAGATATTAATGATGTGATTACCTCGATGCGGTTTGATGATTTTAGAATTCGGGATCCTCTAGAAAAAGTACTTACTTTACAGGGTCTTGGCATGTTGCAGGGTGGTGAGGAAGAAGAGTTCTTAATGTTTTTACAGGCTCACCACCCTCAGAAAAATTGTAGTAACCATAGATTTGAGGAACTGGAATGGGGTAACACTCCAAATCCCAAACCTTCAATTGAAGAGGATCCTGAGCTTGAATTAAAGCCTCTTCCTTCAAATGTAAAATATGCTTTCTTGCACCCCCCTTTCTCTTTGCCTGTGATTATTGCTGCAGATTTGACAGACACCATGGAGGACAAGCTTTTGAGGGTATTAAGGGCCAACAAAGAGGCTTTTGGATGGTCTATTCATGATATAAAAGGCATTAGTCCCTCAATTTGCACTCACAAGATCTACATGGAGGATGAATACCAACCTCGAGCACTACCTCAATGCCGCCTTAATCCTAACATGAAAGAGGTGGTAAAAAAGGAAGTAATTAAGCTTCTTGATGCGGTATCATCTATCCTATCTCTCGATAGTAAGTGGGTAAGTCTGTTCAATGTGTTCCTAAAAAGGGAGGTACCACTTTGTGATGGAAAATGATAAAATGAATTAATTGCGATTAGAAAAACTACTGGGTGGCGTATGTGCATTGATTATAGAAAATTAAATGATGCCACCTTGAAAGATCACTTCCCCTTCCCTTTATTGATCAAATGCTTGAGAGAGTGGCGGGACATGATTATTATTGTTGTTTGGATGGATATTCGGTTATTTGCAAATACCGGTGGCTTCGAGGATCAAGAAAAACTACTTTTACTTGCCCATATGGAACATTTGCATATAAAAGGATGTCATTCGGTTTATGTAATGCTCCCGCCACTTTCCAAAGATGCATGATGGCTATTTTTTCCGACTTGGTTGAAAAATGCATTGAGATATTCATGGATGACTTTATCGTTTTTGGATCCTCTTATGAGGATTGTTTACATAACTTGAATTCATGTTGCGAGAGATGTAGGGATACTAATTTAGTGCTCAATCGGGGAGAAGTGCCAATTTATGGTACAAGATTGTATTATTTTGGGACACAAGGTGTCCACTAAAGGCATTGAAGTTGATCTCGCAAAGGTGGAGGTAATTGCAAAGTTGCCCCCACCCATTCTCGTTAAAGGGGTTCGTAGTTTCTTAGGCCATCTTTGGTTTCTATAGAAGGTTTGTTAAAGATTTTTCAAAAATTGCAAAGCCTATGACTGACCTCTTGGTTAAGGAGGCCACTTTTGATTTTTCTGACACTTGTTTGAAGGCTTTTAATTGTTTAAAGGAAAAATTAATTAGTGCCCCTATTGTTGTTGCCCCCGATTGGTCCCTCCCCTTTGAAATTATGTGTGATGCTAGCGATACTGCTGTGGGGGCTGTTTTGGGGCAAAGAAGGAATAAGGTATTCTATACCATTTACTATGCTAGGCGCACTCTTGATGATGCTCAAAGAAATTACACTACCACAGAGAAAGAGTTGCTAGCTGTAGTATTTGCATTTGACAAGTTTCGTCATTACCTTGTTCTTTCTAAAGTTGTTGTTTATACTGATCATGCTGCTATTAGATATTTGCTTGGAAAGCAGGATGCCAAACCAGGTTAATCGGTGGATTTTATTATTACAAGAGTTTGACTTGGAGATTAGAGATAAGAAAGGCTCGAGAGAACTTTGTAGTGACCACCTCTCAAGGCTCGACCATAGTGTGATCATGGCCTCAAATGATGGGGAGATCAAGGAGGTTTTCCCGATGAGAAACTTTTAGCTATTTCTATTGTTCCTTGGTTTGCGAGATATTGTGAACTACTTGGTGGGTAAGGTTGTTCCACCTGATTTTTCATTTCAACAAAAGAAGAAATTAATTTCTGATGCTAGAGACTACTTGTGGGATGACCCTTACCTATTTAAAGTATGTGGAGACAAGGTAATTAGGCGTTGTGTGCCTATAGAGGAAGTAACTTCTATCCTTGAGCATTGTCATTCTAAAGAGGTAGGTGGCCACTTTGGCCCAAATAGAAGCGCATATAAGGTTTTACAATGTGGTTTTTATTGGCCTACTATATTTAAAGATGCTCATGAATTTGTGAAAGCTTGTGATAGTTTCCAAAGGAGTGGAAATATTTCTAGGCATCAAGAGATGCCCTTAAACAATATTTTGGTTTGTGAGATATTTGATGTATGGGGTATTGACTTTATGGGGCCCTTCCCTAAATCTTTTCAAATCAATATATTCTTGTTCTTTGTAGATTATGTGTCTAAGTGGGTCGAAGCTGTAGCCTTACCCACTAATGATGCTCGGGTAGTAGTGAGATTTTTAAAGAAAAATATTTTTACTAGATTTGGCACTCCCCGAGCAATTATTAGTGATGGTGGCACTCATTTTTGCAATAAACAATTTGAAAATCTTTTGAGCAAATATGGTGTCACTCATAAGGTAGCAACTCCTTACCACCCACAAACCAGTGGACAAGTTGAAATTTCAAACAGAGAGTTAAAAAGGATTTTAGAGAAGACAGTTAGTGCATCAAGAAAAGATTGGTCTTTGAAACTTGATGATGCACTATGGGCTTATAGAACTGCTTTTAAAACCCCCATTGGGATGTCTCCTTACCGTCTTGTTTTTGGAAAAGCATGTCATTTGCCTGTTGAATTAGAGCATAAAGCACTTTGGGCTTTAAAATTTCTAAACTTTGATGCTCAGCTTACAGGTGAAAATAGGTTGCTGCAGCTCGATGAATTGGATGAGCTCCGTCTTGGAGCTTATGAGAATGCCAAGTTTTATAAAGAGAGGACTAAAAGTGGCATGATAAGCGCATTCAAGCAGCGTGAGTTCCATGTTGGTGAAAAGGTTTTAATCTATAACTCACGCTTTGCGTCTTTTTCCGAGAAAGTTGCGCTCGAGGTGGTATGGACCCTACAATCGTTACTCAAGTTTTTCCTTATGGAGTGCTTGAGGTATCTCATGAAGATGGTACCACTTTTAAGGTCAATGGTCGCGTGTGAAGCATTTTGAGGAAGGGTTGCTCCAAGTGAGCTATGTCATCGCCTCAAGGATTGATCAGTAGTCTGTCCGGGCTCGGGACGTTAAACAAAGCGCTTCGCAGAGGCAACTTTGTGTTTTATTTTCTCTCACTTTTGTTTGTTTGTTTTTTTATTTAGGAATTAGCTCGGTTAGCAAAGCTCTCTCGGGAAGTCACTCTTACTCTATCTCTCTCATTTATTTCTTTTTGTGCCAATTTGATATTTTGCATTGAGGACTATGCGTCATGCTAGTGTGGGGAGGAGAGTTTATTTTGTCACTTGATCTATATTAATGCACATACCCACTAAATATGTTGATAGCATTTTTTCTCGGCTTGTTTTGCATGAACTATGCTTAAATTGAAAAAAAAATAGAGATTATGTCTTTAGGGGATCCCATAATTAATTCACTTGTGATTTTGTGTTTGATCAGAATCGTGAGGATGTCCTTAGGAAGGCGATAATTAGCATTTGTCCTCTTGAGTACTTTTTGTGAACTAGCTTCTAAATGTGAGATCTGAGCCTATATAAGGGGATTGATACTAAATCATAAATTTTACCCCTTTTCTTTCTATGAGTGTGTTTCCCAATTTGCTACATTCTAGAATTTGTCTTTTGACCATTTCAAGGCGAAAATTGATTTGCATCATGTAAAAAGATTTGGGAATTAGGTATTTTTCTGGCCTCAGAGTTGTTTGTTGAATTATCCCTTAGTTGCCCCCTTTGAGCCTAATTGTTATATTTTTCTTTGGTACCCAGATATAATTTTTCTTTTTTTTCTTTCTTTTGGTAACCAATTGAAATTGAATGTGGAGCAACTATTGAAAATTACAATTTTGTCCTATATTTTAATGATCTATATTGTCAGGACTCAAATTTTGTCCCATACTTTAGTTGTCTATCTTGTTAGGATGAAGAAAACAAAATGAGTGAATCATGTGCTTGTAAGAATATATTCCTACAAAGGAAACAAAATAGAAGTTTCCATGTACTTACCTTTTCCTCCTAAGAAAAAAAAATGGACAAAAAAAAAAAAGAAAATTTGAAAAAAAAAAAAAGAGAAAAGTAAAGTAAAGGAGGAAAAGACACATCAAAAGAATGAAAGAGCCAAAGGGCAAATCCAAATCAAAAATTGAAAATGCCTACTCAAGAGAAAAGGCAAATCAAAGAGAGCAAACCCAATAGAAGAAGAGTGAAGAATGAAAGTGAAATTAAGTTGGAGTTTGGACAAAAACTGTAAAATAGATAGGAGCTCCATATTTGGTTTCAATGGTTACTGTTTGCTTCTTGTTTTTCTTTTAGCCATTTGATTATCCCCTCTTTCTTATTTCCTACTGCATGAATTCACCCCGCCCCATTCTGACCCATGAAACCCCATCTTTTGCATGCATGTGAACTATTTAGTGGAGATTTGGTCAAATTACAAACATATGGTAATGTGCATTTTGTGGAAGCTTGAGTGTATATTTTCACTAGTCCCTAAACACTTAGAGAGATTGTGAGCGAGTGCCATTGTTCACAGAAATGTAATCTTCAGGGACTTGAGCCTCTAATTGGGCAACCTGTTGACACCTCATATGTTCTATACTATCTATTGGCTGTCATTGTGCTTCTAACTTTGGGTTCCTTATTTGGCTATCTCTATTATTTATTTGAAAAGTTTTTGAGCCAGAGAATTTGCTTGAGGACATGCAAATGTTTAGTGTGAGGGAGTTGATAAACTCTAATTTGATGCATTTTTAGTGATATTTTTGAGTCACTTTTAGAACAATTATTAGCAGTTATATGAATCATTGACTTACATTTGTTATTTATTTTTACAGAGAAGAAGATAATGTGAAAAGAACAAAAATTCAATCTAATGGCACTCAATTCATCAATTATATATATGGGCTAGCAGCTATAAAATTGGGGTGTGGATATAGTAAAAGAAAGGCCCAATAGTAAAAGAAAGGCCCAAATCCAAAGAGGAGGAATAGTGCCGTGAGGTGAAGGAAAAAAGAAGCTCGCACGGAACCCTAGGCGTGAGGGAATTGGAATTGGCCAGCATTATCATAAAAGGAGGGAAAACGTGAATTGAAGGGGTTTTTGCAGCCGCAGCATCACATAGAGAGAGTGGGAGAATAGTACTGCAACGTGAATTGAGAGAGTTAATAGTGCTGCAACAGTAAAAGAGGGGAAGACCGAACAGTAGACGGGAGAATTGGAAAGCAGCTCCGCACACGGTGACCGAGAGAGAGAGAGATTGAAGAGTTTTGGAGTGCCGCTCTTGTAGACACCGCGAGAGAGAGCTGGTTAGCGAGAAAAAGGAGACTAAATACTCGGATCGAAATTCCTCCATTCCGGGTTATTTTTATCTCTGTAATTTATGACTCCTAGTTTTATTTCAGTGTTCTTGATAACTATGGATAAATTAAACCATCTTACTGCGTCTTAGGTGGATCTTGTTTGATTAGAGACCTTTTATGTTTTAATTTATACTTTGAATTCCCAATTTTTATTTCAATTAATATTATCCTATTGCTTTATCACATAATTAGGATTGACAACTCTTTGCATGTTTATAATCAATTAGTTGATTAATGCGGCATCTACAACTAGTTGGTGGACCTATAGGATAATTGAGACTATAATTAATGAATGACCAAACTTTAATTTAGTCTTCTAATCATTCAACCTTTTTGTACTTTATGCTTTTCTTAAATTTAAATTCTAGCATGACCAAACTAGGATTAATTTAGGAAAAAGAATATTAATCGCGCATGACCAAACGGGTTAATAGCTTTAGTAAAGGGATTGGTAATTGAATAAAATAAGGGGATTCAAGTAGGATTAGACATAGAGGAATCGAACCTTGCAAGTGAAACTGTGACCCTAGGCTTCTCTCCATTGATCAAACTTTACAATTTAAATTCTTGCTATTTACTTCTTGTTATTTTAGTTTCTATAATCACCAAACATTCGTTCGTCTAAATAATAATTAATCTTAAGTAGTTTGGTACTTATTAATTAATCCCTGTGGAGACGATATTTTTTATACTACTTCCGCGATAGAGTACACTTGCTCTAAGTGTGTTTTTAACGCAACAAGTTTCCATTGTTGAGCTCTTTCTTCGTTGTTTATTTTTTATCACGTGACATGGTTTTGGACAGGGATTCGTGGTGCTATGCCTATGATATTGAAATCCATGTACTTAGGTAGAATTTTATTAATTAGTTCTTCCACACTTCACCCTAATTTGATTGGATTTTAAACTAGTTATTGTAATTCATTTGAATAGGAAGTTCAAACCTTTTGGTTTAAACACCAAACACAAATTAGTAGAGGGTTAGAGTTTTGACTGAGGTTTTGTTTGGTTACTAATCTGTAAACTAAGGTTATGTTTTGTTACTAATCTGTAAACTGTGTTTATGATGTACTAATCGTATAACTAATTTGCTATAGTGCGAATTGCATCAATGTACCAGTACTACTTACTTGGATCCCTAATTCTCTCAGCTGTTGATTATTTTATAATCCCTGATTCTTACATATATTTCTCTTCTCATATATTAGTCCATTTTATTGCTTTAACTTGAACTAAAGAGTAATTTTCTATTGTTTTTATTCCCTTTTCTCATATGGTTTATCATAAAAACACAAACAAAAAAAATCCATAATGTCTTCTTTTTTGATATGCTTTGTACTTTCAATTGAACTAAAGAGTAATTTTATATTGTAAAATATGCTTTGTATTTCATCTTTTTTTCTTATTTTATCAATTACAATTTCAAATATCTATAAAAGAAATACAACAATGTCATTTCAAATATCTATAGAAAAATCATTATCTTTTAACAAAAATATTTAACACCATAATGTTAGACACTAATTAAATTTGAATTTACGTAAACTCTTTAACTTAATGGAATGGATAAATATAATAGGCCAACAAGTTTTATATTATATTTAAATCAACTATATATTTACTAATTATTACAATTAATAGAGAACACTGATTCTACGGTTGTCAACGTCAATCAGCTTAGTCAAAAGCAAACTACATGTCCTTATGCAAATGTATATTTGCTATATATTTGTAAGTTACAATTTACTAATACTATTTTAGACCGTATAATACTTATAAGTAACTCCTGTTGTAATAACATCTCAATAAAAATACCCCTGAAATTATATACACTGCGGTTGTCACTACTAAAGTATTATTTGATTAGTACTTATGTAGTTGTTAAAGTATTTTTATTTATGGGTTGTCACTACTAAAGTATTATTTGATTTCACGGGATCTCAAAATTATAATATATAATTATATATATATATATATATATATATATATATATATATATATATATATATATATATATATATATATATATATATATATATAAAATCTAAATTTAATTTCCTACTATTATACAAATATTTAAAATAGTTGAAGTAATTATCTTACTGTGTCTAAACAAATGAATTTAATTAAAATCTTTGTACACTGTTAATTATACTAGTGTATATATATATATATATATATATATATATATATATATATATATATATATATATATATATATATATATATATATATATATATATATATATATATATATATATAGTGTATATGTGTTTTCCATTATCTATCAATCACAGGTTGACACATCATTAAAAAGAAATTAGTCAATTGGGTAACCACTAGTTAATCTATTGGTAACTGACTATTTTAAAAATTGTGATTGGCTTTTGTTGTAAAAGTCGAGTTTGAATCCTCACAAGTATTTGTGGGACAAATTTCGGAGAGAGTGGCACAAACAAAAATGTAATAGTATTTATTATTTTATTGTATGTGTCACTCTCTCTCTAAAAT
Organism: Oxytropis ochrocephala; assembly: GCA_020916435.1. Taxonomy (NCBI): domain Eukaryota; kingdom Viridiplantae; phylum Streptophyta; class Magnoliopsida; order Fabales; family Fabaceae; genus Oxytropis; species Oxytropis ochrocephala. The sequence goes on along the minus strand of CM037092.1, from coordinate 60,548,197 downwards.
TGTCTCACAAGCACTTGTGAGGATCCGCACTCGTAAAAGCCTATACACTTTATGTGTACATAAATTAAACTTATTTATTTAATACTGTTTGTGCCTGAGGTCAGTAGCTGGATCTGGAGCCAAGGTAGAAGTTCGTTCGTAAGGTTGCTTAAGGTCTGGATGATCAGGGCTGGAGATTATCCTTCGAGGTTAGGGTCACCGAGGGGGGTGTACCTACAATCACTCTAATGCCTAAGTCAGCGAATAGAAGTGGATGAGAGATACAAATGAATGAGAGCGTACTTGATTTGAGGTGGTGAGGGTCTGTATGTAGAAGCCGGATCTGGCGCGGAGCCGTTGGATGAGGTCGTGTTGATCTCGACCGTTGATCCTGCTTCAGCTTTTAGGGCTAGCACATGGGCCGAAGCCAATGTTGAATTGGGCCTAGCTTCGAGATCGGTCACGTGAGTGCGGCCTTGGCTTGAGATGCAAGAAGTTATTGTGAAGTAACTCAGACTTCATGAGGCGATACGTGTCAGCTAGGCTTCTTTGAATGATTGCTTTACTGTTTATGCTTTACATTGTTTTGACCTCGTCTTTATATCGCTTTGACTTGGCGTCGTAGTTCGATTCTGTAATGATCGAGGTCTTCCGAGATCGTCATCGCACTAGCTTATTTCCCAGTCTTTGACCATGCTTACCAATGACATAGCACTTGGGCGACATTGGGGGAAAGAGGGTCGAGTCTCGTACGAGAACCAAAGTCGTTATGGCTTCTCCACAGTCTTTGACTAAGTTCGCCAAGGAGGTGGCGTTTGAACTCAGATTCAAAGAAGGGTGAGGCTCATAGAGAGCCAAAGTAGCAATGGACTTCTTCCCAGACTTTGACTAAGTTTGCCACGGGGGTGGCGTTTTAACTTGGAGTCAAAGAAGGGCATGACTCATAGAGAGCCTAAGTAGCGATGGACTTCTTGCCAGCTTCGATCAAGTTCGCCCAGGGCGGTACGCATGGGGGGACTTGGTGCAAAGAGGGTCGAGGCTCGCAAGGGAGCCGACGTTGCAAGTGATCCTCCCCACGCCTCGAACTTTATTCACTACGGGGCCAGCTTGGGTCAAACCCAGAACAAGAGGGGTGGAGTGCAGGATCGGTTGCAAGGTCCTTCTTAGAGTTCTGTCTTCTTTGAATTTGATCGACTTGTGCTCTTGGATAATTCCTGTTTATTGATTTGGACGTGAACAGTCTGAGTTTGATACAACTTGAGTGTTACAAGAGTTCAAGAAATTAGTTGTAGTACACTCTCATTTTGAGGCGTTCCAGGTGAGAGGGATCAATTCCTTCTTCAAAGTCTCTAGCTAGTAGGCTCATTTGCCAGTCTTGGATGCAACTCTGTAGGGTCCTTCTCAGTTTGGGGCTAACTTTCCTTGGCGTGCATTTTTGCTTCCCCCATCAGCGTGTTTTGACGTCTAGCTATGCGAGACTTTACCACTGCTTCAACGAGACTAGCTTTATCTCGGACCTCCTAGACGAGGTCGAATTCCTAACGTATTGCAAGATCATTATCTTCCCTGTTGAGAGGGGTAGAGAGTCCTCCAAGTCAATTCACGGACCTCAACTGGTTTACCGGCTTCAGTCCCGTAGGTCAACCTGAAAGGAGTTTCTCCTATTATGGAAATATGGTGTCGTCATGTAGGCTCGGAACACATATGGGAGCTTCTCTGCCCAAGTTCCTTTAGCCTCGTTTAGCATCTTCTTCAAGCCTTTTAGGATCACTCTTTTTGCAGCCTCGAACTGCCAATTAGTTTGTGGGTGCTCAACCAAGGTGAAATGGTGTGTGATATTAAAGTCCTTCAAAAGCTTTAGGAATCCCTTATCAGCGAACTGGGTTCCATTGTTACTGATAATTGTCTGGGGCACGCCGAACTGGACTAGGAGGTTCTTCTTCAAGAATTTGATACATGCTTTGGCTGTGATCTTAGCAAGTGGCTCTGCCTCGACCCACTGGGTGAAATAATCAACCGCAAAGATCAGGTATTTGACCCCTGGATCCAGTGGGAAAGGTCCAAGGAGGTCAATTCCCCAACAGGAGAAAGGCCAGGATGCCGACATAGATGTGAGCTCGGCTAGGGGAGCGATGTGTACATCTGCGTGACGTTGACACTTGTCGCACTTCTTCACCAGGTCTGTGACGTCTTTATCATGCTAGGCTAGTAGTAGTTGGCCTTGAGGGCTTTCTTTTCCAGAGCTCGAACTCCGAGGAGTTGCCCACATATGCCTTCATGAATCTCGGTGAGCACGTATTCAACCTCGTACCCTTCTATGCACTTCAGTAAGGGAGATGAGAATCCTTGTCTGAAGAGTCTTCCATCAATCAAGGTGTATGGCATTGCTCGATGTCGGACTAAAGCAGCTCCTTTTACGTGAATCGGTTCTTTGCCAGAATCGATATAGTCCTTGATAGGTGTGATCCAACTCTCTTCTTCGCTTATAATGTGGACATCCGAGGTTGAAACCAGAGTTAGGTCGACGCTGGGATTGGTCAGCGTTTCCTTAATGACAATACGATGGTTTCCAGTGGGCTTTGTGCTGGTAAGCTTAGCTAGGACGTCTGCTCTTGCATTTTCTGTTCGGGGTACGTGTTTGACCTCGACATGCGTGAATCGTTGCAGCAGGTTCATGACCTGTGCCAAGTATTTCTGCAAAATCAGGTCTTTGGTGATAAAGTCTTCTTTCACCTGGGATACTACCAGTAGTGAATCAGTATTTAGCTCGATGTTCTTCGCACAAAAGTCTTGAGCCAGCTTGAGCCCAACAATACACGCTTCATATTCTGCTTGGTTGTTAGACATGCTGAAAGAGAAACTGAGAAAGGCTTCAATTATCAAGCCTTCGTTGTTCTCGAGAATTAGGCTGGCGCCACTCCCCTTATTGTTGGACGAGCCGTCGACATGGAGTTTCCACAGCAAGGTCTCAGCTTGGGATGTCTCGGTGTCATTTCTGCAACAAACTCCGCCAGTACTTGGGCTTTGAGCATCGTCCTAGATTCATACTTGATGCCGAACTCATACAATTCTACTGTCAATTTGATGATTCTCCATGCAAGGTCGGTTTTGTGTAGGATCTTCCTGATTGGCTGATCTGTCCTTACGACGATGTTATAAGCCACGAAATACGGCCTCAACCTCCTGGCTACCATTACCATCACCAAGGCTACTTTCTAGATCTTTTGATATCAGGTCTCGGGACCCTGCATAACTTTCCTAACTCAATATATTGGCCTCTCACCAGCTTCAGTCTCTTTAATCAGAAAATCGCTAAGTGTTTCTTCAGTCACAACTAAGTAAAGGTAGAGGGTCTCCCCCTCAACTGGCCTCGTAAGAATTGGTGGCTCTGTAAGGATCTTCTTGAGCACTGCCAAAGCAGCTTCACACTTTGGGGTCCAATTGAACTCGACCCCTTTCTTCAAGATTCTGAAGAAACGTAAGAATCTACTGGCCACTTTTGACACAAACCTCTACAACACAGCTATCATCCCAGTTAGTTTTTGGACTTCTTTCTTGAACGTCGGGGGCGAATGTAGGTAGCATTTGTCCGGGTTGTCCTCGTTTGCCTTTTAGTTAGACAAAAACCAAGTAACTTTCCGGCCCTAACCCCAAAGGTGCATTTCTCAGGGTTGAACCTGAGGTTGTTCTTTCTTGCTTCGACAAATATCTCAGTGAGGTCGGCCAGGTGACCTTCGTTGATCTTGCTCTTCACAATCATATCATCCAGATAGACCTCAATAACTAGGCCTATATGGTTTTGGAAGACTTTATTCATCATCCGTTGGTAAGTGGCTCAGGCAGTTTTTAGCCCAAATGACATGACCTTGTAGTAGAAGTTGCTTCTATCAGTCATGAATGTTGTCTTTTCTTGGTCCGGGGGGTTCATGACAATCTGGTTATAGTCGAAGTAGGCGAGGTGGTGGCAAGAAACCTCGGGTTGAATGCCCCACATATCGACTGCTTACCAAGCAAATAGATCTGCGTGCTACGCAAGAAATCAAATTTGTTCTAAAAGTTTCACAGAGGCCAGCCCCGAGCTTCACTGTTTTCATAGGCTCATCCCCTAGCGGCAGCTCAATGAATTCTCCATCAGGCTCGGGTCGTTTAATTCTCTTTTTCAACTCTCTGGTAGTTGATCGTCGTCATCATCTTCTGAGCTGTCAGGGTCGTAACGTGCATCAACGTCGGCCAGATTGACCCTTGAGTGCTTGTTTGTCACTTTTTCCTGTTTCTTTGTTGCTTTCTGATCTAACTTAATGGAGAGGTAGTGACATCTTCAACGAGTGGAATTCCATCTTCAAGTACACAATGGATGCTAGTGCGCCTAACCTGCCTAGCGTCGACTTGCCAATAATGCATAGGTAGGGGGAATTGTAGGGTAAGACCAGGAATTGGGTTTTTATGGTCCTGGAGAGCTCTCCATTACCGTACGTGACCATTAGCTCGACATAGCCTAATGGTCGGGTCCTGGCCCCATTGAAACCTGATCGGTTAGTGCCCCTGTAGGGAGTGAGGTCAGTTTCAATGATCTTCAATTTAGCGAGTAGGTCTAGAAACATGATGTCAGCAGAGCTCCTTTGATCTACCAGCATTCTCTGGACTTCGACGTCAAACATGACTATCGAGATTATGAGAGGAACATATTTTTTGGGCTTCCCGTCCTGGAGGTTTTTATTAGAAAACGCCAATGGCGGCCTGGATTGTGGGCCAGACTCAATATCTCCTGCCATTTCCTCTTCATAGACTAGCGAGTTTCTCCCGCATAGACGGAGTAGCCCTTAGTGATGACCATCGTCTCTGGCGGGAATCGTTGTGGCCTCGGCTCTTCGTCCATTTCTTGTTGTGCAAGGTCTCTGCTGCAACTTCCAAAATATCCAAGATGTGATTGACAGCCTGTACCGAGATGGGGACGGCGTCGGTAGCAGGAAACAGTGGAGGGGCTGGAATGGAGTGTGCCTCTTTAGTGGGTAAATTCTAGACATGCCCCTCTGGTGTCTGCTCGAACTGTGGTGGAGCTTCCATAACGCTTCGGGGTCGAGCTTGGCCTCTGGTAGGAGGGCTTCCTCTAGGAGCCTTAGAGGATATGAGTCTGACAAGAGTAAATGATGCACTCCCACCGTGGTCGCCAATGTTCGTACTTGTGGTCGGTAGCTGGATTTGGAGCCGAGGTAGCAGTTCGTAAGGTCACCTGAGGTCTGGATGATCGGGGCTTGAGATTATCCTCCGAGGTTAGAGTCATCGAAGGGGGTGCACCTGCAAGCACTCTGATGCCTAAGTCATCAAACAAATGTGGAGGAGAGATACAAATGAATGAGAGCGTACATAATTTCAGGGGGTGAGGGTCTATTTATAGACGTGGGGTCTGACGTAGAGCCGTTGGATGAGGTAGTGTTGATCTCGACCGTTAATCCTGCTTTCGCTTTTGGGACTAGCGCCTGGGACGAAGCCAATGTTGAATTGGGCCTAGCTTCATACTACAAATACCAAATAAAAACGTCTTCTTTAAAGAGTGATGCTAATTTGACAAAAAAACAGTGATGCTAATAATTACAAAAAGAAATACAATAACACTTTGTTTTAAGAAGATAGCAAATTATTTTTTTAAGATTAGTACATATCCTTTTGCAACTAAATATAATTTGAGACGAAGTTTTTTTTGATAGATAAAGTGGTTAGTAATTAGTGTGTTAGTTGTTAAAAGGGAGGAGGAAGCGGGGTTCGAATCCCGTACGCCAATAGTTTTTCACCAACGATATCCCTTTCACACAACAAAGTGAGCTACTCTTCTGAGACGAAGTGATTATTACTTTTATTTTGACTAATAGTGATTATTAATTATTCTTTTAATCTTTGTTTCAAATAAAATACTTAAAAAATTTGTGCTACTATGTACATTTTTTTATGTTGAGTACATAAGAAAAAAACTATTGCTACTTGTTTCTAACTATTTCCTGAAGTAGGATTTAGCTAGAACACGATGAATAATAGAGAAGAATAAGAGTAATAATCAGAATGAATTCCAGGTCCTTTTCATTGGCCTCTTGGGCTTATATTTATATTACAAGGGGTGATTAATGCTCATAAGTACCATACATAAATGCAGCGAGATCCGAGGCGAGATTCTCGGGCTTTCCTAATATATCTTGCTAGGCTCTTGCTTATGACCGAGCCCGAGGGAGGCGTCGGCTCTTCGGGTGAGGGAAAGTCCTCGTCCTATGCGGGCGACGAGTCCCTCGGTTCTTGAGGCGGAATGTGGTCTCCGTGTGCTGGTCTTCGTCTTCTAGGCATAACTGAACAGGTCAAGCAGGATCTCATGGTCTGTCTTTAGGATTATGCAGATTTGTTCGTATGGCAGGCATCAGACATGCCTTGGATCCCCATAGAGATCGCGTGTCACCAACTCTCAGTGGATGAGGCAGCTAAGCCGCTCGCCCAGAGAAGGCGAACTCAAAACGACGAGAAGGCTCAAACAGCAGCACAGGCCGTTGACGATCTGATCAAGGCCAACTTCATTGAAGAAATCAAGTACACGACCTGGCTGTCTAACGTCGTGTTGGTGAAGAAGAAAAATGGTAAGTGGCGCATGTGCGTTGACTATACCGATTTGAACAGGGCATGCCCGAAGGATGCTTTCCCGGTGCCCAGCATCGACAAGCTGGTCGATGGTGCATCGGGCTACAAATTGATATCATTCTTGGACGCTTATTCTGGGTATAACCAGATCACAATGTATCCTCCGGATCGCCACAAGACTTCATTTATGACCGATCGGGGTAATTTCCAGTACAAGGTCATGCCCTTCGGCTTGAAGAATGCAAGGGCGACGTACCAGCAAATGATGAACAAAATCTTCAACAAGCAGATCGGTCGAGTGGCTGAAGTATATCTAGACGACATGATAATCAAAAGCAAGACTGACCAAGATCATGTGAACGACCATTGCCAGCGAGCATTGGAGGACTTGAAGGAAGCTCTGACCAACCCGCCCATCATGACCAAGTCGCTGCCGGGGAAACCCTATATCTATACTTGGCAATAACAGAGGAAGTCTTGAGCGCTGTCTTGGTCAGAGAGAACGACCTAAAGCAAAACCCAGTTTATTTCATCAGTAAGGTGCTCCAAGGACCAGAGCTAAGGTATCAGAAGATCGAGAAATTATCCCTTGCGCTACTAGTGGCCGCCCGATGATTGAAGCCTTATTTCGTGGCTCACCAGGTCGTGGTAAGAACCGACCAACCAATAAGGCAAGTCCTTCATCGACCAGACTTGGCGGGACGTATGATCAAATGGGCGGTTGAACTCAGCGAGTTCGGCATCAAGTTCGAATCCAGGTCAGCCGCTAAAGCTCAAGTGTTGGCCGATTTCATTGCTGAAATGACTCCAACTCAAGACAATCGACCGACAACGACCTGGACGTTGCACTTGGAAGGCTCTTCCAATAGCAAAGGCAGCGAAGCGGGCCTAATCCTAGAGAATTCAGAAGGCCTTGCAGTAGAAGTTTCCTTGACATTTGCTTTCCACACTTCCAACAATCAAGCCGAGTACGAGGCATGCATAGCCGGGCTGCAACTCGCTAAAGAATTCAACGTCGATCGAGTTGAACTACATTCAGACTCTCTGCTGGTCGTATCCCAGATTCAAGAATTGTATGATGCAAAGGATGAAGTGATGAAGAACTACTTGGCCAAAGTGAGGGAACTACTCCGGCAATTCGACCGGGCAGAGGTCAAGCACGTGTCGAGGACCGAAAATGTCTGAGCTGACATCCTTTCGAAGTTGGCCAGCACGAAGACCCCTGGCAATCATAGAAGCCTGATACAAGAAACCCTAACTCGACCGAGTGTCTCGACCAAGCCAAGTCAATCCTTGGTCGTCCTCTCTATCAACGCGGAACAAGAATGGACCGCCCCAATATTGCGCTACATTACGACGGGCGAAGAGCCGAGCGACCCAAAGCAGGCCAAGACCTTGAGATTGCGGTCTAGAAATACTCCGTGATTGAAGGGAAGTTATACAGAAGAGGCTTTTCATCTCCACTACTAAGATGTTTGTCGTCGGTCGAAGCCGACCATGTCCTGAGGGACATTCATGAGGGCTTGTGTGGCAGCCATCAGGGCGGTCGGTCCATGGCAAAGAAAGCGCTCAGAGCTGGCTACTATTGGCCGACCATGGACGAAGATGCCAAAAAGTTGGTGCAGAAATGCAAAAAGTGCCAAGTACATGCGGATGTTCATGTCGCACCATCATCGGAGTTACAAAGTCTCACCTCACCCTGGCTGTTCGCTTGGTGGGGGATGGATTTGCTACGTCCATTTCCACCTGCTCCAGGCCAGTTTAAGTTCTTGATCGTGGCAGTTGATTATTTTACAAAGTGGATTGAGGCCGAGCCTTTGGCGACCAAAACCGCAGTGAAGGTAAGCAAGTTCTTCGGCCGGAATGTTCTGGCCCGGTTTGGAATCCCTCAACAACTAATAACAGATAACGGTACCCAATTTGCGGACAAGAGGTTCAGGGAGATGTTGGGCGGCTTAGGAGTAAAACAACGTTTTACTTCGGTCGAACATCCACAGACGAACGACCAAGCTGAAGCGACCAACAGAGTCATCCTGCGTGGGTTGAAGAGAAGACTGGACGAAGCAAAGGGAAATTGGGCCGAAGAACTGTCGTTCGTCCTTTGGGCGTATAGAACGACCCCTCATTCATCGACTGGGGAGTCGCCTTTCAGACTTGTCTACGGAACTGACGCTGTTATTCCCATAGAGATGAGCGAGCTGAACTGGAGAACGACCAACCCCCCAACAGCGGTCGACAATGACTGGGCTATACGAGAAGAGTTGGACCTGATTGAAGAGCTGCGCACCCAAGCATCACTTAGAGAAGCATTGATAAAACAGAAGGTCGCTGCTAGGTACAACGCTCGCGTTCAGAAAAGAGACTTCTCCATCGGGCAGCTGGTCCTCAGACGTGCAGATGTTGGCAACAAGAATGCTCGTCAAGGAAAGCTCGCCCCTAATTAGGAAGGACCGTACCGTGTCGTCAACAAGACCAGCAAAGGGGCATACGAACTAGAGACCATGGATGGGGCGACCATCCCCAGAACATGGAACAGTGACAAGCTCAGGAAGTACTACGTTTAGTACACCCAATTTGTAACCGATGAGCAATTCAATAAATAAATGTTAGGCGGGCGCTCTTTTTCACTTGTATTTTAATTTCATGCAAAGTTGTATGTCTGTTCGCTCACCGTGCGCGTAGCAGCAGAGTGACCGAAGTGCCACCGAGTTGGTCGAGCGGCGCCATCGAATGGCCCCGAACAAAAACGAGACCAATGAATGGTCTCTGGTGGGCGCGATGACGAAGCGGCCTACGCCGAGTGCCACCGAGTTTACCCGAAACGAGTGTCATCGAATGACCCAAGGGTCAAGCAACGACCCACAAACGAGTGCTTTCGAAAAGCATAACTATTGGCCGACGATCGGCCTAAAACGAGAGCCTTTGAAAGGCCAAACATAGTGCCTTGAAAGGCCTAAAGCGGCGGCGACGATCGGCTGAAACGAATACCTTCGAAAGGTGCGAACGAATAATGTGAATAAATTTGAACGAACGAATTAAGCAAGCAAGTTAGATGAAAACGTAATTCATTACAAAACAAGACGCCCGGTCGAAGCCGAGCGCCCAAAACATTCGTCCGCTCAAAGGCGGAGTAAAAGTACTTGGATTACAATCATTACACCGCTCGCAGGCGGGCAAAGAAGGAAGCTATCTACTTTTGGCGAGGGAAGATGACCGATCGTTTTTGGAGCACTTTGCCATCGTCATCTTTCTTGAGGGGCAGCACGATCTCATCACCCTCGACCATGTGCTCAGGCCTCACGACCTTGTTGTCATACTGAATGCCCCGAGCGGCGTTGAACAACCTCATCTGGGCAACAACATTGTCGAATTGGAAGATGGCCGCTCCTCTAGCCATCCCAGCCACCTCAGTAAGCTTAGTGTTGATAGCGGTCTATTTGTCCTCCTCGAAGCAGGTGACCTTGGCTTTGAGGGACTTCACTAGGTCCGCAAGCTCTTTGTTCCTGGCCGCCATCATGGTCTTGTCTTCCACAGCTAGCTGCTTGTCTTTTTCAGCGAGCACCAGCTTAGCCTTGGTCTGCTCTAGGGCGGCAATTTGGGGTTCGAGTTCTTTGAGCTTCGCTTTCGGCGCATCCTCCTTCAAAGACTAAATGGAAAACAAGAATCAGCGGACGGTCGAGATCCCAAAAATTACCAGTAAATCGCGAAACTTACGTGCTTGATTGGTTCTCAGAGTCTTCAACACCTTACTGGATGACTTGCACAGGAGTTTTCTTTTGCCCGCTGGAGGTAACGAGCTTCTCGAGGTTGAGCCAGTCCGAGCCCGTCATTTTGAGAGTCTTACCTGCAAAGAAACAAAAGTATTAGCCGGCCGACCAGAGATAAGAAATGAACAAAAAAGCAAAGATGAACGAAAATGAGGATTAGACCGACCGAGTTTGGACAGTAATCTCTCCCCCTTGTACAGACAAAAGGGCCGACAGGGGATGTCTCCCTCGTGGTTTTGTGGCAGCAGGCTGGACAGTTCCATAATCATGCCCAGGGTGACCGTGTCTTCTTCGTCCAGCGTTGATACGGCGAAGGTTTACTCGCTCGGTTTCTGTGCGAAGTGAGCCGCCCGCCAAGAGAGGAGAAAGAAAGGCACCCCTGCTTCGCCGTCCAAGAAGACCTCTACGATGTCCTTAGCGGCATTGACATCTGGAATGATCCAGAAGTATTGGTTCTTCCATCCACCCGGCAGGGAATCAGAATAGGCCTTAAAGAACTTCCGAGGGAACGATTTCTGGTTCTTAAAGGATACCTGCTCCTTACGAGCCATGTTGGTACCAAAGGACGCCTATCCCTTGCCCATCATCGACGGCCTGGTTGATGGAGCCTCCGGCTTCAAGCTACTCAGCTTCATGGACGCATACTCTGGCTACAACCAGATCAGAATGAGTCACATTGACAAAGAGAATACCGCCTTCATGACCGGGCAGTCCAATTACTGCTACCAGGTAATGCCCTTCGGTTTAAAGAACGCTGGTGCAACCTACCCGCGCCTAATGGACATGATATTTGAGGAAGAAATTGGACACACCATCGAAGTATATGTCGACGACATGGTGGTGAAATCAGTAATAGACCCAGCCCACATTGTCAATCTGACCAAAATATTCAGGCTACTGGAAAAGTACGACCTTCGGCTTAACCAGGAAAAGTGTTCGTTCGGAGTCCAGGCGGGGGAGTTCCTGGGATACATCTTATCTCACTGAGGCATTGCAGCCAATCCCTCTCAGTGTCGGGCGATCATTAATGCTAGAAGTCCTTCAACGACCGAGGAGGTGCAGATCCTGGCAGGTCAGATAGGGGCACTTTCCCGATTCTTAGGGAGATCGGCAGATAAAGTAAAGCCATTGTTCCAGTTGCTCATGAAAACCACAAGTTTTCAATGGTCAGAGGAGTGTGAACAAGCACTTCAGCAACTCCGGCAGTACTTAGCAGCACCCCCAATTCTCACTGCACCCAAACAAGGTATACCCCTACTGTTGTACTTAGCAGTTTCTAAAGATGCTTGTAGCGCAGTTTTGGTGCAGGAACAAGAAGGAAATCAACTGCCAGTGTATTACACTAGTAGAATGTGGAGGGGGCGGAGCAGAGGTACCTAAAAATTGAGAAGGTCGTCTATGCAGTTGTTCTAGCAGCAAGAAAACTCAGGCAATATTTTTAGAGCCACTCGGTCATGGTAAAAACCGACTTACCAATCCGCCAAGTCTTGGTCAAGCCGGACCTGACTGGACGAATGTTGGCGTGGTCAGTGGAGCTGTCAAAGTTTGATATAAAGTACGTACCTAGAGGCCCCATTAAAGCACAAGCTCTGGCCGACTTCGTTGCCGAGTTAGTAGAAGCAAACCCAGAGGCCATTCTAGCGGCCGATCCTTCTTGGACGCTCTCTATAGATGGCTCTTCAAACACCAGAGGGAGTGGAGCGGGAATCACTCTTGAAGGACCCGATGGCATACTCCTTGAGAAATATCTTCAGTTCAATTTCAAAGCTACCAACAATCGGGCGGAATATGAAGCACTCATCGAAGGAATGATACTTGCATCTGATCTTGGCATCAAACACCTGAAGGTACGAAGTGACTCCCTCCTTGTAACTGGACAAGTCACTGATGCCTTCAGCACCAAAGATGAGCTACTCGGCAAATATTACAGCAAGGTACAAGATCACAAATCTAAATTCATTTCTTTTGAGCTAACCCATGTCCCAATTAAGGGAACAAAATGGAAGGGCCGACATCTTGGCCAAAATCGCCAGTACCAACAAGCCTAGCAACAACCACTTGGCGATCCAACAAAAGAACGACCGCAATAACAAAGTCCCGATAGGCAAGGACCGAGCAACGTCTCGATGTTGCCCTTGGGCAATGAAGACTAAAGCTCTGACAGGTGAGAGCAGGGCTGACGAGCCACGCACCACCCTTGGGCACACCAGTTCGGTTCGACGTGGACCTTCGTCCCACCGGAAACCGAAAGGGAGCTTACATCGCATAGGCTAAAGTAACTGCCATCGATGCTAACACGCTCGGTGCGGTGTAAGAGCTTTTCTGAAGTGTAGGTGATGCTAACACGCTCGCCGATGGAGCCAACGTGCACGACACCCTTGGGCACACCAGTTCTTTCGCCGACGGAGCCAAAAGCCGACATACAACCCTTGGGCACCAACAAGGCCGTTCGCACAACCGGTGAAAAAAGCCGAAGCAAACATAAAACACTAGCGATGAATAGCGCAACACGAAAGGAACAAGCGAAGAAATCAAAGCAAAAGGATAAATAAAACAAAGGCCTTATGGCCAAGTAACCCAGAATCATGGTTGTAACAAAACAAAGGTAATTTAAACATGTTACAAAACAACATTGTTTTTGTTAACTTGCAGGAAAAAAACAGGTCTAAGGAATCTGTTCTTGGTCTTCACCGGCATCAGTCAACACTCGCCCAACTTCAATATCATTCAAAAGCTCATCAACCCTTTCAAGATTTATGAAGGTCTCAGGGGGAGCATCGACATCGGTAGCGACAACCCGAGCAGGAGATTCCTCAGCGGCTTTCTCATCTACAAGTTCCCCGTCAAAAACAACCTTATCAGGATCAAACTTGTCGACGTCCACCTCCGGGTACAACACTCTCAGTTGCTCCATCGCCCTTTCAAAGCCTTTGTCAAAGCTCTCAGCAACCGAGGCCTTCACATCATCAATAGCTGTCACCAAATCTCCACCCACCGACAGATTGGGGAACAAGTCCCAAACCCCTTTGAGCAGACCATTGCTATTGGCAGCTTTGGCTGCGCTCCCTCCAACTCTTGCTTAATCTTCTCCAGGGACTCCTCCAAATCCTTCCTGCCCGCAGTCAAATCGGATATCTTCTCTTCAAGACGGTGTTTCTCTACAGCCGATTCCCCAAGGTCCTTCTCCAACTGTGCTTTTTCAGCCTTGCAAGCCTTCAGCTCATCATTAACCTTCTTCAAGCCTCCTCCAAACGACCGTGCTCTGCAGCAGTTTTGTTAAAGGCATCCTCGGCAAGGTGGGCAAGCACTGAGGCATAGTGACCATAAGTCTTCACCGCCACCAACGTCTGCCTAATCCCAAGTTTAGCCACCTTCTTAACATCCCCAGCTCCTGCAGCGGCATTAAGCACAGTATTCAGAGGATACCGGGAGTCAAAGGTAGATCAGATAGGAGCATCGGGAGCATCATCGGCTCTCTTCCGACAATTCAAGACCTCCTTCCAAGCAACATCGATGGTCCCCTCGCCACGCTGCGACAACCCAAGCTCAACTTTAGCATTTGTCTTCTGTTTCTTCGCTGCAGGAACCTCTAAAGCAGGAGGGGGATGAGGTCCACTTGATTCCTGATTAATAGTATCCTCCTCCGCAGTTGGAACAACATCCGAAGTCTTCGCTGGACTCTTGGCAATAGGAGAAGCTTGTGCAGACCGAGGAAGATTCGGCGCCACCACAGGCGAAGAAGAAGAACCCAAAGGCACTCCCTGCTTTTTCTTCTACTTCTCCCGATACTTCTTACGCTCGGCAGCACTAAGAACAGTCATGTAACACCCCATTTCTACCCGGAAATTTAAAGCTTAAATATCAGAGTTTAAAAATTATTTTTCAATTCATCCAAACGGGATGCTACATTCACTTCATTTAAACAACGATAACATAATAACAAATTCTCTTATAAATCAATATAATACGTAACACATAGCAAGTGGGATGGGATCCTCAAAAATACATTAATTCAGTTCACATAACAGGAACTTATACATCTCGCAGCGGAATAAAATGAAATCTCATAAAATCAAATCACAGTCTCAACAATAACATAATATCCTCAGAAAAAATTATTCAACAGCCAAACAAACAAAACAAATAAAATCTAACGCCCATCCCCTGAGTGTTACGTATCAGAGCATAAGACCGACTCGGGATATGAAGGAAAACAAGCCTTCACTCACAGTTACCTGTAGTAATGAACAACAAAGGGGTGAGTCTAAACCGTATAATAAAGCTTATAATAAGCAGTATGCTAGAGCATAGAACTATACCAATCACAGCAATACATACGTATACATATACATCTATATATTTATATATGACCACTTTCACAAGTTATATCTTTACATTTATAAATAAACGTATGACAGCTTCAACAAATTATATGTATATATATAGTTGCCACACAGTCATATTACACACCAACCAAAATAATAATCATCAATGCTGAGCATGAATGTATGAGGTGCAAGTATGCATGTGGTACCATCATCCACTTATTATTGCCAATTGGGCATATCGTCGAGACCACAACCTTAAATCGTCGAGACCGCAGCCTTATATCGTCGAGACCGCGGCCTTATGTATGCATGTGACTTCATGAACAATCAACAAATATAATGTCCACATCATCACATCATCTATAACATCATCGTTGTAACGCCCCGAAATAATTTAATTATTTATTTAATTATTCATTTAATTATTTATTTAATTAAGTTATTTAAGGCTTGCAAATACTTATTTAAGTAATTAGGGAGTGGTAGAGTTAAATAAATGGAGGAGGTGTTTAATTAAATGGAGGAGGTGTATAATTAATTTGGGGGTTTTATTGTATTAGGAAGTGTATAAATAAAAAGGGAGGTGTAGGTATTATGGCCCAAAGGCCACATTAAGTGGGCCAAGGTTAAGGGAATTGAAATAAAAAGAATGGAATGAAGGAGGGATTGACGCTGGGATATACAGAAGGAAGAAATGAAGGGGAAAAAGAAAAGAAAGGAGAAGAGGAAAAGATGAAGGGAGGCGTGAGGTGAAGGAAGTGGAGGGGAGGAATCTCTCTCAAATCATAAAGAGGTAAAGGGCTTTTTGGACCATTCTTCTCCATTTTTCTTCATCTTTCTATTGATGCAACTTTCAATCTCTAATTCCTAATCTTAGTTGGTCCTCCATTTTTGCTCAAAGTGAGGAAATTGGGGGGTTTTTGGTGAAATTAAAGTTTGATATTGAGAAAGGGAAGCTCAATAGGTGATTTGATGTTAAATTTGTTGTAGATTAAGTGATTAAAGTCGCAAGAGAGGAGGAAGGAAGTGAGGGCATCGGTTTTGAAGGAGAAAAGGAGGAGGAGAGCTTGTTTGGTTGGTGGTGCTTGTTGCTTGCTTGAAGTTTGGCTTAGTTCTTCAATTTTTGAGGTTAGGGGACTCTCCATTACATCTATGATAACTTGTAGGATGTGTGTTATAGTTGGATTAGCTCTAGGAATAATGTGATTGGTTGATTTTTATGTTATCTTTTGATTGATGTTGTGTTGAATTTATTTGGGTGAATCTATATTGTCAAAGTCTTTGCTTGAATGTCTTTGCTTAATGTCTTTGGATGTGTTCTAAGTCTTTGTTGAATGTCTTTGGATGTGTTTAAGTCTTTGTCGAAAATGATGTAATGATGAATTAATGACCGAGTATTAAATGATGTTGATTAATTGTTTAGATGAGTGTTATTAAATTGAGAATTGAATTGTTGAATGAAAATGTCTTTGAGTTGTGTGCCTAATGGGACCTAAGTGATGATTTAGTCCCTAAGAATTAATTTAATCCTTGGTGTGACAATTTAGTCCCTAAGAATTAAATTAATCATTGGCGCGCGACAAAATAGTCCCTTAGTGTCTAATTAGTCCCAATATGCCAAATATTTTCCTAAGTCCCTAAATTAATTTTGGTGTGTCAAAAATGGTCCTAAGTGAAGAAAAGGTCCTTATGAGGGTTTGGGCCTTAGGTGGGATTTAATCTAATAAGTGATGAGGTGATGATTAATAAATTGATGAGGTGATGATTAATAGTTGATGAGGTGATGAGTAATAATTGATGAGGTGATGATTAATAGTTGAGGTGAATGATGAATGATGATGTGGCTTCGGCCAAAAATGGTGAGTTAAATAATTGTGGTGGTGAATTGTGATGTTGTTAATGCATTGTCATGGTGTCACATATTTCATATGCATTACGTGACGAAGGATGTAGGATGATGTGGCTTCGGCCAAATGAGGTGATGATTATGGATCCACATGCATATTGCACACATGCATATACTCATACTTGCATAAGATATTGTTGATGGTTGATTCATCTATTATTGTGTATTGTGGTTGCCTAGATGCTTTCTAATTATAATGCTTATCTTACTTGTTATAATTTATGTAAAGAGACTCACCCTAGCATTTCTTGTTGCTGCTCTCGTGGCGACAAACAGTGATTCCGAGTGATGGTGCCATGCCTCTTGGGTTTTATTGAGTCACTCGATAGTAACACCGGGTTGGGATCTTAGTATCGCTTTATTATGGTTATGTATTGAACTTATTTTGAACCTATGTATTGAGTATGTGAACTCAATTTTATTTCCGCTGCATTGCAAATTGTTTTCTGGATTATTGTAAACATTAAACAGACATTTGAGGGTCTTAACCCACATGACTATGATAAGTATTTTATGCGTTTGATGAGTCTGGATTTTTTTTAAATACGTTTGACGTTATTTTCGCTAAGTGTACCACCCTCTTTGAGGTGCGTGGAAAGATTTTGAAAAACTCTGATTTTTATTAAATAAATAATAAATAGTAGGAAGGGGGTGTTACAATCGTCACTTTGGCATTAAGCCCATCACCTACAACATCATTTAACAACAACATTGGCAGCATAAAAATGTGCCAACATCAACTCACAGTACCAAAACAGCACATAAAACACAAATCGGCAAAGAATAGCGCCAAAACGACAAACAAAGACAAAGTGGCACCCATTAGCCTAACATTTATAAACACATGCTAAATAAGTTAGGAAAATATTGACAAGCACAAAATCGATTCATGACTTCTTGTTTTTTAAAAGAGGGAATCGATTCATGGCTTTCATTTTCAAGGAGGGAATCGATTCATGACTTTCATTTTCAAGGAGGGAATCGATTCCTAGCTTCTGTTTTAAAGGGGGAAATCGATTCCTTGCTTCCATTTTAAAGAGGGAAATCGATTTCCTTGCTTCTATTTTAAAGAGGGAAATCGATTCCTTGCTTCTATTTTAAAGAGAGAAATTGATTCCTTGCTTCTATTTTAAAGAGGGAAATCGATTCCTAGCTCCCGGTGTAGAGCTCAGAATCGATTTCAAGCTTCATTTTGGAGTAAAACAATCGATTCTTGGCCTATTTGTTTAAAATCACAATTACATACATCACAGTTTCAGGATCATCCAGAGACAATCAAATCAATCACATACACCTAACAAGTCATATACTTTTCAACAACCACATAGAGCATCAATTCATCATACGTACCATCATACATCAAAACAATAGGAAAATCACAATGAGATCAATATAAATCCTACAACCCACATACATCCCATTATAAACCCTATTATAAGGTAAGACCCACCCTTACCTTGAGTTTTTCGAAGACGAAGTGATCTCTACGAAGCACCAAAGTAACCACAGCAACAAAGACTCCTTCTTCCTCTTCCTTCCTTGCTCACGATCGTACTCTTCTTTCTCTTCTCACTCTCTCGCGCTTCTCTCTTCTCCTCTTCTCCTCTTGCGTTTCTGTCTTTCCTTCTTTCACAAAATGAGACGCTTGTCTCAAACCCTTGCGCCTAGGAGCCTAATTCAATGGGCTTGGGCGCTTGGGCCGCTTCTTACCACCTTGTAGTTACCGATTACTACTCCCTTTATTAAAACAAAACATTATATTAATAATTTTAACAAAGTAATAATAATGTAACACTTAAATAATTTAATCAAATAATTAATTAAATTATTTTGGGTGTTACAACTCTCCCCCACTTAGAAAATTTCGTCCTCGAAATTCTTACCTGATTCAAACAGCTCTGGATAAGACTCCCGCATCTTACTCTCCAGCTCCCAAGCCATGCTCTCACCAGCAGCCCCTAACCAAACCACTTTTACCAAAGCAATCTCCTTCCCTCTCAGAACCTTCACTTCTCTATCTTCAATCCGCACCGGGATAGTCTCCACAGTGAGATTATCTCGTACCTCCACATCATCCATGTGAATCACATGAGACGGGTCTGGAACATACTTTCGAAGTTGCGACACGTGAAACACGTCGTGCAAGTTCGAAAGATTAGGCGGCAAAGCCACCCTATAGGCAACATTTCCAACCCTCTCAGTAATCTGATACGGACCAATAAAACGAGGAGTGAGCTTCTTCGACTTCAAGGCACGCCCAACACCAGTCACCGGAGTGACTCTCAGAAATACATGATCACCTGCTTGGAACTCTAAATCCTTCCTCCGATTATCGTGGTAGCTCTTTTGTCGACTCTACGACGCTTTCATCTTCTCACGGATCAAGTTAACCTTCTCAGTTGTCTCGCGGACAATTTCTGGTCCAAGCACCACGCTCTCACCAGACTCATACCAACATAGTGGGGTTCTACACTTCCGACCATACAACGCCTCAAAAGGTGTCATCCCAATACTAGAATGGTAGCTGTTGTTGTATGTGAATTCTATCAGTGGAAGGTAGGAATCCCATGAACCCCCTGCTCCAAAACACAAGCTCTCAAAGAAATCTTCCAGTGGGATCGAATTGTCCTCTCTCGATCGACCATCCATGTCGAGGATGATAGGCTGAACTCAACCTCAACTTTGATCCCAACTTCTCATGCGAACTTCTATAGAACTCTGAAGTAAACCTCGGATCTCTATCTGAAACAATGCTACTAGGAACTCCGTGAAGCTTCACAACTTCCCGGATATAGATCTCTGCCAACCTAGGAACTGGATAAGTGATGTTAATAGGAACAAAATGGGATGACTTTGTTAACCTATCAACAATCACCCAGATTGCATCATACCCTTTCACAGTATGAGGCAATCCCGTCACAAAATCCATAGCAATGTTGTCCCACTTCCACTCTGGGATATCCAATGGTTACATCAACCCCGCAGGCTTCTGGTGCTCAACCTTTGACTTCTGACAAGTCAAACATGCATACACAAACTGTGCCACATCCTGCTTCATCCCTGGCCACCAAAACAATTTCTTCAAATCTTGGTACATCTTTGTAGCCCCCGGATGAATACTCAACTTGCTCCTGTGACTCTCCTCAAGAATCACTATCTTCATCTCAGCATCGTCAGGAACACAAATTCTATCCCTGAATCTCAACACACCTTGGGAATCTAACCTGAAATCCCCGTCCACAGCTTGGTCATTCGCAACTATCAAGTCCACTAGTTTCACATCTGTCTTCTGGGCTTCTCGGATACTAAACAGAAATTCATTGGCAATCTTCAGCATCCCCAATCTAACACTCTGCGGTGTTACTTCACAAACTAAGCTCATATCTCAGAATTGTTCAATCAACTCCAACTCTTTAACCATCATTGCTGACATATGCAAGGTCTTTCGACTTAAAGCATCAGCCACGACATTAGCTTTGCCTGGGTGATAGTTCAAGCCGAAATCATAGTCTTTCAACAATTCTAACCAACGTCTCTGTCTCATATTCAGCTCCTTCTGATCAAACAAGTACTTCAAGCTCTTATGGTCACTAAACACCTCAAATCTAGTACCATAAAGATAGTGCCTCCAAATCTTCAGCACAAACACAATCGCAGCTAGTTCCAAATCATGCGTAGGGTAGTTCTTCTCATGGGTCCTCAACTGTCTGGACGCATAAGCTACTACCTTACCATCCTGCATCAACACACCTCCCAAACCCATCTTGGAAGCATCACAATACACTACAAACGATTGGTCCGGAACGGGCAAGGTCAAAATAGGAGATGTTGTCAATCTCTTCTTCAACTCATTGAAGCTCTCCTCACATAGAGCATCCCAAACAAAAGCCTTTCCCTTACACGTCAATTGAGTCAACGGAAGGGCTAACTTAGAAAAACCTTCAATAAACCTCCTATAATAACCAGCCAACCCCAAAAAGCTTCTGATTTTAGTAACTGACTTCGGGCTCTCCCACTGCAACATTGCATCTACCTTGGCTGGGTCCACAGCAATACCTTTACCAAAAATAACATGACCCGAGAAACTTACTTCATTCAGCCAGAACTCACACTTTGACAACTTCGCATACAGCTTCCTTTCTTTCAACACTTCTAGCAATAACCTCAAATGTTCTGCGTGCTCTTCTTCAGTCTTAGAATACACCAGAATATCATCAATAAACACCACTACGAACCGGTCCAAGTAAGTATGGAAAATACGATTCATGTATTCCATAAATACCCCCGGCGCGTTGTTAACACCAAACGGCATCACAAAGTACTCATAGTGCCCATATCTAGTTCTGAAAGCTGTCTTCTAAATGTCTTCATCCTTCACCTTGATCTGGTGATAACCCGACCTCAAATCGATTTTGCTAAACACCTTAGCACCCACCAACTGGTCCATCAAATCATCAATCCTCGGGAGCGGATACTTGTTCTTAATTGTCACTTTGTTCAGCTGCCTATAATCAACACAATTTCTCATACTTCCATCATTCTTCTTCACTAACAACACAGGAGCTCCCCATGGTGACACACTTGGCCTTACAAATTTCTTCTCAAGTAGATCTTCTAGTTGCTTCTTCAGTTCAGACAACTCTGAGGCTGACATCCGGTACGGTGCCATAGACACAGGCCTAGTACCAGGTACAAGATCAATAGCAAACTCCACTTCCCTCTCTGGCGGAACACTAGGAATCTCATCAGGGAACACTTCGGGAAACTCACACACCACCTGCAACCCTTCAACGATAGCTTGATTCTCAGCAGACAATGACGCCATCAAAGCAAACAGATGAACTTCCTCCTTCATTACCTTATGCAACTGACCAGCAGACAACAAAACAGATTCTTCCTCTTCGGGAGGAAGGAAACTCACAGACTTGCTAAAACAATTAATATGCACATGGTTATCCACTAACCAGTCCATACCAAGAATGACATCCAACCCACCCAACGGCAAACAAATAAGATCAACAACGAAATCTCTGCCGAAGACCGACAGAGGGCACTTAGCACACACAAGAGAGGTAGTTACCGAACCCTTAGCTGGAGTATCAATAACCATCTCCCTCATCAAAGAAGACAATGCAAGACCCAACTTCTTAACACATAAGGCAACAATGAATGAATCGTATGCACCCAGTATCAACAATAGCAATCAAAGGGTACCATTAATAAAACATGTACCTCTAATCTCATTAGCATCCTCTGATCCCGCGAGAGCAAACACCTTGCCACTGAATCTCTCTTTCTTCGGTTTAGAACACTTGGTGCTAATATGACCCACCTCACCACAGTTGAAACAAGTCACGTCCTTGCGTTCACAGTCAGACGCCAAATGACCCTCTTTGCCACAACGGAAGCACACTCTCACTCCCATCTTGCAATCGAAGCTCTTATGACCAGGCTTCCCACACTTAAAACACACAATATTAGCGGGAGCATCTCCCCCACTAGACTTCTTACCCTCAGCAGACTTCTTACTATCAAGATACCTCCTCACATTACCCTACCAGCAGGAACCTCATATGGCTTATTACGGTTCTGAAACTTACCCCTCTGATCCCTCATGACCTTAGAGTGAGCATTACTATCTTCCTCAAAGATCCTGCAACTGTCAATCAAATCAGCGAATACTCGAATCTTCTAGTACCCAATAGCTTTCTTAATATCAGCTCTCAGCCCATTCTCAAACTTAATGCATTTTGAGAACTCAGAGTCAGCATCGGTGTAGTGAGGATAAAACTTGGCCAATTCAGTGAACTTGGCAGCATATTCTGTCACAGACATGTTTCCTTGCTTCAGCTCAAGGAATTCAATCTCCTTCTTTCCCCTAACATCCTCTGGAAAATACTTCCTTAAGAATTCTCTACTGAAAACAAAATTTCAAGTGATTTCTTCATTAGCAGTCTCTAACCTCTGCCTGACTTCCAACCACCAGTCATCAGCTTCTTCTGCCAGCATGTGAGTTCCATATCTGACCCTTTGGGCTTCAGTGCAATCCATGACTCGAAAAATCCTTTCCATCTCCTTCAACCACGCAAGAGCACCATCGGGATCATACTTGCCCTTGAAAGTAGGCGGATTCTCCTCTGAAGGTCGCCAAACTTGAGACCCAAAGATTCTCACCAATATTCACCGTTCCCAACAAATAAGAGCCATAACTTGCGGAGCGCAAAGAGAAAGAGCGACATCGTTTCTCCCAGCCATTTCAACTTAACACTGCAGCACAAACAAAAATTTAGAACTAATCTAACAACACTTAATTGTCATAAAACACTATGACTGGACGACTTGGCCGGACAGACCGAACTGCTCTGATACCACTAATGTAACACCCCATTTCTACCCGGAAATTTAAAGCTTAAATATCAGAGTTTAAAAATTATTTTTCAATTCATCCAAACGGGATGCTACATTCACTTCATTTAAACAACGATAACATAATAACAAATTCTCTTATAAATCAATATAATACGTAACACATAGCAAGTGGGATGGAATCCTCAAAAATACATTAATTCAGTTCACATAACAGGAACGTATACATCTCGCAGCGGAATAAAATGAAATTTCATAAAATCAAATCACAGTCTCAACAATAACATAATATCCTCAGTAAAAATTATTCAACAGCCAAACAAACAAAACAAATAAAATCTAACGCCCATCCCCTGAGTGTTATGTATCAGAGCATAAGACCGACTCGGGATATGAAGGAAAACAAGCCTTCACTTACAGTTACCTGTAGTAATGAACAACAAAGGGGTGAGTCTAAACTGTATAATAAAGCTTATAATAAGCAGTATGCTAGAGCATAGAACTATACCAATCACAGCAATACATACGTATACATATACATCTATATATTTATATATGACCACTTTCACAAGTTAGATCTTTACATTTATAAATATACGTATGACAGCTTCAACAAATTATATGTATATATATATATATAATTGCCACACAGTCATATTACACACCAACCAAAATAATAATCATCAATGTTGAGCATGAATGTATGAGGTGCAAGTATGCATGTGGTACCATCATCGTCACTTATTATTGCCAATTTGGCATATCGCCGAGACCTGAGCCTTAAATCTTCGAGACCGCAACCTTATATCGTCGAGACCGCAGCCTTATGTATGCATGTGACTTCATGAACAATCAACAAATATAATGTCCACATCATCACATCATCTATAACATCATCGTCACTTTGGCATTAAGCCCATCACCAACAACATCATTTAACAACAACATTGGCAGCATAAAAATGTGCCACCATCAACTCACAGTACCAAAACAACACATAAAACACAAATCGGCAGCAATAGGCGCCAAAACAGCCAAACAGTACAAAGTGCCCATTAGCCTAACATTTATAAACACATGCTAAATAAGTTAGGAAAATATTGACAAGCACAAAATCGATTCATGACTTCTTGTTTTTTAAAAGAGGGAATCGATTCATGGCTTTCATTTTCAAGGAGGGAATCGATTCATGACTTTCATTTTCAAGGAGGGAATCGATTCCTAGCTTCTGTTTTAAAGGGGGAAATCGATTCCTTGCTTCCATTTTAAAGAGGGAAATTGATTTCCTTGCTTCTATTTTAAAGAGGGAAATCGATTCCTTGCTTCTATTTTAAAAAGGGAAATCGATTTCCTTGCTTCTATTTTAAAGAGGGAAATCGATTCCTTGCTTCTATTTTAAAGAGGGAAATCGATTCCTAGCTCCTGGTGTAGAGCTCAGAATCGATTTCAAGCTTCATTTTGGAGTAAAACAATCGATTCTTGGCCTATTTGTTTAAAATCACAATTACATACATCACAGTTTCAGGATCATCCAGAGACAATCAAATCAATCACATACACCTAACAAGTCATATACTTTTCAACAACCACATAGAGCATCAATTCATCATATGTACCATCATACATCAAAACAACAGGAAAATCACAATGAGATCAATATAAATCCTACAACCCACATACATCCCATATAAACCCTATTATAAGGTAAGACCCACCCTTACCTTGAGTTTTTCGAAGACGAAGTGATCTCGACGAAGCACCAAAGTAACCACAGCAACAAAGACTCCTTCTTCCTCTTCCTTCCTTGCTCATGATCGTACTCTTCTTTCTCTTCTCACTCTCTCGTGCTTCTCTCTTCTCCTCTTCTCCTCTTGCGTTTCTTTCTTTCCTTCTTTCACAAAATGAGACACTTGTCTCAAACCCTTGCGCCTAGGAGCCTAATTCAATGGGATTGGGCGCTTGGGCCGCTTCTTACCACCTTGTAGTTACCGATTACTACTCCCTTTATTAAAATAAAACATTATATTAATAATTTTAACAAAGTAATAATAATGTAACACTTAAATAATTTAATCAAATAATTAATTAAATTATTTTGGGTGTTACAAGTCATCCCAAAAGTACCTGAAAAGTCAAAAGAAAAGAGGAGCTCTATTAAAAAATGGGGGAAAGGCAGGAGAATTACTCAAATACTCAACCAATGACTCGGCATCATCTACCAGGGTTAGCAACGTGGAAGATTTCAGCATACCCGTAGACTTAGTTACCCAACTATCTAACCGATCCACCTCGGCCTTCTCAATTGTGCTTAAGGCCCTTCTCTCAACCGAAAACTTGTCCTTCGGCTCCCTGGTCCAACTCAAGGGAAACCGCTCATCACCCACTTCATCAACCAGCAGCAAAGGACACCTCGGACCTGGGTATAGCCGACACCAGTAATTTTTGAAGAAGAACTTGTAGCTGCTTTTGAACGGCGCCATGAAGGGGCGCCGCTGATGGTTACACAAAGAGACCCACCGCATCAGATTCTTCACAGACGACCGGAAGAAGTAGAGGAACTTGCAAGCCGATACCTTCTCACCCAAGCATTCACAGAGAATCTCGAACGCCCTCATGTGACCCCATTTGTTAGGGTGGAGCTGCGTCGGAACCACATTAAGCATCTTCAGGACTTGGCAGTAGAAGGCAGGGAAAGGAACACGAACTCCTAAATGCTCAAACCAGGTCTGGTAGGCATAAGTATAGACATCTTCGTCGGGGACATATTCATCCGATACGGCCTCATCCAGTGAAACCGGACTAGCAGTGGCTGAGCCCTCGTCCGAAGGATGGCACAACATTTTCCGAACTTCCGCCAAAAAAGCCTCCGTGCGAAGCTCCGAGTACGAGTCAAGAACCTCTTGGTCTATCCACGAGTACTCGTCGTTCCCAGGATTTCCACCACCTGAGTCCCCCTCCTCGGCCATGACCAACGAGTTAGCCGATCCCGCTTCAAATCGTAAGGGAGCCATCACAAAAAGCGCGCGTCATCTACTTCTCATCAGACGATGACACTCACGCAGAAAACAAGAATCGCACTTGCGTACACACACACACTGGGATTAGGGCACCAGTACTTAGAGGTTATCTCTCCCTCACTTGCACTACTTATTTCTACTACAGAAACCATTTCTATTTTACAGGAAAAAACAGGAGCAACAATGACAGGCCCAATAGGCAAATAGAAGGTACAAAAAGCAAAGCCAAACTAGCCCAACCAGTAAACAACAAAGACGAAAGTACGAAGAGAAGAAGGGTCCCGTATCTGGGAATGAAATGCAATCGCAAATGGAGACCCCACCCAAGTTGTGAGACCTACAACAAACGCACTACGATTGGCTTGCAAAGGAAACAGAGAGAAAACAACAGCAGAAAGGGAGAAAGAACGAAGAAAAGAGCCAAGTGATCCAACGACGTAGAAACACTAGAGAAAACCAACGGCTGAGATCAAAAACGGTTCAAATTTCATAAAACGTGGGGTGACACGTGGCGCGTCCTTAAGTGAACATGTCAGAAAACGTGACGGTTCCCAATGACGTCATCATGACAAATCCTGCCAAAATCAATCAAACGTCACATCACGTCCCATCAACTAAAGAAGGCCCGGCCATAAAGCGATTGGCCACAGAAGAAACAGAAAGGAGAACAATGAAGTGATCGGTGGCGGATGACGCAAAGAGAACGCCCGACGAAAGCAGCCATAAAAGAAAAATAAGAAAAGGGAAGAGTTTCATGTTGCTTTCATACGTTCAAAACTTACATTCAATAAACTTTTTGATTACAGCCGAAATACAAATTACATTTTCCTAAGAATATTACAAATAAGACAATTTGCTTATACACCTCCGACCTTCTGCGTCCGAGGATCCCCTTTGTTATTTTGATGCAGGCACCCAGTTCCTTCAAGAGTTCTTGATGAGTCTCCTACTGCTTCGAATCGACATGCTACATCCGATGTTCTGAATCGATCCCAAGAGGCACTGCAGAGAAGCGACCCACTAGAAGAAGAAGTGAAAGAACTTCAAGCTTCCATTAGGAGAGCCGCCCTCGTCCCGCCAATTATGACAAGACGACCCCCAAGCGACTGAAGTGTCACCTTCGACATACGACGGCTGGAGTTACCGTACCAACCGCTTCTTGGGTCTTCTGAACAACCCCAACGTTTGAGGACGGAGCGCCTGCAGGAAAGAAAACCCAAAGCTCGCGAAGATCAATAACCCCCACTTTGAACCTTTTGACAACCACCACACACCAACAGCATATGGGGTTGTTCAAAAGCCTCAAAGGAGGGGATGCAATCTCAAAATCACATAAAACGCACAAAGGAGCCATAAAGCAACTAAGGGAACAATGCAAGAAGCCCCAATTTATACAGCAAAGGGCAAGTGAAACTCTCGAGTTCTACATTTATGACGTAACAGAAACTCATGCAAGTCAAAACTGACTAAGCCAAGCGTTCGAGAACCCCCATGAGGTCAAAGTCCAAGGCGTTAAAAACAAAGAAGTATGATAACTCCAAGGTACTCCAACCGAGGGACTAGAAACACCGAGGATAAGGCAAAACACCTTAGAGCGCCATCGTACAAAGTACTCACCGCTCGAGGGACTGTGTTCCCAGCCGACCACCTAGGAAGGCTCGGATACACATCACTTCATAACCGACTGGGCTGGGCCTAGAAGACAAAGACCAGCACACGGAGACCACATTCCGCCTCAAGAATCGAGGGACTCGTCGCCCGCATAGGACAAGGACTTTCCCTCACCCGAAGAGCCGACGCCTCCCTCGGGCTCTGTCATAAGCAAGAGCCTAGCAAGATATATTAGGAAATCCCGAGAATCTCGCCTAGGATCTCGTGTTGCATTTATGTATGTTACTTATGAGCGTTAATCACCCCTTGTAATATAAATATAAGCCCAAGAAGTTAATGAAAAGGACTTGAAATTCATTCTGATTATTACTCTTATTCTTCTCTATTATTCATCGTGTTCTAGCTAAATCCTACTTTAGGAAATAGTCAGGAACACTACTAATTTTATTTTAATTTATTCTGCCAAAATCAAATTAATTTTTTTTTTTTGAAAAAACAAATTAATTTATAATCATTTCTTATTGTGTTGAATGGACAAACGTCGTTGTCATGGACGGAAGAAGTATTTATTTATATTTGCCAGCATTTATTTCGTTTCCCTTTTCTCCATAAAGCAGTCTCACTTTTCCTCTCAAAACTTTCTCTCCACCACATTTCTTTTCATATATCACTCTCCTCTTCTCAAACTCCCATCCTTTCTCTTCTCTTCTTCCAAAACCCGATCATGCAGGTTCCTTTGATCGACACGCTGAGCAATTTCCAAGCGGGTTTGAATTCATTTCAAAATCCATCCACATCCTTCCCTTCTGAAATCACAACTTCCTTCAACGGAATCCAATCCGTTTCCATAGCTTTCAATTTCTGCAAGTGGGGTGCTGTAATTCTCGCTCTCGTCGCCACCTTCACAAGCATCATCAACAGAATCACCGTTTACATCATCCACTTCCGGAATAAAGCTTCTTCTCTCCCTTCATTAACCTTCGCCGACGACGATGACGATGATTACAGCATTTCAGACGACGATTCCATAAACGACGACGTTTTAAGCTATTCTTCATCATCGGAGTTTGAAGATGAACCATCGAATCGAGTTAATGAGTTTTTTCGAGTCAGCGGAAGCGATGATAACATAGACGACGAGTTCATTAATCAAAACGACGGCCATAAACGACGTCGTAGCATCGGTGATATTTTTTCCCTTTTCGAACTCGCTAACAGTAAAAGCGTTGTGAAGTTATGGGATAGCATTGGATTCGGTTTGGGGTTAGATTTCGACGAATACGAGGACGGGGTAATTTCTTCATACGACGTCGTTAGCAACGAACAGCTTAACGCGCCGGTTAGTTACGTGGCGTCACCTGATGTTGTTGTTGCTGCCGGTGAAGGAGCGCGTGGTAATCTCGCCGTTGAGATTTGGGACACGCGCGTACGGAGGCGCAAACCGACAGTTGTGGCTGAGTGGGGCCCTGCGGTAGGAAAGACTGTGCGCGTGGAATCTGGCGGCGTTCAGAAGGTTTATGTAAGAGATAACGTCCGTGACGGTTTGACAGTTGGTGATTTGAGGAAAGTTAGTACGCCGTTAGGAGATGTAACGGAATCTGACGCGGATGATACCTGGTGAGATGAGTCTTCCGGAGAACATCAATCGATGTTGGACGCAACTTGAAATATTGGAATTTCGGTTTGGTGGTGGAAAATTTAAAAGAACGAATTGTTTTTAATTGTAATTTGTAATATTAAGTCTAGCTTTAAATGAATAAATTAGTTATTTGATTGAAACATTGGTCTCTCTAGCGTGTGGTGGAAAATAAACATTCTTGCTTCTAGAATGCTATAGATTGCTTCCATATGATGAACGTTTGATGATTGGTTCTCACATAAGAAAAACGTTTCTTGATTGGTTTTACAAACAACTTCCTTTTGAAATTGTTATGTATCTTATCTTCAGACGTATCCGATCCTAGATAGTTAGTAGATTCCAATTTTGAATAGTGAAGCTCTGATCCGAGATAGAGTGTACCTACAAAGACACTCTGACGCTCAAGTTAACCAGTGAGGTTTTAAGCCGGGTATAAAGTGTGAGAAAATTCTTACCTTCAATGGTTAACCAGTGAGGTTTTAAGCCGGGTTTTAAGTGGTGTTTGACCTAATGGATTAGAGCCGTCCAATCTTGGGATTAGTTCATGGCCATTGATTGTTGGACCCAAGGCTGACTTATGGGCCTCAACCTTAGTAGGCCCATGAATTGTCAAAGGGGGGTGCGCAAAGCACTCTCGTTTTTACCCATAACAGAAATGAAAATTGTCATTTTTTTCCAAACTCTCTTTTCAAATTGTTTTAAACTTTGAACTGCGCCAAGAATCAACTATTTAATTTGAAGTTAGGCAAGAATCAACTAGCTAATTTGAACTTATGATTTTCTTTCTTCAAGGATCTATGCTGAGGAAGAAACACTGTTCCACAATTATGAATTTCCTAACTACTCCAAATAGTGTTAAAATTAGGCGCGGGAGAAGATTTGATTAAATTAGGAATAAAAAGAGAAGTAATATGCTTGAAAATAAGGTTTCATTGATTTTTTTGTGCAAGAAATTATTATTTTTTGACCAAAATAAACTTATATCATTTCAAACTCAATAATGTTTGTAACACAAGTAGGAGCACTATAATGAATTTCTGAGCTAGCATAGAGTCTTGATGCTCTTGCCATAGAGTGAGCAACAAGATTCGCTTGCCTCCTAATATAGCTAATCCTATAGCTAGAGTTATGAGAAATAAAATTATTACAACGGGAAATAATAAGACCAAAATCAGAGTTGTCAGACGTCGCTTTGTGTACCGCATTCACCACTGAGAGGCAATCTGTCTCGATGATAACTGCAACCAAGCCCAAGTCCTGCAACCAATTTAGTGCTTGCCATAAACCCATTGCTTCAGCTTCCTGAGGTTCCGGTGTTCCCTCAAACCACATAGTTTTTCCTTCCATAAAGCTACCATTTTCATCTCGAATGCACAAACCGATTCCATATTTATTTTCTTGCTGAAAAATTGCTGCATCAATGTTACATTTTAATGCGCTCGCCGGGTTTTTCCCATCCCGGTTCTTTGCAAATCTGTCCACTGCTGCGTCGTTGTTGTAAGTCTAGACAGCGCTATTGGTTTGCTGTTTTTTGCGCGCCAATTTCCAAGCTGTGAGCTGATCAATAGCCAGCTTAAACGCGACAGTAACTGGCCTCTCAACGCCCTCCCAAACTTTGTCATTTCTCCTCTTCCACAACGCCCACAAACCCATAGCGAATACCTGCTGTTCTTCCTCCGAAAGTGCTGCCAAACCAGAAAAAAAAGCCTCCGTAAATGAACAATCTGATGTCATGTAACACCTGCACATATAGTAGTTCGCCACATTTGAGCTACCTGCGCACAAGTGTAAATCGGGTTTCATTATTATTATTATTATCACATAAAGTGTAACACCCCAAAATAGTTCAATTAATTATTTGATTGAGTTATTTAAGGTTTACAACATTTTAGTTAAGTCAAGTATTAATTAGAAGTTTATTTCATTTAGGAGATGCTTAGGTGAATGTGGAAGGTGGGCGTAGAGGCCCATGAGCCATGAGAGGCCCATGAGCCATTAGAAGCCCAAATTGTTGACTCATAGAAGAGTGTCGAAGGAGAGGGTACATTCATTACCAAAAATTATCAAGAAAAGTCAAAGGGAAAGTAAGAGAGAGAAGTTGGTAGGTGAGATCATTTTCTAGAGAGAAGGAAGAGCTTTCGGCGTAGAAGAAGCTCAAGCTCAAGGAGAAGAGTTGCTTGCAGTGTTAACTGGAGAGTTTCAGTGAAGAGAGAGTGTTCTACTCAACTGAACAAGGTTAGGGGGCTCTCTTCTCACGTATAATTTTGTGTTATGATGAGTTGTTATGTGTGAGTAGATTGTAGTTATGTTTGATGAGTTGCTTTGCATGCTTGATGTGTTTTGATGTTTTTGATGTTGTGTTTTTGGCTCACTTCAGTGGAGTTGTGTGGAGTGGATGAGAGAGTTGATCATACGAGGGATCCAGGAGTGAAATGGGAGTTGAGGAAACTCTCAGTCCCAGTGAGCTAGAGTGAGTGAGAGTGAGCAACATAATCATGGAGAGGTTCTTAAAGAGTAGGCTTAGGATAACAGGGGAGTAGCTGAAAACGTACATCATAAAGTGACGAGTGTGCGTTTGAGTTAAATGGAGTAGTCGGTTTAGGATTGCCGAGGTGAGGTTACTTTCCATACGTAAGCTGGAACTTAAGTGAATAATCGTAAGTGTCAAGAACGTAAGTATCGAGGTCATAGGAGCCGAGGTGAGTGATAGAGCACTAGTAACTAAGTGTATGAGTACCTGAGACTAGGTATAAGTATCGGTTTGTACTTGCCGAAGTGTAGGGTAAGTAGGCCGAGATACTTAGGCCGAGATACTTAGGCCGAGATAGAGTACTTAGGCGTAGATGCTGAAGTGCCGTTGATAACGTATAGCGTGTAGTAACCGAGGTTTTATGGCCGAGATGTAGAGTATATCATACCTAGGTGTACTTGCCGAGGTGAGATGTTGCGTTTAAGCGCGGTGTGTCCAAGCGTAGAGTAACTAGGTGGTGTTATAGAGGAAGTAAAGTACGTTCGCGTGAATTGAAGTGACTAAGAGTGGAGTAGAGTGTAGGCGTATCGAGGTGCCGAGTGTGCCGAGGTGTTGTTTTAACGCTAGTGTAGCGCATGTTATTGCTGGACGCAACTGTGAGCGTCACTTTGAGTGCCAAGTACGTGAGGGGTTAAATGGTGTAGTCATTTTAGTCCCTATTTGACGTTTTAATCCTAAGTGTCATGGTAGCCCTCGTGGTGACTTTTTGGTCCACTACTTGGAACCGAGGTGTTCGGTGAGTTGAGGCGACGCCTTAGCGCCAGTGAGTCGACATGCAGACGTCGGCCTTAGTGCCGTAATGATGTATGAGAGTTGTTTTGGCCGTAGGGCTACGAGTAGAAGAGTAATAAATGTTGAAGTTCCTGAGGGGCATTAAATAAAACGAAAAGGGTGAACGCAGAGGACTTCGGTCCTAGAGGTGAGCAGAGGACTTAGGTCCTAATTATGAACAGAAGGCTGCGGTCTAAATGGTGAGTTACTGGAGTTGTGTTATGATTAAATTGAATGATGTATATGCTGTGTGTTATGCATTGTTCATGGTGTCGCATAAATCATAAGCATAATGGTGAAAGCAGAGGACTTCGGTCCTATGGTGAAGCAGAGGACTTCGGTCCTAAGGTGATAGCAGAAGACATCGGTCTTAATGGATCCATCATGCATATGCCCTTGGAGTTTTGGGCCTGCATCATGCATATAACTCATGCACTAAATAATTGTGTTAGTTGTGTGTTGTGCCGAGATTATTATATGTGTTTGCTTAGCATAATGCTTGTCATAAACCTTATTATATGTGTTTAGAGAGTCACCCTACTGCTTTTATGTTGCTTCTCATGTTGGCAACTTGCAGGTATTCCCGAGTAGAGGTGTCCTCACTCAGTGTCTTTTGGCGTCATCATTGCTCTGATATGTAACACTGGGGGCCGGGTAGTTAGGAGTCGTTTTGAGTTGGTTTTTGAAATGTATCTTGATGTTATTTTGGAACATGTTTTATTCCGACTGTGTTGTAAATTAAAACATGTGTTTTCATGAACTCGTTCCATTTGGCCGAGGTGTTATATGTCACGCTGATAACTGTTGATGTGCGCCATTGCTGCTTGTTTGATTTTCTTGTAGAAAATGTAGCACTCTCTTGCGAGTGGTTTTTGAAAAACTCTGATTTAATTTGATAAGTAGTATTAAAAGTAAGGGGGTGTTACATAAAGGACACTCCTCTCCACACGGTATATGACGCCGTGTTAAATTAGAGCGACTTAGAATACATCCTCTCGCAATTCTCCAAAGTAGAATTTTAAACCGAGCCGGAACTTTTAATCTCCAAATATGCATCCAATTCCCCGAAAACCGAAGATGAGAATTATCCACCAAATCTTCCATAAGCGCATAGTAAGCGGAGCGAACCGAGTACACACCATTGCGGCTTCTCCACCAAATGAGTTTATCCTCCCCACTCAAATTGTGAATAACCATCTTCTTGATAATAGTAGCCTCATCAATAGAAAAGAGAGAATCAACCAATTCCTCATTCCACCCATCCTTTGTATCACGCCAAAGATCACCAACTTTCAAATTTTCCGCATCTCCAACAATTGGAGAGCGTATGAATGCATTTTTCCTACCTTTGAGCCAATGATCCTTCCAAACTGAGACATTGTTTCCATTACACAATCTCCACCGAGCTCCTAAGTTAACAACCACTCGGGAAGAGTAGATACTACGCCACACTTAGCTGGGATTATGGCCCAAGCGAGCCCCCATAAAATCACTATCCGAAAAGTATTTGGCTTTGAAGACGCGACCAACTATAGTATCTGCGTGAGTCATAATTTTCCACGTCTGCTTCCCTAGCAGAGCTAAATTAAAGCCCTGAAAATGCCTGAAACCCATGCCACTGTGCTCCTTTCTCATGGTAAGTTTTTCCCAATTCAACCAATGAAGTCCTTTCCTTGCATGTGATTGCTACCCCACCAAAAATAATTAATCATGCGTTCAAGCTCCTCACCTAAGGATGTAGGGAGCATGAACACACTCATACAATAAGTAGGTGGTGATGGTGCCACAGACTTCACAAGAACCTCCCTTCCCGCTTTAGAAAGATGTTTGCCTGACCATTGTTGAACTCCCTTCCACATTCTATCCCTTAGATAAGAAAAGAGTTGCTTCTTGTTTCTGCCAATCATAGACGGTAATCCAAGATACTTGCCCGTTCCAATGCACTCAGTAACACCAAACACTCCTGTGATGTGATCTCTCATTTTAGGTGAAGTGTTCCTGCTAAAATAAATTTCAGATTTGGACATGTTAATTGCTTGCCCAGATGCCTTCTCATAAATTTTTAGAACTTCCTGTAAATGTCTACTATCCTTTTCCTCAGCCCTGCAAAATAAGAAACAATCATTAGCAAAAAGAAGGTGTGTGAGGGAAGGAGCCCCCTACACACTTTCACTCCATGTAAGTCTCCACTCAGTTCAGATTTTTTAAGAAATGTAGTAAGACCCTCCGCACAAAGAATAAAGAGATAGGGTGACAATGGGTCACCCTGTCTCAACCCTTTCCCAAGTGTGATATGTGACACCCCCTTTTCCCACTTTATAATTTAGTTTAAAATAAGAGTTCAAAAATTGATTTTCTTTTAAAAAGATACATCCTCAAGGGAATGCTACGTACACCAAAACATGACTTTAATTTAGTCAACAATACTTTTCATTAACAAATGTAATTGCGTGATACATAGCACGACTTAATGGGGCGAACCCTCAAAACATTGGTTCTTTAAATAATTCTTACATCACCTAATTACATTTCAACCACTTAAATTAAAAACACTATAGACTACTCGGCCCCCCAGTTCTACGTCACAGAGCAAGACGCCATAACCGACTAGGAGAAGGTATGAGGACTACCTTCACTCAGGATCACCTGCACGTTGCCGACATAAGAAGCAACATAAAAAGCAGAAGAGTGAGTCTCTAACACATATAATAGGATGTATGATAAACATCATGTTAGAGGAAAAACAACTCGAAACACCTCGGCTCAATAAACAACACACAATATCAAGTCATAACACCTCAACTCAAAATCAACAATAAACATCACCAATCGCATGAATGTATGCATGAATGCAACCCAACACCAATGGTATAATGCATGTGGTACCACCACCGTCGTTATTTTGCCTTTCGGGCACCACCGTCGTTATTTGATATGAAGACCGAAGTCTTACAATATCAAGGCCGGCCTATCACCGTCGCCGC
Source organism: Oxytropis ochrocephala (assembly GCA_020916435.1). Classification (NCBI taxonomy): domain Eukaryota; kingdom Viridiplantae; phylum Streptophyta; class Magnoliopsida; order Fabales; family Fabaceae; genus Oxytropis; species Oxytropis ochrocephala. The sequence continues at coordinate 60,512,684 of CM037092.1, read as the reverse complement.
ACGCATATGAAGCATGTGACTCCATGAACAATGCATCAACCACAAACAATCACACCATGTATGGATTGACACCGTCGTTACACCGTCGTTTTGATACAATGGCCGAAGCCCATATCCGTCGTTACGCCGTCGTCTAATTCACCTAGACAACATCAATAGCTCTATGGCTAACGTCCACCTCACCGTCACATAGGGACCAAAACATCACCTAAGGACCAAACATCACCTAATGACCAAACGTCACCTAAGGACCAAACGTCACCTAAGGACCAACTGGCTTCACAATTCAATATCTTAGATGTACTCGGCACCCAAACAACACTCAAAATTGGCCTGACAGCAACCTGCGCTACGCTGGCATCAAAACAGCACCTCGACACACTCACACTACACCTCGGCACACACACACACTACCCTTCGTCACACCACACTGCACTTCGGTGCACCACACTGCACCTCGACACACACACACTACCCTTCGTCACACCACACTGCACTTTGGCGCACCACACTGCACCTCGGCACACACACACTACCCTTCGGTATACCTTCGTCTTGACAACACTAACTTCGACATACATACACCTCACTTCAGCAACTACACTTCGGTATCAATACTCTGAACTTCCGCAACTACACGTCGACTCCCATACACTTATGCTTCGTCATGTCTAAACAACGACACTTACTCTCCAATACATCTACACCTCAACACCTACACCCTGTGATATATACACTATATCTCTAAGAACTATACTTCTTATATATTCACTACACCTCGACCACTACACTTCAGCATACATACACTACCCTTCAATACATCTATACCTCGTCAACAATTCCTCGGTATATATATACTAGACCTTGACAACTACACTTCAGCCTACATTCACTACACTTCAATACATCCTTACCTCGATTACACTTCATCATTTCACCATCACTCACCTTGCCACACTTCCTCACTTAACCATTACTCACCTCGGTACTACACTACCTCGGTTACACTACTTCACTTGACCATCAATCACCTTGCCACACTTCCTCACTTAATCATTACTCACCTCGGTACTACACTACCTCGGTTACACTACCTCACTTGACCATCAATCACCTTGCCACACTTCCTCACTTAATCATTACTCACCTCAGTACTACACTACCTCAGTTACGCTACCTCACTTTACCATCAATCACCTTGTCACACTTCCTCACTTAATCATTACTCACCTCGGTACTACACTACCTCGGTTACACTACCTCACTTGACCATCAATCTCCTCGGTTACATTCCTTCACTTCACCATCACTCACCTCGGTTACACTACCTTTAACATCCATATACTACAATGCACACCTACTCACTTCAACACACCTACTTCTCTCGGCACACACATACTTGGACACACATATCCTTCGCGCACACACTTTCGACACATCTAACCTTCGACTCACATATACGTCGACACACACTTCCTTCGACACCTACATACTTCGATAACACTGCAACACTGCACTTCGACACAAGCGCACCACTTCACTTCGAATGGCGCAACACCACACCTCGACACAGGCGCACCACTTCAGTTCGAATGGCGCAACGCCTCATCTTCCCTCTTCTCTTACTATGATCAAACTTAAACACAACCACTACACACATATTCATTCAAAATTTGTCCCACACACACATCAAAGTAATCAACAAAGGTGACTACACCAAAAATAACGTCCTAATACTTAGGGTTCCTCAAATCCCATTTCTTTCCTAGGTCTCTCATATGACCCATCATCAAAAACACATACACACTTCACAATTTCACCAAAGTGAAGCAAACACAACATCAATCACACAACAAGCAACACAAACAACTCAAAAATCATCCTAGAGTCTAATTCACACATAACACTCATCATATACTCTATTATAGGTGAAAGAGAGCCCCCTTACCTTATTGAAGAAACCAGCACTCTCTCCACCAAGAATCACCAACCATCACCAACCATCAAGCTCCTCTTCCTTGCTTGAACTCTCCACGCCAAGATCTTCTCTTCTTCTCTCTTAAGGTTTCGCACCTCTCTCTCTCTCTCTCTCTTACTTTACTCTTTCTATTTCTCTGTTGTTGGAGGATAATGAGCCCTCACCATCGACACCTAACCTTATCACATGAATATGGGCCTAATTCATGGATCATAGGCCTAATTATCATGGGCCTCTATTCACACCTCCTCCATTACTTGCACTACTCCCTCTTTTTTTATTAAATTACCACTCATTTTTTACTAACCACCACTCCTCATTTATATTAAATACCTCCTAAATACCATAAAACTCCAATTTAATCCTTTGACTTAACAAAATGTTGTAAGCCTTAAATAACTCATTTAAATAAATAATTGAATTATTTTTGGGGCGTTACAACTCTCCCCCACTTAGAATATTTTCGTCCTCGAAAATCTCACCAATTACATGAACACACCAATTCCATCAATCTTATTCCTGCTCCCGACTATCAACAACACCTTCTTGTACACTAAGCACTAGGTCATACACACCTCTCTACGCCCTTACCTTGTACCAAAACTCTATTCTCAGGGTCACCAAAGTCTCAATCTATTATCCAAACACCATTAATCTACCGTTAGGGAACTACAATATAGCAATTACTTCAAGTACTAATGCTCATCTCTTACGTCAATCTATATCCAAACTACGAACAATGCTCTCCCCTTCTCTGCATTCCTATTCCCCATACTGAATTCTAATCCTTTAATCACCAAAGTTACACACGACCACCCAGATCCTATATAGGTACTTATTCGACTACCATACTCTTAATAACAATTATCCCACCTCAGGTTTCCCAGAAACCGCATTTCTAAACTCTTTCCAAAAAGGCATGCTTTATCATTTTGCATGAACTTCAAACTCAAAGTGTCGATCCTAGTCTTTACATCTCCCTACTATCAACCCCCAAATCAAAATACAAACATCCATAAGGCACCTACTTATCAAAAAATCAAGAGTCAACCAAACTTGCACACACCACTCACTTAATCAAGTTGAAATTAGTATATATCCAAAATTTATAATAACCACGAGTTATTGTCACCTCTTTCACTGGGGATGAGTTATTGGGGTGATCAGTCCCTCCTACTCACGCAACCAATTAGTTAAGGTCACAAAACTACGTCTTTTCAAAATTACACATACCACACTGAAAGACTTTTAACGCAGTCTAGAGTGCGAAGGCGTCGTCACGACTCCCACTCTTTTGACGTCGTTAAAACACTTTTCAATCACACATATTTCAAAGATACAATCAACAGTTGCAAACAACCAAACAAAATCTACAATAAAGTCTCTGTCGGAGATCGACAAGGGATCTCTTAGACACTACGACTGGACAACTTGGCCGGACAGACCGAACTGTTCTGATACCAACTTGTGACACCCCCTTTTCCCACTTTATATTTTAGTTTAAAATCAGAGTTCAAAAATCGCTTTTTGATAAACTTCAATTTAGTGCATTTTTAGAGATACTTTTATGTCATTTTTAGAGCAATTATTACTAATTATATAAAGCATTGACATAATTTGCTCTTTATTTTGTAGAAAAGAAGAAAAAGACAAAAAGAATATATATAATATATATATATATATATATATATCATAACTATATTAATTCACGAGTTTTACACGTAAGCGTCCACGTAGGACCAATCACAAAATGACACACACATCTCATGTAAAATACGTGGCACACCAACTCATTCCCAGCCGTTGGATTACGTAACCTGACAATACAATCAAGGGTCTCAACATTAAGAAGTAATCAACGGTCCATATTGAAATGGATTTCGGCGCTGCCATTGCTCACCAGGGGGACATGGAAACCTGGCTGTTTATTGCAATTCAATTTCCCCTTTTAAGGCAATTGATCATGATTGATTTAAAAAAACGGCCAACGACCGAGTAAAATGTGCAATATGTTAAAGGCAAAATGTAGTATCTGTTAAAACGTGGTGTGTATTACCAAAGAAAAAAAAAAAAGCGGGTCATTTATTGCAATTCAATTCAATAATAAAGGCAATTGATCATGTTTGCTTTTTTTTTTTAAAAAAGGTCATCAGCTTGAGTAATTTTGGGTGCCTGTGTAGTTTTATATTTAATCACCAGTCTATCATCATCAGAGTTTTGGATGAGCATTTCTACATGTATTTTTTCGGTTCTAAAAATATTTTACTCATCCTTTCTTACACTACTACATCCTGCCCTGTCATACTCAATCTTCATCTTCTTTTTTTTCCTAATATACTCGCAGGTGGCAACCATGGAACTTCCCCGTTTATACTTTGGTGATTTCTTCCAGTATTATGAATATATGAACATTGGTAATTTGAAGAATGCTGATCTACCAGAGATAATTTAATCACATTTGGAGCATACTGATCAAAAAAATCACAGTTGAAGCATTTAAGTGTCGATATTCTGTTTAGGTAAATTCTTTCATTATCAAACTTTTAAAACACGATTCGTTTATAGGATACGGAACTATGATATAAATCGATACAATGACGTGTTTAGGAAATTATATCTGTTCACTTAGTTCCTAAATTCGAGCCTTTTAGCTTAAATCACATTTTGAAAGGACTTCGTTTTTACTACTTTTATAAAATAATATTTATGTGATCTCTTTTAAGCCATCTACTCATTGTACGTCACAATTACAAATTATATTGAAGTTTTGATCTCCTGTTTGATTGGAACCTTTATGGTGGTATTTGTTTGAAAATAAAATTATTGGTTTTAAACGTGGACTTCATGTTGTTACATATCAATGTCTGTGAATAAAGTTTCTGATTTTATAGTACTTTAGCATAAATTGAGGGGTTAATTATCTAGATTTCGGCCAGTTGCTACATTTGTATCCTTTGGCATGTCAATGCTAAAGTTTTAACACCAAGCGGCTAACATAGGAATCCCGGTGCCTATTACGTATCAATAGAATCTCATGATTCTCGGAAACCAATTGTTGATATCAAAGTGTGGGATTACTAACATGATACGCTTTGCAATCGATGTTGAGAAAGCTTGATTTTCATGTGAATTGTTGACGTGGTGCATCCCTTAAATTTGTAAATTTATTTGCTCACTTTATTTCGTCATTTACTTTCCTCCTAGGAAGCACCTTACGCTGTGATTGCACATATCATTCGCATCCTTTCCGCTACAGCGTAACCTTTGAACCTTTATTTGTTGCTATTGTTAACATCAATTGAACACCACATATATAAATCTAAGACCATCCTTTTCGTAAGTGCGGTGAAGGAATTGATCTCATAATTGAAGATCATACTGGGAGGGCGATATTCTCCCTTAGAGGTGACACGGCAATGCAACTTTCTGAACAACACCTGTGTACTTACGAAATCAATGAAGAGGTAAATACATTGGATCAAGATCCAAGAATTTGGTTTAACCGTGTGTTTCAAAGGTGTATCAAGACAATGTAAATTCTGTTTACTTTATCTTTCAAATTTTGGACCCGTATGCACTTAATAATCGTGGTTCCGAAAATGTGTTTTCAAGATCACCCATTCACTCGTTGACAAGATCTCGCATGAGGCCGACATTGTAGATGACTTTGGAATTTTCATCGTTGGCGAAGAGGTAAATTGGTCATTATCTTACTCATTGGGTAATTTAGGTAGCAAGACATTGATGACATTCATTTCATACCAATCCTTACTATCTATTACATTCCTTCAATGAACAGGAATACCAATGCTGTGAAGAAGCATGGTGGGCTGCTGCTCCATTGTCACCTTGGTATGGGAATCAACAGTCTATTGTAGGATCTACAATGTAGGGAGACCAAAATTACCAAATTATGTCACGGTTAATTCAAGCACTAAAATAAGTGTCTATAATTGTTTAGAATATAGAATTTCGATATATCCAAGTGTCTATAGGTATATGTTCCATTTGACATGTTTACACGTGCAGCGCACGGGTCAAACATATGTCTATATATATATATATATATATATATATATATATATATATATATCATAATCATAACTATACTAAATCATAAGTATGTCCACATGGGTCGCCACATAGGACCAATCAGAAAATGGCATGCCCAGTTCTAAATTATTAGATGGCATCCACCTCATCTCATCAGGTGGACAATGGGGTAATTACACATATAAATTCCCGCAGACTTACCAAACATGATAGCTTTGAGGTACGAACCCCCACCCTACCGCTTGAAGAAGTGCGTTTAACCAGCTGAGCTGCTATATGCTATGTTGTAATTCCTACTTATTATACCATTGAAATTCAAATTCCTGATGTTTTTCTGATCAACAACTATATCAAAATTTGCCAAAAAAATAATTATATAAAAATAAAATTTCAAACATCAACATCAATGATATGTTATAACACTTGCATACCTACTATATATCTCAAACGCATTTGACCATCAGTCTCTCGAGTTACGTGTTAATACATATGGTGTTTAATTGGAAATAATACTATATCATATTCAACCAAAAACATCGAATTTCAGAATCATTTTTTTGTTGGTAATAACACCTTGCACCATCAAAAGCATCTGAGCACTTTTACTCATTGACACTACAAAAAATACATACATCGAAATACCTTTGTGCGCATTCCTTCATCATGTCTTCTAACCTCACCATGCTTTCTGTGGTTGTTCCTCTGATGATTTCACAGTTTACAAATTCCGTTGCTAATTTTTATAGTGGTTTAAATCTGCTTTTTAAGTTGGTAAATGTGTGGGCAGTTGATTCATCTTTCAGTCATCTATCTATTTGATATATTTGATATTGTTCTCCAGCTATAGAATCATTTGTTTTTTTATATTCTAATTTGTTTATAATCATATATATATATATATATATATATATATATATATATATATTCTTCTTCAACTTATAATATTATTTAAAATTCGAGTCTATTTTTTATTAACCATAATATTGTTGCAGGTGTGCAGGAACTTCTTGGAAAATTCACTGATATTAACATTGATTTTGTGAATGAGTGTGTAGATCTTGCAAGAGACAATGAAGATTATGTAATTCTTAACTCTTAAGAGACAATTTGAGGCGGGTTAAAGTTTTGGAACCAAAAGTTATCTGCCCAAGATTCCCAAAAAAGGTTATCAAAGTTGAGAATGAGTAGTTAGTTGATTTGCTCAAGATTCACTCTCAGCCTTAATAGGTTGCCTTTTTCTCATAACAAATTTTCGATATGATTAGTGTTTTCAATTTTCGATATCTACCATTGTAAAACAACATTATAATGAGATTTTTTTGTACTAATTTACTTGAGTATTAACCTTCTATACCAAAGACAACTACTTTTTGTTTTGATATAAAACTACATAGCTGTTAATATAAAACCATTTAGGCCTAGGACATCCAACTTAGCATTAAATATTTTTGAATTTGAAATCTCACATTAACTCGGAGAAGAGGTTTACACAAATCAGTTCTATTTGGGAAATATTTTATGCAATTGGTTATGAATCATTAAAAGAATTGAATACTCCTAATATTGAACCACAACGTATGATGTTTAATTTGTAGCCAGATTCATATAGTTGACTTCATGGAATTAATATTTGACAATTAGTATCACTAAATTAATTTAGAATAAAAAATAAATACCTCAATTAAAAATGTATATTATATTATTAGTAATTGAGTTTTTTAGTCTTTCATATATATTTTTAATTAAAAATATCAAAATGTGCTCACCTTTTGTTTGTATTCTTCATTTAAATTTTTTTAGTATCAAAATATAAAAAGTAGACAAATTTATATTTTTTATATTAAAGTATTTAACTTCGACTTTTTTAATCATTACTTCTCTCTTTTTTTATATACACACAAAATATATTAACAATAAAATAATTTCTCATTACATTTAAAAAAAATATGTATACCCGTGCAGCGCACGGGTCATACATACTAATATATATATATATATATATATATATATATGGGCTAATATAAGTATGAAAAGAGCCAATACTTTATATAAGGCCCATTTGAAAGAAATGATAGATCCAGCTCGTGACTCAATTGAGGTGCCGCAACCCATGAGTGAATTGAAAAGAATTGAAGCCCACAATGAAGTTAACAAGAAAGCATTGGTTTTGACTCATAAAAAAGGCACGTGGCTTAATTGTAACTGTGAGGATGTCCTTAGGAAGCTGATAATTAGCATTTGTCCCTTTAGAGTACTTTTTGTGAACTAGCTTCCAAATGTGAGATCTGAGCCTATATAAGGGGATTGATACTAAATCATAAATTTTTACCCCTTTTCTTTCTATGAGTGTGTTTCCCAATTTGCTACATTCTAAAATTTGTCTTTTCACCATTTCAAGGCGAAAAGTGATTTGCATCATGTAAAAAGATTTGGGGAATTTAGGTATTTTTTTGGCCTCAGAGTTGTTTGCTGAATTTATCCCTTAGTTGCCCCCTTTGAGCCTAATTGTTATATATTTTTTTCTTTGGTACCCAGATATAATTTTTTCTTTTTCTTTGTGGTAACCATTTGGAATTAAATGTGGAGCAACTATTGAAAATTACAATCATGTCCTATATTTTAGTGGTCTATATTGTCAGACTAAAATTTCGTCCTCTACGTTAGTTGTCTATCTTGTTAGGATGAAAAAAAATAAAATTGAGTGAATCATGTGCTTACAAGAATATCTTCAACAAAGGAAATGAAATAGAAGTTTTCATGCATGTACTTATCTTTTCCTCCTAAGAAATAAAATGAAAAAAATATAGAAAGATAATTTGAAAAAATAAAGGGAAAGCAAGATGGAGGAAAAGACACATAAAAAGAATGAAAGAGCCAAAGGGCAAATAAAAAAAAAAGTCTACTTAAGAGAAAAGGTTATCAAAGAGAGTTGATTCAATAGAAGAAGATTAAAGAATGAGAGTGAAATTAATTTGGAGTCTGGACAAAATTTGTAAAAGTGATAGGTGCTCCATGTTTGATTTCAAAGGTTGCTATTTGTTTCTTGTTTTTAGCCCTTTGATTATCCCTCTCTTTCTTATTTCCTACCCTGCATGAATTCACCCTGGCCCCATTACAACCCATGAAACCCCATCTTTTGCATGCATGTGAACTATTTAGTGGAGATTTGGTCAAATTACAAGCTTATGGTAATGTGCATTTTGTGGAAACTTGAGTGTATATTTTCACTAGTCCCTAAACACTTAGAGAGATTGTGAGCGAGTGCCATTGTTCACAGAAATGTATTCTTCAGGGACATGAGCCTCTGATTGGGCAACCTATTGACACCTCATATGTGATATATTATCTATTGTCAGTCATTGTGATTCTAATTTTGGTCTCTTATTTGACTTTCTCTATTACTTATTTGAAAAATTTATTGAGCCAGAAAATTTGCTTGAGGACAAGCAAAAGTTAAGTGTGGGGGAGTTGATAAACTTCAATTTAGTGCATTTTTAGAGATACTTTTATGTCATTTTTAGAGCAATTATTACTAATTATATAAAGCATTGACATAGTTTGCTCTTTATTTTGTAGAAAAGAAGAAAAGACAAAATAATATATATATATATATATATATATATATATATATATATATATATATAAGTATGAAAAGAGCCAATACTTTATATAAGGCCCATTTGAAAGAAATGATAGATCCAGCTCGTGACTCAATTGAGGTGCTGCAACCCATGAGTGAATTGAAAAGAATTGAAGCCCACAATGAAGTTAACAAGAAAGCATTGGTTTTGACTCATAAAAAAGGCACGTGGCTTTAATAAAGGAGGGGAAAATAGAAGTGTGGAATGTGCATCACATAACCCTATGCTTGGGGAGAAATAAAAAGGAATCAGCAAAAGAACTTGGGCATCACGTAACCTAGGCTAGCAATATAAATATAGGAAGACGTGAATTCCAAGGAGGGGAGCCGATATTGACAAAAACAATAGCCGTAAACAGCAAAACCACGCACCTGATACAACGTGAGTGTGAGGAGTTTAGAGTGCAGCTTCTTGACATCACGCAGAGAGTTTTGGAGCGTAAGAAGGAGATTGAAGACAAAGATTAAGACTTTCTCTATTTCCGGGTTATTCTTATCTTTGTAATATCATGAACCTATTTCTATTTTATTGTTCTTAATTACTATGGATACCTAAATCCTCTTCTAGGGTCTTAGGTGAATCTTGGTTGCTTAGAGACCTTTTTATGTTCTAATTTATGGTTTGAATTCCTATTTTTATTTTAATTAATATTGTCCTATTGTTTTTATCACATGATTAGGATTAGCTACCCTTTGCATGTTCATAATCAATTAGTTGATTAGCGACCGTACTGCAATTAGTTGGTGGACCTATAGGATAATTGGGGCTATAATTAGGGCATGACCAAACCATAATTTAGTCTTCCAATCATTCAACCTTTTTGTGCATTATGCTTTTCTTGAATTTAAATTCTAGCATGACCAAACTAGGGTTAATTTAGGGAAACGAATATTAATCGCGAATGACCAAACGGGTTAATAGCTTTAGTAAAGCGATTGGTAATTAAATAAAATAAGGGGATTCAGGTAGGATTAGACATAGAGGAATCGAAACTTGCAAGTGAAACCGTGACCCTAGGCTTCTCACCATTTATTAAACTTGCATTTTAATTCTAGTTATTTATTTCTTTTTATTTTGTTTCTATAATCATCAAACTATTTTTCGTCTAAACAATATATAATCTCGACTAGTTTGGTACTTGTTAATTAATCCCTGTGGATACGATAATCTTTTATACTACTTCTGCGAAAGAGTACACTTGCTCTAAGTGTGTTTTTAACGCAACACTTTTCTTTTAAAAAGATACATCCTCTAGGGAATGCTACGTACAACAAAACATGACTTTAATTTAGTCAACAATACTTTTCATTAACAAATGTAATTGCGTGATACATAGCACGACTTAATGGGGCGAACCCTCAAAACATTGGTTCTTTAAATAATTCTTACATCACCTAATTACATTTCAACCACTTACATTAAAAACACTAATAGACTACTCGGCCCCCAGTTCTACGTCACAGAGCAAGACGTCATAACCGACTAGGAGAAGGTATGAGGACTACCTTTGTAACACCCCTTTTCTACCCTTAATTTACACGTCATTATCAGAGTAATTTCTTTTTCAAAAATACAAATTTATTCGATAGAAATAACAATAGCTCACTAAACAACGCTCAAACACGTCTCACATCATTAACATAATCATAAGACAGTCAATTAATAAACTAACAACTTCAACTACGCCCCCTAGGTGCTACGGTATCAGAGAGCGACTCGACAGACACCCCAACAGCTAACAGAGAAGGCAGCAAGACCTTCACTCGCGGGTACCTGTAGCGTTGCCACGATAGAGCAACATTCCAAGCAGAAAGGGTGAGTCTTCAAACATCATAAAGGCAAATATAATAGTCAATATATTAGAGAACAACATCTATAATTACCATAACACACCCAACGTCGCATTTCAACCATCACAGACAACATCGGCGAACAACATAGCAAACACACCCACAAGTAACTACATCACTTTTATGCACATGTATGAGAATGCAAACATGCATGTGGTACCATCATCGTCGCTATTTGTTGCCTAGTGGAATATCGCCGCTAGACCGCACCTTTCGCCGCTTAGACCGCAACCTCTTTTCATCGTCACTTGTCGCGGCATATGAAATGCATGAGACTTCATGAATACACAACACACACTAGTTCCACACATCATCACCGCTACTTACATCATCATAACATCGCTTATAACATTTTATCGCCGCTATAACATTTTATCGCCGCTATAACATTTTATCGCCGCTATAACATCACCGCCGCTTTTGGCCATAATCGACCCATCACTATCATTATCTTCACTTTGGTCCTAATGACCCACTCATCAATTAGACAACACACACACACACTCACATCAACTTCACATCGTCGTCACACAACACACTCACATCAACTTCACAAAGATCATTTACAAAGAAGATACATATCAACATACAATTACCCTTTTTATATTCATGGGTTATAAAATAGTAAGACTAATTGACTATGGGATTACTCGTAACCGATACTACTTGCAATGCACGTTGGCCACACTTGCAAGGCTCTCGATGATGCCCTTGTAAATACACCCGATGAAAGAAATTACGCCTTAGCGGTAAACCACGCCTAGCCATAGTCAAATAGCGTACTAGTAGTATAACGCTTGAGTCGAATCAAAATCCTATTCCACGAATCATTATCAATTCAAATCAATTTAGACATCACATTAGATTTTAGAAGACACCTCATTCCATCTAGAAAAATATCCCATTTACATTTAGAAAACATCGCTTTCTCGGTTTAGACAAACACCACATTTTACTCGAGGAAACATCACATTTTAAGCTTAGGGGACACATATTCAACTTAAGATGAACCTCACCTTTTAATAGCGAAAACAACACATTTTCCTTTTTATAAAACAAAGACTCATATAACAATTAAAAACAGCAAGACAGCAACAATAAACGGTTTATTTTGCCTTAAAAGTAGAGTATTCAGTTAGGCCTCTGAATAAGCTTTCCAACGCACTTTAGAACACCTCAATCGGGTTCCCGGTTCAAAAGATATTCAATTTACAAAAATAAAGACAAAACAAAGAAAAACAAAGTGAAAAAGTGCACGCGCGCATTGGCGCGCGAAATGAGGCGAGCGAGGCGCCAATGGGCGGCTCACGCAGAATTTGGGCATTGCATCAAGGCGTGTGAAGCGCCACTGCAGCGCCAAAGTGAGGCGCCAAATACCAGAATAGCGATGTATTATGCGTAATTTTCGTAAAAATTCACTTTTTCACTCAACTCTCACATTTTCAAATCTTTTCCTCACATTATCGACATCAAACAAAGTTATTCATCAGTTCAATCATCAAACATCAACAATTCTTCAAACCATCATCAACATCTACTCCTCATTCAATCACTCAAATCAAGGAAAACACCACAATCCCACAAGCAATCCATCGTATAAACCCGCAACAATTTATTCGATTTATTCAATTCTTCACTATTCGATTCTATCATCAATTCATCACTCAATCATTCAACAACAATTATGCACACATCATCACCAACTCCAAACATCACAACTCATCTCAAATTCACAACAACAACAACAATTCAACAAAGATTCCAACACAATAACTAATACCCCTAGGCATCGTGAGCTACCCTCCCACATATCAATCATTATATGAACCTTTATAACGCGAGACTCCCTTTACCTCGAATACGTAAGCTCAGGGAAGATGAAGAAAAACACGTCATTTTAACCACAAAGAACACACGAACGATCTCCTCTTCTTCTTTCCCTCTTCTCCTTCGCGCTTCTCCTTCCCTTTTCTTCTCACTCTCTCGCGATCTCCTTCTCTCTCTCTCTCTCTCTTTTTTTTCTTCTTTCTTGCGTTCTATTTTCTGCTTCCAAATGGCTATCTTCTTCTTCTTAATTCAATTTTTCTCTTTTATTCTCATTAACCCTAGGCCCAAATGGCCTTTGGGCCTTATTACTTACACCCCCTCTAGTTTCTTCCACCACTCACAACCCAATTAACACACCACCTTAATTAATTAATTAAATAAACACTTAAACTATTTTTGGGCGCATAACTCTCCCTACTTAAATTATTTTCGTCCTCGAAAATTCTAGCTCACATGAACATGTCTATGCTCTAGCTACTCATATCCAAGGTTACACCTAACCTACCCAACGACAACCAAACAAAATTCACATCAACGATCCTGGTCGAAACCGGGGGGACACAGAGAAAACACACCAAACAACACATCACAATCCTAACAGTTAATACGGTATTTAAACGTACCTCGACTGCTACCATCATTTCTCCGTAGATTCAGCACCCGCCAAAACAAACACTCTCCCACTGGACTTCTCCTTCTTCGGTTTTGGACACCTAGAACTAATGTGTCCCACCTCTTCACAGTTGAAACAGACCACCTCTTTACGATCACAATCAGTTGCTATGTGGCCCTCTCTACCACATCGGAAACACCTTTTCACCTCAGGCTTGCACTCAAAACTTTTGTGTCCGGGCTTCCCGCACTTGTAGCACACAACTTTCTCACGGGCATCTCCCCCACTTGGCTTAGACCCATCAACTAACTTTCCTTTGCCCTTACCCACCAATCATAAGCCTCTTTCTTCAACATGTGTGTGCCATAGCGAACCTTCTGAGCATCGGTGCAATCCATGACACGGAAAATCCGTTCCATCTCACTTAGCCACTCAAGGGCACCATCAGGGTTATACCCGCCTTCAAAAGTAGGAGGGTTCTCACGCTGGAACGTAGCCAGACTACGCGTCCCATCGCCAATAGCATTGGGTATGCTACCCACGACCCCAGCAATAGCCTCCAAGGCAGCAGCAAGTGCAGCATCGTTCCGTCCTGCCATTCTAGTACTGCAACAGAAACAAAAATCAGAAACGAGTAACAAGGCTCAAATGTTACTCAACTTAACGATTCAACCACCGGCCGGACAGACCGAACTGCTCTGATACCACTAATGTAACACCCCTTTTCTACCCTTAATTTACACGTCATTATCAGAGTAATTTCTTTTTCAAAAATACAAATTTATTCGATAGAAAAGAAGTGCCACGTCGTCATTTATAAAACTCCTCATGTCATAAAATTTAAACCTCAAAAATAATCTCGTCGCAGCGGAAATAACAATAGCTCACTAAACAACGCTCAAACACGTCTCACATCATTAACATAATCATAAGACAGTCAATTAATAAACTAACAACTTCAACTACGCCCCTAGGTGTGCTACGATATCGAGCGACTCGACGCACACCCCAACAACTAACAGAGAAGCGCAAGAAGACCTTCACTCGCGGGTACTGCAGCGTTGCCACGATAGAGCAACATTCCAAGCGAGAAGGGTGAGTCTTCAAACAAAGATAAAGGCAAATATAATAGTCAATATATTAGAGAACAACATCTATAATTACCATAACACACCCAACGTCGCATTTCAACCATCACGCATAACATCGGCGAACAACATAGCAAACACACCCACAAGTAACTACATCACTTTTATGCACATGTATGAGAATGCAAACATGCATGTGGTACCATCATCGCCGCTTATTTGTTGCCTAGTGGCATATCGTCGCTAGACCGCACCTTTCGCCGCTTAGACCGCAGCCTCTCTTCATCGCTACTTGTCGTGGCATATGAAATGCATGAGACTTCATGAACACACAACACACACTAGTTACACACATCATCACCGCTCACTTACATCATCATAACATCGCTTATAACATTTTATCGCCGCTATAACATTTTATCGCCGCTATAACATTTTATCGCCGCTATAACATCACCGCCGCTTTTGGCCATAACCGACCCATCACTATCATTATCTTCACTTTGGTCCTAATGACCCACTCATCAATTAGACAACACACACACACACTCACATCAACTTCACATCGTCGCCACACAACACACTCACATCAACTTCACAAAGATCATTTACAAAGAAGATACATATCAACATACAATTACCCTTTTTATATTCATGGGTTATAAAATAGTAAGACTAATTGACTATGGGATTACTCGTAACCGATACTACTTGCAATGACGTTGGCCACACTTGCAAGGCTCTCGGTGATGCCCTTTGTAAATACACCATGAAAAGAAATTACGCCTTAGCGGTAAACCACGCCTAGCCATAGTCAAATAGCACACTAGTAGTATAACGCTTGAGTCGAATCAAAATCCTATTCCACGAATCATTATCAATTCAAATCAATTTAGACATCACATTAGATTTTAGAAGACACCTCATTCCATCTAGAAAATATCCCATTTACATTTAGAAAACATCGCCTTTCGGTTTAGACAAACACCACATTTTACTCGAGGAAACATCGCATTTTAAGCTTAGGGGACACATATTCAACTTAAGATGAACCTCACCTTTTAATAGCGAAAACAACACATTTTCCTTTTTATAAAACAAAGAAATCATATAACAATTAAAAACAGCAAGACAGCAACAATAAACGGTTTATTTTGCCTTAAAAGTAGAATATTCAGTTAGGCCTCTGAATAAGCTTTCCAACGCATTTTAGAACACCTCAATCGGGTACCCGTTCAAAAGATATTCAATTTACAAAAATAAAGTGACAAAATAGTGAAAAATGTTGAAAAATGTGCACCGCGCATGAGGCGCGAAAGTGAGTGAGAGAAGTGAGCGCCAATGGACGTAAAACACGCAGAATTTGGGCATTGCATCGGGCGTGTGAAGCGCCACCGAGGCGCCAATACCAGAATAACATGTATTATGCGAGAATTTTCGAAAAAATTCACTTTTTCACTCAACTCTCACATTTTCAAATCTTTTCCTCACATTATCGACATCAAACAAAGTTATTCATCGGTTCAATCATCAAACATCAACAATTCTTCAAACCATCATCAACATCTACTCCTCATTCAATCACTCAAATCAAGGAAAACACCACAATCCCACAAGCAATCCATCGTACAACCCCGCAACAATTTATTCGATTTATTCAATTCTTCACTATTCGATTCTATCATCAATTCATCACTCAATCATTCAACAACAATTATGCACACATCATCACCAACTCCAAACATCACAACTCATCTCAAATTCACAACAACAACAACAATTCAACAAAGATTCCAACACAATAACTAATACCCCTAGGCATCGTAGAGCTACCCTCCCACATATCAATCATTATATGAACCTTTATAACGCGAGACTCCCCTTACCTCGAATACGTAAGCTCCGGGGAAGATGAAGAAAAACACGTACGGAACCACAGCAACACACGAACGATCTTCTCTTCTTCTTTCCCTCTTCTCCTTCGTGCTTCTCCTTCCCTTTTCTTCTCACTCTCTCGCGATCTCCTTCTCTCTCTCTCTCTCTCTCTCTCTCTTTCTTTTCTCTTCTTTCTTGCGTTCTATTTTCTGTTCCAGCGGCTATCTTCTTCTTCTTAATTCAATTTTTCTCTTTTATTCTCATTAACCCTAGGCCCAAATGGCCTTTGGGCCTTATTACTTACACCCCCTCTAGTTTCTTCCACCAGTCACAACCCAATTAACACACCACCTTAATTAATTAATTAAATAAACACTTAAACTATTTTTGGGGCGTTACAACCTTCACTCAGGATCACCTGCACGTTGCCGACATAAGAAGCAACATAAAAAGCCGAAGGGTGAGTCTTTAACACATATAATAGGATGTATGATAAACATAATGTTAGAGGAAAAACAACTAGAAACACCTCGGCTCAATAAACAACACACAATATCAAGTCATAACACCTCAACTCAAAATCAACAATAAACATCACTAATCGCATGAATGTATGCAAGAATGCAACCCAACACCAAGGGTATAATGCATGTGGTACCACCACCGTCGTTATTTTGCCTTTCGGGCACCACTGTCGTTATTTGATATGAAGACCGAAGTCTTACAATATCGAGGCCGAAGCCTATCACCGTCGTTAATGCACATGAAGCATGTGACTCCATGAACAATGCATCAACCACAAACAATCACACCATGTATGGATTGACACCGTTGTTTTGATACAATGGCCGAAGCCCATATCTGTCGTTACACCGTCGTCTAATTCACCTAGACAACATCAATAGCTCTATGGCTAACGTCCACCTCACCGTCACATAGGGACCAAAACATCACCTAAGGACCAAACGTCACCTAATGACCAAACGTCACCTAAGGACCAAACGTCACCTAAGGACCAACTGGCTTCACAATTCAACATCTTAGATGTACTCGGCACCCAAACAGCACTCAAAATTGGCCTGGCAGCAACATGTGTAACACCTCAAATAATTTAATTAAGAAATTGATTAAATTGTTTAAGTGTTGCACTATTTTTAATTATATTAAATTATAATATAGTGTTTTAAAGTATAGTATTTTAATTGACTCAGGGAGTGGTATTGGAAATACCGGAGATCATGCGAGCATTGGCCCAGGAGCCCAAGCCCAATGACTTAGGCTCCTAGGAGTGGTGCATTTCGCATCACTTGTGCAAGGAAAGGAAAAGAAAGAAAAGTTGCGAAGAGAGAAGAGAGAAAGGAAGAGGAAATCGGCGCAAAACCCTAAGGAGAAGAGGGAGAGAGCTTCGCAAGGGAGAAAGGAGAAGAGGAAAGCTCCATAGTTCTTTGTGGTTCTTGTGCGTGACTCGGAGAAAGAGAGTTCCTACGGTGTAAAATAAGGTAAGGGGAGTCTCACTCTATAATAGAGGGTATAATAGGTCGTATGTAAGTCATAGAGTCTTAATTTGATGATGTTGATTGTTAATCGAATGATTGTTGGGTTGAACTTGATGAAATTGCATGCTAAAATCGATTTGGGGCTTTAATTTAGGGTTTTGTGTTCTTGATTTTGCTTTGATTGATGATTGAGTGCTAATTTGTGAAATTGAGGGTGTTAGCATGATTATAACGTGTTTTAAGATTGTTGTTGATGAATGGGTTTGAGAGAAATTGGCTGAAAATCGTTGTAAGTGACTTTAGACACTCTAGGGCGCCAATGTGCTAGGGAAATGGCGCCTGGAGTGCATCGTAGCGAGGAGTTTTTGGTGTTGTGTTCTTTGTCAGCGCGCGCCAATTTCCTAGAGAAATGGCGCTGTGTCACCGTGAGCAGCTGGATGGGGGTAGGTGTGTTGTTCGCCCTGGGCGCCAAGTTGCTTTGTAATCTGCGCGCCAGGCAGACCGCTTGAGTGGGCGCCAGAATGTGGGTATTTTGGGGCCCGGGGAGTGAAACTTGTATTTCTGGGCACATTTTCTCGTGCCAAATTTTGTATTCACTTGCCCAAATTCAATTTTAAGTGTTTGGGCTCGAGTGGTTTTCTGGTTGCAGGTGTTATTTTGAAAATGTCCCGGTGGGGGTGGTTTTGTGTGTGTAAATGGGGTGGGTTGAGGGAAACTCACATTTCTGAACATATTTTACTGTGCCAAATTTTGTATTCACCTGCCCAAATCCAATTTTAAATGTTTTGGCTCGAGTGGTTTCCTGATTACAGGTGTTGTTTTAAAAATGTCTCGGTGGGGGTGACTCGGTGTGTGTAAATGGGGTGGGTTGGGTGAAACTTACTTTTCTGGGCATATTTCACCGTGCCATAATTTGTATTTACCTGCCCAAACATATTTTTAAACATTTTGGCTCGGGTGGTTTTTGGTTTTAAAGTGTTGGGGTCTTTGGTCACTTGGGGCGCCAAATTGTGTCTTTGCCAGGCGCCTAGGATCGTGTCCATGCTCGAGACTGTGTTGCGAATCGTGTCTTAGTTTGTGTCTAGGTCTGTGTTGCCCAGAGGGGCGCCAGATTGCTAGAAAAGTGGCGCCAGATGGGTGTGTGTTGCCACGGCGCCAAAGTCTTTGAAGCCGCGCTAGTCTTTGTGTTGCACCGGGGCGCCGAATGTGGGGAAAATGGCGCCTAGTGCTTTGCCAAGTGCCTAAGAGTGTGCTTGCTTTGGTCCCTAGGTGACAGCTTTGGTCCCTAGATGACTGCTTTGGTCCTAAATGGTGGTTTAGGTCCTCGAGTGAGGTTGAGTACTCTGTAGGAGATTAGTCCTTGGGACTTAATGGTGTAAGAGTGTATAATGAGATGACCGAGAATGCCATGGGGGCATGAGCTGAGGGCCAAGCCATGAGGGCTATGAAAAGAGATTGATACTGAGGTAGGAGTTGATGTGTGCATTGAGATGTTTGAGATTGTGTGTGTATTGTTACATGGAGTCTCATGCATTCATTCGGCTGCGGTCGTAGAGCTTATAAAATGATGGTGAAGCCTGAGGGCGGCCGGAGGGCCGAGTCATGAGGACTCCATTAATGATGAGAATGCCGGAGGGCAAATATTGAGAACGCCGGAGGCAAATGGTA
Source organism: Oxytropis ochrocephala (assembly GCA_020916435.1). Classification (NCBI taxonomy): domain Eukaryota; kingdom Viridiplantae; phylum Streptophyta; class Magnoliopsida; order Fabales; family Fabaceae; genus Oxytropis; species Oxytropis ochrocephala. The sequence goes on along the minus strand of CM037092.1, from coordinate 60,492,595 downwards.
CCACATGCATAACTACATTGCATACATTCTCATGAGTGCATAAATAATATTGAGTGATGATTGGTGCGTTTGATTATGCTGTGAACTGTGATTGTATTTATTACTTATTATCACTTTTATTATATAGTTCGAGACTCACCCTTTCTGTTGTTGTTTACCACAGGTAGTCACGAGTGAGGGATTTCTACCTTCACTACTCCCGAGTCGATGCTCGCTCGATACGTAGCACCTGGGGTTGGGGTTTTAGATTGTTATTGCCTTGTTTTGCTCATCGTTGAGCTTTCATGATGTTATACCGTGTATTGTTGAGATTTGAGGATTATTATTTTGAGTCAGTAGTTTGATTCCATTTGCATGATATGAGTTTGTATCCCACGCTTGTATGGTGTTATGTATCTATGCATTTTTCTCGAATCGATCGTTGAGTATTTTAAGAGAGGAGCGTAACACTCCATTAATTGAGAAAAATGATTTTTATACTCGATTTTTGATTTAAATTACAGGGTAGAAATGGGGTGTTACATTAGTGGTATCGAGCAAAAGTTCGGTCTGTCCAGACCAAGTGTGTCTGCTTGTCATGTTGTGTATGACAAGCTTAGGAGTCTTGAATTAGTTCTCAATGGTTGTTTATCTTTGCAGTGTTAGGTTGATATGGCCGTAAGAGTTGATGCCGCACTTGGCCGAGGCGTTGCAAGCCATAGCACAAGTTATGGGGCGCAATGTAATCATCGAGACCCGCATCGCAACTTTCGGAGAGAGAAACCCCTACCTTCAAGGAGGTACAACCCGGATGGTGCATTGACTTGGTCAAGGAGATTGAGAGGATCTTCAGGGTGATTAGTCGCACCGATGAAGAGCGTAAAGTCGTGTACAGTACTCATCGTTATCTGAAGAGGTGATGACCGTGGTGGTGGAGACCGCGAGAGGTTGGGTCGCACAGAGGAGATCACTTGGGCCGTGTTCAGAAGGAATTCTTGAGAAAGTATTTCCGGAGGACGTGAGAGGTAAGAAAGAGTTGGAATTCCTTGAACCGAGGCGGGAAGTATGTCATTCACATCGAGTATCTTTGCCAAGTTCACTGAGTTGGCCAAGTTCTATCCCCACTATCTTTGAGGTCGGGCTGAATTCTCAAAGTGCATTAAGTTTGAGAATGGGTCGAGCCGATATCAAGCGGTGTGTGGGGTATCGTAAGATTGAGTATTTGCTTTGATCCGTAGATCGCTGCAGATTTATGAGGAAGACAGTAATGCCCGCTCTAGGGTCATGAGAGACCAGAGGGGGAAATTTCATAACAGGGGTAAGCCTTATGAGACGTCTGCTGACAAGGGAAAACAAAGGTATACAGGTGGTAACAAGTATAATGGAGGAAGCAGGTCTGCTGAGGGTAGGAGGTATCATGAGGGCAAGAAGCCAAGTGGGGGAGACGCCCCATCTGATGTTGTGTGTTTCAAGTGTGACAAGCCAGGTCACAAGAGTTTTGATTGTAAGATGGAGGTGAAGAGGTGCTTTAAGTGTGGGAAGAATGGTCACATGGCATCCGAGTGTGATCGCAAGGAAGCTGTGTGTTTCAACTGTGGTGAAGCTGGTCACATTAGCTTCAAGTGCCCCAAACCTAAGAAGGAAAGATCCACTGGGAGAGTGTTTGCATTGGCGGTGTTCGGAGGACCTAATGATATCGAGGTACATGTTTCATCTCGGTACACCTTTAGTTGCTATTATTGACACGGGTGCTACGCACTCTTTTATTGCATCTGTTTGTGCTGAAAAGTTAAATTTAGTGTTGTCTACTATGGAGAGAGGGATGGTTATCGACACTCCACAAGGGTCCGTAGAACTACTTCTCGATGTGTGCTAGGTGTCCTCTGTCGCCTTCGCAGAGATTTTCTGTTGATCCGATTTGTTTACCTTTGGGTGGGTTGGATGTGATTCTCAGTATGGATCGTTAGTAGATAACCATGTGCACATCAATTGTTCTAACAAGTCATTAGTTTTCTTCTTCCCGAGGAAGAGTGCGCTTTCTTGTCTGTGAGCAATTGCGCAGGTAATGAAAGAGGGTGGTCAGTTGTTTGCTTTGATGGCGTCTATGTCTGCTGAGAACAGAGCTATGGTTGATGGGTTACAGGTGGTGTGTGAGTTCCCTGAAGTGTTTCCTGATGAGATTCCTAGTGTGTGTTCGCGTTTGTGTAGTAGTATGAATTTTCGCAATTATAGTGCAAGTATACACATCGTACAAGTAATAAAGTGGATATAAGTAAGAGATCGTTCCCACGAGGATTGGTGTGCTTTCAAAGTTCAAGTTTCAAAACACAAGAGAATCAAGTATCAAATCGGCAATAAGAGTTGGTTTAAAAGCTAAAGATGTAAATAGAATAAGTAAACAAATGTTGGTTGTGATTATGGATGAGAGATGAGTTGAGTTGTTGTATGCAAATAAATCCTTCCTAGCTAGACGTTACAACGTTTAGACGTTATGACGTTCAAATGCTATTCTGTAGAGACGTGGCCACGTCTGAACGCTGTTGCAAAAGAGCTATGCTTTTCAGCACAAAACGTCAGAGTTTCAAGTACAAGAAATCCTATGTCTAGGTTCTAAATAGGCCCACTCCTGTATTTTAAGTACCCACAGCAATGTTCTATGAACTATTATCCATTCTATGTCTAGACTTAGATAAAGATGCCTAAATGTCTTTAGTGCATTGTTCATTCATATAAATCTTTGATTTCTTTCCATAGACCATGTCTGTACCTATGAATCTACCCATTTTAAGAGGCCAACCTCAAAACAAGTTTGGAAATATTATTACACAAAGATTTAAAACAGGCAACGCCAATACTTCATAGCATTAACTAGAAATTCATTAATAGCAAAACAACAACTCAACTACAAAGTGTTTAGCTCATGCTGAGCATCATTACAGAATGAAAAGGATGTGAAATCCTAATACCATACATAACAGAAAAGAACTCAAGTGCAAAAGATACACCCAAATAACTTCTTAGCATGTACGCTGTATAGACGTTACAACGTCTGAGCTTTACAAAATGCGAAAATGAAAACTAAGTTCGGACAAGCTAAATATAGAAGTCCTGCTTTCCGGATCTTCTTTACAAAACTAGTTCTGAATTTAAATGGAGGGATGGTGAGGAGATGAAGATGAAGTGATTCTGAAGTTGGTGGAAGGGATGATGCTTGAGAGAGAGCTGAGCTGAGCTTTAAATAGCCTCCTTGCTTACGCGTGCTGATGTCACTTGCCCACCTACCATATCTGTTTCTTCTATTTTTCCTGACACTGTTCAGAGCTACAGTGCTCTTGTGCGTCAGCTCATGGGGAACAGAAAATCTTCTGACTTTTATATCTTTGACTTATCATTGCTTAGCGCGCCAAAATGAAGATCTTTTCACCCTTTCTCTGCTACACTTTAGTAGACGTGGTGAGGGACGTGGTAACGTTCAGCACTAATTTCCTGCACAAGCACAAAAAAGCATCAAAACGCTCTCAAGGGCACCACTTGGTGCCTAAATGCACAGATTTATCACTTCATCTTATTTATTTACCAAAGACTCAGAAATTACATAAAAGTAGTTAAATAACCTTTGTATTGCTAGAGAACTTGCATGACTTATTCTTTGAATGAGTATAAATAACTCATATAAATATGAGTTATCACACCCCCAAACTTAAGCCATTGCTTGTCCTCAAGCAATCAAGATAACAACAAAACAAAACATGAAATCAACTACACTAGCAGGTTATGCTCTTACTAAATCAATAGATCAAAAATTCATTCTCAAGGGGCTAATTCCTCACACACTCACTTGCATGATTAAATTCCAGATTCATTAAAGCTCAAAGTGAGTGTGTGATCTCTGCATTTAAATCTTCCTCTAGCTAGTTCAGAAACAGTTTTGGCCTATGAAAGAGTGGCTTCCCAAATGGTGACAGTAAAACATTTTTCAAAACAAAGAATAGGCTAACATTTTCACGTAAGAAATGGGAGTTCATTTGAAGCTTGACAAAGGGTCTTAAGTGGGTGCTAGGACTAGGTTAGTGCAACTAATTTATTGACTCACACACGCAAAAAAGGACCGTAACCCCCTCCTTTCTGAGCAACTCTCTTTATTTTGCTCCATTTTGGAGTTTTTTTTTTTTTTTTTTTTTTTTTAAGGAGTGCTCAGCATTTGTTTCAGGGTATTACAGAGATTACATGTGGATTTTCCACTTATTTGTATCAACACACTCTTTTTGGTATTTTTGGGAATAGACGTTACAACGTTTATAGGTGAGACGTTGCAACGTCTGAGCACACAACACTACACACACGGCAGACGTTATAACGTTACGGGTAGACGTTACAACGTTGCACTCACGCTACACCGCACTTAACCATCCTATAGTCTTTGCACCCCGCCTTAAGTACGACTTGATTTACCCCCAAACTTAGCTTCTACTGCTATTCTAGGTTTTTAATCAAGTTTTATTTTCACCAAAGTTCACCAAAACTAGCTTCAGCACAAAATATTCCCTAGCTAACTAGATTCCTTCTTAAAACAGAGTTTGTGTAGGAGCAACAATCAATTCTTTACATCTAATCATGCATAGGTTACTCACACACATGTTTTCACTAACTTTAGCCCAAAGAGAATTATTTTCATGCTTGACAGAGTAAGAACAGAAGCTACTTTTGCATTTGATTTTATGTACAATCACAAACAGAGATTTAAAACATCGAGATCCCCCCCCCACACTTAAAGATGAGCAGTGTCCTCACTGCTCACAGATAAACAGCATTTTTTTTTTTTTTTTTTTTTTTTTTTTTTTTAGGGGGGGTTTCTCACACTGAACAGAAAAGAAAAACTACTAAAATTATCATTAAAACCAAAAAAAAATTAACAAAAACTACAACTATTATTGAAATTAATGGGTGACTTACTTGTTTGATGCACCAGACCTAAGCCTTCCGCTTTGTCTGGTGGGTACTGCTGCCTGCCCTTCTCCTTTCTTCTTCTCCTTTTTCTCTGTCTTGACCTTCACTCCTCCTTGCTCAGTGGTGGTGGTTGTTGTTGTTTCATCAGATTCTTTCTCTTTTGTACTTGCTCCAACACTTCCACCAACAGCACTTGAGGCTTCAGCAATTCTCTTTTTAGCTTTCTCCCACATCCTCATTGCTAACTCAGCAGGGTTGACTTGCATTGGCTCGCTGGGTATCACCTGGGCTTTTTCCACCTCTGGCTCTTTAGACGTCGCCACGTCTGATGATGATACTCCGTTCAAAGAATCGTACCACAGGCTTGCTTCAACAAGTGTTCTCGCGGTTTACGAGTGGCCTCCTCCATTGCCTGCTGTCTAACTTTCTCCATGGCAGCTACTCTTTCATTAGTGACTTGCATTTCTGCAAGCTTTGCTGCAGCCTCTTTTTCCGGCAGACGTTGCAACGTCTGCGCAGGTTTTCTTCCGCAATAGCGGGAGGGGCTTTTCGAAACACTAGTGGCTACGAATGCAAAGACTAGTAGCGATGCAGCAGCTTCCCCGCAAAGACTTTGGGTCTTTCTTATCACAGGAAGCTTCTGCCTGAGTGTTGTGGTGGCTGCAACTTCCTCTTTTTCTCCACTCCCTTGAGCTTGATTTGACTCAGCCGCTATCTGTTGTCTCTTCTTCCTTCCAAATGGATTGTATGCAAGCGCAGTTTTCACTCTGGTTTTCTTGGGTGGGGAAATGGGTTGTGACTGTGGGTTGCTTTCTGTGTTTGTTGGCTCAGACGTCGCCACGTCTGGCTCTTGTGTTTTCTGGGGTGATGGTTGCTTTTCTGGTTCAGGTTGGGGTGAGGGTGGTTTTGTTGGTTGGTCTTGAGCTTTGGATTGTGGGGTATTTGGGGTGTTTTGGTTATGGGTGGAGGGTTCTTTTGGTGAAGGGGGTGGTTGTGTGGTTTGTGGGGATTGTGCTTTGGGGCTAGGTGTTTTGGATTTTTCTTGGGCTGGCTCTTTGTTTGTTTGATTGGTTGGGGACTCACTTACAGTCTTCTCACTCGAACTCCCTTTTTCTTCAGGGCTCTCTTCCTCTTCTTCCTCACTAATTATTTCCATACTTACTTTCTTGGATTCCTCTGCATCACATTCAGAAATATCATCTAAATCATCAGAATTAAAATCTTCTTCACTACTTACCTTCTTTTGCTTCTTTGCTGGGCTCTGCCTCTTTGGTGGGCTTCTTGCTCGCTTTGCTCTTTCCTTCTTCACAGCTCTTCTTTGGATTGTAGACAGGGGCACTTCATCATCTTCTTCTTCTAGCATCCAATCTGGCAATGCAGCTCTTCAATTGCTTTCTTTCCTTAGACACACAGGCAAATACCTTCTTTTGCCACTCAAATTGCTCCTTGATAAATTTGGCGAGGAGTTCGCCTTTCCTCCGGGCGTTGTAACGTCCGAGCATCAACAGAACTAGCGGCACTGCGATCTTCACTCTAGGCTTAAATTTTGTTGAAAAGGGGCCTTGGGGCTGCTCCTAAGTTCGAGATGCTTCAATCTCCACTCCCGCCTCCATGCACAAATCGGTTATCATGCACGGAAATACAAATAGCCGTCCTTCCTGTTCTTCCACTTGTTGAGCTCACGATTGATCGACTTCCCAACCTCCACTTTGTCTCTTGACATGATTGCATCGATTACTATCAACCTCTCTTTATCTACCCAGGATGTATGAGAGGTGGGAATTAAGCAGTGCCTTATGAAATGAAACCAAGTGTTGGCTTCATCACAAAGGTACCTCTTCATGATTTTGAATTCACTACCGTGCTCTCCACTCCTTTCCCAAACAGCACCTTCAATACATATCCTATCCTTGATAGCATCCATCTCAGCCAGACCATAGTTCTTTTGCTTGGTTTCCACAGCTTTTCCGTAATACCCTAGCCCAAAGTAATCATTGATGACTCTCACTCCAAACTTCACTTCCTCCCCTCGCACCTTAGACACAATGGATGGCTCTCCTTCAGGCCTCTCCACGATTCCCTTGTAGAAATCATGAACCAGAGTAGCAATATACTCTTTTCTGTGCATAACAAATTTTTGCCATCCCAACGCTGCGACGGTTGCGAGAAAGTCTGGATTGGGGTTTTCTTGACTGAAACCCCTCTCAGGAAGTAGGGCTTTCTTTTTGGATGGGTTGGGTGTTTCAGGAATGGGGGCTGAAGATGAACTCAGGTCGGCATGCTTGCCTTTCCCAGAGGATTTGGTGGCTGATTGTTTCACTTTAGTCATGGTGTTTGCGCAGAAATTGTTTGGAAAGAAAAGGGGGATTTTTGGGTTTTAGGTTTTTAGAGAAAGAGAAGGGAGATTTCTGGGTTCAGAGAGAAAGAAATTAGAAAGAGATTTCAGGAGGTGGAATGGTGGTGAGTGGTTAGATTTTTATGGGGAAGAGGTTATGGGGAGTTGAGAAATGGAAGAGTGGAGTAATGGAGAAAGTAACCGTTGATTAGACATGTTAAGTAAAGGGGATGACGTCGTGGTCAGTTACCACGTTCATGGTTCAGAGGGAAATCATTTCTGCCACGTCATCACTTACGCTCTTGACTTAATTTAAATCGCCTTGATCGCCCGCACGCGTGCCACGTCTAGTAAATACCGAGGCGTTACGACGCCTACCATCTTTCACTTCCACATTTCTTTCAACACTCATTCCCAAAACAAAAAAAAGAACAGAAAAATTAAAAATCCTTGGGTTGCCTCCCAAGAGCGCTTGCTTTAAGAGTCTTCAGCCAGACTTTTGTCTCTTTTATTCAAGAATTGTTGAAGGACATTTGAATCTTGTCCCTTTCCACATGTTCTCCATGATATTGTTTCACACGTTGGCCATTAACTTTGAATATGGTGTTTGTCTTTTCATCAAATAAATCCACAAAGACACCATGAGGATAGATCTTCATTAGTTTGAATGGACTCGACCACCTTGACTTCAACTTTCCCGAAACAACTTAAGCCTTGAATTGAATAGCAACACTGTTGTTGTCCTACGCTAGCTCTCTCCTTTGGATTCTTTGATCGTGCCACTTCTTGGTCTTTTCTTTATACATTGCTGAGCTCTCATAGGCATGGTGTCTAAACTCTTCTAGCTCATTCAATTGTAACAATCTTGCCTCACCAGCCTTTGCATGATCCAAATTTATTTGTTTTATTGCCCAATAAGCCTTGTGTTGGAGCTCAATTGGTAGGTGACAAGCCTTACCATAAACTAGCTTGTAAGGAGACATGCCCAATGGTGTTTTGTATGCTGTTCTGTAAGCCCAAAGTGCATCATCCAAGTATAATGACCACTCCTTTCTGTTGGGACCAACCATCTTCTCTAGTATTCTTTTAATCTCCTGTTGGATATTTCGAAGCAGCCACACTGGTTTGGGGGTGATAAGCTGTAGCAATTCTGTGTTTTACTCCATATTTAGCCAAGAGGTTCTCAATTAACTTATTGCAAAAATGAGAGCCTTCATCACTGATTATGGCTCTTGGAGTACCAAATCTTGTGAATATATTCTTTTTCAAGAACTTGCTAACAGATTTGGCTTCATTGTTTGGTAATGCCACTGCTTCAACCCACTTTGACACGTAATCCACAAATACGTAATGTAGAGATTTCCATGAGACATAGGAAATGGTCCCATGAAGTCCATTCCCATACATCAAACAATTCAACTTCCAGAATGTTTGTGAGTGGCATCTCTTGCTTGCTTGATATGTTTCCTGTTCTTTGGCACTTGTCACATCTCCTAACCAGCTCATGTGCATCTCTGAATAATGTTGGCCAATAGTAGCCTGATTGTAGGACCTTTGCTGCTGTTTTAGTACCTCCAAAATGTCCACCATAAGGTCTTTGAATGGCATTGTTGCAAAGACATGGAGTTGCTCTTCTTCGCCTAGGCATCTTCTTAGTAACCGATCTGGACACAATTTGTACAAGTATGGTTCATCCTGAAATAGTGCTTTATAGTGTGGAAGAACCTCTTCTTCCTGGCGATAGTTGAATCCTACAGCACAATTCTCGCTAACGAGGAAGTTAACTATGTCGACATACCATGGAGCAAAGAGTATCGGGCGTTATGACGTTTGACGAAAGTGTCATAGACGTGGCCACGCCTTCACTTCTTGAGGCTACTAACAATAGTCTCTCATCGAAATTTTTCTTGTATATCCTTTTCACTGTACTGCATCAACATTCTCAAGCCTAGAAAGATGATCGAAGAACTTGGTTCTCCACCCCCTTTTTGTCACGAATTTCCAAGTCAAATTCTTGGAGGAGGAGAACCCATCTAATAAGTCTTGGCTTTGCATCTTTTTAGAAATTAAGTACTTAATGGCTGAATGATCGAGTGAAAACAATAACTTTTGCACCCACTAAGTATGATCTAAACTTATCAAATGCAAACACAACAGCCAAGAGTTCTTTTTCAGTCACAGTATAATTTAATTGGGCATCATCTAAGGTTTTACTGGCATAATAAATAGAATGAAAAAATTTTCCATACCTTTGCCCCAATACAGCTCCCACGGCATAATCACTTGCATCACACATCAACTCAAATGGCTTGGACCAATGCTGGAGTGACTATTACTCGGAGTCATTACTAAAGCGATCTTCGATTTGTTGAAAGCTTCATGACACTGCTCATCAAAATTGAAGACGTTGTCACGTTGCAACAACAGAACACAAGGGTTTTGAAATCTTTGAGAAATCATTGATGAATCTTCTGTAAAACCCTGCATGTCCTAAGAAACTTCTGACTCCTTTGATAGTTGTGGGTGGAGGTAGCTTGTCAATAACATCAATTTTTGCTCTGTCCACCTCTAAACCTTTCTTTGATATTCTGTGTCCCAATACTATTCCTTCTTGTACCATGAAATGGCATTTTTCCCAATTGAGCACTAGATTGGTTTCTTCACACCTTATCAGAACTCCTTCCAAATTATCCAGGCATCCTCATGCGAATCTCCATAGACTGAGAAATCGTCCATAAAAACTTCCATGGAGTTCTCAATGAAATCAGAAAACAAGGCCATCATGCACCTCTGAAATGTTGCAGGAGCATTACACAGCCCAAATGGCATCCTTCTGAAAGCAAAGGTACCATAGGGACAAGTGAATGTTGTCTTCTCTTGATCTTCAGGTGCTATGGCTATCTGGTTGTAACCTGAATAACCATCAAGGAAACAGTAGAAATCTTTCCCTGCGAGCCTGTCTAGCATTTGATCAATGAATGGAAGAGGGAAGTGATCCTTCTTAGTTGCCTTGTTTAGCTTTACTCAGAATCCATGCATATCCTCCACTGCTCTCATCCTTGTTGGAATTAGCTCATTTTTGTCATTTGTTACCACAGAACTCCTCCTTTCTTGGGCACACACTGTATTGGACTTACCCAGGAGCTATCACTAATAGGGTAGATGATTCCTGCATCCAACCACTTGATGATTTCTTTCTTTACCACCTCCTTCATTATGGGATTCAATCTCCTTTGCCCTTCAATGCTATTCTTGGCATTTTCCTCCAGAACAATTCTGTGCATGCAAATTGTGGGACTGATGCCTTTGATGTTTGCCATTTGCCAACCAATTGCCTTTTTATGTCTCTTCAGGGTAGTAATGAGATCATTTTCCTGCTCTTGAGTGAGCTTGGAAGAAATGATCACTGGTAACGAATCATTTTCCCCTAAAAAGACATACTTTAAGTGATCAGGTAACACCTTTAGCTCCAAGGTGGGTGGTTCTTTGATGGAAGACACATTCTTCTTTAGATTTGACTCCTCTTGCCCTAAAGATTCATACCTCTTTGTCCAAGACTTTGGTGCAGGGGGCTCAGACGTGGTAACGTCTTCAACAGACGTTACAACGTCTAGAGGAACAACTTCTTCTGCTAACAACTCTTGTATTTCATTATTCCCCAGAAGCTTCTCCAGATGATTATTGTCTTTGTTGAACTGCTTTTGGACCATATGATCAATGGCAACCACATAAGAACACTCCTCTGTATTTGGTTCTGGATACTTAAGCGCATTGAGGACGTTGAACTTGACTTCTTGGTCATTGACTCTCATGATTAATTCTCCTTTCTACACATCAATGATTGTCCTTCCAGTAGCTAAGAATGGTCTCCCCAGAATGATGGGAACTTCTTTATCTGCATCAAAATCCAAAATAACAAAATCCACTGGAAACACAAACTTGTCAACTTTAATCAAAACATCTTCTAATATGCCTTCGTGGATAAACTCGCTTTTATCATTTAAAGTTAAGCTTAAAGAAGTAGGCCCGCGGTTCCTATACCAAGTTTGTCATAAATGGACTTGGGCATCAAGTTGATACTTGCTCCCAAGTCACATAGAGCTTTGCCAATGTAAAAATCTCCAATGGAGCATGGTATAGTAAAACTGCCAGGATCCTTGAGTTTTCTAGGAAGTTTATTCTGCATAATTAAACTACATTCCTCAGTTAAAGCAACAGTTTCAAACTCCCCTAGCCTTCTCCTTTTGGTAATGATATCTTTTAGAAACTTAGCATAGTTAGGCATTTCTTTGTAAAGCTTCTACCAACTGGAAGGTTGATGTGTAGCTGTTTCAACATCTCCATGAACTTGCTGAATTGTTTATCCTCATGAGCTTTCTTCAATCTTTGAGGGTATGGTGGAGGAGGATACTCAGGTACAATTCTGGGTACAGTCTTGATTCCTTGTTCAAAGTTAGACGTCGTAACGTCTGGGTTGGACATCACAATGTCTGGAGTATCTTTCACACCACTTGAGCTTGCCTCTTTCCCTTTTTTCTCTGGCATTTCTTTCTGCTCCTCCTGTAAATTCTCATCCACAGGTATAGGTGGTTCAGGGTACTCAGTACCACTTCTTAAAGAAATTGCATTTACCTGTCCATTTCCCCTATTATTACCATTAGGGTTGGATGATGATGATGGTGTTTCTGTTGTTGAAGGAAGAGATCCATTCGCCTGCGTGTTAGTCTTTGAGGCTATCTCATCCCAATCTGATTTTCCAGAGTTTTGATTGACGACTCATGAGTTTGCAGAGTTGTCTTGCAATCACTTATGAAGCTTTTCATCATGGCCTCCAAATTGCTATTGTTGTTACTCTGCACATACTGCCTCTGTTGTTGTTGAGGAGGAAATCCTGGAGGTATGGCAGGAGCATTATTACTGGCATTCAGTGCATTGTTGTTTCTCCAACTGAAATTTGGATGATTTCTCCAATTTGAATTGTAGGAGTTGGAATAGGGACCATTTCCTTTGTTCTGAGATACAAAGTTTACAGATTGAGGGTTGTAGGGACATTCCTCATACACATGCCCTTCTTCACAATAAACACAAACTACTCCACCAGAATGGGTAGGTTCAATCTAGCTGCAGCCGATGCAGCTTCTCGACGCATTGGCCACGCTTTGGTGTACCCAGAGTTTTAATCATGTTGGTCAAGGTAGCCACTTGAGCGAGAAGAAAGCGATCCACTTCACTTATCTCATGCACTCCTGCTTTCTTTCCGGTAAATCTATCGGATGGCCGATGAGAGTTGTGGGTGGCTATGTCATCAATAAGCTTGCATGCCTCGAGAAAAGGACATATTTAGAATGACACCACCTGATGAAGCATCAAGTATCAACCTTGTAGGCTGATCTAAACCATTATAGAAAGTCTCCATTTGGATCACCACAGGAATGCCATGATGAGGGCACATTCTTAGTAACTCCTTCCATCTCTCCCAAGCTTCAAATAATGATTCCCCTTCCCTTTGTTTGAAGGAAGTGATATCATTTCTCAGCTTAGCATTTTTGTTGGGAGGAAAGTATTTGGCAAGGAACTTTTCTGCTAGCTCATCCCATGTGTGAATAGAATTTGGCTCTAAGGAGTTTAGCCAATTTTTAGCCTTATCCTTGAGTGAGTTTGGGAAGAGCTTCAATCTAAAGGCATCCTCTGAAACTCCAGGGATGACAAAGTTGCTGCACACATCCAGAAATTGTCTCAAGTGAGAATATGGATCTTCTTGAGGGAAACCTCCAAATTGGCCTGCAGTTTGCAGCATTTGGAACATCATTGGCTTGAACTCAAAGTGACCAGTATGTAGGGTTGGTCTTGCAATGCCTGTTTGTAGATGAGCGGGGGTTGAGCACAAAGATAATCACGCATAGGCTGTCCCCCCCGCTATTGACCATATCTTGTGGTCCCGCATTGATGAGTTCTTGCCTTTGGTAGAGTTCATCATCAACAACTATTGTCTCTGTATGTGTGCAGGTCCTCGACCATGTCCTCTACCTCCTCTTGGTGTATGTCCACCTCTAGAACCGGTGTTATGCTCAGACATGATTGGGTGTTGTTCTTGTTGTTGTTGCCTTCTTCTCAGCCTTTGTTGTCTCCTTAGTTGTCTGAAAGTTCTTTCAGTTCGATCAAACTCGAGTTCGATTCACTCCTTGGTTGGGCTTGAACTAGAGCTTGAGTTGGAACTAAGCATACGCTGTAACGTCTACCTGTTCAAACACAGAAACAGCAAACAACACAGTAAAATCCTTTCAACTTGTGTTTTAATACTTTTGAACAATAAAAGTTTTACAATCCCCGGCAACGGCGCCAAAAACTTGTTCGCGTTTTTGTAGTAGTATGAATTTTCGCAATTATAGTGCAAGTATACACATCGTACAAGTAATAAAGTGGATATAAGTAAGAGATCGTTCCCACGAGGATTGGTGTGCTTTCAAAGTTCAAGTTTCAAAATACAAGAGAATCAAGTATCAAATCGGCAATAAGAGTTGGTTTAAAAGCTAAAGATGTAATTAGAATAAGTAAACAAATGTTGGTTGTGATTATGGATGAGAGATGAGTTGAGTTGTTGTATGCAAATAAATCCTTCCTAGCTAGACGTTACAACGTTTAGACGTTATGACGTTCAAATGCTATTCTGTAGAGGCGTGGCCACGTCCGAACGTTGCAAAAAAGAGCTATGCTTTTCAAAGACAAAACGCGTCGAGTTTCAAGTACAAGAAATCCTATGTCTAGGTTCTAAATAGGCCCACTCACGTATTTTAAGTACCCACAAAGAATGTTCTATGAACTATTATCCATTCTATGTCTAGACTTAGATAAAGATGCCTAAATGTCTTTAGTGCATTGTTCATTCATATAAATCTTTGATTTCTTTCCATAGACCATGTCCTGCATACTATGAATCTACCCATTTTAAGAGGCCAACCTCAAAACAAGTTTGGAAATATTATTACACAAAGATTTAAAGCAGCAACGCCAATACTTCATAGCATTAACTAGAAATTCATTAATAACAAAACAACAACTCAACTACAAAGTGTTTAGCTCATGCCGAGCATCATTACAGAATGAAAAGGATGTGAAATCCTAATACCATACATAAATGAAAAAGAACTCAAGTGCAAAAGATACACCCAAATAACTTCTTAGCATGTATCATTTGTATAGACGTTACAACGTCCGAGCTTTACAAAATGCGAGAAAATGAAAACTAAGTTCGGACAAGCTAAATATAGAAGTCTGTTTCCGGATCTTCTTTACAAAACTAGTTCGAATTTAAATGGAGGGATGGTGAGGAGATGAAGATGAAGTGATTCTGAAGTTGGTGGAAGGGATGATGCTTGAGAGAGAGCTGAGCTGAGCTTTAAATAGCCTCCTTGCTTACGGCGTCTTGATGTCACTTGCCCACCTACCATATCTGCTTCTTCTATTTTTCCCGACAATTGCTCGTTGAGCTACAAAGGTTTCTTGTGCGTCGGCTCATGAAACAGAAAATCTTCGACTTTTATATCTTTGACTTATCATTGCTTAGCGCGCCAAAATGAAGATCTTTTCACCCTTTCTGCTACACTTTAGTAGGCGTGGTGAGGGGCGTGGTAACGTTCAGCACTAATTTCCTGCACAAGCACAAAAAAGCATCAAAACGCTCTCAAGGGCACCACTTGGTGCCTAAATGCACAGATTTATCACTTCATCTTATTTATTTACCAAAGACTCAGAAATTACATAAAACTAGTTAA
The DNA here is from genome assembly GCA_020916435.1 of Oxytropis ochrocephala. Lineage (NCBI taxonomy): Eukaryota > Viridiplantae > Streptophyta > Magnoliopsida > Fabales > Fabaceae > Oxytropis > Oxytropis ochrocephala. The sequence continues at coordinate 60,477,562 of CM037092.1, read as the reverse complement.
ATAACCTTTGTATTGCTAGAGAACTTGCATGACTTATTCTTTGAATGAGTATAAATAACTCATATAAATATGAGTTATCGGTGTGCCCCCGCAGAGAGGAAGTGGAGTTCGGGATTGAGCTTGTGCACAGTACTAGGCACAGTGTCTATGGCACCGCACTCGGATGTCGACTTTCCGAGTTATGCGAATTGAAGAAGCGATTAGAGGAGCTTCTTGAGAAGAAATTTGTGAGGCCTAGTGTGTCACCATGGGGAGCTCGGTTTTGTTAGTAAAGAAGAAGGATGGGAGTATGCGTGCGTGCGTGGACTACGCACAATTGAATAAGGTAACTATCAAGAATAAGTATCCTCTCCCGAGGATAGATGATCCGATGGATCACCGGTGGGTGCTAAAGTGTTTAGCAAGATTGACTTGAGGTCCGGGTATCACCAGTTAAGGTGAAGGATGAGGACATCTAGAAAACAGCGTTGAGCGAGGTATGGGCATTATGAGTACTCTGTAATGCCGTTTGGTGTCACAAATGCACCGGGGGTGTTTATGGAGTACATGAACCGAATCTTCCATAGCTATCCGGATCGGTTTGTGGTCGTTTTCATTGATGATATTCGGTGTACTCAAAATCGAGGAAGAGCATGCAGAGCACTTGAGGTTGGTGCTAGAGGTCTTGAAAGAGAGGAAGTTGTATGCCAAGTTGTCAAAGTGTGAGTTACGTTGCATGAGGTGAGCTTCTTGGGTCACATTATTTACGGTGATGGTATAGGCCGTGGATCCAAATGCAAGGTTGATGCGATGTTGCGGTGGGAGAGCCCAAAGTCCGTGACGAGATCGGGAGTTTCTTGGGGTTGGTGGTTACTACGGGAGGTTTATTGAAGGGTTTTTTAAGCTAGCCCTTCCATTGACTCGATTGACTGTAAGGGTAAGGCATTTGTGTGGGATGCAAAGTGTGAAGAGAGCTTCCAAGAGTGAAAAAAGAGGTTGACCACGTCTCGGTGTTAGTGTTGCTGTGCGAGCAACCTTTTGTTGTGTCTGATGGCGCCTCCAAGATGGGTTTGGGAGGTGTGTTGATGCGAGATGGGAAGGTAGTGGCTTATGCGTCTCGCGATTGAGGGCGCATGAGAAGAACTATCCTACTCATGATTTAGAGTTGGCTGCGATTGTGTTTGTGCTGAAGATTTGGAGGTGTAACGCCCCAAAAATCTAAAAAGTGATTATTTAAGTTATTTAATTAAATGATATTGTAGTTGGCAATATTAACATAATAATAAGGTAATTAATTTAATTAAGGGTGAAGTGTGGTAAATTAATAGAGAATATTTAATTAAGTAGGGAGGACGTGGGAAAGTAGTTAGGAGGTGCAATTAGGGCCCAATGGAGTTAAGTGGCCCAAACCCAATTAGTAAAAACACTAGGGTTTTAGGAGAAACCCTCATTAGAAGCCAAATTGCAAAATTAGAAAGGGAGAAGAGTGAGAGTGAGAGGCGCGCGGCTAGGGTGAGAAGAAGAGAGGAATTTCGTGAAGCTTGGAGAGGAATCAAGGCTTGGAGTGTTGGTGTTTTGGGGAGAATTGCTTAGGGTGGTCTTCTTCTTCAAGTTTTAACAAGGTATGGGGTTTCTCTAGCATATTTAATAATTCATAAATCTTGAAACATAGGGATTAGGGGTTAGGGGGAATTTGGGTGGATAATTTGTAGTGTATCTATGTGATTATGTGATTATGTGCTTGACTTTCATTAATATATGGTGTGATTATACATGTATATATGTCTTGATGATTATTGAATTAATTGGTGTATGGAGATTGTATTGGGGTAATTGGGTGTTGATGTGACATGAATTAAATAGGGGATATACACGTTACTAGGTGTTTGGGTGATAGAGGTTGATGGGTATGAAGGTGCTTAGTCGTGGTTGACTTTTTATAGAAGTGAGGTGTCTTGTGAATAGTGTTAGGGCGCCAATTCCATGGGAATTTGGCGCTGTGCTCTCTTGGTTGGTGGTGGTTTCGTTCGGTTGGGAGGTGCGGGGGGGGCGCCAATCTGCAAAGGATTTGGCGCTGGTTCTTCTTTGGTTGGGTGGGTTTCGGTTTGGGGTTGAGGTGCGAGGGGGCGCCACCGCACTTTGGCGCTGGTGTTGCTGTTGGGTGGGGTGTGCTCGGTTTGAGTGGTGAGCAGGGGAGGGGGGCGCCAAAATGCGGGAATTCAGTGCACAGTGTGTGTTTAGTGTGTGTCTGTGTGCGTTGTGCGAGCAGCGAGAGAGCGCGCCATTCCCAAAACGGCGCTGGGGTGTCTAGGCCGTGTGTGTTCTTTGGTTTGGTGAAGGGGCGCCAAATCCCAGAAAAAAAGCGCCCAGTGCGTGTTCTGTGTGTCTCTCAGTGTGTGGTCGAGTCTTTGTGCGGTGAAGGGCGCCATTTCCACATGAAATTGGCGCTGGTGCACACAGTTGTGCGAGGACATCTTGTGTGCGTGTGTGAATAGCATGCAAAGAGCGCGGTTGGTTGCCCCCAGTCGCCCAGTGTGGCCGTGTGTGTGTGTGTCAAAGTGATGGGCGCCAATCTTGCGCCCAAACTGCGCGCAACTTGGCGCCATGTCTAGGTGTGGTGTCAAATTAGTCCCAAACGTCAAATTAATTATTGTGGGTTCAATTTAGTCCTTAGGTGTCGATTGGTCCCCGAGGTGTCAATTTAGTCCTCGGTGTTAAAATAGTCATAATGGTGTCAAATTGGTCCTTAGGCGTTAAATTTAACTATTATGGTGTTAGATTAGTACTTGGGGGTAGAATAGGCCCTATGAGGTGTTTGGTCCCTAGGAGTGAGTTTAGTCCTTGGCGTCGACTTTAGTCCTTATGATGACTTTAGTCCTTTGGTGTTCTTTAGTCCTTATAGGTGTACTAATTAATTATGGTGTTATAAACTAAATGGTGAGTATTTTGGTGATGAGAGGTCTACGACTCTCCTTGGTGATTTGGTGAATATACATGTAATTATTGGTGAGCATGCTATTGCTTTATTTTGGGGGTATTGGTGTTTTTGGTGCATAGTCATGGTGTCGCATAATCATATGCATTTTGGTGAATAGGCCTCGGCCTCTAAAATATTTGGTGTTTGGTGAATGCCCACAAGGCAATTTTTGGTGATGGATCCACATGCACGTGCCCAGTGGAGTTTTGGGTTGCATTACATACATTGCATGCATATTATGGTGTAACTGTTCTGGTGTGATTGTAAATGGTGTAATTGTTCTCTGGTGTGACTGTAATTAGTGTAACTGCCGTTGGTGTAAATGCTTTAATGGTGTATCTAAATATTGTTGTGTTATGGTGTGCCTGTTTCTCCGTGTTTCTCGCTTTATTTATTATTATCTATGCAATGAGACTCACCCATTCTGCTTGGAATGTTGCTCTTATGTGGCAACGCTGCAGGTGACAGTACCTGAAGGTGACTAGAGATCCTTCATCTAGTATGGTCGAGTCGCTCTGATACGTAGCACCGGGGGGACGTTTACCTGTTATTTGTTATATCTTTGAACTACTGTTTAATGTTGCTTTTTCCTTTCCACGGTTGTAATACTTTCCCCAGATATTACTTAGTGCTATGTATCCTGCGTTTGGAGTTTTATTTTAATTATTCACTGTGGAGTTTCGAAAAGGTGTTTTGTTTTAAATGTGACACCTCGTTGTTCACTCTAAAAGTTTATCGCACTCTGATTTTCAAATAGTAGTTGTGTTAGAAGGGGGGTGTTACAAGTGGTATCAGAGCATAAGTTCGGTCTGTCCGGCCAAGTGTGTCTGTCCGTCATAGCGTATATGACAACTAAGTAGTGTTAGTCCTGGTTACAAAATGATGTTAATGTTGCGGTGTTAGGTTGAGATGACTCGGAGGGATGATGCCGCTCTTCTTTGAAAACGTTGCAAGCTATTGCTCAAAGCGATGGGAACCAAATGGAATGGTGGAGAGGAGGCTGAAAGCCGTAAGTTGGCCACGTTCCAAAGGGAGAGTCCGCCCACTTTCAAAGGTCGGTATGATCCTGATGGAGCTTTGGCATGGTTGAAGGAGATCGAGAGAATTTTTCGGGTTATGGATTGTGCGCTTTGCACGTAAGATAAGGTTTGGTACGCATATGCTAGCTGAGGAGGCGGATGATTGGTGGTTGGGAATGTCGCGAAGGTTAGAAAATGCTGGTGAAGGAGTTACTTGGGAAGTTTTCACTAGAGAGTTCAAGAGAAAGTACTACCCGGAGGATGTGCGGGCTAAGAAGGAAGTGGAATTTCTGGAGCTAAAGCAAGGAAACAAGACGGTGGCTTAGTATGCCGCCAAATTTGAGGAGTTGGCCAAATTCTGTCCCTACTATGCTAATGATGATGATTCGGAGTTCTCAAAGTGTGTTAAGTTTGAGAGTGGACTGCGCCCTGATATCAAGAAGGCGATTGGGTATCAGGAGATTAGAGATTTTGCTAGATTAGTTGATAAGTGTAGGATTTTTGAAGAGGATAGTTCTGCTGCCTACAAGGCTGTGAAGGAAAAGAGGAATTCTCGGTTCCTGCGCGAAAGCCCTGTGAGGTTTCGGGAGGTAAGGGTAAGGGAGAGGAGAGTTCGGGCAAGAAGTCAAGTGGGGGAGAAGCTGCTGCGGGTATTGTGTGCCACAAGTGTGGAAAGCCGGGACATAAGAGTCCGGAGTGCATGTCCAACAAGTGCTTTAAGTGCGGGAAGGAAGGTCATGTAGCTGCGAAGTGCGAGAAGCCAGATGTGGTCTGCTACAGCTGTGGAGAGATGGGACACATTAGCACCAAGTGTCCCAAGCCGAAGAAGGAGAGGTCCAGCGGGAGGGTGTTTGTCTTAGCCGGTTCGGAGTCTACAGAGGAGGGTGATGGTCGTATTTAGAGGTATGTAATTCGTTAAGAGTGTTCTCTAAAATCTATTGTTGTGTGGTGATGATTGAGTTGTGTAGTGTCTATAGTATTTAAATTTTCGAGGACGAAAATGCCTAAGTGGGGGAGAGTTGTAACGCCCCAAAAATCTAAAAAGTGATTATTTAAGTTATTTAATTAAATGATATTGTAGTTGGCAATATTAACATAATAATAAGGTAATTAATTTAATTAAGGGTGAAGTGTGGTAAATTAATAGAGAATATTTAATTAAGTAGGAAGGACGTGGGGAAGTAGTTAGGAGGTGCAATTAGGGCCCAATGGAGTTAAGTGGCCCAAACCCAATTAGTAAAAACACTAGGGTTTTAGGAGAAACCCTCATTAGAAGCCAAATTGCAAAATTAGAAAGGGAGAAGAGTGAGAGTGAGAGCGCGCGGCTAGGGTGAGAAGAAGAGAGGAATTTCGTGAAGCTTGGAGAGGAATCAAGGCTTGGAGTGTTGGTGTTGTGGGGAGAATTGCTTAGGGTGGTCTTCTTCTTCAAGTTTTAACAAGGTATGGGGTTTCTCTAGCATATTTAATAATTCATAAATCTTGAAACATAGGGATTAGGGGTTAGGGAATTTGGGTGGATAATTTGTAGTGTATCTATGTGATTATGTGATTATGTGCTTGACTTTCATTAATATATGGTGTGATTATACATGTATATATGTCTTGATGATTATTGAATTAATTGGTGTATGGAGATTGTATTGGGGTAATTGGGTGTTGATGTGACATGAATTAAATAGGGGATATACACGTTACTAGGTGTTTGGGTGATAGAGGTTGATGGGTATGAAGGTGCTTAGTTTGTGGTTGACTTTTTATAGAAGTGAGGTCTTTGTGAATAGTGTTAGGGCGCCAATTCCATGGGAATTTGGCGCTGTGCTCTTGGTTGGTGGTGGTTTCGTTCGGTTGGGAGGTGCGGGAGGGCGCCAATCGCAAAGATTTAGCGCTGGTTGCCTTCTGGTTGGGGTGGGTTTCGGTTTGGGGTTGAGGTGCGAGGGGGCGCCACCCTGCGGTTGGCGCTGCGGTGTTGTTCTTGTTGGGTGGGGTGTGCTCGGTTTGAGTGGTGAGCGGGGAGGGGCGCCAAAATGCGAGAATTTCGCGCTGGTGTGTGTTTAGTGTGTGTCTGTGTGCGTTGTGCGAGCGGCGAGAGAGAGCGCCAATTCCCAAAAGCGCGCTGGGGGTGTCTAGGCCGTGTGTTGCTGGGTTTGGTGAAGGGGCGCAAATCCCGGGAAAAAGGCGCCTGTGCGTGTTCCCGTGTGTGTCTCAGGGTGTGGTCGATCTTTGTCAGCGGTGAAGGGGCGCCATTTCCACATGAAATTGGCGCTGGTGCAATCACAGTGCGAGGACATCTTTGTGTGCGTGTGTGTGAACAGTACAAGGGCGCCGCTTGGTGCTGCCCAGGCGCCAGTGTGGGTGGTGTGTGTGTGTCAAAGTGATGGGCGCCAATCTTGCGTGGGCGCAACTTGGCGCCATGTCTAGGTGTGGGTGTCAAATTAGTCCCAAACGTCAAATTAATTATTGTGGGTTCAATTTAGTCCTTAGGTGTCGATTGGTCCCCGAGGTGTCAATTTAGTCCTCGGTGTTAAAATAGTCATAATGGTGTCAAATTGGTCCTTAGGCGTTAAATTTAACTATTATGGTGTTAGATTAGTACTTGGGGGTAGAATAGGCCCTATGAGGTGTTTGGTCCCTAGGAGTGAGTTTAGTCCTTGGCGTCGACTTTAGTCCTTATGATGACTTTAGTCCTTTGGTGTTCTTTAGTCCTTATAGGTGTACTAATTAATTATGGTGTTATAAACTAAATGGTGAGTATTTTGGTGATGAGAGGTCTACGACTCTCCTTGGTGATTTGGTGAATATACATGTAATTATTGGTGAGCATGCTATTGCTTTATTTTGGGGGTATTGGTGTTTTTGGTGCATAGTCATGGTGTCGCATAATCATATGCATTTTGGTGAATAGGCCTCGGCCTCTAAAATATTTGGTGTTTGGTGAATGCCCACAAGGCAATTTTTGGTGATGGATCCACATGCACGTGCCCGATGGAGTTTTGGGTTGCATTACATACATTGCATGCATATTATGGTGTAAGCGTTACGATGTGATTGTAAATGGTGTAATTGTTCTCTGTGTGTGACTGTAATTAGTGTAGCTATTAGTTGGTGTAAATGCTTTAATGGTGTATCTAAATATTGTTGTGTTATGGTGTGCTGTTTCTCCGTGTTTCTCGCTTTATTTATTATTATCTATGCAATGAGACTCACCCATTCTGCTTGGAATGTTGCTCTTATGTGGCAACGCTGCAGGTGACAGTACCTGAAGGTGACTAGAGATCCTTCATCTAGTATGGTCGAGTCGCTCGTCGATCACGTAGCACCGGGGGCGTTTACACATTATTTGTTATATCTTTGAACTCTCAAGTTTAATGTTGCTTTTTCCTTTCCACGGTTGTAATACTTTCCCCCGGATATTACTTAGTGCTATGTATCCTGCGTTTGGAGTTTTATTTTAATTATTCACTGTGGAGTTTCGAAAAGGTGTTTTGTTTTAAATGTGACACCCTCAAGTGTTCACTCTAAAAGTTTATCGCACTCTGATTTTCAAATAGTAGTTGTGTTAGAAGGGGGGTGTTACAGGAGGCACTATCTCTATGGTACTAGATTCGAAGTGTTCAGTGATCACAAGAGTCCGAAGTACTTGTTTGACCGTAAGGAGTGAATATGAGACAGGCGTTCGTTAGAGTTTGCTAAAGGACTATGATTTCGGCTTGAACTATCACCCCGCAAAAGCTAATGTCGTGGTGATGCTTTAAGTCGGAAAACTCTGCATATATGTCGGCTATGATGGTGAGGGAATTGGAGTTGATTGAGCAATTCCGTGACTTGAGTCTGGTTTGTGAGTTGACACCTCAGAGTGTCAGATTGGGTATGTTGAGGATTGGGAGTGACTTCTTGGTTAGTATCAGAGACGCCCGGAAGTTAGATGTGAAGGTGGTAGACTTCTTTGGTTGCGGGTGAGCAAGGCGATGATGGGGATTACGAGTTGGATTCCCGGGGTGTGTTGAGATTCGAGAGACGAATCGTATTCGGATGATCTTTGAGTTGAAGAAGATGATACTTGAGGAGAGCCATAGGAGTAAGTTGAGCATTCATCCAGGTGCTACTAAGATGTATCATGATCTGAAGAAACTGTTTTGGTGGTATGAAGAGAGATGTCGCGCAGTTTGTATATGCGTGTTTGACTTGCCGTCAAAGATTGAGCATCGAAGATCTGCGGGTGCATGCAACCTTTAGAGATTCCGGAATGGAAGTGGGACAAAGATTTCCATGGACTTTGTGATCGGTTGCCAAATACTGCGAGAGGGTCTGACACTATTTGGGTGATTGTGGATAGGTTGACCAAGTCTGCCCATTTCATTCCTATCAACATCACCTATCCTGTGCCAAAGTTGGCTAGAATATACATTCAGGTGATTGTGAAGCTTCATGGGGTTCCGAAGAGTATTGTGTCGGATAGAGACCCGAGGTTTACATCGGAGTTTTGGGGGAGCTTGCAGGAGGCTTTGGGGTCCAAGCTGAGATTGAGTTCAGCTTATCACCCTCAGACTGATGGTCAGACAGAGAGAACCATCCAGTCTTTGGAGGATCTTACGAGAGCTTGTGTGCTAGAGAGCGAGGAGGTGCGTGGGATGCACATCTCCCACCGATTGAGTTCACTTATAATAACAAACTATCATTCGAGCATAGGGATGGCTCCTTTTGAGGCATTGTATGGGGCGAGGTCGCGAGACTCCTTTGTGTTGGCATGAGTCCGGGAGAGTGTTGTTCTTGGACCGAGTTGGTTAGGAGACTACGGAGAAGGTGAAAATGATCGGGGAGAAAATGAAAGAGTCCCAGGCCGTGAGAAAAGTTATCATGATAAGAGGAGGAAGGACTTGGAGTTTCAGTGGTGAGCATGTGTTCTTGAGGTCACGCCTATGATCGGTGTTGAGGCGTGCTCTCAAGGCAAAGAAGTTGACTCCAAGGTTTATTGGACCGTGCGGATCACCGAGGGTTGGAAAGGTTGCTTATAGGGTGGCTTTGCCGCCTAATCTTTCGAACTTGCGATGTCTTCCACGTGTCACGGCTTGGAGTATATTCGGACTGCCTCTCATGTGATTCACATGGATGATGTAGAGTGCGTGAGAACCTCACTTTGTGGAGACTATGCCGGTGAGGATTGATGATAGAAAGTGAAGGTGTTGAGAGGAAAGACATTGCCTTAGTCAAGGTAGTGTGGTTGAAATTTCTTGGTGAGAGTATGACTTGGGAGCCGGAGAGCAAGATGCGGAGTCTTATCCAGAGTTATTTGATCGAGGTATGAATTTCGAGGACGAAATCTTCTAAGTGGGGAGAGTTGTAACACCTCAAATAATTTAATTAAGAAATTGATTAAATTGTTTAAGTGTTACACTATTTTTAATTATATTAAATTATAATATAGTGTTTTAAAGTATAGTATTTTAATTGACTCGGGAGTGGTATTGGAAATACCGGATCATGAAAGATTGGCCGAGAGCCCAAGCCCAATGACTTAGGCTCCTAGGAGTGGTGCATTTCGCATCACTTGTGCAAGGAAAGGAAAAGAAAGAAAAGTTGCGAAGAGAAGAGAGAGGAAGGAAGAGGAAATCGGCGCAAAACCCTAAGAGAGAAGAGGAGAGAGCTTCATGGGAGAAAGGAGAAGAGGAAAGCTCCATAGTTCTTTGTGGTTCTTGTGCGTGACTCGGAGAAAGAGAGTTCTACGATGTAAAATAAGGTAAGGGAGTCTCACTCTATAATAATAGGGGTATAATAGGTCGTATGTAAGTCATAGAGTCTTAATTTGATGATGTTGATTGTTAATCGAATGATTGTTGGGTTGAACTTGATGAAATTGCATGCTAAAATCGATTTGGGGCTTTAATTTAGGGTTTTGTGTTCTTGATTTTGCTTTGATTGATGATTGAGTGCTAATTTGTGAAATTGAGGTGTTAGCATGATTATAACGTGTTTTAAGATTGTTGTTGATGAATGGGTTTGAGAGAAATTGGTGAAAATCGTTGTAAGTGACTTTAGACACTCTGGGCGCCAATGTGCTAGGGAAATGGCGCCACAGATGCTTGTGCGAGGGAGTTTTTGGTGTTGTGTTCTTTGTGCGGGCGCCAATTTCCTAGAGAAATGACGCTTTGTGTCACTTGAGCTTGATGGCCCAGGTAGGTGTGTTCTTTGTCTCGGGCGCCAAGTTCTTTGTGTCTGCGCCCAGTGCCTTTGTTTGAGTCTTTGTGAATGTGTGTTTCTTTGTCTGGGCGCCGAATGTGGGTATTTTGGGGCCGGGGAGTGAAACTTGTATTTCTCGGCACATTTTCTCGTGCAAAATTTGTATTCACCGCCCAAATTCAATTTTAAGTGTTTTGGCTCGAGTGGTTTTCTCAGTTGCGGTGTTATTTTGAAAATGTCCCGGTGGGGGTGGTTTTGTGTGTGTAAATGGGGTGGGTTGAGGAAACTCACATTTACGAACATATTTTCTTGTGCCAAATTTTGTATTCACTGCCCAAATCCAATTTTAAATGTTTTGGCTCGAGTGGTTTCACGATTCACAGTGTTGTTTTAAAAATGTCTCGGTGGGGGTGACTCGGTGTGTGTAAATGGGGTGGGTTGGGTGAAACTTACTTTTAGGGCATATTTCACCGTGCCATAATTTGTATTTACACCTTGCCCAAACATATTTTTAAACATTTTTGGCTCGGATGGTTTTTGGTTTTAAAGTGTTGGGAGTCTTTGGGTCAGGTTGGGGCGCCAAATTGTGCTTTGCCAGGCGCCTAGGCCCGTGTGTCATGCTCGAGTGTATGCAGGCGTGTCTTAGTTTGTGTCTAGGTCTGTGTTGCCCGAGGGCGCCAGTTGCTAGAAAAAGTGGCGCCCGATGGGTGTGTTGCCACGGGGCGCCAAAGTCTTGAGTTTACGGCGCTAGTCTTTGTGTTGCACCGAGCGCGCTGTGTGGGGAAAATGGCGCCTAGTGCTGCCAAGTGCCTAAGAGTGTGCTGTTTTGGTCCCTAGGTGACAGTTTGGTCCCTAGATGACTGTTTTGGTCCTAAATGGTGGTTTAGGTCCCTGAGTGAGGTTGAGTACTCTAGAGGAGATTAGTCCTTGGGACTTAATGGTGTAAAGAGTGTATAATGAGATGACTGAGAATGCCATGGGGGCATGAGCCGGAGGGCCAAGCCATGAGGGCTATGAAAAGAGATTGATACTGAGGTAGGAGTTGATGTGTGCATTGAGATGTTTGAGATTGTGTGTGTATTGTTACATGGAGTCTCATGCATTCATTCGGCTGCGGTCGTAGAGCTTATAAAATGATGGTGAAGCCTGAGGGCGGCCGGAGGGCCAGAGTCATGAGGACTCCATTAATGATGAGAATGCCGGAGGGCAAATATTGAGAACGCCGGAGGGCAAATGGTACCACATGCATAACTACATTGCATACATTCTCATGAGTGCATAAATAATATTGAGTGATGATTGGTGCGTTTGATTATGCTGTGAACTGTGATTGTATTTATTACTTATTATCACTTTTATTATATAGTTCGAGACTCACCCTTTCTGTTGTTGTTTACCACAGGTAGTCACGAGTGAGGGATTTCTACCTTCACTACTCCCCGAGTCGGTCTGCTCTGATACGTAGCACCTAGGGGTTGGGGTTTTAGATTGTTATTGCCTTGTTTTGCTCACTGTTGAGCTTTCATGATGTTATCTACCGTATTGTTGAGATTTGAGGATTATTATTTTGAAATTTGTAGTTTGATTCCATTGCATGATATGAGTTTGTATCCCACGTTTGTATGGTGTTATGTATCTATGCATTTTTCTGAACTGACTGTTGAGTATTTTAAGAGAGGAGCGTAACACTCCATTAATTGAGAAAAATGATTTTTATACTCTGATTTTTGATTTAAATTACCGGGTAGAAATGGGGTGTTACAACATGCGCTACGCTGGCATCAAAACAGCTGCTCGGCACACTCACACTGCACCTCGGCACACACACTACCCTTCGTCACACCACACTGCACTTTGGCGCACCACACTGCACCTCGGCACACACACACTACCCTTCGTCACACCACACTGCACTTTGGCGCACCACACTGCACCTCGGCACACACACACTACCCTTCGGTATACCTTCGTCTTGACAACACTAACTTCGACATACATACACCTCACTTCGGCAACTACACTTCGGTATCAATACTCTGCACTTCGGCAACTACACGTCGACTCTCATACACTTATGCTTCGTCATGTCTAAACAACGACACTTACTCTCCAATACATCTACACCTCAACACCTACACCTCGGTATATATACACTATATCTCGGCAACTATACTTCGGCTTATATTCACTACACCTCGACCACTACACTTCAGCATACATACACTACCCTTCAATACACTACCTCGATATATGTATACTATACCTTGACAACTACACTTCAGCCTACATTCACTACACTTCAATACATCCTTACCTCGATTACACTTCCTCAATTCACCATCACTCACCTTGCCACACTTCCCCACTTAACCATTACTCACCTCGGTACTACACTACCTCGGTTACACTACTTCACTTGACCATCAATCACCTTGCCACACTTCCTCACTTAATCATTACTCACCTCGGTACTACACTACCTCGGTTACACTACCTCACTTGACCATCAATCACCTTGCCACACTTTCTCACTTAATCATTACCCACCTCGGTACTACACTACCTCGGTTACACTACCTCACTTGATCATCAATCACCTTGTCACACTTCCTCACTTAATCATTACTCACCTCGGTACTACACTACCTCGGTTACACTACCTCACTTGACCATCAATCACCTCGGTTACACTACCTCGGTTACACTACTTCAGTTACATTCCTTCACTTCACCATCACTCACCTCGGTTACACTACCTTTGACATCCATATACTACAACGCACACCTACTCACTTCAACACACCTACTTCTCTCGGCACACACATACTTGGACACACATATCCTTCGATGCACACACTTTCGACACATCTAACATTCGACTCACATATACGTCGACACACACTTCCTTCGACACCTACATACTTTGATAACACTGCAACACTGCACTTCGACACAAGCGCACCACTTCACTTCGAATGGCGCAACACCACACCTCGACACAGGCGCACCACTTCACTTCGAATGGCGCAACACCACACCTCGACACAGGCGCACCACTTCACTTCAAATGGCGCAACGCCTCATCTTCCATCTTCTCTTACTATGATCAAACTTAAACACAACCACTACACACATATTCATTCAAAATTTGTCCCACACACACATCAAAGTAATCAACAAAGGTGACTACACCAAAAATAACGTCCTGATACTTAGGGTTCCTCAAATCCCATTTCTTTCCTAGGTCTCTCATATGACCCATCATCAAAAACACATATACACTTTACAATTTCACCAAAGTGAAGCAAACACAACATCAATCACATAACAAGCAACACAAACAACTCAAAAATCATCCTAGAGTCTAACTCACACATAACACTCATCATATACTCTATTATAGGTGAAAGAGAGCCCCCTTACCTTATTGAAGAAACCAACACTCTCTCCACCAAGAATCACCAACCATCAAGCTCCTCTTCCTTGCTTGAACTCTCCACGCCAAGATCTTCTCTTCTTCTCTCTTAAGCTTTCGCACCTCTCTCTCTCTCTCTCTCTTACTTTACTCTTTCTATTTCTCTGTTGTTGGATGAGAATGAGCCCTCACCATCGACACCTAACCTTATCACATGAAGATGGGCCTAAATCATGGATCATGGGCCTAATTATCATGGGCCTCGATTCACACCTCCTCCATTACTTGCACTACTCCCTCTTTTGATTAAATTACCACTCATTTTTTACTAACCACCACTCTTCATTTAAATCAAATACCTCCTAAATACCATAAAACTCCAAATTAATCATTTGACTTAACGAAATGTTGTAAGCCTTAAATAACTCAACTAAATAAATAATTGAATTATTTTTGAGGCGTTACATGATAGGTCCAACTTTTTCACCGTTCACCATTACTGAGTAGCAAACTGTTTCTAAGCACATAGAAATCCATTTAACCCATTTATCATCAAAACCCAACTTCCTAAGCATTGCCTTCAAGAAACCCCAATCCACCCTATCATATGCCTTACTTATGTCAATTTTTAGCGCCAGTTCTCAATAGCCACAAGAACATTATCTAGAATTGATCTATCCTCTACAAACGCTGTCATACCCCAATTTTGTCCAACTAATTAAAAATCAAACAAAAATGTATTTTTGTGAACATCCGATTCTAAACGGTACTTTCTCGTTTCCAAAAAATATTGTTATTCGAGTCTAATCGTGTACGCATTTTATTCCTATTGTGTGCGTGTGTTCTTTCTTGCGTATGCATTTTGTTCTCGTACACATGTGTCACTTTTCGGTGAGCACGCACATTATTTCTAATCGCATACATGCGTTAGTTTTAACAATCTCGCACCGTTTTGTTCTCACGCACGCGTGTTCGTTCTAATTGTGTACACATGTTTATTTTGATACTCATTTTTTTGTTATTATTAATAAGATAGTTTTTTTTTTATTATTCTTTCTTTTAACAAAAATAATTAGTTAGGATGAAGGAGTCCACTTTGATTACAAAAAATGTGTATTATAATTATAATTTATGTTACATATAAAAAATAAATAAATAAAAAACACAAAGCAGAAATAGCCCATGCGCTAGCTAGCTCCAGCCATGCTTAACTAGTGCAGAAAAGACTTTTAGTATCGGTTATCTGTCGATACTAATTCGACCGATACTAAATGTCTGACATTTAGCATCGGATTTTCAAAAAACCGATACTAAATGACGTTTTTTTGGTGATTTTTATGTCTTGAAAACGTACTATTAGTATCGGTTATTTAAATAACCGATACAAAATGTCACTTTTAGTATCGGTTATTTAAAAAACCGATGCTAAATTTCTTTTCAACATTGTGTTTGATGTCTAAAAAATGACATTTAGCATCGGTTATTTAAGTAACCGATACTAAATGTCACTTTTAGTATCGGTTAATTTAAATAACCGATACTAAATGTCATTTCAACATTGTGTTTGCTGTCTAAAAAATGACATTTAGCATCGGTTATTTAAATAACCGATACTAAAAGTGACATTTAGTATCGGTTAATTTAAATAACCGATACTAAATGTCATTTCAACATTGTGTATGCTGTCTAAAAAATGACATTTAGCATCAGTTATTTAAATAACCGATACTAAATGTCACTTTTAGTATCGGTTAATTTAAAAAACCGATACTAAATGTCATTTCAACATTGTGTTTGTTGTCTAAAAAATGACATTTAGCATCGGTTATTTAAATAACCGATACTAAATGTCATTTTTTGGTGTTTTTTAGGACTTTTAGCAACGGTTATCCTTAATAACCGATGCTAAAGGTCCATTTTTGGTGTTTTTGCATCCAACTATGATCCATGGCTACGTCCAGAAATAACAGACCAACTATATATTGTTAAAAAAACATTGAAATGATGTTCAAGTTACTATAATAACAATCAAAGAAATGCTCCATGGATCATATTGAAAGGTGTATATAATACAAATCATATCAAGTTACTATAATAACCATGACAAATATGCTACACAATAGAATAAAGGGTGAAGTAGTCTTTGAATAGAAAGAGTTCAAGTTATAGAAAAGGTGTAGTTACAGAAAAGGTCAAGTTACAGAAAGAATAATGCGTTTTATGGATAGTTTATGTTCTTGTACAACTTTCAATTGTAACATAAACAGAATGAACCACACTATCAACAAAAGTAGTGAATACTCATCAATGCTGTCAAATAGCATCTATCGAGCTATAGCATAGCAAAATTTGAACAAAAGACTATTTTCTGCAATTTGCTATGAACAACACTGTTGTGGAAATATTATGTGTGTGACAAGACACAAAAACAATATAAAGCAAAATGCAAATCTTACATCATAAAAAGTCGGCTTTGGGGGGCTGTCGTTCACAATGACATTTTGGACATCCACTCTGCGACGAATACTAAAATTTGGCGGTGTGTCAGCATTGCTTGAATTGGAGGGGGTGTCCATCACTACCAGATTTTCACATTTCATCTCCTGCTCTCCATGTACTTTGTCACAAATATTAAGATTTGGTGGGGTGTTCTCCACTATTAGGCTTTCAAGATTGATCTCTTGCTCCCTACACAAGCACTGAAATAGAACTAAAACTGTAAAGACTGATTTATGCCAACTTTGAAAAATAGATACTCATATTAATAAGTCATACATAGAATCGAATAAATGACTAGAATTTATTAACATAAAATGTTTCCCATTCCATCAACGTTAATAAAACTAGCAAGCCACCCACAAAAAGTTGCCAATGACTGATGACGATAGACTCAACAAATAAGATCAAATGTCTTAGCTTAGGTGTCATGACTGAACAAATAAGATTAAACATCTACTCAAATATCTTGACTTTTTAAGTTGCTATAGGAGGTTGGTGGCATGCTTTGACTTTAGAATGAAGCAACTTTGCCTCTCCGACCAGAAATGTAACGAACAAACAAATAAGAAGCAAAAAAAACTATAACTTACATTACTTGATGTACTTGCAGAACAGTTTTCAGCCTCTTGAAACTCTTTGTCATCACCTAGAAACCCGACTGCTTCTTTTATCATCTCTATTTGTAACTCTCCAGAAGTAGGTTGGAGTTTCCAAACCACCTGCAATGTACATGATAAAATACAATAGAATTATAATCCACTTTTCCTTCCTCTGTTTTTCTGGAGTACAGGGACTACAATGTGACATATATAATACTAAGGCAACCATCATTAATTCAAATAGTGAAAAGGGCTTTGCTACTTTCGATTATTAGATCGTCAAGTATAGTATAAAAATGGCAATAGGTCAAGAAAGACATCTTTTCTTCACCTTCTATTTTATACGGGACACGGTGACTTCAAAGAATAAATTCATCATTAAATGAGATTGTAAGAGAGTTCAAGTTACACGTCAGGCCGTGCTATATCAAAATGTTCATAGGACCATGTCTGCTTCGCCATGGAAACATTCAATCAACATAAGCATTTCAAGAGCCCTTACAATAGTTGAATGGTTAACATTTTCATCATCTTATAGTTTAAATACAAACAAAAATCTAGTAAATCTGAAAGTTAAACAACAAAAGAATATAGCTAAAAGATTCTTACTTTTATACATTTCCAAAGCATGTATGAAGTTGATTATAACGTTGCTAGGGAGTAAATAATTGCATTAAGATTCTTCTTTGAAATCCTGCTTTTGTCTAGAAATTTGTCTTGCCAAAAAAATTTAAACTCTATGCATCATTTGTTTTATTGTTTCTGGGTTCGAGATCCAAAGATATATAGTCTTGGACATGGTTCCTAAAGAGCATAACTATATACACACATCTTCAGGTTTATGTAATGCACCAAATTTAAACTAGACTGATTCTTTAACACAGTTATCTCACCTTACAATCTCTCAACACTATTATCTCACCTTACAATCTCTCAACAATATTATCTCACCTTACAATCTTTTCACAGTATCTCAAGTAGCAATACAAACAATCCTATATATACTTTGCATGCAAAAGAAAACCACCCATTTATTTACTAGACTTTTCTTGTTACTGTCCTCTAAATTCTTATAAGCTACCTAAAGCCATGTTTGAAGAGAATAATTTATAAGATGATGTGGAACCAGAAGCTATTAATTTCCAACGTAATTAAATTTCCAAAAATTCAAGTTATTCATATACATAATTAAATTTCCAAAAATATAAGGTTTCACCTCATTTGGTTTGACCCCATAACAAGCAGAACATAGGAAATCAACAAAAGCAGAACCCTCTTCTTCATAGTGGGCAGAACCCAAAACCACAAAAGGCTTGTACACAGGCCCTGATTGGGTAAGATTCAGCTTACAGCAAGTGAAAAGGTAAGAAAGCTAGTAGGTACAACTTGGAAACTGAACAGAGTTTAAAGTTCTTGGTCAATTACAACTTTACATTAGCCCAAACATTTGCATATTTAGGCGGAAACATAAATCCCAACACATGAAGTAACTTTTTCAAAGCCAAAAATCCAAAATCCCCAAAAGACAAACAATCTTCTAAGAAAGAAGAAACATAAATGCATCATAGAATCACACACTCACATATAAATGCATCATAGAATCACACACTATCATATGCATATATTATAGAACAATAGAACAAATGATATACAATTATAAGCTAACACCTCATTAATTCAATATGATATTATTTCAAAAAAAAATAAAGCAAATCTAAACCAGCACAAGCTTTTTCACCTCATTTCAGAACTTAGGAAGTCAATTAATCACTTCACACCTCATTAATTGATTTAATCAGCAAAACTCAGAATCTAACAAGCACAATCTGAAATGTGAACTACCCCTGTTCACAATCATTATCTTCATCAAAACTCAAAATCTAACAAACAATACCCTCTTCTTCATCATTACAAAAGGGAGGAAAGTGTCTACATAAGAAGATTCAACAACATTTTGGATCATATTGAATTGCAAAATTATCCAACGAACCTGGCCAACCAGTAAAACAATTGGATGGGACCTCTAGATGCCGGCAAAATTGCTAAACATCTCAGTTCCCTCTAAGTTCTGTTCTTCACCCTACAACCTGTAAGTCAAAACATCTCAGTTTCGTTGCTAAACAAGAAAACTAGGTTTTCGAAGATTTATTTGCACTGAGCAACAGCGACGGCAACGGTGAACAAGGCGACGACAAGCGAGCAGCGGCAACAACGAGCAAAGCACGGCGACGTTGTGAGGCTAGGGTTCTTTGTGTTTTTGATTTGTGAGGCTAGGGTTTCGTATTTGGGAGTGGGAGAGGAAGAGGGTTTCGTAACATTGTGAGGATTGAGAGTTGAGAAAGAGAGATGAGAACCAGAGTTGAGAGTTGAGAGCTGAGAGAGTGAGAGAGCGAGAGACGAGAGACTGAGAGTTGAAAGTTGAGAGTGTTCAGAGTGAGCAAGAGCGATGGGTGAGTGCGCGAGTGTTTTGAGACTAGAGAGTGAGTGATGCAATAAAACTGAATATTTAGTATCGCGTGTTGTAATACCTGTTGCTAAATGACCAAGGCAAGCACTTTTAGCATCGGTCGTTAAAACAACCGATGCTAAATGTCTAACAGAAAACGTAAATTGTTGGTTTAATTGCAAAATTGCCACCGGTTCAACATTTAACAACGGCTGTTCAAACAACCGATGTTAAATGGTGCTGTTTAATGTCCTTTTTCCCCTAGCTTCTTCCCATTTGAGTTACATGCTCAACTCTCTTTCTACTTCCTTCAAGCTAATATCCATCTCTAGCTCTTGACCACAATAGGCTTCCTATGCTCCTTCAAATGTCTCCACTATAGCCTTAACCACTACAACAGAATTACCCAACAGGGGCGCTTTTTTTTACCTATTGGGGCGCTTTGGCGCCCTAAATCTGCATTCTTGTTGCCAACCATTCTGAGAGCGCACAACAAGCGCCTCTAATTATTAGGAAACAGAGCGCTTTTTAAAAAGCGCCCTGTTGGTCTTAAGCGCATCGACAATTAGGGCGCTCGTAGTAAAAAGCGCCCTGTTGATTCGACAATCGGGCGCTCGTAGTAAAGCGCCCCTGTTGGTCTAACCAACCAGCGGCGCTTTTTACTGGCGCCCGATTGTCGATCTTAAAGACCAACAGGGCACTTCTAACAAGCGCCCGATTCTATGTTTTTTTTAAAATATTTTTGGTTTCTGGTATATCCAATATTTTGCAGCACGTCCCTATTCTCATTTTCATCAACCAACAACAACCAACATGAACCAAATTTCAAATCAACAAACGAATTGCAAATCAAATTCGATCCAATTAATAAACTTATAAATCATTAACAAAGTACGTACCAACAAAACTTACATAAATCATTAACCAAATTATGAATGAGAGTACAACGTGGATCCAAATTCAACCTTAGGGATACTGGATTTAAAAACTATTCAACACGGAACCAACAAAAAAACTTTACCAATTGTGTCGTAAAGAAAATCAAATTTCTCCTCAATATCATCATATTGAATCTTTGTATAGTCCACCACTTTATGAGCACCTAACTTCTGCACAAATTCAACCTTAGGGGTACTGCATGTAGCAACTACATAAGAAGCTCCAAACAAAAGTTTAGCCATCTGAATGACTAAAGTTCCAACATCACCACCTCCACCAACCACAAGAATTGTCTGTCCCTTCTTAAAATGAAATGCATTTTGGTTTTCTTGCAACTAAGTTATCTTCCACAACAATGAACTAAGCTAAAGTTCCATCTGCTTCAGTTTTTTATCTGTGTTGAAACCATGAATGTTTCCATAGACCTCATCACCTATTTCAAATTTTTTGACATCATCTCCTTTTCCTACCACTACACCAGCCATATCACATCCAGAACCACCGCATGGTATGATATATCAATTTAGTCTTTGAACATTAGGCATTTTTGATTTATCCATACTATTAATATAGCTCTTGGAAGAAACACTCTTGAAACTACAACATGTTATTATGTTTATGCAAAAGTTATATACAAAGTGCCGAGGCCAAATTAAATGTGTCTCCTCTAAATATAACACTTACTTCCTTGGTTCTTTTGGAACTTATTAAATGGCTACCTGAATTGGCAAGCTTTAAAATGATCAAAACCATTAGTAATCATTTCTAGCAAAATATGTGCAAATTTAGAGGAAACTCGGATGGAAAATGGGACGTGTCGCCGCTTGAAATCGATCGGATTCAAAGCGCGGCATGAACTTGGACAAGTAGTTGGTTATGTAGAGGAGATGGAATAGGTATAGTCCCTAGCTTAAGGACTTCCTTAGGAGTTAGGACCATGCTCCTCATAGAACCAAGCTTTACTGCATTTTCATACTAAAAAGCTTAGAAGTTTTCCTTTCAAACTTTCTTAGGCAATTAGACCTATGAAATTTGCATTTAAAATCTATTCAACGTGGATCTGAATGAGGAGAAATTGAATAGCTTCTCGTTAACATGTCATGAGACCGAGAAAATGAGAGTACAACGTGGTTCCAAACATGCATTTAGAGTTGTTAAGACATTTTACCTGTTCACCAACAATATTTAAAACAGGAACAAGGCTGACATGAACCAAACAAAAGTTGTCAGCACCTGCAAAATGAGTGGTCATGTAACTAACAACTAAGAAGAATAAATAATTTTTGCATCACATACATATTCACCAAAAACCAAACTTGTCAATAAAATCAAGTTTTTCTCACCAAATCTGTATGAGAATTGTCCTAATGCTTGAATAAATGGCATGGGTATCACCTGCAACCAGATCCAATTAATTAATCTCTTATAAATTTACATTAGACCATGGAAACAATCTAACCATGAATACTATGAAGAATGTTTTCAAAAGTGTGTATACCTATGGTTCCACCCAATTCAATGACACACATACATCAGCTAGACCTTTCTTTCCATCCACCTTTTCAATCCAATCTTGAATAGCATCAGTTATATGAGGGACAACCTAAAGGTGAAAATAGCATAAGACTTATGAAACATTTTGTCATGACAAGGCTGCATAGGTTTAAATTAAAATTTGATGATGAAACTTGAAAAACAATAGCAGAAAGAACTTTCTTTGTTGATACTAATAAATTGAAGTAATAATGAAACTATGAAAAGATCACCATATTTTATGTCTTTTCAACCGTATATACTCGTCTCCTTGCGCTCTAAATTCTTCAGAAGATTGACTGTGTTCTCTTACAGTGCAGGATGATTCTAAATCCATGTCTCGTGTAGAACCAGATTACCGTTCACGAGTTTAAACCCAAGTCTCGTGTAGAATCTAACCAAGCGCTTCAAAATCCACAACAACAACAACTATTGATTCAAGAATCCACAACAACAACTAATCAAACTTAAATCAAACCCTAACAAATGATTCCAACCAAAAATGGGGATTAGGGTTTCGATTCAAAAATGAGGTGTTAGGGTTGAATGCTTCAAAAATGGGAGTTAGGGTTTCGATTCAACTAAGAATGGAGGCATTTCAATAAAATAGAAGTAGGCAAGAAGAAGAAGAAACACTCACCTTTTGAGAAGAGAGGAGAGCAAGCCCGAGAAAATAGAGGCAATAGAGAGAGAGAGAGTCACTTTGTGAGGAGCGTTTTGCGATTGTGTGTTCTGTGAGGAGCGTTTTGCTTTGTGGTTGAGGAGGAGAGTGGAGGTTGAGGAGGAGGCGAGGGAGAGCGAGAGTTACGGATTACGATGTTTGCGTGAAATGAGAGGGTGAGAACGTTGAGGAGAGGAGAGTGAGAGAGTGAACTAATCGGACTAAAAAAGGAATTGGGAAAAAAGGAATTGGGGCGCTCGCGTGGAAAGCGCCCACAGCAGTGGTTCCGTGTTTTAGGAATTGGGGCGCTTGTGTGTAAAGCGCCTCTCGATTGTGGTTCCGTGTTTTAGGAATTGGGCGCTCGTGTGTAAAGCGCCTCGATTGTGGTTACTGTGTTCACATTCGGGAGCGCTCGTGTGTAAAGCGCCTCGATTGTGGCTCGTATTTTAGGAATTGGGGCGCTCATGTATAAAGCGCCTCTGAAGGACCTCCGTGTTTTGAGATAAGAGGCGCTTTATAACAAAGCGCCACCAAAGGGGGCGCCCTTTTTTAACAATTCTGTTGTTTATTTGCATTTGTAGGTACCTACAAATGCAAATAAAGCAGCAGTTCAAGTCAACATATATCAAACCAAAGCAACTGATATGCCTAAAACCGTGTATACACCAGTGACTTGGAAGAAGGAAAATTGTGCTCAGAGCACTTTATACACCAAAAGGAAAACATTGAACAAAATGCAAAACAGATGGCAGAGGAAAAATGGACCTCACAATCCATCAATATAGACAATCTTGACTATAAATACAACACACACACACACACTGAAGCAGGGGGAGAGGGAGGGAAAACCAGAGAGGAGAAGGATTTTTAGGGGGAGATTCATCTGAAAGGAAAGTTAGAAAAAGAGAGAATCAGAGACAGTAAACACACAAAACACAAAACACAGAGCAAAGAAAAAAAGAAAGCACTCACCTCCACCATCCTCTCTTCACCATCACCGTCGGCTCCTTCGGCGAAGCCACCACCATCTCCGGCCGAAACCACCTCCGTCGTCACCACCGTAGAAACCAGTGTTGCGAAACCCCAGTAGCCACCGCAGCCTCTCTCTCCGGCGAGCCACTCTCCCTCACCTTCGCTCTCTCTCGCGGTACCCCCTTTCTCTCTCTCGATTTCTTTCCTCTTCTTTCTCTTTTTGTTTTCTCTCTTTCTCTCTCTTGAAAGCTCTCTCTCTCTCTCTCTCTCTTGCTGAAAGTAGAGCGGTGCATGGAATGATAGAATGTAGGGTTTCCTTTGATTTCAGTTTCTCCCTTAATCACTATTGGGCTTTACTTGTTTTTTTTTATACACTTGATTGTTAATAACACCCCCAACATTACTAAACCAGACCCCCCCCCACGTTTTCCTAATAAAAATACTAGTTACACTCCCTTTATCTCTATTCAGCATCCACCTTTCCTGCTTTTCATTTATTTATTTCTTTTTACTTTTATTATTATTTATTGTTATTACTATTATCATCGTTACTATTTACCTCACGTTATCACCTAATAGCATCTCTTTTTGCTTATCATTTGTTATCACTATTATGATGGTTTGTTTGATTTTTAAACTAGGAATAAACACTTAAGTTATAAGTGTGGCTACCTAAATCCACTCTTACTCATATCATGTTCAATATTCACTTTCAAAATAGTCATTCCAAGTTAACTCATTCGAACACTTGAACCTAAAACAAAACCAATTATCATTAATGATCACTCGCGCCGTTGCCGTTTGGTTGTTAATGATAATTTCATTTTTAAAAGAGTTAGTAGTATGACCACTCTAAATCGTTGTTGTTTGGTCATCGCGTACGCTCAATCCAATTGCGAATTCCTTTATCACGACGTTCTCTCCGATTCAAACCAACGAAAACACTTTTTGAAAACAAATTTTTTCAAACATCAAGAACAAAACTAATTGTCATTGATGATCACTCGCACCGTTGCCGTTTGATTGTGGGTGATGATTTCATTCCTGTGGGAGCTAGTAGTGTGGCCACTCTAAACCGTTGTTGTTTGGTCTTCACAAACGCTCCCCTTCAATTGCGAAAATCTTTTCAATGATCAAAATAAAAACCGATTATCATTAATCATCACTCGCGCCGTTGCCGTTTGGTTGTTAATGATAATTCATTTTCAAAAGAGTTAGTAGTGTGGCCACTCTAAACCGTTGTTGTTTGGTCATCGCGAACGCTCAACCCCTTTGCGAAAAACTCTAAAAAAGATTAAAAAAATAAAACCTTTTTCAGGACAAACGAGAACTACGTAGCTTTGAATTCTCCATCGCACCGGGAGATACGTAGGAGCGAGAGGCTAACTCTCGTCAAGCGCCAAAAATAAAAATTTTCATTAAATCTTTTCATTCTCTTTTCAATAAAGAGGCAAATTTAAGTATTTTCCAAATCAACACTTAAAACCACACGTTTAATTAAAGGTTCCCTTTCGATAGAAAGGAGATGTGGGGTGCTAATACCTTCCCCATGCCTAACCGACCCCCGAACCCAAGTTTTCCGGTTTCTAAATGGCCATTCGCTTTCCAAAAAGGTTTTCTTCAATATTTTCCTTATAAAAAAATATTGGTGGCGACTTCATTGTTTTAAAAAATTGTAAACGAAGAAAGATCCCCTCAGGGACTTTTTCAGCGCATAGCAGTAGCGACTTTCTTGGGGACTTTTCTTTTTAAGTGGGTCAAGCCTAATTAATTAAATGTGTGGTTTAATTTGCTATCGATTTGATTTGGACACTTTGTTTGCTTCTATACCTTTTCGGTTTCCTTTTATTGTCATGTTGTATGCATGTGCATTGGTTTTCTCTTCTTCCATGCTTGTTTTTCCTTCCTCTTTGCTTATGTGCTTATTACCCTCATGCATTTCCCCCCATCTTGTTATGATCCCTTCTTCTTGGCTCCCTTTCTTGAGGTAAGCAATGCACTTGATTGTTGTTGAAACCCTAGGCTAGCTTATTTGATATTGAACCCTAGTGTAGACAACATGTTATTGCTTGCTATTATGCAGGACTGTTCAGGTTTTCCTTCGCAGGTGGGGATATATGTGGTTAGTTTTAGGCGGTATGTCTTCGCTACACACACTCACACCTTATGCTTATTGTGCTTTGAGAGGGGCCTAAAACCCAAGGTTTGACAAAACTTAGGAGAGTGGAAACGAGTAGTGACTGGCAATTGGACCGTTGTCCTTCTGACTCTCACGAAAATTTCAGCCAGAGTATGCTCTTTCATGATGCCTCACACCAGATGGCGTTCCATCGTTGTGGGTGCTATTGTGAGAGAGAATTAGCTCTGGTAACTTGATGAGGAAGTGACTAGAACCCACATGGGAGTGTAACACCCCCTTACTTTAATACTACTTAGCAATTTTAAATCAGAGTTTTCAAAACCACTCAAGGAGTGCTACATTTTTCTACATGAATTTCAACCAAGCCAAAACAATATAAATAATTGCGCAGCTAACAATGTAGTGTAATGTAAATACAGCACCTCGGCCTAGAAGGAACCGAGCTCAACAATTAACAGTTATAAGTTACATCACGGTCAAAATAATACACGTTCCAAAAGACATAGTTTTATAACCCAAAATACATCAACATAACAGACCCTACCCTACTCGGCCCCCTGTGTTACACTACCAGAGCAATACGACGCCCACGACACTGAGTGAGGACTGACCTCTACTCTGGAATACCTGCAAGTTGCCAACATGAGAAGCAACATAAAAACAGTAGGGTGAGTCTCTAAACACAAATAATAAGGTTTATGACAAGCATTATGCTAAGCAAACACATATAACCTCTCGGCAACACACAACTAACACAATTATTCAGTGCATGAGTTATATGCATGATGCAGACCCAAACTCCAAGGGCATATGCATGATGGATCCATTAAGACCGAAGTCTTCTGCTATCACCTTAGGACCGAAGTCCTCTGCTTTCTCCATAGGACCGAAGTCCTCTGCTTTCACCATTATGCTTATGATTTATGCGACGCCATGAACAATGCATAACACACATCATATACATTATTCAATTTAATCATAACACAACTCCAGTAACTCACCATTAAGACCGCAGCCTTGTTCATTAAATTAGGACCTAAGTCCTCTACATTCACCATTTTCATTTATATTAATGCCCCTCAAAGTCTTCACCATTTGTTACTCTTCTACACGTAGCCCTACGACCAAAACAACCCTCATACATCATCACGACACTAAAGCCGACGTCTCCACATCGGCCTACAGCACTAAGACCGTCACCCTCAACTCACCGATTACCTCGGTTTCAAGTGGTGGACCAAAGAGTCACCACTAGGACTACCTTGTCACTTAGGACTAAAACGTCAAATAGGGACTATAATGACTATACCACTTAGCCCCTCACGCACTTAACATCCAAAACGACGCTCACAGTTGCGTCAAGTGTAACACCCTAAATAATTTAATTAAGTAATTGATTAAATTGTTTAAGTGTTGCACTATTTTAATTATACTAAATTATAATATAGTATTTATAATAAAGTATTTCATTTAATTGAAGGGAGTGGTATTGGAAATACCGGAACTGCAAGGATTGGGCCCAGGAGCCCAAGCCCAATGACTTAGGCTCCTAGGGTTGGTGCAATTCGCACCATTCACCAAAGAAAGAAAGAAACGAATAGAGAGAAAGAAAAGAAAGAGAGAAAACGGCGCAAGGAGAGTGAGAAGAGGGAGAAGTGGATCGCACCAAGCAAAGAGAAGAGGAGAACTCATTTGTTGCTGTGGTTTTTGCACGTGACTCAAGGAAAGTCAATTTCTACGGTTAATTCGAGGTAAGGGGAGTCTCACTCTATAATAGAGGAGATAATGGGTATTATATGTGTCATAGGGGCTGTTTTGATGTTGATTGATGATTTCATGTTGATTGATTCCTTGAATTTGATGAAATTGTTGGTAAAAATTGATTTAGGCGTGAGTTAGGGTTTTGTAATGTATGAATTTGTGATTTTGATGTTAATTGATGATTTGAGTATGCAATTGGTTGTTTGATTATGCAATTAGGAGTGTTAGAAGGATTATTGGGTGAATTGGTTTGGAAGATTTTGGGAAAATTGGGGTTTTGGAGTTTGGGCGCCAAGATGCTAGGATTCAGCGCCACAATGCTCACACGAGCTAAATTGGGAGTTTGTGCGGGAATTCTACGCCGGGCGCCACATTCTTTGGGAAAATGGCGCCACAATGCCTTTGTTCATGTGCGAGGAATGTGTTCTGTGCGGTGTGTTCTGCGAGGCGCCAAGTTCTTTGGGAAAATGGCGCCACAATGCCTTTGTTTGTGTGTTAGTGCGTGTGTGCGGTGTGGGCGCCAAATGCTGCCCAGGGTGCCCGAATGGCGCTGTGTCACTGTATGCTTGATGTCTGGGTGAGTGAGTTGCTGTCTGGGCGCCAGAATGTGGGTATTTTGGGGCCCGGGGAGTGAAACTTGCATTTCTGGGCACATTTTCTCGTGCCAAATTTTGTATTCACCTGCCAACTTTCAATTTTAAACATTTTGGCTCGAGTGGTTTTCTCAGTTGCGGTGTATTTTTGAAAATGTCCTGGTGGGGCTTGTTTTGTGTGTGTTTTGGGGCCGGGAGGGAAACTTGTATTTCTAAACATATTTCCTCGTGCAAATTTTGTATTCACCTGCCAACTTTCAATTTTAAGTGTTTTGGCTCGAGTGGTTTTACAGTTTGCGGTGTATTTTTGAAAATGTCCCGGTGAGGCTCGTTTTGTGTGTGTTTTGGGGCCCGGGAAGTGAAACTTACTTTTCTAGGCATATTTCACTGTGCCAAATTTTGTGTTTACCTGCCCAAATTCATTTTTAAACATTTTGGCTCGGGTGGTTTTTGGTTTGAAAGTGTTGGGTGGTCACAGGGGGCGCCAAACCGTCTTTGCTGTGTCTTAGTTTGTGTCTGAAGCGTATGCGAGTTTGTGTCTAGGTCTGTGTGTTGCCCGGGCGCCAGTTGCTAGGAAAATGGCGCCCGATGGTTGTGTGTTGCCACGAGCGCCAAAATCTTGAGTTTACGGCGCCTAGTCTTTGTGTTGCACCGAGCGCGAGAATGTGGGGAAATGGCGCTAGTCTTTGCCAAGTGCCTAAGAGGGTCTTTTTTTGGTCCCTAGGTGACAGTTTGGTCCCTAGATGGTTGTTTTGGTCCTAAGTGGTGGTTTAGGTCCACAGGTGAGGTTGAGTACTCTAGAGGAGACCGGTCAGTGGGACTTAATGGTCTTTGAGAGTTTATAATGAGGTGATTGAGCATGCCATGGGGGCATGGGCCGGTGGAGCCAAGCCGGAGGGCTATAAAATGAGATTAGCACTGAGGTGAGAGTAATGTGTGTATTGAGTTGTTTGAAATGATGTTTGTGATGTACATGGAGTCTCATGCATACATTGGCTGCGGTCGTAGAGTTTATAATATGATTTGTGAAGCTGAGGGCGGCCGGGGGGCCTTATAAAATGATTGTGAAGCCTGAGGGCGGCCGGGGGGCCTTATAAAGTGATTGTGAAGCCTGAGGGCGGTCGGTGGGCCAATGGTACCACATGCATACCGACATTGCATACATTCCCATTAGTGCATGAATATTGTTGGTGATGTTTGGCGTGTTTGAGTGTCTTTGTAAACTATGCTTATATATTGCTTATTATCATTTTTATTATATAGTTCGAGACTCACCCTTTACATTGTTATTTACCACGGTGAGTCGGGAGTGAGGGCTTTCTACCTTCTACTACTCCCAGCCTCGGTGCTTTCGATCGTAGCACCTAGGGGGTGGGGTTTAGATGTTGTTACTGTTTTGCTCCTTGTTGAGCCTTTATGTATTTGTTTTGATATTCTTTGGATTATCTTTGTTGAGATAATGATTATTTTCCGCTGCATTATGTGAAACTATATGTCTATGAGTTATCTCTTTGTGTTACGTATTCGATTTTGTTTAAGAGAAAGAGTTGTGGCGCTCCATTTCATTGAGTATTACTTTATGTTATACTATTAGTGTCTTTGAATGACTATGGCTAAACCGTGGTTCGCCACTAAGGCTAGAATTTCTTTATTTGGTGTATTTACAAGGGCATCATTGAGAGCCTTGCACAGTGGCCAATGCTCATTGCAAGTAGTATCGATTACTGAGTAATCCCATAGTCACCGACAGTTCACTATTTTATAACACACTAAACTAGAAAATGATCAGAAAAGATTTTTGTATACTCTGATTTTTGATTTAAATTACCGGGTAGAAATGGGGTGTTACATCAAGCAACCTCTTGCGCTACACTAGCGTTGAAACAACACCTCGGCACCTATAGCACCTCGGTTACTACACGTTATACGTTATCAATGTCACTTCAGCATCTACGCCTAAGTGTTCTATCTCGGCCTAAGTATTCTCGGTTCACTTACCCTACACTTCGGCAAGTACAATCTGATACCTATACTTAGTCCAACACACCCTTATACTCCTACGTACGCTCCTTCGACTCTTGTATATGTCGACACACACATCTCTAGACACTTACATGCTTCTACGCACACATCATCTCTCGACACTTACATGCTTCGACGCACACATCTCTCGACACTTTATGTCATACGTTTTCAGCTACGCCTTTGTTATCCTAAGCCTCTTCTTTAAGGACCTCTACAAGATTATGTTACCCACCCTCACTCACTCTCGCTCACTGGGACTTAGAGTTTCCTCAGCTCCCATTTCGCTCCTTCTCCCTTCGTATGACCAACTCTCTCATCCACTCTACACAACTCCACTGAGGTGAGCCAAAACACAACATCAAAATCATCAAAATACATCAAAACACATCAAGCATGCAAAGCAACTCAGCAAACATAAATACAATCTACTCACACATAAGCACTCATCATAACACAAGATTGTGCGTGAAAAGAGAACCCCAACCTTGTTCGGTTGAGTAGAACACTCTCTCTTCACCAAATCCTCTAGTTAACACTAGCACAGACTCTACTCCCTTTGAGCTTGAGCTTCTTCTTCGTCTGAGACTCTTCCTTCTCTCTAGAAAAATGATCTCACCTACCAACTTCTCTCTTTACTTCTCTTTGACTTTTCTTAGATTCCTTTTGGTGAAAACATGCTCCTCTCCTCGACACTCTTCTTTAAGGCACACACTTGGGCTTCTAATGGCTCATGGGCCTCTAATGGCTCATGGACCTCTACGCCCACCTTCTCCATTCATTTAAGCATCTCCTAAATGAAATAAACTCCTAATTAATACTTGGCTTAAATAAAAAGTTGTAAACCTTAAATAACTCAACTGAATAATTAATTGAACTATTTTGGGGTGTTACAACTCTCCCCCACTTAGAATATTTCGTCCTCGAAATCATACCTGAAACGAACAACTCAGGATAGGCTTCCTGTATCTTGCTCTCCAGCTCCCAAGTAGCATGCTCACCAGCAGCTCCAAACCAAACCACCTTCACTAGCTTGATCTCTTTTCCTCTTAAAGTCTTCACTTCTCGGCCGTCAATCCTAATCGGCACTGTCTCCACAGTCAAGTTCTCCCTTACTTGCACGTCGTCCATCTGAATTACATGGGACAGGTCTGAAATATATTTCCTCAGCTGAGATACATGGAACACATTATGTAAATTTGATAGGTTAGGTGGCAAAGCAACTCGGTAAGCCACCTTCCCAACTCTCTCCAGGATCTGGTATGGACCAATAAAACGAGGAGACAACTTCTTAGCCTTCAAAGCTCGACCCAGACCAGTCACCGGGTTGACCCTCAAAAATACATGCTCACCGACTTGAAACTCCAAATCTTTCCTCCTCTTGTCATGGTAACTCTTCTGCCTACTCTGCGAAGCCCTCATTTTCTCTTGAATTTGTTTTACCTACTCAGTGGTCTCTCGCACGACCTCGGGTCCGAGTACCACACCTTCTCCTGACTCACTCCAACACAAAGGAGTCCTGCACCTCCTCCCATACAATGCCTCAAAGGGTGCCATCCCTATGCTAGAATGAAAACTCGTTGTTGTCGTGAACTCAATCGGTGGTAGATACGAATCCCACGCTCCTCCTTGCTCAAGAACACACGCTCTCGCCAAGTCCTCCAACGATCGGATGGTCCTCTCGGACCACCATCGATCGTGGGTGATATCTTGAGCTCAGCGCAATTTCGTACCCAACGCGTCTTGCAAACTTCCCCAGAATTCTGAAGTAAACCTTGGGTCTCTGTCTGAAATAATAGATCGAGGAACCCCGTGTAGCTTTACGATCACTTGGATGTATATCTCGGCCAACCTTGACATCAGATAGGTGATGTTGATGGGAATGAAATGAGCAGACTTCGTCAATCTATCCACTACTACCCAAATGGTATCAAACTTCCTTACTGTACTCGGCAAACCAGTTACAAAGTCCATCGCAATACTGTCCCACTTCCACTCTGGAATCTTCAATGGTTGCAACAACCCTGCTGGCTTCTGATGTTCTACCTTGGACTTCTGACAAACTAGACAAGCGTACACAAACCGAACTACATCCCTCTTCATACCTTGCCACCAAAACAACCCCTTCAAGTCTTGATACATCTTAGTCGCGCCTGGGTGAATACTCAACTTACTCTTATGACACTCTTCTAAGATTGCTCGCTTAATCTTCTCGTCATCAGGGACACAAATCCGAGTTCTATACCTTAGCAATCCTTGCGCATCAAACTCAAAGTCTTCGTTCTCAGCTCGGCCAATACCTGCTGCCACGTCTACAAGCTTGACGTCCAGCCTCTGCGCCTCTTTGATGTCACTCAGAAATTCATTTGTGATTTTCAAAGATTCCCAACTTAATGCTTTGAGGAGTTAGCTCACACACTAAACTTAGGTCTCTCGAATTGCTCAATTAACTCGGTTCTTTTACCATCATTCTTTGATGCATGCAACGATTTCCTACTTAGCGCATCGGCCACGGTTTTGCCTTCCGGGGTGATAGTTCAACCCAAAATCATAGTCCTTCAATGAGCTCCAACCATCTCCTCCTGCCTCATGTTCGGCTCCTTACGATCAAACAGATCATCGCAAACTCTTATGGTCACTAAACACTTGAATCTTGAGCCATATAGATAATGCCTCCATATCTTCAATGCAAACACCACGGCAAAGAAGCTCCAAATTGTGGGTAGGGTAGTTCTTCTCATGAATTTTCAATTGCCTTGAAGCGTAAGCAACTACCTTACCTTCTTGCATCGATCAGCCCCAAACCCAACTTAGGCGCATCACGGTACACCACAAACGGCTCATTTGGATTAGGCAACGTCGGAGACGAGAGGCGTTGTCAATCTCTTCTTCAATTCTTGGAAGTTTTCTTCACACTGCGCGTCCCACACAAATGCCTTTCCTTTACAGGTCAACTGAGTTAGTGGCAACGCCAACTTGGAAAACCCCTCAATGAACCTTCTGTAATACCCGGCTAAACCCAGAAAACTTCTCACCTCGGTGGCCGACTTGGGTGCTTCCCATTGCAACACAGCTTCGACCTTGGAAGGATCAACGTCTATACCTTCACTGGAGATCACATGACCTAGAAAATTCACTGCCCTCAACCAGAATTCACACTTGGATAATTTGGCGTACATCTTCTTATCCTTCAATACCTCTAATACCAATCTCAGATGCTCGGCGTGCTCTTCCTCTGACTTGGAGTAGACTAAAATGTCGTCAATGAATACAACAACAAAATGGTCGAGGTACTCATGAAATATACGGTTCATATACTCCATGAACACTCCAGGAGCATTCGTCACACCAAATGGCATCACAGAATACTCGTAGTGCCCATACCGAGTTCTAAATGCTGTCTTAGGGATGTCCTCGTCCCTCACCTTGATCTGATGGTACCCTGACCTCAGGTCAATCTTTGAAAATACTTGCGCACCCACCAATTGGTCCATCAAATCATCAATTCTTGGGAGTGGGTACTTGTTCTTAATTGTTACCTTGTTCAACTGTCTGTAATCCACACATAATCTCATACCTCCATCCTTCTTTCTCACACCATAACACAGTGCGCCCCAGGCGACACGCTTGGCCTTATGAACCTCTTCTCCAAAGAACTCTTCCAACTGCTTCTTCAACTCGGCTAGCTCAGCTGCAGACATCCTATAAGGTGCCATATACACCGGCCTAGTCCCTGGTACTAACTCAATGCTGAACTCAACCTCTCTTTCTGGTGGAACCTCAGGAATCTCGTCTGGAAACACTTCTGTGAACTCTCGCACCACTGGCACTTCACTAATTTTAGCTCGGCTCTCTGCAGACAACGTCACACTCAGCGCAAACAACGTAGCTCCTTCCTTCATTACCCCGCGCAGCTGCTCGGCAGACATCAGATTCGATTCCTCCACCTCGGAAGAAGGGAAACTCACAGTCCTCTCAAAGCAATTGATATGGACATGGTTATCCACTAACCAATCCATACCGAGGATGACATCCATCCCCTCCAATGGTAGGCAAATCAAATTAACAACGAAGTCTCTGCCAAAGACTAACAGAGGACACTTCGAACAAACGAGAGAGGTAGTTCTCGACCCACTTTCTTTGGAGTGTCAATAACCATCTCCTCACCATAGTAGACAAAACTAAATCCAATCTTTTAGCACACAATGCGAGAAATGAAAGAGTCGTGGCACCGTATCACGATTGCAATCAAAGGAATTCCATTTATAAAACACGTACCTTTTATCTCATTCACCACTTCGGATCCAGCAAGAGCGAATACCTTTCCAACATTCTTTTCCTTCTTCGGCTTGGGACACTTCGAGCTAATATGTCCTGCCTCCCCACAGTTGTAGCAAACTATATCCTTCTTCTCACAGTCTGGAGCCTTGTGGCCCACCTTTCCACACTTAAAGCACTTAACGGCTGAGCACTCGAAACTTTTGTGACCAGGTTTCCCACATTTGAAACACACTATACCCGGAGGAGCGTCTCCCCCACTCGGCGCCTTGGCCCAACCAGCTTTCCACTTCCCTTTTCCCTTTCCACCATAACCCTCGTAAGGCTTAGCACGATATTGCGAGTCTGCTTCTCCGCTCCAAATTTTTATAGGTGGTAGTTGCGGCCACCTTGTCTTCCTCAAAGATTCTGCAGCTATTCACCAACTGAGCAAACACCCTTATCTGCTGATACCCAATGGCCTGCTTGATGTCGGGCCTTAAGCCATTCTCAAACTTAATACACTTGGAGAACTCAGCAGTAGCTCCAGTGTAATGGGGGTAGAACTTCACCAACTCGGTAAACTTTGCCGCGTGCTCGACCAGCACCGACATACTTCCTGCTTGACTCTAAAAATTCCATTTCTTTCTTTCCCTAACGTCTTGAGGATAATACTTGGCGGGAACTCTCTCTTGAAAATATCCCAGGTGATTTCTTCTTCAGCAATCCCCAACCTTTGGAGATTTTCGAGCCACCAGTCATCTGCCTCCTCGGCTAGCATGTGGGTACCAAACCTCACTTTTTGCGCAGTCGAACACTCCATCACTCGGAAGATCCTTTCTATTTCCTTCAACCAGGCCATAGCTCCATCAGGATCATACCTCCCTTTGAAGGTAGGAGGATTCTCCCTCTGAAACGTGGCCAACCTCCTCGCTCCAGCATCCTCGGCTGCCTGCTGAGGCTGATTCCCCATAGCAGTCGCCATCGCTTCCAAAGCAGCAGCTATGGCAGCGTCATTCCTTCCAGCTCTTCCAGCCATTACACTAAACATATAAACAAAATCTACTTAGAACGAGCTATAAAAACTCGAAATTCTGGGAACTCAAGACTCAATACTTGGTCGGACAAGACCGGACTATTGCTCTGATACCACTTATGTAACACCCCCTTACTTTAATACTACTTAGCAATTTTAAATCAGAGTTTTCAAAACCACTCAAGGAGTGCTACATTTTTCTACATGAATTTCAACCAAGCAAAAACAATATAAATAATTGCGCAGCTAACAGTGTAGTGTAATGTAAATACAGCACCTCGGCCTAGAAGGAACCGAGCTCAACAATTAACAGTTATAAGTTACATCACGGTCAAAATAATACACGTTCCAAAAGACATAGTTTTATAACCCAAAATACATCAACATAATGACCTACCCTACTCGGCCCCTGTGTTACACTACGAGAGCAATACGACGCCCACGACAGTGAGTGAGGACCTACTCTACTGCGGAATACCTGCAAGTTGCCAACATGAGAAGCAACATAAAAGCGATCGGGTGAGTCTCTAAACACAAATAATAAGGTTTATGACAAGCATTATGCTAAGCAAACACATATAACCTCTCGGCAACACACAACTAACACAATTATTCAGTGCATGAGTTATATGCATGATGCAGACCCAAACTCCAAGGGCATATGCATGATGGATCCATTAAGACCGAAGTCTTCTGCTATCACCTTAGGACCAAGTCCTCTGCTTTCTCCCATAGGACCGAAGTCCTGCTTTCACCATTATGCTTATGATTTATGCGACGCCATGAACAATGCATAACACACAGCATATACATTATTCAATTTAATCATAACACAACTCCAGTAACTCACCATTAAGACCGCAGCCTTGTTCATTAAATTAGGACCTAAGTCCTCTACATTCACCATTTTCATTTATATTAATGCCCCTCAGGGACTTCACCATTTGTTACTCTTCTACACGTAGCCCTACGGCCAAAACAACCCTCATACATCATCACGGCACTAAAGCCGACGTCTCCACATCGGCCTACAGTACTAAGACCGTCGCCCTCAACTCACCGATTACCTCGGTTTCAAGTGGTGGACCAAAGAGTCACCACTAGGACTACCTTGTCACTTAGGACTAAAACGTCAAATAGGGACTATAATGACTATACCACTTAGCCCCTCACGCACTTAACATCCAAAACGACGCTCACAGTTGCGTCAAGCAACCTCTTGCGCTACACTAGCGTTGAAACAACACCTCGGCACCTATAGCACCTCGGTTACTACACGTTATACGTTATCAATGTCACTTCAGCATCTACGCCTAAGTGTTCTATCTCGGCCTAAGTATTCTCGGTTCACTTACCCTACACTTCGGCAAGTACAATCCGATACCTATACTTAGTCCAACACACCCTTATACTCCTACGTACGCTCCTTCGACTCTTGTATATGTCGACACACACATCTCTCGACACTTACATGCTTCTACGCACACATCATCTCTCGACACTTACATGCTTCGACGCACACATCTCTCGACACTTACATGCTTCGACGCACACATCACTCGACACTTACATGCTTCGACGCACACATCATCTCTCGACACTTACATGCTTCGACGCACACATCTCTCGACACTTACATGCTTCGACGCACACATCTCTCGACACTTACATGCTTCGACGCACACATCTCTCGACACTTACATGCTTCGACGCACACATCTCTCGACACTTACATGCTTCGACGCACACATCTCTCGACACTTTATGTCATACGTTTTCAGCTACTCCTTTGTTATCCTAAGCCTCTTCTTTAAGGACCAACTCTCTCATCCACTCTACACAACTCCACTGAGGTGAGCCAAAACACAACATCAAAATCATCAAAATACATCAAAACACATCAAGCATTCAAAGCAACTCAGCAAACATAAATACAATCTACTCACACATAAGCACTCATCATAACACAAGATTATACGTGAAAAGAGAACCCCCTAACCTTGTTCAGTTGAGTAGAACACTCTCTCTTCACCGAAATCCTCTAGTTAACACTCGCAGCAACTCTACTCCCTTTGAGCTTGAGCTTCTTCTTCGTCGGAGCTCTTCCTTCTCTCTAGAAAAATGATCTCACCTACCAACTTCTCTCTCTTACTTCTCTTTGACTTTTCTTAGATTCCTTTTTGGTGAAAACATGCTCCCTCTCCTACGACACTCTTCTTTAAGGCACACACTTGGGCTTCTAATGGCTCATGGGCCTCTAATGGCTCATGGACCTCTACGCCCACCTTCTCCATTCATTTAAGCATCTCCTAAATGAAATAAACTCCTAATTAATACTTGGCTTAAAGAAAAAGTTGTAAACCTTAAATAACTCAACTGAATAATTAATTGAACTATTTTGGGGTGTTACAGGAGGAACATTTGAGATGTCCTAGAACTTAGGTCCCCGCTTTAGTAGGACATAAGGGGCATACCAAATTGTGTGTTGCATTGTAAACTAGGCACGTTTTCAAAAAGAAAAGGAGATTTTTCAAAAAAAAAAAAAAAAAGAAAATAGAGAAAGAGCTGCCGTTGTAGCCTTTCTCTTACTAGGTCCATATGAAGCCACGTACGACCCGCATTTTCCAAAACAAAAAAAGAAAAAACAACTTGAGTTAGCGCCAATAAAATTTTTGCCCTAATCTGCATATGCATAAAACATCATCATCATTTTGCATGCATCCTCGCATTGCATCTGACATAAGCTTTTACAGCTCAAGCATGCATCCTTGCATTTCATCAAAGTTTGTTTGCCGAGAATCCCAAAGTGACAAAGAATCTTGCCATAGGTACTTAACAGAATCAAGAAGTGAGACAGTGCACGCCCCGAGATATCCGGTTGTAAGTAAGGTCGATGTTGCACCTGAAAAATGTGTTGACTGATGGGACCTATTGAAAGGGATCGTTTGACAATGCTTATGGGAACCTCGGAAGTTGTTATCGCTAGAAGTACAGATCAAGCTATCGTGGCTCGAGCGATTTATGACTCGGGATCGTGCTTTCTTTTGAAATTTCCAATTGGCTCCCACGTTAGAAGAATACCATCGATTTTGGGTTTCCTCGGCGAGTCGTTCCTTACCGAGATAAAGAAGCGATTACACGGACGAGAAATTTCTTTGCATTGTTGCGGTGAAGGTAGAGGACACGAAGCTCCAAAAGCGAAGAGAAACAATGTGACGAGTTTCCCAGAGCTACCTTGAGGGTTTAATGGAAGCCTATGCCAGAAGTAAAAATTGGGTTGTTTTCAAGCGAGTTTTGGCCTTAGCAATTTTTGGAGTTGTCCTCTTTCGCATGATTGAGAGGTATGTGGATGTGACCGTTATTGGTATTTTCCCGACTTTTCGAATGGGAGGAGCCCCATTAATCCAATTCCCGCCATCCTTGCTGACACTTATTCTGCTTTTACTCATCATTGTGACTTGAGAAGGAAGAAAATCTCTTGCTCTTCTCACTTGTTGTATGCGTGGCTTCTCATTCATGTCTTCACCAATCCAACACGAGTTGAAAAGTTGATTGACTACGCTGTGACTTGTGAGGTGAAAGCTATGAGTATTCAAGAGTGGATCCAGTTTCTAGGGAGTCTAGATGAGTACTCGATCCGTTGGTATCTCTCATCTTGCTGGGAAGATAGGCCTAAGGTAGTCTTCCGCTGTGGTGGTTTTCAAAATGTCCCGCTGATGGGCACTAAGGGATGCATCAACTACAACCCGTCTCTGACTCTGAGGCAGTTGGGATATCCGATGAGGAATTCACCTACTGAAGAGATGATATTCCCGTTTTACATCTTTGAAGGAGGACCAAAAGATGACAATTTGCTTAGAAAGGTCTTGCAAGCCTGGAGTACGGTGATTCGCATGGGAAAAGTAGAGCTTGCTCAGAAGACTAGTGGTATTACCTTCGCTCAGTGGCTTGGAAAAAGAATCCAGAGTGTTCAATTGCCCTACCAAAAAGAATTGCAAGTCGAGAGGGAAGTAGTAGACGCTAGTGTTCCTGTTGTCGAAGAGTTGGGCGAGGTTAAGTTGGCTCTGATGAAGGCAGAGGAAGAAAAGAGAGCTTTGCAAACTGAGATAGAGAAGATGGCTCTGAAGAACAAAAGGTTGAAAGAAGAAAATGCCCTCAAGTGTGCTACCATTGAGAAGTTCAGTCAGAAACTAAAAGAGGAAGAGGAGAGCAAGTTAGAAGTTCAAAGGTATCTGCATGGAGCCAAGGAGGAAATCAAGAGGCGAAGCTTGAAAGAGAAGAAGGCCTTGGAAGAAGCCAATCAGTGGAAATAATTGTGGGATGAAGCAAAAATGGAAGAGAGAACTGCGAAAAGCTTGCTTGCCAAGTCAAAAAGAGAATCCCGCATGTTACAAGCTGAATGGGAGAGTAAGTTAGACAGTGTTGTGCAAGAGAGAGGCTCATTTGAGAACATCCTCAGAGAATATCAGCGGGCACTAAAAGCAGAACAAGAGGATTCTGATGAGTTGAAGAGGCGCCTTTGTCACATCAGCGATGCATACCGGCAAGTGAGGGATGAAAGTCAGTATTGGGAACATCGCTATGTTGAGCTACTCGGTAGGATTGAAGAGCAGGCAGTCATCATTGAGCTGAGGGATGAAGTTCAACACTGGAAGGATAGGTTCTCCAAGCTATTAGAGTTGGTCAATCAGGCTCTTGCGGATGTGCCCAAGAAATTAAGAAAAGCTGAAACTGAGATGTATCCCCTCAACACCCCGCTTGAGGTGTACAAATTTGTGGAGTACTGCAGAGCCCTAGTTGAGGAAGCCAAAGAGAAAGCCGGAAGTACCTCTACCAACAACAAAAGGAAAAGGAGTGGAAATGTCAAAGCTCTTTGTATTTGAGCTTCTTTATTGTAATTTTCCAATTTTGTTTTTATTGTACCTTTCTTTTTTTCAATCATTGTATCAGAATGTCGTACTTTTGGATTCAGATTTTGAAGTATTTTGTTTAAATTCAAATGTATGGAATACACTTGTTTCGCTTCCAGATTCCAATTTCAGTATGATCCAAAGAAAGTAATATGATAAAAATAATCAAAGATCTACCTGCGTATCTATGACAAGACATAATACACTGTGATTCTCGGCAAGACAAACCAAACATGCAATCATTCGCATTGCATTCATTTATTTGTTCTTGTGTTCATAAGCGTGTTCCGTCAACAGAAAATCAGGCAAGCTGGTTCGCCAATGTAACACCCTAAGTGATTTAATTAATTAATTGATTAAATTATTTAAAGTGTTGCACTATTTTTAATTATATTAGATTATTTATGTTAATTTATTTATAATTGAAGGGAGTGGTATTGGTAGTTCCGGGACTGCAAGTATTGGCCCAAGAGCCCAAGCCCAATGACTTAGGCTCCTAGGGTTAGTGCATTTCGCACCAATTGAGAAAAGAAAGGAAAAAAACGAAAGAGAGAAGGGAGAAGAGAGAAGAGAACGACGCACCCTAGGGAGAAAAAGGAAGCATTGGATCGCACCTTGAGAAGAAGGAAAGGAAGGAGCTCTAGTTGCGGTTGTTTTGTAGGTGACTCAATAGAGAAGGTTTTCTACGGTTTATACGAGGTAAGGGGAGTCTCACCTTATAATAGGGAATATAATAGGTTGTATGTGAGTCATAGGATCGTTGTTGTTGATATTTGATTGATTGAAATTGTGAAT
This sequence comes from Oxytropis ochrocephala, assembly GCA_020916435.1. Lineage (NCBI taxonomy): Eukaryota > Viridiplantae > Streptophyta > Magnoliopsida > Fabales > Fabaceae > Oxytropis > Oxytropis ochrocephala. Next base: position 60,436,835 of record CM037092.1, on the reverse strand, counting down.
TGGGTGGAAATCGATTGCATGCTAGTGTTAGGGTTTATGTTGTGTTGATTTTCGTTTTTGATATATGATTGGTTGTTCAAATATGAAATTGATGTTGTTAGAATGATGAGATGTGTTTTTAAGAGCGTATTGATGATTTAGTTTAAGAAATTTGAAGAATTGGAGTTTTTGGGGTATAGGCGCCAAATTCTTTGGAAAAATGGCGCCACATGCCTTTGTGTCGATCTTTGTGTTGCGTGTGTGTGTGCAGTGTGCCACTGGATCGGCGCCAAGTCTTTGCCAGAATGGCGCTGGTGGCGCTGTGCCATGTGTGTGTGTGTGCGAGCGCGCAAATGGCCATTTTCAGGCGCCCGAGATGGCGCCATGTTACGGTTGTGTGTTGTGTTGTGTAGTGTGTGTGTGTGTGTTTCTAGGTGAGGCGCCAAAGGCTGCCAGAAATGTCGCCTGGTGCGCCTGTGTCTAAGGCATGGCGCCTGTGGTGGCGCCAAGTCTTTGTGTGTGTTTGTGTCTAGGTGCGGGCGCCAAATGTGGCGCCAATGCGCTGGTTGTGTTTGCTCAGTGCGGGCGCCAATGGTGCTGCTGTGGCGCTGGTGTGGCGCCAAGTTTCTGGTTGTGGGTGTGTCTAGGTACTGGGCGCCATTTTGGCTGCCAATGGCGCCTAGTGTGGCGCCAGATTGTGTGGCAAGGTGTGTGTGTGCATGTGGCGCAGCACAGGGCGCCAAAAGGCTGCCCTGGCGCGCCTGTGTCTAGGCGAGCGCCAAATGTCTTTGCCCATGGCGCTGAGAATGCGCTTCGTGTTCGAGACCGTGTCTCGGTTGTGTCTTAGTTTGTGTCTAGGTGCATGCTTTTGCCACAGGCGCGCCAGTTCTTGAGTTTTTAGCCCTAGTGCACATGTTTCATAGGGCGCCATTTTGCTAGAGTTTTGGCGCTTTGTGTCTTTGTGTTGCATAGTGGGCGCCAGTGTGTGTGGTATTTTGGCGCCTATGTCTTTGTGTTACCTGAGGCGCCCATTTGTGGGAAAATGGCGCCGGTCTTTGCTTTGTGTCTAAGTGTGCTGTTTTGGTCTCTAGGTGGTGTTTTGGTCCCTAGGTGGTGTTTTGGTCCTAGGTGTGATGTTTTGGTCCCTAGGTGGTGTTTTGGTCCTAGGTGTGCTGTTTTGGTCCCTAGGTGGTGTTTTGGTCCCTAGATGGTGGTTTGGTCCCTAGGTGGTGTTTTGGTCCCTAGGTGAGGTTTTGGTCCTTGTGACCTAATTATTAATGACGAATGGATGATGTGTGAATTGATGATGACGCCATGGGGGCTGGGACTAAAACTGATGATGATGTTAATGACAATAATGCCATGGGGGCTAGACTAAAATTGACGATGGGGTGAGAAATGATGTTATTGATGTATAACTGTGCTTGTGGCGTGTTCATGGAGTCTCATGCATACATTCGCCTGCTGTCGCGACGTATATTTATTGATGATGATGCCATGGGGGCATGAGCCATGGGGGCTAACACTATTGATGATGAGGCCATGGGGGCCAATGGTACCACATGCATGACTGCATTGCATTGCATTGCATTCATTATCATAATTGGTACATGTTTGCTGGTTGATGATTACTATGAATAATGCTGCTGTATGATTGTATGAGTGTGATGCTTTGATTAATATGCTGCTTATTATAGTCTTTATTATGTGGTTTGAGACTCACCCCTTTCTGTTGTTGTTTACCACAGGTAGCCATGAGTGAAGGCTTATTCCTTCACTTTCCCAGCCTGGCCTGCGCTCGATCACGTAGCACCTAGGGGATGGGATTAGTCTTTAGTGTTTGTGTTGTTCACTATTGAGCAATTTATTCTCAGACTTATATGATTTTGCTGAGACTGTAGTTTTGTTTCTGAGATTGTATTTTTCCGCTGCGTAATGTTAAATTCCTAGTGTATGGATTGAGTTAGCATGTCTTGAAGATTCCATTCCACGTTTTGTTTGGTGTTACATATTATTTTATTATTATGGGTTGAATTGTCTTGTTGTCGTTATTTTGATGAATTAAGTGTAGCATCCCGTTTGGATGAATTAAAGAAAATAAATTTTTGAAACTCTGATTTTTATTATAAAATGCCGGGTAGAAATGGGGTGTTACATTAGTGCAATCAGAGCAAAAGTTCGGTCTGTCCGGCCAAGTCTGTCTATCATAGTGTGTTATGACAACTAGGTGTTCTTAAATTAGTTCTAAATTATTGTTCATGCTGCAGTGCTAGGTTGATATGGCTAGGAGAGATGATCTTTGCTCTTGCTCTTCTTTGCTTTGCTTTGCAAGCCATAGCTCAGTGTGTTGGGAACCAGCAGAATGTTGGCGAGAATGCTGGGACTCGCAGCTTGGCTACATTTCAGAGGGAGAACCCTCCTACCTTCAAGGGGAGGTATAACCCAGATGGTGCACTGGCATGGCTGAAGGAGATTGAGAGAATTTTCTGTGTCATGGATCGCAATGATGAGCGAGAAGGTCAAGTATGGTACCCACACTTTAGCGAGAGGAGGTCGATGGTGGTGGTTGGAGGCGAGAGAGGTTTGGGGACGCCAATGAAGGTACATTACTTGGGCATGTGTTTCGTAGGGAGTTCTTGAGGAAGTACTTTCGGAGGATGTCGGAGGAAGAAAGAGTGGAGTTCCTTGAGTTAAAAAAGGAAACATGATCACATTCTCGAGTATGCGCCAAGTTTGCTTGAATTGGCTAAGTTTTATCCCTACTATCTCGAGGTCGGTTACGAATTCTCAAAGTGTATCAAGTTTGAGAATGGGTTGAGGACATCGACATCATCGCAGGCCATTGGGTATCGATAATCGTGGTGTTTCTTGATCGATTGATAGTTCACGGGATCTATGAGGAAGACAGTAATGCCCGCTCTAGAGTCATGAGAGAGATCGGAGGGTAAGTTCCGGCACCGGGTAAGCCATATGAGGTGTCTCTGGCGATAGAGGTAAGGGAGGTATCTTTGGTGGTAGTAGGTCCGCTGATGCTAAGAGGTCTCGCCGAGGGCAAGAAGCCAAGTGGGGGAGATGCTCCCGCTAACATTGTGTGCTTCAAGTGTGGCAAGCCGGGTCACAAGAGCTTTGATTGCAAGACTGGGGGGAGAATATGTTTCCGTTGTGGGAAGGAAGGTCATATGGCATCCGATTGTGATCGTAAGGAGGCAGTCTGCTTTAATTGTGGTGAAGCTGGTTATATCAGCTCCAAGTGTACCAAGCCAAAGCAGGAGAGGTCCAGTGGGAGAGTTTTTGCTCTAGTAGGTTCAGAGGGGGCCAATGAGATTAGAGGTACTTGTTTTATTTATGGTACCCCTTTAGTTGCTATTGTTGATACGGGTGCTACGCACTCTTTTATTGCTGTTGTCTGTGCTGAAAGGTTGAATTTAGCGTTATCTTCTATGAAGAGGGGGATGGTTATTGATACTCCAGCTAAGGGTTTGGTAACTACCTCTCTATTGTGTGCTAAGTGTCCTCTGTCAGTCTTCGACAGATATTTTCTGGTTGATCTTATCTGTTTGCCTTTGGGTGGGTTGGACGTTATCCTTGGTATGGACTGGTTAGTAGATAACCACGTGCACATCAATTGTTTCAGCAAGTCTATGAGTTTCCTTCCTCCAGAAGAGGAAGAGTCTATTATGTTGTCTGCAGGTCAGCTACATCAGGTTATGAAGGAGGGTGGTCATCTGTTTGCTTTGATGGCATCTTTATCTACTGAGAACCAAGCTATAGTTGAAGGGTTGCAGGTGGTGTGTGAGTTCCCTGAAGTGTTTCCTGATGAGATTCCTAGTGTGCCGCCAGAGAGGGATGTGGAGTTTGGGATTGACCTTGTACACAGTACTAGGCACATGTCTATGGCACCGTCACTGGGATGTCGACTTAGTTGTCTGAATTGAAGAAGCAGTTAGAAGAGTTACTTGAGAAGAAATTTGTGAGGCCTAGTGTGTCACCATGGGGAGCTCCGGTATTGTTGGTGAAAAAGAAGGATGTGAGTATGCGTCTTTGTGTGGATTATAGGCAGCTGAATAAAGTAACAATCAAGAATAAGTACCCTCTTCCGAGAATTGATGATCTGATGGACCAGCTGGTAGGTGCTAAGGTGTTTAGCAAAATTGATTTGAGGTCAGGTTATCATCAGATTAAAGTGAAAGATGAAGATATCCAGAAGACAGCGTTCAGAACGAGGTATGGGCATTATGAATACTCTGTAATGCCGTTTGGTGTCACCAATGCACCATGGGTGTTTATGGAGTATATGAACCGTATCTTCCATAGCTACTTGGATCGGTTTGTGGTGGTTTTCATAGATGATATTCTGGTGTACTCTAAGTGTAACATCCCTAATTTCGTTAATTTCAAATTAGGAAATTAACGAATTATTTATTACTCGAATAGGTAATAAATCAAGTCACGGATATGAGGTTGTTACGAAAGCAATTTATAATTGCTAGAGAAAATAATTTAAATGCATAACTGAGTGGAAATTAGTACTCTAAGGGTATTTTAGTATTTATACCACTCACCCAAAATGATCTCCGAGACACCAAAAATATCCAAATACTCTCTCATTCCACACTTGTGTGAATAAAAGAAATGGAAAGTAAGAGAGAGAGAGAGAATGAACGGATTAAAGAATAAAAGAAATAAAGTGAAAGAAAGAAAAGTCAAAGGAATGGGAAGGAATAAAGAAAGAAAGGAATAAATAAAAGAAAAAGAAAGAGAAGCAAGAAACGGACAGAGAGAGAGAGAGAAGCAAACCCGAGAGAGTGAAGAGAAAGGGGAAACGAAGGAGGAGAGGAAAGAATGGCAAGATCTCACTCAATTCAAAGCTTGGTAAGGGGCTTCTTACATCATTCTCTTCCATTTTTCATTCTCTTTCCAATGATACTAATTGCATACCCTATTTCTTCCTCTTTTGCAAATCACCATTGATGGATTTTGAGGTTTCAAACTCCAAAATTGGAGGTTTAGGCAAAATTGAAGCTTGGTATTGATGATTGGAAGCTCAACAACTGACGTGGAGTGTTCAGTTCCGGTTTTGGAGCGGGTTCAGAGCGAGTTCGTGAAGTTCGGGATCGTGAGCTTCGGAACGTCTCGGTGGTTCGTGATTTTCATCACGAGAATGTGAGTTTTACTCGCTTAGGGAATTTAAATATCGTTTTTGAACTACGTTTGAATGATTTTCAAATTTCGAGTTTCGAAATTTCGAGTCAAAAACGCTCTTTTGCGAAAATGACGCGTGTTTGAAAATTTAACACGAAACCATAATGATTTGATTTTTGGATGTGTTTTAAAGTCGTTTGGTGTGATTCGGTTGAATTTTCACAGCTATTGGAAAAAACCGTAAATTTTTGTATATGTGTAAAATTAATGATTTTTGAACAAATTGATGTCTGGACTGGTTTTACAGGTGATTATTGTATTTTGGGATGTCCATATTTCAGAGGAAACTCTGCCGAATTTTCGTTATAAATTTTTATGCAAATTCAAAGTGGTTTTGAAATAACGGTTAATGTTTTGAACATATCGAAAAACCGAAAAATCTAGAGTACGAGTGGGAACCAAAAGTTTTATAACTCAACTGTTTGCTGGACGGATTTTCATGAGCGTGTGCGTATAATAATATGTTATCACAACATATTATGCATTGAGTTATGTTTCGATATATATATTATATCGAGTATAGGAGCCCAATGCGGGTGTGATAAATATTATATCGAGTCGGGGTGACGACCCTGTTTTTGTTAGCATGCTAGGTGAGGGAAGTCATGAGCCCTTGACCTAGGCCCCGTTCATATATTTATGCTGCTCTTAGGATTTGCGCTCCTATTAGCTATGGGGGTTCACTTGAGCTTGCGGAGTTGGTGATGTGCTAAAACTTTTAAATGTGTATATTGTGATTTTGTCACTCGAGCTTCTTTAGGTTGTTGGTGACATGTCACAAGTGATTAATAAAGAGGATAGTGCATAGCCATCAAGAATTGGGCTATGAACTATAGATAAGTAATTTAAGTTGTACATAGTCATCCAGAATCGGACTATGAACTCGTATGTAATTCATTTATTGGATTACACATGATTGATTGTATATTGTAATTCTTTTGAATTACTAATTATGGTTTTATAAATGGACCGAGTGATAGGTAAGGGGTCACGGTAAGACTCACTGAGACAAGTTGTCTCACCCTATCATATGTTGTTGCTTTTCAGATTAACAAGGAAGAAGAAGATTGTATGGCACGAGTAGGTGGCATGCTCGGACAGAAGATTGAATATGTAGTCTTCCTTCTGTCTTTATGTTTTCCTTGTTACTTTTGTATCAGTTTATGACTTAAATTTGTTTAAGTTATTTATTGGTTTCCGATTTCCTTGTAGAGATTCATATCTAAGTAAGGAAATTTATACTCTGATGTAAGCTAATATGTATGTTTTGGTATTTCTATTGTTTAGAAATACTAGGGTGTTACATTTTGGTATCGTGAGCGATTCGACTCGTCGGACATAGAGACCTTATGGTCAAGAGGTTAGATAGAGTCAGCTAGGGACTTGGACAATTAAATGTCAGAACCTTTTGTCATACCCCAATTTTGTCCGGCTTAGGTCAAAACCCTAATTTTCCCCAAAAATAATCAAATTTAAAAAAGTAAAAAACATCATGCATTGCATTTAGGTTTTAAAGTCATTTCAAAGTTTCTAAAATCATTTTTGGAGTTGGAATGCACTTTTTAGACAAATTAGGGTTTTTCAGTACAAAAGGGTATTTTGGTCATTTCACAAATAAGGGACAGTTCCTCAAGACAAGTCATCCAATATGCATTTCAAAGTATTAGAGGTCACTCCTAGGGTGAAAAATCATTTTTGAAGGAAAGGTGTGTTTCAGGCAAAAACTAGGGTTTTTAGAGTGAAAGGGCATTTTGGTCATTTCACAATAAAAATGGTCTTTCATCCCAAATCCTTGAATAATCATCAATGATTTATTTGAGGGATATTTGTGCTCCATTGTGATTATTTTTGTGCATGAATATTAAACCTTTTGGCCTAAAAGCCTAGTTTTTGGAAAGAAGGGTAAAATGGTCTTTTCCTTTGAGGTGGGGTAAATAAATCAATTTTGGGATTGGTGAGATCATAAAATTCAGAGCCCAATCATTGAATCATGGATATAGCCCAAAATGGCATGAACTAGGAAGAATAATCTAGAAGGGAATATTCTACATCCTTTTTGAATTTTGAAAGGATAAGGATAGTACAATAGTACAATTTGCAATTCCACTCACTCTCTCACACTCCTTGCTGCGCATAATCAGCCCCATTTCACCCCATTTCCATTTATTTTTATTGCTTGCAAATTGTATTAAATCATGGCCTTCCATTTAATAAGCCTTGTAGAAAATTACAATTTTGTAATTGAGCTTATCCTTCACCACCTCTCCTTAGGCTGCGCACCTTGTGTCTTTAATTACCCTCAATCCTTGTGATCTTGCATCTTGACCATTGATTCAAAACTTATCTCAAATCCTATTGGTTTGCAAGAGTTACATTGTCCTAATTACCCTTTAAGTTTTCACTTCATATAAAAGCCCAAAATAAGACCTAGCACACACACACACTCTCATTTTACCCTAGCTAGCAACCTCTCCTCCTCTCCTCTCTTCTTGGCCGAACCCTCCTCCTTCATCTCCTCCACTCTCTTTTCAACTTTCATCCACCAAATCACCTTAAACCTACTTCACCTTCATAGATCTTCTTCTTTTCACCTTTGATTCCATTTTTACACCATAAAGGAGCTTCCTTTCTTGAAGTTTGCATGACATTTGTGTAGATTTGTGAAGATTATTGTTGACTTGTTCTTGATCTTCATTCTTCTATTCTTGTGTAGTTTTGATCTTGAGGTAAACACCTAATCTCTTGCATTTTTCATTATTAGCATGTGAATCTCCCTTCTACTCCTCTATCCTCTCTAAGAGGCTTAGAGGGTTCATTTCAAACACTATGTCAAGGACTTTGGGAGCCTTGGGTGTTTGAAGTGAACCCTTGGCCTTGAGGAGAGGTTTTTGTGTTTTCATCATAATGTTCTTGCATTTTTCATACTCATTTTGTCACCCTTTGCATGAATAAAAATTTCCACATGATATATGCATCCCATGGTTTATGTCATAACTTGCAAGTTGAGATTTTGGTTTGATTCATTGAGTGTGAGGGTTCGGTTTCTAGACCTTAAAATTTAGGGTTTTGTTGTCTTTTCACCCTTTGATTTTGTGTAAATAAATGCTTGATGTGCCTAAATTTGCTATGATCTTGTTCTATGTGCTAGTTATGATTCTTAACATGAAATAATGTGTTGTTTATGTCATGTGAGGTTTCGGCCTCAAGGTCCTAAAAATAGGGTTTGTTGTTTCCTTTTCTCTTTTTGAGTTATGCAAATAAAATGCTTGATTTGTGTAACTTGTTTCATGTGTTGATAATAAATTTAGGCATGAAATAACTTGATGATTTGTGCATATAAGGTTTCGGCCTTAGAGGCCATTTTAGGGTTCATTTTAATGCTTAAAATGTGTGTTTGATTTTGTGTAGAAATGTGTAAGAATGTGAATGTGTTCTTAAACTTTTTACCACCCATTTTCATGTTTACTTTACCACTTACTAGCATTTTACCATAAGTAAAAAAAAAAGGAAAGAAAACATTTTTACTGTTTACTTTTACCATTTCATTAAGTAATTACCTTACACTTCATGCATACTTGTTTTACTCTTTACTAACTTTTTACCACAAGTTTTTACCACTTGCTTATTTGCACAAATACCCCAAAAGATTTTTACACTTTGCATCCTATCATTCATGCACTCATACAAGTTTATATCTTTTGCATTCATACTCTCTTAAATGCCCATGCATATATTAATCTCATGTCTTGTGTTCTACACATGTATGTTCATGCATTTTAATACTTGCCTACTCATGCATTCCATAATACCATGCCTTGCCTTCCACTATTATATGCTCATGCATTTAACTATGCATTCAATAATGTTATGCCTTGTATTTTACAATTGCATACTTGTACACTCATATGCTTGTTCAATCATGTATTCATTTGTTCATGGCGACTTGTAAATATTCTTCATGTTTGCTTTGCCTATGCTTTCATTGTTGTCTCGGTTTTGAATAAAAAGGATTTGTAATGTTCTACTTTCTTTTCAAGTCCAAAATCAAATGTTTTCTAATAAAAACCCTAAGGCATTTTTCATAATTAAACAAAATCATTAGCCATCACTCAAAATGATGCTTGTTTGATCGTTAATGATGGAGTTACTAGTGGTAGTCACTCGAAGCCCTTGCTTGTTTGATTATCACGAAAGCTCCCACACCTTAATCAAATACAAATCAATTCAAAATCCAAAAAAACAATATGAGCTATTAGTGGTAGTTATCACTAAGACTCATTCTTTTCCAAAACAATTTCGAGAAAGATAATAAAACGTTGCAACTAGTAATCACTTGAGTAATTGCTCGATTGATTATCGGTTCCAACACTTTTCTTTCAAGTTAGTAGTGAACGCCACTCGAAGCCATTGCTTGTTTGGTATTCATGAACGCTTGAGTCATATTTCCAAAACCCAAAAGATAAGATAAAGACAAAACACAGATTTTCTCAAGATTAAGAACCAAGAACTACGTAGCTTTGATCCCTCATCGCATTGAGGGTACGTAGGAGCGGGTCACATCCCGTCAAGCACTCTTTTAAAAATCTAAGTTTAGTTTCACTTTTCAAAGATCTCAAAAAGATTTCTTTCTCTCTTGTTTTCTAAAAAACTCTTTCAAATAAAAAGGAAAAGAAAAGAAGTAGAACGATTCATTTCAAATCAAACACTTCAAAACCACATATCGAATTAATGGTTCCCTTTAGGTAGAAAGGAGGTGTGGGGTGCTAATACCTTCCCCACACCTAACCGACCCCCGAACCTACATCTCAGAATTTTCGAAAGACCAATTGCTTTCCAAAAGGTTTTCCTAATATTTTCCTTAATAAATGTTAGTGGCGGCTTCATTGAAAGATTTCTTTTTTTAGAAAAGTTGTAAACGAGGAAGGTTCTCCCTCGGGGACTTTTTCGGGCGCAACAGCTGGCGACTTCACTGGGGACTAAATTTTTTAAAAAAAAAAAAATAATAAGTGGGTCAAACCTAATTAATCCGTTGTGTGGTTCAAAATGTTTGATTTGAATTATTTTTCGTTTTACTTCTTCATTTCCTTACCTTTTTTCCTTTTCTTTCTTCATATGCTTATAATTATGCTTGCTTTCCCCCATCTATTATAATCCCTTCTTCTCTGCTCCCTTTCTTGAGGTAAGCTATATATGGTTGTTGATGACACCTTAGGTTAGTTCATTTGTTTTGAAGTGATACTAAACCTTAGGGTAGACGACATGTTACTGTTTGCTTCTATCTGGACTGGTCTGGTTTTTTCCTTGCAGGTGGGGAGGGTAGATTTTAGAAAGTATGTCCTCAATCACACACTTTCACACCTTACATTTTGTATGTTATGAGTGGGCTCCTATACCCGGATCCAACAAACATCTAGGAGAGTGGAGACGATTAGTGACTGTCATTCGAGACCTTTGTGCATCTGATACTCATGAAAGTCTCAACCAGTACGCTTTCTTATGACGCTTCACACTTGGTAGTTCTCTACATTTGTGGATGTCGGCATGAGGATTCTATAGCTCTGGTAGCCATTGTGAGGGTGTGAATTAGAACTACATGGGAGGAACCTTTGAAGTTGCCCTAGAACTTAGGATTCCCACCTTTGTAGGACACGAGGACATACAAATTGTGTGTTGCATTGTAGTTTAGACATGTCTTTCCTAAAAAAAAAGATTTTCAAAAAAAAAAAAAGAAAGAAAGGGTTGCCATTGTAGCCTTTTTCTTTTGCCGTTCATAAAGCGAAGCGACATATGACCCACTTTATTTTCAAAGAAAAAGGGGAAAGAAAGAGTTACCTCTGTAGCTTTCTTCCTACCTGGTCTATACGGCAGCGATTATGCGGTCCGTACTTTCAAAAAAGGAAACACGAGTTATCACAAATAAAGTTTTTCCTAACCTTGCATTTGCATAAAGCATCATCGTCATTTGCATACATCCCCGCATTGCATAAAACTTAAGTTTCGCAATTCATGCATTCATAGTGCATCTCATTTGCATTTGCTTGTCGAGTACCACCGAATAATGCACCATCTTGTCATAGGTGTATCAAAATGGAATCAAGTAGCAAAGCTTCACTTACTTCTCGCCTCCCGATTGTAAAGAAAGTGGATGTTGGTAGCTTGAGATGTGTGCGACCTCATGGGTCCAATTGAGAGGATTCCTTCGATTTAACATATGGGAATATCCGCAAGCTCTTGCGAGCTTGAATGTTCAAGAAGATGCTCTTGTGGCTTTAAGCCAATTCTATGATTCTCGATATGAGATGCTTTTTCTTCAAGAACTTTCACTTTCGCCCACATTAGAAGAGTATGAGCGGCTTTTGGGATTTTCCTTGCCTCATGCAAGACCCTATCAATTCCGTGGATCAGTATTACACTCGATGAGAGGTTAGCAACGTTGTTGAGGATTGGTAAGGATCGAGTTGAAGATACAAAAAGCGAAAAGAAATGGTGTAGCCAGGTATCCACAAGAATACTTGAAGACTGATGCAATCTTATGCTCTGCCAAGAATTGGGGTCCATTCAAGTTGGTATTAGCTCTTACCATATTTGGGGTCATTCTTTTCCTCAAATAGAGAGGTATATTGATGAAGATGCAATTGGTGCGTTTTTAGCCTTCAAAGATGCCAAGAACCCTATCAATCCCGGTACTGCTATTCTTGCTAACACGTATCATGCCTTCACTCGCCACGATCGGTTCCTGCAAAAGAAAATATGCATTTCTGCTTCACGTCCTCTATGCCCGCTCATTCTTCATGTGGTCCATAACCGTCTAGATGTCAAAGAGTTAATTTCCTATGCTCTAAGTTGTGAGGTGAAGGTCAGAACTACTTCAGAATGGTTTGAGTTTCTGAAAAACCTTAATGATCTCCAAATTCGATGGTATACCGCTGCATGTTGGAATGACAGACCTATGGTGTTGTTCAGTTGTGGAAGATTTCAGAATGTGCCTCTCATGGGGACTCAAGGGTGTATCAACTATAACCCTTCATTGACTTTAAGGCAACTCGGTTACCCGATGAAGAACTCACCCTCCGAAAGCATGTTGTCCCGTGTTTACCTCTATAAGGGGATGCCTAAATGCGGTGATTTGCTTCAAGAGTTCAACACCATGGGAATCCGCGAGTGCAAAAAGGAAGTGAAGAATTGTCAAAAAACCACCGGTGACGTCACCTTCAATCAATGGCTTAAGGACAAACTTCAAAGTGTGAGATCACCGAGTCAAGGGATGCTTACCCTTGAGGAGGAGATTCCAGAACCCTATGTCCCTACTTATGAAGAGTTGAACGAAGCCAAATTCACCTTAGCAAAGGTAGAAGAAGAGAAGAGAGCCTTGCAGGCCAAGTTAGAAGAGATGACTCTAGAGAAGGAAAAGTTAGAGGAAGAAAATGCTATCAAGATGACCGCTGTGGAAGAAAGTGTCAAACGATTCAAGAGAGAAGAACAAAGCAAGATAGAGGCCCAGGGATTTCTGAAAAGAGCCAGAGAAGAACTCCAGAAGTACAAACAGAAAGCAAGGAAGGCGCTTGAGGAGGCCCAAGAGTGGAAGACACTAGCCCATCAGTCAGAGCAAGAATCACACTTGGTGAGGGAGTTGAAGAGTCAGCTTAGGAACCTCGAGCGAGAGAAAAATGCTGTGAATGAAGTGTTTGGTTTGCTACTCTGATTCCTCGTTCCTTTCACTTTCTAAGAAAAAAGAATAATAAAAAAAATAATAATAAATAAGAAAAAAAAAGAGAAAAATAAAATGAATAAAAAAAGAAAAGAAAAGAAAAGAAAGGAAGGAAAGAAAGTTGACGCGCTAAGACAAGATGAGGCATTACGTGGTTCTTGACGTCGAGCAAACATTATGCATACATTCATACATTCATTCATGCATTTTTCTTTTTTCGCTCTTATGTAATAAAAGTCTAAATAAGCGAGAAAAGGCAAGGCAGGTGCGACAACATCCGGTATTGGACACGCTCACGGCGGAGGATGGCAATCTTAGCGGATATCGATCCACCTCGGCCAAAGAGAGAGAATCGAAATCCTCCTATTCGGACTCGGCAAATGGAAGTGGAGCAAACCCGACCCTCACGCATGCGAAATCGAAACCGATCGGCTCTGGTAGCTCCAGTCAGAGTGATCCTGAAATGAGGAACGAGATGAATGCTTTAAAAGCGCAGATGAGTGAGGTGATGAGGCTTCTGTTGTCCTTGAAAGATGGGAATGACTTTGGTGATCGCCTGATGGCTCGCCCACGGCCTTCCTTTGGGATACACTCCCCAAGTCAAGAAGCAAATCGGATCTTTGGTCCGTGTCGGCATAGCTTGAGAATGTGCAGCCAATGTCTGTTAGACCGGAAGGAGTAACTGCTGAACCCCGGGTCCAGATTCCCCATCCAATTGTTATACCTCAGCCCACTCCTCAGAATCTCACTACACCACCACTGCTTTTTCCGCACTCGTGGCTTCGTGTCCGAAACTCTGTTTATCCCCGTGTTCAACACTCAATCTTTGCCACCGCAATATGTTGTAAGCAATTCTCCCGGGTTATTCCACCGAGCAGCAGCAGCAGACGAAGAAACAATTCCAAATGTTAGAAGAAAGGCTAAGGATGGTTGAAGGTTTTGGCTTGAGCTAAAGAGGCTAGAGATTTATGCCTTATCCCCGATGTGGTGCTGCCCCCAAAGTTCAAGGTCCCCGACTTTGACAAGTATAGAGGTGCTACATGCCCAAAGAGTCATCTGACGATGTACTGCAGGAAAATGTCTACTTACTCCCGGGATGACAAACTGCTAATCCATTGCTTCCAAGACAAATTCTAGTGGGGCATCTCTTAATTGGTACATGAAGTTAGAGCCATCCCAAATCCATCTGCTTGGAAGGATTTGGCGGATGCTTTTCTCAAACAATATCAATACATGCGCGATATGGCGCCGATCGGACACACCGCAGAACATGAGTAAGAAAGACGATGAATCATTCAAGGAATATGCCCAAAGATGGAGGGCTTTGGTGCGCAAGTTACACCCCCTCTGCTAGACAAGGAATTGGTTTCTATGTTTATGGAAACCTTGCCGTCACTGTATTATGACCGCCTGATCAGTAGTGTCTCGTCCAACTTTTCAGATTTGGTGATTGTGGGAGAGAGGTGGAAAGTGGATTGAGAAGTGGAAAGATTGCACAGGATTCACCATGAATGCAAACCCCGAAAAAGTCATTCTCCAACTTTCCCCAAAAAGAAGGAAGGAGAAACCAATGCCATCACCATCAACCCACCATATCGGCCACCTAATATCCCAGTCCCACTCCCGCATTGCATGCACTGGCCCATTCCAAAACAACGATCAAAGAAACTACCAAAAGACCTACCAAAATAGAACCTTTGACCCAATTCCCATGTCCTACACAGACCTTTTTAACTACCTCATCACCAACAAGCTCATCAACACAAGGCCCATGAAACCTGTCCAACCACCTTACTTCAAGGGGTACAATCCCAATAGCACCTGTGCTTTCCATGAAGGAGCAGTGGGGCATGTTGTGGAAGACTGCAAAGCCTTCAAGATAGTGGTACAAGATTTGATAGATGCAAAAGGCATAACTTTCAAGCAAGAGGATCCAAATATTACCACTAACCCATTGCCGGGTCACCAGAGACCAGCTACCAACGCTATAGAAAGTTCTGGTGGGCGATTGATAAAGAAAGTACACGAGATCAAGACTCCTCTCAGTGTCATTTACGCTGAATTATGCCGGGCTGAGGTTGTTAAAAAAGGGTGTTGCCATGAGGAAGGGTGCGCTGACTCTTTGTGTGTGGGAGATTGTGAAACCTTCAAGAGGATCTTGCAGGACTTGATGGATCGATACATGGTCCAGGTAGGAACTCATGATATGGGGGATGAAGTGTTGACCCTATGTTCAGACAGTGGTGGGGAGGCCAAAAGGCCAATTGAAATTCTGTGCAACTCTGATCCAAGAATGGTTCAAGTCGAGACTCAACCAACGATCACCAAGACCCGGTTCCTTTCTCATGCAAAGAAGAAATCATTGAGGACATAATGACCTTGCACGCAAAAAAAAAGGATGTTGAGACACCCTAGGAGAGCCTAGCGGAAAATTTGACTATTTGGTCGAGATATGATGCTCCCGAGTGCTCGAATCCGAATTGAAGATATCCAGCCCACAGGATGGGGTGAGGAGGATGAGCAATACAATCAAGATAGTTTTCGTCAAGGAGGAGTAGCTGAAGAAAGCGAGGGTCGGGATATGGTTTGTCGCAGGGTTGCGGGAGAAGAAGTTGGCAACTGGAAGATCGTCGATTTCCCTGTTGTTTTCATTTCAAAGTAATGATTTTTGTAATGCAAATCCTTTGGCTCTGCCCCAGGCCTTAGGACATTTTCATAAGGGCATGCATGTTTTCTTTTAAGATATCATCTATCAATAAAATGTAGTTTTGAATTCTCAAATGAATAAAAATTGCTTTTTGTGTCTTCATTTTGTGTCTCCATTTTTGCTTGTTCATTGCTTTTCTATTCCCGCAAATGCAGATCAAAAATGAATGTCTCTGGAAATAATAATGCCAATGGTTCATATGTTAATTTTGATTACCCCGTTAATCAAGCTGAGGAGGATGTTGAGGATGACTGGGAGACTCCTCCAGAATTGATGAGAATGGTTGAGCAAGAAGAAAAGGTTATTCTACCATATGAGGAAACTGTTGAGACCGTCTGTAACACCCCCTTCTACTACTCATTATTTTTTTAATAAAAATCAGAGTTTTTCAAAGTTTGTCCACGCACCTCAAAGAGGGTGGTACATTTAACAAAACATCATCAAAACATATTTAAAAATTCAAACGCATCTAGTGCGTAAACTGCATATCATGTCACAAGGGATAGAACCCTAAAACCTGTTTAATGTTTACAATCATCCAAAAATAGTTCACAGCAGCGGAAAAATAAAATCAAATTCAACACCTCATTATACAACTTAAATCAGTTCAGTCCAAAACATAAAATAACAATACTAAGACCCCAATCCCGGGTGTTACTAGATCAGAGCCGACTCAAGACCCCAAAAGCCTAGGTATCTTCACTCAGATTCACCTGCATGTCGCCACGAGAGCAGGCAACATAAAAATGCTAGGGTGAGTCTCTTTACATAAATAATAACAAGTAAGATAAGCATTATATTCGGAAAACGTCTAGTAACAGCAAGTCATAGCAATTAAGCATTCACCATTCAATTAGAACATCAACAAGTCACAACAGAGGATTAATTAAGCATCAATGAGAATTCAAGGAATGCATGATGGTATGCATGTGTGCAATATGCATGTGGATCCATCATCACCTCAAAAACCCCGTCGGGTACCCACCGCATGTGGCCGAAGCCTCCCACCGCAAATTGGCCGAAGCCCCCGTCGCGTAATGCATATGATTTATGTGACACTATGACAAATGCATCACAACACAACAATCACATCACATCAATTTTTAACCACTACATTATCAATTATCAACCACCACGTTATCAATTATTGATCACCACCACATCATTTATTGACCACCACTTGATCAATGATTAACCACCTCTTGATCATTTATTAACCACCACATGATCAATTATTAATCACCACCACATCATTTATTAACCACCACATGATCAATTATTAAGTTGATTCTTACTTAGAAACCCAACCACTTCACAAGGACCCTTTTCACACTTAAGGACTATTTTCACCCACCAAAGATTGATTTAACACTCAAGGGATTATTTTGGCATATTGTGATTAATTTAGTATTTAAGGACTTATGTTAACCTATTAGGATTAATTGGACTCTAAGGGATTATTTTGTCACGCCAAGGATTAATTTAATTCTTAGGGACCATTTAGTCACGCCAAGGATTAAATTAATTCTTAGGGACTAAACCATCCCGTAGACACGTTTTTGGGCACCAAGGCACCCAAGGCACACGGGACAGCCACATTTGGCGCCCCTCACCGCGCCCACACAGCAACCAGCCAACATTTCCAAAGAACATCTTTGGCCCACTAGCGCACGACCTAGGCAAAATGGCGCCTCCCCCACTGTTCACAGCAACCCGATAACCAACCCTCACCCCACTCCATCAAACCATTTCTTTTAAACCATTTATCAACACCCAAATCATCACCAAAATCACTCCCACTAATTCTAATTAGACTCCATACAATTATTACATTAACATCAATTAATTCAACAACCACCTAAACACCCATTCATTCAACAGCAAAACAACCACACTCATAAACCACACAAAATGCATATCAATTCCCATTTCAACAACAACATAATGGGTTCCTCAAAAATCAATGCAACACAGCAACAATCAAATTAAATAACACTCAATCAATCAAATTACACATTCTAAACCCATCTCACATACAATTACTCATATTACAAATTATTATGAATGAAAGAGAACCCCTAACCTTACGAGCTACCAAGACGTTCCGAAACTCACGACCCGAACTTCACGAACTCGCTCCTAACTCGTCCAACCGCTTCAAAACCAAAAACCAAGCTACTCAAATACTCCCAAAACAGAAATCCAGAAGCTCCTAATTCCTTAAGCTTATTTGACCACCAAATGTACCTCCAATTGTGATTTCAGCACCCAATATTCTAAATCCTAAGACATATCCGCTTTTCCTTATTCCCTAATACACTATTTCTTCTCAAACTAGGACATACCACAGAATTTCTTCCAAGAAGTAAAGTGTTCTTTTTTTTTCTGAAAATGATTTGGACAAATCTGAATATTGCATATTGGGCTTCAATGAGAAAACACAAATTTTTGCAAAGAAACATATACTGGCTACTGTAATAGTGATGGAAGTGAGTTAGAGGTCGCATAAACAGGTTGTGGTCATGGCTGGGAGGTGCGGGTAGAATGAGGGAGGAAGGTGCAGTGTTGTGGTGGTTCGGCCATGGAGTTTCACGCAAGGAGGCGAAGGCTACAACACGATGTGGGGGCTTCTAATGGCCAAATCGATCTTTGGAATCGACTTGGGGAGGTATTTCGAGTTGGAATGTGAATTTTGGGACTTGGCGGTGGCTTGGAGGAGGAGAACGAAATGGAGGAATGGCGAGGGTTTTGCTGCCGTTTTCGTAGCAGCTAACGCGAGGAAGAAGAAGAAGCTGGGGCGAGGTGGGTCGGTTCGGTCCAGGCCCAATGGCGGTTTGGGCTGTGCAAGTATAATCTTGGTGAAGTTAAATGTGTGCTAGGGTGCGTTTATCAAAGACAGTGTATGCAAGTAAAATAACCTAAAGTTCATTTTAAATCATTTTTTTAAAACTCAACTTCACTACAACTACTCCTTAATTAAATTACTTACCCTATATTTATTTTAATATTGACAACCAAAATATTACTTAATTAAATTGGTTAATTAAGTAAATTAAATAATCACCTAATTAAGTTAGTTAAATACTCATCTAATTAATTTTGGGGTGTTACAACTCTCCCCCACTTAGAATATTTTCGTCCTCGAAAATCTAACCATCATGGACATGTCAACTTAAACACTCGCTACAAGAAACATTAATCTCTAGCAAAACATCCTAAATGGAACTCGTACTTCTAAATGCAACCATCACTCCTCCGTAGGCTCCGAACCTGCCAGGACAAACACTCTCCCGCTATACTTTTCCTTCTTCGGCTTTGGACACTTGGTACTAATGTGCCCCATTTCCCCACAGTCGTAGCAACCACATCCTTCTTCTCACACTTAACAGCTATATGACTTTCATCACTACACTTGTGACACACAATTCCCGCAGTAGCGTCTCCCCCACTTAGCTTGTTGCCCGAACTCTCCTCTCTCTTGCCCTTACCACCCGACACATCATAGGCTTCCCACTAAACCGAGAACTCCTCTTCTCCTTCACTATCTTGTATGAACGATTGCTATCCTCCTCGGAAATCTACACTAAACTCATGAAATCAACATCCACTCTTCTTATCTCCTCTAACCGTTATCATCCAAGTCCTATCGTACACACAACAGATCAAACACTCTTCCCTACACTCTTACTCCCCAATTAGGTATGCAAACCTGTAGGTTGTCAAAATCCTACCCGACTACCCAACACAAGAGACAACAACAACTATGGCCAGAGGCTCAATAACCCTAACAACCGTGATTAACACAACAATACCAACAATCAAGAACAATTTATCATATATCCAACATCATTCACATCAACAGTTAACACGATCATAACAACAAAATTCAAGTTTAACCTATTCAACAACTAATCATTTTATTCAACGTTCAAATTAATCAACTTAAACTCAGGTGCAGAAAATTCTGTAACTTTGCGCCTGCTTTGGCGAATTTAATTAAAATAGTAAACGACCTCGGATTTCGACAAATAAATACTTGTGGGAAAGCCACGGATGTTTAGTTTCTAAATATATCCTCAAAGTTTTAAAGCAATGAGCCAATTAGTACAGTTTTTTAGAAACAACCTGAACAGTCCCCAGACTTGACAGATTCTGTCCCCCTACTTCATTTCATTCTAAACCGACTTAAACTTGACCAAATGGGACAAAAATTCAACACGAATAAAAGCATTTCGAGTGTAGTTTCTCATGGAAAAAAAATCGTTCAAAACGGAGTTCGTTTGAGGACATAAAACTTGCAAAAACCGAACCTACTCACAGTTTGATTCTAGAAATTTGACTCGACTATAGAGATTCATAACTGGAGCTACACAACTCCGAATTTAACGAAACCAGTGCCAAAACGACCGGATTCAAGTCTATTTTCGAAAACACTCAGCCACAAAATATTTGACTCAACCAAACAGTACCAGTTTTCAAAAGACTGAAACAGTGTCCAGATTGTTTTCCAGAATTTTAACCTAACTCGTTTCACCTATATCTTGAGTTCTACAACTCCGAATTCAACCCAATCAGTGGCAAATTAACAAGCATTCAATCAAGTTTTCGAAATAAAAACCCACATAATTTTTCAATTGACCAAACAATACCAGTTCTTAAAAGACTGAAACAGCATCCCGTAACACACAGAAATCATACGCAAGTATAACCCTCCATTATCAATCACCAAAACCAATTACGATCATCACATACTTATGCATTTCATCAAACTTCAAATAAGCATAATCAATCATGCAACTCTTAAACACGCAATTTCGAAAGATTAAACATTTAGGCATTTTCTCCGATTTCCTTTATTCCTAGGGATTGGTTATCATGCAATTTTTACAACTTCCCTAGAAAATATCATGGGCATATAATTCTACCAAATTTAATTGACTTCATATCACAAAAATAATATAACCAACACATGCTTCTTAAAACAATTGATTTGATTCAAGACTTGATATTAGTTTAACCAAATAAAATTACATACTCTTGTCAACATTTAGCAAAGAAAACCAATCAAGTAAGACAAGTGCACAAAAAAATCTAGTCGCACGGTTTTTCATCATTAAATTTATATCCCACGTAAAACAATTTTTAAGAAGTGACAGTCGACACTAGCGATAGCAGCCACAATGTCAAAGTTAAGCCATAATCGAACAAAATTTTCACAATTATAGTTCACAGTCAAGAAGTACTTAAAATTGTTTACATTCGTTTCTAAAACCTTGACAATTATTATCGGTCTCACATTCTCGTAGTCTAAAATTTTTAACTCATTTAATCATGCAATTTATGTCTATCCTCCTAATTTTTCAACATCATTAAATCACAACCTAATCGGTTCAAAAGCTGAATTTATGTCACATTTTGAAATAAAATCTTAGAACATTTTGGAAACAGAATTCGACACTAACTTGACCTCACATTCATTTTTCCAATAGCATAAAATTTTCCATGTACTGTTTCCTCTTGAAAATCATAGAACTCATTGTTTTGTCAAAAAGGGAAACTATATGCAAACTTCAACTTTACTATCACTCAAGCATGCAACCACATAAACACTACTTATTAGTTCAAAATTTGATTTCCAACATAACCCAGAAGGTAAGAGAAGTTAATCATTTAGTCTTTGACAAATCACATTATGCTCACGAAACAAATCAAATTAAAACATTAAAAATGTCAAAACTTCAAGTTATGCAACCTTACTTGAAAAATTGAAAATTTAGCATTGCGCAGTATTTCGTTCTAGCGTCCTATCTTGAAAACAAGTATTTCGTTCTAGCGTCCTATCTTGAAAACAATTTAGTACTAGTCAACTCAAATCCCGACACATCACAACAACAATCAACCTATAACAAAAATGTCAATCAAGCACAACAATATTCAACGAATAATCCTGCAATTATTGTCTAGTGTATAATTTACCAAGATTTAGGTCGCATAAGAGTACTCTCTATATTCTAATAAGCTACTCAAGCAATCAATTAAATTAAAATTAGTGCATGCATCCGAAGTTAATAATAACTATGAGTTATTGTCGCCTCTTTCATTGGGGATGAGTGATTGGGGTGATCAGTCCCTCCTACTCATGCAGCCAACTAATTAAGGTCACAAAAACTACTTTCTTTCAAATTTATATCTACTACATTAAAAGACTTTTAACGCAGTCCGGAGTGTGAGGGCGTCGTCACGACTTTCACTCCTTAGACGTCGTTAGAACTCTTTTAATCACACGTCTTAATGATATAGACAACGATCCACGAAACGAGCGAGAATCAATGGTATAACCACCGCCATACATGTTCATCACATATACTTCAATAATACAATATAATTTTCAATCGTAATCTAACAATTAAGTCATAAAGCACGTCAATTAATTAACGAACCAACAAAATTAACAGTAATAAACAGCAACATAGTTATGATTTAAAACGAGTACCAAGACTCGAGAGTTAACAGACTCGACAACTTGGCCGGACGGACCGAACTGCTCTGATACCACTAATGTAACACCCCCTTCTACTACTCATTATTTATTTAATAAAAATCAGAGTTTTTCAAAGTTTGTCCACGCACCTCAAAGAGGGTGGTACATTTAACAAAACATCATCAAAACATATTTAAAAATTCAAACGCATCTAGTGCGTAAACTGCATATCATGTCACAAGGGATAGAACCCTAAAACCTGTTTAATGTTTACAATCATCCAAAAATAGTTCACAAAGTGACGGAAAAATAAAATCAAATTCAACACCTCATTATACAACTTAAATCAGTTCAGTCCAAAACATAAAATAACAATACTAAGACCCCAATCCCGGGTGTTACTAGATCAGAGCCGACTCAAGACCCCAAAAGCCTAGGTATCTTCACTCAGATTCACCTACATGTCGCCACGAGAGCAGGCAACATAAAAATGCTAGGGTGAGTCTCTTTACATAAATAATAACAAGTAAGATAAGCATTATATTCAGAAAACGTCTAGTAACAGCAAGTCATAGCAATTAAGCATTCACCATTCAATTAGAACATCAACAAGTCACAACGGATGATTAATTAAGCATCAATGAGAATTCAAGGAATGCATGATGGTATGCATGTGTGCAATATGCATGTGGATCCATCATCACCTCAAAAACCCCGTCGGGTACCCACCGCATGTGGCCGAAGCCTCCCACCGCAAATTGGCCGAAGCCCCCGTCGCGTAATGCATATGATTTATGTGACACTATGACAAATGCATCATGTAACACCCCCCTTCTACATAAACTACTATTTAAATAATTTGGAAAAAATCAGAGTAGTTGAAAACTTCGGTGCGACCACTCGAGGGTGTCACATTTAAAACCAAACACCTTATTATAACTTCCAAAACAATTAATTAAAATAAACTCCAGTTCAGAGGATACATAGCACCAAATAATATCCGGGAAAAAGTATTACAGCAGTGGAAAGATAACAACTTAAACAATAGTCCAAAAAGTAAAAGAAATAACAGCTAAACATCCCCCCGGTGCTACGTATCAGAGCGACTCGACCATACTAGGAGAAGGGTCTCTAGTCACCTTCAGTCACCGTCACCTGCAGGTTGCCGACATACGAGGCAACACGACGCAGTAGGGTGAGTCTCAATGCATAGATAATAATAAATAAAGCGAGAAACACAGAGAAACAGGCACACCAGAGAACAACCAATTTAAATACACTATTAAGACAGTTACACCAAAGGCAGTTACACTAACTACAGTCACACCAGAAAACGGTTACACCAATTGCAATCACACCAGAAACAGTCACACCAGAACATGTATGCAATGTATGCAATGCAACCCAAAACTCCACTGGGCATATGCATGTGGATCCATCACCAAAAATTGCCTTGTGGGCATTCACCAAACACCAAAATAATTTAGAGGCCGAAGCCTATTCACCAAAATGCATATGATTTATGGACGCCATGACTATGCACCAAAAACACCAAAACACCAAAATAAAGCAATAACATGCTCACCACAATTATATGTATATCCACCAAATCACCAAGGAGGGTCATAGACACCTCATCACCAATATATTCGTCATTTATTTTATAACACCATAATTAATACTTCTACAGGGACTAAAAGAACACCAATGAGTATTCCCACACCAAAGGACTAAAGTCACCCTACGGACTAAAGTCAACGCCCGGGACTAAACTCACGCCTAGGGACCAAACACCTCGGCACCCACACTCACATACCTCGGATCTCACTCAAACACCTCGGCACACACCAAAAACACCTCGGTACTCTCTCACACACCTCGGCACCTCACCCCATTCACCTCGGCACCAACTCACTTCACCTCACTTCGGCACCAACTCAGCTCACCTCACCTCGGCACACACTCACTTCAACTCACCTCGGCACACACTCACTTCAACTCACCTCGGCACCAACTCACTTCACCTCACCTCGGCACACACTCACTTCAACTCACCTCGGCATACACTCACTTCAACTCACCTCGGCACCAACTCACTTCACCTCACCTCGGCAACTCGGCACACACTCACACAGGCAGCGCCAAGAGGCGCACCACACACGCCCAACACATGCACACATCTCGGCACTCACAGGCACACATCTCGGCACTCACTCACACAGGCAGCGCCAAGAGGCGCACCACACACGCCCAACACAAGCGCACATCTCGGCTATATCACCTAATTCACCTCGGCTATAACACCTCATCCACCTCGGCTATATCACCTAATTCACCTCGGCTATACCACCTCATTCACCTCGGCTATATCACCTAATTAACCTCGGCTATACTACGTCGTTCACCTCGGCTATATCACCTAATCCACCTCGGCTATACCACCTCATTCACCTCGGCTATATCACCTAATTCACCTCGGCTATACTACGTCATTCACCTCGGCTATATCACCTAATCCACCTCGGCACACACCAAAAACACCTCGGTACTCTCTCACACACCTGGTCACCTCACCCCATTCACCTCGGCACCAACTCACTTCACCTCACTCGTCACAACACAACCCTCGGCGTGTGTTGCGCCCCGAAAAATCCGGTTTGGGATTTCTCAGTGTACAACGTGAAAATTGTGAAGCTGCCACTAATATTTTAATTTTTAGACCAAAACATTAAAAAAGGTCTTTTTACAAAAGGCGGGTGGTCTTTCAAAACAAAATGTAGGTTCGGGGGTCGGTTAGGTGTGGGGAAGGTGTTAGCACCCACACCTCCTTTCTCTACCGAAAGGAACCATTAATTCGATGTGTGGTTTAGATTGTTTGATTTGAGATAACTTTTGTTCTACTTCTTTTCTTTTCCTTTTTTATTTGAAAGAGTTTTATAGACGACAAGGGAGAAAGGAGTCTTTTTGAGATTTTTGAAAAGCGAGACTAAACTAAGGTTTTTTGAAAGTGAGCTTGACGGGGTATGACCCGGTCCTACGTACCCTCATTGGTGAGGATCAAAGCTACGTAGTTCTTAATTCTTTGTTTTGGGGGTTTTTGAAAGCGAGCTTGACGGGATATGACCCGGTCCTACGTACCCTCAATGACTGAGGGATCAAAGCTACGTAGTTCTTAATTCTTTGTTTTGATTTTTTGAAAGTGAGCTTGACGGGATATGACCCGGTCCTACGTACCCTCAATGACTGAGGGATCAAAGCTACGTAGTTCTTAATTCTTTATCTTTGAGAAAATCTGTGTTTTGTTTTTATCTTATCTTTTGCGTTTTGGAAATACGACTCAAGCGTTCATGAATACCAAACAAGCAACGGCAGTGAGTGGCGTTCATTACTAACTTGAAAGAAAAGTGTTGGAACCGATAATCAATCGAGCAAATACTCAAGTGATTACTAGTCGCAACGTTTTATTATCTTTTTTGAAATGATTTTGGAAAAGGGTGAGTCATAATGGTAATTACCACTAATGACTCATATTATTTTTGGAGTTTTTTAACTAATTCGTAGTTGATTAAGGTGTGGGAGCTTTCATGATAGTCAAACAAGCAATGGCTTCGAGTGACTACCACTAGTAACTCCATCATTAACGATCAAACAAGCGAAGCTTCGAGTGATGGTTAATGATTTTATTTATGAAAACGCCTTAGGGTTTTATTAAGAGAACGATTGATTTTTGATTTTTTGAAAATTGGTTTTAGAAAAGAAATCTAGTTTGGAGAAAGAATTTGAAAGCGAGTAGAACACCTCAATCAACTCTATATCCTAAACCAAATACGAATAAAAAAAACAAAGAACTTATACATTTATTCAACCTAAAATTCAAAAGAACAAATTAACAATCTAAACCCTAGAACTTAACCCTAAACCGAAGGTATACATGGTGAAACCAAAAACCCTAAAATCAAACCCTAATTATAGACTAAACAATAGAAGATATTATTCAATGAAATAGCCAAAACTAAACATGCAAGGAAAACTTTGAGCATTAAGCAAAAATCTATGGTTATCTTACAAGACTTAATAGGAGATAAAGTAAAGGATGAAAGGACAACTTATACAAAATTAAATCAATTGAATCCTTTCTAGCCATCCTCACCACTTTGAATTTGAATACTCTAAACACTTTGTGGGAGTCATTTAGCAAGATCATCAACAACATAACAACAACATAATTAAGTCACAAGAACACTAACATTTAAACTAGACTTGAATCCTTTCTTGCAATCTTCACCACTTTAAATCAAAAGTACTAGGTACTTAGTGGGAATCCTCTTGCAAGATCATCAAAAATCAAACTAAACCTAGTTTATTGCACACAATGCGAAATGAACATGACATTAAACTATGAAATAAATTTGAATCCCTTCTTGCAATCTTCACCACTTTAAATTAAAAGCAACTAGGTGCTTAGTGGTGAATCCTTTTGCAAGATCATCAACAATTAAACCAAGAAACATATTAAAATCAAATGAAACCTAATTTATTAAACATATGCGAAATGAACATGGTATTAAACTCTAAAAATGAACTTGAATCCCTTCTTGCAATCTTCACCACTTTAAATCAAAAGTACTAAGTACTTAGTGGTGAATCCCTTTGCAAGATCATCAACAAACTAAACCAAAAACACATCAAAATTAAATAAAACCTAATTTATTCACAATATGCGAAATGTGTATGATATTAAACTATGAAAATGAACTTGAATCCCTTCTTGCAATCTTCACCACTTTAAATCAAAAGCAACTAGGTGCTTAGTGGTGAATCCTTTTGCAAGATCATCAACAAAACAAATTAAAAATCAAGCAAAACCTAATTTATTTAGAGCATGCGAAATGAACATAATGTTAAGCTATGAAATGAACTTGAATCCTTTCTAGTCATCTCCATCACTCAAATCAAAGTGCCTTAAGCACTAGTGATAGATCATATGACTAGATCATCAACAACTAAACAAGAACAACATTACTACTAAAATAAAATACTCACAATGAAGAAACATAAAATTAACTTGAGCATATTTTTTGTTTAGTGAAATGACAACAAAATTAGCATGAAGCATCATAAATCCATTTATTAAGGGTGAGATACCAAATCTCACCCACCAACAACAACAAGCTACATTATGAAAATGAATATGATAACTATGCGAAAATGATGAAGGAAATGCAAGATGAAGAAAAGAAAATAAGTTCTAATGTAAAATGCTTGAAGATGATGCAAAGGTATCAAGGGTTTTTACCTTATTTCTAAGAGAGAAAGGAAGAGCTTGAAAAAAATAGAGAAGAGGAGGAGGATGAAGCTACGGTTTTGGGGTGTGATGGAGGAGAGAGTTTTGTTCTTGATTTTCTTGAGTGAGAAAGGAAAAGCTAAGGTGGTGAAAGATGGATTCAAGGCATTTTGGTGGATGAAAATGAATTAATGGAGGAAGGGAAGAAGAAGGAGGCTACGGTTTTAGAGAGAGGAAGAGGAGAGGAGAATTGTTTTTGTGTTTTTGAAGGGAATGAAAGGCAAAAGTCCTTAGTGTGTGAAGAGGAAGAGGTATTTATAGATTTTTGAGGTTTGGGGGGTATAATTGTCTTTTTGTTTTTGATGTGCCTCTAGGATTGAGTTTTAAAATTAAATGGAGGGTTGGGATGAATCATCACATGGATTAGGGGTATTGAAGAAACACAAAATAAGAGTGAAGGTGAGAGGAGTGGGGCGCAAGCCATGAGGAAAAAAAGAAAAAGGAATAAGTTTTTATTTATTTTGGGAAAGGAGTGTCTCATGAGGTAGGGTTAAGGGTATTTTTGTAATGGGGTGTTACCAAAGAAGTAAGTTTGCATTTTTGGGTGGGAGTATTAGTGTAGGTGAGTGAAGTAATTTACCAAAGAGGCAAAGTTAAGGATAGGAACAAATCAAATCTTAGTGAACAAGGCAAGAAGTGTGTAGAAGCTTCTAGAGGGAGAGAGAGGGAGAGAGGGCAGCGCAACAAGGCTGAATTATGGGAGAGAAAAATAAAAAAATGCTTGTTTTTGGTATTTTGTCTTATTGAGGACACTTCCTATTTTTACATTTTTGAATTTTGAATTTTTGGGCATGCAAAATGGGAATGCACCTATTAGAAAAATGTTACATTTTTGGTCATCATAAAATAATCTCCCTAATTACTCTAGACAACAAAATTTGTCACTTAGTAATTGGGAAATATTTAATGATCTTTTAATATTTTTTTATGCAATAAAAATAGGGAAAATGCATTTTAATTATTTTAGGCTAGGATATTCTCTCTAAAAATTGTACAAAAATTCTCTTGGATAAAAGAAAAATGTACTTTTGGTATGTGCATATTTTTGACGAGAAAATCATCCTGTTGCGAAAAATGACCAAAATGCCCCTTACCCTAAAAATCCTAATTTGTCCAAAAAGTGCATTTCAACTTTAAAAATGATTTTAGAAACTTTGAAATGACTTTTAGGACCCTAAATGCAATGCATGATGCTTTTCTTTTATTTATTTATTTTTTTGGGGAAAATTAGGGTTTTGACCTAAGCCGGACAAAATTGGGGTATGACAGCTGCCCCTCTTTATCTAGATTTTGACAAGGAATATGAATTGGCCGAAACATATTCCGAGGCAAAATAGAGATAAAGAATTCAGAAATTATACCTATTTTGTCCATTTAGGAAAAACCCGAATTTTCTTTCTGTTCCTCCTTCTTCTTTAGATTTTTTTTTTTTTTTTTTTTTTCGGATTCTTGAGTGATCAATTCAAGCGTCCTATTGTGATGACTACTTCGAATGCACATCCGACTTAGCCTTCTATATTTTGAAAAAGCAGTAAATGAAAACCTGGTGTGCTAACAGAAAAGATAAAAATTTACCGATGTCTTTGAAAGCGGTAAATGGGCACTTGGCGTGCGGAAAGCGGTAAAATGCCCAGGTTGCCTAAAACCTGTAATCCTTAAACAAACTCTTGGCGAATCCGAGTTTGCACGTAGCTTGGAGGAGCACGTTCTTCCTTAAATCTCTGGTCTTTCGAGCGCATCGGGGATCGTTATCGACTCGGAATCGATATACTGAGATCAATCTGCGGCGCCCATCGCATCTTAGGCTTGATACAACTATTCCACTATGCCTCGCATGGGGTCGCGGTCCATCGCGTTGCTCGTATATCGATGTGAGACCTCTCTTTTGCACACTTGGGCGCTCTCTTTTCCTTGCGCGCTTGGGCACTCTCTCGTTTTTTCTCTTGCGCGCTTGGACGCTCTCTCTCTCTCTCTGCGCGTCTTTGGGGCGCTCTCTCTTCTCCTTTTGCACGCTTGGACGCTCTCTTTCCTTTTCTCTTTTCTCTTTCTTCCTTTCTGATTATTTCTCTTTTGCGTGCTTGGACACTCTCTTTTCCTTTTCTCTTTTCTCTCTTCCTTTCTCGATTTTTCTTTTGGCGCGCTTGGACGCTCTCTTTTCTTTTTTCTTTTCTCTCTCTTCCTTTCGATCTTTTCTCTTTTGCGCGCTTGGACGCTCTCTTTCTTTTTCTCTTTTCTCTCTCTTCCTTTCTGATCTTTCCACTGAGGGGTTCCTTCTGAAGCTTGAAGTCGGACATTAATACCGAAGTACCTATCCATCTTTGTACCTGCAAGTGAGATGAACAAACGCATGCAATGCAAATGCCATGATTGCTACTTTCTTTTTCTTTTCCTCATGGTGAATGTAATGCAAACGCCTAAATTTCTTTTTTTCTTTACTTCCTAGTGCATGATTAATGAATGCATGATTTTATGCTTGATGGATGTAATGCATGTTATGCGATGCGATGATTTAATGGAATGATGAATGCAATGAGATGCTATTTTTAATTTTCTTTGGTCAGCTTTTTTTTTTTTTTTTTTTTTTTTTCTCTTGCTCTTTTGCCCCTGTTGGCTTATCTTCTTGCTGGTTCTCTTCTTGCTGGTTCAGCCAATCCGCAACATTCATGGCATGAGACTGAGGAATATATTGAACTTGTGGGGCTCCTGGGTCAGGTGCAAGTGGGCTTTAGCTTTGTCGTTCGAAGCAATCATGGGCTCAATCACTTTCTCTTGCATGACTAACTTGTTTTGGGGAATTGCCTCTTTCCGTGACCTTTAAGAACTTCATAATGATTTGCAATGCTATATGATGTATGCACATGTTTCACAGTTCAAGATCACCATCATAAAACGTTTATTTTGAGCAGAAGAAGCAAAAAATAATCAACAAACAGACATGAAAAGGTTTGAGTTTTATTTTTTTACTTTTTTATATATTTTTTTTGATGTAGAAGCCGATCGTACAGAATGTTACGACGACTGTTCAATACATTTGAAAGTTTTAAACTTCAAAAAGACACGAAAAACAAGAGAGAAGCTGAATTCTAACTGTCCGTCTCTGTGGAGCAGTGCCAACATTTATGTCCTTGACCTTGATCACTCCCTCATCCAAGTCTTCAGAGGAGTTGTATGCCTTTCTTTACTTTTCATGCTCAAGTTTTCTGACCCTAATTTTTGCCTGGATCGCCCTTTGCGGGTTTTCAATCCACCGGGTCGCTCTGATTTTGCCTAGGTCGCCCTTTCGGGTTTTCAACCTAACGAGCTAATTCTTACTTGGCTTGTCTTTCTCTTTTTTCTTTTTATTTTTTCTCAGGCGTAATACTTCTTGACTGAATCTGAATTGACTGGGTTTCTGAGTTCTTCACCATCCATGTTGGTAAGTATCAGTGCTCCTCCAGAGAAGGCTTTTCTGACAGCAAATGGTCCATCATAGCTTGGAGTCCACTTCCCAAGGGGATCAGTCTGAATGGGCAAGATCTTCTTAAGCACCAGATCACCTTGCTTGAATTCACGGGGTCGGACTTTCTTGTCGAAAGCCGTTCTCATTCTCTGCTGATATAATTGCCCCTGACACAAAAAGTCGCAATCCTTTTTTTCTTCAACGAGGTTTAGCCGGTCGCAGACGAGCTTGCACCCATTCTCGCTTCTTCTAACTTGGTTTCCATCAAGATCCGCGAGGAGGGTATCTCAACCTTAATAGGGAGGACTGCTCCACCCATATACCGAGAGAAGGGATTTGCCCTGGTTGAAGTGCGTCTTGAAGTCACGGTAGCCATGCAAAGCAAAGGGAAGCATTTCGTGCGATCCTTGTAGGTTATCACCATCTTTTGCACAATCTTCTTGATGTTCTTGTTGGGTCGCTTTCATCGTCCCATTCATCTTTGGGCGGTAGGGAGAGAAATTATGATCTTTGGATTTTGAATTCTTTGCACAGTGTCCTTCATCATTTCTATCGCTCGAGTTCTTTGCCAGATTTATCGGTGATGATCTTGTTGGGAAGACCATATCGGCAAATCGATCTTTCTTCACAAATTTGGCAACCACTAAACCGATTATACTTTGGTATGAGGCGACTTCAACCCACTTGGTGATCTCTAAAACTTTGCCTTGATATAATTGTAACTTGAATGAATCTTGGAGTCACGAGCCTTTTGATTTTTCTTTCCCTCCTTCTCTTTTTTTTTTTTTTTTTTTTTGAGAGATTTTTTTTTTTGAGCTTTTCTTTTTCTACTTGTTTGTTTTTTCCTTTTTGGGCAAACATATTTAAATAAATAAACTTATTTGTCCTAAAGCTAAAATTCTGGGAAAACAAAAGCAATCGATCATTGATCGGAATGGAATTTTGGAGATTGTGGGTTTTTGTGGAGGAAGGATGATTGGGTTTACTGAAGTGCTTGAAGCTAATGGTGGGATGATTTTCATTCGGTGTTGGCTGTCGTTTGGTGATTTATGATGGTTATTTGGCTTGATGAGGTGTTTGGAAGTTTTATTCCTGTCTAAGGGTTGGTGGAGGGCGGGATGCCGAGGTCAAAGGGAAGTATTTGCAGTTTATTGAGACAAGGATCTCTTGTGTTTTGTGGTGACGTGTATCAGCTCACCACTTACATTTCTTTTGCATTTTTGGAATTTTCTTTTTTAAACCCTTTTCTTTTTTCTTTTTTTTTTGATTTTTTTTTTGATTGATTTTTTTTTATTTTTCTTTGACTCGGGTGAGCTGATAAAAAGTGATGCACCTTTTTGGTATTTGAGGTGATCTTTGTCTAGGGTGATTTTTGGATTTTCTGGCTTATAGTGGGTAGCAAAGGATTTTTTTTTGATATGGGGAGATGGTCAAACTTTATTTCAAATCACGGTTGCTCGTTTTCTCAAAAATTGACTCAAGGACAATAATCTATTTATTCCTATATATTTGCCCCTATTTTTTATTTATATTTTTTATTTAACTATTTTCTGACCAGCTTTCTTTTTTCTGATCATTTGTTTTTTTGTGTTTCTCTTTTTTTTTTTGAAGGAGAAAATCATCTTTGGGCTTAGCACGATCCAGATCCCTGTAGTCAACGCACATTCTGACCTACCCGTCCTTCTTCGGGACCGACAATATTGGCAACCCATCAGTGGGTACTTGGCCATTGCTAGGAACCCTGCATCAAATTGCTTCTTCACCCCGTTTCTGATTTTGAGGGACATCTCCGGCTTCATCCTTCTCAACTTCTGCTTGACAGGTGGGCATTCAGGTTTGACTGGTAGCTTGTGTACCACAATGTTGGTGTCCAACCCGGGCATATCTTGGTAGGACCATGCAAATACATCCACATAATCGTGCCACAGATGAACCAAATTCATGCGAGTTTCATCACTCATGGTGGTACTCACTTGGACCTCTTTCTTGTTCTCAGCTGTACCCAAGTTGATCACTTCAGTGGATTCCCCGTGGGGCCGAATAACCCTTTCTTCTTATTTCATTAACCTCATGAATTCTGGAAGAGTTTCTCAGTCTTTCTCAACATCCCCTTAAGCTTGATTGATAGGGTGATCAAAGTCAAAATATGGACTGCTAGCACTGTTATTTTAAGAGACAATTGTTGTGGTTCTGCCTTTTGCCAAAGCGGAAAAGCAGAATGAAAAGCGAAACAAACAAGCAAACAATAATAAAACAGGGAAGAGGGCACATGAAATATGGAGAAATGATTTTTATTGATGGAAATTCAAAACAAACATTTTTATTAATGATGATGATTCTGAAAATAAAAACATGCGTGCCCCTAACAACTTGTCCTATGGCCTTGGGCAGAGCCACAGGGTTGCTTTACAACTAATTACTTTGAGTTAAAAGGTCACGGAAATCGCGGCTTCCCCATTCTTCACCTCTTTTCCAAAGAAGACAAGAATGAACCGCACTGCACCCACCTTCTTCGGTTTGGATCCACTACGGATGGCGGCAATTTGGTCGTGATTAAACAAACCCGCACTCACGAAGCTCGGCGGATGTCACGCATGAAATGCTCGAGGCCGTGGATCTTGGCTTTTTGACTCAGCCAACCATCCGCCGCTTTTTTCCTCTGCCATTTTCTTTCTTTTGGCTAGACTTGGATGGTATCCCAACCCGCAACGGTCTTTGTTCCTTTTTAGCTGGACGGATGCAAGAATTCCTTGTCCAAATTTTCCCAAGCCAGACCCAACCTTATACCCTTGATCCGCCACGATTTTAGCAATCTTTCTTGTCACTTGCCCATTAAAATCTTCTATGGCATTAGTGGTTGGCCTCTCGCGTCTTGGCAACGTGTTAGTGGTAACTTTTGGATCTTCTTGCTTGAAAGTTATGCCTTTTGCATCTATCAAATCTTGTACCACTATCTTGAATGCTTTGCAGTTTTCCACAACATGCCCCACTGCTCCTTCATGGAAAGCACAGGTGCTATTGGGATTGTACCCCTTGAAGTAAGGTGGTTGGACAGGTTTCATGGGCCTTGTGTTGACTAAGTTCTTGAAGGCTAAGTAATCGAACAACTCAGTATATGTCATTGGTATTGGATCAAAACTGATTCGCTTCTTGTACTGATAACCCTGAGCCTTATGATCAACCAACTGTGTAATGCGACTCACCGAACGTCCAGTTCCTCTGCATTGGTCCACCTCGGGAGCTTTGAATTTTGGTGGCAAAACCAAATCTGGGACCAAACACAGCTCACATGCCTCCTTGGCTCTAACACCAGCACCCTCTATCGCCCTTACTCTTTCTTCGAGTGCACGAATTGAGTCATTTGGCTGCGACTCCTCAAACATGTGTCCTTGGGGGTGACTCCCCGTACCATAATAATACCACCCGGGCTGAGGAGCATTGTGAGGTGGTGCCACCAGCCCCGGAGTAGGACTGAGTGCAGCAGGAGAACTAAAAATCTGGATCTGCGGTCTTCCGGCAGCTCCTACAGGCACGGCGGCAGTGACTTGATTGGGCGCATTCACACCGGTAGGAATAGATCCAACGGTTCGCGGTGTGTACCCAGCAGGCATACCCCAAAGACATCGTTGTGGAGTGTACTGATTTGACATGTTCATTTCAGGGTGACTGTCCCCGGATCCCGGAGGAACTGCAACTGTAGCGTTTGCTGATACTGGAGGAGGAATGAAAGAGGTGACACCGGCTGGATCCATTGCGGTGACAACTTCAGCAGCTGTTCCATTCTTTAGACTTTGTAGCAGGACCATCATCTCATGCATCTGGGCCTCCATTGCCCCAACCTTATCCTTAAGCACTTGGTTCTCCGGCCACCGCTCGATTCAAAATTTGCAAGCCCAAGTCTTCATGCTCGGATTACTCTCGCCAATCTCTGGACGCTCTTGCGGATTGGCCATCAGCTTGGCTTGTAATCGGGTGAAGTAACGGTGACAGAGAACCAGCGCGCCTTTTCCCTCTGTTTAGACCTTTATTACATAAGAATGCGTGAATGGATATATGAATGTATGCATAATGTTTGCTCGATGCCGGGAACCACGGGATGCCTTATCTTGTCATAAGCGCAAAAACTTTTTCTTTGATTTGGGAAATGAGGTAAACGAGGAATCGAAACAGCAAATCGACATACTTCATAACTGGGAAGTGAGAAGTAAGTGAAGCCTTGCTATTTGATTCCATTTTGATACACCTATGACAAGATGACGCACTATTTGGTGGTCCCTGACAAGCAAATGCAAATGAGATGTACTATGAATGCGTGGGTTGCAGAAACTTAAATTTATGCAATGCAGTGATGTATGCCAATGACAATGATGCTTTATGCAAATGCAAGGTTAGAAAAAAACTTTGTTTGCAATAACTCAGGTTTCCCCCTTTTTTGAAAGTACGGACCGTATTTGCCTCATATAGACCGGATGGAGGAAAAGCTACAATGATAGAACTCTTTCTTCCTTTTTTTGAAAAGTAGGTCATATGTCGCTTTGTGCGAACGGCAAAAAAGGAAAGGCTATAATAGCAGCCCTTTCTTTTCTTTTCTTTTTTTTTTTTTTTGAAAATTTTCTTTTTTAGGAAAGACATGTCTAAACTACAATGCAACACACAATTTGTATGTCCTCGTGTCCTACACAGGTGGGAATCCTAAGTTCTAGGGCAACTTCAAAGGTTCCTTCCATGTAGTTCTAATTCACACCCTCACAATGGCTACCAGAGCTATAGAATCCTCATGGCGACATCCACAAATGTGAGAACTACCAAGTGTGAAGCGTCATGAGAAAGCGTACTCTGGTGCCGAGACTTTCATGAGTATCGACAGCACAAAAGTCTCGAATGACAGTCACTAATCGTCTCCACTCTCCTAGGTGTTTTTTGGATCCGGGTATAGGAGCCCACTCATAACATACAAAATGTAAGGTGTGAAAGTGTGTGATTGAGGACATACTTTTCTAAAGTCTACCCTCCCCACCTGCATGGAAAAAACCAGACCAGTCCAGACAGAAGCAAACAGTAATAGTCTACCCTAAGGTTCAACATCACTTCAAAATAAATGAACTAACCTAAGGTGTCATCAACAACCATATAAAGCTTACCTCAAGAAAGGGAGCAGAGAAGAGGGGATTATAATAGATGGGGGAAGCATGCATAGTTATAAGCATATAAAGAAAGAAAAGAAAAAAAGTAAGGAAATGAAGAAGTAAAGCAAAAACTAATCTCAAATCAAACATTTTGAACCACACATCGGATTAATTAGGCTTGACCCTCTTAAAAAAAATTTTTCTTTTTATATCCCCAGTGAAGTCGCCAGCTGTTGCGCCCCGAAAAATCCGGTTTGGGATTTCTCAGTGTACAACGTGAAAATTGTGAAGCCGCCACTAATATTTTAATTTTTAGACCAAAACATTAAAAAAAGGTCTTTTTACAAAAGGCGGGTGGTCTTTCAAATGAAATGTAGGTTCGGGGGTCGGTTAGGTGTGGGGAAGGTGTTAGCACCCCACACCTCCTTTCTACCGAAAGGGAACCATTAATTCGATGTGTGGTTTAGATTGTTTGATTTGAGATAACTTTTGTTCTACTTCTTTTCTTTTCCTTTTTTATTTGAAAGAGTTTTATAGACGACAAGGGAGAAAGGAGTCTTTTTGAGATTTTTTTTGAAAAGCGAGAGACTAAACTAAGGTTTTTTGAAAGTGAGCTTGACGGGGTATGACCGGTCCTACGTACCCTCATTGATGGTGAGGGATCAAAGCTACGTAGTTCTTAATTCTTTGTTTTGGGGGTTTTTGAAAGCGAGCTTGACGGGATATGACCCGGTCCTACGTACCCTCAATGACTGAGGGATCAAAGCTACGTAGTTCTTAATTCTTTGTTTTGATTTTTTGAAAGTGAGCTTGACGGGATATGACCCGGTCCTACGTACCCTCAATGACTGAGGGATCAAAGCTACGTAGTTCTTAATTCTTTATCTTTGAGAAAATCAGTGTTTTGTTTTTATCTTATCTTTTGCGTTTTGGAAATACGACTCAAGCGTTCATGAATACCAAACAAGCAACGGCTTCGAGTGGCGTTCATTACTAACTTGAAAGAAAAGTGTTGGAACCGATAATCAATCGAGCAAATACTCAAGTGATTACTAGTCGCAACGTTTTATTATCTTTTTTGAAATGATTTTGGAAAAGGGTGAGTCATAATGGTAATTACCACTAATGACTCATATTATTTTTGGAGTTTTTTAACTAATTCGTAGTTGATTAAGGTGTGGGAGCTTTCATGATAGTCAAACAAGCAATGGCTTGGTGACTACCACTAGTAACTCCATCATTAACGATCAAACAAGCGAAGCTTCTTCGAGTGATGGTTAATGATTTTATTTATGAAAACGCCTTAGGGTTTTATTAAGAGAACGATTGATTTTTGATTTTTTGAAAATTGGTTTTAGAAAAGAAATCTAGTTTGGAGAAAGAATTTGAAAGCGAGTAGAACACCTCAATCAACTCTATATCCTAAACCAAATACTGAATAAAAAAACAAAGAACTTATACATTTATTCAACCTAAAATTCAAAAGAACAAATTAACAATCTAAACCCTAGAACTTAACCCTAAACCGAGAAGGTATACATGGTGAAACCAAAAACCCTAAAATCAAACCCTAATTATAGACTAAACAATAGAAGATATTATTCAATGAAATAGCCAAAACTAAACATGCAAGGAAAACTTTGAGCATTAAGCAAAAATCTATGGTTATCTTACAAGACTTAATAGGAGATAAAGTAAAGGATGAAAGGACAACTTATACAAAATTAAATCAATTGAATCCTTTCTAGCCATCCTCACCACTTTGAATTTGAATACTCTAAACACTTTGTGGGAGTCATTTAGCAAGATCATCAACAACATAACAACAACATAATTAAGTCACAAGAACACTAACATTTAAACTAGACTTGAATCCTTTCTTGCAATCTTCACCACTTTAAATCAAAAGTACTAGGTACTTAGTGGGAATCCTCTTGCAAGATCATCAAAAATCAAACTAAACCTAGTTTATTGCACACAATGCGAAATGAACATGACATTAAACTATGAAATAAATTTGAATCCTTCTTGCAATCTTCACCACTTTAAATTAAAAGCAACTAGGTGCTTAGTGGTGAATCCTTTTGCAAGATCATCAACAATTAAACCAAGAAACATATTAAAATCAAATGAAACCTAATTTATTAAACATATGCGAAATGAACATGGTATTAAACTCTAAAAATGAACTTGAATCCCTTCTTGCAATCTTCACCACTTTAAATCAAAAGTACTAAGTACTTAGTGGTGAATCCCTTTGCAAGATCATCAACAAACTAAACCAAAAACACATCAAAATTAAATAAAACCTAATTTATTCACAATATGCGAAATGTGTATGATATTTGATCGTACCTTGACCAATGAAGTGTTGAAGTGTTGAAGTTGTTCTGTCGGATGGGCCGGTCGTTGAATGAGTGAAAGGTCCGGTCCTGGCTTCACGCGTTGAGCACCTCGGGTGGTACCTGCAAAGACACTCCGACGATCTAGTGAGAGGTCGCTCGGGCGGATAGCACAAGGTTAGAGAACGTGCACGATGCCATGTGCGAATGGCGTATATATCTTTGCGTCCGACCGTTAGCGAGATTTTCGCCGCGAGAGTGCGCTCAAGCGGCGTGTTTGGGCCGATCGAGTTGGGTGGCCGCGAGTCCAATTGCTGCTGGCGCTTCGTATTTGCTAATACACCCGAGAACGATTGCCCCCAAGCCTAGGTCGCTTAAGAGCGGGCCGAGGCTTGAATCGATGCCCCGGGAGTGAAGTTACTTTGATGGAGCGGGGCGCGGCCGTTTGCTTTTTCCACGGGGCGGTGTCGACCGCTCATCAACCATCGGCCGTCTTTGTCGTGGCGGTTGGTCTTTCCCGACATTTAAGACGTGGCGTTTGGTGTTTCCGAGGTCATGCGGAGACAACCATTGGTGAGAAGACGAAGCGTTGTGACTCTTCGTCTCCGGTCACCTTCGCGCGCAGATCCGCACTATAAATAGTCCTTCCACTGAGTTCATTTCTCACACTTCCAAGATTTGCTCGCTAACGACCGACTCGTCTGCCACGACTTGCATTGAAGTCGTTTTACGTCTACTTGCGACCGATCTTCAACATCTGCTTAAGGTATGAATCGATCGCTCCTTTACTCTTTTAAACTTGAGTTTTTCTTTAAAGTACTTCGTGCTTTTCCACGCCTCGTGATAGGGGTGTCGTCGAGGATGGCCACTCGCCCCTCTCATGAGTGCTTTGCTCGATCGACCGACTCGATCCCTTTATCACAGTGTTTGTGTATGCCACGGACGAGTTAATCGCCGTATTCTGGAAAACCGCCCGATCTTTTCGCCACCTACATGTCGAGGCGAGCGAGCCCAAGTCGTCTTCGGGCGACAAAGGTTCTAGCTCTTCAAGTAGTTCCTCCAGCAGCACGGGCTCGAGTTCTCATTCCTCCGGTCGGGGATCGGCCAGTTCCAAGAGTACTGGTTCCAGGTCCGCCCATTCTGCCGAGCGGCCGAGCAACTCTCCACCGCCCGAGGACGTTGTATCCCGAGTGGAGGGAGAAGAAGAAGACGTCGACGTGATTATCATTGATGAGGACGAGGCGCAGAGTGCCGTCCCAGTCGTGGACGAGAAAATGGTGGAGGCCGAAGGCGGCCGAGCCGAAGAAGTCCAAGGAGAAGAGGTGGTTCAGCCCGAAGTCAATATTTCTGGTTTGGAAGCCAACATCGGAGGGTCGAACGAAGGGTCGGCCGAGGTTCAAGCTGAGGCCGAAGTCCAAGCTGACGTAGCTCGGGATGTGTCTGACATGTCTTGGGTGTCGGAGACTCTTCGCTCTAACAGGAGCATTCTTACGGTCGGTCACGATGCTTTGCCCGATCTACGGAGCCGCCTTGAAGACTCACCGGGCTGGAGGATAAGAGGCATGAAGGAGGGCGAAGATATCGCGACTTATTCTTCCAACTTCAAGTTCACGATGTATCGGCTCGTGTTCGAGAAGATGAAGATTACCCCTCCTTTTACCGAATTCCAACGCGACGTCTGCGCCATATTGGGGTCGCCTTCACAGCTTCACCCAAACGCATGGGCGTTTTTAAAGACTTTCAAGTTTTTGACCAAGCCGGGTCGGCCGCAGTATCGATGATGCTTTTCTTTGCTATCTTTGAGTGAAATGGCTCGAGAGAAAGCCAACAAGGAGAAGAGGAACAAGTCTCCTTCAAGATGCGTAAGACTCACCACCGATTTTTCAAAGCGTTCCAGGAGTCGTTGGGAGCGGCCTGGAAAAGTCAGTATTTCTGGATCGTTCCCACCGAGGAGGCCGGGAAGACCGTTTGTGAGGTTCAACCGGACGGGATGCTAGGTCCCCCTTATTTCCCAATCATGTGGAATGAGGCTCATTTCTGCAGGCGGCCGGGAGATTACATCTACACAGTGAAAGACCTGGGAGAGGCCGACCTGCAGACGTTGGAGATGATCAAGTCGCTGGCGAGTATGATGCGTCCCGATCCTAAGGGCGACATACCTTGCCGACTCTTTGTCTTATATGAAGGCTATGAACTGGAGGCCGAGATTGGTTCGCTTTTGAACTTTTTTGTCCTTATAATCTGTTGTTGATTTTCTCTTTTTTCTTTTAACTCATGACTCGTTATTTTGCAGAAAGAATGGCCGGCAAAAGCTGGGACTGCTAAGCTTCCGTCCCCAAGCCCGAAGGAGGGCTAAAAGATATGATGTTTCTCGTAGGGACAACCCCGAATCTTCCTCAAAAGTCCCCACACCCCTAAGAGCCAAGGAAGAAGCGGTCGGCGGACTCGGTCGCCTCCCCCCCGTGCCGATCGTTCACCCAAGCGGGCCAAGGGTGACTGTCGGGTCCGGCCCTACAGCGGAGAGATCCCTATCATCTCGCTCGAAAGTTTGGGCGCGGCGATCCGGAGCAAGATACAAAAGGAAACCCATGGCGCTCTGCGCTTCTCTCTCGCATGGGGGTCGAAAGTCATGGCGAGTCGGTGGCGAATCGATGGTAATTTTATTTTCT
The DNA here is from genome assembly GCA_020916435.1 of Oxytropis ochrocephala. Taxonomy (NCBI): domain Eukaryota; kingdom Viridiplantae; phylum Streptophyta; class Magnoliopsida; order Fabales; family Fabaceae; genus Oxytropis; species Oxytropis ochrocephala. The sequence continues at coordinate 60,395,838 of CM037092.1, read as the reverse complement.
TAGTCTTGTACTCTTCATCCTACTTTTTGTTCGACCGACTAATGACCTTCGACTGAATTGCGAGAAAGGACAAGGCTTTAAGCGAGGCGCAAATGAAATCGACAAGCTCCTCCAATCGAAGAAGGAGGCCCTCAAACGGGGAGGAAGACCGCCAAGGCCGGCAAAGAGGAACAAGGAGCTTGCTTGCGCTCGTGTCACAACTTTGAAGGGCGACCTTGAGGTCGCGGGAAGCGAGAGGCGGTTGGGTGGCGAGAAGGCCGAGCCGGAGAAAAAGATCCTAATGGTGGCCCAGCCGGTCGGGAGGCCGCAATCGAGCGCTTTTACAACGCTCTTGGCGGTAGCGCGTATTGAATACCGACCTGCGAGATCAATTTCGATGACAGGATGATCAAGCCCACGCACTATGTTGACAACAACAATAAGATCATGCTTTGCTGCGAATATGACGAGCAAGGCAACGTCATTCGCCTACCACCATTCTCTTTTGAAGCCCGCCTGCGAGCGGTGTAATTTTGTAACTTTAACTTGCCTTCGGGCCCGACAATTTTTCTGCCTTTGTGCAGTTCTTCAATTCGTGGGCGCTCGGCTTCGGCCGGGCGTCCCATATTTGTAATGACAATCTTTACTTGCTTTTAATTTCGCCCGTTCAAATTTATGTTCGCCTTATTCATTTTGAACTTGTGGGCCGCTCGGCGGCCGCTTCGTGCTACTTCGATAGCGCTCGTTTTTGGTCGCTTTTCTTGCGCGCCTTGTATGTTTATTTTTCTCTAAGTCTTCGAGTTTTAATATCCCAACGGGGCTTTGGATCGCTCGGCGACCTTCAATCAGGCCCTTTCGACGGCATTCGAGGTGGGTCGTTTCGACGACCTAGCGTTGTTGGGCCATTTTCGACGGCGTTCGATTTAGATCGTTTCGACGATCTAAGGCTTGTGGGTTTCTACCCTTGGGCCATTTCGATGGCGCTCGATTTAGATCGTTTCGACGATCTAAGGCTTGTGGGTTTCTACCCTTGGGCCATTTCGATGGCACTCGATTGGGACCATTTCGATGGTCACTCGATTTAGATCGTTTCGACGATCTAAGGTCTGCAGGTTTTAACCCTTGGGCCATTTCGATGGCACTCGATTGGGACCATTTCGATGGTCGCTCGATTTAGATCGTTTCGACGATCTAATCAACTTTGATAAGTCTTCGATCGCTCCTTTGCCACGGGCAATCTTGAGCGACCGGTCATACATTCTTGCGAGAAAGTAAAGAACACATCATATTTCTAAAGGTCAGGCCTCTGTAAAAAACCCAGTGGGAAAAAGAGCGCCTGCCTGCTTTTCATTGATAAGTCGGTCGTCATTACATTCAAAGCATTTGTTACATTTAAACGTAATACTTCCTAAGTTTCTCTGCATTCCACGTTCTGGGGATAGTCGCCCCATCCATGGTCTCTAGCTCGTAAGCCCCTTTTCCAGTCTTGTTGATGACCCTGTATGGACCTTCCCAATTTGGTGCGAGCTTCCCTTGGCGTGCATTCTTGTTACCCACGTCGGCCCGTCTTAGAACGAGCTGGCCGACCGAGAATTCTCTTTTTTGAACTCGAGCATTGTACCTGGCTGCGACCTTCTGTTTGATCAATTGCTCTCTCAGTGAAGCTTGGGTGCGCAGTTCTTCAATTAGGTCCAATTCTTCTCGGATAGCTCGGTCGTTGTCAACCACTGTAGGGGGGTTTGAAGTCCTCCAATTCAGTTCGCCCATTTCTATGGGTATCACAGCATCAGTCCCGTACACTAATCTGAAGGGCGACTCCCCGGTCGATGAATGAGGGGTCGTCCTGTAGGCCCACAGAAACGGATGCGACTCTTCGACCCGATTCCCTTTCTTCATCCACCTTTCGCTTTAAACCACGTAAAATAACCTGTTGGCCGCCCGACTTGGCGTTAGTCCGAGGATGCTCGGCCGAGGTAAAGCGCTTTTAACCCCTAAGTCGGCCAACATTTCTCGAATCTTACGCCGACCAACCGGGTACCGTTGTCGATTATCAATTCTTTGGGGATCCCGAAAGCAGGCGATAGACACACCGTCCAAAGAATTTGCTGACTTTGGCCGATGTGATTGTTGCAAGGGGCTCGGCCTCGATCCACTTAGTAAAGTAATCTACTGCCACGATCAAGAACTTGAACTGGCCTGGAGCGGGTGGAAACGGGCCTAGAAGATCCATGCCCCACCAGGCGAACGGCCAAGGTGAGACAAGACTTTGTAATTCTGAGGAAGGTGCAATGTGGACATCAGCATGTACTTGGCATTTCTTGCATTTTTGAACGAGCTTCTTGGCGTCTTCATCCATGGTCGGCCAGTAATAGCCGGCCAGTAATAGCCAACGGGTAGGTGGTCGCCCCATTGAAACCTGTTAGAGGGGTAGGCTCGGCCTGTGGAATTATCTCGCTCCGATCAACCTTGATTTTGTCGATCAAGTCTTCAAACATGATATCGGCCGAGCTACCTTGATCGACCAGGATCCTCTGCACCTCTGTGTTTGCCATGACGGCTCTGATTACCAATGGAACGTAACTATTAGGCTTGCCGTCGTATAGGTCGATCGTCACACCGAACGAGATGGGGTCCGCTCGAGGCCGGTGGTGGTGCGTAGTGGATGCGACCATTAACAACTCGTCCCCACTTTCTCTTGGTGGCTTTGTTAGATTCCTGCGATCCGGGGTTTCCACCATGAATAACCATCGCAACATTACGGCCGCTTGGGTGCCGAAAGTGTCACGATCTTGGATCGATCCTTATTTTGGGTGCTCTCTATGGCCAGAGGCCCCTTTCCTCTGTTTGGATCAGTTTCTTTCTGCTTCTCCTGAGGTCGGTCGCCTTCCTCCGGCCTCACATACTTTCCCAACTTGCCTTTCTGAATAAGCTCTTCAATATCATCTTTGAGGGCCATACAGTCGTTGGTATCGTGCCCTTACTCTTGTGGTAGCGGCAGTATCTCTTTTAGTCGGTCGTGCCCCCTTCTTGAGCACGAGTGGTTCAGGCCGCTTAACTCCCACAAACTCATTATTCTGACACTCGCTGTAGATCTGCGCAATAGAGGTGTTGAGTCGAGTGCGATGATCAAACTTTTTGTCTCGAAAGTCAGGCCGATTGTCGCGGCGACCTTCATGCCCTTTGCCGAAACACTATTTTCTTCTTTTAGTCGTGCGCGGACGGCCTTTCTCATTGCCGAGTTTCTTCATACCGCATGTGGGCGTTAGCCCTTGTTAGGAAGTGGTGAGATCCTGGTAATGATTCAAAGTAAATTCTTCGACGAACCGGTGGTCCGGTCGAATACCACGCTTCAAATATTTCAACTTGTCCTTGTCTGACAAGTCACGAACAGACTCAGCCTCAATGTTAAACCGGTCGATATATCGCCGCCTCGGCGTCTCATTATCTCCTTGAACAACGAGTCCAAGTATTCTTCATACCGATATTGGCGCGGTTTGCGGTGTAGTGAGACAAGAATATTCGATCAGTCGTCCCACGAGAGATGGAATTGGGTCGCGAGACTCCCACCATTCCAATGCTCGGCCGTCCGGTAGGCCGGGGAAAAAGCCTGCATTTCATGGTCGGTCCCAATTCCCTATAGCAGCAGTAATTATTGAAGTAACGAAGGTGCTTGTCAGGATCTCCTCGGCCGTCAAACTTGTTGAGATTGGGCGGCTTGCGGAGGTCTCTCGGAATCTTGTAACGCCTGATCTCCCTGGAGAACGGGCCGTGCTCATTCTGAATGCCGTTCGACCCAAAGGGTTGCATTGCGAGGCACGCCTCGTTGCTCGGCATTCCATAGAATCCTCCGGATGGGCCAGTTGGTGGAAGCTGAGGAGGCCTTCTGGGTCGCTCGCTTTGGCCTCTCCTTGGCCGATGCGATACGTCCCTAATTCTTCCATTTCTATAATCTTCCAGCTCTTCACGAGAATCCCAAGATCTGCTTCTCGACCGACGTGACCCGGACGACTCATTGGAGGAGTACCTGGTAGGCGAGCGACCGGTGTCAGGGCGGTAGCTGGAATCTTCATAATCATCGGACAACGAACGGCGTCTCTGCTGCGTTCTGCTCGGGCGACCTATGCGCCCTGCTTCTTCTTCTTGGGAGAGCGATGAGTAGTGCTTTCTCGGCGAAATGCTCCTTCGAGGAGGAGGCGGTGTCTTCGCGCCGGGTCGGCGGCGAGCGAAAGGTTCTCCGTCTTCGCCGTGGGCGCCGAATCGAACCTCTCATATTGAGAGATGAGCGCATCTCGGTCTGCGATCACTTGATTCTTGTTTTGCAGGATCTGCAAAACGGCTTGAGTGACATGATCTGGTAGAGGTTCCTGAATGCCCGCTTCAATCAGCTCGGGCGGCAAGTCTCCAGGAACGGGCTGATGGATCTGCTGAAGGACCGGTCCACGACCGTTGTGCACCGAAGGTTCTTGTCGTGGAAGTCCTTGAGACTCGTGGACCGTGACGGCCACGCCCTCCGGGGTCTGCTGCTGATTCTGCCCGGAGGGATTGAGTCGAGAAGTGGCCCGCGTCTGGGGCCGGTCGCGTGGAGCCATGAAAGAGGTAGGATAGCGCTCGGGCCTCCCACTGTGGTCGCCAATTGATCGTACCTTGACCAATGAAGTGTTGAAGTGTTGAAGTTGTTCTGTCAGATGGGCCGGTCGTTGAATGAGTGAAAGGACCGGTCCTGGCTTCACGCGTTGAGCACCTCGGGTGGTACCTGCAAAGACACTCCGACGATCTAGTGAGAGGTCGCTCGGGCAGATAGCACAAGGTTAGAGAACGTACCTGATGCCATGTGCGAATGGCGTATATATACTGCGAGGTCCGACCGTTAGCGAGATTTTCGGCGGCGAGTGCGCTCAAGCGGCGTGTTTGGGCCGATCGAGTTGGCCGGGCCGCGAGTCCAATTCTTTGTTGGCGATTCGTATTTGCTAATACACCCAGGAACAATATTAAACTATGAAAATGAACTTGAATCCCTTCTTGCAATCTTCACCACTTTAAATCAAAAGCAACTAGGTGCTTAGTGGTGAATCCTTTTGCAAGATCATCAACAAAACAAATTAAAAATCAAGCAAAACCTAATTTATTTAGAGCATGCGAAATGAACATAATGTTAAGCTATGAAATGAACTTGAATCCTTTCTAGTCATCTCCATCACTCAAATCAAAGTGCCTTAAGCACTAGTGATAGATCATATGACTAGATCATCAACAACTAAACAAGAACAACATTACTACTAAAATAAAATACTCACAATGAAGAAACATAAAATTAACTTGAGCATATTTTTGTTTAGTGAAATGACAACAAAATTAGCATGAAGCATCATAAATCCATTTATTAAGGGTGAGATACCAAATCTCACCCACCAACAACAACAAGCTACATTATGAAAATGAATATGATAACTATGCGAAATGATGAAGGAAATGCAAGATGAAGAAAAGAAAATAAGTTCTAATGTAAAATGCTTGAAGATGATGCAAAGGTATCAAGGGTTTTACCTTATTTCTAAGAGAGAAAGGAAGAGCTTGAAAAAATAGAGAAGAGGAGGAGGATGAAGCTACGGTTTTGGGGTGTGATGGAGGAGAGAGTTTTGTTCTTGATTTTCTTGAGTGAGAAAGGAAAAGCTAAGGTGGTGAGAGATGGATTCAAGGCATTTTGGTGGATGAAAATGAATTAATGGAGGAAGGGAAGAAGAAGGAGGCTACGGTTTTAGAGAGAGGAAGAGGAGAGGAGAATTGTTTTTGTTTTTTGAAGGGAATGAAAGGCAAAAGTCCTTAGTGTGTGAAGAGGAAGAGGTATTTATAGATTTTTGAGGTTTGGGGGTATAATTGTCTTTTGTGTTTTGATGTGCCTCTAGGATTGAGTTTTAAAATTAAATGGAGGGTTGGGATGAATCATCACATGGATTAGGGGTATTAAAGAAACACAAAATAAGAGTGAAGGTGAGAGGAGTGGGGCGCAAGCCATGAGGGAAAAAAAAGAAAAATGAATAAGTTTTTATTTATTTTGGGAAAGGAGTGTCTCATGAGGTAGGGTTAAGGGTATTTTTGTAATGGGGTGTTACCAAAGAAGTAAGTTTGCATTTTTGGGTGGGAGTATTAGTGTAGGTGAGTGAAGTAATTTACCAAAGAGGGCAAAGTTAAGGATAGGAACAAATCAAATCTTAGTGAACAAGGCAAGAAGTGTGTAGAAGCTTCTAGAGGGAGAGAGGGCAGCGCAACAAGGCTGAATTATGGGAGAGAAAAATAAAAAAATGCTTGTTTTTGGTATTTTGTCTTATTGAGGACACTTCCTATTTTTACATTTTTGAATTTTGAATTTTTGGGCATGCAAAATGGGAATGCACCTATTAGAAAAATGTTACATTTTTGGTCATCATAAAATAATCTCCCTAATTACTCTAGACAACAAAATTTGTCACTTAGTAATTGGGAAATATTTAATGATCTTTTAATATTTTTTTATGCAATAAAAATAGGGAAAATGCATTTTAATTATTTTAGGCTAGGATATTCTCTCTAAAAATTGTACAAAAATTCTCTTGGATAAAAGAAAAATGTACTTTTGGTATGTGCATATTTTTGACGAGAAAATCATCCTGTTGCGAAAAATGACCAAAATGCCCCTTACCCTAAAAATCCTAATTTGTCCAAAAAGTGCATTTCAACTTTAAAAATGATTTTAGAAACTTTGAAATGACTTTTAGGACCCTAAATGCAATGCATGATGCTTTTCTTTTATTTATTTATTTTTTTGGGGAAAATTAGGGTTTTGACCTAAGCCGGACAAAATTGGGGTATGACAGCGTGCATCAAATCCCACACGTTCAACAACCTCATCATCACGTAAATAACCACAACAACGCAATTAATAACAACAACAACCAATTCTACAATAACTTATGTCGATATATTCTCTAGGATAGCCACTTCATCACCTACTTGCATTATAACACAAAACTACTTGCATATAACAATTCAATTCAATCATGTATAAAGTCCAACAACCACTCAATCAATTTAGTGCTCCATGAATCAACTAAAAACACATACTCCTAACACCTACTCCCTAATCTCTATGATTTCAAGAGTTATATATTATTAACTATGATTAGAGAGCCCCCATACCTTGTTAAACTTGAAGAAGATGATAATATCCCAAGCCAATTCTCCCAATCACCAACAATCCAAGCTTTCCTCCTTCTCCAAGCTTCACGCCAACTTCCCTTTTCTTCTCCTAAGCCGTCGCCTCACTCTCAACTTCTCCTTTTCTAATTTTTGATTTTTCTCTCTAATGAGGGTTTCTCCTAAGACCAAGGGTTTTATTAATTGGGTTTGGGCCACTTAACTCCAATGGGCCCTAATTGCACCTCTTAATTACTTCCTCACATCCTCCCTATTTAATTAATAACACTCTCCAGTTATTTCCTACACCCCACTCCTTAATTGAATTAATTACCTTATATTTATTTTAAATAATGCCAACTAAATTATCACTTAATTAAATTATCTAATTATTTATTTAATCATTTTTGGGGCGTTACAACTCTCCCCCACTTAGGCATTTTCGTCCTCGAAATTTAAATACTATAGACACTGCACAACTCAAACACTCACCACACAACAATAGATTCTAGAGAACACAATTAACGAAGCACATACCTCTAAATGCAATCCATCACTCCTCTGTAGACTCCGAACCCGCTATGACAAACACCCTCCCGCTAGACTTCTCCTTCTTTGGCTTTGGACACTTGGTACTAATGTGTCCCATCTCTCCACAGTTGTAGCAGACCACATCTTGGTTCTCACACTTAGCAGCTATATGACCTTCTTTCCCACACTTGAAGCACTTGTTGACCATGCAATCTGGACTCTTGTGTCCCGGCTTTCCACACTTGTGACACACCACACCCGCAGCAGCTTCTCCCCCACTTGACTTCTTGCCCGAACTCTCCTCTCCCTTACCCTTACCACCTGAAACCTCATATGGCTTACTGCGAAACTGAGAATTCCTCTTTTCCTTCACAGCCTTGTAAGCAGCGGAACTATCCTCTTCATAGATCCTACACTTATCAACTAATCTAGCAAAATCCCGAATCTCTTGATACCCAATTGCTTTCTTTATATCAGGGCGCAGACCACTCTCAAACTTGACACACTTGGAGAACTCCGAATCAGCATCATTAGCATAGTAGGGACAAAATTTGGCCAACTCCTCAAATTTGGCGGCATACTCAGCTACTGTCTTGTTTCCCTGCTTTAGTTCTAGAAACTCCACTTCCTTCTTAGCTCGCACATCCTCCGGGTAGTACTTTCTCTTGAACTCTCTTGTGAAAACCTCCCAAGTAACTCCTTCACCAGCATTTTCTAACCTTCGCGACATTCCCAACCACCAATCGTCCGCCTCCTCAGCTAGCATATGCGTACCAAACCTTACCTTCTGTGCAGGCGTACAATCCATAACCCGAAAAATTCTCTCGATCTCCTTCAACCATGCCAAAGCTCCATCAGGATCATACCGACCTTTGAAAGTGGGCGGACTCTCCCTTTGGAACGTGGCCAACTTACGGCTTTCAGCCTCCTCTCCGCCATTCCGCTGGCTTCCCATCGCCTGAGCAATAGCTTGCAACGCTTCAGCAAGAGCAGCATCAACCCTTCGAGCCATCTCAACCTAACACTGCAGCATTAACACCAATTCAGAACCAAACTAACACTACCTAGTTGTCATAGATAATATGACAGACAGACTTGGCCGGACAGACCGAACTTTTGATCTGATACCACTAGTAACACCCCCCTTCTACATAAACTACTATTTAAATAATTTGGAAAAAATCAGAGTAGTTGAAATCTTCGGTGCGACCACTCGAGGGTGTCACATTTAAAACCAAACACCTTATTATAACTTCCAAAACAATTAATTAAAATAAACTCCAGTTCAGAGGATACATAGCACCAAATAATATCCGGGAAAAAGTATTACAGCCGTGGAAAGATAACAACTTAAACAATAGTCCAAAAAGTAAAAGAAATAACAGCTAAACATCCCCCCGGTGCTACGTATCAGAGCGACTCGACCATACTAGGAGAAGGGTCTCTAGTCACCTTCGATCACCACACTGCGGGTTCTTGACATACGAGGCAACACGACGCAGTAGGGTGAGTCTCAATGCATAGATAATAATAAATAAAGCGAGAAACACAGAGAAACAGGCACACCAGAGAACAACCAATTTAAATACACTATTAAGACAGTTACACCAAAGGCAGTTACACTAACTACAGTCACACCAGAAAACGGTTACACCAATTGCAATCACACGAAAGCAGATCATACGAACATGTATGCAATGTATGCAATGCAACCCAAAACTCCACTGGGCATATGCATGTGGATCCATCACCAAAAATTGCCTTGTGGGCATTCACCAAACACCAAAATAATTTAGAGGCCGAAGCCTATTCACCAAAATGCATATGATTTATGGACGCCATGACTATGCACCAAAAACACCAAAACACCAAAATAAAGCAATAACATGCTCACCACAATTATATGTATATCCACCAAATCACCAAGGAGGGTCATAGACACCTCATCACCAATATATTCGTCATTTATTTTATAACACCATAATTAATACTTCTACAGGGACTAAAAGAACACCAATGAGTATTCCCACACCAAAGGACTAAAGTCACCCTACGGACTAAAGTCAACGCCCGGGACTAAACTTGTAACGCCCCAAATTTTATTAGAAATTATTTGGAGTTGATTTGATAGGGTAGTGGACCATGTTGAGAAGGACTAAAATTGATGTTAGAAATACTTAATATATGATTATTATTATTATTATTATTATTATTATTATTATTAAAAAACAAGTTTCTAGGGAAAACCAAAGTGGTTATGGGAGGGAGGAAAAGTAGGAGGAAAAGTAGCGTATGGTTGGGAGTTAAAAATCAAATTAAAAAGGGTTAGAGTGTTGATGCTCATTTAAATAAGGAGTGGGGTGTAGTAAATAAATGGGGAGTATTTTAGTTAAATAGGGAGGGAGATGAGAAAGTAATTAAGGGTGTGCAAATAGGGCCCATTAGCGTTAAGTGGCCCAAACCCAATTAATAAAACCCTTGGGTCTTAGGAGAAACCCTCATTAGAAACAAAAGATCAAAAATTAGAAAGGAGAGAAGAGTGAAGAGGTGTGACGGCTAGGGCTAGAGAGAAGGAGAGGAGCGCTTGATTCAAGGAGAAAGAGGGAAGGCTTGGAGTGTTGGTGTCTTGGAGGGGTGTTCTTGAGGGCTTTAGTGTATCTTCTTCAATTAACAAGGTATGGGGGCTCTCTTTCATAGTTAATAATTTATAAACCATGAAATCATAGGGATTAGGTGTTAGGAGTAGTTGTTTAAATTGATTCATGAAGTATTTGATTGATTGGGTGATTGTGTGACCTTATATGTGGTATAATTGAATTGTTATGTAAATATTGAGTTTTGATGTTGTTGATGAATTATTGAGGTGATTGCTGAATTTTGATGTTGTTGTGATATGATTTTGATGATGTTTGATGTGGTTGATGAATTGTAGAGATGAATTTCGTGTTTGGTAATATTGGGTGGGTAGAATCGATTTTAGGGTGATGGAGGGCTGCTGTTTTATTAACAATTAGCTGCTGTTTTTGATTTAAATAGAGGCTGTCACTGTTTTTTTGTTTAATGGAAGATCAGCTTCTGCTTTTGCCTTTGAACAGAAAAAAATTATATCTTTATTCTTTGTCTTTTTGTCAAAATCTGAGTTGCTGTATTTTCTTAAAGTGCTTTTGTCATGTTTTGAAAAATTGATATCTTGCGAACCGGGAACCCGATTGAGGTGTTCTAAAATGCGTTGGAAAGCTTATTCAGAGGCCTAACTGAATATTCTATTTTTAAGGCGAAATAAACTGTTTTGTGTTGCTGTTTATACAAATAAGAATTCTGCTGTTGGCGCGTAAAAGGTGGTTGTTTTGGCTGCTGTTTTCCTGCTGTATTTGGCGTATAAATCCTCTCATTTTTAAGTTGTTTTGCTGTGGTTTAATTGGCGTTTCAAGTGAGCTGTTTCCACAATTAAAATGTGATGTTTTCCAACCTTGCAAATGTGGTGTTTTTCCCTTAATTTTAAATGTGATGCTTCTAGCGTGAAATGAGGTGTTTTCCAAAATCTTAAATATATTGTACCCAAATTCTATGTGTTGTTACCTTAAATCTTAGGTGTTAAATTAATCCCTAGGTGAGTCCCTAGGAGGTGTTTGGGTCCCTAGGTGTGGGTTTAGTCCACTGGGTGACTTTAGTCCTTTGGTGTAGAATTAGTCTTGGTGATCTTTTAGTCCCTATAGAATTACTACTTGTGGTGTGGTGTATTATTGGTGATTAAATAATGGTGAGTTGGGGTCTATGACCTTTCTTTGGTGTTGGTGAGCCCACAAGGCTATGGGTGAGTATGTTACTGCTTTCTTTTGGTGATTTGGTGTTTTTGGTGCATAGTCATGGTGTCACATTCTCATATGCATTTTTGGTGAATAGGCCTCGGCCTCTTAAAATATTTTGGTGTTTGGTGAATGCCCTCAAGGCAATTTTGGTGATGGATCCACATGCATATGCCCAGTGGAGTTTTGGGTTGCATTTCATACATTGCATACATGTTCTGGTGATTGATTGTGTCTTCATAAACTATTTGGTGTAACTGTATTTGGTGTATCTGAATTGGTGTAACTGTATTTGGCGTAACTGTAATTGGTGTAACTGTAATTCTGGTGTACCTATTCTACTGTGTTTCTTGTTTTATCTATTATTTCCTATGCATTGAGACTCACCCTCTTTGCGTCGTGTTGCTTCGTATGTCGGCAACTGCGGTGTGGTGGATCAAGGTGACTAGAGATCCTTCTTCTAGTGTGTGGTGAGTCGGCTCGATACGTAGCACCGGGGGGATGTTTAGTTTATTATTTCTTTTATATTTTGAACTAAGATGTTAAGTTGTTATTTTCCACTGCTGTAGTATTTTGTCCTCGGACATTGTTGGTGCTATGTATCATTTACTGAAGTTTATTTTAATTACTATTTTGGAGTTATTTAAGGTGTTTTGTTTTAAATGTGACACCTCGAGCTCGCACTAAAAAAGTTTTTACGCACTCGATTTTCAAAATTAATTAAATAGTAGTTATGGTAGAAGGGGTGTTACATAAGTGGTATCGGAAGCGATTCGGTCAATCGCCAAGTTATCGAGTCTGTTAACCCTCGAGTCTTGGTACTCGTTCTAAGTTATAGTTATGTTGTTGTTTATTCTTTGTCGAATGTTGTGAGCGTCTAGGTCTTGTGTTATGCTATGATTGATCTTGTATTGCACAGTGTGTTCTCTGTGTCCCTTGTCGATCTTCGACAGAGACTTTGTTATGAATTTTTGTTTGCCGTTGGATGGGGTAATTGTAATCTTGGGTATGAACTGGTTAGAGCATAACCAAGTCCGTATTAACTGTCGTAGCAAGTCGGTGAGTTTGGGAGTGATGAGTGCATTGCATTGCTTAGCTAGTCGGTGTCTAGGTTAGTGGAGATTTATATCCGGGAGGGTGTGAAGCTTTAAATTTTCGAGGACGAAAATATTCTAAGTGGGGGAGAGTTGTAACGCCCCAAATTTTATTAGAAATTATTTGGAGTTGATTTGATAGGGTAGTGGACCATGTTGAGAAGGACTAAAATTGATGTTAGAAATACTTAATATATGATTATTATTATTATTATTATTATTATTATTATTATTAAAAAACAAGTTTCTAGGGAAAACCAAAGTGGTTATGGGAGGGAGGAAAAGTAGGAGGAAAAGTAGCGTATGGTTGGGAGTTAAAAATCAAATTAAAAAGGGTTAGAGTGTTGATGCTCATTTAAATAAGGAGTGGGGTGTAGTAAATAAATGGGGAGTATTTTAGTTAAATAGGGAGGGAGATGAGAAAGTAATTAAGGGTGTGCAAATAGGGCCCATTAGCGTTAAGTGGCCCAAACCCAATTAATAAAACCCTTGGGTCTTAGGAGAAACCCTCATTAGAAACAAAAGATCAAAAATTAGAAAGGAGAGAAGAGTGAAGAGGTGTGACGGCTAGGGGCTAGAGAGAAGGAGAGGGCGCTTGATTCAAGGAGAAAGAGGAAGGCTTGGAGTGTTGGTGTCTTGGAGGGGTGTTCTTGAGGGCTTTAGTGTATCTTCTTCAATTAACAAGGTATGGGGGCTCTCTTTCATAGTTAATAATTTATAAACCATGAAATCATAGGGATTAGGTGTTAGGAGTAGTTGTTTAAATTGATTCATGAAGTATTTGATTGATTGGGTGATTGTGTGACCTTATATGTGGTATAATTGAATTGTTATGTAAATATTGAGTTTTGATGTTGTTGATGAATTATTGAGGTGATTGCTGAATTTTGATGTTGTTGTGATATGATTTTGATGATGTTTGATGTGGTTGATGAATTGTAGAGATGAATTTCGTGTTTGGTAATATTGGGTGGGTAGAATCGATTTTAGGGTGATGGAGGGCTCTTTGTTTTATTAACAATTAGCTTTCTGTTTTTGATTTAAATAGAGGCTGTCATCGTTTTTTTTGTTTAATGGAAGATCATTTGCTGTTTGCCTTTGAGCAGAAAAATTATATCTTTATTCTTTGTCTTTTTGTCAAAATCGAGTTTGCTGTATTTTCTTAAAGTCTTTGTCATGTTTTTGAAAAATTGATATCTTGCGAACAGAACCCGATTGAGGTGTTCTAAAATGCGTTGGAAAGCTTATTCAGAGGCCTAACTGAATATTCTATTTTTAAGGCGAAATAAACTGTTTTGTGTTGCTGTTTATACAAATAAGAATTCTGCTGTTGGCGCGTAAAGGTGGTTGTTTTGGCTCTTCTTTCTTTTCTTCTTTGTATTTGGCGTATAAATCCTCTTTGTTTTTAAGTTGTTTCTTTGTGGTTTTAATTGGCGTTTCAAGTGAGCTGTTTCCACAATTAAAATGTGATGTTTTCCAACCTTGCAAATGTGGTGTTTTTCCCTTAATTTTAAATGTGATGCTTCCTAAGCGTGAAATGAGGTGTTTTCCAAAATCTTAAATATATTGTACCCAAATTCTATGTGTTGTTACCTTAAATCTTAGGTGTTAAATTAATCCCTAGGTGAGTCCCTAGGAGGTGTTTGGGTCCCTAGGTGTGGGTTTAGTCCCTGGAGTGACTTTAGTCCTTTGGTGTAGAATTAGTCTTGGTGATCTTTTAGTCCCTATAGAATTACTACTTGTGGTGTGGTGTATTATTGGTGATTAAATAATGGTGAGTTGGGGTCTATGACCTTTCTTTGGTGTTGGTGAGCCCACAAGGCTATGGGTGAGTATGTTACTGCTTTCTTTTGGTGATTTGGTGTTTTTGGTGCATAGTCATGGTGTCACATTCTCATATGCATTTTTGGTGAATAGGCCTCGGCCTCTTAAAATATTTTGGTGTTTGGTGAATGCCCTCAAGGCAATTTTGGTGATGGATCCACATGCATATGCCCAGTGGAGTTTTGGGTTGCATTTCATACATTGCATACATGTTCTGGTGATTGATTGTGTCTTCATAAACTATTTGGTGTAACTGTATTTGGTGTATCTGAATTGGTGTAACTGTATTTGGCGTAACTGTAATTGGTGTAACTGTAATTCTGGTGTACCTATTCTACTGTGCTTCTTGTTTTATCTATTATTTCCTATGCATTGAGACTCACCCTCTTTGCGTCGTGTTGCTTCGTATGTCGGCAACTGCAGTGACGGTGTTGAAAGGTGACTAGAGATCCTTCTTCTAGTGTGGTCGAGTCGGCTCGATCGTAGCAGGGGGATGTTTAGTTTATTATTTCTTTTATATTTTGAACTAAGATGTTAAGTTGTTATTTTCCACTGCTGTAGTATTTTGTCCTCGGACATTGTTGGTGCTATGTATCATTTACTGAAGTTTATTTTAATTACTATTTTGGAGTTATTTAAGGTGTTTTGTTTTAAATGTGACACCCTCGAGCGGTCGCACTAAAAGTTTTTACGCACTCTGATTTTCAAAATTAATTAAATAGTAGTTATGGTAGAAGGGGGTGTTACAAAACTCACGCCTAGGGACCAAACACCTCGGCACCCACACTCACATACCTCGGATCTCACTCAAACACCTCGGCACACACCAAAAACACCTCGGTACTCTCTCACACACCTCGACACCTCACCCCATTCACCTCGGCACCAACTCACTTCACCTCACTTCGGCACCAACTCACCTCACCTCACCTCGGCACACACTCACTTCAACTCACCTCGGCACACACTCACTTCAACTCACCTCGGCACCAACTCACTTCACCTCACCTCGGCACACACTCACTTCAACTCACCTCGGCATACACTCACTTCAACTCACCTCGGCACCAACTCACTTCACCTCACCTCGGCAACTCGGCACACACTCACACAAGCAGCGCCAAGAGGCGCACCACACACGCCCCAACATGCACACATCTCGGCACTCACAGGCACACATCTCGGCACTCACTCACACAGCAGGCGCCAAGAGGCGCGCACCACACACGCCCAACACAAGCGCACATCTCGGCTATATCACCTAATTCACCTCGGCTATAACACCTCATCCACCTCGGCTATATCACCTAATTCACCTCGGCTATACCACCTCATTCACCTCGGCTATATCACCTAATTCACCTCGGCTATACTACGTCGTTCACCTCGGCTATATCATCTAATCCACCTCGGCTATACCACCTCATTCACCTCGGCTATATCACCTAATTCACCTCGGCTATACTACGTCATTCACCTCGGCTATATCACCTAATCCACCTCGGCACACACCAAAAACACCTCGGTACTCTCTCACACACCTCGGCACCTCACCCCATTCACCTCGGCACCAACTCACTTCACCTCACTCGTCACAACACAACCCTCGGCGTGCATCAAATCCCACACGTTCAACAACCTCATCATCACGTAAATAACCACAACAACGCAATTAATAACAACAACAACCAATTCTACAATAACTTATGTCGATATATTCTCTAGGATAGCCACTTCATCACCTACTTGCATTATAACACAAAACTACTTGCATATAACAATTCAATTCAATCATGTATAAAGTCCAACAACCACTCAATCAATTTAGTGCTCCATGAATCAACCCTCACCCCACTCCATCAAACCATTTCTTTTAAACCATTTATCAACACCCAAATCATCACCAAAATCACTCCCACTAATTCTAATTAGACTCCATACAATTATTACATTAACATCAATTAATTCAACAACCACCTAAACACCCATTCATTCAACAGCAAAACAACCACACTCATAAACCACACAAAATGCATATCAATTCCCATTTCAACAACAACATAATGGGTTCCTAAAAAATCAATGCAACACAGCAACAATCAAATTAAATAACACTCAATCAATCAAATTACACATTCTAAACCCATCTCACATACAATTACTCATATTACAAATTATTATGAATGAAAGAGAACCCCTAACCTTACGAGCTACCAAGACGTTCCGAAACTCACGACCCGAACTTCACGAACTCGCTCCTAACTCGTCCAACCGCTTCAAAACCAAAAACCAAGCTACTCAAATACTCCCAAAACAGAAATCCAGAAGCTCCTAATTCCTTAAGCTTATTTGACCACCAAATGTACCTCCAATTGTGATTTCAGCACCCAATATTCTAAATCCTAAGACATATCTGCTTTTCCTTATTCCCTAATACACTATTTCTTCTCAAACTAGGACATACCACAGAATTTCTTCCAACAAGTAAAGTGTTCTTTTTTTTTTTCTGAAAATGATTTGGACAAATCTGAATATTGCATATTGGGCTTCAATGAGAAAACACAAATTTTTGCAAAGAAACATATACTGGCTACTGTAATAGTGATGGAAGTGAGTTAGAGGTCGCATAAACAGGTTGTGGTCATGGTCGGGAGGTGCGAGTAGAATGAGGAGGAAGGTGCGATGTTGTGGTGGTTCGGCCATGGAGTTTCACGCCAGGAGGCGAAGGCTACAACACGATGTGGGGGCTTCTAATGGCCAAATCGATCTTTGGAATCGACTTGGGGAGGTATTTCGAGTTGGAATGTGAATTTTGGGACTTAGCGGTGGCTTGGAGGAGGAGAACGAAATGGAGGAATGGCGAGGTTTTTCTTTCGCTGCTCGTGCGACTAACGAGGAGAAGAAGAAGAAGCTCGGGCGAGGTGGGTCGGTTCGGTCCATGCCCAATGGCGGTTTGAAATTTGTCTGTAAATACCGGTGAAGTTAAATGTGTGCTAGAGTGCGTTTATCAAAGAGTGTATGCAAGTAAAATAACCTAAAGTTCATTTTAAATCATTTTTTAAAACTCAACTTCACTACAACTACTCCTTAATTAAATTACTTACCTATATTTATTTTAATATTGACAACCAAAATATTACTTAATTAAATTGGTTAATTAAGTAAATTAAATAATCACCTAATTAAGTTAGTTAAATACTCATCTAATTAATTTTGGGGTGTTACACCGTCAATTTAGGCACAGAGGGTGAAAAGAAAGAAGTTAAGGTTGGCACGTCAATGAAAAAAGGGAATATGAGAGGTTGGTCCAACTCTGCGTGATTATGTTGGCGTCTTTGCATGGTCGCATGCGAGGATATGCCCGATTAGATCACGATATAGTGGTGCACAAGTTGCCGATCAAGCTGAGTGCTCTCGGTTAAATGAGTTAAGGAGGATGAAGCTCGAGATGTCTTTAAAGATCGAGAGATGAGGTGAAGAAGCGGTTTGACGCTTTTCTAGCCGTAGCTAAATACCCACAGTGGGTTGCTAACATTGTGCCAGTGCCCAAAAAGGATGGGAAAGTTAGAATGTGCATTGATTACAGAGATCTGAATCGGGCCAGTCCCAAAGATGACTTTCCTTGCCTCATATTGATGTCCTAGTAGATAGCACAGCACAACACTCCCTTTTCTCCTTCATGGACGGGTATTCGTGTTATAATCGATTAAAATGGCTCCCGAGGATATGGAGAAGACGACTTTTACGACCGCTTTGGGGGCGTTACATTATAAAGTCATGCCGTTCGGTTTGAAAAACGCCGGTGCTACCTATCAAAGGGCTATGGTCACATTGTTTCATGACATGATGCACAAAGAAATAGAGGTCTATGTGGATGATATGATTGCAAAGTCCAAAACTGATGAGGAGCATATTGTTAACTTGCAGAAGCTCTTCGAGCGGTTGAGAAAGTTCAAGCTCGAGTTAAACCCGGCCAAGTGCACCTTCCCGGGGTGAGGTCGGAAAAAGCTGGTAGGGTTTATCGTCGATCAAAAAGGGATAGAGGTGGACCCAGACAAAGTAAATCGTGCAATTCTCGAAATGCTGCTCCTAGAACAGAGAAAGAAGTTCGGGGTTTTCTTGGAAGATTGAACTATATTTCGTGTTTATCTTCCGATTAATCGCCACATGTGAGCCGATTTTCAAATTCTTTGTGCAAGAATCAAGAGACTAAGTGGAATGATGACTGCGAAGAAGCTTTTGAGAAGATTAAGAAATACTTGCGAGAATCCACCTATTTTAATGCCTCCGGTGCATGGCGGACCTTTGATCTTGTATCATTGTGTTAGAAAGTTTGATGGGTTGTGTGCTAGGACAACATGACGAACCGCAAGAAAGAGCATGCAATTTATTATCCGAGCAAGAAGTTCACTGACTGCGAAACGAGGTACTCACTACTAGAAAATACTTGTTGTGCCTTGGCTTGGGCTGCTCACCGTTTAAGGCAGTACATGTTAAGTCATACCATTTGGTTAGTGTCAAAGATGGATCCTATCAAGTATATCTTCGAGAAGCTGCGCTCCACGGGAAGAATCGCCGGATGGCGGATGCGGTTGTCGAATATGATCTTCTTTATGTCACTCAAAAGCCATAAAAGGTAGTGCGTTGGCCGAATACCTGGCGCATCAGCCTATTGAAGATTATCAGTCAATGTAGTGTGATTTCCCTGATGAGGACATTATGGCTCTGTTTGAAGAAGGAAAGTCCCCAGAGAATGAAAGATGGAGAGTAGTGTTCGACGGTGCTTCCAACATTATGGGCACGGAGTCAGGCGATGTTGATTTCCCGACAATCGTTTCATACAGTCACCACTAGACTAAGTTTCTATGTCACAAACAATATTGCAGTCTGAGGCATGTATTCGGGTATTGAGCAACTCTAGATTGGAAAGTCAAAAGACTAGATGTGTCACGGAGACTCGGCTCTAGTCATTCATCAAATGAATGGAGATTGGGAGGCCAGAGATCCCGAGTTGATACTTTATAGGGATTATATCCGAAATTGGTTGAACCCTTTGAAGAAATCACATTTCAAATATCGCCTCGGAGAGAGAATCGGTGGTGATGCACTAGCTACTTTGTTTTCAATGTTTAATGTCACCGTGATAAGAACTTGACCCGGTCAAATTCGACATCGAAGTTTGCGGCACATTATCACCACTCTCGCACAACAATTGAAGATGAAGAAGATGATAAGCCTTGGTATCATGACATCAAGCGGTACATCCGAATGCAGTATCCTCCGGGGCATCGAGAAAATGATAAAAGAACACTTAGAAGGTTGTCAATGAATTTCTTCTTGAGCGGTGAAGTACTTTACAAGAGGAACCATGATAAAGTACTCCTTAGGTGTGTGGCCAAGGAGGAAGCGAAAAGATCATGAGAGAGGTGCATGAAGGCACATTCGGGATTCATTCGATGGGCATACTATGGCAAGAAAGATATTAAGAAATTTGGTTATTCTTGGTTGCGGATGGAAGGTGGCGCTACGGTTTTGTGAGAAAGTGCCACAAATGTCGATTTATGCGATCATATTCATGTTCCACCGGGCCGTTAAATGTCTTGACCGCATCTTGGCCATTTTCAATGTGGGGCATGGATGTCATTGGTCCCATAGAGCCCAAGGCGTCAAATGGGCACCGCTTCATTCTAGTTGCAATTGATTACTTCACTAAATGGGTTGAAGCCGCCTCATATTCGGATAACTAGTTAAAGTGGTTGCCAAGTTTGTAAAGAAGGACACGGTGTGTCGCTATGGTCTCCCGAGATAAAATCATCACGGATAATGGTAGCAATCTGAATAGTAAAATGATGAAAGAGTTGTGCACATAGTTTAAGATTAAGCATCACAATTCCTCTCCCTACCGTCCAAAGATGAATGGGGCAGTTGAAGCGGCCAACAAGAATATCAAGAGAATTGTGCAGAAAATGGTAGTGACCTACAAGGATTGGCACGAAATGCTTCCCTTTGCTTTGCACGGGTATCGTGCTTGATCGCGCGCCGATCGGGGCAACCCTTTCTCTCTAGTGTATGGGTCGGGCGGTTCTTCCTATTGAGGTTGAGATACCATCTCTCCGAGTGCTCATGGAAGCCAAGTTAGAAGAGGTGAATGGGTTCAAACTCGTCTAGATCGGTTGAACCTCGTTGAAGAGAAGAGAGTTGCGGCTACGTGTCATGGTCGGTTGTACCAAAGAAAGGATGAAAACTTGACATTTGACAAGAAAGTTCGTCACCGAGAATTCAGCGAGGGAGACCTTGTGCTCAAAAAGATTCTGCCTATTCAAAGTGACCCCCGTGGGAAATGGACTCCTACCTATGACGGACCATATGTGGTAAAGAAAGCCTTCTCTGGAGGAGCATTAATACTCACCAGCATGGATGGTGAAGAACTCAGAAACCCAGTCAATTCAGATTCAGTCAAGAAGTATTACGCCTGAGAAAAGTAAAAGGAAAAAAGAGAAAGATGAGCCAAACAAGAATTAGCTCGCTAGGTTGAAAACCCGAGAGGGCGACCTAGGCAAAATTGAGCGACCCGGTGGATTGAAAACCCAAAAGGGCGATCCAGGCAAAAATTAGTCGTCGAAAAGTTGGACTTAAGGAGGTAAAAGAGGCAAGCGGCGTCTCCAAAAGCTTGGATAAAAGGGTGATCAAAGTTATAAGTATGAGCGATTGGCATCAAATGTTCGAGAGACAAAGAATATTCATAAGATCTATTGCGTCCAGTTCTCTTGTTTTTTTTTTAGTTTCGAGAAAAATTTCCAATGTACTCCTTTCAGTCAGCGTGACATTCTGCACGTCTATAAAAGTCCAAATTTTTCACTTCTGCTTTAAAACTACGTTTTATGGTAGATGATAGATAAATCGTGAAATGTGCATAAATCATAGTATTAAGATCATTGCGAAATTTTTGAAAATAACAACAAAAAGAGACGATCTTTCAGTCAAGTAAACTCACAAAAATCAAATAAGAAGCGCTGATTGCGTTAGAACAAGAAGGCGGAGCTCGGCTCTCGAATCGTTATCATAGATGGTTGTGGTGTCGCAGGATACAAGTTCCGAGTTGGTCGGGCCAGCAAAAGAAAAGCCAAAAGAGCAAAAGAGCAAAAATATATATTAACAAAAAAACGAAAAAAGAGGTTGAAAAAAAAAACAAAGGACAATAAACAAAGTCATGCATTACATGCATCAAGCATAAGATCATGCACTCATCAGTCATGCACTATGAAGTAAAAAAAAAAAGAAATTCAGGCATTTGCATTACACCATAAGGAAAAGAAAAAGAAAATAGCAATCATGGCATTTGCATTGCATGCGTTTGTTCATCTCACTTGCAGGTACAAAGAGGTATAGGTACTTCGGTACCAATGTTCGACTTCAAGTTCCAGAAGGAACTCCCTCAGTGGAGAGATCAGAAAGGAAGAAAGAGAAAAGAGAAAAAGAAAAGAGAGCGTCCAAGCGCGCAAAAGAAGAAAAGAGAGCGTCCAAGCGCGCAAAAGAGGAAAAGAGAGCGTCCAAGTGCGCAAAAGAAGAAAAGAGAGCCTCCAAGCGCGCAGAAGAAGAAAAGAGAGTGCCCAAGCGCGCAAAAGAGGAAAAGAGAGCGCCCAAGTGTGCAAAAAAGAGGTCTCACATCGTATACGAGCAACGCGATGGACCGCAGCCCCATGCGAGGCGCAACGGAATAGTGGTATCAGCCTAAGATACGATGGGCCGCCGTAGATTGATCAGATATCGATTCGAGCCGATAACGATCCCCGGCCGCTCGAAAGACCAAAGATTTCAGAAACGCGTGCTCCTCCAAGCCGCGTGTAAACTTCGGATTCGCCAAGAGTTCGTTTAAGGATTACGAGTTTTAGGCAACTTTGGGCATTTTACCGCTTTTTGCACGCCAAGTGCCCATTTATCGCTAAAGACGCGCCCGTACCCTTTTATCGTTTTACACAAGACGCCAAGTTTTCATTTACTGCTTTTTCAAAAAAATACAGAAGGCTAAGTAGTCATCACAGTAGGACGCTTGAATTGATCACTCAAGAATCCGAAAAAGAAAAAAAAAATAAAAAATAAAAAAGGAGGAGGAAGAGAAAGAAAAAAGAAAATTCGTGTTTTTCCTAAGTGGACAAAATCGGTATATTTTCTGAATTCTTTATCTCTATTTTGCCTCGGAATATGTTTCGGCCAATTCATATTCCTTGTTAAAATCTAGATAAAGAGGGGCAGCTGTCATACCCCAATTTTGTCCGGCTTAGGTCAAAACCCTAATTTTCCCCAAAAATAATCAAATTTAAAAAAGTAAAAAAACATCATGCATTGCATTTAGGTTTCTAAAGTCATTTCAAAGTTTCTAAAATCATTTTTGGAGTTGAAATGCACTTTTTAGACAAATTAGGGTTTTTCAGTACAAAAGGGTATTTTGGTCATTTCACAAATAAGGGACAGTTCCTCAAGACAAGTCATCCAATATGCATTTCAAAGTATTAGAGGTCACTCCTAGGGTGAAAAATCATTTTTGAAGGGAAGATGTGTTTCAGGCAAAAACTAGGGTTTTTAGAGTGAAAGGGCATTTTGGTCGTTTCACAATAAAAATGGTCTTTCATCCCAAATCCTTGAATAATCATCAATGATTTATTTGAGGGATATTTGTGCTCCATTGTGATTATTTTTGTGCATGAATATTAAACCTTTTGGCCTAAAAGCCTAGTTTTTGGATAGAAGGGTAAAATGGTCTTTTCCTTTGAGGTTGGGTAAATAAATCAATTTTGGGATTGGTGAGATCATAAAATTCAGAGCCCAATCATTGAATCATGGATATAGCCCAAAATGGCATGAACTAGGAAGAATAATCTAGAAGGGAATATTCTACATCCTTTTTGAATTTTGAAATGATAATGATAGTACAATAGTACAATTTGCAATTCCACTCACTCTCTCACACTCCTTGCTGCGCATAATCAGCCCCATTTCACCCCATTTCCATTTATTTTTATTGCTTGCAAATTGTATTAAATCATGGCCTTCCATTTAAATGTGAAAATCAATCCTCACCTTTCATTTGAATCAAAATGGCACTTGTGTAATAAGCACCTTGTGTCTTTAATTACCCTCAATCCTTGTGATCTTGCATCTTGACCATTGATTCAAAACTTATCTCAAATCCTATTGGTTTGCAAGAGTTACATTGTCCTAATTACCCTTTAAGTTTTCACTTCATATAAAAGCCCAAAATAAGACCTAGCACACACACACACTCTCATTTTACCCTAGCTAGCAACCTCTCCTCCTCTCCTCTCTCTCTTGGCCGAACCCTCCTCCTTCATCTCCTCCACTCTCTTTTCAACTTTCATCCACCAAATCACCTTAAACCTACTTCACCTTCATAGATCTTCTTCTTTTCACCTTTGATTCCATTTTTACACCATAAAGGAGCTTCCTTTCTTGAAGTTTGCATGACATTTGTGTAGATTTGTGAAGATTATTGTTGACTTGTTCTTGATCTTCATTCTTCTATTCTTGTGTAGTTTTGATCTTGAGGTAAACACCTAATCTCTTGCATTTTTCATTATTAGCATGTGAATCTCCCTTCTACTCCTCTATCCTCTCTAAGAGGCTTAGGCGTTCATTTCAAACACTATGTCAAGGACTTTGGGGAGCCTTGGGTGTTTGAAGTGAACCCTTGGCCTGAGGAGAGGTTTCTTGTGTTTTCATCATAATGTTCTTGCATTTTTCATACTCATTTTGTCACCCTTTGCATGAATAAAAATTTCCACATGATATATGCATCCCATGGTTCATGTCATAACTTGCAAGTTGAGATTTTGGTTTGATTCATTGAGTGTGAGGGTTCGGTTTCTAGACCTTAAAATTTAGGGTTTTTGTTGTCTTTTCACCCTTTGATTTTGTGTAAATAAATGCTTGATGTGCCTAAATTTGCTATGATCTTGTTCTATGTGCTAGTTATGATTCTTAACATGAAATAATGTGTTGTTTATGTCATGTGAGGTTTCGCCTCAAGGTCCTAAAAATAGGGTTTGTTGTTTCCTTTTCTCTTTTTGAGTTATGCAAATAAAATGCTTGATTTGTGTAACTTGTTTCATGTGTTGATAATAAATTTAGGCATGAAATAACTTGATGATTTGTGCATATAAGGTTTGGCCTTAGAGGCCATTTTAGGGTTCATTTTAATGCTTAAAATGTGTGTTTGATTTTGTGTAGAAATGTGTAAGAATGTGAATGTGTTCTTAAACTTTTACCACCCATTTTCATGTTTACTTTACCACTTACTAGCATTTTACCATAAGTAAAAAAAGGAAAGAAAACATTTTTATCATTTACTTTTACCATTTCATTAAGTAATTACCTTACACTTCATGCATACTTGTTTTACTCTTTACTAACTTTTTACCACAAGTTTTTACCACTTGCTTATTTGCACAAATACCCCAAAAGATTTTTACACTTTGCATCCTATCATTCATGCACTCATACAAGTTTATATCTTTTGCATTCATACTCTCTTAAATGCCCATGCATATATTAATCTCATGTCTTGTGTTCTACACATGTATGTTCATGCATTTTAATACTTGCCTACTCATGCATTCCATAATACCATGCCTTGCCTTCCACTATTATAAGCTCATGCATTTAATTATGCATTCAATAATGTTATGCCTTGTATTTTACAATTGCATACTTGTACACTCATATGCTTGTTCAATCATGTATTCATTTGTTCATGGCGACTTGTAAATATTCTTCATGTTTGCTTTGCCTATGCTTTCATTGTTGTCTCGGTTTTGAATAAAAAGGATTTGTAATGTTCTACTTTCTTTTCAAGTCCAAAATCAAATGTTTTCTAATAAAAACCCTAAGGCATTTTTCATAAACAAAATCATTAGCCATCACTCAAGCCGATGCTTGTTTGATCGTTAATGATGGAGTTACTAGTGGTAGTCACTCGAAGCCCTTGCTTGTTTGATTATCACGAAAGCTCCTACACCTTAATCAAATACAAATCAATTCAAAATCCAAAAAACAATATGAGCTATTAGTGGTAGTTATCACTAAGACTCATTCTTTTCCAAAACAATTTCGAAAAAAGATAATAAAACGTTGCAACTAGTAATCACTTGAGTAATTGCTCGATTGATTATCGGTTCCAACACTTTTCTTTCAAGTTAGTAGTGAACGCCACTCGAAGCCATTGCTTGTTTGGTATTCATGAACGCTTGAGTCATATTTCCAAAACCCAAAAGATAAGATAAAGACAAAACACGATTTTCTCAAGATTAAGAACCAAGAACTACGTAGCTTTGATCCTCGTCGCATTGAGGGTGCGTAGGAGCGGGTCACATCCCGTCAAGCACTCTTTTAAAAAATCTAAGTTTAGTTTCACTTTTCAAAGATTTCAAAAGATTTCTTTCTCTCTTGTTTTCTAAAAACTCTTTCAAATAAAAAGGAAAAGAAAAGAAGTAGAACGATTCATTTCAAATCAAACACTTCAAAACCACATATCGAATTAATGGTTCCCTTTCGGTAGAAAGGAGGTGTGGGGTGCTAATACCTTCCCCACACCTAACCGACCCCCGGAACCTACATCTCGAGTTTTCGAAAGACCAATTGCTTTCCAAAAGGTTTTCCTAATATTTTCCTTAATAAATGTTAGTGGCGGCTTCATTGAAAGATTTCTTTTTTTAGAAAAGTTGTAAACGATGAAGGTTCTCCCTCGGGGACTTTTTCGGACGCAACACCTTTCAGTATATTATGTGAAGTATTGAGTCAGGATCCACTCAATGTTTCATATGAGTTACTGAGAATGATGACAATTATTTGCCTCAGCACCGAAAATTTCCAAACCCTAAACCTTAGGAATTACGCCTTCTCGGTTGATCGAGCACGCAGCGAAAGCAAAGGGCTACGATTGGTGTTCAAGAAAGTCGTGGGCGAATGTTCAATCGATGAACCGAGTGCAATTGTGGAATTGCGGTGGAAGTTATCGTAGGTCCCGCAGGAACTACAATTAAGAAAAGCCTTTAGCGATAATAATGACAAGATCGTAAGATCTCGTTAAGATTAACAATCACCCCGAGATCCCGACCACGATTAGTCGATCCTAGCGATTATGGAAAATATTGTTCCATAGTTAAATTTACGTTGTGGTTAGAGTAAACCCCAACTTAGATCGCAGATTAGAATCATTCTCCGGATAACTGCAAGTCTTGACCAGATTTCTTTTTCCTCAAGACCATATTTCAAATGCTATGAAGCCGATACATTAAGTTGTAATGGAATCTTCGTATTGGTTCTGAGAACCAAATCTTGATGGAGTTAGTTTCCGATTACGGTTTTGAACCAAGTCCCAATTAAGATGAAATCGATGAGGTGATTTTGATGGTGACATGTCTTGGGTTTCAAACAATTCCCGTTATGGCAATATTTCATAAAGAGTGATTCATGGATTGAAAGACTTGTACCCATATTGGATTATCTTGTTAAACTTTCAGATGAGGACTTGAGGAACATCTTTTCAATCTATTCCTGAAAACCCGTTTCCAATCAAGTTATGCAATGGACCGTTACTTGATTTTGAGAAATGACGGCAGTAATGAAAATGAGATGTCACATGTGAGGGAAAATATATTCAAGCTTATTGATATATAGTATGAACAAGCCAGTCTCGGTATGTGAGAAAATTTTGATAGTTCTCTGGACTTGTTTTATTCATAATTATTAATACGAATTCAGATTTTTATATTCCATGATGCGTTGGAAGGCTAACGAAAATGTCTCAGCACATCCGAGTAGGATTTGAACTAATTGTTCAATGGTATTCTGAAATGTACTTCTACTTTACCCAATTTGTTAAATTTTGAAGCGGTTGTAGGACATAAACCCATTAAAGGCTTGGGAAGTGGAAAGAGAACTTCCAGTCGTTAAGATGAGATTCCTAAACACTGTTTTAGGATGATACTCATTATAGTTTTTCCAATGGACCTATTCCCCGGAAAAGGTTGTTAGTAGCTTTAGCTTTTCAACAGTCGGTAGAGTTTCCAAAAGCGAACGATTATGAGGTATGCCACCAGTATATCCAAGGGTGGAATTTTCAATCTCTTAAAGTGATGTTGTTCTATAGTAAGACGGAATCAAGTGAGCGTGAGACACCTTACTTATTGTTAAGCAAGACATGTTCCATACCAAATGGATACGTTAAAGAGGTTATGGTTATGTTTGAGCGGTTGTGGAGCCGAGAGTTATGGGACCAAAGGAATGACTAAAGTGGTGAGAATTGTTCTCGGAATCAACGTTGGAAGCATTATCTTGTGCCCGTTTGATTCCGTGGAAGAATCCTTCTATTTTGACTATTTCTTTGATGATTATAATAACTAGTTTGACTCCGTGATGAATCCAAACATAAACGTTTAAGCTTAGAGTAGTCCACAAGGCGGTGTGATCGAATGAAGTTCAAAATCTTCTAGTAAGTCCTACTTAGCTAGGAAAGCGGTTATGCTTCAAGCAAGGAATCTATGTTGTTAGATTCTCGTAGGCTTGAGTAATTGAGTTTTAGACTCCATTCAAGAGAATGGTTGGCTTTAGAAAAGTCGTTTGACATATGATCCATATCTTAGCTAATGATCATAAGGACCATGATGATGAGGCTACCGAAGTATATAATAGTTATAACAGAAACTATATGGTGCTCCAAATTTGAAGAAGAGTACGAGGAATATTTGTGATATTCTAACGAAGCTTTAGCTAGAGATAATGTGACTTATGGCTATGCTATTCCAAACAGTCGATCCAAGAAATGTTGTTTTGATTGGAAGGTAGCTAGTTCGGCAATCACTCGTCTATATTCAATGAAATAAAGTCAAAGGACTTCGAGCTGTAATCCATTTGTAATGCATGAAATTTTTGGTTCACAAGTTACATTAGCAACTCTGATCATTATTAGTTACTACCATTACGGATTACTGAGTTAGTAACATTGGTATAATATTATTAATAGTCCCTAATCTAAAGAACATTTTGATATTTGGGATGGATACATCTATGTAACACTATTGTTGATGGATTCTAAGTGAATGAATAGTAGATTTCAATTCAAGGGAATGATTGGTTGGAATAGTCATCTGACTTATAGGTTTTGAAAGGCCATACATTTGTGTGAGATCATCCAGATCTCGGAATTGAGTTTCGAAGAATGAGTCACGAGGTGAAGATATGTCTTATTAGTATGTCGGGTTAGCAAAGAAACAAACTCCTATGGGGAAGTGGGAAAATTATTTCATATCCAAATGTTTTCAAGAAAATTTTTACAAAACCGTTACCCATCAGTGAGATAGTCATGAACTCGATGAAATGAGTTTAACCCGAAGTTCTAATAGTACAGTATTTCCATGAAATCGGAACGTGATATTACTTAGTTTTCCCACAAGTTGGGGTTCTCCCGTGTTACTTGTTAGAAAGAAAAGATGGGAGCCGGAGATCGGGTATAAATTAACTCCAGTTGGATAAAGTTATGATTAAGAATAAGTATCTATGCCAAGAATCTATGCTTAGGTTGTTTAGCTTCAAGGTGAAGCAGTGATTTCAAAGTGTGGTCTAAGGTCGGGTTTTTAGTTAAAGGTTAGGGCTTTAGTTACCCAGAGGACAGCTTTCCATACTAGATATGGACATTGCGAGTGAGTAGTGATGCTCTTCGGTCTAACTAATGCTCCTACGGTATACATGGATTACATGAACCAAGTTTTTCACCTGTATTTAGACTAGTTGTTGAAATTTTCACTGATATCATCGTGGTATACATTTAAGACCAATATGGATCATAATCTACATCTTTGCATTGTTCGGAATGTACTCAGAGTGAAGGGGTGATTGGCTAAGCCATCGAAGTGTGATTCCTAGACAACTGTAGTGAAATTTTGGAACCATGTGGTATTCCAGACTGGTATGGCAGTAAATTCTAGTAATGGTGAAGCTGTAGTGAATTGGGAAGTTGTCGCCTTGACTACAAAAGTAAGGAGTTTTGAGAACTCGATTGATTTGTATGGTAGGTTGTCGGAAGATCCTCACAATAGTTCTTCCACTCATTCGGTTAACTTGTAAAGGTCGGCCATTTGAATGGGATTTCGATTGTGAGGAATATTTCTAGAGTTGTAAGAGGGATTGACTTCTGTTTCAATTCTCATTCTTCTGAATCCGTCCTTGAGTTTTAAAATTTACAGTTACGCCTTGGGGAAAGGTTTAGTATGTGTTTGATGCTGAATCAACAAGAGGTAGTTGTGCATCCATTTAAGAGAAGCCTTATGAGGAGAATTATCTAACTCATGATTAGTAATGGGCAAATTCCGTGTATATAGTGAAAACTGAAGATAGCTCTGAGTCGACAAAAAGGGGTTACGTTGACTGTAACACCCCAAATAATTTAATTAAGAAATTAATTAAGAAATTGATTAAATTGATTAAATTATATTAAATTATGATATAGTGTTTTATAATTTGGTATTTTATTTAAATGAAGGGAGTGGTATTGGAGATACCGGAACTGCAAAGATTGGCCCAGGAGCCCAAGCCCAATGACTTAGGCTCCTAAGAGTAGTGCAATTCGCACCACTTTGCAAAGAAAGAAAGAAGCGAATAGAGAGAGGAGAAGAGAGAAAGAAAACGGCGCTAGAACCCTAAGGAGAAGAGAGAAGAGCTTCGCACAAGGGAGAAGGAGGAGAAGGAAGGAGCTGTTGCTGTGGTTTTTGGTGGTGACTCGGAGAAAGGAACGTTTCTACGGTTAAATTAAGGTAAGGGGAGTCTCACTCTATAATAGAGGAGATAATGCGTTTTATGTAGATCATAGGCTTGGAATTGTGTCAATTGATGATTGTTTGGGAATTGAGTCATTGAATTGAATATAATTGCACGTGGAATCGATTTTAGGGCTTGAAATTGGGGTTTTATGTTTTTGGTTGGGTTTTGATGCATGATTGAGTGCTATGATGTGCAATTGAATGTGTTGATGTCGTTATATAATGTATTTGTGTAGTATATGATGATTAGAATTGAAAGGGTTTGTGAATTGGGGGTTTTTGGGTCATGGGGCGCCAAGGTGCTAGGGATTTGGCGCCCTGTGTACTGTTCACATGCAGGAAAATATTTGAGTCTGAGTTGTTTCTGCCAGGGCGTCACATTCTTTGGGAAAATGGCGCCACAGGCACTCGCTCATGTCTTTGGAATGTGTTCATTGTCAGCAGTGTGTTCTGCCGTGCGCCAAGTTCTTTGGGAAAATGGCGCCACAGTACCTTGCTTGTGTGTTGGGTGGGTGTGTGTCGATGTGGCGCGCCAAATGCTTTGCCCAGGGTGCCTGAATGGCGCTGTGTCACTTTAGCTTGCGTTGGATCGTGTGCGTGGGTTGCCGCCTCAGGCGCCACATTCTTTGGAAAAAGGGCACCCAGTGCATCGCTTTTTAGATTTGTGAACACATTTTCTCGTGCAAATTTTGTATTCACCGCCCAAATTCAATTTTAAGTGTTTTGGCTCGAGTGGTTTTCTCAGTTGCAGTGTCATTTTACAAATGTCCCGCCAGGGGTGCTTTTGTGTGTGTAAATGGGGTGGGTTGAGGGAACTCACATTTACGAACATATTTTATTGTGCCAAATTTTGTATTCACTCGCCCAAATTCAATTTTAAGTGTTTTGGCTCGAGTGGTTTCTGATTACTGGTGTTATTTTAAAAATGTCTCGGTGGGGTGACTTTGTGTGTGTAAAGGGGGTGGGTTGGGTGAAACTTACATTTCAGGCATATTTCACCGTGCCATATTTTGTATTTACCGCCAAACATATTTTTAAACATTTTGGCTCGAGTGGTTTTTGGTTTGCAAGTGTTGTGTGTCTTTGGGTCGGTTGTGGGGCGCGAGAATGTCTTTGCCAGGCGCTAGGCGGTGCTCGTGTTCGAGGATCGTGTGCGAATCGTGTCTTAGTTTGTGTCTAGGATCGTGTTGCCTGCGGGGCGCCAGTTGCTAGAAAAGTGGCGCCCGGTGGGTTTGTGTTGCCACGGGCGCCGAATGTGGGGAAAATGGCGCTAGTCTTTGCCGCAAGTGCCTAAGAGTGTGTTGTTTTGGTCCCTAGGTGACACCGGTCCCTAGATGATTGCTTTGGTCCTAAATGGTGGTTTAGGTCCTTGAGTGAGGTTGAGTCCTCTAGATGAGATTAGTCCTTGGGACTTAATTGTGTTGAGTGGATAATGAGATGACCGAGAATGCCATGGGGGCATGAGCCGGAGGCCAAGCCATGAGGGCTATAAAATGAGATTAATCTTGAGGTAAGAGTTAGTGTGTGCATTGAGATGTTTGAGAATGTGTTTGTGTTGTTACATGGAGTCTCATGCATACATTCTTTACGCTCGTCGTAGAGCTTATAAAATGATTGTGAAGCTGAGGCGTACGGAGGCCGCAGTCATGAGGACTCCATTAATGATGAGAATGCCGGAGGGCAAATATTGAGAACGCCGGAGGGCAAATGGTACCACATGCATAACTACATTGCATACATTCTCATGAGTGCATGAATATTATTGAGTGATGATTGGTGTGTTTGATTATGCTGTGAACTGTGATTGTATATATTGCCTATTATCACTTTTATTATATAGTTCGAGACTCACCCTTTCTGTTGTTGTTTACCACAGGTAGTCATGAGTGAGGGCTTTACCTTCACTATACCCCTAGTCTGTGCTCACGATACGTAGCACCTAGGGGATGGGTTATGAACTATAGTTGTTCTGTTTTGCTCCTTGTTGAGCCTTATATGTATTGTTTTGAAACTGCTGAGTATCACTTTGAGATGTAGTTTATATTCCGCTGCATGATATGAGTTATTCCACGTTTTGGTATGGTGTTATGTATTGATACCTTTTATGAGCTGAACCGACTGTTTGAGTGTTTTTATGAGTTGAGTGTAACGCTCCATTTAATGAGAAATGATTTTTATACTCTGATTTTTACTATAAATTACCGGGTAGAAATGGGGTGTTACATTGACAAAGGAAGTAGACCACTAGGGTTGGATCGGATAATCCTGTATTGTAAGAATTTTGTCAACCGTTGAGTTAGAAGGGATTGATCTTTGACTAATTCGTCATTTAGCCATATCCAAGTCATATCTTAGGTTATGGAGAGAAAATGCTTCAGACGAGAACAATTACAATTGTTTAAGGAGTTTGTAATCATTTTTTCTGGTTCGGGAAGCTATGTAGGGAATGGAGGGCGATATGCGGATTAGATATCCGTATATATTCTCTTGAAGTATGTTTGTCAAATTTTGAGGACAAAATTTTTCAAGTTGGGGTGATTGTAACATCCCTAATTTTGTTAATTTCAAATTAGGAAATTAACGAATTATTTATTACTCGAATAGGTAATAAATCAAGTCACGGATATGAGGTTGTTACGAAAGCAATTTATAATTGCTAGAGAAAATAATTTAAATGCATAACTGAGTGGAAATTAGTACTCTAAGGGTATTTTAGTATTTATACCACTCACCCAAAATGATCTCCGAGACACCAAAAATATCCAAATACTCTCTCATTCCACACTTGTGTGAATAAAAGAAATGGAAAGTAAGAGAGAGAGAGAGAGAATGAATGGATTAAAGAAGAAAGAAATAAAGTGAAAGAAAGAAAAGTCAAAGGAATGGGAAGGAATAAAGAAAGAAAGGAATAAATAAAAGAAAAAGAAAGAGAAGCAAGAAACGGACAGAGAGAGAGAGAAGCAAACCCGAGAGAGTGAAGAGAAAGGGGAAACGAAGGAGGAGAGGAAAGAATGGCAAGATCTCACTCAATTCAAAGCTTGGTAAGGGGCTTCTTACATCATTCTCTTCCATTTTTCATTCTCTTTCCAATGATACTAATTTCATACCCTATTTCTTCCTCTTTTGCAAATCACCATTGATGGATTTTGAGGTTTCAAACTCCAAAATTGGAGGTTTAGGCAAAATTGAAGCTTGGTATTGATGATTGGAAGCTCAACAACTGACGTGGAGTGTTCTGTTCCGGTTTTGGAGCGGGTTCGGAGCGAGTTCGTGAAGTTCGGGATCGTGAGCTTCGGAACGTCTCGGTGGTTCGTAATTTTCATCACGAGAATGTGAGTTTTACTCGCTTAGGGAATTTAAATATCGTTTTTGAACTACGTTTGAATGATTTTCAAATTTCGGAGTTTCGAGAATTTCAGAGTCAAAAATGCTCTTTTGCGAAAATGACGCGTGTTTGAAAATTTAACACGAAACAATAATGATTTGATTTTTGGATGTGTTTTAAAGTCGCTTGGTGTGATTCGGTTGAATTTTCACAGCTATTGGAAAAAACCGTAAATTTTTGTATATGTGTAAAATTAATGATTTTTGAACAAATTGATGTCCTGGTGGTTTCTGGTGATTATTGTATTTTGGGATGTCCATATTTGGAGGAAACTCTGCGAATTTTCATTATTAATTTTTATGCAAATTCAAAGTGGTTTTGAAATAACGGTTAATGTTTTGAACATTTCGAAAAACCGGAAAATCTAGAGTACGAGTGGGAACCAAAAGTTTTATAACTCAACTGTTTGCTGGACGGATTTTCATGAGCGTGTGCATATAATAATATGTTATCACAACATATTATGCATTGAGTTATGTTTCGATATATATATTATATCGAGTATAGGAGCCCAATGCGGGTGTGATATATAAATTATATCTAGTATAGGAGCCCAATGCGGGTGTGATATATATATTATATCGAGTCGGGTGACGACCTGCTTTTGTTAGCATGCTAGGTGAGGAAGTCATGAGCCCTTGACCTAGGCCCCGTTCATATATTTATGTTTTGCTCTTAGGATTTGCGCTCCTATTAGCTATGGGGTTCACTCGAGCTTGCGGAGTTGGTGATGTGCTAAAACTTTTAAATGTGTATATTGTGATTTTGTCACTCGAGCTTCTTTAGGTTGTTGGTGACATGTCACAAGTGATTAATAAAGAGGATAGTGCATAGCCATCAAGAATTGGGCTATGAACTATAGATAAGTAATTTAAGTTGTACATAGTCATCCGAATCGGACTATGAACTCGTATGTAATTCATTTATCGGATTACACATGATTGATTGTATATTGTAATTCTTTTGAATTACTAATTATGGTTTTATAAATGGACCGAGTGATAGGTAAGGGGTCACGGTAAGACTCATCGAGACAAGTTGTCTCACCCTATCATATGTTGTTGCTTTTCAGTTAACGGGGGAAGAAGAAGATTGTATAGCACGAGTAGGTGGCATGCTCGGACGTAAGATTGAATATGTAGTCTTCCTTACGTCTTTATGTTTTCCTTGTTACTTTTGTATCAGTTTATGACTTAAATTTGTTTAAGTTATTTATTGGTTTCCGATTTCCTTGTAGAGATTCATATCTAAGTAAGGAAATTTATACTCTGATGTAAGCTAATATGTATGTTTTGGTATTTCTATTGTTTAGAAATACTAGGGTGTTACACTAAGTCTGAGGAGGAGCACGCAAAGCACTTGAGGTTGGTGCTAGAGGTGTTGAAAGAGAAGAAGCTTTATGCTAAGCTGTCAAATGTGAGTTCTGGCTGAATGAGGTAAGCTTCTTGGGTCATATTATTTCTGGTGATGGTATAGCTGTGGACCCAGCCAAGGTTGATGCAGTGTTGCAGTGGGAGAGCCCAAAGTCAGTGACTGAGATCAGAAGCTTTTTGGGGTTGGCTGGTTACTATAGGAGGTTCATTGAGGGTTTCTCTAAGCTAGCCCTTCCGTTAACTCAATTGACGTGTAAGGGAAAAGCTTTTGTGTGGGATGCTAAGTGTGAAGAGAGCTTCAATGAGTTGAAGAGGAGGTTGACAACATCTCCAGTGTTAGTGTTACCTGTGCCGGATCAACCATTTGTGGTGTATTGTGATGCTTCCAAGATGGGTTTGGGAGGTGTGTTGATGCAGGATGGGAAGGTAGTAGCTTATGCGTCCAGACAGTTGAGGACACATGAGAAGAACTATCCTACCCATGATTTGGAGTTGGCTGCCAATGTGTTTGTGCTGAAGATTTGGAGGCACTATTTGTATGGTACCAGATTTGAGGTGTTTAGTGACCACAAGAGTTTGAGGTATCTATTTGATCGAAAGGAGTGAATATGAGGCGAGGCGTTGGTTAGAGAGTCAAAAGACTATGATTTTGGCTTGAACTATCATCCCGGCAAAGCTAATGTCGTGGCTGATGCTTTAAGTCGAAAGACTTTGCATATGTCAGCAATGATGGTGAAGGAATTGGAGTTGATTGAGCAATTCCGTGATTTGAGCCTGGTTTGTGAAATAACACCACAGAGTGTTAGACTGGGTATGCTGAGGATTGGTAATGATTTCTTGGCTAGTATCAGAGACGCCCAGAAATTGGATGTGAAGCTGGTGGATTTGTTGGTTGCAGGTGATCAAGCTGTGGATGGGCATTTCAGGTTGGATTCCCAGGGTGTGCTGAGATTCAGGGATAGAATCTGTGTTCCTGATGATGCTGATATGAAGAGAATGATACTTGAGGAGAGCCATAGGAGCAAGCTGAGTATTCATCCAGGGGCTACGAAAATGTATCATGATTTGAAGAAGTTGTTACGGTGGCTTTGGTATGAAGAAGGATGTAGCACGGTTTGTGTATGCTGTTTGACTTGCGGTGTCAAAGATTGAGCACCGAAGCTGCGGGGTTGATGCAACCATTAGAGGTTCCGAATGGAAGTGGGATAGCATTTCCATGGATTTTATGATTGGGTTGCCAAACACTTTGTGAGGGATTTGACTCTATTTGGGTGATTGTGGATAGGTTGACTAAGTCTGCTCATTTCATTCCTATCAACAACACTTATCCGGTGTCGAGGTTGGCTGAGATTTACATTCAGGTGATTGTGAAGCTGCATGGTGTCCCGAAGAGTATTGTGTCGGATAGAGACCCTAGGTTCACTTCTGAGTTCTGGAGGAGTTTGCAGGAGGCATTGGGGTCCGTTGAGGTTGAGTTCGACTTATCATCCTCGGTGATGGGGATGAGTACGAGAGAGAACCATCTAGTCCTTGGAGGATTTATTGAGGTCTTGTGTGCTAGAGCAGGGAGGTGTGTGGGATACACATCTTCCGTTGATTGAGTTCACTTACAACAACAGCTACCATTCGAGGCACTGTATGGTCGGAGGTGTAGGACTCCGTTGTGTTGGAATGAGTCTGGTGAGGGTGTTGTTCATGGACCGGAAATTGTTCAGGAAACTACAAAGAAGGTAAAATTGATCAGGGAGAAAATGAAAGAGTCGCAGATTCGGCAGAAGAGTTACCATGACAGGAGGAGGAAAGACTTAGAGTTTCAGGCTGGTGAGCATGTATTCTTGAGAGTCACGCCTATGACTGGTGTTGGGCGTGCACTGAAAGCAAAGAAGCTGACTTCTAGGTTTATTGGACCGTACCAGATCACTGAGAGGGTTGGAAAGGTTGCCTATAGGATGGCCTTGCCGCCTAATCTTTCGAACTTGCACGACGTGTTCCACGTGTCGCAACTTCGGAAGTATATTCCAGACCCGTCTCATGTGATTCACATGGATGATGTGGAGGTACGTGAGAATCTCACTGTGGAGACTATGCCAACGAGGATTGATGATAGAGAAGTGAAGGTGCTGAGAGGGAAGGACATTGCTTTGGTCAAGGTAGTTTGGTTGGGGGCTGCTGGCGAGAGCATGACTTGGGAGCTGGAGAGTAGGATGCGGGAGTCTTATCCAGAGCTATTTGACTCAGGTATGAATTTCGAGGACGAAATTTCCTAAGTGGGGGAGAGTTGTAACACCCTAAGTGATTTAATTAATTAATTGATTAAATTATTAAAAGTGTTGCACTATTTTTAATTATATTAGATTATTTATGTTAATTTATTTATAATTGAAGGGAGTGGTATTGGTAGTTCCGGGACTGCAAGTATTGGCCCAAGAGCCCAAGCCCAATGACTTAGGCTCCTAGGGTTAATGCATTTCGCACCAATTGAGAAAAGAAAGGAAAAAAACGAAAGAGAGAAGGGAGAAGAGAGAAGAGAATGGCGCACCCTAGGGAGAAAAAGGAAGCATTGGATCGCACCTTGAGAAGAAGGAAAGGAAGGAGCTCTAGTTGCGGTTGTTTTGTAGGTGACTCAATAGAGAAGGTTTTCTACGGTTTATACGAGGTAAGGGGAGTCTCACCTTATAATAGGGAATATAATAGGTTGTATGTGAGTCATAGATCGTTGTTGTTGATATTTGATTGATTGAAATTGTGAATTGGGTTGAAATCGATTGCATGCTAGTGTTAGGGTTTATGTTGTGTTGATTTTCGTTTTTGATATATGATTGGTTGTTAAAATATAAAATTGATGTTGTTAGAATGATGAGATGTGTTTTTAAGAGCGTATTGATGATTTAGTTTAAGGAAATTTGAAGAATTGGAGTTTTTGGGGTATAGGGCGCCAAGTTGCTGGAAAAATGGCGCCCTGTGCACTGTGTCAGTGCTGTGTTGCGTGTGTGTGCAGGTGTGCCACTGACTGGGCGCCAAGTGCTGCCCAGAATGGCGCCTGGTGGCGCTGTGCCCATCATATGTGTGTGCAGGCGCGCCAAATAGTTGCCCCAGGCGCCAGATGGCGCCAGATGTCTTTGAATTATGTCTTTGTGTTGTGGAGTGTGTGTGTGTGTTGCTAGGTGAGGCGCCAAAGGCTGCCAGAAATGGCGCCTGGTGCGCCTGTGTCTAAGGCATGGCGCCTGTGGTGGCGCCAAGTCTTTGTGTGCTGTGTCTAGGTGCGGGGTGCCAAATGTGGGCGCCAATGCGCTGGTTGTGTTTGTTCAGTGCGGGCGCCAATGTGGCCGCTTGCGTGGCGCTGGTGTGGCGCCAAGTTTACGGTTGTGGGTGTGTCTAGGTGCTGGCGCCATTTTTAGCTTGCCATGGCGCCTAGTGTGGCGCGCCCAGTTGTGTGGCAAGGTGTGTGTGTGCATGTGGCGGCTACGGGCGCCAAATGGCCGCTCGCGCGCGCTGTGTTCTTTACTGTGTCTAGGCAAGGGCGCCAAATGTGCTGCCCATGGCGCCTGGGAATGCGCCTGTGTCTGACACTGTGTCTCAGTTTGTGTCTTAGTTTGTGTCTAGTGTCTCATGTCTTTGCCTTTGAGTTTTTGGCGCCTAGTGCTGTGTTGCCTGAGGGCGCCATTTTGTAGATTTTTGCACTTTGTGTCTTTGTGTTGCACAAATGGCGCCAGTGTGTGGGTATTTTGGCGCCTATGTGCTGTGTTGCACAAGGGGGTGCCAGTTTGTGGGGAAAATGGCGTCTGGTGCTGCCTTTGTGTCTAAGTGTGCTGTTTTGGTCTCTAGGTGGTGTTTTGGTCCCTAGGTGGTGTTTTGGTCCCTAGGTGGTGTTTTGGTCCTAGGTGTGCTGTTTTGGTCCCTAGGTGGTGTTTTGGTCTCTAGGTGGTGTTTTGGTCCCTAGGTGGTGTTTTGGTCCCTAGGTGGTGTTTTGGTCCCTAGGTGAGGTTTTGGTCCTTGTGACCTAATTATTAATGACGAATGGATGATGTGTGAATTGATGATGACGCCATGGGGGCTGGGACTAAAACTGACGATGATGTTAATGACAATAATGCCATGGGGGCTAGACTAAAATTGACGATGAGGTGAGAAATGATGTTATTGATGTATAACTGTGCTTGTGGTGTGTTCATGGAGTCTCATGCATACATTCGGCTGCGGTCGTGACATATATTTATTGATGATGATGCCATGGGGGCATGAGCCATGGGGGCTAACACTTTGATGATGAGGCCATGGGGGCCAATGGTACCACATGCATGACTGCATTGCATTGCATTCATTATCATAATTGGTACATGTTTGCTGGTTGATGATTACTATGAATAATGCTGCTGTATGATTGTATGAGTGTGATGCTTTGATTAATATGCTGCTTATTATAGTCTTTATTATGTGGTTTGAGACTCACCCCTTTCTGTTGTTGTTTACCACAGGTAGCCATGAGTGAAGGCTTATTCCCTTCACTTTCCCCGAGTCGGTCTGCTCTGATACGTAGCACCTAGGGGATGGGATTAGTCTTTACTGTTTGTGTTGTTCACTATTGAGCAGTTTATTCTGAGACTTATATGATTTTACTGAGACTGTAGTTTTGTTTCTGAGATTGTATTTTTCCGCTGTGTAATGTTAAATTCTAGTGTATGGATTGAGTTAGCATGTCTTGAAGATTCCATTCCACGTTTTGTTTGGTGTTACGTATTATTTTATTATGATGGGTTGAATTGTCTTGTTGTCGTTATTTTGATGAATTAAGTGTAGCATCCCGTTTGGATGAATTAAAGAAAATAAATTTTTGAAACTCTGATTTTTATTATAAAATGCCGGGTAGAAATGGGGTGTTACAGCCAACACCGATATTACACCCGTCTACAAGCAAGATTGATGGCTAGCAATCAGGATTTTGAGATTGAGGACTGCCCGGGTCAAGATGAGTTGGCAGTGGAGATTCTTAACCCTGAGCAGCTGGCTCAGGAGAATCAGGCTTTGAAGACCAAAGTTGAGGCTATGGAAGCATAGATGGCCGAAGTAATGAGTATGCTACAGAATCTGAGGGGTGGGGCCGCCGCTGGGGCTGCCTCTATTGTGAATCTGAAGGGGTTGTTACTTTCGTTTCTCCTCCCCGACCGCGAAGTTACAACTACTCACACTCCTCCTGGACCGTGGTCGATCCACTTTGCCCATTCTCCGGGGTGAGCGGACGAGTCACCCGAATGCACAGAATATCCCCGGGGATGCCAATGGGTTATGTGCCGTCCGTTCTTTGAAGCTATTCTGTGGGGTCGAGTCAACTGCCGCTTGCGGTTATACCTAGTGAAGCCGCTATTGGACCACGAATTCATACTCCTAGTCCCGGTATTGTCTTTGCCAAGAAGTTCACCTAGTCCTACTCGAGGTTGCCATAAATCCTCGAGAATCTTTGTCCCATCATATGGGAAACCCCGCTTTCGATATGGGGTTATTATCACAGTCTGGGGAACTATCCACAAGGTCATTTGTTTGAGAACACTCAGCATAGTGATCGGTATCACTTGCTTGAAGAGTGTTTAAGAGCTATGGAAGGATCGGGTACTAGAGTCAAGGATGCCCGAGATTTGTGCCTTGTCCCGGATGTTGTCATCCTCCCAAATTCAAAGCACGACTTTGATAAATATCGCGACCTTTGGGTGTCCATCTAGCCATTTGACGATGTATGTTAGAAAAATGGCCGCTTATGCTCATGATGACAAGGTGCTCATTCACTATTTCCAAACCAGTCTGACTGGGCATCATTAGATTGGTATATGCAGCTACAATCCTCCGATATTCACAGTTGGAAGGATCTCTCTGAAGCATTTCTGAAACAATACCAGTATAACATGGACCTTGCTCCCGACCGGTCTCAATTACAGCACATGAGGAAAGGAGATAGAGAATCATTCAAAGAATATGCTCAAAAGTGGAGGAGCATAGCTGCTCAGGTGAAGCCGCCATTGACTGAAAAGGAGATGGTGTACATGTTTATGGAAACTCTTCCAGGGCTATATTGTGATAGGTTGGTGGGGAGTGTTTCATCCCGTTTCTCAGATATGGTTGTCATTGGAGAACGATTGGAGCACGGATTATGCGCAAATGAAAAGATCTTTGAGGTTTTAGCAATTCTAGTGGACAAAAGAAACCCTTTTCCAACTTCCCCAAGAAGAAAGAAGGGGAAACCAATGTTATTACTGCATGGGGAGGCCCATCTTTCAGCTCTCCACAACAAACAGTGCCATTTCCTGTTCCAGCTCAGCCACAACAAACTAATTCAGGTCACAGAGCCCAAAATTATCAGGAGAAGAGGCGTGCTAGTTTTAATCCGATTCCCATAACCTATACTGAGCTGTTCAATCACCTTGTCTCAAAGAATTTGATCAATTTTCGCCCCATGAAGCCTATGCAACCTCCCTTTCCTAGGGGATACAATGCTAATGCTACCTGTAACTTTCATAATGGAGGGGTCGGTCACACGGTGGAAGATTGCAAGGCTTTCAAACATGTAGTCCAGGATTTGATTGATGCCAACTGGCTCTCTTTCAAGCAGAATAGTCCAAGCACAACTACGAACCCCCTGCCGGGACATGGGATACCATCCGCTAATGCAGTAGAAGATTCTGTGGGACAGACAATGATAAAAGATGTTAAGTGTATCCAGACTCCTCTGGAAAATATACATGCTAAGCTGTGCCGTTGTGGCGTTATCAAGAAAGGCTGTGTATGTGCCGATCCTTTATGTGTAGGTGTCTGTGAAGTTTTCAAGTCAGTGTTGCAAGACTTGATGGATCGTTTTGTGGTTCGAGTGGGAGTGGTTGAAAAGGAAGAAAGTGTGTTGATGTTGCAGTTTAATGATGGTAAAGAGGCTAGAAAGCCAATTGAGATATTGTACAATCCAAAACCAGCCCAAGTCAAGTCTCAGCCTGTGGTTATTGAGATTCCTGCTCCATTCCCATATGAGAAGGACAGTGCAGTGCCATGGAAATACAATACCCTGCCTCCAGTAGAGAGTTCTCCAAACACCTCTGTTGTTACCAATATAACCGGGGCAAGTGGAATTACAAGGAGTGATCAGATATTTGCCCCCGAGTTCGTTCGGGTGAATCATCCAAAGAAGTCAAGACAGGGGCTCGTAAGGGGAAGGATAAAGAAGCGGAGAATGCTCGAGAAAAAAAGTGGCGTAACAAGAAATTGATGAGTTCCTAAAAATTGTAAGGCAAAGTGACTATAAGGTGGTTGACCGGATGAATCGGACCCGAAAGAAAGATTTCAATGTTGTCATTGTTGTTAAGTTCGAAAGCGCACCGAATCGCCTTAATAATGAAAGTACTTGAATGGGGCTCATGTTGCTCGTAATATTTCCGTGGGCCAATTTGGACGAAATAGTCGGAATATCGTGGTCTGCGAAACCATGTGACTTTTTTGATGACGAGCTTCCCCTAGAAGGAAGGAAACACAACCAAGCCCTACACATCTCTATTAAATGTGGGGATTTCGTGCTAGCTCGTGTTCTGATTGATAATGGTTCTTCTCTAA
The DNA here is from genome assembly GCA_020916435.1 of Oxytropis ochrocephala. Taxonomy (NCBI): domain Eukaryota; kingdom Viridiplantae; phylum Streptophyta; class Magnoliopsida; order Fabales; family Fabaceae; genus Oxytropis; species Oxytropis ochrocephala. Next base: position 60,353,262 of record CM037092.1, on the reverse strand, counting down.
ATGTGATGCCAAGGTCCACTGTAAGCAAGTTGGATGTGGATTACTCTTTCATGAAGCCTAGCTCGACATTGGTGAGGGCGTTTGATGGATCGAAGAAAGAGGTAATAGGGGAGATGGAGTTCCCCATTTAGATAGGTCCTGAGACATTCTGTGTTAACTTTCAAATCATGGACATCTCCTCGTCGTACAGCTGTCTGCTTGGAAGGCCATGGATTCATATGGCGGGAGCCATTCCTCCTCTCTGCATCCAGAGAGTCAAGTTTGTGGTCGATGATAAAATTGTGGTAGTGTTCGGAGAGGAAGAGATGTTAGTTAACAAACCTTCTCCTTTCCGCTATGTGGAAGCAGCCGAAGAGTCCTTGGAAACTTCTTTTCAATCTCTCGAGATTGCCAATGCTGTGTTTGGAGGGAGCGGATTGCCGTCGCCTGCGATAAAGTTGTCGAAAGAAGAAAAGATGGTTGCGAGGATCATGATGGGTCAGGGATACCAGCCGGGACGTGGTTTGGGAAAAGTAGGACAAGGAATTCTTGCTCCTATCCAGTTGAAAGAAAACAAGGGCCGTTACGGGTTGGGATACCAGCCAAGTGAGGCTGAAAAGAATAAGTTGGCTGAAGAGAGAAGAGGTGAGTGGTTGGCCAAGCTGAGAGGCCAGGACCCACGGTCAAAGAGGATCCCCATCTGTAACATCCGTCAGAGCTTCAAGAGTGCAGGGTTACTAGACCCAGATCAAATTACTGCTGTTGAGGATGGTTTAGAGGATGAAGAGGGCAGTACCAGTGTAACACCCTAAATGATTTAATCATTTATTTGACTAAATTATTTAAAGTGTTACATTATTTACTTAACTATATTAAATTGTAATGTAGCATTTTATTTTAATTGAAGGAGGTAGTAGGAGGAATGGAGAAGGGGTGTAAAAAGGGCCCAAAAGCACATGGCCCAATAATTATATACCCAAATTAGGTATCAAAGCTCATTTGTGAGAAGTAAACGAAAAAGAAAAGAAAGGAGAAGAGAAGGAGCAGCTGCGCCGTGCCAAGAGAGGAGGGAAAGAAGAGGATTTCGTGACTTGAAGCTTGGATTGTTGCAGTGGTTTTGTTCGTGACTCCGTTCCGGTTCTTCTCTACGGTTAAATTGAGGTAAGGGGAGTCTCACTCTATAATAGAGGAGATAATGGGTATTATATGTATCATAGAAATTTGTTTTGATGTTAATTGATGATTGCATGATGATTGATTCCTTGAATTTGATGAAATTGTTGGTAAAAATTGATTTAGGCGTGAGTTAGGGTTTTACAATGTATGAGTTCGTGATTTTGATGTGATTGATGATTTGAGCATGCAATTGGTTGTTTGATTCGAGATTAGGAGTGTTAGAAGAGTTATTGAGTGAATTGATTTGGAAGATTTTGGGAAAATTGGAATTTCAGGGTTTGGGGCGCCAAGATGCTAGGATTCAGCGCCACGTGTCTTGTTCACACAGCTGAATTGAGAGTTTGTGCAGAATGCTCTCGCCGGCGCGCCACATTCTTTGGAAAAATGGCGCCACATAATTTGCTCATGTCTTTGGAATGTGTTCTGTGCAGTGTGTTCTGCGCCAGGCGCCAAGTTCTTTGGGAAAATGGCGCCTGTGCCTTCGCTTGTGTGTTGGAGTGCGTGTGTGCGATGTGGCGCCAAATGCGCCCAGGGTGCCCGAATGGCGCTGTGTCACCGTGCTGATGTGCAGGTGAGTGAGTTCTTTGTCAGGGCGCGAGAATGTGGGTATTTTGGAGCCCGGGAGTGAAACTTGTATTTCTAAACATATTTCCTCGTGCAAATTTTGTATTCACCGCCAACTTTCAATTTTAAGTGTTTTGGCTCAGTGGTTTTCTGTTGCGGTGTTATTTTGAAAATGTCCGGTGGGGCTTGTTTTGTGTGTGTTTTGGGGCAGGAAGTGAAACTTGTATTTCTAAACATATTTCCTCGTGCAAATTTTGTATTCACCTGCCAACTTTCAATTTTAAGTGTTTTGGCTCGAGTGGTTTTCTCGTTTGTAGGTGTTATTTTGAAAATGTCCCGGTGGGGCTCGTTTTGTGTGTGTGTTTGGGGCCCGGGAGGGAAACTTACTTTTCTAGGCATATTTCACAGTGCCAAATTTTGTGTTTACCTGCCCAAATTCATTTTTAAACATTTTGGCTCGGGTGGTTTTGGTTTGAAAGTGTTGGGTGAGTGGTCACAGTGGGGCGCCAAACCAGTCTTTGCTATGTCTTAGTTTGTGTCTGCAAATCGTATGCGAGTTTGTGTCTAGGTGCTGTGTTGCCCGGGGAGGCGCCAGATTGCTAGGAAAATGGCGCCCGAGTGGGCGTGTTGCCACGGGCGCCAAAATCTTGAGTTTACGCGCTAGTCTTTGTGTTGCACCGGGCGCGCTGAATCGTGGGGAAAATGGCGCCTAGTCTTTGCCAAGTGCCTAAGAGGGTCTTTATTTTTGGTCCCTAGGTGACAGTTTGGTCCCTAGATGATTGTTTTGGTCCTAAATGGTGGTTTAGGTCCACAGGGTGAGGTTGAGTACCCTAGAGGAGAATAGTCCGGTGGGACTTAATGGTGTTGAGAATTTATAATGAGGTGATTGAGCATGCCATGGGGGCATGGGCCGAGGGCCAAGCCGGAGAGCTATAAAATGAGGTTAACACCGAGGTAAGAGTTAATGGGTGTATTGAAATGTTTGAAATGGTGTTTGTGATGTACATGGAGTCTCATGCATACATTGGTCTGCTATGATCGTAGAGTTTATAATATGATGTGTGAAGCTCGAGGCGGCGTAGGGGCCTTATAAAATGATTGTGAAGCTTCGGCGGCGTAGGAGGGCCTTATAAAATGATTGTGAAGCTTCGAGGCGGCGGTGGGCCAATGGTACCACATGCATACTCGACATTGCATACATTCCCATTAGTGCATGAATATTGTTGATTGATGTTTGGCGTGTTTGAGTATCTTTGTAAACTATGCTTATATATTGCTTATTATCACTTTTATTATATAGTTCGAGACTCACCCTTTCTCGTTGTTATTTACCACGGTGAGTCGGGAGTGAGGGCTTTCTACCTTCACTACTCCCGAGTCGATGCCTTTCACGATCGTAGCACGTAGCACCTGGGGTTTAGGTTTAGATTTGTTGCTTGTTTTGCTCCTTGTTGAGCCTTATATGTATTTGTTTTGATACTGCTGGATTATGCTGTTGAGATAATGATTATTTTCCGCTGCGTTATGTGAAACTATATTTCTATGAGTTTATCTACTGGTGTTACGTATTCGGATTTTGTTTAAGAGAAAGAGTTGTGACGCTCCATTTTATTGAGTATTAAATTATGTTATACTATTAGTGTGCTGAATGACTATGGCTAAACTGTGGTTCGCCACTAAGGCTAGAATTTCTTTCGCTGGTGTATTTACAAGGGCATCACTGAGAGCCTTGCAAAGGTGGCCAATGCCTGTTGCAAGTAGTATCAGTTACCTGAGTAATCCCATAGTCAGCCAGTTCACTATTTTATAACGCACTAAACTAAAAGATGACTTGAAATGATTTTTGTATACTCTGATTTTTTTGGTTTAAATTACCGGGTAGAAATGGGGTGTTACAACCAGCTTAGTCCGTCGTTGCCTTGCTAAAGAAGAGCTCAAAAATTGAGAAGTTGTCGACTTGCCCATCACTTTTAGTTCAAAGTAATGATTGTAATGCACTCCTTTGGCTCTGCCCAAGGCCTCAGGATAGTTTGTTAGGGCATGCATGTTTTTATTTTCAATGACACCATCATCAATAAAAACGCTTGTTTTGAATTCCATCAATAAAATCTCTTTCCTTCATTTATCTTTTCTTTCTTTTCGCTTTATTTTGTTTGTTTCGCCTTTCATTCTACTTTCTGCTTCTACGAATGCAGATCAAAAGTAATTATCTCTGAAAATAACAGTGCCAATGATTCCTATTATGACTTTGATCACCCAATTAACCAAACTGAAGGGGGTGTTGAGGAAGGATGGAAACTCCTCCGGAATTGATGAGACTAATAGAGCAGGAAGAAAAGATCATTCAGCCTCATGGAGAGTCGATTGAGATAATCAACTTGGGTACAGAAGATGATAAAAGAGAGGTTAAGGTCGGTACCGCCATGGAAGATAGTGAACGCAAAAGGCTAATCTAACTCTTGCATGATTACGCTGATGTCTTTGCGTGGTCATACAAAGATATGCCAGGGCTAGATACCGATATTGTTGAACACAGGTTGCCAGTGAAGCCAGAGTGTCCACCGGTCAAGCAGAAGTTGAGAAGAATGAAGCCTGAGATGTCATTGAAGATCAGGGATGAGGTAAAAAAGCAGTTTGATGCGGGATTTCTAGTAGTGGCCAAGTATCCACAATGGGTAGCAAATATCGTCCCTGTTCCGAAAAAAGATGGCAAGGTCAGGATGTGTGTCGATTACAGGGATCTGAATAGAGCTAGCCCCAAAGATGACTTCCCTCTGCCTCATATTGATATTCTGGTAGACAGTACATCCCAACATTCTCTATTCTCCTTCATGGATGGGTATTCAGGGTACAATCAGATAAAAATGGCTCCAGAAGATATGGAGAAAACCACCTTCATAACTCTCTGGGGAACATTCTGCTACAAAGTGATGCCTTTTGGACTCAAGAATGCCGGTGCGACTTATCAGAGAGCAATGGTGACATTATTCCACGACATGATGCACAAGGAAATTGAGGTGTACGTAGATGATATGATTGCAAAATCCAAGACTGATGAGGGGCACATCGTTAATCTGCAAAAACTCTTCGAACGTCTACGGAAGTTCAAGCTCAGGTTAAACCCAACGAAATGCACCTTCGGTGTGAGATCCGGAAAGTTACTGGGATTTATCGTCAGTCAGAAAGGGATAGAGGTCGATCCGGATAAAGTCAAAGAAATCCTTGAAATGCCAGCACCAAAGACTGAAAAAGAGGTCCGTGGTTTCCTTGGGAGACTGAACTACATCTCAAGGTTCATATTCCAGTTAACCGACACCTGCGAGCCTCTCTTTAAGCTGTTGTGCAAGAACCAAAAACTGGAGTGGAGCGATGATTGCCAAAGAGCCTTTGAAAGGATTAAAGATTATCTTTAGACCCACCAATTCTGATGCCGCCGGTGTCCGGAAGACCACTTATCCTGTATCTAACCGTATTGGACAATTCGATGGGATGTGTGCTGGGGCAGCATGATGAATCGGGAAAGAAAGAGCATGCTATATACTACTTGAGTAAAAAATTCACTGACTGTGAGACGAGATATTCAATGCTAGAAAAGACTTGTTGCGCTTTAGCATGGGCCGCTCATCGTTTAAGGAAGTACATGCTGAGTCATACAACCTGGTTGGTATCTAAAATGGATTCAATCAAGTACATTTTTGAAAAGCCAGCACTCACAGGACGGATCGCTCGTTGGCAGATGTTATTGTCAGAGTATGATATCCTGTATGTCACGCAGAAAGCAGTCAAGGGCAGTACACTTGCCGAGTACTTAGCATGTCAGCCGATTCCAGACTACCAACCAATGCAGCATGATTTTCCTGATGAAGATATCATGACACTGTTCGACGAGGGGAAGTATCAAGAAAGTGAAAGGTGGAGAATGATATTCGACGGTGCGTCAAATATATGGGGGCATGGGGCAGGCGCTTTGTTGATATCTCCTGGCAACCGCTTCATTCCTGTCACTGCAAGACTAAGCTTCTATGTCACAAACAACATAGCAGAGTATGAAGCGTGCATTTTGGGTATTCAAGCAGCCCTAGAATGGAAAGTTAAAAGGCTAGATGTGTATGGGGATTCAGCCTTGGTTATTCATCAAGTAAGAGGCGATTGGGAGACCAGAGATCCCAAGTTGATTCCTTATTGCGATTATGTGCAAGAGTTGATGGAGTCTTTCGACGAGATCACCTTCAAGCATATCCCTCGAGATGAAAACCAGTTGGCCGATGCATTGGCAATGTAACACCCCCTTCTACTTAATACTAATTTAATCAATAAAAATCAGAGTTTTTCAAAAACTTTTTCCACGCACCTCAAAGAGAGTGCTACATTTAATAAAAAACTCATCAAAGTATAATTAAAATTCAAACGCATCTAGTGCGTGATATATGCATCATAACCAAACGGGACGAACCCTCAAAAACCTGTTTAGTGTTTACAATAATCCAGAAAATAGTTCACAAAGACAAGAAATAAAACTGAGTTCAACATACTCAATACATAGTTCAAATCAGTTCAATACATAACATAAAAGAATGGTACTAGAAACCCCATCCCCGGTGTTACTAAATCAGAGCCGACACAAAAATCCCAAGGAAGGCTAGACATCTTCACTCAGAATCACCTGCATGTCGCCACGAGAGCAGGCAACATAAAATGCTAGGGTGAGTCTATTTACATAAATAATAACAAATAAGATAAGCATTATATAGGGAAAACATCTAGCAACAACAATTCACAATAATCAAGACATTTATCATTCAGTTAGAATACCAACAAGCAACAAAATAAATTAATTAAGCATCGACAAGAATTCTACGAATGTATGAGTATATGCATGTGGATCCATCATCACCGCAATAACCCCGTCGGGCACCCACCGCTTTTGGCCGAAGCCACATCACCGCTTTTGGCCGAAGCCACATCACCGCTTTTGGCCGAAGCCACATCACCGCTTTTATATGCATATGCTTTATGTGACACCATGACAATGCATCACCACACAATAAATTTATCACATCAATTATCAACTCACCGCTTTGGCCGAAGCCCACATCATTCATAAATTCATCACCTCAAGTGTTAACCCACCACTTTGTTATCACTTCACCAACACAACTTATTTCTTGAATTAAATCTCACCCATGGACTAAATCCCACTTAAGGACCATTTTAGCACACCAAAGATTAATTTAGTACTTAAAGGTTAATTGACACTTTATGAATTAATTTGGTACATTTGGAACTTATGTTGGTATATTGGGACTAATTAGACACTAAGGGATTATTTTGTCACGCCAAGGATTAATTTAATTCTTAGGGACTATTTTGTCACACCAAGGATTAAATTAATTCTTAGGGACTAAACCATCTCTTAGACACATTTTGGGCACCAAGGCGCCAAGGGGCAGCCATTTTGGCGCCCCACTCAGCACACCACCAAGCACAGGCGCAGAATGGCGCCTCACTTGGCGCCGCGCCACACCAGCTGCACCCAGGCAGCACGCACACACGCACACTAGGCGCCAAATTCCCAAGGAATTGGCGCCCTGCTCCCCTGCACCCGTGCCATCCCTGCCCAGACACACACCAAGCGCCAAATTCCCAGGGAATTGGCGCCCCTGCACACATCACGCTCCCTGCCATCCCACACTCTAGACACAGGCGCCATATTCCTAAGGAATTGGCGCCCCTCCTGCCATATCCAACCCAGGCCGAAACAAAACTCACAAAAACAGTAAACTGGGCGCCACTTTGCCTAGCAAATGGCGCCCCTGTCCTGCACAACCGCACCAGCCAGAAAATTCAGCCCCTAGGCGCCATTTGCCTAGGCATTTGGCGCCCCCCTTCAAACACCCTCACCAAAACACTTCAAACCTAATTTTCTACCCAACAATTTAATTCTTACATGAACAATACACACATAGGCAGTAAATCCACTTCATTAAAATTACCATATTCACATACTTCTCTTCATGGAAACATTTCCTCAAACATATAACATGCATAACTAACAAAACATATTTTTCCAACAACAAGCAAAATGATATCAACACATTAGGCATCTCATACATCAACCAACATATAATCAACATCAAAGTCACACAAACAAGTCATTCCTAGAGCTATTCCACCTATAATACATATCCTACAAATTATTATAAATGTAGTAGAGAGTCCCCTAACCTCAAGTGAGCTAAAGCTTCAACCAAACACCAAGAATCAACAAAATGAAGCCCCCTCCTTTGATTTCCAGCCAAGGCCGAATGGTCTCCTTGCTTGGGTGAAAAAGGAAATTCAAAAATAGCACAAATGAGACTATAGAACTTAAGGAAATGGAATGGGGAAAGGAAATGAGGAAGATTGAGACCAAAATCTCACTTACCCAACCAAGAACCAAGGAAAAGTTTCTTCCTTTCTTCCTCCCTCCTTCACGCCGTCGAGTTCTTCTCCTCTCCCTCTCTATTCTTCTATTTTTCTTTCTTTCAAAATAAGGGTAATGGGACCCTAGTGTAGGAACCCCTAAGTTTTATGACTACTATTGGGCCCAATAATGGCCCTTGGGCCTTATTCCCACTCCTACAATTAATTTATTCCACCTCCCGAAAGTAAAAATAAATCCAACTTAAGTATCCTATTTAAAATAGATTAGACCCCTTTTTGATAAAATAACTCAACTAATTTAATTGACTTAAATTAAACGTTGCAAGCCTTAAATAACTTAATTAATTAAATAATTAAATTATTTTGGGCGTTACAACTCTCCCCCACTTAAAGAATTTAGTCCTCGAAATTACCTGAATCGAACAACTCCGGGTAAGCCTCCTTCATCTTGCTTTCCAACTCCCAAGTCATGCTCTCGTCCACAGCTCCTAACCAAACTACCTTCACCAAATTGATCTCTTTGCCTCTTAAGACCTTCACCTCACGGTCCTCAATCCTAACCGGCATAGTCTCCACCGTAAGGTTCTCTCTCACCTCCACATCATCCATCTGAACTACATGAGGCGGATTGGGGACATACTTCCAAGAATCGACACATGGAATACATCATGTAGATTAGAAAGATTAGGTGGCAAGGCCACCCGATAAGCAACTTTCCCAACTCTCTCTGAAATCTGATATGGTCCGATAAAACGTGGAGTTAACTTCTTAGACTTCAACGCCCGACCTACACCTGTCGTTGGAGTAACTCTCAAAAATACATGATCACCAGCTTGAAACTCTAGATCCTTCCTTCTCTTATCATGGTAACTTTTCTGTCTACTCTGTGAGGCTTTCATCTTCTCCCTAATCATCTTCACTTTCTCTGTGGTCTCACGCACAAGCTCAGGACCTAGCACCACACTTTCACCGATTCATACCAACATAACGAGTCCTACACCTCCTCCCATACAATGCCTCAAAAGGCGCCATCCCAATACTCGAATGAAAATCAAGTATTGTAAGTGAATTCAATCGATGGTAAATGAGAATCCCATGAACCTCCTCGCTCAAGAACACATGCTCTCAACAAATCCTCAAGTGGTGAATGGTCCTCTCCGTGCGCCCATCCGTGCGGGATGATATCTTGAACTCAATCTCAATTTGAACCCAAGGCCTCTTGCAAACTCCTCCAAAACTCGTAAGTGAACACGGGATCCCTATCGGACACAATACTCGAGGCACACCATGCGACTTCACAATCGTCTTAACATAGATATCTCGCCAACTTCGACATGGATAAGTAATATTAATCGGTAAAAGTCGCGCAGATTTAGTCAATCTATCAACAACCACCGATATAGTATCAAATCCCTCATTGTAGTCGGCAAAACCATCCACAAAATCCATGGAGATACTATCCCACTTCCATTCAGAACATCCAATGGTTGCATCAATCCTGCGGCTTCGATGTTCTACCTTCGATTTCTCGACACGTCAAGCAAGCATACACAAACTGAGCCACATCTCGCTTCATACCAGGCCACCAAAACAGTTTCTTCAAATCTTGATACATTTTAGTGGCTCCCGGGTGGATACTCAACTTACTCCGATGACCCTCTTCTAGAATTGCCTTCTTAATCTCATCATCATTAGGAATACAGATCCTCCCACGGTATCTTAACACATCCTGCGCATCTATCTCATAATCTTCACTCCGAGAGTGGTTAATCCCAACTGCAACTTCAACTAGTTTAATGTCCCTCTTTTGAGCTTCCCGAATAACATTCAAAAATTCATTGTGGATTTTCAACACACCCAATCTGACACTCTTAGGTGTCACTTCGCAGACTAAACTCAAATCTCGAAACTGTTCAATTAATTCAAGTTCTTTCATCATCATTGCAGATACATGTAAGGATTTCCTACTCAAAGCATCAGCTACCACATTAGCTTTCCCCGGATGATAGTTCAAGCTAAAGTCATAGTCTTTCAACAATTCCAACCATCTCCTTTGCCTCATATTCAATTCTTTCTGGTCAAACAGATACTGCAACCCCTTGTGATCACTGAACAACTCAAACTTAGAACCATACAAATAATGTCTCCAAATCTTCAAAGCAAAAACAATTGCCGCAAGCTCCAAATCGTGAGTGGGGTAATTCTTTTCATGAATCCTCAACTGTCTTGAGGCATAAGCCACTACTTTACCATTTTGCATCAAGACACCTCCTAGCCCCATCTTAGACGCATCGCAATATACCACAAAAGGCTCTCCGATTTGGGCAATGTCAAAGCAGTGTGATGTTGTCAACCTTCTCTTCAATTCTTGGAAACTTTCTTCACATTTGGAATCCCACACAAACGCCTTTCCTTTACAAGTTAATTGAGTTAGCGGAAGTGCCAACTTTGAAAACCCCTCAATAAACCTTCGATAATATCCAGCTAATCCAAGAAAACTTCTAATCTCTGTAACTGACTTAGGAGCCTCCCACTGCATCACCGCATCAACCTTAGATGGATCTACTGCAATCCCATCACCAGAAATAATATGACCCAGAAAGCTCACTTCCTTCAACCAAAAGTCACACTTTGACAATTTAGCATACAACTTCTTCTCTTTCAATACCTCAAGCACCAACCTCAAGTGCTCTGCATGTTCCTCCTCGGACTTAGAGTACACCAAAATATCATCTATAAAAACCACCACAAACCGATCCAAGTAGTTGTGGAAAATACGGTTCATGTACTCCATGAACACCCTGGTGCATTAGTGACACCAAACGGCATAACAGAATACTCGTAATGCCCATATCTCGTCCTGAATGCTATCTTCTGAATATCCTCATCTTTCACTTTAATCTGATGATAACCTGACCTCAAATCAATTTTGCTAAATACCTTCGCACCTACTAGCTGGTCCATCAGATCGTCAATTCTCGGAAGTGGATACTTGTTCTTGATTGTCACTCTGTTCAGCTGTCTATAATCAATACAAAGCCGCATACTTCCATCTTTCTTCTTCACCAAAAGTACTGGCGCTCCCCAAGGTGACACACTAGGCCTTATGAACTTCTTCTCAAGTAAGTCCTCTAACTGACTCTTCAACTCAGATAATTCGGATGCAGACATCCTATAGGGAGCCATAGACACGGGTCTAGTGCCAGGCACTAGATCAATACCAAACTCTACTTCTCTTTCAGGTGGCACATCAGGAATTTCATCGGGGAACACTTCGGGAAATTCACGAACTATTGGCAATTCTTCAATCTTGGCTAGGCTCTCAACGGACAACGATGCCATCAATGTAAACAGCTTAGCTTCCTCCTTCATAGCTCTATGCAATTGACCAGAATGCAACAATGCATATTCTTCCCCCTTAGTCGAAGGAAAGCTCACGGATCTACTAGCACAATTAATATGCACTTGGTTATCAACTAACCAGTCCATACCAAGAATGATGTCCAAACCTCCTAAAGGCAAGCAAATAAGATCAACAAGAAACTCTCTGGCCAAAAAGCGACGAGGGCCACCTAGCACACATTAGGGAAGTAGTTACTGAACCTTTGGCTGGGGTATCAATAACCATGTCCCTTCTCATAGTAGACAAAACAAGACCCAATTTCTCAGCACACAATGCAGCAATGAAAGAATGAGTAGCACCAGTATCTACTATAGCAATCAAAGGAGTGCCGTTAATAAAACAAGTACCTCTAATCTCGTTAGCATCCTCGGATCCCGCCAAAGCAAACACCTTCCCTTTAGCTCTCTCCCTCTTGGGCTTAGGACATTTAGCACTGACATGTCCCACTTCATCACAGTTTTAGCAGACTATCTCTTTCTTCTCACAGTTAGTAGAATTATGGCCCTTCTGACCACACTTGTAGCAACGGACCTCAGGGCACTCAATACTCCTATGGCCAGGTTTCTTGCAAGTAAAACACACAATACCTGCAGATTCACCTCCCCCACTTGAACCTTTACCCGCACTTGCCTTCCACTTTCCTTTACCTCCACCAACATCATATGGTTTTCCCCGAAACTGAGCATTCTTCTTTTCCCTCACAATCTTGTATGCAGCAAAGACCTTTGTCTTCCTCATAAATCCTACACTTGTCCACTAACTTGGCAAAATCCCGAATCTCCTGGTACCAATGGCTTTCTTAATCTCTGGCTGCAGACCATTCTCAAATTTTACACACTTGGAAAATTCTGAATCAGCTTGGTTGTCATAATAAGGGCAGAACTTGACCAACTCCTCAAACTTGGCTGCATACTCAGCTACAGACTTGTTTCTGTAACACCCCAAATAATTTAATTAAGAAATTGATAAATTGTTTAAGTGTTGCACTATTTTTAATTATATTAAATTATAATATGGTGTTTATAATTTAGTATTTTATTTTAATAGAAGAGGAGTGGTATCGTAAATACTGGAGTGTAGTTTTGGGCCCAGGAGCCCAAGCCCAATGACTTAGGCTCCTAGGGCTAGTGCATTCGCACCAAAGAGGAAAAGAAAGAAAAAAAACGAAAGAAAAGAGAAAGGAGAAGAGAGAAAACGGCGCAAGAGAGAGGGAAAAGAGAGAGAGAGCTTCGCACCAAGGAGAAAGGAAGGAGAAGGAGATTTGTTGCTGAGGTTTTGTAGGTGACTACGTGAAAGAGCTTCTCTACGGTGTAAAATAAGGTAAGGGGAGTCTCACTCTATAATAGAGGATATAATAGGTTGTATAGGAGTCATAGAGTCTTGATTTGATGTCAATTGATTGTTAATTGAGTTGTTGTTGGGTGAATTTGAGAAATTGCATGATCAAAATCGATTTAGGGCTTTGATTTGGGGGTTTTATGTTCTTGATTGGTTTTTACGCATGATTGAATGTTATGGTATGCAATTGAGTGTGTTGACATGATTATAATTGGTATTTGAGTGATATAAGATGATTTGAATTGAAAAAAATTGAGAATTTGGAGTTGTTGGTGCTTGGGGCGCCAAATGGCTAGGATTCTGGCGCCCTGTGTACTGTAGCAGTAGGCTATAGGTTGTGTTGCTGTTCTGGGCGCCACTTCGCTGAGGAATTGGCGCCTGGGTTACTGTTCACGTGCTGGAATTGTGTCTGAGTGCAGGTGTGTCAGTGTCTGGGCGCCAGAATGTGGGTGTTTTGGGCCCGGGGAGTGAAACTTGTATTTCTGGGCACATTTTCTCGTGCCAAATTTTGTATTCACCTGCCCAAATTCAATTTTAAGTGTTTTGGCTCGAATGGTTTTCTGGTGGCAGGTGCTATTTTACAAATGTCCCGGTGGGGGTGGCTTTGTGTGTGTAAACGGGGTGGGTTGAGTAAAACTTGTATTTCTGGGCATATTTTCTCGTGCCAAATTTTGTATTCACCTGCCCAAATTCAATTTTAAGTGTTTTGGCTCGAGTGGTTTTCTGGTTGCAGGTGTCATTTTACAAATGTCCCGGTGGGGGTGGTTTTGTGTGTGTAAATGGGGTGGGTTGAGGGAAACTCACATTTCTGAACATATTTTACTGTGCCACATTTTGTATTCACCTGCCCAAATTCAATTTTAAGTGTTTTGGCTCGAATGGTTTTCTGGTGGCAGGTGCTATTTTACAAATGTCCCGGTGGGGGTGGCTTTGTGTGTGTAAACGGGGTGGGTTGAGTAAAACTTGTATTTCTGGGCATATTTTCTCGTGCCAAATTTTGTATTCACCTGCCCAAATTCAATTTTAAGTGTGTTGGCTCGAGTGGTTTTCTGGTTGCAGGTGTCATTTTACAAATGTCCCGGTGGGGGTGGTTTTGTGTGTGTAAATGGGGTGGGTTGAGGGAAACTCACATTTCTGAACATATTTTATTGTGCCAAATTTTGTATTCACCTGCCCAAATTCAATTTTAAGTGTTTTGGCTCGAGTGGTTTCCTGGTTACAGGTGTTATTTTAAAAATGTCTCGGTGGGGGTGACTTTGTGTGTGTAAAGGGGGTGGGTTGGGTGAAACTTACATTTCTGGGCATATTTCACCGTGCCATATTTTGTATTTACCTGCCCAAAAACATTTTTAAACATTTTGGCTCGAGTGGTTTTTGGTTTGCAAGTGTTGTGGTTCTTTGGGTCGGTTAGGGCGCTTAACCGTCTTTGCCCCAGGCGCTGGTGTGCACATGTCTCGAGATTGTGTCTGAGTTGGTGTCTGGGTTTGTGTCTAGGTCTGTGCTGCCCAGAGGGGCGCCAGATTGCTAGAAAAGTGGCGCCTAGTGGCTGTGTTGCCACAGGGGGCGCCAAAGTCTTGAGAAGCCGCGCCGAGTGTTGTGTTGCACCGGGGCGCGAATGTGGGAAAAATGGCGCCTAGTGCTGCCAAGTGCCTAAGAGTGTGCTGTTTTGGTCCCTAGGTGACAGTTTGGTCCCTAGATGATTGTTTTGGTCCTAAATGGTGGTTTAGGTCCTTGAGTGAGGTTGAGTCCTCTAGACGAGATTAGTCCCTGGGACTTAATTGTGTTGAGAGTGGATGATTAGATGACTGAGGATGGCCAAGCCATGAGGGCTATAAAATGAGATTAATACTGAGGTAAGAGTTAGTGCGTGCATTGAGATGTTTGAGAATGTGTTTGTGTTGTTACATGGAGTCTCATGCATACATTCTATACTGCGATCGTAGAGCTTATAAAATGATTGTGAAGCTTTGAGGCGGCGGGAGGGCCGAGTCATGAGGACTCCATTAATGATGAGAATGCCGAGGGCAAATATTGAGAACGCCGGAGGGCAAATGGTACCACATGCATAACTACATTGCATACATTCTCACGAGTGCATGAATATTATTGAGTGATGATTGGTGTGTTTGATTATGCTTGTGAACCGTGATTGTATATCTTTATTATCACTTTTATTATATAGTTCGAGACTCACCCTTTCTGTTGTTGTTTACCACAGGTAGTCATGAGTGAGGGCTTTCTACCTTCACTATTCCCTGAGTCGGTCTGCTCTGATACGTAGCACCTAGGGGATGGGTTATGAACTATTGTTGTTCTGTTTTGCTCCTTGTTGAGCCTTATATGTATTGTTTTGAGACTGCTGAATTATCCTGTTGAGATTATGAGTATTTTCCGCTGCATTATGTGAAATTATATTCCCACGAGTTTATTTAATGGTGTTACGTATTCGAACTACTATTGTGAACTGAGATGATTGTTGAATGATTTTTAAAGAGATATGTGTAGCATCCCATTGGATGATTTTAATTGAGAAATGAATTTTTACACTCTGATTTTTATTATAAACTACCGGGTAGAAATGGGGTGTTACATTAGTGGTATCAGAGCAAAAGTTCGGTCTGTCCGACCAAGTGTGTCTGTCTGTCATAGTGTTTATGACAATTAGGTGTTGCTAGACTAGTTCTAAATTGTTGTTCGTGCTGCCGATAGAGGTGAGTTCCAGAACCAGAGTAAGCCATATGAGGTGTCTGCTGATAGAGGAAATCAGAGGTATGCTGGTGGTAGTAGGTCTGCTGAGGGTAAGAGGTCTGCTGAGGGCAAAAAGCCAAGTGGGGGAGATGCTCCCGCTGATATGGTGTGTTTCAAGTGTGGCAAGCCGGGTCACAAGAGCTTCGATTGCAAGTCAGTAAGTTTCCTTCCTCCGGAAGAGGAAGAGTCTGTTTTGCTGTCTGCTGAGCAATTGCGCGGGGTAATGAAAGAGGGTGGTCAGCTGTTTGCTTTGATGGCGTCTATGTCTGCTGAGAGCCAAGCTGTAGTTGATGGGTTGCAGGTGGTGTATGAGTTCCCTGAATTGAAGAAGCAGTTAGAGGAGCTTCTTGAGAAGAAATTTGTGAGGCCTAGTGTGTCACCATGGGGAGCTCCAGTTTTGTTAGTAAGGAAGAAGGATGGGAGTATGCGTCTGTGCGTGGACTACAGACAACTGAACAAAGTAACTATCAAGAATAAGTATCCTCTCCCGAGGATAGATGATCTAATGGATCAGCTGGTGGGTGCTAAAGTGTTTAGCAAGATTGACTTGAGGTCCGGTATCACCAGATTAAGGTGAAGGATGAGGACATCCGAAAAAGCAGCGTTCGAACGAGGTATGGGCATTATGAGTACTCAGTAATGTCGTTTGGTGTCACAAATGCACCGGGGTGTTTATGGAGTACATGAACCGAATCTTCCATAGCTATCCGGATCGGTTTGTGGTTGTTTTTATTGATGATATTCGGTGTACTCAAAATCGAGGAAGAGCATGCAGAGCACTTGAGGTTGGTGCTAGAGGTCTTGAAAGAGAGGAAGTTGTATGCCAAGTTGTCAAAGTGTGAGTTACGGTTGCATGAGGTGAGCTTCTTGGGTCACATTATTTCGTGATGGTATAGTCAGTAGATCCACCAAGGTTGACGCAGTGTTGCGGTGGGAGAGCCCAAAGTCCGTGGATCGAGATCGGGGAGTTTCTTGGGGTTGGTGGTTATTACAGGAGGTTTATTGAAGGGGTTCTCTAAGCTAGCCCTTCCATTGACTCGATTGACCTGTAAGGAAAAGCATTTGTGTGGGATGCAAAGTGTGAAGAGAGCTTCCAAGAGCTGAAGAGGAGGTTGACCACGTCTCCAGTGTTAGTGTTGCCTGTGCCAGAGCAACCTTTTGTTGTGTACTGTGACGCCTCCAAGTTGGGTTTGGGAGGTGTGTTGATGCAGGATGGGAAGGTAGTTGCTTATGCGTCTCGGCAGTTGAGGACGCATGAGAAGAACTATCCTACTCATGATTTAGAGTTGGCTGCTATTGTGTTTGTGCTGAAGATTTGGAGACACTATCTCCATGGTACCAGATTCGAAGTGTTCAGTGATCACAAGAGTCTGAAGTACTTGTTTGACCAGAAGGAGCCGAATATGAGGCGGAGGCGTTGGTTAGAGAGTCTGAAGGATTATGATTTCGGCTTGAACTATCACCCCAAAGAAAGCTAATGTCGTGGGCGATGCTTTAAGTCGGAAAACGTTGTATATGTCGAATGGCGATGGTGAGGAATTGGAGTTGATTGAGCAATTTCGTGACTTGAGTCTGATTTGTGAGGTGACACCCCAGAGTGTCAGATTGGGTATGCTGAGGATTGGGAATGACTTCTTGGTTAGTATCAGAGACGCCCAGAAGTTAGATGTAAAGCTGGTAGACTTGCTGGTTGCTGGTGAGCAAGCTGTTGATGGGGATTACAGGTTGGATTCCTAGGGTGTGTTGAGATTCAGGGACAGAATTTGTGTACCGGATGATCCTGAGTTGAAGAAGATGATACTTGAGGAGAGCCATAGGAGTAAGTTGAGCATTGATCCAGGTGCTACTAAGATGTATCATGATCTGAAGAAACTATTTTGGTGGCCTGGTATGAAGATAGATGTTGCGCAGTTTGTATATGCATGTTTGACTTGCCAGAAGTCAAAGATTGAGCACCAGAAACCTGCGGGGCTGATGCAACCATTAGAGATTCCGGAATGGAAGTGGGACAGCATTTCCATGGACTTTGTGACTGGGTTGCCAAACACTGCGAAGAGGATCTGACACTATTTGGGTGATTGTGGATAGGTTGACCAAGTCTACCCATTTGATTCCTATCAACATCGCCTATCCTGTGCCAAAGTTGGCTAGAATATACATTCAGGTGATTGTGAAGCTTCAAGGGGTTCCGAAGAGTATTGTGTCGGACAGAGACCCAAGGTTTACATCGGAGTTTTGGGGGAGCTTGCAAGAGGCTTTGGGGTCCAAGCTGAGGTTGAGTTCAGCTCATCATCCTCAGACTGATGGTCAGACAGAGAGAACCATCCAGTCTTTGGAGGATCTTTTGAGAGCTTGTGTGCTAGAACAGGGAGGTGCGTGGGATACACATCTCCCACTGATTGAGTTCACTTATAATAACAGCTATCATTCGAGCATAGGGATGGCTCCTTTTGAGGCAATTTGATGGGCGAGGTGCGAGACTCCTTTGTGTTGGCATGAGTCCTGGTGAGAGTGTTGTTCTTGGACCGAGTTGGTTAGGAGACTACGGAGAAGGTGAAAATGATCGGGAGAAAATGAGAGAGTCTCGTAGTCGGCGAAAAAGTTACCATGATAGGAGGAGAAAGGACTTGGAGTTTGGTGGTGAGCATGTGTTCTTGAGGTCACGCCTATTGTAACATCCTGCATCGCTTCAGGCTCCGATCGCCCCCACGTACCAACACGAGTCTTTTCAAAGATGCTTTGTCCTCACTTGCATGCTTTCCAGAAACTTCTCAGAAGGTCACCCATCCCACTACTACTCCAAGCCAAGCACGCTTAACTATGGAGTTCTTATGGGATGAGCTCCCGAAAAGAAGATGCACCTTGTTGGTATAGGTAGTCCAAATCAATTCTTTTAAGCCTTCCTTCAACTGCAGATCCCATTACCCGCACAACCTCGGGATCCTCTCATTCCGGTGCGTATTCGGTTCATTCACGCGCCCCTTCGCTTTGAAGCTGCCAGGAGCCACTCTTTGCCATGCCACCTTTTTGGGCACCGGCGATCACTCCCCCACTCCTCAGTGTAACACCCCAAAATTGATTAGGTGAGTGTTTAACTAATTTAATTAGGTGATTATTTAATTAATTCAATTAAGCGATTATTTAGTTAAATTAAGTAAGTGATTATTTTAGTTGTCTAGATTAAAATAAATATAGGGTGATTAATTAAATTAAGGAGTGAGATATGGTAAATAAGTGGGGAGTATTTTATTTATTTTGGGAGGATGTGTGAAGTACTTATGGGGTGTAAATAAGGGGCCCAAGCCCACCCAATAGGCCCAAAATCATGACTTAATCTAGGAGTAGGGTTTCCATCTCATTAGAAAGAAAGAAAACAAAAGCAAAATAGAAGAGAGGGAAGGGAGGAGACGACTACAGCGTGAGGGGAGGAAGAAGGAGGAATAAGAAAAGAAAGGAAGGAGGGAGGAAAAGTCAAAGAATAATAAAAAAATGGGAGAAAGGGATCCGAGAGAGAGAGAGAATGGAGAAATAGAGAAAGAAAGAAAAAGAAAGAAAAAGGGAGGAAGAAATAAGATATGGGTGCGTGGGTTTTGGTGGAAAGGAGTGAGGAAAATTCAACATTTTCTTGGGTAAGTTGGTATTTGGTACCAATCTCCTCCATTTTTCTTCCTCTATCTTTTAGTGTAAATTTTATACACTAATTCCTTTCCATTTTCACTTTGCCATGGATGGAGGTTTGAAACTCAAAGTAGGAGAGCAGACCATTTTTGGTGGTTTTGTGTTGTTGAAGGAGAGGGTACTTGAGTTCTTCAATTTTGAGGTTAGGGGACTCTCAATTACATCTATAATAAGTTGTAAGATATGTGTTATGTGTGGAATAGCCCTAGGAATGATTTGATTGGTTGATTTTTATGTTATCTTGTGATTGATGTTGTGTTGAATTTATTTGGGTGAATCTATATTGTCAAAGTCTTCTTTGAATGTGCTTTGTTTAATGTGCTGGATGTGTTCTAAGTGCTGTTGAATGTGTTGTTTAATGTGCTGGATGTGTTTAAGTGCTGTCGAAAATGCTTTGTTTAATGTCTTTGGAAGTGTCTAAGTCTTTGTTTAATGAGTTGTATAATGTTGCTTTGAATATGTCTAATTATCGATTTAGCCCTTTTATGTCAATTTAGTCCCTATTTGTGATTTAGTCTATGATGTTAATATTGATATAATTGTTATTGGTGAATTAAATGACGATGTATTAAGTGACGTTGATGTTGGTAATTAAACGACGGTGTATTGATTGACGATGTAATGATGAATTAACGACTGAGTATTAAATGATGTTGATTAATTGTCTAGATGAGTGTTATTAAATTGAGAATTGAATTGTTGAATGAAAATGTCTTTGAGTTGTGTGCCTAATGGGACCTAAGTGATGATTTAGTCCCTAAGAATTAATTTAATCCTTGGTGTGACAATATAGTCCCTAAGAATTAACTTAATCCTTGGAGAGACAAAATAGTCCCTTAGTGACTAGTTAGGCCTAATATGTCAAAATAATTCTTTAAGTACCAAATTAATCATAACGTGTCAAATAAATTCCTAAGTCCCTAAATTAATTTTGGTGTGTCAAAAATGGTCCTTAAGAGAAGAAAAGGTCCTTATGAGGTGGTTTGGCCCTTAGGTGGGATTTAATCTAATAATTGTTAAGATGGTGATTAATAATTGATGAGGTGAGGATTAATAATTGATGAGGTGATGATTAATAATTGATGAGGTGATGATTAATAATTGAGGTGAATGATGATGTGGCTTTGGCCAAAAAGGTGATGTAATATTTATTGTGATGGATTGTGTGTGATGCATTTGTCATAGTGTCACATGAATCATATGCATTACGTGACGGTGGTGATGGTGATGTGGCTTCGGCCAACAGGTGATGAAATACCCTACGGGGTGGTGATGAAATACCCGACGGGGTGGTGAGGTGAATATGGATCCACATGCATATTGCACACATGCATACGATCATGCATTCCTTGGATTCCCATTAATGCTTAACTAATCCTTGTTGCAACTTGTTGATGGTCTAATTGAATGGTAAATGTTAAATTGTTATGGATTGTGGTTACTAGATGTTTTCCGAATATGATGCTTTTCTTACTTGTTATTATCTATGTAAAGAGACTCACCCTAGCATTTCTTGTTGCTCGCTCGTGGCGACAAACAGGTGATTCCGAGTGAAGTGCCATGCCTCTTGGGGTCTATTGAGTCCGCTCGATATAGTAACACATGGGGATGGGATCTATTATTATTTATTTATGGTTATGCATTGAAATGATTTTGAACTATGTATTGAGTATGTGAACTCGGTTTCATTTTCATTTGTCTTTGCAAACTATTTGATGGATTATCAGAACGCTAAACATGAGTTGTTTTGAGGTTTAAAACCCACGTGACTATGATATGCATTTTATGCGTTTGATGAGTTTGGATTTTAAATATGTTAGATGTTGTTTTCACTAAATGTACCACCCTCTTCGAGGTGCGTGGAAAGATTTTTGAAAAACTCTGATTTAATTTTAATTCATTGAAATTAGCATTAGATATAAGGGGGTGTTACATTAGTGGTATCAGAGCAGTTCGGTCCGTCCGGCCAAGTTGTCGAGTCTGTTAACCCTCGAGTTTTGATACTCGTTCTAAATCATAATTGTGTTGCAGTTACCTTTGTTAATTGTTCTTCCATTGATGTGCCTTGTGACTTATTTGCTGGATTACGATTGGAAGTTATATCGCATTATTAATGTATATGTGACTGAACTGCGTAATTGGTAGTTGTAGCATTGATTTTGTCTGTTAATCGTTGTTTGTTTGTATCGATAGATAAGTATGATTAGAAGAGTTTTAACGACGTCAAGGGTGAAAGTCGTGATTTACGCCTTCGCACTCCGAAATACAAGTTAAAAGTCTTTTAATGTGGTAGATATAAATTTGAAAGAAAGTAGTTATTGTGACCTTCATTAGTTGGTTGAATGAGTAGGAGGGACTGATCACCCCAATCACTCATCCCCAATAAAAGAGGCAACAATAACTCACGGTTATTATTAAACTTGGATGCATGCACTAATTTTAATTTGATTAATTGTTTGATTGGCTTGTCGAAATATAGAAAGTAATTTTTATATGATCTAAGCGTGGTAAGTATACACTTGACAATATTTGAATGATTGCTTATTGAATATTGTTGCACTTGATTGATACCTCCATTATGAATTGATTGTCCCTGTGATGTAAACGAATGTAAGTTTGATTTGTGCTTAATTGTCTCGAACTGAGTATGCTAAAATGAACCGTTGTGTGAGGCTATGTTTTCATTAACTCAACTAAGATAGCATAATTTGAAGTTTGACACCTTCCGTGTTTCAATTGGACTTGTGTAGTGAGCATGATGTGACTTGTCACAATTAAATGATTAATTTTCCTTACCATTGGAGTTTATGTTGGAAAACTAGAACTTTGAACTAATAGGTAGTTGTATATGTGGTTGCATGCTTGAGTAAGGTTGAAGTTTGCATATAGAGATCCCTTTTTGACAAAACTGTGAGTTCTATGGTTTTCGAAAAAACAGTACTTAGAAAATTTTATGCTATTGGGAAATGAGGGTGATGTCAAATTAGTGTTGAATTTTATTTCCAAGTTGTTCCAAACCTTTATTTCAAAATGTGACCTGACTTCGGTCCTTGGATCGATTAGGTTATAGTTTGACGTTGTTTGAAAATGAGGGAGTTTTACACTAATAGCAAGGTTAGAATAGATAGAATTTTTATGATATGAGGAGGTGAGTTCAAAAATGATCACAAGATTTTAGAAACAAACATGGCTAAATTTTAAATGCCTTACGAGTGTGAATTACAATTGTGAAAACTTGTTCGCTTTATGATTTCACCGTGTTCTTGTTGTTGATGTTAGTATTGTGTGCCATTTATTGGAGATTGTTTCTGAAGCTTATAAATATAAGGATGAAAATTGTGCAATGAGACTTTGTGTACTTCCATGCCTTGAATTGTTTTTCCTTGCTAAGTATTAACAAGGGTAATTAATTTCATTTGATTAAAGTAATATCGGGACTTGAGTCAAAGCAATTGTTTAATGATGCACGTGTTGATTATGTTCTTGTGATATGAAATCGGTTCAATTTGGTAGGATTACATGTCCCATGATACTTTCTAGGAAATTGTAAAATCACATGTTAGCCAATCCCAGGAATAGAGAAAATCGAAGAATATGCCTATATGTTAACCTTTTTAGGGATTGTGTGTTTAATTTATGTGCATGATTGGTTATGCCTACTTGGTGTTGAATGAGATGCATGAGTGTGTGATAATTATAATTGGTTTTGGTAGTTGATCATAATGAGTTTTATTTGCTTAAGATTTTGTGCTTAGAACGAAAACATGATTGTTATATAACTTAAGAGTAGGAATGATGTCGAATCAATGTCTTAAGTCGGGGATTCATGGGGACCGTAAAGCTATGCATACTTTTGCGAACTTTCTGAAAATGCTGTTTCTATAAAGCTCGGTGTAGGATTATTAGTAATGGTGGCTGAATTATGATGTTTGATTGTCTTTGTTGAGTTCAACTTTGTTTTGAGATGTTCGACATGAGTCCAGTAGTTCAGTGACTGAGAACGTTTTACTAATTGAAAAATTATGTGGTTTGTCATTTTGAAAATTTGATTGAATGCTTGTTAATTTGCCACTGATTTGGTTGCATTTGGAGTTGTAGAACTTGAGTTATAGGTGAAACAAGTTAGGTTAAAATTACGAAACAATCTGGACATAGGGTCGATGTTTTGGTTATCTTGCGTTTTCAAAAGAGCTCATTTTCGAACGAATCCAATTTCTTTGAAAACTTGACAGAATTTGCCTCACTTTATGCACAAGTTTCATGCAATTTGATCGAGTTTTGGTCATTATAGAACTACTTGAATTTGAAGGACAGAAACTGCATATTTTGAAACTAGTATGCGTATTTTTGAAAACTGTGCCTATTGTACACTCTCCTTCAAAAAACTGAACTTAGGGGTAAGAAATAGACCCATAGGGCTTTCCAACGAGTATTATTTGTCGAAATCCGAGGTTGTTTACTATTTTAATTAATTCGCCAAAGTAGGCGCAAAGTTGCGAGAATTTTCTCGCACTTTGAGTTTAGAAAGAATAATTTGAGCGTTGAATAAAATGAATAATTGTGGGATAGGTTGAACTTGAATTTTGTTGTTATGATTGTGTAATTGTTGATGTGAAAAATATTGGATATATGATAATTGTTGAGACTGGTATTGTTGTGTTAATTACGGTTGTTAGGTTGTTGGGCCTCTGGCCATAATTGTTGTTGTTCCTTGTGTTGGGTAGTCGGGTAGGAGTTTGACAACCCACAGATTAGGATACCAAATTGGGAAGTAAGGATGGTTAGAGGGATAAGAAGGGTGGATGTTGATTCATGAGTTAGCGTAGATCTTCGAGGAGGATAGCAATCGTTCGTACAAGATAGTGAAGGAGAAGCGGAGTTCTCGGTTTAGTGGGAAGCCTATGATGTGTCAGGTGGTGATGGTGGTGATGGTGATGTGGCTTCGGCCAACAGGTGATGAAATACCCTACGGGGTGGTGATGAAATACCCGACGGGGTGGTGAGGTGAAT
This sequence comes from Oxytropis ochrocephala, assembly GCA_020916435.1. Lineage (NCBI taxonomy): Eukaryota > Viridiplantae > Streptophyta > Magnoliopsida > Fabales > Fabaceae > Oxytropis > Oxytropis ochrocephala. The sequence goes on along the minus strand of CM037092.1, from coordinate 60,328,943 downwards.
ATGGATCCACATGCATATTGCACACATGCATACGATCATGCATTCCTTGGATTCCCATTAATGCTTAATTAATCCTTGTTGCAACTTGTTGATGGTCTAATTGAATGGTAAATGTTAAATTGTTATGGATTGTGGTTACTAGATGTTTTCCGAATATGATGCTTATCTTACTTGTTATTATCTATGTAAAGAGACTCACCCTAGCATTTCTTGTTGCCTGCTCTCGTGGCCGAAAAACAGTGATTCCGAGTGAAGTGCCATGCCTCTTGGGTCTATTGAGTCCGCTCTGATAGTAACAACCGGGGATGGGATCTATTATTATTTATTTATGGTTATGCATTGAAATGATTTTGAACTATGTATTGAGTATGTGAACTCAGTTTCATTTTCCGCTGTGCTGCAAACTATTTGATGGATTACTGTAAACGCTAAACAAGTTGTTTTGAGGGTTTAAAACCCACGTGACTATGATATGCATTTTATGCGTTTGATGAGTTTGGATTTTAAATATGTTAGATGTTGTTTTCACTAAATGTACCACCCTCTTCGAGGTGCGTGGAAAGATTTTTGAAAAACTCTGATTTAATTTTAATTCATTGAAATTAGCATTAGATATAAGGGGGTGTTACACTCAACCCCGGATGTCACATGCCCACCAGCTTCCGCTTGGTTCGTCCCCGAACCACACCGCTTGAGAGAGGTCTGCCGCTCGATACCATTTGTAACATCCTGCATCGCTTCCGGAATCGCCGACGCCCCCCCGCGTACCAACACGAGTCTTTTCGGCATGCTTTGTCCTCACTTGCATGCTTTCCGAAAACTTCGAAGGTCACCCATCCCACTACTACTCCAAGCCAAGCACGCTTAACTATGGAGTTCTTATGGGATGAGCTCCCGAAAAGAAGATGCACCTTGTTGGTATAGGTAGTCCAAATCAATTCTTTTAAGCCTTCCTTCAATATGCAGATCCCATACCGCACGGCCTCGTGATCCTCTCATTCCGGCAGCGTATTCGGTTCATTCACGCGCCCTTCGCTTGAAGTCGCCAGAGCCACTCTTTGCCATGCCACCTTTTTGGGCACCGGCGATCACTCCCCCACTCCTCAGCCCCGGATGTCACACCTATGACTGGTGTTGGGCGTGCTCTGAAGGCAAAGAAGTTAAGTCCAAGGTTTATCGGACCGTACCAAATCACTGAGAGGGTTGGAAAGGTTGCTTATAGAGTGGCTTTACCGCCTAATCTTTCGAACTTGCACGATGTCTTCCACGTGTCACGCCTTCTAAGTATATTCCGCACTGCCCTCATGTGATCCACATGGATGACGTGGAGGAGTGCGTGAGAACCTCACCGTGGAGACTATGCCAGTGAGGATTGATGATAGAGAAGTGAAGGTGTTGAGAGGAAAGACATTGCCTTAGTCAAGGTAGTGTGGTTGGGAGCTCTTTGGTGAGAGTATGACTTGGGAGCCGGGAGAGCAAGATGCGGGAGTCTTATCCAGAGTTATTTGACTCAGGTACGAATTTCGAGGACGAAATCTCCTAAGTGGGGGAGAGTTGTAACACCCCAAATAATTTAATTAAGAAATTGATTAAATTGTTTAAGTGTTGCACTATTTTTAATTATATTAAATTATAATATGGTGTTTATAATTTAGTATTTTATTTTAATAGAAGGGAGTGGTATCAGAAATACCGGAGCTGCCGTTTTGGGCCCAGGAGCCCAAGCCCAATGACTTAGGCTCCTAGGGCTAGTGCATTCGCACCAAAGAGGAAAAGAAAGAAAAAAACGAAAGAGAAGAGAAAGGAGAAGAGAGAAAACGCAAGCAAGAGAGAGGGGAAAAGAGAGAGAGAGCTTGCGCACTCAAGGAGAAAGGAAGGAGAAGGAGATTTGTTCTTTGAGGTTTTGTAGGTGACTACGTGAAAGAGCTTCTCTACGGTGTAAAATAAGGTAAGGGGAGTCTCACTCTATAATAGAGGATATAATAGGTTGTATAGGAGTCATAGAGTCTTGATTTGATGTCAATTGATTGTTAATTGAGTTGTTGTTGGGTGAATTTGAGAAATTGCATGATCAAAATCGATTTAGGGCTTTGATTTGGGGGCTTTATGTTCTTGATTGGTTTTTACGCATGATTGAATGTTATGGTATGCAATTGAGTGTGTTGACATGATTATAATTGGTATTTGAGTGATATAAGATGATTTGAATTGAAAAAAATTGAGAATTTGGAGTTGTTGGTGTTTGGGGCGCCAAATGGCTAGGATTCTGGCGCCACGTAATCGTGAGCAAGAGGGCTATAGGTTGTGTTGCTGTTCTCGCGCCACTTTGTTTGAGAATTGGCGCTGGGTTCTTGCTTCACGTCTTTGGAATTGTGTCTGAGTGCAGGTGTGTCAGTGTCTGGGGGCGCCATAATGTGGGTGTTTGGGGGCCGGGGAGTGAAACTTGTATTTCTGGGCATATTTTCTCGTGCCAAATTTTGTATTCACCTGCCCAAATTCAATTTTAAGTGTTTTGGCTCGAATGGTTTTCTCGGTGGCAGTGCTATTTTACAAATGTCCCGGTGGGGTGGCTTTGTGTGTGTAAACGGGGTGGGTTGAGTAAAACTTGTATTTCTGGGCATATTTTCTCGTGCCAAATTTTGTATTCACGTGCCCAAATTCAATTTTAAGTGTTTTGGCTCGAGTGGTTTTCTGGTTGCAGGTGTCATTTTACAAATGTCCCGGTGGGGGTGGTTTTGTGTGTGTAAATGGGGTGGGTTGAGGGAAACTCACATTTCTGAACATATTTTACTGTGCCAAATTTTGTATTCACCTGCCCAAATTCAATTTTAAGTGTTTTGGCTCGAATAGTTTTCTGGTGGAAGGTGCTATTTTACAAATGTCCCGGTGGGGGTGGCTTTGTGTGTGTAAACGGGGTGGGTTGAGTAAAACTTGTATTTCTGGGCATATTTTCTGGTGCCAAATTTTGTATTCACCTGCCCAAATTCAATTTTAAGTGTTTTGGCTCGAGTGGTTTTCTGGTTGCAGGTGTCATTTTACAAATGTCCCGGTGGGGGTGGTTTTGTGTGTGTAAATGGGGTGGGTTGAGGGAAACTCACATTTCTGAACATATTTTACTGTGCCAAATTTTGTATTCACCTGCCCAAATTCAATTTTAAGTGTTTTGGCTCGAGTGGTTTCCTGGTTACAGGTGTTATTTTAAAAATGTCTCGGTGGGGGTGACTTTGTGTGTGTAAAGGGGGTGGGTTGGGTGAAACTTACATTTCTGGGCATATTTCACCGTGCCATATTTTGTATTTACCTGCCCAAAAACATTTTTAAACATTTTGGCTCGAGTGGTTTTTGGTTTGCAAGTGTTGTAGTTCTTTGGTCACGGTTGGGCGCGCCCCGTGCCTTGTGCGCTGAGTGCCGTGCACGTGTCGAGATTGTGTCCGAGTTGGTGTGCAGGTTTGTGTCTAGGTCTGTGCTGCCTGCAGGGCGCGAGTTGCTAGAAAAGTGGCGCCTAGTGGTCGTGTTGCCACGGGCGCTGAAGTCTTGAGTTTCTGGCGCCAGTGTTGTGTTGCACCGGGGCGCCAGAATGTGGGGAAAATGGCGCCTAGTGCTGCCAAGTGCCTAAGAGTGTGCTGTTTTAGTCCCTAGGTGACAGTTTGGTCCCTAGATGATTGTTTTGGTCCTAAATGGTGGTTTAGGTCCTTGAGTGAGGTTGAGTCCTCTAGACGAGATTAGTCCCTGTGTAACACCCCCTTACTCTCTTTAAATATTTAATCAAAAATCAGAGTTTAAAAAATTGTTTTTCTTTTAAAAGATACATCCTCAAGGGAATGCTACGTTCACCATACATATGACTTAAATTTAGTCAACATCACTCTTTCATTAATAAAATATATTGCGTGTTACATATCACGACTTAAATGGGGAGAACCCTCAAAAATACCTGTTTAGTTGTACAACAATCCAGAACTAGTTCACTAGCACAGCGGAATGAAAATAAGTTTAACTTATCCATTACATAATCAATACATACTCCAAAATAGTTTAATACATAAGTAAAATAACGATACTATACTCCCCCATCCCTAGTCTGACTGTAACACCCTAAATGATTTAATTAAGCAATTGATTAAATTATTTAAAGTGTTACACTGTTTTAAATTATAATAGCATAAAAAATAGTGTTTATTTTAATTGAAGGGGGTGGTGGAAGAAATGGACAAGGGGTGTAAAAAGGGCCCAAGGTGCGCTTGGCCCAATGTACATATACCCAAAAGTGGAATTTTCTTTCATTTGTGAAGAAAGAAAGAAAGTTGCGAAGGAGAGGAGAGAAAGGAGAGAAGAGAACGGCGCAAACCCTAAGAGAAGGGGAGGAGAAGAGCAATTTCGTGACTTGAAAGCTTGGATTGTTGCAGTGGTTTTGTTCGTGACTCCGTCCCGGTTCTTCTCTACGGTTAATTTGAGGTAAGGGGAGTCTCACTCTATAATAGAGGAGATAATGGGTTTTATGTATAGCATAGGGTTGTTTTATGTTAAATTGATGATTGTATGATGATTGATTTCTTGAATTTGATGAATTCCTTGGCAAAATTGATTTAGAGCTTGAGTTAGGGTTTGGTAATATATGATTTTGTGATTTTGATGTGATTGATGATTTGAGCATGCAATTGGTTGTTTGATTATGCAATTAGGAGTGTTAGAAGAATTATTGAGTGAATTGGTTTGGAAGATTTTGAGAAAATTGGGGTTTTGGAGTTTGGGGCGCCAAGATGCTAGGATTCTGGCGCCCTGTGTACTGTTCACAGGTTGAATTGAGAGTTTGTGCAGGAATGCTACTGCCAGGGCGCCACATTGCCGGGAAAATGGCGCCCGCGTGCCTTCGCTCATGTCTTTGGAATGTGTTCTGTGCGGTGTGTTCGCCAGGCGCCAAGTTCTTTGGGAAATGGCGCCATGTGCCTTTCGCTTGTGTGTTAGAGTGCGTGTGTGCGATGATGAGGCGCCAAATGCCGCCCCGGGGTGCCCGAGAATGGCGCTGTGTCACCATGCGATGTCCGGGTGAGTGAGTTCTTTGTCTGGGCGCGAGAATGTGGGTATTTTGGGCCCGGGAGTGAAACTTGCATTTCGGGCACATTTTCTCGTGCCAAATTTTGTATTCACTGCCAACTTTCAATTTTAAACGTTTTGGCTCGAGTAGTTTTCTGCTGTTTGCGGTGTGGTTTTGAAAATGTCCTGGGGCTTGTTTCGTGTGTGTTTTGGGGCCCGGAGTGAAACTTACTTTTCTAAGCATATTTCATCTGTGCCAAATTTTGTGTTTACTCGCCCAAATTCATTTTTAAACATTTTTAGCTCGGGTGGTTTTTGGTTTGGAAGTGTTGGGTGAGCTGGGTCAAGCAGGGGGGCGCTAAATCTGTCGCCCAAGGCGCCTAGTCTGCTGCTGTGTCTTAGTTTGTGTCTCAAATCGTATGCGAGTTTGTGTCTAGGTCTCATGTTGCCCGTGGGGCCAGTTGCTAGAAAAGTGGCGCCCGTGGGTGTGTGCCACGAGGGGCGCCAAAATCTTTGAGTTTACGCGCTAGTGCCGCGTTGCACCGGGGCGCTGAATGTGGGGAAAATGGCGCCTAGTCTTTGCCAAGTGCCTAAGAGGGTCTTTGTTTTGGTCCCTAGGTGACAGCTTGGTCCCTAGATGATTGTTTTGGTCCTAAATGATGGTTTAGGTCCCCGGTGAGGTTGAGTACTCTAGAGAGAATAGTCAGGTGGGACTTAATGGTGTTGAGAGTTTATAATGAGGTGATTGAGCATGCCATAGGGGCATGGGCCGGAGGGCCAAGCCAGGAGGGCTATAAAATGAGATTAACACCGAGGTAAGAATTAACGGGTGTATTGAGCTGTTTGAAATGGTGTTTGTGATGTACATGGAGTCTCATGCATACATTGGTTGCGGATCGTAGAGTTTATAAAATGATTTGTGAAGCTCGAGGCGGCGGGGCCTTATAAAATGATTGTGAAGCTCGAGGGCGTAGGGGCGAGTCATGAGGACTCCATTATTGATGAGAATGCCGGTGGGCAAATGGTACCACATGCATACTGACATTGCATACATTCCCATTAGTGCATGAATATTGTTGATTGATGGTTGGTGTGTTTGAGTATGTTGTAAACTATGATTATATATTGCTTATTATCACTTTTATTATATAGTTCGAGACTCACCCTTTCATTGTTATTTACCACGGTGAGTCGTGAGTGAGGGCTTTCTACCTTCACTACTCCCCGAGTCGATGCTCGCTCGATACGTAGCACACCTAGGGGTTGGGGTTTAGATCGCTATTGCTTGTTTTGCTCTATGTTGAGCCTTATATGTATTTGTTTTGAGATTGCTGAGTATTACTTGAGTTGTAGTTTGTTTCCGCTGCTTGTCCTGAGATTTTACCCCACGTGTTGTATGGTGTTATGTATCTATGCATGTTTCTGAACTGCCTGTTGAGTTTTTGAGAGAGGAGCGTAACATTCCATTAGTGAAAATGATTTATGTTATACTATTAGTGTCTTGGAATGACTATGGCTAAATTGTGGTTCGCCACTAAGGTCGAAATTTCTTTCGTTGGTGTATTTACAAGGGCATCACTGAGAGCCTTGCAAAGGAGGTCAATACCTGTTGCAAGTAGTATCAGTTACTTGAGTAATCCCATAGTCAATCAGTCCACTATTTTATAACGCACTAAACTAAAAGATGACCTAAAATGATTTTTGTATACTCTGATTTTTGGTTTAAATTACCGGGTAGAAATGGGGTGTTACATTAGTGGTATCAGAGCAAAAGTTCGGTCTGTCCGGCCAAGTGTGTCAGTCTGTCATAGTGTGTATGACAACTAGGTGTCTTAAAGTAATTACGAATCCGGTTGTTTATCTTTGCGGTGTTAGGTTGATATGGCCGTAAGGATCGATCATCGCTCTTCTTGAGGCCTTGCGGGCTATAAGCGCGATCGTGGGTACCCAACGTAATAATGAGACCCGCACCGGCAACGCGTTCGGAGAGAGAACCCCTACCTTCAGGGAGAGTACAACCCGGATGGTGCCTTGACTTGGTGAAGGAGATTGAGAGGATCTTGGGGTGATTGGGTCGCGACCGATGAGCGAAAGTCGTGTCACAGTACTCATACTTTATCTGAAGAGGCGATGGTAGTGGCTAGAGACCGGTGAGAGATTGGGTCTTTGCACGGGAGGAGATCACTTGGCCGTGTTCAGAAGGAATTCTTGAGAAAGTATTTCCGGAGGACGTGAGAGGTAAGAAAGAGTGGAATTTCTTGAATCGAGGCGGGGAAGTATGGTATCATATCGAATATCTTTGCCAAGTTCACGGAGTTGGCCAAGTTCTATCCACACTATCTTTGAAATTTTGGCTGAATTCTCAAAGTGCATCAAGTTTGAGAATGGACCGAGTAGGTCGATATCAAGCGGTGTGGGGGTATCGTAAAATTAGAGTATTTTGTCGATCCGGTAGATTCTTTGCGCAGGATATATGAGGAAGACAAAGCAATGCCCGCTCTAGGGTCATGAGAGACCGGAGGGGAAATTTCATCACAGAGGTAAGCCTTATGAGACGTCTGCTGACAAGGGGAAACAAAGGTATTCGGGTGGTAACAAGTACAATGGTGGAAACAGGTCTGCTGAGGGTAGGAGGCACCATGAGGGCAAGAAGCCAAGTGGGGGAGACGCCCCATCTGATATTGTGTGTTTCAAATGTGACAAGCCAGTCACAAGAGCTTTGGTAGATAAGATGGAAGTGAAGAGATGTTTTAGGTGTGGAAAGAGTGGTCACATGGCATCCGAGTGTGATCGCAAGGAAGTCAGTATGTTTCAACCGTGGTGAAGCCGGGTCACATTAGCTTCAAGTGTCCCAAGCCTAAGAAGGAAAGATCTCTTCGGGAGGTGTTTGCATTGGCGAGTTGAGGGACCTAATGATATCCGAGGTACATGTTTCATCTCTGGTACACCTTTAGTTGCTATTGTTGACACGGGTGCTACGCACTCTTTTATTGCATCTGTTTGTGCTGAAAAGTTAAATTTAGTATTGTCTACTATGGAGAGAGGGATGGTTATCGACACTCCTCGGCTAAGGTCCCGTGAATTACTTCTGCGATGTGTGCTAGGTGTCCTCTGTCGGTCTTGGCGAGAGATTTTACGGATTGATCCGATTTGTTTGCCTTTGGGTGGGTTAGATGTGATTACGGGCATGGATCGGTTAGTAGATAACCACGTGCACATCAACCGCTCGATAAGTCTATTAGTTTTCTCCTTCTGAAGAGGAAGAGTGCGCTTTATTGTCTGTGCGAGCAATTGCGCGAGGTAATGAAAGAGGGTGGTCGGTTGTTTGCTTTGATGGCGTCTATGTCTGCCGAGAACAGAGCCGTGGTTGATGGGTTACAGGTGGTGTGTGAGTTCCTGAAGTGTTTCCTGATGAGATTCCTAGTGTGCCCCCGCAGGAAGTTGAGTTCGGGATTGAGCTTGTGCACAGTACTAGGCTCGTGTCATGGCACCGCACGGATGTCGACTTAGTTGGGTGAATTGAAGAAGCGATTAGAGGAGCTTCTTGAGAAGAAGTTTGTGAGGCCTAGTGTATCACCATGGGAGCTCCATTTTGTTGGTAAAGAAGAAGGATGGGAGTATGCGTGCGTGCGTGGACTACGACGCAGTTGAATAAAGTGACTATCAAGAATAAGTATCCTCTCCCGAGGATAGATGATTTGATGGATCGGTGGTGGGTGCTAAAGTGTTTAGCAAGATTGACTTGAGGTCCGGTATCACCGCAGATTAAGGTGAAGGATGAGGATATCCGTAAGACGACGATTCGAGAACAAGGTATGGGCATTATGAGTACTCTGTAATGCCGCTTTGGTGTCACAAATGCACCGGGGGGTGTTTATGGAGTACATGAACCGAATTTTCCATAGCTATCTAGACCGGTTTGTGGTGGTCTTCATTGATGATATTTTGGTGTACTCAAAATCGAGGAAGAGCATGCAGAGCACTTGAGGTTGGTGCTGTGAGGTCTTGAAAGAGAGGAAGTTGTATGCCAAGTTGTCGAAGTGTGAGTTAGTTTGCATGAGGTGAGCTTCTTGGGTCATATTATTTACGTGATGGTATAGCCGTGGATCCACCAAGGTTGATGCGGTGTTGCGGTGGGAGAGCCCAAAGTCCGTGGATCGAGATCGGGAGCTTCTTGGGGTTGGTGGGTTATTACAGGAGGTTCATTGAAGGGTTCTCTAAGCTAGCCCTTCCATTGACTCGTTTGACTTTGTAAGGGAAAGGCATTTGTGTGGGATGCAAAGTGCGAAGAGAGCTTCCAAGAGCTAAAGAGAAGGTTGACCACGTCCCGGTGTTAGTGTTGCACTGTGCGAGCAGCAACCATTTGTTGTAATCTTGTGATGCTTCCAAGATGGGTTTGGGAGGTGTATTGATGCACGAGGATGGGAAGGTGGTTGCTTATGCGTCCCGGCGCTTGAGGACCCATGAGAAAGAACTATCCTACTCATGACTTAGAGTTGGTCTGCGATTGTGTTTGTGTTGAAAATTTGGAGGCACTATCTCTATGGTACTAGATTCGAAGTGTTCAAAGGTGATCACAAGAGTCCAAAGTACTTGTTTGACCGTAAGGAGCCGAATATGAGATGAGGCGCGTTGGTTAGAGCCGTTGAAGGACTATGATTTCGGCTTGAACTATCACCCAAGCAAAGCTAATGTCGTGGTGATGCTTTGAGTCGGAAAACTTTGCATATGTCGGTATGATGGTGAGAGAATTGGAATTGATTGAGCGATTCAGTGACTTGAGTTTGGTGCGTGAGGTGACACCCCAGTGTCGATTGGGGATCTTGAGAATTGGGAACGAATTCTTGGTTAGTATCGAGACGCCCGAGACTAGATGTGAAGGTCGGTAGACTTGCCGGTTGCGGGTGAGCAAGGCTGCGCAGAGGGGATTACAGTTGGATTCCCGGGTGTTTTGAGATTCGGGGGCCGTAATCGTGTTCCGGATGATCTTGAGTTGAAGAAGATGATACTTGAGGAGAGTCATAGGAGTAAGTTGAGCATTCATCCAGTGCCACTAAGATGTACCATGATCCAAAGAAACTATTTTGGTGGCACGGTATGAAGAGAGATGTTGTGCGCTTTGTATATGCATGTTTGACTTGCCGAAGTCAAAGATTGAGCACCGAAGCTGCGGGGTTGATGCAACCTTTGGAGATTCCTAATGGAAGTGGGACAACATTTCCATGGATTTTGTGACCGGATTGCCAAATACTGTGAGAGGGTCTGACACTATTTGGGTGATTGTAGATAGGTTGACCAAGTCTGCTCACTTTATTCCTATCAACATCACCTTTCCTGTGCCAAAGTTGGCTAGAATTTACATTCAGGTGATTGTGAAGCTTCATGGGGTTCCGAAGAGTATTGTGTCGGATAGAGACCCGCGGTTTACATCAGAGTTTTGGGGAAGCTTGCAGGAGGCTTTGGGGTCCAAGCTGAGGTTGAGTTCAGCTTATCATCCTCAGACTAATGGTCAGACAGAGAGAACCATCCAGTCCTTGGAGGATCTTTTGAGAGCTTGTGTGTTAGAGCAGGGAGGTGCGTGGGATACACATCTTCCACTGATTGAGTTTACCTATAATAACAGCTATCATTCGAGCATTGGGATGGCTCCTTTTGAGGCACTGTATGGGCGGAGGTGCAGAACTTTTTTGTGTTGGCATGAGTCCGGCGAGAGTGTTGTTCTTGGTCCGGAGTTGGTTAGGGAGACGACTGAGAAAGTGAAAATGATCAGAGAGAAGATGAAAGAGTCTCAGAGTCGGCAGAAAAGTTATCATGATAAGAGGAGGAAGGACTTGGAGTTTCAGGCTGGTGAGCATGTGTTCTTGAGAGTCACGCCTATGACTGGTGTTGGGCGTGCTCTGAAGGCAAAGAAGTTAACTCCAAGGTTTATTGGACCGTACCAAATCACTGAGAGGGTTGGAAAGGTTGCCTATAGGGTGGCCTTGCCGCCTAATCTTTCGAACTTGCACGATGTTTTTCACGTGTCACGCCTTCGTATATATTCGGACTGCCTCTCATGTGATTCACATGGATGATGTGGAGAATGCGTGAGAACCTCACTTTGTGGAGACTATGCCAGTGAGGATTGATGATAGAAAGTGAAGGTGTTGAGAGGAAAGACATTGCCTTGGTCAAGGTAGTGTGGTTGGGAGCTCTTTGGTGAGAGCATGACTTGGGAGGCGGAGAGCGGGGATGCGGAGTCGTATCCAGAGTTTGCTTGAATCGTATGAATTTCGAGGACGAAATTTCCTAAGTGGGGAGAGTTGTAACACCCTAAATGATTTAATTAAGCAATTGATTAAATTATTTAAAGTGTTACAATGCTTTTAAATTATAATAGCATAAAAATAGTGTTTATAATTCAAGAATTTATTTTAATTGAAGGGGTGGTGGAAGAAATGGACAAGGGGTGTAAAAGGGCCCAAGGTGCGCTTGGCCCAATGTACATATACCCAAAGTGGAATTTTCTTTCATTTGTGAAGAAAGAAAGAAAGTTGCGAGAGGAGGAGAGAAAGGAGAGAAGAGAAGCAGCAAACCCTAAGAGAAGGGGAGGAGAAGAGCAATTTCGTGACTTGAAAGCTTGGATTGTTGCAGTGGTTTTGTTCGTGACTCCGTCCCGGTTCTTCTCTACGGTTAATTTGAGGTAAGGGGAGTCTCACTCTATAATAGAGGAGATAATGGGTTTTATGTATAGCATAGAAATTTGTTTTATGTTAAATTGATGATTGTATGATGATTGATTTCTTGAATTTGATGAATTCCTTGGCAAAATTGATTTAGAGCTTGAGTTAGGGTTTGGTAATATATGATTTTGTGATTTTGATGTGATTGATGATTTGAGCATGCAATTGGTTGTTTGATTATGCAATTAGGAGTGTTAGAAGAATTATTGAGTGAATTGGTTTGGAAGATTTTGAGAAAATTGGGGTTTTGGAGTTTGGGGCGCCAAGATGCTAGGATTCAGCGCCACGTATCTTGCTCACAGTTGAATTGAGAGTTTGTGCGGAATGCTCTTGCCGGGCGCCACATTCTTTGGGAAAATGGCGCCACGTAATTTGCTCATGTCTTTGGAATGTGTTCTGTGCGGTGTGTTCTCGCCAGGCGCCAAGTTGCTTTGAAAATGGCGCCACAATGCACTGCTTTTCGTGTGTTGTTGCGTGTGTGTGCGCGATGTGGGCGCCAAATGCTGCCCCTGTGGTGCCTGAATGGCGCTGTGTCACCGTATGCTTGATGTCCAGGTGAGTGAGTTCTTTGTCAGGCGCGCGAGAATGTGGGTATTTTGGAGCCCGGGAGTGAAACTTGCATTTCTAGGCACATTTTCTCGTGCAAATTTTGTATTCACTGCCAACTTTCAATTTTAAACGTTTTGGCTCGAGTAGTTTTTAGTTGCGTGTGTGGTTTTGAAAATGTCCGGTGGGGCTTGTTTCGTGTGTGTTTTGGGCCCGGGAGTGAAACTTACTTTTCTAAGCATATTTCATCATGCCAAATTTTGTATTTACTCGCCCCAAATTCATTTTTAAACATTTTGGCTCGGGTGGTTTTTGGTTTGGAAGTGTTGGGTGAGTTGGGTCACAGGGGCGCTAAATGTCTTTTAAGGCGCCTAGTCTGCTTGCTGTGTCTTAGTTTGTGTCTCAAAAATCATGTTCGAGTTTGTGTCTAGGTGCATGTTGCCTGGGGCGCAGATTGCTAGAAAAGTGGCGCCCGCTGGTCGTGTTGCCACGGGGCGCCAAAATCTTTGAAGTTTCACGGCGCCTAGTCTTTGTGTTGCACCGGGCGCCAGAATATGGAGAAAATGGCGCCTAGTGCTGCCAAGTGCCTAAGAGGGTGCTGTTTTGGTCCCTAGGTGACAGTTTGGTCCCTAGATGATTGTTTTGGTCCTAAATGATGGTTTAGGTCCACAGGTGAGGTTGAGTACTCTAGAGGAGAATAGTCCTGGTGGGACTTAATGGTGTTGAGAGTTTATAATGAGGTTATTGAGCATGCCATAGGGGGCATGGGCCGGAGGGCCAAGCCAGGAGGGCTATAAAATGAGATTAACACCGAGGTAAGAATTAACGGGTGTATTGAAATGTTTGAAATGGTGTTTGTGATGTACATGGAGTCTCATGCATACATTGGTCATGCGTCGTAGAGTTTATAAAATGATTTGTGAAGCTTCGAGCGCGGCGGGGGCCTTATAAAATGATTGTGAAGCTTTGAGGCGGCCGGGGCGAGTCATGAGGACTCCATTATTGATGAGAATGCTTGGTGGCAAATGGTACCACATGCATACTCGACATTGCATACATTCCCATTAGTGCATGAATATTGTTGATTGATGGTTGGTGTGTTTGAGTATCAGAAACTATGATTATATATTGCTTATTATCACTTTTATTATATAGTTCGAGACTCACCCTTTCTGTTGTTATTTACCACGTAGTCGGGAGTGAGGGCTTTCTACCTTCACTACTCCCGAGTCGATGCCTGCGCTCACGATCGTAGCACCTGGGGGTTGGGGTTTAGACTGCTATTGCTTGTTTTGCTCTATGTTGAGCCTTATATGTATTTGTTTTGAGATTCTTTGAGTATTACTTGAGTTGTAGTTTGTTTCATTTGCTTGTCCCGAGATTTTACCCCACGTGTTGTATGGTGTTATGTATCTATGCATGTTTCGAACCGCTGTTGAGTTTTGAGAGAGGAGCGTAACATTCCATTAGTGAAAATGATTTATGTTATACTATTAGTGTCTTTGAATGACTATGGCTAAATTGTGGTTCGCCACTAAGGTCGAATTTCTTTCACGGTGTATTTACAAGGGCATCACTTGAGAGCCTTGCAAAGGAGGTCAATACACGCTGCAAGTAGTATCGATTACTGAGTAATCCCATAGTCAATCACCCACTATTTTATAACGCACTAAACTAAAAGATGACCTGAAATGATTTTTGTATACTCTGATTTTTGGTTTAAATTACCGGGTAGAAATGGGGTGTTACATTGACTATATAGAGCTTGACACAATAACTCAGGAAGGCATAGGCACCTTCACTCAGTATCACCTGCTCAACACCTGTTTGTCGCCACGAGCAGTGCAACATAAAATGCTAGGGTGAGTCTCTTTGCATAAATAATAGCAAATAATATAAGTATTATACGAGGAAGGAAACAGAACACACTCTACAACCATACTAACATACGTCACTAAATACAAATCTCGAGAAGCCTCACTGCTCAATTACACAAACACTCATCATCCGTCATATAGCATTCAACTCCCACTCATCGGGAGGCATCAATCAAATGTATGAGTATATGCATGTGTGCAATATGCATGTGGATCCATAATCATCACCTCATTTTGGCCGAAGCCCATCATCATTCATCATTCGTCACGTAATGCATATGAAATATGTGACACTATGACAAATGCATCACAACACAATCCATCACAATAAGTATTAAACCACCTCTTGGCGAAGCCCGTCATTCAATAACTCACCTCAATTGCCAATTATTCATCACCAATTCACCTCATTTTGGCGAAGCCACATCATCATTCACCTCAATTATTAATCATCACCTCATCAATTATTAATCATCACCTCATCAATTATTAATCCTCACCTCATCAATTATTAATCACCATCTTAACAATTATTAGATTAAATCCCACCTAAGGGCCAAACCACCTCATAAGGACCTTTTCTTCACTTAAGGACCATTTTTGACACACCAAAATTAATTTAGGGGCTTAGGAAAATTATTGACATATTGGGACTAATTGGACACTAGGGGATCATTTTGTCACACTATTAATTAATTTATTACTTTGAGACTTATATGGCATAGTAGAGCTAATTAGGCACTAAGAGATTATTTTGTCACGCCAAGGATTAATTTAATTCTTAGGGACTAATTTGTCACACCAAGGATTAAATTAATTCTTAGGGACTAAACCATCACTTAGACGCATTTTAATCCAACAAATCAATTATCCAAATAAGTCATATACACCTATTGCACATATATACTCATACTTCATCTTTTTCCAACAAACATATCATCAAAACAATCCAAATACACCTAACACCCATTTATTCACAACAAAACAACCACACTCATAAACCACACAAAAATGCATATCAATTCCATTTCAACAACAACATAGTGTTTTCCTCAAAAATCAATTCAACATAACAACAATCAAACCAAATATCACTCAATCAACATATAATCACTATTCATCATCTTCACCAAATAATTAATAAACCACTCTAAAACCCTAACCTTCATACAATACAAATATTACAACCTATTATAAATGAAAAAGACCCCCTAACCTTAGGAATTTGAAGACACAAGCTCTCCCTCCACTTTAAGTTCCACAAACCACCAAAGCCCACTCAAATGCAACCTTGAGCTTCCAATAATCATCCATGGTATAATGAGGATGAGAAGGAATTAGAGGTTGGAACCTAGCTTAATAGAAAGAGTAATAAAAACTAGAGAAATTGGGACCAAAAACAACTTACCAAACCAAAGGGTGAAGAAATCCCCAATCTCCAAAACCCTAGAGCTTCACGTTTTTGCCCTTCTACTATCCCTCTCTTGATTCTTCAAACCTCCAAGCAACCACCACTCCTCCTCCCTCCTCCACCATGAAGAACCGTCCCCTCTCTCTCTCCTCTCTACCTCACCGTCGCCTCCACCTTCTTTCTCTCTCCTCTTCCTTCTTTCTTTTCTTCTCTTCCTCTCTTCTATTTCTTTTCTCCTTCTCACGGTTC
This sequence comes from Oxytropis ochrocephala, assembly GCA_020916435.1. Classification (NCBI taxonomy): domain Eukaryota; kingdom Viridiplantae; phylum Streptophyta; class Magnoliopsida; order Fabales; family Fabaceae; genus Oxytropis; species Oxytropis ochrocephala. Next base: position 60,313,104 of record CM037092.1, on the reverse strand, counting down.
TGCTGCCGATCCCCCCCTTACTCTCCTTTAATTCCTTCTTTTTAATTCATTTAATTGGCCTTAGGCCCACTATTGGCCTTTGGGCCTTATTACTTACACCCCTCCTAATTACTTAGACAACTCCTAATTAAAATTAAAGCTCCATTAATTAATCAATAAACACTACTCCATAACACTATAAAATACCACTCACTCAGTTCATTAAACATCCTCCTATTATTTTATTCCCTTTAATTAATTAAATAATTAACTAATTATTTTTGGGGCGTTACAACTCTCCCCCACTTAGAATATTTTCGTCCTCGAAAATACTCACGAAGCACTACCCAACATTCTTCACACCTCTAATCGTACTCATCATAATCTATCGTACACTAAGGTAACAAAACACACACCTTCTCTACACTCTTACCCTTAGCAGATATTCTAACCTGTAGGGTATCCAGATCCTACTCGACTACTCAAATACCATCTATTCTGATTTAGGGACACTATGCCCTCAACTACGATTTGCGATTAGCTTACCCTCTTTAAGTTTCCAATCTCTGGTGCTCATTTCCGGACTCCACTTCTAACCCAACCTATCTCATTCATCTAATTAACCTACTCGCGTCGTCATTACTAATAATCCCACACCGAGTTCCATAACAACCGCACTCCCGGTGCTTAGCAACAATCCTGAATCATGTTAACATCAAACGGCATCTCGGCACCTGTACTTAGGTATATTTATACACTACCCTTTAGCCACTACACCTCGACTCCCATGGACTTACCCTTCGACTTACCTGTACAACACTTCGACACCGCTATGTTTCAACATTACTAAGCTCGACTCGTCTCTCATCCTACAGAAATACTTACATCTCAGCAATACTAGTTTAGGCTTCCCTACGTTACACCCACTCCTTTACACTTAAGTTTATATACATCACACTATACTTTGACAACTTCAATAGTTCGACACTTCCACTCTAACTTAGAGGAATACACTTAGACATTACTCATTTCGACAACTCTATACTTCAACTTACCTATGTTTCGACAAACACAAATTTCGACTTACACTTTACCTCAATATCTCCATAACTGTACCATACTAGATTTCGATATACTTAATTGCACATACCTACTACTAGATTCGACAACATATATACTTCGACAGACATACTCTTCACTTAGGTACTTACACCTATTTCAACAACTCTGCTCTTCGACCATGCTTAGTTAACACTACTCTAACATTTTCTCAATTTCATTTACCCTCTAATCACACAACTCAATTACCACTTTGATCATGTATCAAAATTTCTGACGAAAATTCGGCAGAGTTTCCTCTGTAATACGGACTTCCCAAAAATAATTTTTACTGCTTAACCAAATTCGAACATCAATTTTAAAACTAGAACATATCATACATTTCAATAGACAATATAGGTGCAATAGATTTTCAAGATGGTTCATAAACTTCGACAATTCGTTTGACATAGCAACGTTATCGGAATTAAACAACCAAATATTCTAACACATGTTTTACCTACAATCAAGGCATAATTTCACCAATTCACTCAAGCACAATTGAGTTACAAAATCACAAACCAAACATGCTCAAAAACCGTAAAATTTCCAATTTCGTGAAATTTGCACTTTCTCCGTGTAACTAAACTTTCCATCACAAGAAATAAACACATGTCAACATATAAACACACAAACACATTTTAAAATTCTCTAAACGTGAGTAAAACTCACCTTTTGTTTCAAAAGATTTTATCTCGTCAAACCATGAAATTATTGTAAGACCTCGTCATTTTCAAACAACATCAATCCCCGACCTAATCGGTCCTAAAGCTAAAATCATGTCACATCTCGTAATAAAATTCTAAACAACTTGGAATGCAATTTAACACAATTCTTGACATTACGTTCATTCCCAAAAACACAAAATTCTCCAAGTACCGTTTCTTTTTGAAAATCACATAACTCACGGTTTTGTCCAAAAAGGGAAAACTATACGCAACCCCTAATTTTATTATAACACGAACAGGTTGCCACACAACAACCACTTATTATTTTCAAAATTTAGTTTCCGACATAAACTCAGAAGTTAAAAAAAAATCAATCATTTCATCTTTGCTAAAAGGAGACTATACGCGAATCCTACCCTTAATTGTTATAACCAAGCACCGCATTTCATTTCAGTACATAACTTCAAAACAATTTAGCACAAATCAAAATTAAACTCATGTGCATTACAGAAACAATCAATCTATATCAAAACGTCAATCAAAGGTAATAATATTCACAAGCAATCCTTTAAATATTGTCTCTCCACTACTCTTAGGCTTATTCACAACTCACTTCATCATCTACACTTAGTCACTTCACCCTTGACTATTACACTTAGGCACACTACACCCAAGCACTCCTTAACCTCGGCCCTTACACTACACAACGCCTCGGTACACTCTTTTGGTACCTCGGTTCACTACACTACGTCACGCTAAGCTTCACTACGCTTACTATTCAAACGTACTTAAACCTCGGTACTACATACTTTGTCTCCCACATACTACGTCGCATGCATATCACACTTCAACACACCTATGGTTAAGCAACTATACCTCAGCTCATATGTAGTCCTATGCACCTAACCTTTCTCTTCCTTCTTTCCTTTGATCTTCATACTATGATCATACTTAAGCCAACTACTAAACACTTCCCCTACACAACTAGTCCAACACTCATTAAGAATTTCAAGAAGGTTACAACATCCTTAGGCATACTTAATCTACACCTTTACTTTGTGCCAAAACTCTATTTTCAGATCACTAAAGTCTCACTAGATTATCCAAACACCATTAATTTATCGTTAGGGAACTACGCCATATCAATCATTTAAGTACTAATGCTCCTATCTTATGTCAATCCATATCCAACCCACAAACAATGCCTTCCTCAGCTCGGCATTCCTACTCTTCGTACCGAATTTTTAATCATCTAATCCTCAAAGTTACACACTATCATCTAGATCCTAGATAGGTACTCCCTCGACTACCATACTTTTAAAGACAATTTCTCTACCTTAGGCTTTCCAGAAACCATATTTCTAAACTCTTCCAAAAAGGCATGCTCTATTTTCTTTGTACGAACTTCAAATCCAAAGTGTCAATCCTTATTTTGACATCTCCCTACTATCAAACCCCAAATCAAACTCAAACATCCATAAGGTATCTATTTATCTAGAAATTAATAATCAACCAACTTGCACACACCACTCAATCAATCAAGTTGAAATTAGTATATATTCAAATTTTATAATAATTACGAGTTATTGTCGCCTCTTTCATTGGGAATGAGTTATCGGGGTGATCACCCTCCTACTCACGCATCCAACTAATTAAGGTCACAAAACTACGTCTTTTCAAAATTTACACCTTTCACATTGAAGGACTTTTAACGCAGCCCAGTACGAAGGCGTCGTCCACGATTCCTACTCCTTGGGCGTCGTTAAAATGCTCTTCCAATCACACATACCTCACTTAATACAATCCAACGATCCACAAGCAATTACAATCAATAAAGTGCAAACAACCAAACAAAATCTCTAACAAAGTCTCTTTGCTGGAGATCAACAAGGATCTCTCGAGACACTACGATCGGACAAACTTGGCCTTACAGGACGAAACAGATTTGGTCCCTAGATGATTGTTTTGGTCCTAAATGGTGGTTTAGGTCCTTGAGTGAGGTTGAGTCCTCTAGACGCGAGATTAGTCCTGTGTAACACCCCTTACTCTCTTTAAATATTTAATCAAAAATCGAGTTTAAAAATTGTTTTTCTTTTAAAAGATACATCCTCGAGGAATGCTACGTTCACCATACATATGACTTAAATTTAGTCAACATTACTCTTTCATTAATAAAATATATTGCGTGTTACATATCACGACTTAAATGGGGAGAACCTCAAAAATACTGCTTTAGTTGTACAACAATCCGTAACTAGTTCACTAGCACAATGGAATGAAAATAAGTTTAACTTATCCATTACATAATGAATACATACTCCAAAATAGTTTAATACATAAGTAAAATAACGATACTATACTCCCCATCCCTAGTCCGACTATACTGAGCTTGACACAATAACTCGGGAAGGCATAGGCACCTTCACTCGGTATCACCGCTTTCGACACTGCTTTGTCGCCACGAGAGCGAGCAACATAAAATGCTAGGGTGAGTCTCTTTGCATAAATAATAGCAAATAATATAAGTATTATACGAGGAAGGAAACAGAACACACTCTACAACCATACTAACATACGTCACTAAATATAAATCTCGAGAAGCCTCACCGCTGCTCAATTACACAAACACTCATCATCCGTCATATAGCATTCAACTCCCACTCATCGGGAGGCATCAATCAAATGTATGAGTATATGCATGTGTCCAATATGCATGTGGATCCATAATCATCACCTCATTTTGGCCAAGCCCATCATCATTCATCATTCGTCACGTAATGCATATGAAATATGTGACACTATGACAAATGCATCACAACACAATCCATCACAATAAGTATTAAACCACCTCTTGGCCAAGCCCGTCATTCAATAACTCACCTCAATTGCCAATTATTCATCACCAATTCACCTCATTTTGGATCCACATGCATATTGGACACATGCATATACTCATACATTTGATTGATGCCTCCCGATGAGTGGGAGTTGAATGCTATATGACGGAAGCCCATCATCATTCATCATTCGTCACGTAATGCATATGAAATATGTGACACTATGACAAATGCATCACAACACAATCCATCACAATAAGTATTAAACCACCTCTTGCCAAGCCCGTCATTCAATAACTCACCTCAATTGCCAATTATTCATCACCAATTCACCTCATTTTGGCCGAAGCCACATCATCATTCACCTCAATTATTAATCATCACCTCATCAATTATTAATCATCACCTCATCAATTATTAATCACCATCTTAACAATTATTAGATTAAATCCCACCTAAGGGCCAAACCACCTCATAAGGACCTTTTCTTCACTTAAGGACCATTTTTGACACACCAAAATTAATTTAGGGGCTTAGGAAAATTATTGACATATTGGGACTAATTGGACACTAGGGGATCATTTTGTCACACTATTAATTAATTTATTACTTTGAGACTTATATGGCATAGTAGAGCTAATTAGGCACTAAGAGATTATTTTGTCACGCCAAGGATTAATTTAATTCTTAGGGACTAATTTGTCACACCAAGGATTAAATTAATTCTTAGGGACTAAACCATCACTTAGACGCATTTTAATCCAACAAATCAATTATCCAAATAAGTCATATACACCTATTGCACATATATACTCATACTTCATCTTTTTCCAACAAACATATCATCAAAACAATCCAAATACACCTAACACCCATTTATTCACAACAAAACAACCACACTCATAAACCACACAAAAATGCATATCAATTCCATTTCAACAACAACATAGTGTTTTCCTCAAAAATCAATTCAACATAACAACAATCAAACCAAATATCACTCAATCAACATATAATCACTATTCATCATCTTCACCAAATAATTAATAAACCACTCTAAAACCCTAACCTTCATACAATACAAATATTACAACCTATTATAAATGAAAAAGACCCCCTAACCTTAGGAATTTGAAGACACAAGCTCTCCTCCACTTTAAGTTCCACAAACCACCAAAGCCCACTCAAATGCAACCTTGAGCTTCCAATAATCATCCATGGTATAATGAGGATGAGAAGGAATTAGAGGTTGGAACCTAGCTTAATAGAAAGAGCAATAAAAACTAGAGAAATTGGGACCAAAAACAACTTACCAAACCAAAGGGTGAAGAAATCCCCAATCTCCAAAACCCTAGAGCTTCACGTTTTTGCCCTTCTACTATCCCTCTCTTGATTCTTCAAACCTCCAAGCAACCACCACTCCTCCTCCTCCTCCACCATGAAGAACCGTCCCTCTCTCTCTCTCTCTCTACCTCACCGTCGCCTCCACCTTCTTTCTCTCTCCTCTTCCTTTTCTTTCTTTTCTTCTCTTCCTCTCTCTTCTATTTCTTTTCTCCTTCTCACTGTTCTGCTGCCGATCCCCTTACTCTCCTTTAATTCCTTCTTTTAATTCATTTAATTGGCCTTAGGCCCACTATTGGCCTTTGGGCCTTATTACTTACACCCTCCTAATTACTTAGACAACTCCTAATTAAAATTAAAGCTCCATTAATTAATCAATAAACACTACTCCATAACACTATAAAATACCACTCACTCGGTTCATTAAACATCCTCCTATTATTTTATTCCTTTAATTAATTAAATAATTAACTAATTATTTTTGGGGCGTTACACCCTGGGACTTAATTGTGTTGAGAGTGGATGATTAGATGACTGAGGATGCCATGGGGGCATGAGCCGGAGGGCCAAGCCATGAGGGCTATAAAATGAGATTAATAATCGAGGTAAGAGTTAGTGCGTGCATTGAGATGTTTGAGAATGTGTTTGTGTTGTTACATGGAGTTTCATGCATACATTCTACCATGGGTCGTAGAGCTTATAAAATGATTGTGAAGCTTGAGGGGCGTAGGAGGGCGAGTCATGAGGACTCCATTAATGATGAGAATGCCGGAGGGCAAATATTGAGAACGCCGGAGGGCAAATGGTACCACATGCATAACTACATTGCATACATTCTCATGAGTGCATGAATATTATTGAGTGATGATTGGTGTGTTTGATTATCTTGTGAACTGTGATTGTATATCTTTTTATTATCACTTTTATTATATAGTTCGAGACTCACCCTTTCTCGTTGTTGTTTACCACGGTGTAGTCATGAGTGAGGGCTTTCTACCTTCACTATTCCCCGAGTCGGTCCGCTCGATCACGTAGCACCTGGGGGATGGGTTATGAACTATAGTTGTTCTGCTTTTGCTCCTTGTTGAGCCTTATATGTATTGTTTTGAGACTGCTGAATTATCCTGTTGAGATTATGAGTATTTTCCGCTGCATTATGTGAAATTATATTCCCACGAGTTTATTTAATGGTGTTACGTATTCGAACTACTATTGTGAACTGAGATGATTGTTGAATGATTTTTAAAGAGATATGTGTAGCATCCCATTGGATGATTTTAATTGAGAAATGAATTTTTACACTCTGATTTTTATTATAAACTACCGGGTAGAAATGGGGTGTTACAGTTTCCCTGTTTCAGCTCTAGAAACTCCACCTCTTTCTTGGCCCGCACGTCTTCAGGATAGTACTTCCTTGTGAACTCCTCCTTGAATACACCCCAGGTGATCTCTTCACCCGCAGCCTCTAACCTCTGCTTCTTCCTTATCCACCAATCATCAGCTTCTTCCTTCACATATGAGTCCCAAATCTCACCTTTTGCGCTGGGGTACACGCCATACCACGGAAGATTCGCTCTATCTCCCTCAGCCAGGTCAATGCTCCATCTGGATCATACCTACCCTTGAAGGTAGGTGGGTTCTCACGTTGAAATGTAGCTAACTTGCGATCCTCAGCATCTTCCCTACCACCTCTCTGCTCCCCCATAGCCTGAGCTATGGCTTGCAGAGCCTCAGCAAGTGCAGCATCAATTCTTCGAGCCATTCAACCTAACACTGCAGCATTAACATCCATTAAGCAATAATCCAACACTACCTAATTGTCATAGATACCATGACAGACAAACTTGGCCGGACAGACCGAAACTGCTCTGATACAACTAATGTAACACCCCCTTCTACTTAATACTAATTTAATCAATAAAAATCAGAGTTTTTCAAAAACTTTTTCCACGCACCTCAAAGAGAGTGCTACATTTAATAAAAAACTCATCAAAGTATAATTAAAATTCAAACGCATCTAGTGCGTGATATATGCATCATAACCAAACGGGACGAACCATCAAAAACTTGTTTAGTGTTTACAATAATCCAGAAAACAGTTCACAGCACATCGGAAATAAAACTGAGTTCAACATACTCAATACACAAATAATAATAGATAGGATAGGCATTACATATTGGCAAGGCAACAAACACTACTAGTTCACCACATTATCAACACATCATCATAATTATAATGCATTCACAAGGTATAACCACCAAAAGAAACATCAATAACATATGTATGAGTACATGCATGAGTGCAACATGCATGAGGATCCTTCATCACCGCAAATTTGCACGAGAGGCACCCACCGCTTTGGACCGGAGTCCCACACCGCTTTGGCCGAAGCCTACACACCGCTTTATGCACATGCAATATGTGACTCTATGTCAATGCACCACAAACAATACATTTACCACAACAATCATTAAACTCACCACTTTTTATTTCACAACTCACCGCTTTTCATTTCACCACACCATATAAGCCTTAAAGGCACTCACCGCTTAATCATCACCGCAACACAAATATTTTATTATGCACACCTCTCTATTTATTTCCTCAACTCCATCTCACCAACAAATTAGCCTTGAGGGCTTCCCGTCGCTTTTGGACCGAAGTCCCACACCGCTTTCACACTCCACTTAATTACAATTCAATTTATACTCTTACGTTAATATTTTAGCTCACAATTACTCCACAGCACAAGAGTTGGACCAACTAACGCCCTAGGGACCACAAGACACCTAGGAACCACACTAGGCGCCACTTGGCGCCACGGGGCAGCCACTTTGGCGCCCCACCTAGCACGCAACCAAATTTCTGCACTAGGCGCAGGTTGCACGCCATTTTGGCGCCCTGTGCCACACACACCCACTGCACAACCACACAGGCGCACGGGGCAGCCACATTTGGCGCCCACGCAACACACTCACACACCCACATGCACGGCCAGGTTCAACCAAGGCGCACTAGGCTGCCACATTTGGCGCTGCGCCCGAAGACACACACACACGCACACGCTGCACAACCGGGCAAGCGCACACGGACATGCGGCAGCCACATTTTGGCGCCGCTTCCGACGCACTGTGGCTGCCCATTTGGCGCCCTGTGCCCTGCACAACCACACACCCAGCACACACGCACTATCATGGGCGCCAGATTGCTAGGCAATTGGCGCCAGGCGTAAGCTAACTCTCTTCCCACTTGCATAATTCTTTTAACACTTCAACAACACCAATTACCCAACAATTTTCATACTTAATCCACACCATACTACCAACAATCATCAAACATTTCTTTGATTAGTCTACAACTAACATGTTCACACACTTCACTCTATTGAGGAGTTCTCACAAACAATTTACATGCACAATTTAATCACATACCCACTTCCAATCATCAGCAGCACATAGCATTCCAATTAGGCATCAAACACGACCACAAGGATAGGTTTCACAAATACAATCAATCATTCAACACCTCAACACCTAGCCCACATACAACACAAATCCTAAAGAGTATTATATGTATAGAAAGAGCCCCCATACCTCGAATAAACCGAAAGCAGAGCTCTCTCACTGAGTCACCAACAACCACAAAGAATCGAGCTCCTCCCTACCTTCTTTCTTCCTTTTGACACAGTGCAAGGACGAGTCACGAACTCTCGAGCGGGATCTAATTTCAACGGCAGAACGTTTGACTCGCGCACATACAATTAAACACAAGAACAATCAATTCATTACCCAATCACAGTTTATTGGAAATACGAAATCGTTCGTTTACAAATTATTAACTAATGTTTGGAAAAGGAGTACCTATCGGAAAGTACCCTAAGGGACAACACAATGACAACGATTAAAGGTATGGATTTGAACGCCATACGGAGGGGTGGAATTCACCGAGGATGGTGAGGATACCGTAATCACGGTTCAAAAGTCCTTACGCACCAAAACGTGAATATGTGACAGGTTTGGAGTTGAATCCATGGTGGATTTTCGATTTGACCCATGACTAGCTCAAGATGATGATGGTCGACAAAACCCAAGCAAGGAAGGCCGCGATCTTAGGTGAAAGGGTCGACCATGGTGGTGAGGCCGTGGTGGTTTGTTGGGTGAAACGCGAATTGAGGAGGGATTAGCTTGCGAGATGAAGGTCAGTCGATGGAAATGATGCTAAAATCGAGTTCGAGGAGATTTCGAGTGGAAGGGTGAAGTTTGAGGGTCATCCATGGAGGGAAGAGTGAGAACGAGAGAAAATGGCGTGAGGAACCATGGCTGCCGTTTTTGCGCAGCTTCACAACGAGGAAGAAGAAGCTAGGGCGAAGCTGGGTCAGATTCTGGGTCATCTCGTGGGCTGGGGGCGCGCTGGGCTTAAGTGACTCAGTGGTGGGGTGCGTTTAGCAACCAGGAGGGGGTGTATGCGAGTAAAAATAACCAAAAACCCATTTTAAACACTTTTAAATCCCAATATCATTATAACTATTATTTTAACACCACCTCAATGGACCAAAATAATTTTCTAGATAAATAATATCTCAAACACTAATATTTTATAAAAATAAAATAAATAAATATATATAATGATAATAATCATATATTACCAATAGCGTATTAAGATATAATTCAACGTGATTTCAACTAAATTTCAAACTCAAACCACTATAACTTAAAATAGTTTAATCTTATCAATATAAAATAGTTCATAAAACAAATACATATTAAAAGAACTGACACACGAAAATCAGGGTGTTACAACTCTCCCCCACTTAGAATATTTTCGTCCTCGAAAATCACGCTAATCCCAACAACGAGATGGATCTAGTTCGCACTTAATCTCTTCGAAAATTTGCACGATTTAAATCCTAATGTTAACCTCGGTACACCCACCTGCAATCCTTTCAACGTCCTATTCTTTGGTCCGAGAAACACTAACGTATCGCGCTACTTCTCATCATGGGTCTCAACCTAATATATTGACTCCACCTCTTAGGTCACATAACTGCGTGCATCTTCATTCTAAGCGTAAATCGCCACCACAGTTCAAGAACGACACACCAACTAAAATAAGGTATGAGATGAATTCCTACCCTCTAGGACTACACATAGAATAACACATACGCATTTGCAACACACACCAAGATCTAGAATTTGCTAATCAACTCTCGCATCATCGTGCAATTCAAGAGAACAATCTTTTAACATATCATAATTAAATTAGGGGTATCGCTAAACAACACATAGTCCTGAAACCCAATGATCTAATCATATTAAACAATGAAACCTCAAAAACAACAACCACATAATAAAAAAAAATTAATTAAATACTCAGGCATCGTTTTAATCTATTTATCAGAAGGCAGTAGTTAGCATGTGGTTTGACTATTCTTCACGAAAGTTAAATGAAACATATACTCCTACCAGAACAAGTTATCGCACACCGTAGTGTAAAATCAAGACACAAGTAAGCTTACTTCAGTCCTATATATCAAGTTTATTTCTAGTAAGCCCCTATAAGAGTTCTAGACTCGTTAGAAGATACAAGCACAATTCACATATGTACTTATAGATTCAATTCTTAAGTTCTTAAACTCATTTACAAAAACTTACAACATTAGACAATTATCTTAAACCTCGTTAGTACACACTTAGCACAATTCAAGACACCTAGATAAAATAACTTCCAATCATATTACTTATTTAGAAAACATATGCATCTTCACAGCGAAACACATTCACCACATCGTATATATATAGAGAAAACTTTGGACAAGTGAAATAAATGAAACAACATAGGGTGAAGATGCCCCTTAACACATCCAAATCAAATAGTACTCAAAACAAAACCATTAGTTCTCGTCGCTTCTTTCATCGGTGGTGAGTACTTGGGGTGATCAGTCCCTCCCACTCACGTAACCAATTAGTGAAGGTAACAGAATTACAATTCAATCTATTTACGCAATTGCACAACAATAGCGACTCAAGCAACATATAACCAACACTTAAATATTTTTTTTTTTTTTTTTTTTTTTTTTGTAAACATCCTCATAAAATTTTGGATAAACCGTGTGCTTAAAATCGAGTATACGATATATTCGAGTTGCAAGAACGAAGGCAACCAAATCTTCTTACTTATGACACAACAAAGAAACCATACCCTTTTTATTTATAAAACAACAGAAAATTTCATTCGAAAACGGCATCAAGACAGAGTGAAAAACAACAGCCCTTTAGCGCAAAACATCATCAAAACAACAGCAAAACACAGAGCGAAAACAACACTTCTTTTTAGTGCGCGACGGCAGTGAAAACAACACGTTTACAACATAAAAACAGCGCTTCATTTTCATAAAACAGCAGTACAATTTAAGCCACCTCACATAGCATCCTCTCAATTTATTCCCAATTTTGTTTATCATCTAAACACACGATTCAAACTCTACAAAGTCTTTCTAAATTACTAGTGATTAAGTTCCATGAAGTCTCTCTAACAAATCTCGAATTCAATTTACAAGTATTAATATTCCCTATACGACAACTTTATACCTATCACCTTTATAATACTAAGTTCTACACAACATGAGACAACTATAATTATAGACTATCTACTTATTATATTTGAACCTAAACCTCTATTCCACATTATTTTTCCATCTCAAGGTATCATAAATCATAAATCTTAAATACAATATAGCAATCAATTAAAATACATCAAATCAATTCAATACAATACACTCAATTAGATAAATTACGGTCAATGAGATATTACACATAAATCAAATAATACATAGGGCATACATAATTTCGTAGCCAAATTCAACGTCATGGAGCACACAAAATTTCATAGCCAAATATACCTAAAACCAAAATTTAGACAAAAATGGGGTCTAGGATCAACTATCACCCTAGAGAAAACACATCAAGCAGTCAAGCATCCTTTAAACACATAACATTTTTGGAATTTGAGAGTCAACAAACACAAAATCATAGTTAGAACGAGTACCAAGACTCGAGAGGTAACTAGACTCAACACAGACAACTTGGCGGACAGGACCAAACTTCACTCACGATACCACTAATGTAACACCCCTTTCTAAACAACTATTATTTAATATTTATATTATCGAGTTTTCAAAATAAAATCAATGAAGGGGAATGTCACACTCCAACGCTTACAAAAACATCCAACTTATAGTCAAATAACACGAAGTCAATAAAACATTAATACGATACGCAGCACATTAGTTTAGGGACGGCCACAACACCTGTTTTAGTTTACAGCACCAAAATATAAATAACGTCTCCAACACAGCGGAAGAATCACTAAGTGTAACATTATACTTAGTACATCATCAATAAAAGTCTAAAGCATCAAATAATAAATAAAAGATGACTACGCCCCTCCCCTGGTGCTACATATCAGAGCTGAGACACGACTACTAGAAGACAGGCATAAGGATGCCCTCACTCATGTGTACTGCGAGTTGCCGACATAAGAAGCAACACGACGCAGATAGGTGAGTCTTTCATACAAATAATAATAGGTAGGATAGGCATTACATATTGGCAAGGCAACAAACACTACTAGTTCACCACATTATCAACACATCATCATAATTATAATGCATTCACAAGGTATAACCACCAAAAGAAACATCAATAACATATGTATGGGTACATGCATGAGTGCAACATGCATGAGGATCCTTCATCACCGCAAATTTGCCTGGAGGGCACCCACCGCTTTGGACCGGAGTCCCACACTGCTTTGGCCGAAGCCTCCACACCGCTTTATGCACATGCAATATGTGACTCTATGTCAATGCACCACAAACAATACATTTACCACAACAATCATTAAACTCACCACTTTTTATTTCACAACTCACCGCTTTTCATTTCACCACACCATATAATCCTTAAAGGCACTCACCGCTTAATCATCACCGCAACACAAATATTTTATTATGCACACCTCTCTATTTATTTCCTCAACTCCATCTCACCAACAAATTAGCCTTGAGGGCTTCCCGTCGCTTTTGGACCGAAGTCCCACACCGCTTTCACACTCCACTTAATTACAATTCAATTTATACTCTTACGTTAATATTTTAGCTCACAATTACTCCACAAAGACAAGAGTTGGACCAACTAACGCCCTAGGGACCACAAGACACCTAGGAACCACACTAGCGCCACTTGCGCCACTTCAGGCAGCCACTTTGGCGCCCCACCTAGCACGCAACCAAATTTACGCACTAGCGCGCGGTTGCACGCCATTTTGGCGCCACGTGCCACACACACCCACCGCATAACCACACACAGCGCACGGCGGCCACATTTGGCACCTGCGCGCAACACACTCACACACCCACATGCACAAACCCGGTTCAACCGGGCGCACTAGGCGCCACATTTGGCGCTGCGCGCCAAGACACACACACGCACACGCCGCACAACCGGGCGCACACGCACACGCAGCAGGCGCCCACATTTTGGCGCCACGCTCACGCACTGTGGCTGCCCATTTGGCGCCTCGTGCCTGCGCACAACCACACACCCAAAGACACACGCACTATCATGGGCGCCAGATTGCTAGGCAATTGGCGCCTGGCGCCGTGAGCCAACTCTTCCCACTTGCATAATTCTTTTAACACTTCAACAACACCAATTACCCAACAATTTTCATACTTAATCCACACCATACTACCAACAATCATCAAACATTTCTTTGATTAGTCTACAACTAACATGTTCACACACTTCACTCTATTGAGGAGTTCTCACAAACAATTTACATGCACAATTTAATCACATACCCACTTCCAATCATCAGCAGCACATAGCATTCCAATTAGGCATCAAACACGACCACAAGGATAGGTTTCACAAATACAATCAATCATTCAACACCTCAACACACTAGCCCACATACAACACAAATCCTAAAGAGTATTATATGTATAGAAAGAGCCCCCATACCTCGAATAAACCGAAAACAGAGCTCTCTCTACGGAGTCACCAACAGAACCACAGCAACTGAGCTCCTCCCTTCCTTCTTTCTTCCTTTTGACACAGTGCAAGGACGAGTCACGAACTCTCGAGCGGGATCTAATTTCAACGGCAGAACGTTTGACTCGCGCGCACATACAATTAAACACAAGAACAATCAATTCATTACCCAATCACGCTTTATTGGAAATACGAAATCGTTCGTTTACAAATTATTAACTAATGTTTGGAAAAGGAGTACCTATCGGAAAGTACCCTAAGGACAACACAAATGACAACAAGCTTGAAGGTATGGATTTGAACGCCATACGGAGGGGCCGAATTCACCGAGGATGGTGAGGATACCGAATCACGGTTCAAAAGTCCTTACAGCATCAAAACGTGAATATGTGATGCAGTTTGGAGTTGAATCCATGGTGGATTTTCGATTTGACCCATGACTAGCTCAAGATGATGATGGTCGACAAAACCCAAGCAAGGAAGGCCGCAATCTTAGGTGAAAGGGTCGACCATGGTGGTGAGTAGGCCGTGGTGGTTTGTTGGGTGAAACGCTTGAATTGAGGAGGGATTAGCTTGCGAGATGAAGGTCATGAATCGATGGAAATGATGCTAAAATTGAGTTCGTGAGGGAGATTTCGAGTGGAAGGGTGAAGTTTGAGGGTCATCCATGGAGGGAAGAGTGAGAACGAGAGGAAATGGCGTGAGGAACCATGGCTGCCGTTTTTGCGAAGCTTCACAACGAGGAAGAAGAAGCTAGGGCGAAGCTGGGTGGATCTCGTCATCTCGTAAGTGAAGCGCTACTGGGCTTAAGTGACTCGGTGGTGGGGTGCGCTTAGCAACCGGAGAGGGTGTATATGCGAGTAAAAATAACCAAAACCCATTTTAAACACTTTTAAATCCCAATATCATTATAACTATTATTTTAACACCACCTCAATGGACCAAAATAATTTTCTAGATAAATAATATCTCAAACACTAATATTTTATAAAAATAAAATAAATAAATATATATATAATGATAATAATCATATATTACCAATAGCGTATTAAGATATAATTCAACGTGATTTCAACTAAATTTCAAACTCAAACCACTATAACTTAAAATAGTTTAATCTTATCAATATAAAATAGTTCATAAAACAAATACATATTAAAAGAACTGACTCACGAAAATCGGGGTGTTACACCATATCCAACCCAGGCCGAAACAAAAATCACAAAAACAGTAAACTGGGCGCCACTTTGGCTAGCAAATGGCGCCCCTGTCCTGCACAACCGCACCAGCCAGAAAATTCAGCCCCTAGGCACCATTTGCCTAGGCATTTGGCGCCCCCCTTCAAACACCCTCACCAAAACACTTCAAACCTAATTTTCTACCCAACAATTTAATTCTTACATGAACAATACACACATAGGCAGTAAATCCACTTCATTAAAATTACCATATTCACATACTTCTCTTCATGGAAACATTTCCTCAAACATATAACATGCATAACTCACAACACATATTTTTCCAACAACAAGCAACATGATATCAACACATTAGGCATCTCATACATCAACCAACATATAATCAACATCAAAGTCACACAAACAAGTCATTCCTAGAGCTATTCCACCTATAATACATATCCTACAAATTATTATAAATGTAGTAGAGAGTCCCCTAACCTCAAGTGAGCTAAAGCTTCAACCAAACACCAAGAATCAACAAAATGAAGCCCCCTCCTTTGATTTCCAGCCAAGGCCGAATGGTCTCCTTGCTTGGGTGAAAAAGGAAATTCAAAAATAGCACAAATGAGACTATAGAACTTAAGGAAATGGAATGGGGAAAGGAAATGAGGAAGATTGAGACCAAAATCTCACTTACCCAACCAAGAACCAAGGAAAAGTTTCTTCCTTTCTTCCTCCCTCCTTCACGCCGTCGAGTTCTTCTCCTCTCCCTCTCTATTCTTCTATTTTTCTTTCTTTCAAAATAAGGGTAATGGGACCCTAGTGTAGGAACCCCTAAGTTTTATGACTACTATTGGGCCCAATAATGGCCCTTGGGCCTTATTCCCACTCCTACAATTAATTTATTCCACCTCCTGAAAGTAAAAATAAATCCAACTTAAGTATCCTATTTAAAATAGATTAGACCCCTTTTTGATAAAATAACTCAACTAATTTAATTGACTTAAATTAAACGTTGCAAGCCTTAAATAACTTAATTAATTAAATAATTAAATTATTTTGGGCGTTACAGGCAACACTGTCTTCCATGTTCAATGTTAACTGTGACAGCAATAGATGAAGAGCTTGACCAATATCAGAATTCAACACCGGAGCCTGCCTGCGCATCACTACTGCACAGCAATAGATGAAGAGCGCGCCCGACGAAAACCCTTGGTATCATGACATCAAGCAATACATCATCAGCAGAGAATACACCCCCGGGGCATCTGAGAATGACAAAAAAACTCTTCGAAGGCTGTCGAGGAATTTCTTTCTGAGTGGTGAGGTCCTTTACAAGAGAAATTATGACATGGTTCTCTTGAGGTGTGTTGCGAAAGAAGAAGCCGAAAAGATCATGAGAGATGTGCATGAAGGCTCATTTGGAACTCATTCTAGTGGGCACACTATGGATAGAAAGATCTTAAGGGCGGGTTACTACTGGTTGCAGATGGAATCAGAATGCTACAGCTTCGTAAGAAAGTGCCACAAATGCCAGATCTATGCCGATCATATCCTTGTGCCGCCTGCCAAACTGAATGTTCTGACTGCATCCTGGCCGTTCTCAATGTGAGGGATGGATGTTATTGGTCCTATTGAGCCTAAAGCATCGAATGGGCATCGCTTCATTCTGGTTGCGATTGACTACTTCACCAAGTGGGTTGAAGCGGCTTCATACTCCAGCATTACTAGCTCTGTGGTTGCCAAATTCGTAAAGAGAGATCTGGTTTGTCGCTATGGGATTCCAGACAAGATTATCACAGATAATGGCAGCAACCTGAACAATAAGATGATGAAAGAGCTATGCGAAGACTTCAAAATCCGACATCATAATTCTTCTCCATACCGTCCCAAGATGAATGGGGCAGTCGAAGCAGCCAATAAGAACATCAAGAAGATTGTGCAAAAGATAGTAGTAACCTACAAAGATTGGCATGAGATGCTTCCTTTCGCTTTGCATGGGTATCGTACCTCAGTGCGTACTTCAACCGGGGCAACCCCTTTCTCTTTGGTGTATGGGTCGGAAGCAGTCCTCCCCATTGAAGTTGAGATACCCTCCCTACGGGTGCTGATGGAAACCAAGTTGGAAGAAGCAGAATGGGTCCAAGCTCGTCTGGATCAGCTAAATCTCATTGAGGAGAAGAGAATTTTGTGTCATGGGCAGCTATACCAGCAAAGGATGAAAACCACTTTCGACAAGAAGGTTCGGCCCGAGAATTCAACGAGTGAGACCTAGTGCTCAAGAAGATCCTGCCTATTCAAAGAGATCCCCGTGGAAAATGGACTCCCACCTATGACGGCCCATATGTAGTCAAGAAAGCCTTTTCTGGAGGAGCGCTGATACTCACAAACATGGACGGAGAAGATTTAAGGAACCCAGTTAATTCTGATCAAGTGAAGAAGTATTATGCCTGAAAGAAATAGACGAAAAAAGAGAAAGATAAGCCAAGTAAGAATTAGGTCGCTAGGTTGAAAACCCGCAAAGGGCGACCTAGGCAAAATCAGAGCGACCCGGTGGATTGAAAACCCGCAAAGGGCGATCCAGGTAAAAATTAGGGTCAGAAAACTGGGGCATGAAAAGTAAGAAAAGGCATACAACTTCCCCGAAGGTTCGGATGAAGGGGTGATCAAGGTTAATGACATAAATGTTTGGCACTGTCCCACGGAGATGGACAGTCAGAAATTAGCTCCTCTCTTTTTCTGTACGACCGGTTTTCACGTCAATAAAGTTCACTCTTTCTCATATCTGTTTGTTTTTCCTATTTCCCTGCTTTTTCTGCTCAAATAAACGTTTTATGATGATGGTAACACTGACCTGTAAACATGTGCATAGATCATAGAGCATCACAATCATTGCGAAATATCTAAAAGTCATGGGAAGGAAGCAACCTCTCAGGGCAAATTAAGTTTGCAAAGACATAATTGCACTCTTAGGCTATTTCAGATGGCCAATCACAAAACGTCCGACACTTGGCTTATACGCCACCACAATGCTAATTGGTTCCTCAGTCTCGTCGCGGGTTGGTCGAACCAGCAAAAGAAAATAAGCCAAAAGGGCAAAAGAGCCAAAAAGAAAAGAGCAGATGATCAGAAAAAAGAAAACTGGTCAGGAAAAATCACTCAAGAAAAACAAACAAAGAAAAACAAGTGGTCAGAAAAAAAAGAAAGCTGACCAAGAGAAAAAACAATCAGACCAAAAGGGGAATTTCAGGAGCGTTCCACTACATTCATCATTACACCAAAATCATAGCATTACATGCACTTGCATAACACGCCCTGGCATAATAGGCGTTTGCATAACATGCATCCACACTCCATGCACCATTCCTCGCATCAGCTGACGCATGCAGGTACCTCAATTCAGTGCGGCAGCATTGGCCATTTCAATCAATCAACAGGATTCGTGAATCCCTTCAGGACCCAAGCGTCCCTTCAAAAAGCAGACTTAACCTCGTATTCGAGCTGCGGGTAAGTCCTTCGACCCCATTGGGTCTAGTCGAAAAGGATAGCTGTGTTGGCCTAAGACATGGCGCAGTCCTAGGGAAGCATCGAGATCTAGACTTGATATTGTTCCCCCCCGGCCGCTCTTGAAGACCACCATGCCCAAGTGCAAACTCGGATCGTTCGCGGTTCGTTAAAAGGCTTTACGGCTTACTGAGGGCCAGTACCTTCTTCACTGCTTTCTTTCTCGCTTTCTTTACTGCTTTATTTCCTGCTTTTGCTGCCGGAGGGCTAGCACCAATTGATTTACCGCTTTCTTTATCGTTTTCGCCAGCTTACGGAGGGTTGGTACCAAATTTATTTTCTGCTTTTGTTGGCCGAAGGCTGACACCCATTCAAAAATTCGGATTTCCCCGAGTGGACAAAATCGGTATAATTTCTAAATTCTTTATTTCTATTTTATCTTCGAAATATGTCTCGGCCAATTCATATTTTTTGATAAAATCCAAATAAAGAGGTGCAGCTGTCATACCCCAATTTTGTCCGACTAATTAAAAATCAAACAAAAATGTATTTTTGTGAACATCCGATTCTAAACGATACTTTCTCGTTTCCAAAAAATATTGATATTCGAGTCTAATCGTGTACGCATTTTATTCCTATTGTGTGCGTGTGTTCTTGCTTGCGTATGCATTTTGTTCTCGTACACATGTGTCACTTTTCGGTGAGCATGCACATTATTTCTAATCGCATACATGCGTTAGTTTTAACAATCTCGCACCATTTTGTTCTCACGCGCGTGTGTTCGTTCTAATTGTGTACACGTGTTTATTTTGATACTCAGTTTTTTGTTATTATTAATAAGATTGTTTTTTTTATTATTCTTTCTTTTAACAAAAATAATTAGTTAGGATGAAGGAGTCCACTTTGATTACAAAAAATGTATATGATAATTATAATTTATGTTACATATAAAAAATAAAAAACACAAAGCAGAAACAGCCCATGCACTAGCTAGCTCCAGCCATGCTTCTTCCCATTTGAGTTACAAGCTCAACTCTCTTTCTACTTCCTTCAAGCTAATATCCATCTCTAGCTCTTGACCACAATAGGCTTCCTATGCTCCTTCAAATGTCTCCACTATAGCCTTAACCTACAAATGCAAATAAGGCAGCAGTTCAAGTCAACATATATCAAACCAAAGCAACTGATATGCCTAAAACCGTGTATACACCAGAGACTTGGAAGAAGGAAAATTGTGCTCAGAGCACTTTATACACCAAAAGGAAAACATTGAACAAAATGCAAAACAGAGGGCAGAGGAAAAATGGACCTCACAATCCATCAATATAGACAATCTTGACTATAAATACAACACACACACACTGAAGCAGGGGGAGAGGGAGGGAAAACCAGAGAGGAGAAGGATTTTTAGGGGGAGATTCATCTGAAAGGAAAGTTAGAAAAAGAGAGAATCAGAGACAGTAAACACACAAAACACAAAACACAGAGCAAAGAAAAAAAAGAAAGCACTCAACTCCACCATCCTCTCTTCACCATCACCGTCGGCTCCTCCGGCGAAGCCACCACCATCTCCGGCCGAAACCACCTCCGTCGTCACCACCGTAGAAACTAGTGTCGCGAAACCCCAGTAGCCACCGCAACCTCTCTCTCCGGCGAGCCACTCTCCTTCACCTTCGCTCTCTCTCGCGGTACCCCCTTTCTCTCTCTCGATTTCTTTCCTCTTCTTTCTCTTTTTGTTTTCTCTCTTTCTCTCTCTTGAAAGCTCTCTCTCTCTCTCTTGCTGAAAGTAGAGCGGCACATGGAATGATAGAATGTAGGGTTTCCTTTGATTTCAATTTCTCCCTTAATCACTACTGGGCTTTACTTGTTTTTTTTTTAAGTTTTTTTTATATACTTGATTGTTAATAACACCCCCAAAGATTACTAATCCGCACTTCCCCCACGTTTTCCTAATAAAAATACTAGTTACACTCCCTTTATCTCTATTCAGCATCCACCTTTCCTACTTTTCATTTATTTATTTCTTTTTACTTTTATTATTATTTATTGTTATTACTATTATCATCGTTACTATTTACCTCACGTTATCACCTAATAGCATCTCTTACTCATATCATGTTCCATATTCACTTTCAAAATAGTCATTCCAAGTTAACTCATTCGAACACTTGAACCTAAAACAAAACCAATTATCATTAATGATCACTCGCGCCGTTGCCGTTTGGTTGTTAATGATAATTTCATTTTTAACAGAGTTAGTAGTATGACCACTCTAAACCGTTGTTGTTTGGTCATCGCGAACGCTCAATCCAATTGTGAATTCCTTTTATCACGACGTTCTCTCTGATTCAAACCAACGAAAACACTTTTCGAAAACAAATTTTTTCAAACATCAAGAACAAAACTAATTGTCATTGATGATCACTCGCGCCGTTGCCGTTTGATTGTGGGTGATGATTTCATTCCTGTGGGAGATAGTAGTGTGGCCACTCTAAACCGTTGTTGTTTGGTCTTCACAAACGCTCCCCTTCAATTGCGAAAATCTTTTCAATGACCAAAATAAAAACCGATTATCATTAATCATCACTCGCGCCGTTGCCGTTTGGTTGTTAATGATAATTCATTTTAAAAAGAGTTAGTAGTGTGGCCACTCTAAACCGTTGTTGTTTGGTCATCGCGAACGCCAACCCTTTATAAAAACTCTAAAAAAGATTAAAAAAATAAAACCTTTTTCAGGACAAACGAGAACTACGTAGCTTTGAATTCTCCATTGCACCGGGAGATACGTAGGAGCGAGAGGATAACTCTCGTCAAGCGCCAAAAATAAACACTTAAAACCACACGTTTAATTAAAGGTTCCCTTTCGATAGAAAGGAGATGTGGGGTGCTAATACCTTCCCCATGCCTAACCGACCCCCGAACCCAAGTTTTCCGGTTTC
The DNA here is from genome assembly GCA_020916435.1 of Oxytropis ochrocephala. Taxonomy (NCBI): domain Eukaryota; kingdom Viridiplantae; phylum Streptophyta; class Magnoliopsida; order Fabales; family Fabaceae; genus Oxytropis; species Oxytropis ochrocephala. The sequence continues at coordinate 60,290,503 of CM037092.1, read as the reverse complement.
TAAAAGGCCATTCGCTTTCCAAAAAGGTTTTCTTCAATATTTTCCTTATAAAAAAATATTGGTGGCGACTTCATTGTTTTAAAAAATTGTAAACGAAGAAAGATCCCCTCAGGGACTTTTTCGGGCGCAACAAACGCCGATTGTTCACTAGAAATTCACTTATGGAGTAAAGGTTTCATACGATTTGAAACGACCTTTGAGATGATTTTGTATATGATTACATAGAGATATGGGCCTTAAGTCTTTCATGGAAACAGGACTGTCTACCTTTGGGATTAAAACTATGTTAGCATCATTTAAACTGGGCGGGAACTCACCTACCTCCAGCCAACTCTTCCCCGTGTTAAACAACTCTACCCCACAAAGGTTCCAAAAGCGTTTAAAAATGCTGGATTCAACCCATCAGGCCCTGGGACTTTATCCGAGTGCATAGAGAATAAAGCATTCTTAAACTCCTCAATTTCTAACGGTCTAAGTAACTCCAAGTTGTCCTCCTCATCCAATTTACAAGTCACATGTCTTATCACCCCCTCATACTCCCCTGTTTCTCCTCGAAATAATTCCCTAAAATAGTTAGAAGCCACCTCCCCTAACCCCACTTGGTCCGTGACCTCCTCCCCAGCCTCCCGATTAAGTTTTGTTATCATATTTCTCCTCTTTCTAGCACTAGCCATAGCATGGAAATTTTTTGAATTTGTATCCCCATCCCTCAACCAATACACCTTCGCTCTCTGTCTCCAAACCATCTCCTCCTGCATAAGTAAAGTACCAGCCTCTCCTTTTTTCCTCAACTTCCCTCTCGGCCCCCTCATCTACACGCCCCTCAACTCCTCAATGTCTCTCTTACACCCATTAATAGCTTCTCTATACCGGCTTATAAGTCTTTTTCCCATTCATCTATTGCATCTGTACAATGTTTAATTTTATCCATAAACACACCATCTTCCACCCCCTCCAACTCTCCTCCACCACTATTGGTAGCTCAGGTTCTTCTAACCAAGTGTTTTCAAATCTAAAACCACGCCTATAAGTCCTCCTATCCCAATCACATAAACTCAACCAAATTGAGGAATGATTAGACTTATTTGAAATGCCATTGATAAAATGATAAGAGGGGAAAAAATCTAACCAGCTTTGAGTAACCAGAGTACGATCAAGTCTTTCCTCCTTGCTATCAAGCGTCCCAAGGAGTTTTGTCCAAGTAAACTGATAACCCTCCATAGGAAGATCATGAAGGCTGCTATCCTAAGTCTTTCCTCCTTTCTATCAGGCGTCCCAAGGAGTTTTGTCCAAGTAAACTGATAACCCTCCATGGGAAGATCATGAAGGCTGCTATCCTGAACTGCTTTCTGAAAACCCTGAATGAGCCACAGATCTCTAACCGCACGACTACGCTTGTCATCATTAGTGAGAATGTTGTTAAAATCCCCCATAACACACCACAATAAATCATCAACATTGGACAAGCCACGCAACATGTCCCAGGATTCTCTTCTATTACCACTTTCAGGATACCCATAGAAACCCGTAAACCGCCAGCTAGGAGAGCCAACCAGCGACACCTCCACATTCATAAAATTGGAAGAGTAACTCAACACACGACAATCAAAAGGTTGCTTCCAAAAAATTGCCAAACCACCACTCCTACCAATCTTATCAACTGCAAACGCTGAATCAAAACTCAATCGAACACGAATTTCCGCAATTTTATTAGCATGTACCAAGGTTTCACACAAAAAAAATAACATCCGGATGGTACGTCCGGACGAGGTCACGTAACGCAGGAACAACACCAGGGTTACCTATGCCCTGACAGTTCCAACTAATGAAACTCATTGCTCTTGGCGCAGCATGCTCGCCAGACTTGCCAATAAAAAGACTCGAGATCAAATCAGATAGATCGTAGTATTAGAACCAGTAGCGCTACTGTGTAGTATTATAAGCTATGTATTTATATACAATGGTCAACCATGATAAAAAATGGCTACTCGGCTAAGAATAACATCCATTATCATTGCTTCTGATTTAACATCAAAACAGGAGAGTGATCTCATTAGTACTCTAAAGAAGCATACCAAAGCTATAGGTTGGCAAATGGCATATATCAAAGGAATTAGTCCTTCTATATGCATGCATAGAGTCATTTTGGAAGAAAATTCCAAAAATAGCATAGAGAGTCAAAGAAGACTAAATCCTATTATGAAAGAGGTTGTGAAAAAGGAAATCATTAAGTGGCTAGATGCTGGAATCATATACCCCATATCGCATGCTGCTGCTTGGGTAAGTCCTGTCCAATGTGTACCAAAGAAAGGGGGTGTGACAAGTTATAGCCAATGAAAAGAATGAGTTGATACCAACTAGAATCACACAGGTGGAGAATCAGATGGATTACGTAAAACTCAACAAAGCTACCAAAAGGATCACTTTCCTTTACCATTCATAGACCAAATGTTAGATAGATTAGCATGGAAATAATTTTATTGTTTCCTAGATGGCTATTCAGGCTATAATCAAATAGTCATTGAGCCTAAGGATCAACACAAAACCACCTTTACATGCCCTTATGGAACCTTTGCTTTTAGAAGGATCCCATTTGGCTTATGTAATGCACCTGCTACATTCCAAAGATGCATGATGTCTATATTCTCAGATTTCATTGAGCAATCAATGGAAGTATTCATGGATGATTTCTCTATCTTTGGAGAAACATTTCAAGTTTGCTTAACAAACTTGGAACAAATTCTCAATAGATGTGAAGAAACAAATTTAGTCTTAAACTGGGAAAAGTGCCATTTTATGGTACAAGAGGGCATTGTGTTAGGACATAGAATTTCAAAGAAAGGTCTAGAGGTAGACAAAGCTAAAGTTGATGTCATTGAGAATTTGCCACCACCCAATACAATCAAAGGTATCAGGAGCTTCTTAGGCCATGCTGGTTTCTATAGAAGGTTTATCAAAGATTTTTCAAAAATCTCAAAACCATTATGCATGCTTTTGATGACTCTTGTATAGAAGCTTTTGATAAGCTTAAAAAGGCATTGGTGATCGCACTGTTGATAGTAACTCCGCAGTTGGAGCAGCCATTTGAATTAATGTGTGATGCTAGTGACTTTGCAGTAGGAGCAGTCCTAGGGCAAAGGTATGACAAGGTTTTTCATTCCATTTATTATGCTAGCAAGACATTAATTGAAGCTCAAGTGAACTACACAGTTACAGAAAAGGAATTATTAGCTGTGGTCTTTGCATTTGAAAAATTTAGATCATACTTAGTTGGCACTAAAATTATTGTCTATACTGATCACTCTGCCATTAAGTATCTAATTTCAAAGAAAGATGCAAAACCAAGGCTGATAAGGTGGATTCTACTCCTACAAGAATTTGATCTTGAAATTAGAGACAAAAAAGGAGTAGAAAACCAAGTAGCAGACCATTTATCAAGGATTGAAGGAGAATCACTTGGTACACAAGGAGAAGAAATTAAGGAGTTTTCCAGATGAGAAACTATTGGCAATCACAGTCAATGCAAAACATGAAACTACATTTGCTATAAGCAATGCAGGAGCATCAAATGCATCTGCACCATGGTTTGCTGATATTGTAAATTTCCTTGCAAGCAAAGTAGTACCAGTGAATATGACATATCAACAAAGGAGAAAATTCTTCCACATGGTTAAGCAATACTATTGGGATGATCCATTCCTTTACAAGATGTGCCCTGATCAATTAATGAGGAAATGCATACCTGAAGAGGAGCAACAAGCAGTGCTTCTGCATTGCCATTCTGCACCTTATGGAGGACACTTTGGAAGCACTAGAACAAAGAACTAAGGTATTACAGTCTGGTTATTTTTGGCCTACTTTATTTAAATATGCTTATTTTATGGTCAAATACTGTGATAAATGTCAAAGAGCAGGTAATATTTCTGATAAATGCCTAGAACTAATATTTTAGAAATTGAATTATTTGATGTTTGGGGCATGGATTTCATGTGACCTTTTCCACCCTCTTTTGGCAATTTATATATCTTAGTAGCTGTTGATTATGTGTCCAAATGGGTAGAAGCAGTAGCATTACCTAATAATGATGCTAAATCAGTGAGTAAATTTCTTCAAAGAAATATATTCACTAGATTTGGAACTCCTAGAGCTATCATTAATGATGAAGGTTCACACTTTTGCAATAAGATCATAGAAAACCTTCTAGCTAAGTATGGAGTTAAACATAAGATAGCTACAGCATACCACCCACAAACTAGTGGACAAGAAGAATTATCCAATAGGGAAATTAAGAGAATGCTAGATGTAACACCCCGAAAAAATAAAATAAAATAAAATAATTTAATTAGTTTAATTAATTTGATTAGTTGAATTATTAATTTAGTTGAAGCGTGAGTTAATTAAATTAAAGGGGAATATCATGTTTTGTGTAGGAGTGGGATCGAGTAGTAGTGGGGGGTGTAGCTGTGAGCCCAATGCGTGAAAGGCCCACAGCTTAACCCCAAGGGTTATGCGAAACCCTCACTCCCAATTCATTAGAGAGGAAAACGAAATTGAGAGAGGGCAAGGGAGGGTAAGGGTTGCGCGGCGCTAGGAGAGGGACGGAGAAGAAGAATTTCGCAGGTTCTCAAAGATTTGGTTCGTGTGTTGCTGTGGTTACGTGTGGTGCCTTCAATCGTCTTCTTCGGAGCTTACGTTTAAGAGGTAAGGGTGAGCGTTTCGGTTTGACATGATTGAGTATTATAGTGAGGTTTTGTGGGGTTTGTGGGAATGGAAATTGTGGATGAAATTGATGAATTATTGAGGTGATTGCTGAATTTTGATGTTTGTAATATAAATTGATGATTTTTGATGTTGCTGAAGAATTATTGAGATGATTGCTGAATTTTGATGGTTGTAATCTGAATTGATGATTTTGATGTTGTTGATAATTGTTGATTGTTCTTGATGAACCATTAGTGATGATGTGATGAGTGATTTGGTGAATAAAATGTGTTTTTGGTGTTGATTTTCTGAATTTTCTGCACAATTTGATGTTTCCTGCGCATTCGCGCCTCGCTCGCGCTTGAGTGGCGCTCCAGGCGCAAGTGCGCTGCGCAGCAGCCTGATTTCCCTGCCCAATCGCGCCCCAGTCGCGCCCGACTCGCGCTCCGGAGCGCGAGTCACTGTTTTTCACTATTTTTCTTTAAAGTGCTGTCACGTTTTTGAAAAATTGATATCTTGCGAACCGGGAACCCGATTGAGGTGTTCTAAGATGCGTTGGAAAGCTTATTCAGAGGCCTAACTGAATATTCTATTTTTAAGGCAAAATAAACTGTTTTGTGTTGCCGTTTATACAAATTAAAAATGTGATGTTCCTCTTTTTCCAATATGGGTGTCTAAGCTTAAAGATGAGGTGTTTTCCCGAATTGAAACGTGACGATTCTTAACAAAAAATTGTGATGCTATGTTTATATAAATGAGTCTCGATGAACTGTTATACTACTAGTGTGCTAATTGACTATGGCTAGATTGTGGTTTACCACTAAGGTCGTAATTTCTTTCACCGTGTATTTACAAGGGCATCACTCGAGTAGTCTTGCAAAGGTGGCCAATGCTCATTGCAAGTAGTATCGCTTACTCCGAGTAATCCCATAGTCAATCGGTTCACTATTTTATAACACACTAAGCTAAAAGACAATCGAAATATATATATATATATATATATATATATATATATATATATATATATATATATATATATATATATATATATATGCTCAATGAATCGGTTTTCCTCTGCTAGGGTTTTCACACCTAGCCGCTGAGTATGAATGATCCACCGGATCTTCAATTGATCCTGCCAGCAACCAACAATCATGTGGTCGCGCCGCTAGCACTCCGTCCCTCGGTCGGCGTCGCTGCCGCAAGGAAACATACAAAGAAGAGCTTTATTGCATGTGGACCACAGTGACCCATATTCTGACTTTGCACGCGACCCAATGCGTGTTGAAGCTCTTCACAATTTGAAAAAGTGTGTTGTCTTTTCTCAGATCTGTGATGATCCAACAGTCCTCCAAGACACATGCGTCGACATTACATCGCTCAAGGTCGTGGGAACAGTTCATCAACATATCACGGTTGATTCTTCGCTGAGACATGAGACTGTGAAAAAACAAATTCCGGTTAAATCTTTTGCCCAAGCTCTTACTGGACTACAGGATAAAATCTGCGACATTCCGCTCAGTCAACTTCCTCGCCCGTGTATTAAAGGAGATGAGCTTGCTATTTCTATCCCAGAGGATGAGTATGTTGCTGGTGTGGAAGGGTGCAAGTCGCATCTTCACGGCAGACTCTTTTTATCAAAAGGAGACACCCCCCTGAAGATTGACGCCTTGCGTTCCAAACTTCAAACGCTTTGGAAGCCGACAGGTAAGTGGGGTCTTATCTCTCTTGGTAAGGGTTATTATGAATTTTCTTTTGCGTCTTTTGATGATTTGCGTAGGATACAATTGCAACCCTCTTGGGGTTGCAAGCCTGGCTTGCTCCGTTTGTTTGCTTGGCAACCAGACTTTAATCCCTTAAATATTAAACACACAAATGCCCAATGCTGGATCAGACTGACAGGTCTTCCACAAGAATATTGGCGCCCAAAAATTTTGTTTGCTATTGCTAGCTGTGTGGGTACGCCAATCTGTCTTGATGACACTACTAGCAAAAACTCTTTTGAAAGGGCTTTTGGTCATTTTGCTCGTATTTTGGTGGATATTGATTTGAAATCGAAACTTAGAGACCAAATTCTTGTCGAGAGATCTGGATTTGCCTTCTTTGCAGGTATTGAATATGAGAACTTACCGCTCTTTTGTACGACTTGCATGAACATTGGGCACGACACTAGCAACTGTAATAAACGTACTGGAACTCCAATGGAAAAAAATAAGGAGCAGCCTATCCACGATAAGGTGGCTCGGCATAAAGTTGTTGCTAAATATGTTCCTAAGGTTAAAGATACTAACTTGGAAGCTGCTAAGCAAAAAGTTTTAGTGGAAACTATTGTGGATAAGGACGCCTACAGAGGGGTCAACAATTTGCCTTGGGATGGCTCTGACCCTAACCCTTTATTGGGGTTTGTTCAATCTTCCACCGCTCAAACTAATGTTCTTTTGGATAAGCAGCAAGGAGAATCCTCATCCAATGTGGCTAAGGAAGGCATTTCTAAATCCAAAGAGGACTTAGTCTCTGTTGTTCAGGACTCTTTAGATTTTGAGGCGGATAAACATGCTTCGATTGAGGCTAAGAAAACTACCGAGGCTCTTTTTTGACCCCACACATGATCCTAAGGTTCATGAAGTTAATGTTGCTCAAAACTGCTTTACTTCTGATACTATTAGTGGCTGCAATATTGAGACCCCGGTTGTTCATTCTAACCCAAAGGTGGTTAATGATATGGAAATTGTCAGCCGATTTTGGGTGACTCCCACCGAGACTCGATGAGGATCACATATCGGAATCGGGAGATTCTCGGCGCGTGTCTTCAAAGTATTTGGCTGATGATAATGCTAAGTTCACAAAGGCTTTGTCTAAATCCCAGAAAAAAAGAATGAAGAAACACCAACTTCAAGTTCAAAAAGCTGCTGGATATATGACCCGATCTAAGGGTAGTATTCACCAAGCTTCTCAATGCTAAAGACTCTTTATTGGAATGTCAGGGGGATTGGTAATCCTGACACCAGAACTGTGCTAAAAAAGCTTTGTAAGTTACACAAGCCGGATTTTTTGTTTATTTCCGAGCCTTGGATTGGTTATAATCAAATGCCCCCTAATTTCTTTTCTAAGCTGAATCTGAAATTGTTTGCTGAGAACAATAGAGGCTCCTTGGCTTCTAATCTTTGGTGTTTGTGCACTGACAATTACGATCCAGTTGTTATCTCTTCTACTAGCCAGCAAGTGGCTTTCACTCTAACTGTGGATAATCAACCTCTCTTTTTCTCTGCATTGCTTTCGCGCCCTCTAACTCCTATATTGTTAGAAGACATTTATGGAATGATTTGACCACTCTGCAGCAGGATCATCCTGGCCATTGGGGCTTTATTGGGGATTTTAATGCGATCTTTGGGGCTCATGAGCACCGAGGTAAGGGGCTCCCTCTCGCCACTTCCCGTGAAGATTTCTCGTTTTGGTCTGATATGCATAGTTTGATTCATCTTCCTACTCGTGGATCCCAATACACTTGGTCTAATGGTAGGCTGGGGAACAATTATACTGAGAAGAGACTGGATAGATCTATTTGTAATGCGGATTGGCTCAATTTTTGGGATAGTGTGGACTGTTGCACGCTTACTAGAAGCAGGTCTGATCACTTTCCTCTTCTTTTGATTATGAAAAAGGAGACTCTTCAGAAGCGCTCCTCTATTAAGTTTATGAAAATGTGGGCTCAAGACCGGATTGTAAGCGGGTTGTCGCTGAGGCTTGGCAAAATCCTGTGGTTGGTTGTCACATGCATGTTTTATCCCAGAAGTTGAAAAACTTGAAGGCTAAATTGAAAGACTGGAACACTTCTGTCTTCGGTAATGTCTTCGCTAATGTCACTGAGGCCTTCGCTAATCTTGATAATATCCAGGAGCAGATTAATAATCATGGAGGTTCTGATTCTTTACTCTCTCTTGAAAAGGTAGCTCAAAAGCAGTTGCAAACCGCTTTAAACTATGAAGAATCTTATTGGAAGGAGAAATCTAGAGTCAACTGGCACAATCTTGGGGACAGAAATACGGCCTTCTTTCATAGAATGACCACGATTAGGAGTGCTACCAAGAGAATCTCTGTCATGAAGGATGGGGATAATATTCTTTCAAACGCTGTTGATATTGAAAATCACATAGTGAGTTATTATCAAAATCTGTTCTCTGTTAACAATGACTGTCGTCACAATGGTCTTATTCAGGAAGTTATCCCTTCTTTAGTCTCGGATAGGGACAATGATATGCTTACCAGACTCCCCTCAATGGATGAGGTCAAAGCTGCTGTCTTCTCTCTAAACGGGAGGGGGCCCCGTCCGGATGGGTTTGGTGGTTTTTTCTTCCAAAGATTATTGGGATATTGTTGCTCAGGATGTTTATAATGCTGTCTTTCAATTTTTTCAACATGGTTGGTTGCTTCCTAACTTCAATTCTAATATTGTCGCTCTGATTCCTAAAGTGGAGGGGGCAGATAGAGTTGATCTCTACAGACCTATAGCTCTTGCTAACTTCAAGTTTAAAATCATCACTAAGGTCATCGCTGATAGACTTGCCCTTGTTGCCCCTAGAATTATTTCTGATAATCAGAGGGGCTTTGTCAAAGGTCGAAATATTTCTGATTGTATTTGCACAGCTTCTGAGTCAATTAACTTGCTCCAAAAAAGGGCTTATGGTGGTCAACTTGCCCTAAAAATCGATATCAAAAAGGCTTTTGACACTATTGATTGGAACTTTTTGCTTCAAGTGCTGGCTGCTTTTGGCTTTAACGATAAATTCTGCTCTTGGATTAATACTATTCTTCATTCAGCCAAGCTCTCTTTCTCTATTAACGGATCTGCAGTTGCCTTCTTTGGCTGCAAAAGGGGTGTTAGACAAGGTGATCCTTTGTCCCCTCTTCTTCTCGTAATGCAAATTTGAAGATGTTCTTAGTAGAGGTATTTCTAAGCTTGTTGATGATGGTAAGCTTCACTTATGGTGGGGCCAGAGGTTTCGTATGCCTAGCCATGTTTTATATGTTGATGATATTATGATTTTCTCTCATCGGGCAACTAGAAAAAGTTTGACTAGTTTGTTGACTCTTTTTCCTCGTATGAGCAAGCTTCAAGGCGGGTGATTAGCAAGGAGAAGTCTAAATTTTATACTGAGAACCTTTCTTCTTCCCCGTATCACGGCTATTTCAAATTTCTCTTGGTTTTTCCTGTGGCTCTTTCCCTTTTAATTATCTTGGTGTTCCGCTCTTTAAAGGTAAGCCTCGGAAAATTCACTTATTACCGATTGTTGATAGAATTAAAGCCAAACTTTCCTCCCGGAAAGGCTCTCTTTTTGTCTATCATGGGGCGTGTTCTTCTTGTTAACTCTGTGGTTCTTAGCATGTTGGTTTATAGTTTCCGGATTTATGTTTGGCCTGCTAGTCTGCTAAATACTGTTGACACCTGGATTAGAAACTTTGTTTGGTCTGGTGACATTAATTCTAGGAAGCTTGTTACGGTGGCTTGGAGTAAGGTGTGTAAGCCCTATCAGGAAGGTGGGTTGGGTCTGCGGTCTATCGAGCTATAAATAATGCGGTATGCTTAAACTCGGTTGGAACTTTACTTCTACGAATGCGCAATGGGCTCTTACATTAAAAGCTAGAGTTTTGAGAAATAATAAGCCAGTGAATTATCATGTTTCCTCTTCTATCTGGATAGGGTTTAAATCTCATATTTCTGATATCATTGAGAATTCGACTTGGAAGCTGGGAAATGGGATCAACATAAATTTTTGACCGATACTTGGCTTTCTAGACCTATTGTAGATATTATCGAATTCCCCTATGTTACATAAGGATCTTAAGGCTAACCTCGTGGACTTTATTGTTGATGGTAGATGGTCCATTCCTCGCGACCTTTCCTCTCACTTCCTCACCTTCATTCGGAAATTCAAGCGATTGCTATTCCTTTTGTTTGGACCGAGGATCAATTAATGTGGAATCACTCGGTTTACGGGATTTGACTTTCAAAGAGTCTTTTCTTTCTCAGAACCCCCGTGGCAAGTGGTTCCTTGGACCAAGTCCATCCGGAAGCCTTTCATCCCGCCTTTCTAAATGTTTTATCCTTTGGAGAACTCTTCATAATAAGATGCCAACCGATGATCAACTCTGCGTTAGAGGTTGCACTGCGCCTCTATTTGCGACCTTTGTGGTAATGCTTCGAGACCTCCCAACATATCTTCCTTGATTGCCCTTTTGCCCAACGTATTTGGAGTCGGCTTGGAGGTATCCTGAGTCTCCATATTGATACCGCTTCTTATCGTAACATATTGTCTTTGACCTTTCATGGTTGGAGCCCCACCGCGTGGATATTGTCTCTCTGCCGCGATTGTTAATGTTTTTGGACCATTTGGTATTGCCGGAATCAAGTGAGATTCAATAATTACATGATCCCCTTTCAATCGGCTATAAATTTAATTATTTCTAATGTCGCTCTGGCCGGGAATGCTTCTAATTCTCCATTGTCGTCCTCTCATGCCGAGTTTAAGATCATCGAGCCTTCAATATTATCCGTAATTATAGAAGCTCTAGTAACATTAAAGAGGTTCACCGGATTCCCCCTGCGCCTTATATGATTAAGTGTAACACTGATGGTGCGGCCAAGGGTTGCCCTGGGCCTGCTGCTAGTGGTGGTATTTTCAGAGACAGAAGGGCTGCTATTCTTGGTTGTTTTTCCACGTCCATTGGTAACAATTATGCTCTTCATGCCGAGCTGGTTGGGGCCATGTTAGCTATTGAAATCACTTTTGTTAAAGGTTGGCATCATTTGTGGCTGGAGTGCGACTCTCAATTAGTGGTCTCTGCTTTCAAGAATTGTAATATAGTTCCTTGGAAGCTCCGAACTCGTTGGGATAATTGTGTTTATCTGACAAGACAAATGACTTTTGTTTGCACTCACATATACAGAGAAGGTAACGCCTGTGCTGACAAGCTTGCCGCATATGGTATTAACACTAGTGGTCTTGTCTGGTGGGACTTTCCCCCTAGCTTCATTGCTGATGACTTCTGCAGAAATAGATCTGGCCTGCCTAACTATAGGTTTACTTGATTTCTGTTTATTGCTTTTAGCTTTCTACTGGACTTTGCTTTTGGTGTCGCAAAATGATTGTTAGTGTTTTTGGTGCCAACTCGGTTGGGATGAGACTCACTTTAGTGATGCTTTTGCACGCCATATTTTATCTGATTGTCTTGTTTTTTTTTCTGGCTTTTATTTTTGGTGTGCTGCTAATGATTGTTAGTGTCTTTGGTGCCAACCTGGTTGGGATGAAAGTCACTATTGTGATGCTTTTGCATGCCATTTTTCAACTTCCTAGGTCAAGTTTCCTTGTTATAGGAGTGTTACTCTTTCCTCTTGGTTGTATTGTTAATTTACTCATGGGTTTTGGCCTAGTCCCCCCATGTCTCTTGTATATTTTCCACTTTTTATTAATAAATTGTAGGGGGAGTACTCTTTCCTTCTTGATGGTTTTACCTAAGGAGGGTTTTCCATCAGAAGGTTTTAACGAGGCTCCATAAACCCTTCTTTTGCAAAAAAAAAAAAATATGCTCAATGATGATGAGAAAAAGTATGACTGTGATGATGTTGCTATATGATTTTGACGAATATGACGAGTTCACTCTATGAGTGATTATGATTATGTGATATATATATGATATTGATGACTTGTGACGAATATACTCTATGAGTATGACTATGATGATGTAATATGAATTATGATGACTTGTGACGAATATACTCTATGAGTATGACTATGATGATGTAATATGAATTATGATGACTATGACGAATACACTCTATGAGTGTTTTATGATGATGATGATGAGTACTCCAGGTGAGTGTTTGATGAATTGAACATGTGTTCATAGAGTCTCATGGCATGTGCATACTAAGACGAATAGGCTTCGGCCTCCAAGTGATTTAATAGGCTTGGCCTCCAAAGGACGAATAGGCTTGGCCTCTTATGACGAATAGGCTTCGCCTCTTATTATGATTTAGTATGGTACCATCATGCATATGCCCGCGTGTGAGTTGCATTTTCATACATAAGCATGACTGTGAATTGTTGTTGTTTGTGATTTGAGCTGGTGTTGTATGATTACGATGTGGTGATGATGATGATAGTGTGTGATTGCCTGTTCTCATTTCTCTATTATGTACCTAATTATGTTTTATTGAAATTTTCACCCCTTCTGCTTGGAATGTTGCTCTTTTGTGGCAACGCTGCAGGTAGCCCCGAGTGAAGGTCCAACTGCCTTCTTTAATAGCCGCTGGGATGTCTTTCGAGTCGCTCTCTGATACTGTAGCACCTAGGGGGCGTAGTTTAAGTTTGTTAGTTTATTAATTAACTGATTAATGATTTTATGGTTGATGTGCGACGTGTTTGAGTGGTTTGGCGAGGGATGATTCTTATTCCGCTGTGACGAAAAATTCCTTTTGTTTTGGAGTTTAATTCTTATGACGGTGGTTTTGCTGCACAAACTTTTTAAAGTGCAAATGATGAGGTTTTTTTTATTATGACGAGGTAGCATTTCTTTTCTACCAATTAAATTAATATTTTGAAAAGGAAATTACTCTGATAATGACGTGTAATTTGAGGGGTAGAAAATGGGTGTTACACTAGTAAAAATGGTTAGTCCAAATAGGAAAGATTGGTCTTTAGGAATGTCCCCTTACAAATTAGTCTATGGAAAAGCATGCCATTTACCTGTAGAATTGGAAAACAAATCTTATTGGGCTATCAAGAAGCTCAATTTCAATTTGAACAAGGCAGGTAAAAAGAGAATGATAGAGCTTGATGAGCTAGAAGAAATTAGGCAAACCTCTTATGAGAATGCTGAAATCTACAAAGCTAAAACTAAGAAATGGCATGACAATAAAATTCACAATAGAGAATTAAAAGAAGGAGGACAAGTTCTGCTATATAACTCTAGGTTGAAGCTATTTCCTGATAAACTAAGATCAAGGTGGTCAGGACCATATAAGTTGATAAAGGTTTATCCACATGGAGCAGTAGACTTATTTGATAAATCCTCAAATACCGTCTTCAAAGTAAATGGTCAGAGAGTTAAAATGTACTATGGTGAACATGTGGTGAGAGACAAAACCACCACCTATTTGAAAAATCTCTAAGTGAAAAGAGGTAGTCAGGCTGACAAGACTCTTAAAACAAGCGCTTAATGGGAGGCAACCCATTGTTTTTAATTATTTTTGTGCAATTTTATGTTTTTAGTTGTTTTGCAGAAATGCAGAAAACTAATGCAGCTGCATCAAATGCACCTGCATTGAAGAAAAATGTGCCCTGCATCAGAAATTTATAAACTTGAAGAAAATTGGGTAAGTGTGAATCATAAGGCTTCAGGAAGATCAAAGGGGAGTTAAGAAAGGTTAATGAAGCATTGGTAACCAAGCATGACACATGGCATGATGCATGCGCAGCACGCATTACTAACGGCTACCTAATAACTCCACTAACTTCCTTCTCCCTGAAACATAAAGCCTGAAGATTGTTACCGTTACCCTTTTCATTCGCAATCTCACAAATTTCTCTCATCTGAAACAACAAACCACCCTTCACATTCTCATCTCAAATTTTTCTCAATCACACAAACAATCAAAAACCTAGAAATTCAAAGCAATTACAATGGTGAAAAAGCAATCAGCACCAAATTCATCAGGCAAGCAGGCCAAAACTCCTCAGAAAGAGAAGAAAGTCATGCATGCATCATCATCTTCAATCAAGAAAGGCAAAGCCAAGGAATCAACAACAAAAACCAGTGATAATATGCATTTCTGGAACATGCATTTGCTACCCGAGAGAGGGTATGATTTGAAGAAGGCAAGCCCATCATTCATGTCAACAGTGGCCAATCTCAATTGGGACCACTTTGTGCTACCAAGGGGAGGCTACATTGAAGATTTTGTGAGAGAATTCTATGCTGGCATCACACCACAAGAATGAGCAGAGCATTCCTACACTTCCATGGTGAGAGGTAAACTTGTACACTTCCATGCCAAGAAATTGAATGAACATTATATGCTGAAGTATAATGGGAATGAATTTGAAAACAAAGTGGCGAAGGCCTTTAAGAAAGAAAAGGAAGAACTGAGGAGTAGAATTGCTATACCAGGATCTGTTTGGGAGAAATTTTCCCCTAATGAAATCAAGCTTAGAAGTAATTATTTGATAGATGCATTAGGTAATTGGCATTTGTTCATAGCCACTTCAATTCTGCCTACTTCACACACATATGCAATGACCAAAGAGAGATTGATCTTGCTAGATACAATTCTCTCCGAGGGAAATGTTGACATAGGTAGATTGATTGCTAAGGAAATTCTTGCATGCTCAACAAAATCAAAGGGATTTCTGTTTTTCCCTTGTCTTATTACTGAATTATGCATGAAAGAAGGTGTCCCAATAACTGCTAATGAACAAAAGAAAATTTCCCCCTGGTAATTTGAGTGCTGAATTGAAGGAGACATTGAGAAATATGAGAGGCCCTGCACCTGCAATGCAAGAGCATTACATGCAGAAGCAGAGGGCAGTCTGGAAATTTATGAATGACCAACATGATTGGCTTCAATTGGATTTTGACAAGATCTTTGATCTTGTGGGCCAAGTGAATGCCCCTGAATTTCCAAGTTGGGTATTAAGAGCTGAAGGAGAGGAAGAAGAAGAGAAAGAGGCTGAAGAGGTAGGAAAAGGAAAGGAAAAGGTAGAGGAACCTAGCACCAAGAAGAAGGTGACTAGGAAGCAATCCAAAGGAAAGAAGGTTGTGGTAGAACCTGTGGTAGAAGAAATGTATGACACAGATACTGAGGATGAGGAGTTAGAGAAACAAATGGATGAAGAAATAGAGGAAGTTGAAGAAGAAGAAGAGAGTGATGAGGAAATTGATGAAGAAGAAGAGGAGCAGGCTAGGGGTGTAATCCTAGAAGAAATAGCTAGGCAGAAATATGCCAAACAAACACCACAAACCCAGAAAGAAACCCCTCATACTTCATCAATTGCCAAAACACCCATCATCTCACCAAACCAAGAATCATCCTCTATCCCAAAATCACCATTACCCTCCCTCAATGATCCACCAGTCCTATCACCACCACAAACAACCCCTCCACCACCCTCTCCAAGAAATGAACCACAAAAAACAACTCACACAGAAGAACCAACCCCTGTTATGCCAACAGAACAAGAAGTACCTTCTATGCATGATGAAGCAACAATCAAGCTTGTTCTGGAACAAATGGCTCAACAGAAAAGGGATGCATTGCACAACACTTAGAAGTTCTTCAAGCAACCTGCAGGAAGGCAAGCAAAATTAACACCAAAAAGGAAGAAATCTGATGCAGTCAGCACTGATGCACCTGCATCAGTTCAAGAAACAGTTCCTGCAATTACACCAGAAGTAGGAGGTGCATCTGCACCTACAGAAGAAACTCCAAGCAAGCCACCCAAGGAGAAGAAGCAGAAGGTGAAACACACTCCTCCATCCAGGCAAAGCACAAGAATCAGGAGTGGAGCAAAGAAATGAGTATCAATTTACAAGTTTTTCACATAAACTGCTATAAGCTTGTTTTGTTTTCTATCTGAACTATTTCCCTGGATGTATTTAATCCCTCTCCCCTATTTTGAACAACATATGGTTTTTATTTCTGAACAAACTAGCAGTGAGGACACTGCTACCCCTTAAGTTTGGGGGGGGATTTGCATGTTATGTTATGTTTTAATATGTTTTTATCTAATATGTTGTGTGTTTAAAATTTAAGTGTTTATTTAGTAAATATATATGTTTTTAAGTAGTTTATAGTTTGTTTTAATATTAGATATACTTAACAAAGTAGTATCTAAATATTTTAGTAGAAAAGATCAGTTTTTCAAAAATATGGTGAAAACCCTATGGATGAAATTTTCAATGATGAAAAACAGAAAAAGAAGTCTTATTTCTTAGAAAAACCAAAATTATTTTTACTTCAACACTTCAAAACTGAGTTTGTGAAAAGAACCTTGCTATTTTAAAAGATCAATCTGATGCAAGGGGAATTTTTGGTAAGCTTAGGTCAAAACAAAGCTTTACTAAAAAGAAAGAAGAGCTTAAAGAATTAAGTTTGGGGGTGTTTTATGAAAACAAAGGCTGAATTTCAAAAGTATAAAGAGTAAACAATGTAGAAAAATAAAAACAAAAATGTGGACAATGCCATATCCTGAATCTTTTGAAACTATACCTGTGCCTAAGTACATGAATGCATCTGGAGGTCAAAGACACTGTGCCATGCAGAATAAATGTATCCGGAGGATAGTTCAATAAATCAACTCGTGCAAAGTGCAAAGAAAAAAATATATGCATCTGGAGGTCAAAGACTTGTGCCAAAGTGCATTTGCATCTGGAGGTCAGTGAGGAAGGTAATATGAGCTAGCAAAAGAAAAAGCATCATCAATGCAGAAGCATCAATGCTAACTGCATTGAAGAAAAGCAAAATGCAGAAAAAAAATCAATGCACAAATCACTTCAAAGAAGTATTGCATTTGCACAAAAAGATCCACACAAAAAAATAGAAAATTGCATTGGCTCAAAAAGCTTTGAAAGATTCAAACAAGCCCTTTGATTTTAGAACTCCCCAACACTTGAGAAAATTTTGTGAGTCTAAACTCTCTTTTGAAAAATATTTTGGTGTGACCAAAGATGAACCAATCCTTTCAAAGGCTAGGAGGAAATTTTTCCCTTAGTCTTGGAACCAATCTCAACTCAGTGGGTTCACACACACACAAAAGAGTTTGAATAGCTTTGGTAGTTTTGAAGAAATAAAGACACAAGAAAGAGTGATTGAAAAATGAAGTTCATAGGGAACTCTTCATGAAATCCAAAAATCAAACTGATCTATCTTCTAGAATTATAATTTTTAGTAGTTTATCTTTGTCATTAATTGCGGACAAGCAATGATTTAAGTTTGGGGGTGTGATAACTCTATTTTATATAGAGTATTTCATATGTTTAAACTTAGTATTTGCTCTCTTTCAAGTAATAATAAAGAGTTTATATAGTATTTAGTGTGATATATGATAACTTGAGTGATTTGAATGGTTATAGTTATTATTAGGCCATTTTGGATATATTGTGGTATGTTTGAAGTTTTTGTTCAGTGCAGTCTCAATGCTATCTGCATCAAATGCTCCTGCACTGATCCTGCATCAAATCTGCACTACTTGGTGAATAAGCAGTCTGTTTCATATGCATCCACTTGCAATTGATGACTCATGCCTGGTTCTCTGATGCCATCCCACCTTGTATAGTTGGCGCCTACCATTCACACATAGCTATAGGCATAGCTTTGAAGAGTCACCAACATAGGGACGCATGTTCTATCACCATGGAACCGCCCTATGTATTAAGTCAAAGATTTCAACTTGGGATTAACTTCTGAAAAGCAACTACAACTATGATCCACTCAAGATTACTTCAACATGAAGGAAGGAAGCACCTCACTTGAAGGCTATAAAAGGACCTCACATCTTCATTTGGAAATATATCACAATCCAAAGTTAGATCAAAATTTCAATATACATAGTTAGTTTTTATATTTTTAGAGGAAGAGGAAGGAATTCATAAATCCTCCTTAACTCATTTTCATAGTGTTTGTATAGTGCTAAGGAGTAATGCTAGTGCATTGCTAGAAGATTTCATACAAAGGTTTTCAACATTTGTAACTTTACTTTTGTTGTTTCTCTTTTGTGATTTCTATATATATAAACATGGTCTATTCAGTTTATATATATCTTGCAATGTCTCTTGTTAGCTAAACCTTTCTTAGTTGGAATGTTCTAATCATTTAATGAGCTTTTAAGTAAGTATGATGCATGTATGTATGTTTGTACTTTAGTTCTTGCTTGATAATCTTTCCAAATACTTATTTTGAACTTGATCACTTAGAATAAGTAAGATTTGTAAATGACCAGAAATGGCTTACAATTAAGAACTCAAGAACTAATATGGGTGAGTGTTTTACATAAAAGAAAACTTTGTGAAAACCATGCTAAGTCCTAGAGATAGGATAGTATAGTCCATAGGATAATTGTGGGTACTTAAAATACAAGAGTGAATTTACTTAAGCAAATTGGATAATGTCACGACCCGAATTGGACCATGACCGGCGCACAGATTACTACCCTAATCTGGCAAGCCTTGACAGAAACAAGTTGACCTAAAGAACAGTCATCTTATCAAAACCTACAATAACCTATATTTCAAAGAAATTTCTAACAAAATTTCGGCAGCACTTCCTTTGAAATATGGACATCCCATTTATAATATATATACCTGTATAACCAGTCCAGACATAAATTTTTTCACACATGTAAAACAAAAATCTATCTTAACACAACTAGCTTAGCCACAATAAGATCCTTTGAAGCTAGGACTCCGACCGTGATCCGGTGACCGACACTCTACATTGGACTACTGACGAGCAATCCGGATATACTCTTCAGCTTTCCAATGTTATCTGCTACCTGGAAACATCACCCCAAACATAGTGAGTTTTGCAACCCAGTAACAAAGAATATATGAAAAGAATTTACTTGATGTTTCCAGCCATATCCGTAATGAGATATGGAAAATCCTCTCTACAAAAATAGAAAGTCTAAATCACATACAACCGTTTTCCATTCAAATACAACTCTCAGATGATAATGAAAGAAACACAATATAGGACAAGGACCACTTTGCACAAAAAGATAACCATAAGATTTCGTGCGCGTATATCACAGGTATCATAAACAAGACACTTATACAGAACGAAAGTAGGCTCCCGCCGATAAATGTAAATCATAGGCTCCCACTTTGAAAATAGCAATAATAGGCTCCCGCCTCAAAATCAATAATAGGCTCCCGCCTCGAGAATATCAATAATAGGCTCCCGCCTAATAATCGATAATAGGCTCCCGCGGATAATCAATAATAGGCTCCCGCTCAAAAACAATATTATATAGATGGTTTCACCATATATATCACCAAAACATCAAATCAAATATGTACCAAATAATAATTCATCAATACTTGAAATCCGAGAGTCACAACAAATCAAATATATGAAAATAAAGATTTCCACTTCATAGATTAGCTACTCTCACAATACTCTATGCCGAAGGTAATTCATGTAACAATCATGTTTGGTAAGAATTTAAAACACGTAAGAACTCATTCTACACAATTCAAGTGTCTTTATGCTCATAATTATTTGTGCAGAATTTTCAGCATCAATACATCAACTTCGGTGATTTTATTAAAATATCAAACGGTGTCGGATTTGATCCCATGACCACCCGTTGGAAAGCTTAAGATGTCTATACTATGAATATGATTTTTATTTTACAGGAAAACCAACCAACTAGTACAGTTTATTAAAAGAAGATGCATATGTGCAGAAACAAGGCAAAATATCTTGCTCAACTTGTAACCATATTTCTCTACAAATTCTTAACCAAAGGCAACAAAATAGGTGTCCAAATTGGAGGGAATTCAATCTAGTTTCTAAAGAAATAAAAATCATTTCCAATTGACTTTTATGGAAATCATCATGAGCCAAAAACTAGACATATATCTATACGGTTTTAAGGCAACCCCAATTGAATCCATTTCAGTTCAATTTCTACAACTTCTACTTAACCACACCATCAATCATCAGCCAAACAGGTTATAAGACACTTAATTCCAAGCAACTAAAAGGATTCAAGGAGTTTATAAGAGAATCTTAGCAACACAATCATTTTCTCAATGACAACATTCATATATCTCAAGATTAACATGCATAACATCCAATTTCATCTTAAACTTAACTAACCCCTCGCTTTTAAATATGTAAACATGACCTTTCTTCTTACTAAAACAATAAATAACAAAGACATGAGCATTTTCACAAACACACTTATTTCAACACAAATCACAAATTTGAAATTCTCTCACAATAATTAAATCAAACACCTTGCAAGCATATACACCATTCATTCTATCCTAACATCATATAGCAACATCTCATCACCCAAACATGCAAAACAACTTAAATTAAATTCCTAAGCACACCTATGAGAGGTTTTGAGAGGGGGATTCTATGTTACCTATTGCTCCTTAGAGCTTTAGGGTGAAAACCCCCAATTTGAGAATTAGAACCCTAGCCATCTTCCATGGAAGTTGCCTAAGCTTCAATCTCCATCTTCTTTCTTCAATAGCTTGAATCTAGGATTGAAACATCTTCTTTCTTCAAACTCCACCTTCTATTTCAATCTTCCTCTCTTTGTATTTCTCTCTCTCACGTTCTCTCTTTTTTTTTTCTTTCTTCTTTTCTCCCATTCGCGTTCGTGTTCTCTGTTTTCTAGTTCCTTCCTCTTTTTTTTTTCTTTTCAACAGTGAACAGTAGGGAAAAGGGAATGAGGAAAAGTAATAGTGCTAGGGTGGGTTGTGAGCAAATGTGGTGTATGGTGGGATGTAAGGCAAGATTTGTTAAAATACTATTACTCAATGAGCCTTTATTTAATTATTCTAATTTACTATTTGGTCTTAACAAGAACCTCAAATAAACTAGTCAATTAAATATTAGTCATAATTAAATAGTCCCACATTTTCTTAATTCTTGTTTAAAATTACGATTCTACCCTTAATAGCTAGATTTGCTCTAAATCACCAAATTAAGGGAATTTTGGGATGTTACATTACTTCCCACCTTTTAAGAATTTTGTCCCCAAAATTCGACCTACTTGCATACCTTATCCTCCTGTAGAAATCACTTTCTACGCTTCCACTACAAACTCCTATCTTATGCCACTCAAAACTTGTAAGCTTACATTCCTTAATTTAAACCTTATAAGATTACCTATCATTCTCATGGATTAGCATGCCTATTACTAATTATACTTAGCAAAGAATGGAGTACACCTACCTCAACTGTGCAATCAACATTTTTTTTTTTGATATAAACAAGGAAACATATACACCAGGAGATACGCAATCTCATGCAATCTAATTCACTCTTTATATTTCTTTAGTGTTCAAAGTTACAAGTTGCATTACACAACTTACGTCTTGTAATTTCCTTAGGGTAAAAAAAAAAAAAACCAATAAATGATCATGTAAAGAACTATGGGTTTAGATATCTTCAATGGTCAAGGAAACAACACTGACAATAATAGAATAAAAGGAACTGTATTCATAGTATCAAATGTTTCTCCTTTGTGAAAATGCATATTCCATTGCTATTAACAGAAACCAAGCATGTAGGGCACAATTTAAAATTTTAAATATGATTGACAACAATAAAGATGGCAACAGTCAGAGTTTACACACTCAATATTTATCTTTCAAATAAGCCCCAATTACTCAAAGTTTCCTAATCATCTATTACACCCCCAACCTTTATTTTTATCATCATGGCTATAATAGCTACATAGCTATATATATAGTGTACAGGTTTGATTTATGTCTTAAGTTAATAAATAAAATAAAACCAGGATTAGATATGTATCTATTAGAGAAGAGGAAAATTTTAACTGAAATGGTCCATATTACTACCACATTCACATATCATGTGGAGGAGAAATTTATGGTTATGAGAGTTATTCATTTAATTAATACGAATATAATGCAAATTATTCATAATATTCCATGTCTCCCACTATGAAAACATTATATGATTACCAAAGAAAATGAAAGTTTAAACCAGCAAATGTGACAATCAACATCAATCAAGATTCATAAGTACTATATTTTATTTTATTTTTGAATATTGAAACTTACAATATAACAATAGTAACCTAAGCTTAGTGCTACAAAGCATGTTATCTATACCACTCACAACCTAACTTAGAAGATAGGTATTAAATGAAAAGAGAAAAGAATGATATCATTTGGAACCAATGAAGGATAATATATTCACTGTAAAAAGTAAGTCACAAGTAATTTCCTTTGAAGCACATCCTTAAAATTTGCAAACCAATTCCACAATGTGTGACCCATTTTGGAGTAAAACCCAAAAGTCATTCATGAACTTCACTGAAGTGAATCATATCTGCAAACTAAGTTTCTAGCACCCATAAGCAAACAAAATCGGTGTGGGGTCAACAACCAACTCTTTTCCACTTAAAAAAACAATCATCAATCATAAATAAAACATTCAAATATGAAGACATTAACTAAGTTCATTCTGATCATCAACTAGTAAGAACAAAATCCAATTCATTTGTAAACTAATCAAAACATTACCACCTATCCTTCTTAATGATAATCAAGCATGAATTCATTCCATTATATTCCAATTTTAAATAATGGTTCAAAGTGCTGAAATGCTAGTAAAGGACACGCAACCATATACTCATAGTCACTTCACTTCAAACATGAGGTCTAGGCCTAGATAGAGATTGGTAATTCACAAACATGCATTTGTACTCCAATTTTCAATGTCTTAACATATAATTATCTTCAGTCACTTAGCATGCATTATACTAATTTGAACCTTTCAACAACAAGCAAAGAGAGCATTTATATTTTACTTTCACTTACTCTATCTCATTTACATATATTAAATCAAGTTTCCTAAAAACATCCTTACAGGTATTTACAATCAAGCATATCGACTATATTGCATTATACCCAAGTTCTCTTCTCAAATATAATCCATCTCCTAAGTTTAAACCAAACTCTTTTCACGACTCAATATCTTATGCAACATTACCCTTAAAGTTTAGTAGTTCCAACATATAAATCTTACGTTTTAGTAGATTTCTACTTCAATTAAAAACACCCTTCACGAGTGAGCTAGTGCACTCATTATAATCCATAAGAAAACACATAACGTACAACCACCACAAAATCAAACTAAGGAAGTGCAAAACATGCTTTCACTTAATGGACATGTCATCGAGGTGCATGACACATGTAGAGAATCCAGAAAACTAACTTTAAAGGCACACATTAATTCATTCACATATAAAAAAAACTACTTTTAAAATAATTTCATCTTACTCGATACTTCGTCATATATGAATAAATAAACTTCCAGCACAAACACTATGTCTATCAAGAGCGAATACAATAGCATACAATTTAAAATTACCATTCTGTTTTCAAAGAAATTAATCTTAAACTCATGTTGTCTAACTTTGATAAGCGTCATTTTTCTAACGATCACTCTGCGTGTAATTATTCTTCTACATTCATTGAACAATCTATTGAGGTGGCCAGTCTCAACAATTCGTTCAAAGAACTTCAAAGAATAAACAGACTCCCACGGAACACTAACTTTTGATAACCTTAGCCGGATCACTCTAGACTCATACCTTACAGTCCGAGAGGGTCGAACTGCTCTGATACCAACTTTGTCACGACCCGAATTGGACCATGACCGGCGCACAGATTACTACCCTAATCTGGCAAGCCTTGACAGAAACAAGTTGACCTAAAGAACAGTCATCTTATCAAAACCTACAATAACCTATATTTCAAAGAAATTTCTAACAAAATTTCGGCAGCACTTCCTTTGAAATATGGACATCCCATTTATAATATATATACCTGTATAACCAGTCCAGACATAAATTTTTTCACACATGTAAAACAAAAATCTATCTTAACACAACTAGCTTAGCCACAATAAGATCCTTTGAAGCTAGGACTCGACCGTGATCCGGTGATCCGACACTCTACATTGGACTACTTGGCGAGCAATCCGGATATACTCTTGACTTTCCAATGTTATCTGCTACCTGGAAACATCACCCCAAACATAGTGAGTTTTGCAACCCAGTAACAAAGAATATATGAAAAGAATTTACTTGATGTTTCCAGCCATATCCGTGTGCGAGATATGGAAAATCCTCTCTACAAAAATAGAAAGTCTAAATCACATACAACCGTTTTCCATTCAAATACAACTCTCAGATGATAATGAAAGAAACACAATATAGGACAAGGACCACTTTGCACAAAAAGATAACCATAAGATTTCGTGCGCAGTATATCACGGTATCATAAACAAGACACTTATACTGAGCAAAGTAGGCTCCCGCCGATAAATGTAAATCATAGGCTCCTCACTGAAAATAGCAATAATAGGCTCCCGCCTCAAAATCAATAATAGGCTCCCGCCTCGAATATCAATAATAGGCTCCCGCCTAATAATCGATAATAGGCTCCTGCGGATAATCAATAATAGGCTCCCGCCTCAAAAACAATATTATATAGATGGTTTCACCATATATATCACCAAAACATCAAATCAAATATGTACCAAATAATAATTCATCAATACTTGAAATCCGAGAGTCACAACAAATCAAATATATGAAAATAAAGATTTCCACTTCATAGATTAGCTACTCCCACAATACTCTATGCCGAAGGTAATTCATGTAACAATCATGTTTGGTAAGAATTTAAAACACGTAAGAACTCATTCTACACAATTCAAGTGTCTTTATGCTCATAATTATTTGTGCAGAATTTTCAGCATCAATACATCAACTTCGGTGATTTTATTAAAATATCAAACGGTGTCGGATTTGATCCCATGACCACCCGTTGGAAAGCTTAAGATGTCTATACTATGAATATGATTTTTATTTTACAGGAAAACCAACCAACTAGTACAGTTTATTAAAAGAAGATGCATATGTGCAGAAACAAGGCAAAATATCTTGCTCAACTTGTAACCATATTTCTCTACAAATTCTTAACCAAAGGCAACAAAATAGGTGTCCAAATTGGAGGGAATTCAATCTAGTTTCTAAAGAAATAAAAATCATTTCCAATTGACTTTTATGGAAATCATCATGCGAGCCAAAACTAGACATATATCTATACGGTTTTAAGGCAACCCCAATTGAATCCATTTCAGTTCAATTTCTACAACTTCTACTTAACCACACCATCAATCATCAGCCAAACAGGTTATAAGACACTTAATTCCAAGCAACTAAAAGGATTCAAGGAGTTTATAAGAGAATCTTAGCAACACAATCATTTTCTCAATGACAACATTCATATATCTCAAGATTAACATGCATAACATCCAATTTCATCTTAAACTTAACTAACCCCTCAGTTTTAAATATGTAAACATGACCTTTCTTCTTACTAAAACAATAAATAACAAAGACATGAGCATTTTCACAAACACACTTATTTCAACACAAATCACAAATTTGAAATTCTCTCACAATAATTAAATCAAACACCTTGCAAGCATATACACCATTCATTCTATCCTAACATCATATAGCAACATCTCATCACCCAAACATGCAAAACAACTTAAATTAAATTCCTAAGCACACCTATGAGAGGTTTTGAGAGGGGGATTCTATGTTACCTATTGCTCCTTAGAGCTTTAGGGTGAAAACCCCCAATTTGAGAATTAGAACCCTAGCCATCTTCCATGGAAGTTGCCTAAGCTTCAATCTCCATCTTCTTTCTTCAATAGCTTGAATCTAGGATTGAAACATCTTCTTTCTTCAAACTCCACCTTCTATTTCAATCTTCCTCTCTTTGTATTTCTCTCTCTCACGTTCTCTCTTTTTTTTTTCTTTCTTCTTTTCTCCCATTCGCGTTCGTGTTCTCTGTTTTCTAGTTCCTTCCTCTTTTTTTTTTTCTTTCAGCGTGAACAGTAGGGAAAAGGGAATGAGGAAAAGTAATAGTGCTAGGGTGGGTTGTGAGCAAATGTGGTGTATGGTGGGATGTAAGGCAAGATTTGTTAAAATACTATTACTCAATGAGCCTTTATTTAATTATTCTAATTTACTATTTGGTCTTAACAAGAACCTCAAATAAACTAGTCAATTAAATATTAGTCATAATTAAATAGTCCCACATTTTCTTAATTCTTGTTTAAAATTACGATTCTACCCTTAATAGCTAGATTTGCTCTAAATCACCAAATTAAGGGAATTTTGGGATGTTACAGATAATTGTTAGGAGGCAAGATTGGCACTAACACCCCTTTCTTTACTGCATAGAACAAGGATCATAAGAGCTGGTAATGATACTCTGAAGAAAGTGACCGAAAGGCACATAGCTAATGCAACAAAGATTCAAAGTCTGTTTGCATCACATACTGCATCAAACACTTATAAGTAAATTACTTGATGAAGACATTCCAACTAGCTTTTCTCTTTTACACTATCAACATTTTTACTTTGCTTTCTTTCTAACTTAGTTGTGATCATCAAACAAAATCCAAAATTATTTTGTTACTTTGTTACTTTATATTGATTTTAAAAGTGAGTTTTTTAATCTCTGTGGGTTCGATCTTTTTACTACTTGTTTTGGACAGTGCATACTTGCACACAGGTGTATGTGTTTTCCATGCACCAAATTTATGGAATTATCATGAAAAGAATAATGAAAAATGGTAAAAATAAGGAAGTGTCCTCAATGAGACAAAATGTACTATCTTTTGGCAAGCTTGCAAAACTTGGGCACCAAGGCCTCATTTGCTCTGAATTTTCCAGCTATTTTTCACCTCATTTTGTGTTTCTTCATGCCCTTGATCCATGTGAGTTGTATTCCTAGCCATTGATTAAAATTCTAGATCAAATCCTAGGCTACAACTTTGTGTACAAAACCCTAATTTCCATTGACAATTTTTGTGCAACAAAAACTCCTAATTTTCGTGTATAACCAGCTATTCCTCACTCATTTCTGTTTTCTCCTTGTCCCTAATCCATGTGCATTGCAATCTTGGCCTTTGATTCGAATTCTATCTCAAATCTCAATGGTTTGCAAAAGCACAATGTCCTATATACCCTTAATTTTGCACCTCATATAAAACCCAAAATAAGAGACCATGGGGGAGACTCTCATTTTTACCCTAGCACACAATACTCTCCTTACCTCTCCTTGTTCAGTCGTGACCTCTCCTCCCCTTCTCCACACAAATTCTTCAACAATCAACCACAAAAACTTGATAATCCTTCATCCATTCAATAGATCTCCTTCTAAGCTTCCATAATCATCCAAGTTTCATCAAAATCCACCAAGGGAGGAGGATTTGCGAGAGGATCCAAGCTTGTTGGAGGTGTTCTTCAAGTGTTCTTGCTTCTATTTTTCATCCTTCTTCCTTTTCTAGTTAGATCTAGAGGTAAGCCTATTATCACTTGCATTTTCTTTAATTATTAACATGTAGATCTCTCTTCTACTCCTCTTTCCCTTCTTGAAAAAGCTTAGAGGACTCATTTCAAACATTATTGGACAAGGACATTGGGAGCCTTGGGTGTTTGAGATGAGTCCTTGGCCTTGAAAGGAACGTTCTTGTGTTTTAACTATGTTGCTTGCATTTTTATACCCATCTTCTCATTTCTCATTAAATAAATCATCATTTTCTTACTAAGAAGTCTTCGCATATTATGTATCTTATGTTACTCTAGCATCCTCTTGTTCAGATCATGAATTTTAAGTTGAATTTTGGCTTGATTTTGGTGTATGGGGGCCTCGCGTTTAAGCTTAGAAACCTAGGGTTTTTGTTGCCTTTTCACTCCTTTGATTTGTGTGAAGAATAAATACATGATTTGCTTGATGCTTGTCTTGTAACGTGGCATGATAATCTAGGGTTTAGTCTTGTGCCTTGTTCTATGTGTTGATTGTGAATCTTGGCATGAAATAATTTGGTGATTTGTTCATGTTGTTGCTTCGGCCTTAGAGGCCTCTTTGTGCATATTTTTGTGCTTGAAATGTGTTGTTTGATCTTGTGTGAATGAACGCAATTGTGTTAATGTGTTTTTTAACTTTTAACCACTCACTTACTTTTTACTTTACCATTCATTAATTATTTACCAAAAAAACATAAAAAAACATTTTTGCTTTTTATTTACCTTTTACTCAAACATTTTTACCACATTCTTATTATAACTTTTTACCACTTCTTACCAAAACATTTTCAAACTTTGCATTTCATTTATTTGCATCATCCATGCGACACACTCTCATGCTTGCACACTAATACTTGCATACTCCCATATGCTCACATGTTCATGCATTCTTGCATGCTTATGCATCTTGCATTCTTTTATTCTCTCACATGTTTATGCATCCTTGTATGCCATTCATGCATTCATAACTGATCGTACCTTAGACCAATGAAGAGTTGTTGTTGTTCGCTGAGTAGGCCGGTCGTTGAGTATGGGAAAGAACCGGTCTTGGCTGTGCGCGGGTGGTACCTGCAATGACACTCCGACGCTCAAGTCAGTGTTCGCTCGGGTAGGGTATCACGAGGTAAAGATAACGTACCTGATAATGAGAATGCGGGTGGCATTTATACTGCTGAAGGGACCGACCGTTTGCGAGATTTTCGGCCGGTTTGTGCGAAGTGCGCTCCAAGCAATCAAGCTTGGGCCGGTTCGCTGGTGTGGGCCGACGGCCAAATGCTAATGGAACCTCTCGTCTTCGCTGATACACCCCGGAACAATTGCCCCCCAAGCCTAGGTCGCTTGAAGGCGGGCTGAGGCTTGACTCGTTGCCCCATGGTGGTCATGCTTTCTCGACTGCTTTTTACGGATAGTAGGACGGTCACGGCCGCCAGCTTTCGATGTGGCGGTCTCTGCCGCCAGTGATTTCCGGGACGGTCACGGCCGCCTGATGCTGATGGGGCAGTCGCTGCCGTCTGCCGTCGGCCAGACTGACGACGATTCGATCGCCGTCATTTATGACACGACGTTTGGTGATCTTGAGGTCATTTAAGGGCTGATTTAATGCGTAGAGGAAACGTTGCGACGTTTCGTCTCCCGGTCCTTCTGGCGCTCCAGGACAGCTATAAATACACCCTTGAGAGACCGTTTCTCGCATTCCTCTGAAGTGCTCTGCTACCGACCGACCTATCCGCAACCGGCTTGCTTTCGAAGCGAATCCTTGTGTTCGAGTATCCTAACTTTCTTGGTCAATATCCAGCATTTTTACAGCTATGGGTCGATCTTCCTCTCAGCTTTAGTTCTTTTAGTTTTTCTTTTAATCGTAGAGTTTCGTGCCTTGTGGTAGGGCGTGTCAGGTCCGGGGACGACCAGGTTTGCATACTCCCATATTTGCATTTCATTTATTTGCATCATCCATGCGACACACTCTCATGTTTGCACACTAATACTTGCATACTCCCATATGCTCACATGTTCATGCATTCTTGCATGCTTATGCATCTTGCACTCTTTTATTCTCTCACATGTTTATGCATCCTTGTATGCCATTCATGCATTCATAACCAAGTATGTCATGCATTCAATAGTGCTACGTCTTGCATTCATTCTTAAATGTTCATGCAATCATTAATATCATGTCTTGCATTTAATAACCAAATGTTCATGCATTCATTTATGCCATGTCAATTATTTCAAGATCAAACAAAAATTGCATTCATTTTCAAAAAATTAAAATCAACTTACATTCAATAATGTTCATTCATTCCTTGTATGCTCATGCATAGTTGCCTAATCGTGCATTCATATCCACATGCTTACTCATTTAAACTAAGAATATCCTATGCTTATGATCAATTGCATTTCTTTTGTTCATGATGCCATTTAAATGTCTTGATTTAATTGTGTGTCATCCTTTCTACATGCATGTACTCTTATATGAAGACGTAAGTCTACTTTCTTGTTGTAGCATAGAGTCATTAAGATGAATGCACCCCTTTGAGATTGTTGCCCGTCCCGTAGCAATTTTCACCCACACAACACAATTGTTTTGAGAACTTTGTCTTGCATCTTTGATAATTGAATCCCTTGATTGTATTGACATGCTTAATCTTGGTTGATGAATAATATGTTCAATATTGCTTGATCGTTGAAGTATGAGTCTTGTTCATTCATTTGCATTTGGTTATGGATTTAGAATTGATTTGAAATGTTCTACTTCTTTTCTAAAACCCATTTCCTAGATTCATTTTTAAAAACCCTTTTATTTTTCAAAACAAGAATAAAATAAATTGTCATTGATGACCAATCGCGCAGTTGCCGTTTAGGTTGTTAATGACGATTTTGTTTTCAAAAGGAGTTAGTAGTGAGGCCATTCTAACCGTTGTTGTTCGGTCTTCGCAAAAGCTCAATCTTATTTTCGAAAACTTATTTATTCCTCAAAAATAAATCAATTGTCATTAATGATCAATCGCGCCGTTGCCGTTTAGATTATTAATGGTGATTTTCTTATCCCCAGCGAGTTAGTAGTGAGGCCATTCTAACCGCTTGTTGTTGTTGGTCGTCACAAATGCTCACCCAATTGCGAAAAACTCTTAAGCCGTTTTCAGACGCAAAAGCCGAGAACTACGTAGCTTTGATCCCTCATCCCAGTGAGGGTACGTAGGAGCGGGGTCCTGCCCCGTCAAGCACCCTTTTAAAAAAATCTTTGTTTTGTCCTGATTTTCAAAGATAACAAAAAATATTCCTCTTCCCCTCCTGTTTTAAATAAAACAAACTCTTAAATAAAAGAAAAGAAAAGAAGTAGAACAAATTGCTTTCAACTCAAACTTTAGTCTAAACCACACATCAAGTTAATGGTTCCCTTTTGGTAGAAAGGACGTGTGGGGTGCTAATACCTTCCCCATGTGTAACCGACCCCCGAACCTACATCTCTGTGTTTTCGAAAGACCATTCGTCTTACTAAAAGAATTTTGTTTCAATGTTTTCGTCTTAAAATTAAAATATTGGTGGCGGCTCTAAACTTTTTCCAAGTTGCATAACGAGAAGTCCAAACCGGATTTTTCGGGGCGCAACCGACTCCATCGCTTCTACGGGGATCATAGTGTCTTTGCCGAAAGATGAAACAGGGTTCCCTAAGTTTTGTTGTGTGTGGTGGTGTGATATGAACATAAGACAAGGGGAAGTTCTTCGGCCCAATTACCCTTGGCGTTGTCTAACTCTCTTTCAAAGGCATTAAGGACTACCTTGTTGGCTGCTTCTTGAAGTCAATAAGTGTCACAAGGAAGGGGGTTGAAATTGTGACCCTTTAAAAACCAACCTGAAATAATACAAATAGCTTTACAACTTTACAACCAGCCTAGGCTTAAAGTTCTTGTGGTAGTTTCTATTAGGCAGCTTCTAGAGTCTTCTCACTGCCTATAGCAACACATACTAACTTGATAAGACACTATAGGTTTTACAATAAAGTGTTTGGTTGTTTGTGGGATTACAAGAGCTTGGCTGATGAAAAGGAGATTCAAGAGAATCATAAACACAAGCTAAGATATACATACTAATGAGTGCATTTTAAAGCATTCTTTATAGCTTTGCACTTGTTGTTTTCCAGTTGTGCTCTGTACATAATTATTGAGTCTTAGCATGTTTCTAATCTTTAGGTCTTATTTGAGCGTTAATGTATTTCTGTAGTTAATTTCGGGAATTGTTTGTTCTATAGGCCATAATTTTGGCTTTGGTTATCCGATTGAGTTATGCTAGCATGTGTTAGAAAGCTAAGGAAAAGAGCCACAATTCTTCTGTTGAGCTTGAAACCCAGTTCAAATGTCTTAAAGGGAAAAACTGCGAGCTAGTGAAGAAGTTTAGTCAATTAAGGGTTTATGGGCCAATTACTATTTTTATCGGGCTTTTTCTCTATCAATTTTATCTCCCTAATTCTTATTGCAAATACGGTTTATGTTTTTCTTGATTACACAAACTCTGTGTTTTTCTTGATTACACAAACCTTGTGTTTTTCTTGAAATTCATAACTCGACGGAATTAATCCATCACTTAAAAACTTCCAAAAGGCATAAAAGCAATTGGCAGACTATCCAGTAATACTGAATTCTGAATACATCATGAGTCTGAAGACAAATCTTAATCCAAATCCAAAAGACGGTTACATCATAAAATAACTTACATTACATCAATCACATAGTATATATTTACATATACACTATATAATACTAGGGAGGACTTAGCAAATGTAATCTTGATCCCTAAGGATCCTTTAAACTTAAGTGGCCCAATTCAATAAACTACTTCTCTATTTGCTTTGTCTTGCCCTGCTCAACTGAAAAATACCACAATATATACAATGAGATAAATCTCAAGGAGTTCTTTCGAGACTCCTCATCTTATACCCTCGATGTTTTACTTATCTTTATCTTTTTCACTTACTCTTAGCACAACCCGTGAAATTACTATACAATTACAACGGAGAACCCACACAACAATAACTATTTATGAGTTATATAGATTCGGGCCTTAGCTTCAGGCTCGTGACTACTTTCCACCAAGTATGCTCTTAACTCTGGATCGTCATCCCCGTGGTGTCTTATGTATTTACTTAGATTATTAGTTTTCTCACTCGGTTGAAATATAGCTCACAATAAGACAACAATCGTAAAATTAAAACAAGAGTAGGCGAGGTTTCACTAAATCATGTATAATACGGTATTCAAAAACTTAATCCTCATTGATTTCATAGGGGAATTGGACTTGACAGGAAAGGTGCCCTTGGATGGGTGAAATTGGAATAATTTAGTTTTAGAAACTTAAGAGAACCCAATCTGGGTACATATTCACCATTGCTGGGAATAGATTCACACAGTGGGAACAGGTTCATAACCTGGGAATCAATTCACCGAAAGAGGAACAGATGCACAACCTGTGTTGTTCGGAAAACTCAGTTTTTCAAGTGTTTTACCCCTTTCCTTGATTCCTTTCTATATTTTCCAATCCGAACTCATAAACAAAACACACATTACACATAGAATTTATGGCAAACATTACATGTACACTTGATTCATGCATCTAATTTGATCTTTAAACTTGCAATTTGTTTAACTAATGTTACACAAATCACACCTCAGCACAAACACTTCTTTTCAATGCACTTAATCAAATACAAACCAAATTTAGAATACATGCATTGCAATCAATTCAGAACAAACTCATTCTTTTGACAAGAAATCAAGCAAAAGACACATCATAGGTTAAAGAACTCACATGTTGGGTAGCTCCTTAGCTTAGCACTTCATAACAGCATCCAAACCAACTCTTGAGCTTTCCTAAACCTTAATTCATTCTAAACAATATCTTGAACTCGAATTCTAGCTTGATGATCCATTGCCCACATGAAAATTTGAAATCAACAGATTAGTGATATTTTTCCCATATCTGTTTTGCTGCATCAGCAGGTAGATTTGTAACAATTGTATCTAGTTCAATTATTAACTAAAACCATCCAAACCTATGCCTATTGGGTAGAAAAGGTTTTCTAGTTTCGGAGGGTTCAAGTACCATATTGCATTCAAGAATTATTTTGTGAGTTATGGCCAAAACATGGTGACGGGTTCAAAACTGTTACTGATTCAAAAACAATACTTTTGGATATGCATTCTTCCTCAATACTTAATGGAATCAGGTGATTATTGTGCCTATTTTGAATGGATTTGAGTCTAATATTGTCTAGAGAAAGAATAATTATATTCAACTGAGTCTATAGGGAGAGTTATGAAGGAATTACCAGAGATAGTCAAAACTGTTTTTGTGCAGTAATTGTTGTGAGTCACCAAAGACCACAAGTTGGAGATCCAAAAATACTAACCCTAACTTCAATATTCAAGTTGACATCTTTCTATTGCTTTCCCTGAGTCACCAAGCCACCATTCCACTCCTAGCTAGGGAATGCAAGGCTCCCAAAGTGGTGAAAACTCATTGTTTATGCTGCAGTAGTTTCTTCTAGCAAGTTGTTCTTATTCCAGCACTCCATTGACCACAAAAACAAAATTGATCTCAAATCATCAAATATACCTCAAAAACCTTAGCTTGTTAAGTTCTCTAACCATATGCAAGTCTTAAAACTTCACTTATAACTCCAACAACCACATGAAACTCGAAATGTAGGTGAAGCGGAGTGATTCCTCAAACTTGTCATTTTAGGGTTCTTGATGCTGGGGTTGGAAGACTAGGATTGTTTCTGGTTTATGTGAGTGATGGGGGTGATGAAAATGATAATAATGATTTGGAGGAGGTTGAGGTTTGAACAAGAAGAACAAAGCCTCTTCCTTACTTTCCCTTCTTCTTCTCCTCTCTTCTCGCTCGATTCTCTCTCTCTCTAGATCTTTTTCTTATTTCTCTCTAACTGTTTCTCTTTTTAATACTTTGAAAACTGAATTATGAGTGGGTGGGGTGTGTTTTTCCTCAGCTCACATGTTTTATGTGTGGTTTAATGAGAGACAAAAGGGTCTTTTGGGATAGGGTTAAGACAATTTAAATGAGGTTTTAGCACTTTGTAGATAAAGTAATTGAAAATTACTTTGGGTGTTACATTCAGCCCAACTTGAAAAATTGTCCTCAAAAAGTGTTCAAGTCCTATCTATTACACTTTGAGAGAAATATTCTCTCCAATAGACACAATATCATGAAAAACATGTTTATAACAAACAACCTCACTTTACAAAACTAGTTTAATTACTGTTCCGGAGTGGGCTCGAAGCCCAATACAGTCCAATAGGCGCAATATGGCCCAATACTGTTGCTATAAAGGCGGCACAAATTTCGAGAATCAGGTACGTCATTTCTACCTTGTGACCTGCCCGTCGCACACCGCTAACTAGGGCGTCGGAGTGTCTTTGCAGGTACCACCCGCGTGCGCCAAGATTCAAGGACTTACGGTGCAAGCAGCGATCGAGCTGAAAGACTACATCAGTACTACACTTCTATTGGTCTGGTACGATCAATTGGCGACCACAGTGGGAGGCCCGAGCGCTATCCTACCTTCATCATGCCACCAAAGAGGCCCACTACGCGAGCTTCGTCACAAGTCAACCCCTCTGGGCAGAACGCTTGTAACACCCTAAATGATTTAATTAAGTAATTGATTAAATCATTTAACGTGTTGCACTATTTTAATTATATTAAGTTATAATATAGTATTTTATAATATAGTATTTTATTTAATTGAAGGGAGTGGTATGGGAAATACCGGAACTGCAAGTATTGGCCCAGGAGCCCAAGCCCAATGACTTAGGCTCCTAGGGATTGTGCAATTCGCACCATTCACCCAAAAGAAAGAAAAAAACGAAAGAAAGGAGAGAAAGAGAGAAGAGAAGCGGCGCTAAGAGGGAGAAAGGAAGAGAGTTGCATCGCACCAAGCAAGGAGAGGGAGAAGAAGACTCTAGTTGCTGTGGTTTTTGTACGTGACTTAGTGAGAAGCATTTTCTACGGTTAATTTAAGGTAAGGGGAGTCTCATTCTATAATAGAGAGGATAATGGGTCGTATGTAGATCATAGGTTCTTATTTGATGTTATTTGATTATTGTATGATGGTTTGAATCATTGAATTTGATAAATTGCATGTGAAAATCGATTTAGGGCTTAAGTTAGGGTTTATAAATGTTGATTTTGTGCTTTGTGATGTATATGATGATTTGAACGTGCAATTGATTGCTATAATATGAAATTGGAAGTGTTAGCATGATTATAGAATGAATTGGTTTAAGGGATTTTGAAGAAATTGGGATTTTGGGGTATGGGGCGCCAATGTGCTAGGGAAATGGCGCCCTGTGTACTGTAGCAGTAGGTATTGGTGTGTTGTTGCTGTGCAGGGCGCCAATTTCCTAGAGAAATGGCGCCTGTGTCACCGTGAGCGGATGGCTGGTGTGTGTGTGTGTCTTTGCTGCCTGGGCGCCAATTTGCTGGAAATATTGCGCCCTGTGCACTGTTCATGGGCTGAGTTTTGTGTTTTGTGCAGGGTGTCACTGCCTGGACGCCAAGTTGCTGGGAAAATGGCGCCGCGATGTGGGCGCCAAATGCTTTGCCCTGTGGCGCCTGCTTTGCACCTTTGTTGTCACCGCTGTGTGGGTTGTGTCTAGGTGCAGGGCGCCAAAAGTGGCTGCCCAATGCGCCTGGGTGTGTTGTGCCAAGTGCAGGGCGCCAAATGGCTGCCCTGTGGCGCCTATTGTGGCGCCTAGGTGAGTGGGTGCGTGGGTGTCTAAGTCTTGGGCGCCAATCTGGCTGCCCATGGCGCCTGGGGTGGCGCCAGAAAGTGAGACAGGAGTGGGTGTGTGCATGTGGTGCAGCACAGGGCGCCAATTGGCTGCCCTGTTGCGCTGTGTTCTTCACTGTGTCTAGCGGGCGCTGAGAATGCGCTGTGTGCGAGATCGTGTCTCGCCAGGTGTCTAAGATTGTCTTTGCCCGGGCGCCAGATTCTTTGTGAAAATGGCGCCCGCTGGTTTGTGTTGCCACGAGGGCGCCAAGTTCTTGAAGCTTTGGCGCTGGTCTTTGTGTTGCACAGGTGGCGCCCATTTTGGGGAAATGGCGCTGTTCTTTGCCTTGTGTCTAAGTCTGTGATTTTGGTCCCTAGGTGACAGTTTGGTCCAAAAGGTGTTAATTTGGTCCCTAAGTGTTGATTTGGTCCTAAAGGGTGTTTTAGGTCCTTGAGTGAGGTTTAGTCCTCTAGTTGTGTTTAGTCCTTGGGACATGAGTGTGATGAGATAGTGAATGATGTGATTGATGATGCCATGGGGGCATGAGCCATGGGGGCTAGAGCCATGGGGGCTAAAACTAAAAATGATGATGATGTGAGAGTTGACGTTAATTGATGAACTGTAGGCTACGGTCTTGACGTATAAATGGAATTGATGATGTGTGTGTTCATGAGTCACATGCATACATTCGGCTGCGGTCGCGGCGATATATTGTGTAGGCTGCGGTCTGGGTGTTTATTTTTCGGCGGCGGTCGCGACGTATAATGAGTGATGATGAGGCCATGGTGGCCAATGGTACCACATGCATCTCTGCATTACATTGCATTCATTTTCATAAATGATATTGAACTGTTGTGATGGTTGTGATTGATTGACTCCTATGAACTTGATATATTGCTTATTATCACCTTTATTATATAGTTTGAGACTCACCCTTTCTGTTGTTGTTTACCACGGTAGTCATGAGTGAGGGCTTATCGCCCTTCACCTTCCCCAGTCGATGCGCTCGATCGTAGCACCTGGGGATGGGATTTAGACTTTAGTTGTTTTGTTTTGCTCACTGTGGAGCTTCTATAATTGATATACTATGTATTGTTGAGACTGCTGATTACTCCTTTGAGATGTAGTTTATTTCCGCTGCATAATATGAGATTATATTCCACGTGTTTTGTAACACCACTTTTCTACCCTTTAATTTACACGTCATTATCAGAGTAATTTCTTTTTCGAAAATACAAATTTAATCGATAGAAAAGAAGTGCCACGTCGTCATTTATAAAACTCCTCATGTCATAAAATTTAAACCTCAAAAATAATCTCGTCGCAGCGGAAATAACAATAGCTCACTAAACAACGCTCAAACACGTCTCACATCATTAACATAATCGTAAAACAGTTAATTAATAAACTAGCAACTTCAACTACGCCCCCTAGGTGCTACGGTATCAGAGAGCGACTCGACGTGACACCCCAACAACTAACAGAGAAGCGCAAAGAAGACCTTCACTCGCGGGTACCTGCAGCGTTGCCACGATAGAGCAACATTTCAAGCAGAAAGGGTGAGTCTTCAAACAGCATAAAGGCAAGTATAATAGTCAATATACTAGAGAACAACATCTATAATTACCATAACACACCCCACGTCGCATTTCAACCATCACAGACAACATCGGCAAACAACATAGCAAACACACCAACAAGTAAACTACATCACTTTTATGCATATGTATGAAAATGCAAACATGCATGTGGTACCATCATCGTCGCTTATTTGTTGCCTGGTGGGCATATCGTCGCTAGACCGCAGCCTTTCGTCGCTTAGACCG
Organism: Oxytropis ochrocephala; assembly: GCA_020916435.1. Classification (NCBI taxonomy): domain Eukaryota; kingdom Viridiplantae; phylum Streptophyta; class Magnoliopsida; order Fabales; family Fabaceae; genus Oxytropis; species Oxytropis ochrocephala. The sequence goes on along the minus strand of CM037092.1, from coordinate 60,252,025 downwards.
CAGCCTTTCGTCGCTTAGACCGCAGCCTCTTCATCGTCACTTATCGTGCATATGAAATGCATGAGACTTCATGAACACACAACACACACTAGTTCCACACATCATCACCATCACTTACATCATCATAACATCGCTTATAACATTTTATCGTCGCTTATAACATTTTATCGTAAACTATAACATTTTATCGTAAACATAACATCACCGTCGCTTTTGGCCATAACCGACCCATCACTATCATTATCTTCACTTTGGTCCTAATGACCCACTCATCAATTAGACAACACACACACACACTCACATCAACTTCACATCGTCGTCACACAACACACTCACATCAACTTCACAGCATCATTTACAGCAAGATACATAACAACATACAATTACCCTTTATATATTCATGGGTTATAAAATAGTAAGACTCACAATCATTATACATCATCACTATAATTATACTCATAGGGTATACACATCATCAATCATCACAAATCATAATACATCATCATCAAGCAATTACTCATAGAGTACACTCATCGCAAAAACATCGCTATTCATAATACATCATCATAAACACACATATCCTCATCATCATTCAAGACATACATATACTTCATTTGTCTTTTAGCTTAGTGTGTCATAAAATAGTAGACGATTGACTATGGGATTACTCGGACCAGTTACAACTCACCACGGGCATTGGCCACTCCGGAAGAATTTATCTTCCGAAAGTTGGTGAGGTTCACGTGGTAGCCAAACAGAGCAATTACACCAAATAAAAGAAATTCTGACCTTAGTGGGAAACCACGGTCTAGCCATAGTCAATTAGTGTACTAATAGTATAACGTTTCATAGTAATTCACTTATATAAACATAGTATCACAATTTTCATAAAACAACACCATTTACTTAGTAAACACAGCAGCAATAAACATTTTATTTTGCCATAAAAATAGAATATTCAGTTAGGCCTCTGAATAAGCTTTCCAACGCATCTTAGAACACCTCAATCGGGTTCCCGGTTCAAAAGATATTCAATTTACAAAAACAGTGACAAAACAGTGAAAAACAGTGAGAAACAGGGACTGTCGCATGAAGCGCGAGTGAGGCGACAGTGAGGCGCCAATGGACGAAACACGCAGAATTTGGGCATTGCATCGGCGTGTGAAGCGCCACCTGCAGCGCCAAATGAGGCGCCGATCACCGTAATAACGATGTATTATGCAGAATTTTCAGAAAAATTTACTTTTTCACTCAACTCTCACATTTTCAAATCTTTTCCTCACATTATCGACATCAAACAAAGTTATTCATCAGTTCAATCATCAAACATCAACAATTCTTCAAACCATCATCAACATCTACTCCCTCATTCAATCACTCAAATCAAGGAAAACACCACAAACCCACAAGCAATCCATCGTACAATCCCCGCAACAATTTATTCGACTTATTCAGTTCTTCACTATTCGATTCTATCATCAATTCATCACTCAATCATTCAACAACAATTATGCACACATAAAAATGCATTGTTCATCACGATTTACCAAATTCTTCTAATATCATCATCAAATTTCATTCTAACAACTCATCAATTATACAAATTAACATCAAATTCAGCAAGAAACCTCAAAGCTCTTCACAATTTCGATTCATCAAACATCATCAATTCAGCAACACATCATATCCATCACAACAATCAAATTCACCCAAAATCGTCGAATTCAAAAAACATCATATTCATCAAGATCATCAATTTCATCAAAGGAAAAACACCAACTACTCATCAAGCAAAATATCAACGATTCACAAAACATCAACAATTCACAAGACGTCAACCATTCAACAACACATATCAACAAATACTTCCTAGGCATCATAGAGCTACCCTCCTACATACTAACCATTATATAAACCCTTATAGTGCGAGACTCCTTACCTCGAATACGTAAGCTCGGGAGGAGATGAAGAAGAACACGTCACGGAACCACACAGAACACACCTAACGATCTCCTCTTCTTCTTTCCCTCTTCTCCTTCGCTTTCTCCTTCCCTTTTCTTCTCACTCTCTTGCGATCTCCTTCTCTTTCTCTCTCTCTTCCTTTTCTCTTCTTTCTTGCGTTCTATTTTCTGTTCCAGCGACTATCTTCCTCTCCTTAATTCAATTTTTCTCTTTTATTCTCATTAACCCTAGGCCCAAATGGCCTTTGGGCATTATTACTTACACCCCCTCTAGTTTCTTCCACCACTCACAACCTAATTAACACACCACCTTAATTAATTAATTACCCTATTATTATTTTAATACAAGCCACCATATACTACTTAATTAATTAATTAAATAAACACTTAAACTATTTTTGGGGCGTTACAACTCTCCCCCACTTAGAATATTTTCGTCCTCGAAAATTTACTCCAACTCACGAAACAAGACTCAATCTTCTTGTCACCCATACGCTGCACATAGGCACTCTATGGTTCAACCACCCTAGCTTCTACATACATCTACACTTAAGCTTGTACTCACCACACTTCAACAACTACCCTTAGGCGCACCACCTGCGCACGACACTTCACCCCGACACCAAGTACAACATGTAACTTTGACGTACGCATTCCTTCGACTCACACTTCCGACACCCACATACTTTGATAACTTTGCAACACTGCACTTCGTCACACTTATACGTCGACTTCCATATATTTTGACCCGCTTATAGTCAGGTAACTACACCTCGGCTCCTAGGTCACCTTACACACCTAACCTTCACCTCTCCCCGTTTCTTTGGTTCTCACGCTATGATCGAACTTAGCTACGATTATAACACCAACAACACATCATAACTTCACCAAAGTGAAGCACACACCACATCAATCATACAAAGAAGCAACACAACAACTCCAAAAATAAATAGGCATTAAGCCAAAACTCCAAAGTAACGATAATAAGACTAAAGAAAAATAGGAAAAAGCATCCTCTTAAATTTTCAAGCGGTACACTGTGAGTTCATAAAACAAGACTCTATAAACTTAAGGAAACAAGATCCTTTATTCGCAAAAATAACAACAAGAACAACATGCAAAACATCACTCTTTATTTATAAAAACGGCAATGTAACCACATAAAACAAAGACTTGCAAAATAGGAAACATCACCCTTAAATATGGGAGGCGGCACCTTTAAATTTTAAAAACAAAGACAATTAAATTGAAGAAAACATCACTCTTATTTTAATCAACGACACCCTTGAATTTGAGATGATAGCACTCTTATTTGTGGGAAAAAGCAATAGCTTTAAGATTTACAAAAATAGCACTTCAAGTTTTAGTAAACAAAGACATTAAAATTTGAAGAATTCAAAGACCTTTAATTGTAGAAAAACAAAGAACATTTTATTTTCAAAGAAGAACGAAAGAACACACACAAGTTAAACCCCACATCCAACACCAAGATTAACAATAGCAAATCATACCATCCGCCAATTCAAATTAATCAACGCAACACAAATTATAGTTAGAACGAGTACCAAGACTCGGGAGATAACTAGACTCGACACTGGACAACTTGGCCGGACAGACCGAACTGCTCTGATACCACTAATGTAACACCACTTTTCTACCCTTTAATTTACACGTCATTATCAGAGTAATTTCTTTTTCGAAAATACAAATTTAATCGATAGAAAAGAAGTGCCACGTCGTCATTTATAAAACTCCTCATGTCATAAAATTTAAACCTCAAAAATAATCTCGTCGCAGCGGAAATAACAATAGCTCACTAAACAACGCTCAAACACGTCTCACATCATTAACATAATCGTAAAACAGTTAATTAATAAACTAGCAACTTCAACTACGCCCCCTAGGTGCTACGGTATCAGAGAGCGACTCGACAGACACCCCAACAAACTAACAACAGAGAAGGCAAGAAGACCTTCACTCGCGGGTACTGCGGCGTTGCCACGATAGAGCAACATTCCAAGCGAGAAAGGGTGAGTCTTCAAACAAAGATAAAGGCAAGTATAATAGTCAATATACTAGAGAACAACATCTATAATTACCATAACACACCCCACGTCGCATTTCAACCATCACGCATAACATCGGCAAACAACATAGCAAACACACCAACAAGTAAACTACATCACTTTTATGCATATGTATGAAAATGCAAACATGCATGTGGTACCATCATCGTCGCTTATTTGTTGCCGTGGGCATATCGTCGCTAGACCGCACCTTTTCGTCGCTTAGACCGCAACCTTTTCGTCGCTTAGACCGCGACCTCTTCATCGTCACTTATCGTGCATATGAAATGCATGAGACTTCATGAACACACAACACACACTAGTTCCACACATCATCACCATCACTTACATCATCATAACATCGCTTATAACATTTTATCGTCGCTTATAACATTTTATCGTAAACTATAACGCTTTTATCGCCGCTATAACATCACCAAGTAAGCTTTTGGCCATAACCGACCCATCACTATCATTATCTTCACTTTGGTCCTAATGACCCACTCATCAATTAGACAACACACACACACACTCACATCAACTTCACATCGTCGTCACACAACACACTCACATCAACTTCACAGCATCATTTACAGCAAGATACATAACAACATACAATTACCCTTTATATATTCATGGGTTATAAAATAGTAAGACTCACAATCATTATACATCATCACTATAATTATACTCATAGGGTATACACATCATCAATCATCACAAATCATAATACATCATCATCAAGCAATTACTCATAGAGTACACTCATCGCAAAAACATCGCTATTCATAATACATCATCATAAACACACATATCCTCATCATCATTCAGTACATACATATACTTCATTTGTCTTTTAGCTTAGTGTGTCATAAAATAGTAGACTGATTGACTATGGGATTACTCTGGACCAGGTTACAACTCACCACAGGCATTGGCCACTCCAGAAGAATTTATCTTCCGAAAGTTGGTGAGGTTCACGTGGTAGCCAAACAGAGCAATTACACCAGCGAAAGAAATTCTGACCTTAGTGGGAAACCACAGTCTAGCCATAGTCAATTAGTGTACTAATAGTATAACGTTTCATAGTAATTCACTTATATAAACATAGTATCACAATTTTCATAAAACAACACCATTTACTTAGTAAACACAGCAGCAATAAACATTTTATTTTGCCATAAAAATAGAATATTCAGTTAGGCCTCTGAATAAGCTTTCCAACGCATCTTAGAACACCTCAATCGGGTTCCCGGTTCAAAAGATATTCAATTTACAAAAACAGTGACAAAACAGTGAAAAACAGTGAGAAACAGGGACTGTCGCATGAAGCGCGAGTGAGGCGACAGTGAGGCGCCAATGGACAGAAACACGCAGAATTTGGGCATTGCACTGGCGTGTGAAGCGCCACTGCAGCGCCAGTGAGGCGCCAGTCAGCTGTAACAGTGTATTATGCAGAATTTTCAGAAAAATTCACTTTTTCACTCAACTCTCACATTTTCAAATCTTTTCCTCACATTATCGACATCAAACAAAGTTATTCATCAGTTCAATCATCAAACATCAACAATTCTTCAAACCATCATCAACATCTACTCCCTCATTCAATCACTCAAATCAAGGAAAACACCACAAACCCACAAGCAATCCATCGTACAATCCCCGCAACAATTTATTCGACTTATTCAGTTCTTCACTATTCGATTCTATCATCAATTCATCACTCAATCATTCAACAACAATTATGCACACATAAAAATGCATTGTTCATCACGATTTACCAAATTCTTCTAATATCATCATCAAATTTCATTCTAACAACTCATCAATTATACAAATTAACATCAAATTCAGCAAGAAACCTCAAAGCTCTTCACAATTTCGATTCATCAAACATCATCAATTCAGCAACACATCATATCCATCACAACAATCAAATTCACCCAAAATCGTCGAATTCAGCAAAACATCATATTCATCAAGATCATCAATTTCATCAAAGGAAAAACACCAACTACTCATCAAGCAAAATATCAACGATTCACAAAACATCAACAATTCACAAGACGTCAACCATTCAACAACACATATCAACAAATACTTCCTAGGCATCATAGAGCTACCCTCCTACATACTAACCATTATATAAACCCTTATAGTGCGAGACTCCCCTTACCTCGAATACGTAAGCTCCGGAGGAGATGAAGAAGAACACGTACGGAACCACAGCAACACACGAACGATCTCCTCTTCTTCTTTCCCTCTTCTCCTTCGCGCTTCTCCTTCCCTTTTCTTCTCACTCTCTTGCGATCTCCTTCTCTCTCTCTCTCTCTTCCTTTTCTCTTCTTTCTTGCGTTCTATTTTCTGTTCCAGCGGCTATCTTCCTCTCCTTAATTCAATTTTTCTCTTTTATTCTCATTAACCCTAGGCCCAAATGGCCTTTGGGCATTATTACTTACACCCCCTCTAGTTTCTTCCACCACTCACAACCTAATTAACACACCACCTTAATTAATTAATTACCCTATTATTATTTTAATACAAGCCACCATATACTACTTAATTAATTAATTAAATAAACACTTAAACTATTTTTGGGGCGTTACATGTTTTATGGTGTTACGTATTGATTTATAAATATGAGCTGAACTGGTGGTTTGAGTATTTTTAAGAGATAAGTGTAGCATCCCATTGGATGATTTCATGTGAAAAATGAATTTTTATATATACTCTGATTTTTGTTATAAACTGCCGGGTAGAAATGGGGTGTTACATTAGTGGTATCAGAGCAAAAGTTCGGTCTGTCCAGCCAAGTGTGTCTGTCAGTCATATTGTGTATGACAATTAGGTTTCTTAAATTAGTTCTGAATGGTTGTTTATGCTGCAGTGCTAGGTTGAGATGGCTCGAAGGGTCGATGCTGCTCTTGCTGAGGCTTTGCAAGCCATAGCGCAGGTTATGGGGACTCAGCAGAATACTGAGACTCGTAGTCTGGCTACATTCCAGAGGGAGAACCCTCCTACTTTCAAGGGGAGGTATAACCCAGATGGTGCTTTGGCATGGCTGAAGGAGATAGAGAGAATCTTCCAGGTGATTGGCTGCAATGATGAGCAGAAAGTCAGGTATGGTACGCATACTTTAGCTGAGGAGGTCGATGGTCGTGGTTGGAGACCGATGAGAGGTTAGGGGCTGCGCATGAGGAGGTTACTTGGGCTGTGTTCAAAAGAGAATTCTTGAGGAAGTATTTTCCGGAGGATGTCAGGGGAAAGATAGAGCTAGAGTTTCTTGAGTTGAGGCAGGGTAGTATGATATTCATCGAGTATCTTTGCGTTCACCGAATCGCTAAGTTCTACCCACATTATTCGAGGTCAGTCTTTGAATTCTCAAAGTGCATAAAATTTGAGAATGGGTTGAGAGCTGATATCAAGCAGGCTATTGGGTATCAGAAGATCAGAGTGTTTGCTGATTTGGTTGACTGTTGCAGGATTTATGAGGAGGGCAAACAATGCTCGCTCCAGTCATGAGGACCGTAGGGTAAATTCGAGCAGGGTAAGCCATATGAGACATCTCGCCGGCGGTGGGTAAACAGAGGTATGCTGGTGGTAGCAAGTATGCTGGTGGTAGCAGGTCTGCTGAGGGTAAGAGGTCTGCTGAGGGCAAGAAGCCCAGTGGGGGAGATGCTCCTGCTGATATTGTGTGTTTCAAGTGTGGCAAGCCGGGTCACAAGAGTTTTGAGTGCAAAGCTGGGGTAAGAGTATGTTTCCGCTGTGGGAAGGAAGGTCACAAGGCATCTGATTGTGATCGTAAGGAGGCAGTGTGTTTCAACTGTGGTGAAGCTGGTCACTTTAGCTCCAAGTGTACCAAACCGAAGAAAGAGAGGTCCACTGGGAGAGGTTTTGCATTGGCAGGTTCAGAGGATGCAAATGAAATCAGAGGTATTTGTTCTATTCATGGTACACCTGTAGTTGCTATTGTTGACACGGGTGCTACGCACTCTTTTATTTCTGCTGCTTGTGCTGAAAAATTGAATTTAGTATTATCTACTATGAAGAGGGGGATGGTTATCGACACTCCAGCTAAGGGTTCGGTAACTACTTCTCTATTGTGTGCTAAGTATCCTTTGTCAGTCTTCGGCAGAGATTTTCTGGTTGATCTTGTCTGTTTGCCTTTGGGTGGGTTGGATGTTATTCTGGGTATGGACTGGTTAGTAGATAACCATGTACACATCAACTGTTTCAACAAGTCTATGAGTTTCCTTCCTCCAGAAGAGGAAGAGTCTGTTTTGTTGTCTGCGAGTCAACTGCATGAGGTAATGAAAGAGGGTGGTCATCTGTTTGCTTTGATGGCGTCTATGTCTGCTGAGAACCAAGCTGTATTTGATGGGTTGCAGGTGGTGTGTGAGTTCCCTAAAGTGTTCCCTGATGAGATTCCTAGTGTACCACCAGAGAGGGAAGTATAGTTTGGGATTGATCTTGTGCCTGGTACTAGGTCTGTGTCTATGGCACCGTACCGGATGTCAGCTTCTGAGTTATCTGAGTTGAAGAAGCAGTTGGAAGAGTTGCTTGAAAAGAAGTTTGTGAGGCCTAGTGTGTCACCATGGGGAGCTCCGGTTCTGTTAGTGAAGAAGAAAGATGGGAGTATGCGTCTATGCGTGGATTATAGGCAACTGAATAAGGTGACTATTAAAAATAAGTATCCTCTCCCGAGGATTGATGATCTGATGGATCAGATGGTGGGTGCTAAGGTTTTTAGCTAGATTGATTTGAGGTCATGGTATCATCAGATTAAGGTAAAGGATGAAGACATCCAAAAGACAGCGTTCAGAACGAGGTACGGACATTATGAGTACTCCGTAATGCCGTTTGGTGTCACTAATGCACCAGGGGTGTTTATGGAGTACATGAACCGAATCTTCCATAGCTACTTGGATCAGTTTGTGGTTGTTTTTATTGATGATATTCTGGTGTACTCCAAGTCTGAGGAAGAGCATGCAGAGCACTTGAGATTGGTGCTAGAGGTGCTGAAAGAGAAGAAGCTTTATGCTAAGTTATCAAAGTGTGAGTTCTGGCTGCGTGAGGTAAGCTTCTTGGGTCACATTATTTCTGGTGATGGTATAGCTGTGGACCCAGCTAAAGTTGATGCAGTATTGCAGTGGGAGAGCTCAAAGTCTGTGACCGAGATCAGGAGTTTCTTGGGGTTGGCTGGTTACTACAGGAGGTTTATTGAGGGGTTCTCTAAGCTAGCCCTTCCGTTGAACCAATTGACCTGTAAGGGAAGAGCTTTTGTGTGGGATGAAAAGTGTGAAGAGAGCTTCCAAGAGTTGAAGAGGAGGTTGACAACATCTCCAGTGTTAGTGTTGCCTGTGCCGGATCAACCTTTTGTTGTATATTGTGACGCTTCCAAGATGGGTTTGGGAGGTGTATTGTGTTTGTGCTGAAGATTTGGAGGCACTATTTGTATGGCACCAGATTTGAGGTGTTCAGTGATCACAAGAGTTTGAGGTATCTGTTTGACCAGAAGGAGCTGAATATGAGGCAGAGGCGTTGCTTAGAGCTGCTGAAGGATTATGATTTCGGCTTGAACTATCATCCCGGCAAGGCCAATGTCGTGGCTGATGCTTTAAGTCGAAAAACGTTACATATGTCAGCAATGATGGTGAAGGAATTGGAGTTGATTGAGCAATTCCGTGATTTGAGCTGGTTTGTGAGGTGACACCACGAGTGTCGTCGCCGGGTATCTTGAGGATTGGTAACGACTTCTTGGTTAGTATCGTGGGCGCCACAAGTTGGATGTGAAGCTTGTTGATTTATTGGTTCTTTGGTGCCGTGGATGGTGACTTCGATTGGATTCCCGTGGTGTGTTGAGTTTCGTGGGCGTAATTTGTGTTCCCGACGATCTTTGAGTTGAAGAAAATGATACTTGAGGAGAGCCATAGAGCAAGCTAAGTATTCATCCAAAGTGCTACGAAAATGTATCATGATTTGAAGAAACTGTTTTGGTGGCCTGGTATGAAGAAGGATGTAGCACAGTTTTTGTATGCTTGTTTGACTTGCCAGAAGTCAAAGATTGAGCACCAAAAGCCTGCGGGGCTGATGCAACCTTTAGAGGTTCCGGAGTGGAAGTGGGATAGCATTTCTATGGATTTTGTGCCTGGGTTGCCAAACACTGTGAGAGGATTTGACTCTATTTGGGTGATTGTGGATAGGTTGACCAAGTCTGCCCATTTTATTCCTATCAACATCACCTATCCTGTGCCGAGGTTGGCTAACATTTATATTCAGGTGATCGTGAAGCTGCATGGGGTCCCGAAGAGTATTGTGTCGGATAGAGACCAAAGGTTTACCTCTGAGTTTTGGGGGAGCTTGCAGGAGGCATTGGGGTCGAGATTGAGGTTGAGTTCAGCTTATCATCCTCAGACTGATGGACAGACAGAGAGAACCATCCAGTCCTTGGAGGATTTATTGAGATCTTGTGTGCTAGAGAAGGGAGGCGCGTGGGATACACATCTTCCCTTGATTGAGTTTACTTATAATAACAGCTACCATTCGAGTATAGGGATGGCTCCATTCGAGGCGTTGTATGGGCGGAGGTGTAGGACTCCCTTGTGTTGGCATGAGTCTGGTGAGAGTGTTGTTCTTGGACCGGAATTGGTTAGGGAGACTACAGAGAAGGTAAAGATGATCAGGGAGAAAATGAAAGAGTCTCAGAGCAGGCAGAAAAGTTACCATGATAGGAGGAGAAAGGACTTAGAATTCCAGGCTGGCGAGCATGTATTCCTGAGAGTCACGCCTATGACTGGTGTGGGGAGTGCACTGAAAGCAAAGAAGTTGACTTCGAGATTTATTGGACCGTACTAAATCACTGAGAGGGTGGGAAAGGTTGCTTATAGGGTGGCTCTGCCACCTAATCTTTCGAACTTGCACGATGTATTCCACGTGTCACAGCTTCGGAAGTATATTCCAGACCCGTCTCATGTGATACAAATGTTGCCAGACTACGGGTTGTACCTCCCCTTGAAGGTAGGGGGGTTCTCTCTCTGAAATGTTGCCAGACTACGGGTCTCGATGATTCTCGCTGCGGCCCCCATAACTTGTGCTATGGCTTGCAACGCCTCGGCAAGTGCAAAAGATCAACTCTTACGGCCATATCAACCTAGCAATCGCAAAGATAAACAACCATTCGTAACTAATTCAAGACTCCTAACTGTCATACACAACATGACAAACAGACACACTTGGTCGGACAGACCGAACTTTTGCTCTGATACCACTAATGTAACACCCCATTTCTACCCGGTACTTTATAGTAAAAATCAGAGTATAAAAATCATTTTTCATTTGAAAATCATCCAATGGAATGTTACACAACTACTTCATCAAACTCAACAACAAATAACTTAAACGTCTCTTTACTCAAAAATACGTAACACCATCTCAAAGATAGAACTCACAAACTTTAGCAGATAAAACCACGCACTATAAAAATAAGTGCCATGCAGCGGAATAAAACACTATCTCAACAGAATAATCAGCAGTCTCAACAATACATAAAATATCAATACAAAGGCTCAACAGTGAGCAAAACGACAGCTAAAGTCTAAATCCCATCCCCTAGGTGCTACGTATCAGAGCAGACCGACTCGGGAAGTAGTGAAGGTAGCAAGCCCTCACTCACGACTACCTGTGGTAAACAACAACAGAAAGGGTGAGTCTCGAACTATATAATAAAAGTGATAATAGGCAATATATACAATCACACTCACAAGGACAATCAATCACACCAATCATCACTCAATAATGCTCATGTGTTCATGTGAATGTATGCAATGTAGTTATGCATGTGGTACCATTTGCCCTCCGGCAGTCTCATTATTTGCCCTCCGGCAGTCTCATTATCAAATTGAGTCCTCATGACTCGCCCTCGACCTCAATCGGTTATAAACGTCGCGATCAAGCGCCGAGAATGTATGCATGAGACTCCATGAATACAACACAAACACATTTACAACGTCTCAAACCACGCACTAACTCTTACCTCATTATTAGTCTCATTTATAGCCCCCATGGCCTGGCCCTCCGGCTCATGCCCCCATGGCATCCTCAGTCATCTCAAGATACAAACTCAACATAATTAAGTCCCAAGGACTAATCTCATCTAGAGGACTCAACCTCACTCAAGGACCTAAACCACCATTTAGGACCAAAACAGTCATCTAGGGACCAAACTGTCACCTAGGGACCAAAACAACACACGACTAGGCACTTGGCAGCACTAGGCGCCAAATTCCCCACGGTCTGGCGCCCCCTGGTGCAACACAGCACTAGGCGCCAGAAACTCAACAACTTGGCGCCCCCTGTGGCAACACAGCCACTGGGCGCCACTTTTCTAGCAATCTGGCGCCCCTCTAGGCAGCACAGTTGTAACACCCCTTTTCTACCCTTATATTACGTGTCATTTATCAGAGTAATTCATTTTCAAAAATAAAATTGTTTTAATGGATAGAAAAAAAATGCTACAGCTTCCTTAAAAACTCATCAAACATGCACTCTTCAAATTTGTGCAATCAACATCAGTTATGGAAAATTCCATTCTCATAAACACAATCGCAATGGCTAAAACACCACTCACCAAATACTCTCAAACACGTCTCAATGTAACAAGTAAAAATCAAGATACAACTATTAAACAAATTATCCCACTCCACGCCCTAGGTGTTACAAAGATCGTCAGAGCGACACAACAATACATCCCAAAAACTACAAGAGTAAGGCAGCAAGTCCTTCACTCGCGGGTACCTGCAGCGTTGCCACAATAGAGCAACATTCCAAGCAGAAGGGGTGAGAATTTCAATGGAACATAATCAGATACATAATAGAGAAAGGAGAACAGACAATCACAAGGTAGCATCATCATCACCACATCATAAATACACAACACCAGCTCAAATCACATCAGCAACAACTCACAGTTATGATTATGTATGAAAATGCAACCCACACGCGGGCATATGCATGATGGTACCATATCCTCTTTAAAAACCACTCAAGGCATATCTTCATCATAGAAGAAAACCACTCAAGGCATAACATCATCAATAGTAGTTATAGTATGCACATGCCATGGAACTCTATAATACATGTGCAACTCAATCAACACTTACTCGGAGTACTCATCATCATCATCATAAAATAAATAACCACTCAAGGCATGTCATCATAAAACACTCGTAGAGTGTATTCGTCATTCACATCACAATCTTAAATAACACATCATCATAAAACACTCGTAGAGTGCGTTCGTCATTCACATCACAATCTTAAATACTACTCGCAAGAGGCATTGGCCACATTTGCAAGGCTCCCAGTGATGCCCTTGTAAATACACCAGTGAAAGAAATTTTGGCCTTAGTGGTAATCCACAGTCTAACCATAGTCAAGGAGTACACTAGTAGTATAACCTCTTACAGCAATTCAATCATAAAATTAAACTCAGAAATTCGGTCCTTGACCAGTAACAAAATTAGAGAAAACAGTGACTTTTTGAGGCGCGTAACGGTAACCAAACAGCAGAATTTTTCGAGCCAAAAACAGCAGTAAAACAGTGGGATTTTAATACAAAAACTGCACCTCATTATTTTGTAAAACAGCAACATATTAATTAAGAAAACAGCAGCTCCTATTCTTGAAAAACAGCAACTTTCATTCATAAAAACAGCATCATTTTAGTAACAAAAACAGCCACTTATATTCTTGAAAGACAGCACTATATATTCATAAAAACAGCATCAATTTAGTGACAAAAACAGCAAATTATATTTTTGAAAAACTGCACTATATATTCGCAAAACAGCATCAATTTTAGTAACAAAAACAGCAACTTATATTTTTGAAAAACAACACTATATTTTCCTAAAAACAGCATCAATTTGGTAACAAAAACAGCACCCTTTCTATTTTATAAACAACCAAACAAAGAACTTTAATTTGTGAAAACAAAGAACACATCTATAATAACAAAAATACAAAGCAGCCCCAAAACTCAATTTACTAAAACACGCTATACTTCACATCTCAATTTCATCTCAAATTACTCAATTCACACGTTCTCATCACCATATATTTAAAATCGATTCTAACCCCATGAAATCACCCATCACATACGCAATTTATATTAAATCACATGCTCAATTATACTCAATCATGGATAATCACATGACAACATCAACAATTCATCAAAAACACCAATAATCATCAAATCACATCACAATAACATCAAAATTCATCAAACAACATCAACAATTCATCAAATCACATTACAACGACATCACAACCCCACAAACCCTATCTATACCCAATTATGTTAAACGAAACGCTCACCCTTACCTCAAATTAACCGAAGACGAAGCTCTCTCTACCGAGTCACCAACCGAACCACGCAGAATGCAAATGCTCTCCGTCCTCTTTTTTTCCTTCCTAGCTCACGCCCAAAATCCTCATTTTCTCCTAAGTTTCCACTCTTCAAACTCTTCCCCGAAATCCACGCCTCATTTTGGTTGTAATAAACGTCGATTTGTTTGTTTCACGAACGGAGGAAGGGTTTCGCGTTTTGCTCCAAAAAACCCACGAGGAAGGGAAATCAAAATCGCGAGATGGAGGCTACAATCGCTCAAACCAAGGTCAGAATCAAATTCAATGGCCAATTTCGAGTGGGAGTGTGAAGTTTGAGGGTCAACCATGACTTGAGGAGGGAGAACGAAAGGAAATGGCGTGAGGAACTCGGCGCTGCTTTTACACACTTCTCTGCGAGGAAGAAGAAGCTAGCGGTTGGGTCGGGTCGCAGCAGGTCATGGATCTGCGCTTTGGCTGTTGGTTCATTGGGCTAAGTAATTCACTTAGTGGTGGGGTGCGCTTAGCAACCAGAGGGGTGCACGCAAGTAAAACCATCTAAAAATCCATTTTTAATACTTTTAAAGCTCAATATTACTATAACCATTATTTTACCACCCCAATAGACCAAAATAATTTTCTAAAGAAATAATATCTCCAACACTAGTATTTAATAGAAATAAAATAAATATATAATATTAGTAATCATATATTACCAATAGCATAAAAAATACCATATTTTTATTTCTAATATTTTTCCACAATCTAATCCCCAATAATTTATGAAATAAATATCCAATAATCTTTGGGGCGTTACAACTCTCCCCCACTTAGAATGTTTCGTCCTCGAAACTTACCGACCAAGACTAAACAACTTCCCACTGACAAACTACAGCCCTCTAGACAACTAATGTTATCTATCCTGCTGATTATCATTTCATTGATTACCGGCGGTGAGTGATTGGGCGGCCGTCCCTCCTACTTCTTCAGCCAGGTAACTCAAGAAATAATAACCAGACTTATCCATACAAACTTAACTCAAGAGATTACTACGCCATCCCCATCGGACTCAACAGGCTAGTAAACAACAACAAGGAAAATACGATAGTACTAAATCCAAGCCAAGCAACAGTCACACAACTCGACATAGAACCAGTTAATATGGAGCAACTATAAACTCACTACTAAAAATAAAATACCAAGAAGGCAGAAGTCACGCAAGCACAACAACCACGTTACACATAAGTCGTTCAAATCCAAGGAGTACATTAACGCAGAGGATATTGTTATACTAACAGTTTTGAACAATTTCAAAGATTACATACGTAGGGATTCTATCCACATATATTAATTATTGATTCATGTAAAAGTGCACTATGTAGCATTGAAATTTTGATTCCTCAAAACACAGTCACATAAGACAACTCCCACACAACTTAAACGACATAGAAAAATGGCTTTACACAACACAAGTTCTTTTCTCTTCCTTTTTTATACGTAAAAGAAGATGAAATTTATAAAAACAAATTGAAGACAGTCGAAAGTAAGAATATTGTGGTTAGAAGGCATCAAAGCAAACAACACTAGTTACAAAATACTAGAGTTTTACGTGTGACAAAAGAAAACAATTGAATGGTTTGTCTATGTGGTCAATTTGTAAAATATTCCTTGAACAAATTTCAAAACGTAAATTCGCATCAGGTCTTTAAGTCTATTAAACTGCAAGGCAACTTGCTAAAGGAAAATACTTGACAAAACAATAATTTTTCTCAACTATGTCATGCTAGTACTAACTCACATCTCAAACCTGGGAATCAGGTCGTAACGCACATCATACCAATATACACGCGTTATAACAAAGGATTATTTTCAAGACTTGGTATTAATTAAAATAAATATATATGGGGTACAATGTGAACACTTAATAATAGAAATAGTTCAATATAAGTTTACACACGTAAAGCACAACAGACCCTTAACGCAATTGGTTAGTCCCACAACTGTAAAGAATCTAATGCCCATATTTTCAAACTAACAACGCGAATTCTAAAATAACTAAAATATCAATTAATCAATCTACTCTATAAACAACTAGGAGTCAAGGTCTTGGCCTAATATGTTCAAAATAATATTAAATCTTAAACGCTAGACCTCTCAAATTACAAACGAATAACAACATATAATCTATCAACTCATGTGATATTTGCATTCTCCTATTTATAAAATTCATCTTGTCCTACTTCAATTTAATTTTCCTTCTCTCATATATAAAATTCACCTCGCTCTATTTTTACTAACTTAACTTTGCTTTCTCTATATAATTACAAATTCAATAACACATAGCCTTGCTAATTAGTCTCAACTAAACTTACAACTATAATTATTCTATATTTCCTATCTCCGTCATATACTTAGTCACAATCACAAAAATACATACATCATCAATAATTATGTTGAAACCAATTTAAATGGTTATGTTCATATAACTAACAGCCCAGTTTCAGCCATATAAAATACCCAAAATACCTAATGGAGCTTAATCATTACAAATCAAAGTCTTAGGCTAAAACACTCGAACTAAAGTCAAAATCCTACACTCTACGTCTCTCCCATTTAAAGAGGAATCATTGCCTATCATTTGTCAACTGTATACTCACATATCTATAAAATTTACCTTGCTCTATTTAATCCAATCTCGCTATCTTAGAAACCAAACATTACAAATCTCTATCTCCTAAAAATTCACAACTCATTTTCAATAAATGACCAAAACTTGTTTTATAACTTCGCTTGTATAATTAGATACCACCACCATTTGCATACCATGCTAACCAAGTTGGTCTCTTTCACAAAACTTTATTTTGTGTGTCTGCCTTACATTCATTCCTAAGCCCATTCTTCTTGTCACTTAATTATTTTCTAGCGTTCTGCACCTGCACTAGTTCTTTTATTAATATACTAACATATATCTATAAAGGTAAGCATATCCTTACAACCATAGCCCAATTAGCACATACTAATACTAACAAATAACATTCTAGTAATATTACCATTCCTAAGTACTTCTCTTTAACTACATATATAGCATGATTTGAATCTTCTATCTATTTCATATTTAGTGTGGGGTCATTTGTTTGCTTGCTGCAGACCACAAATCATCTTCTCAGGTCCTTCAACATTTCTAGCTATAATTCATAGCCATAAAATATGAATCACTACTTCACCATATATTGACATCTCAAGACACCAAAAAAACAACAAGATAGTTATCATTCACCCCAAAGAATATATAGGAGCACAAAATATCACGACAAAATCAACGTTATTTTGACACACAACTATTTTATTATAATTTATATAGAAGTTAGAAATACTAAAATAGAGATGGAATTGAGGTCTAAGGCTAACCCCTCTACCCACAACCATTGCTATACCCATGAGTAAGGTAATCTCACACCTTACAAATCAAAGAATACATATAACACATCACATTCCCTCGAAGATTTAACCAACTAAACTGGTTAGCTTCACGACTTTCAAGAATCAACACACAAGACATTCAACTCTATTCGTAGTTCACACATCTAAGACACAACAGATAATACAAACGGTCCTAAGTAGGGCCGACTGCACTACAACATAAACAACAGTTTAGGAATAAAAGACTCTACGACCGGACAACTTGGTCGGACAGACCGAATTGCTCGATACCACTAATGTAACACCCCTTTTCTACCCTTATATTACGTGTCATTTATCAGAGTAATTCTTTTTCAAAAATAAAATTGTTTTAATGGATAGAAAAGAAATGCTACAGCTTCCTTAAAAACTCATCAAACATGCACTCTTCAAATTTGTGCAATCAACATCGATTATGGAAAATTCCATTCTCATAAACACAATCGCAGCACTAAACACCAACTCACCAAATACTCTCAAACACGCCTCAATGTAACAAGTAAAAATCAAGTATACAACTATTAAACAAATTATCCCACTCCACGCCCTAGGTGTTACAAAGATCGTCGAGCGACACAACAATACATCCCAAAACTACAAGAGTAAGGCAAAGAAGTCCTTCACTCGCGGCACTGCTGCATGTTGCCACACAGAGCAACATTCCAAGCGTAAGGGTGAGAATTTCAATGGAACATAATCGGATACATAATAGAGAAAGGAGAATGCATAATCACAAGGTAGCATCATCATCACCACATCATAAATACACAACACCACCAAATCACATCAAGAACAACTCACGCTTATGATTATGTATGAAAATGCAACCCACACGCGGCATATGCATGATGGTACCATATCCTCTTTAAAACCACTCAAGGCATATCTTCATCATAGAAGAAAACCACTCAAGGCATAACATCATCAATAGTAGTTATAGTATGCACATGCCATGGAACTCTATAATACATGTGCAACTCAATCAACACTTACTCGGAGTACTCATCATCATCATCATAAAATAAATAACCACTCAAGGCATGTCATCA
This sequence comes from Oxytropis ochrocephala, assembly GCA_020916435.1. Classification (NCBI taxonomy): domain Eukaryota; kingdom Viridiplantae; phylum Streptophyta; class Magnoliopsida; order Fabales; family Fabaceae; genus Oxytropis; species Oxytropis ochrocephala. Next base: position 60,233,107 of record CM037092.1, on the reverse strand, counting down.
TAAAACACTCGTAGAGTGTATTCGTCATTCACATCACAATCTTAAATAACACATCATCATAAAACACTCGTAGAGTGCGTTCGTCATTCACATCACAATCTTAAATACACGTCATCAAAATCACTCATAGCATGAACCGACACATTCATCAACATCATATAGTCACGTCATCATAAGCATATATATATCTACATTACGGTTATCTTTTAGTTTTGTGGATTATAAAATAGTAAACTGATTGACTATGGGATTACTCAGGTAACTGGTACTACTCGCAAGAGGCATTGGCCACATTTGCAAGGCTCCCAGTGATGCCCTTGTAAATACACCAGTGAAAGAAATTCTGGCCTTAGTGGTAATCCACAGTCTAGCCATAGTCAAGGAGTACACTAGTAGTATAACCTCTTACAGCAATTCAATCATAAAATTAAACTCAGAAATTCGGTCCTTGACCAGTAACAAAATTAGAGAAAACAGTGACTTTTTGAGGCGCGTAACGGTAACCAAACAGCAGAATTTTTCGAGCCAAAAACAAAGAAAGAAAACAAAGGGGATTTTAATACAAAATCGCACCTCATTATTTTGTAAAACAAAGAACATATTAATTAAGAAAACAAAGAGCTCCTATTCTTGAAAAAGCAAAGAACTTTCATTCATAAAAACAAAGCATCATTTTAGTAACAAAAACAGCCACTTATATTCTTGAAAGACAAAGACTATATATTCATAAAAACAGCATCAATTTAGTGACAAAAACACAGCAACTTATATTTTTGAAAAATCGCACTATATATTCGAAAAACAAAGATCAATTTTAGTAACAAAACAAAGAACTTATATTTTTGAAAAACAACGCACTATATTTTCATAAAAACAGCATCAATTTGGTAACAAAAACAGCACCCTTTCTATTTTATAAACAACCAAACAGCAACTTTAATTTGTGAAAACAGCAACACATCTATAATAACAAAAATACAGCAGCCCCAAAACTCAATTTACTAAAACACGCTATACTTCACATCTCAATTCCATCTCAAATTACTCAATTCACACGTTCTCATCACCATATATTTAAAATCGATTCTAACCCCATGAAATCACCCATCACATACGCAATTTATATTAAATCACATGCTCAATTATACTCAATCATGGATAATCACATGACAACATCAACAATTCATCAAAAACACCAATAATCATCCAATCACATCACAATAACATCAAAATTCATCAAACAACATCAACAATTCATCAAATCACATTACAACGACATCACAACCCCACAAACCCTATCTATACCCAATTATGTTAAACGAAACGCTCACCCTTACCTCAAATTAACCGAAGACGAAGCTCTCTCTACGGAGTCACCAACCGAACCACAGCAACAGCTCTCCGTCCTCTTTTTTCCTTCCTAGCTCACGCCCAAAATCCTCATTTTCTCCTAAGTTTCCACTCTTCAAACTCTTCCTGAAATCCACGTCTCATTTTGGTTGTAATAAACGTCGATTTGCTGTTTCACGAACGGAGGGAGGGGTTTCGCGTTTTGCTCCAAAAAACCCACGAGGAAGGGAAATCAAAATCGCGAGATGGAGGCTACAATCGCTCAAACCAAGGTCAGAATCAAATTCAATGGCCAATTTCGAGTGGGAGTGTGAAGTTTGAGGGTCAACCATGACTTGAGGAGGGAGAACGAAAGGAAATGGCGTGAGGAACTCGGGTCGCTGCTTTTTACGCAGCCTTCTCTCGAAAGGAAGAAGCTAGCTAAGCCGGTTGGTCGGGTCGCAGCAGTCATGGATCTAGCGCGTTTGGGCTGTTGGTTCGCCGGGCTAAGTAATTCACTTAGTGGTGGGGTGCGCTTAGCAACCGTGAGGGGGTGCACGCGAGTAAAACCATCTAAAAATCCATTTTAATACTTTTAAAGCTCAATATTACTATAACCATTATTTTACCACCCCAATAGACCAAAATAATTTTCTAAAGAAATAATATCTCCAACACTAGTATTTAATAGAAATAAAATAAATATATAATATTAGTAATCATATATTACCAATAGCATAAAAAAATACCATATTTTTATTTCTAATATTTTTCCACAATCTAATCCCCAATAATTTATTAAATAAATATCCAATAATCTTTGGGGCGTTACAACTCTCCCCCACTTAGAATGTTTCGTCCTCGAAACTTACCGACCAAGACTAAACAACTTCCCACTGACAAACTACAGCCCTCTAGACAACTAATGTTATCTATCCTGCTGATTATCATTTCATTGATTACCGGCGGTGAGTGATTGGGCGGCCGTCCCTCCTACTTCTTCAGCCAGGTAACTCAAGAAATAATAACCAGACTCATCCATACAAACTTAACTCAAGAGATTACTACGCCATCCCCATCGGACTCAACAGGCTAGTAAACAACAACAAGGAAAATACGATAGTACTAAATCCAAGCCAAGCAACAGTCACACAACTCGACATAGAACCAGTTAATATGGAGCAACTATAAACTCACTACTAAAAATAAAATACCAAGAAGGCAGAAGTCACGCAAGCACAACAACCACGTTACACATAAGTCGTTCAAATCCAAGGAGTACATTAACGCAGAGGATATTGTTATACTAACAGTTTTGAACAATTTCAAAGATTACATACGTAGGATTCTATCCACATATATTAATTATTGATTCATGTAAAAGTGCACTATGTAGCATTGAAATTTTGATTCCTCAAAACACAGTCACATAAGACAACTCCCACACAACTTAAACGACATAGAAAAATGGCTTTACACAACACAAGTTCTTTTCTCTTCCTTTTTTATACGTAAAAGAAGATGAAATTTATAAAAACAAATTGAAGACAGTCGAAAGTAAGAATATTGTGGTTAGAAGGCATCAAAGCAAACAACACTAGTTACAAAATACTAGAGTTTTACGTGTGACAAAAGAAAAAAAATTGAATGGTTTGTCTATGTGGTCAATTTGTAAAATATTCCCTTGAACAAATTTCAAAACGTAAATTCGCATCAGGTCTTTAAGTCTATTAAACTGCAAGGCAACTTGCTAAAGGAAAATACTTGACAAAACAATAATTTTTCTCAACTATGTCATGCTAGTACTAACTCACATCTCAAACCTGGGAATCAGGTCGTAATGCACATCATACCAATATACACGCGTTATAACAAAGGATTATTTTCAAGACTTGGTATTAATTAAAATAAATATATATGGGGTACAATGTGAACACTTAATAATAGAAATAGTTCAATATAAGTTTACACACGTAAAGCACAAATGCACTTTAACGCAATTGGTTAGTCCTACAAATCGTAAAGAATCTAATGCCCATATTTTCAAACTAACAACGCGAATTCTAAAATAACTAAAATATCAATTAATCAATCTACTCTATAAACAACTAGGAGTCAAGGTCTTGGCCTAATATGTTCAAAATAATATTAAATCTTAAACGCTAGACCTCTCAAATTACAAACGAATAACAACATATAATCTATCAACTCATGTGATATTTGCATCCTCTCCCTTTCTTTCGTTTTCTTTCTTTCTTCTCACAAATGAGAGCAAATTCCAAATTTGGGTATATGTACATTGGGCCAAGCGCACCTTGGGCCCTTTTTACACCCCCTCTCCATTTCTTCCGCCATCCCCTTTAATTAAAATAAATTACTAAATTATAAAACACTATATTATATTCTAATATAATTAAAACAGTGTCACACTTTAAATAATTTAATCAATTGCTTAATTAAATCATTTAGGGTGTTACAAATATCATCCTTAGCAAGGTCCAAGTCCCGGCTATCGAACTTAGGCCGCTTGGCAGAGCGATCATCGGCAGGAGGGGGCGACCGAACAACCGTTGCTGAGTTTTCTGCATCTTGAAAGAGACCTGCTCCCTCTTCTCCTTGTTCACTTTCTCCCTGAGCCAGCTTAGCTCAAAGAGGGCAAAGAATAGCATGATCGACACCAGCCGACCAAGTTTGGTTAACAGGACTTCGAAAGTTTTCAAGAATGCCCAAGCATTGGGATGGAGTTTTAGAGGGGGCGACCCCGATATGACGCAGAACGTCACGTTGGAACTCGGTGAAAGGTGGGATGATGTTCATCCTCTCGAGCACGATACGATACATCGTGAACTTAGGATTGCTGGAATAAGTTGCAATGTCTTCTCCATCTTTCATGCCTCTCACCCTCCAAATTCGGCCCGGTGATTCATTGAAGCAAAGACCAAGGCCGGACAAGGCGAGGTGGCCGACCGTAAGTATACTCTGTGTGAGCGAAGAGTTTCGACACCCAAGACATGTCGATGGGTCCCGGCCACGCCGGTTTGAACGTCGGCCGCCTCTTCGCTCGATCCTCCTTCGTTGTTGACCTCTCGACCGCAGGAGCTAGGCCGCGGCCGAGCTACCACTTCCTCGTTGGCTTCTTCACTTTCGGTCACCTTCGGCCTCCGCCATCCCCTCGTCCGCGACTTGGACGACACTTAACACTTCGTCATCATCTACATTCACCACCTCTACCTCCTCTTCTCCTTCCGCTCGAGATACGGCATTCTCCGGTGGTGGAGTATTGCACGGCCGATCGCCAGAAATGGGCGGACTTAGAGCCGAACTCTTCAAGCCGGCCGATCCTTGGCTAGAAGATTTGGAGCTCGAGCTTGTACTACTCAAGAACTGGCCGTCGAAGAACTGCATTTTTTTGTCGACCGAAGACGACTTAGACTTCTCCTCCGGGGAGGCAGCCTCGGACGGCTTAGACATATGGACAGCAAGAGATTGGGACGGCCCTCCGGGAATACGAGCGGTCTGTTTCGTCCGCGGCATATACCAACACCTGTGATAAGGGGATCGAGTCAGGTCGATCGAGCAGAGTACTCGCGAGAGGGGGCGACTTGGCCGTCCTCAGACCTGACACCCCCTATCACGAGGAGTAGAAGAGCGCGAAGTGCGTTCAAAGAAAAACTAAGTTTAAAGAGTAAACAGAGAGATCGATCCATACCTTAACAGATGTGATGAATCGGTCGCAACAGCAAAAACGAGCAATTCGTAAGTAGCAACGGATGCGGGTCGGCGGCAGATAACTCGGTCGCTGGCAGAGCAAATCACGAAAGTATGAGGAATAGTCTTCGCTAAAGGGGTATTTATAGTGCGGATCCACGCGCGCGGTGGGGCCGGAGGCGGCGTCGTCGCAACGCTTCACCTTCTCACCAATAGTTGCCTCGCATAACCTCGGAAACACCAAACGTCATGTCTTAAATGGGCCGTCGGCACCCCAAGGATCGCCAACAAAGAAGTGGGCGTCGGCCCACCCAACGTGAATCGCCCGAACACGCTGCTTGGACCGCAATTCTCGGGACCGGCCGAAATCTTCGCTAACGGTCGGGACTTACAAAGATATATATGCCATTCGCACACGGCATCGTGCACGCTTCTCTTACCTTGTGCTATCTCGCCGAGCGACCTCTCACTAGACCGCCGAGTGTCTTTGCGGTACCACCCGAGGTGCTCAACGTGAAGTCGACCCGGTCCTCTCCTTCATTCAACGACCGACCCAGTAAGCAGGACAACAACAACTTCAACACTTCATTGGTCAAGGTACGATCAGGTGGGAAAGATAAAGCAACATGGGATCAAGAAGCAAGATTGTACTTAATTCAAGGTTTCCGGTTGTCAAGAGAATAGATGTAGAGGGTTTGAAAGAGTTTGTTTCCTTGATGGAGTCAGAAGAGAGGGATCTATTCGGGAAGGCTTATGGTAACCTCCTTAGATTATTACAATTAGATGTCCAAGAGAGTGCTATTATGGCCCTGAGCCGATTCTATGATCCGGACATTCGATGCTTCCTCTTCAAAGACTTTCAGTTATCACCAACTCTCGAGGAGTATGAACAGATTCTGGGGTTCTCAAAGTCAGAGTTAGCACCTTACCAATATCAGAAACATCGGTATTCAGACCAGAGACTCTCGTTGTTGTTGCAAGTCAGTGTGAAGGAATTAGAGCTTCATAAGGAAAAGAAGAACCGTATCAGGGGTTTCCCGCTAAGTTATTTCGAAGGTATATTGAAGTTTTATGCCCAGAATAAGAAGTGGGGTCCTTTCAAGCAGCTGTTAGCCCTAACTATTTTCGGGATTGTCCTTTTCCCTCAGCTTGAGAAGTTCATTGATGAGACCGCTATTGGGCTTTTTCTAGCATTCATAAGTAAAGAAAATCTAATTAATCATGTACCAGCAATCCTTGCGGAACCTACTATTCCTTCACTCATCACCATGTGTTAGGAAAGAAGAAGGTTGCTTGCTCTTTCCATGTCCTCTACACCTGGTTCCTCAACCATGTTGTCACTCACAAGACGAAAGCCGCGGACTTAGTAGAATATTCCCTATGTTGTGATGTTGAAGCCGTATGCACAAGAATGGGTGCACATTTTAGAGAATCTCGGTGCTTCAAAGTCCGTTGGTTCAATCATCCGTGTTGGAAAGATAGGCCTTCGATCATCGCTTTCGGGCGGCAATTTCCGAATGTGCCCTTAATGGGAACCCAAGGCTGCATCAATTATAATCCTTCTCTCACCATCAGACAGCTTTGGTATCCTATGAAGAACGCACCCACTGAAGACATGTTGGCCCCAATCTTCCTCGATAAAGAAGATCCAAAGAACCAAGGCTTGCTTCAGAAAATTTCAAAGGCTTGGGAGGGTATAGTTTGCAAGGATAAAGAGGAGATCACAAAGAAAATGAGTGATTTCAACCATTTAGAAAGCAGAAATATGCATTCATCAAGGGACATGTTGAAACAAGTGGACCTCCTCATAGTTTGATGTGACACCCCTTTTCTACCCCATAATTTACACGTCATTTATCAGAGTAATTCTTTTTCGCAAATATTAATTTAACTGATAGAAAAGAAATGCCACATCGTCATTAACAAAACTCGTCAAACTGCACTCATTAAGTTTGTGCAACAAACGTCCGTCATGAAAATTAAACTCCAAAAATACATCACAGCGGAATAAAACAATAACTCACTAATACCACTCAAACACGTCTCACATCATCGATATAATCATTAAACAATTAACTAAGTAATTAACAAAATCCAACCACGCCCCTAGGTGCCCACAAAGATCGTAGAGCGACTTACGCACATCCCAACAAATGCAATAATAAGGAAGGCAACATGACCTTCACTCGTGGTTACCTGCAGCGTTGCCACAATAGAGCAACATTCCAAGCAGAAGGGGTGAGAATTTCAACAAAACATAATTAAGCAGATAATAGAGTAACGTGAACAGTCATACAACATCGTCATCACTACCAACATCATCATCACTAAACACTAACATCAATTTACAGTTTTAACCACAAGTCATAGTCATGAATATGCATGGAAATGCAACCCACGCCTGGGTATATGCATGATGGTACCATTCCCGTCATAAATAAGCCACTATGGGCACATCGTCACTATTTTACATCAACAGGAGGCCGAAGCCTATTCTTCATAATATGCACATGCTATGAGACACTATGAACACATGTGCAAACACCAATTCACTCACCTGGAGTACTCGTCATCGTCGTCATAAAACACTCATGGAGTGTACTCTTCATAACCATCACAATTACATCACAACATCATCATAACATCACATTCATAACCATCACAATTATATCACGACATCATCATAAACATCACATTCATAACCATCACAATTATATCACAACATCATCATAAACATCACATTCATAACCATCACAATTATATCACAACATCATCATAACATCACATTCAAAATTTGAGTAACAACACATGTAAAATTTGGAAAACATCCCACTTTCATGCTTAGGAAACATCACATCTAAATTGAGAAAACACACAATTTCAAAGTGGAAAACATCACATTTAGAAATTTGAGTAACCACACGTTTAGTAAAAAATAATACTACAATTTCTTACATCAATTAAAAACGGCAATAAAGAACCTATTTTATGAAAAACAAGAGCCCTTTTTTATTTTATAAATAGCAAACAGCAACATTACTTTGTGAAAAACAGCAGCACATTTGTAAGAAAAATACAGCAGCCCTTGTATTAATAAACAACAATATATATTCATGAAAACAGCATCAATTTAATAACAAAAGCAGCAACTTATATTCGTGAAAAACAGCAATATATATTCATGAAAACAGAATCAATTTAGTAACAAAAACAACAACTTATATTTCTTGAAAAACAACAATCAATTTAGTAACAAAAACAACAACTTATATTTCTTGAAAAACAGCAGCCCTTTTCTATTTTATAAACAGCCAAACAGCAACATTAATTTGTGAAAACAGCAACACATCTATAATAAAAAAAAATACAGCAGCCCCAAGACTCAATTTAAACTAAAACACACTATACTTCACATCTCAATTCCATCTCAAATTACTCAATTCACACGCTCTCATCACCATATATTTAAAATCGATTCTAACCCCATAAAATCACCCATCACATACGGAATTCATATTAAATCACATACTCAATTATACTCAATCATAGATAATCACATTACAACATCAACAATCATCAAACAACGTCAAGAAACCCCACAAAACCCATCACATACGCAATTTATATTAAATCACATACTCAATTACACTCAATCATAGATAATCACATGACAACATCAACAATCATCAAACAACGTCAAGAAACCCCATAAAACCCATCACATACTCAATTATATTAAATCGAAACGCTCACTGTAACGCCCCAAATTTTATTAGAAATTATTTGGAGTTGATTTGATAAGATCACATTATTTTGATTTATTGTGTGGTTGAGCCATTAAATTAGTTGAATAAATATATTTTATATTTAAATGTATTTTTATAAGCTATTTGCGATATATGATTGTTATTCATATTTATACTTATTTATTTTGTTTCTATAAAATATTAGTGTTTGAGATATTATTTCCTTAGAGCATTATTTTAAGCTATTGAGGTAGTAAAATAATAGTTGTAGTTAAATTGGGCATTGAGAATAATTTAAATAGGATGTTTGGGCTCTTTTACTCGTATACAGCCCACCCCTGATTCTTGCACCCCCTGTAGTAAACAAACATATATCAGACCAACATTGCCAGCCCAATGGGCCGAACCGGCCCACTTCCTCCTTCTTCTTCCCTGCGGTTCCTGCGTGAGAGATACAGCAGCCAAACATCACGCCATTCTTCCTCTCCTCCGCGCGTTCTCCTCCTCCCTCCACGACCGAACCCCAAATTTCACCTTCCCACTCGGATTTTGCCGCTGATTCCGAATCCGGCCTCTGTTCCTTCAATCGTGGCTCCGTTTTACTCGTGTGATTGTGACCCTCACCGCAAATGGAACTTAAACCTGAAACTTTGCTCTAAAACAGGTTTTGAAACCCCTTTTTCCTAAAACCTAACCCTTCATTGCATGTCATTGTATGAAGTGAAATCAAGCTAAACCTTATAATTATAGTAGAGGAAGTTTAGGAGAAGTTGATTGGAGTTGTAACTAGGTTTTGGTTGTGCATTTTCGTGGAGCTATTAAGGTTTGAAGGAAGGGAGTAGTTGCTGAAATTCTGGGCAAAACGCAGTGTCTGGGGTTGCTTTGTTAGTCATGTAACTAGCTGAAATTTTGAGGTTTTAGCAAAGTCTATCAAAGAAACCATAGATGGGATGGCAAGCTAGAAAATAGAACCCATAACTAGCATTTTGGAGCTTGATTTTCGAGTTTGGGAAGCATAGGAACTTGTAAGAGGAGCTGCTAGAATTCGGTTTTGGAGTATTTGAGTAGCTGGGTTTTCGGTTTTGAAGCGGTTGGACGAGTAGGAGCGAGTTCGTGAAGTTCGGGTCGTGAGTTTCGGAACGTCTCGGTAGCTCGTAAGGTTAGGGGATTCTCCATACATCTTTTATAGCTTGTAGGATGTGTATTATAGTGAGAATAGCTCTAGGAATGATGTGTTGTGTGACTTTGTGTTGATTGTATGTTGATTGATGTTTGGAATGCTTGAATTTGGTCATAACATGATGTTCGTGGTTGTAAGAGCATGAGTTGTGATTTATGCATGGTGTATGTCTGATGAAATGGTGATATGAGAATGAGTATGTAAATATGATGAATTGGTAATAAATATTTAATGGCTATGTTGGTGTTGTTATGTGAGAAATAAGTTGTTGGGAAGAAATTAAGTTTTGAGGTGTGTTGGGTGAGGTCTAGGAAGGGGGGGCGCCAAATGCCTAGGCAAATGGCGCCTGGCTGTGTGGTTTCTGTTGGTGCTTGGTTATGGGGCGCCATTTTGGCTGCCCCGTGGCGCCTAGGTACCCAAATGTGTCTAAGTGACGGTTTAGTCCCTAAGAATTAATTTAATCCTTGGCGTGACAATTTAGTCCCTAAGAATTAAATTAATCCTTGGCGCGACAAAATAGTCCCTTAGTGTCTAATTAGTCCCAATATGCCAAATATTTTCCTAAGTCCCTAAATTAATTTTGGTGTGTCAAAAATGGCCCCTAAGTGAAGAAAAGGTCCTTATGAGGGGTTTGGGCCTTAGGTGGGATTTAATCTAATAAGTGATGAGGTGATGATTAATAAATTGATGAGGTGATGATTAATAGTTGATGAGGTGATGATTAATAAGCGATGAGGTGATGATTAATAGTTGAGGTGAATGATGAATGATGATGTGGCTTCGCCAAAAATGGTGAGTTAAATAATTGTGGTGATGAATTGTGATGTTGTTAATGCATTGTCATGGTGTCACATATTTCATATGCATTACGTGACGAAGGATGTAGGATGATGTGACTTCGGCCAAATGAGGTGATGATTATGGATCCACATGCATATTGCACACATGCATATACTCATACTTGCATAAGATATTGTTGATGGTTGATTCATCTATTATTGTGTATTGTGGTTGCCTAGATGCTTTCTAATTATAATGCTTATCTTACTTGTTATAATTTATGTAAAGAGACTCACCCTAGCATTCCTTGTTGCCTGCTCTCGTGGCGACAAACAGGTGATTCCGAGTGATGGTGCCATGCCTCTTGGGTTTTATTGAGTCACTCGATAGTAACACCGGCCGGGATCTTAGTATCGCTTTATTATGGTTATGTATTGAACTTATTTTGAACCTATGTATTGAGTATGTGAACTCAATTTTATTTCATTGTCTTTAAAACTATTTGATGGATTACTGTAAACGTTAAACAGGTTGTTTTGATGGTTTAATCCATGTGACTATGAATACGCATTTTATGCGCTTGATGAGTTTGAATTTTCTTTAAATATGTTTGACGTTGTTTTCATTAAATGTACCACCCTCTTTGAGGTGCGTGGAAAGATTTTGAAAAACTCTGATTTTTATTAACTGAATTAGCTTAATATAGAAAGGGGGTGTTACATTAGTGGTATCGGAGCGCTTCGATCAATCCGCCAAGTTGTCGAGTCTCATAACCCTCGAGTCTTGGTACTGCGTTTTAAATCATAACTATGTTGCCGCTTTATTCTCATTAATTTTGTTGACTTGTTAATTAACTGACGTGCCTTATGACTTAATTGTTAGATCACGATTGAAAATTATATTGTATTATTGAAGTATATGAGACTGAACTATGTAACTGGTGGTTATACCATTGATTTTGTCTGTTCGTGACTGTTGTCTGTATCATTAAGATGTGTGATTAAAAGAGTTCTAACGACGTCATAGGAGTGAAAGTCGTGGACGACGCCTTCGCACTCGGATCACGTTAAAAGTCTTTTAATGTAGTAGATATAAATTTGAAAGAAAGTAGTTTTTTGTGACCTTAATTAGTTGGCTGCATGAGTAGGAGGGACCGATCACCCCGATAACTCATTCCCAATGAAAGAGGCGACAATAACTCGTGGTTTCTATAAATTCTGAATATGTACTAATTACAACTTGATTGATTGAGTGGTGTGTACAAGTTTGGTTGACTATTAATTTTTATATAAATAGGTGCCTTATGGATGTTTGAGTTTTGATTTGGGGTTTGATAGTAGGGAGATGTCAAAATAAGGATTGACACTGTGAATTTGAAGTTCATGCAAAGAAAATAGAGCACGCCTTTTTGGAAAAAGTTTAGAGGTATGGTTTCTGGAAAGCCTAAGGGTAGCTATTTAAGTGAGGTATATTTTTATCAAGGTATGTACGGTCAAGGTGAAGGGGTATTAAGGGTGTTATAACCTTCGTGAAATTCTTAATGAGTGTTGGACTAATTGTGAAGGGAAAGTGTTTGGTAGTTGGCTTAAGTATGATCATAGTGTGAAGATCAAAGGAAAGAAGGAAGAGGAAGGCTAGGTACATAGGACTACATATGAGCTGAGGTGTAGTTGCTTAACCATAGGTGTGTTGAAATGTAATAGGCATGCGACGTAGTATGTGGGAGTCAAAGTATGTAGTACCGAGGTTTAGGTACGTTTGAATAGTAAGTGTAGTGAAGCTTAGCGTGACGTAGTGTAGAGAACCGAGGGACCAAAAAGAGAGTACCGAGGTGTTGTGAAGTGTAATGGCCGAGGTTAGGGAGTTCTTAGGTGTAGTGTGCCTAAGTGTAATAGTCAAAGGTGAAGTGACTAAGTGTAGTTGATGAAGTGAGTTGTGAATAAGCCTAAGAGTAGTGGATAGACAATATGTGAAGGATTGCTTGTGAATATTGTTACCTTTGATTGACGTTTTGCTATAGGTTGATGTTTTCGTAATGCACGTGAGTTTAATTTTGATTTGTGCTAAATTGTTTGAAGTATGTACTTGAAATGAAATGCGGTGCTCGGTTATAACAATTAAGGTTAGGATTCACGTATAGTCTCCTTTTTTGGCAAAGATGAAATGATCGATTGTTCTAACTTCTGAGTTTATGTCGGAAAACTAAATTTTGAAAATAATAAGTGGTTGTTTTGTGTGGCAACGTGTTCGTGTTATAAAGAGATTTGAGGTTGCGTATAGTTTTCCTTTTTGGACAAAATTGTGAATTCTATAATTTTCGAAAAGAAACGGTACTTGGAAAATTCTGTGTTTTTGGGAATGAACGTAATGTCAAGAATTGTGTTAAATTCTGTTCCAGGTTGTCTAGAATTTTATTACGAGATGTGACGTGATTTTAGCTTTAGGACCGATTAGGTCATGGATTGATGTTGTTTGAAAATGACGAGGTCTTACAATAATTTCATAGTTTGACGAGATAAAATCTTTTGAAACAAAGAGGTGAGTTTTACTCACGTTTAGGGAAATTTTAAAATGTTGTTTATGTTATGTTTGGACGGTTTTCGAAAATTGGAGTTTCGTGAATTTTCGAGTCAAAAACGCTATTTTGAGAAATTATGTTTGTTTGAAACTTAAGAACGAAACCATAAAGATTTGATTGTTTAATTGTTATGCTTGAATATGGTTTTCGATTGCGGGTCTGTGTTAGTTGAATTTACAAATCTTTTGGAAAACCGTAAATTTTATATATGTGCGAGAATTAATGAGTTTTGAACAAGAATTGATGTCTGGACTGGTTATACAGGTAAAAATATTTTTGGAATGTCCATATTTCAGAGGAAACTCTGCCGAATTTTCGCTAGGAATTTTGATACATGTTCAAAGTGGTAATTGAATTGTGTGATTAGAAGGTAAATGAAATTGAGAAAATGTTATGTGTAGTGATTTAAATTGTACGCTGTTTTGTTATTTAAAAAGCTGCTGGTTTGCAACTTAGCGTTGCTGTTTTTGAATTGAATTTTCGTAGTCTTTATAAATAAAAAGAGTGCGGTTCATTCTTTGTCTTTATAAATACAAAGGTGATTGATGAGTGAGTGTCGAAGTGTATAGGTATCGAAGTGTGGTGTTAACTAAGTATGGATGAGTCGAAATGTAAGCCCAGGTCGAAGAGCGAGTTGTTGAAATAGGTGTAAATATCTAAGCGAGGAGTATGTCCATCATCAAGTATATATATTGCCGAAAATCTAGTAGTAGGTATGTGCAATTAAGTATATCGAAATCTAGTATGGTACAGTTATGGAGATATTGAGGTAAAGTGTAAGTTGAAGTTAGTGTTTGATCTTTTTGTGTGTACAATAGGATTTGGATGATAACGGTTAGAGGAGATAAGAAGAGTGGATGTTGATTTCACGAGTTTAGCGTAGATTGTCGAGGAGGATAGCAATCGTTCCTACAAAATAGTGAAGGAGAGGAGAGTTCGGGCAAGAAGCCAAGTGGGGGAGGCGCTACTGCGAGTATTGTGTGTCACAAGTGTGGTAAGCCGGGACATGAGAGTCCAGATTGCATGGTCATCAAGTGTTTCGAGTGTGGGAAGGAAGGTCATATAGTTGCTAAGTGCGAGAAGAAGGATGTGGTCTGCTACAACTGTGAGGAAGTGGGGCACATTAGTACTAAGTGTCCAAAGCCGAAGGAGGAGAAGTATAACGGGAGAGTGTTTGTCCTGGCGTGTTCGGAGCCTACGGAAGAGTGCTGGTTACATTTAGAGGTTAGCGTTCATTTAGGGTGCTTTACTAGAAATCTATTGTTTGGTTCTGGTGGGTGTTTAAGTTTACATGTCTATGATAGTTAGATTTTCGAGGACGAAAATATTCTAAGTGGGGGAGAGTTGTAACGCCCCAAATTTTATTAGAAATTATTTGGAGTTGATTTGATAAGATCACATTATTTTGATTTATTGTGTGGTTGAGCCATTAAATTAGTTGAATAAATATATTTTATATTTAAATGTATTTTTATAAGCTATTTGCGATATATGATTGTTATTCATATTTATACTTATTTATTTTGTTTCTATAAAATATTAGTGTTTGAGATATTATTTCCTTAGAGCATTATTTTAAGCTATTGAGGTAGTAAAATAATAGTTGTAGTTAAATTGGGCATTGAGAATAATTTAAATAGGATGTTTGGGCTCTTTTACTCGTATACAGCCCACCCCTGATTCTTGCACCCCCCTGTAGTAAACAAACATATATCAGACCAACATTGCCAGCCCAATGGGCCGAACCGGCCCACTTCCTCCTTCTTCTTCCCTGCGGTTCCTGCGTGAGAGATACAGCAGCCAAACATCACGCCATTCTTCCTCTCCTCCGCGCGTTCTCCTCCTCCCTCCACGACCGAACCCCAAATTTCACCTTCCCACTCGGATTTTGCCGCTGATTCCGAATCCGGCCTCTGTTCCTTCAATCGTGGCTCCGTTTTACTCGTGTGATTGTGACCCTCACCGCAAATGGAACTTAAACCTGAAACTTTGCTCTAAAACAGGTTTTGAAACCCCTTTTTCCTAAAACCTAACCCTTCATTGCATGTCATTGTATGAAGTGAAATCTGAAGCTAAACCTTATAATTATAGTAGAGGAAGTTTAGGAGAAGTTGATTGGAGTTGTAACTAGGTTTTGGTTGTGCATTTTCGTGGAGCTATTAAGGTTTGAAGGAAGGGAGTAGTTGCTGAAATTCTGGGCAAAACGCAGTGTCTGGGGTTGCTTTGTTAGTCATGTAACTAGCTGAAATTTTGAGGTTTTAGCAAAGTCTATCAAAGAAACCATAGATGGGATGGCAAGCTAGAAAATAGAACCCATAACTAGCATTTTGGAGCTTGATTTTCGAGTTTGGGAAGCATAGGAACTTGTAAGAGGAGCTGCTAGAATTCGGTTTTGGAGTATTTGAGTAGCTGGGTTTTCGGTTTTGAAGCGGTTGGACGAGTAGGAGCGAGTTCGTGAAGTTCGGGTCGTGAGTTTCGGAACGTCTCGGTAGCTCGTAAGGTTAGGGGATTCTCCATACATCTTTTATAGCTTGTAGGATGTGTATTATAGTGAGAATAGCTCTAGGAATGATGTGTTGTGTGACTTTGTGTTGATTGTATGTTGATTGATGTTTGGAATGCTTGAATTTGGTCATAACATGATGTTCGTGGTTGTAAGAGCATGAGTTGTGATTTATGCATGGTGTATGTCTGATGAAATGGTGATATGAGAATGAGTATGTAAATATGATGAATTGGTAATAAATATTTAATGGCTATGTTGGTGTTGTTATGTGAGAAATAAGTTGTTGGGAAGAAATTAAGTTTTGAGGTGTGTTGGGTGAGGTCTAGGAAGGGGGGGCGCCAAATGCCTAGGCAAATGGCGCTGGTCGTGGTGGTTTCATTGGTGCTTGGTTATGGGGCGCCATTTTGGCTGCCCCGTGGCGCCTAGGTACCCAAATGTGTCTAAGTGACGGTTTAGTCCCTAAGAATTAATTTAATCCTTCGCGTGACAATTTAGTCCCTAAGAATTAAATTAATCCTTGGCGCGACAAAATAGTCCCTTAGTGTCTAATTAGTCCCAATATGCCAAATATTTTCCTAAGTCCCTAAATTAATTTTGGTGTGTCAAAAATGGCCCCGAGTGAAGAAAAGGTCCTTATGAGGGTTTGGGCCTTAGGTGGGATTTAATCTAATAAGTGATGAGGTGATGATTAATAAATTGATGAGGTGATGATTAATAGTTGATGAGGTGATGATTAATAATTGATGAGGTGATGATTAATAGTTGAGGTGAATGATGAATGATGATGTGGCTTCGGCCAAAAATGGTGAGTTAAATAATTGTGGTGATGAATTGTGATGTTGTTAATGCATTGTCATGGTGTCACATATTTCATATGCATTACGTGACGAAGGATGTAGGATGATGTGGCTTCGGCCAAATGAGGTGATGATTATGGATCCACATGCATATTGCACACATGCATATACTCATACTTGCATAAGATATTGTTGATGGTTGATTCATCTATTATTGTGTATTGTGGTTGCCTAGATGCTTTCTAATTATAATGCTTATCTTACTTGTTATAATTTATGTAAAGAGACTCACCCTACCATTCCTTGTTGCCTGCTCTCGTGGCGACAAACAGGTGATTCCGAGTGATGGTGCCATGCCTCTTGGGTTTTATTGAGTCAGCTCTGATAGTAACACCGGGGCTGGGATCTTAGTATCGCTTTATTATGGTTATGTATTGAACTTATTTTGAACCTATGTATTGAGTATGTGAACTCAATTTTATTTCCATTGTCTTTATGAAACTATTTGATGGATTATCAGAAGCGTTAAGCGAGTTGTTTTGATGGTTTAATCCATGTGACTATGAATACGCATTTTATGCGCTTGATGAGTTTGAATTTTCTTTAAATATGTTTGACGTTGTTTTCATTAAATGTACCACCCTCTTTGAGGTGCGTGGAAAGATTTTGAAAAACTCTGATTTTTATTAACTGAATTAGCTTAATATAGAAAGGGGGTGTTACACTCACCCTTTCCTCGACTAACCGGAAACAGAGCTCTCTCTACGGAGTCACCAACAGAACCACAACAACTGAGCTCCTCTCTTCCTTCTTCTTACCGAAACAACAGGTCACCAAGAGCCCGACGTCAACTTCACTGAAATGAGTGAAAGACTAGTGCTTCTCGAAGGTTTCGATGCGTAGAATCCGAATACGATATCTGTTGGAATGTGACTCCGTAGAGAGAGGGCGGAATGGGCGAAGAACAGTCCGCCCAGATTTAAAATATGTGACAAACGGTGCTTCTTTTGATTAAACGGAGGCTGGAAACGGATTCAGGAGGAAATTTCGAGTGGGAATGTGAAGTTTGGGTGTTGGTTGCGGCTTAGAAATGGAGAACGAAGAGGAGAAGGGAAGCCATTGGGGTTTTCTCCTTTGGTGTAACAATTTCTTTGAGGAAGAAGAAGAGAAGGTAGCTGGGTCGGGTTCTAGGTCGGTCACCATGGGTTGGGGTGCGCTGGGCTTAAGTGACTCGGTGGTGGGGTGCGCTTAACAACCGGGGGGGTGTATCACGAGTAAAATGACCCAAAACTCATTTTTAAATACTTTTAGAGCCCAATATCACTATGACTATTATTTTAACACCTCAATAGACCTAAATAACTTTCTAAAGAAATAATATCTCAAACACTGGTATTTAATAGAAATAAAATAAATAAATATATAATATTATTAATCATATATTACCAATAGCATATAACAATACCCTTTAAAGTGATTTCAACTAATTTTAATGACTCAAACACTCAAGAAAATAATCTAGCCTTATAGATAAAAATGATTCATAAAACAACACATACTAAAAGAACCACCACTCACGAAATTCAGGGTGTTACAATTCAACCCCCCCTTGATTTAATAAAACACCATATTTTTATTTCTAATATTTTTCCACAATCTAATCCCCAATAGTTCATTAAATAAATAGCCCATAATTTTTGGGGTGTTACAACTCTCCCCCACTTAGAATATTTCGTCCTCGAAATTTACCGGCCAAAACTAAACATCCTCCCACTAACAAACTACGGCCATCTAGACAACTAATGCTATCTATCCTGCTGATTATCATTTCATTGATTACCGGCGGTGAGTGATTGGGCGGCCGTCCCTCCTAATTCTTCAGCCAGGTAACTCAAGAAATAATAACCAGGCTCATCCTCCAACGAATAGGTAAGGATCCTTGATAGAGTTTTCGAGCGTAACCACGTCGGTACCACGTGATTACCCCATGCTCTATTAAAGTTCCTCCCTATCATGGCATGCGCAACCAACGAACACACAACTCGGCAGTTAAAAGGGAACGAGCAAGCACATCAAACTCTACTATCACAGACAGATTGGGGCATCAAACCACAATTTACAACCTCACCATTGCCCCTACAATGGTTCTCACCTAACACATAACACATACGCCATTATCATAAGAACGGGTTGCACAGATACCTAGACTATATAAGTGTACATCATCCTCAAACCTACTAATTATTTATTCCCACAAAAGTACACCTCATAGCTTTGACAATTGTGAACGGTAGCAATCCAAGTACCTTAATAGTGAGTCAACTACCGAACAACCATTGGGTTCCATGTGCAAAATTATAATCTAGACTATTAATCCTAGTTCTCAAGACATTGTCTCCTAATATAATCCCAATATTATTTGATATGCAATCTATGAACATCAATAGTAAGTCAACGAACAAAATAAACTTTGGATCTCCTATGCAAAATTTCAACATGAACAATCAATATTAATTCTTCAAACATAGTCACATAATACAACTCCCACACAATTAATGAAAACAAAACTAGTTCACTACCATGTACCTACAATAGTCTTTGTCAAAATGACAAAATAAAATTTAGACATTTTACATATGCAATATATGTCGTTTCATACCAAAGAGAGTTCACTACATTACACATCTAAAACAATGAAGCGTATAGAACAAAACAAAATAAAACAAAATAAGCGCTTCTGCATGCGTTTGGGGCGCTTCTACATTTGATGTTTTTGTTTGCCATGTGCCCAAGCGCTTCTGCATGCGCTTGGCGCTTCTGTACCTGTTGATTCTGTTGCCTATGCGCTCAAGCGCTTCTACATGCGTCTGGGGTGCTTTTGGGGTCTGTTGATGTTGTCTGTCATGCACCCAAGCGCTTCTGTCATGCGCTTGGGCGCTTTTGCTCTGCGATTTTGTTTAAAGTTGCGATATTAATCCAACCAAAGGGGCTTTTTACCTTTTTCTTGACCTAAGAGAGAGAGATAGCAAGGGAGGCAGCTAGGGGCTCAAGACCCTTCATCTCCATTGAAGATTCAAGGCTTGGGAACAAGATTTTGGAGCTTCAATGTGGTCATTCTCTCCATTGAGTTTGATTTTCTATTTCCCTTCTTCTTTATCCATGTCTAGCTAAACCCATTTGGGTTAGGGATGAATTAACATTGATGAATCACTATTGTAATTGGTTTTGATTGTTCTAAATATCATATTCCTTCTTGCTTTGTCTGTTTAATCTCTATTCTTAATGCTTTTCATGATTTGATCACCCATGGAATGATTTATGGTTCATCTATGGAATGGAAGTTTTATATTTGAATGCTTGAGATTGAATGTCTTCAATTCTTAGTCTAGGGATAGCCTAGGAGTTGTTGTATCTTGCACATCCTTGATTCTAATGATTGTTGTCAACTATATTCACCTAAGGAATTAGGGTTTTTAGTTGTTCACAAATGATTATTCACCTAAGGAATTAGGGATTAATTAATGTTCTGCGTTTGATAATAAAGTAAAAGAAAAGGTTACTTTTCCTTATTAAATCAATTTGCAATAGTGTGGAATCAATTGAAGTTCATCCCTAACTTATTTTATCATCTCGTAAACTTTGCGTTATTCGGTTCTTTATCAAAAATACAAAAATATTTATTATCTTTACCTTAAAAGTTCCAACTACTTTATCATATCACTCAAATTCGGTTCATTTGTGTTCGTCTAGTTGTTGTTAATGTTTATTGGTATTTGCATTCGATATTTTAGTTTGACACTCGGTCTTACCGTTTTATTAGTACTTGCGACGATTTGGTACACATGCAAATTTCGCCATCAAGTTTTTGGCGCCGTTCCGGGGATCGAATTTACATTTACTAGTAAATTTGAAGGCAACTACTAATTTGAACCCGTATATATTTTAGTTTTTTTATTAGTTTTCTTTTTCTTTTATTTTCTTTTGATTTATACTTTGTTTTACACATTTTGCTTTGACGCTTGTTTGAGTTTCTTGTTTTCTCAGTCTATGCGAGGAATAGTAGATCCTAAAGATTTACTCTTCAACCCTGAGATTGAAAAGGCTGCTAAAGCTAATCGAAAGGCTACAAAAGAAAGGCGACTTAAAGCAAGAGAAAAAGTTATTGTGTCAGAAATTCCTGTGATTAAAGATATGGCTGAACCATTAGTTAGACGCATTCTTGGAGACTATGGGAATCGTGACACAAGCAGGCAGAGGTTACCGATTGCTCATCAACCGATAACCGTAAATAGTTTTGAGATCAATCCAAAGATCGTTCCGTGAATTGAGGAGATGCAATTTGGTGGAAGACCATGTGAAGATGCAAACAAGCATCTCACCAATTTTGCACACTATGTGAAACAAAGAAAGTGGATGGTAATCTTGAAGAAGCTAAGAAATTGAGGCTTTTTCCCTTCTCTCTAAAGGATGAAGCCAAAGAGTGGTTTGATTTGCAACCCGAAGGTAGCATCACTACATGGAATGATCTTGAAGACAAATTTCTTGAATAATTTTTCCCTCCTTCTATGTTCATTAAGAAGAGGGGAGAAATCAATAGTTTTGAGCAAAAAGAGGGTGAGTCGCTCTATGAGACTTACAAAAGATTCAAGATCACATTGGAGGCTTGCCCGAAACATGGTTTTGATGACCATCAACAAATGCAAATCTTTTGTACTGGGTTGAGACCGAATGCTAGAATGATGCTTGATGCCTCAGCAGGTGGTTCTTTGAATTTCAAAACTGCGGTAGAAGCAAGACAAATAATTGAGCCTATGGTTTCAAATGACTACTTGGCGGCTCATGATAGAGGAGGTACATCAAAAAGAGATCTACTTGGCTTAGATGCTCATAGTGCGGGGTTGGCTCAACAGAAGAAAATCACTCAACAGTTAGAAGAACTGAAAAGGGGAATGCAAGCTCTAAAGTTGAATTTTGTGCAACACCATTCTGCTCAAGTTTTGAAGTGTGACTACTGTGAAGGTGCACATTCTAACCAGGACTGTGAACTTCCTATAGCAATCCAAGAGAAGATATTTTTTGTCAATAATAATCCTTTTTCCAACACTTACAATCCGGGGAGGAGGAATCATCCGAACTTCTCTAGGAAGGATCAAGGGCAAAGCCAAAATTCTCCTCAAAAGAAAGCAGATTGGGAGATAGCCATTGAGAAACTAGCTACACATACTTCTTCATTCATGGAGGAAACAAGAGCAGGTTTCAAAAGTCTAGAAGCCAGTTCTAAAAATCAAGAGGCATCAATCAGAAATCTAGAGAATCAAGTGGGTCAACTGGCCAAGAAAGTTGCACAAAGACCTTCGGGATCTCTTCCAACTGACACTATTCCTAATCCAAGGGGTGGTGAAATAGTGAATGCTATAACCACACGAAGTGGAAAAACAATTGAAGTTGTAGCAAAGAAGAGTCCAGAAGAAGTGATTGAGTCTAGTGACAAAGCTCTTGTGGGTGTTGACGAGATTTCTAATGTAAAAGAGAAGCCAAAATTGCCAAAACCAATTATTAAGCTACCTTTCCCCCAGAGACTAAAGAAAGAGAAAAATGAGAAGGAGACTGCAGGTGTTGATGAACTTTCTAAGGTGCAAGAGGATACTACTATGCAAGAGAATTCTAACCTTTCAAAGCCAATCATCAAGCTACCTTACCCTCAAAGATTGAAGAAGGAGCCAAATGAAAAGCAATTCGGTAAGTTTTTAGATGTTTTCGAAAAGTTACAAATTAACATTCCTTTTGCAGAAGCTCTTGAACAGATGCCCAAATATGCAAAATTTATGAAAGATATCCTTTCAAAGAAGAGAAGGATCGTGGATGAGGAGAAGGTAATGCTCACCGAGGAGTGCAGTGCAATTTTGCAAAGGAAGCTTCCACAAAAACTCAAAGATCCCGGAAGTTTCTCTATTCCTTGCACTATTGGGGATAGAACTTTTAGGAAAGCACTATGTGATTTGGGAGCAAGTATCAACCTAATGCCCCTCTCTATTTTCAAAAGTTTGGGGATTGGTCAGATAAAGAACACCATGATGACTTTGCACCTAGCTGATTGTTCAGTGAAGCACCCATATGGTGTAGTTGAAGAAGTCCTTGTGAAAATTGACAAATTCATCTTTCCGGTGGATTTTGTGGTTCTTGACATGGAAGAAGACAATGACATCCCGTTGATTTTGGGTAGACCTTTCCTGGCTACTGGTAGAGCTGTAATTGATGTGGCCGATGGAACTTTGACATTGAAAGTCCAAGATGAAGTCGTGACTTTCAATGTGCTCAAGTCCATGGAGCCTAAAAAGGGAAATGAAGCGTGTTACAGTATTGAGATGTTTGACCCCAGAATTAAAAAAAGAATTCATGATCAAGTTCTCCACTCACCTCTTTAGAAGTCACTTGTTGTATTAAAAGATTTTGAAGAAGGGGGTGACATCAAGGAAAAACAAGTTGTGGCTATGTTAGAGGATCCTCCATTCTATTCCCTTCATGCAAATTCTAGGAAGAGGAAGCTTAAGCTTAAAAGAAAAGGCACCCAAGGAGAACTGAAGGAGGCACCTGAGAAGCAGAGTCCTCCACTTGAGCCAAATTGAAGATTCTACTCAATCGTCAAGCTAGTGACGTTAAAGAAGCGCTTCATGGGAGGAAACCCATGTGAGGGAGTGTTCTATCTCTTTTCTTTTCTTTACCTATTTTATTTTTATCTTTGTCTTCGTTTTGTTGAATTGTCGTTGCACTAGCACTTGTTCCACTTTTGATACAAACTCTGTTCATAGCATGTGGTGTAAAAGTTGCATTCCTAAAAATGTTTTGATCATGTTTCAACTTGATGGAGTAATGTAGTTTTCATGGATGAGTTTTATTGGATTTTGATTTTCAATGACCCTATGATACTATGCTCTTAAATTTCATGAACCAGTTTAAATGGGACTGATCATGCATCTTGTTGTTCTAAATCCCTTGTATGAAAACCATTAGAGGAATCTTCTGTGACATGTGAATACATGATTCATTGTGTACAATGCCCTATCATGAATAACCTGTGAGTGTTTGAGCCAAACAGTTAATTTTATTCTTGAGTGTTTCCATTGCTTGTGACACTCTTCAGAACTTGACTTAGTTCTTGACTACTTTTGCATTGCTTATACTCACACACACGTGACCGAGGACTTTCTGTTTTTTTTTGACAGCCAGAGCTTTAAAAGGCCTACCCTTTATTATTGACCTTTTTGCATAGCCCATTTGAGCCTTAACCATCTTTTTTTTGATTGATTACCCTCATTACAAACCATTAACTGAAAAACTAAGTGTCCCACTTGTTTAGAATTGAGGGGTCTATAGTCACTATTGAACTTGAAGCTCAAAATTAAGTTTGGGGTTGCAAATTAAGTTTGTAGTTGATTGAGTACAATCAATTGTTCAAGTTTGGGGTGGTATACCAAAAGTAGTACATTGCATTCAAAAAAAAAAAGAAAAAAAAAGAGAAGAAAAAAAAAAGGAAAGTCAAAAAAAAAGAGAAAAAGAAATCAAAATCAAATCAAACCAAACCATATAGAAGAAATGACAAACTCAATTTTGTTTTGTGGGGAATTCATTGATGAAGTTGGTAAGCATAGGAAATGTTCATAAGTGAAAATGGCATCTCTCAATTCCAAACAAGAAAGCCTAGATTCCAAAATCATCCTTCCTTACCCAAGCCCCATTACAACCTTTAATAAGTCTTCATGATGTGTGTGGTATTTGTGTGTGATTGCTTGTTGTATAATTATGTCAAGCCTATGGTAGTGTGTTGCTTGTGATGTGATTGAGTGTATTACCCTGCAAACACTTGTGTGAGAGAAAAATACTTATAGGTGAGCAACTTGAGAGAAATTGAGCACAATTGATGATTGTATGATGTGTTGCTTGAGATTCTAATTTGGGAAGTTTGAATTGCTGATATTAGGATACAAGAATGCATGCTAGGTCACTCATTGAAAACTGTGAAAAGCTAATTGATTTTGAGCTAGGTATGATTTTGGATATTGGAGTCACATCTAGTAATCTTATTCCACCTCTTGTTTTGCATTGAGTTTGCTTGAGGACAAGCAAATATTTAAGTTTGGGGTTGTGATAAGTCCGCATTGAATATAGTTTTGTTGGTCCGAAATTAGGTGTTTTTTATACTGAATTTGGGAAATTACATTGATCTTGGACCACAAAATGCCACATTTGTCATAACCATGATTTTCAGGAGCAAATGGATGTTTTGGATATTTTAAAGCTTGGAAGAATTAGTTGCGTTGCTAAAAGTTATGTCGTCCGCCCAAGGATCCACTTGCCTAGCTTTTGGAGCTCCTACTACTTCAAAAATCTGCTACAACGTGCCCAAGCGCTTCTCCATGCGTTTGGGGCGCTTCTACATTTGATGTTTTTGTTTGCCATGTGCCCAAGCGCTTCTGCATGCGCTTGGGGCGCTTCTGTACCTGTTGATTCTGCTTGTTGCGCGCGCTCAGCGCTTACGCATGCGTCTGGGGTGCTTTTGGGGTCTGTTGATGTTGTTTGTCATGCGCCCAAGCGCTTCTGTCATGCGCTTTGGCGCTTTTGCTCTGCGATTTTGTTTAAAGTTGCGATTTTCATCCAACCAAAGGGGCTTTTTACCTTTTTCTTGACCTAAGAGAGAGAGATAGCAAGGGAGGCAGCTAGGGGCTCAAGACCCTTCATCTCCATTGAAGATTCAAGGCTTGGGAACAAGATTTTGGAGCTTCAATGTGGTCATTCTCTCCATTGAGTTTGATTTTCTATTTCCCTTCTTCTTTATCCATGTCTAGCTAAACCCATTTGGGTTAGGGATGAATTAACATTTGATTGTTCTAAATATCATATTCCTTTATGCTTTGTCTGTTTAATCTCTATTCTTAATGCTTTTCATGATTTGATCACCCATGGAATGATTTATGGTTCATCTATGGAATGGAAGTTTTATATTTGAATGCTTGAGATTGAATGTCTTCAATTCTTAGTCTAGGGATAGCCTTGGAGTTGTTGTATCTTGCACATCCTTGATTCTAATGCTTGTTGTCAACTATATTCACCTAAGGAATTAGGGTGTTTAGTTGTTCACAAATGATTATTCAACTAAGGAATTAGGGATTAATTAATGTTCTGGGTTTGATAACAAAGTAAAAGAGAAGTTTACTTTTCCTTATTAAATCAATTTGCAATAGTGTGGAATCAATTGAAGTTCATCCCTAACTTATTTTATCATCTCGTAAACTTTCCGTTATTCGGTTCTTTATCAAAAATACAAAAATATTTATTATCTTTACCTTAAAAGTTCCAGCTACTTTATCATATCACTCAAATTCGGTTCATTTGTGTTCGTCTAGTTGTTGTTAATGTTTATTGATATTTGCATTCGATCTTTTAGTTTGACACTCGGTCTTACCATTTTATTAGTAATTGCGACGATTTAGTACACTTGCCAATTTCGCCATCAACTATTGAGGCCAACAC
This sequence comes from Oxytropis ochrocephala, assembly GCA_020916435.1. NCBI lineage: Eukaryota > Viridiplantae > Streptophyta > Magnoliopsida > Fabales > Fabaceae > Oxytropis > Oxytropis ochrocephala. Next base: position 60,206,955 of record CM037092.1, on the reverse strand, counting down.
GTGATAGAAAGGAATATTCCTCCTTTTTGCTAGGCACCTTGCACTTTTGGGATCATGTACCTTAGGACTATTTAAGGCAGCCTATCTTCCCTATTTTTAGAGCTTGGTCAGAAAGAGAAAGCTTAGAAATAGCTTTCCTCCATTTTATGTACCAAAGCTACCTCAAAGTTACCAAAAAGAACACTATTGCTGAGAATATTGCTGCAACAATTCCAGAAACTGATTTTACTTGAAGTATTTCTATCTTTGGGAGATGATTTTGTGTCTTTATGCTTTAACACTTGGATTTTACCTTCGGTCTCTGTCTTCTAGTATAATTTCTCTCTTGTTTGCTCATTATGAGCTAATCACTCTTAGTTGGGATGATATAACCTGTTTAATGAAGTGTATTTGATGTTGAGCATTTTATCTTTTGTGCGAAAATGTTTAGAAATTTAGTTTACAATTGATCACCTAAATGTAAGTATCATTTATAGATTCAGACATGGTTTATAAATTGATCTCAAAAGATAATATGGGTAGTGATTAATTAAATACATTTAATTAATCCTTGCTTAAACCCTAGACATAGGAGGGCAAATCCCGTAAGGTGAATATTGTACATGCGTAGCAGCAGAAGGTGGACCTATTTAGGGCTTAGACATAAGCTCTTGTAGCAAAAACCTTACTGAAAAGCACAAACCAATGCTGCAGCACCTAATGCTGCAGCATCTTATACAACATTACTATATTTTGATGAATTTACACAGCAAAAGCATCCCAACTTGCTCTCTACTTTGATTTCCACGTCCCTTTACTTTTACTGTTAATGTCGATCTCAAAACTTGTTGTTTTTATTTTGTTTTGCATCACTAATTTGTTAGCCAAATTAAGCATATATTAAACTTCAATCCTCGTGGGAACGATCTCTATTTATCACTTTACTACTTGTTGGAGTGTGTATACTTGTACATATTGCTTTCACACAACAAGTTTTTGGCGCCGTTGTCGGGGATTGATTAGTTTATTACTGTTTAATTAGTTAGCAAGTTAGTGATTTTTGTATTTTACTTTGGTGTTCTGTTTTCTGTTGTAACAGCAATTAGTGCTGCAGCATATGCAGAGACACAGTTCACCAATATTTCAATTGCATCCCGAGATAGAAAGACTATTCAGAAGCCTGCGTAGGGTTCACAACAACCCATGACTCATTGAATTGGGCAGAGCTGCTGTTACGGCTTCTCCTCATGGTTCCCAACATGGTACTCAAAATGAAGGGGGCACACAGAATCAAACTACCACAACAATTGGTATTGAACAAGGTACTCATGAGGCTTTCCATAGACAGCAATTCATTAATATGAGTGTCATAGGTATGGCTAATGACAAAGAAAGGCCTATGAGGGATTATGCAGTTTTTGACCCTCTAACTATGCACACTTGCATAGTAAGGCTTGAAATTGCAACAACTCATTTTGAATTTAAACCTATGATGTTCCAAATGCTTCAAACAATTGGTCATCAATTTGGTGGTGGTCCCCTTGAGGAGCCCACATTTGCATTTAAAACAATTTGTAGAAGTTTGCAGTAATTTCATAATTCCCAGTGCTTCTAATGATGCATTTAAACTTAAGCTTTTTCCATATTCCTTGAATTGATAGAGCTAAGGTTTGGCTAAATTCCTTAGAACCTAACTCTATTACTACTTGGAATGAGATGGCAGAAAAAAATTTGGCAAAATATTTCCCACTCATCAAAAATGCTAGGATGAGAAATGAAATTACATCTTTTAAGCAAATTGAATTTGAAACATTGTTAGAAGCATGGGAGAGCTTTAAGGAATTGCTGAGGAAATACCCCTATCATGGGATTCCAGTTATCATTCAAATTGAAACTTTCTACAATGGACTGGAACCTCAAAGTAGACTCATGCTTGATGCCTCATCTAGAGGAGTGTTGCTCAATGGATCCTACAATGATGCCTACAATTCGATAAAGAACATTGCTGCCAATAGCTACCAGTGGCCCACAACTAGGGTTAGTGCTCAAAAGAAGGTGGCTGGGATTCATGAAATAAGTGAGATCACGGCTGTAACGCCCCAAAATAATTTAATTATTTATTAAGTTAGTTGAGAATTACAACATTTTATTAAGTCAATTAATTAATTTGGAGTTTTATTTTATTTAGGAGGTGTTATAGTGATTAGTTATATTAAAAATAGAGTGTTTAATATAACTAAGAGGTGTGGGGTAGTAAATAAAGGAGTGGTGATTTAATTATTTCAGGAGGTGTTTAAGTGGTTAGGGGGTGCAAATAAAGGGCCCATGGCCCATCAATAGGCCCAAAATGCAAGGAAATAACTTTGGGGTGTAGGGTTTTCTACCCATTTGGAAGAAAAGAAAAGAAAAAGGAGAGGTAGAGAGAGGGAAGGGTGGCACGCAGCTGGGCAAGGAAGGAGGGGGAAGGAAAAATTCCATTTTTGCTTGGGGTAAGTTGGTTTTGGTACCATTCTTCTCCATTTTTCTTTCTCTATCTTTTAGTGTAAGTTTCATACACTAATCCCTTCTCTATCTTTTAGTGGAGCATCTATTTTGGTGGTTCTTGTGTTGGTGAAGGGGAGGTTCTTGTATTACTTCAAGTTCTAAGGTAAGGGTGCTCTCTTTCATACATAATAGGTTGTAGGATGAGTGGTTATGTGTGGGTTAGGTGTTTAGGGTAATTAAGTGTTGTTTGTGTGTTGTTTGAATTAATTGATTGTTTATGTGTTGTTTGAATTAATTGGTGTTATGTTTGAATTAGAAATTGATGAACCCATACTAATTGTTGTTAAGATGAACATGATATGAACTATGCATGCAAGGTGTTTGATGTATTGCCTCAATGAAATTGAGTATGAAAATATGATGATTGTAAGGTGTTTGATATCTTGCCTAAATGAATTGGTGTTGAAATTGATGTGTGAGGCATTGTGCCGTGATTATAGTTGGTTTGGGTGATTGATCATGATGAGTTTTACTTGCTTATGGTTTTGTGCGTTTCTGGACACTGTTTCGGTCTTTTCAAAACTGGTACTGTCTGATCGATTCAAAAGTTATGTGGCTGAGTGTTTTCGAAAATAGACTTAAAGCCGGTCGTTTTGGCACTGGTTTTGTTAAATTCGGAGTTGTGTAGCTTCAGTTATGAGTCTCCAAAGTCGGGTCAAATTTCTAGAGTCAAACTGGGAGTAGGTTCGGTTTTTGCAAGTTTTATGTCTTCAAATGAACTCCGTTTTGAACGATTCTTTTTCCATTAGAAGTTATACTCAAATTGCTTTTGTTCGGGCTAAGGTTTTGTCCCATTCGGTCAAGTTTAAGTCATTTTAGAGTAAAATGAAGTGGGAGAACAGAATCTGTCCAGTCTGGGAACTGTTCGGGTTATTTTTAAAAACTGTACTAATTGGCTCATTGTTTTGAAACTTTAAAGATATATCCAGAAACTACACATCCGTGGCTTTCCGACGAGTGGTCTTTTGTAATTTTTCGATGTCGTTTGCTATTTTAAATAATCCTCCGAAGTAGGTGTACTGCTGTAGGAATCCAGCATTTTGTGCGGGTGTTGCCAATGTTGCCCAAAGTGTTAAAAATGCTATTTTGGTCCTTTGAACCTTTTTAGTCCTTAAAAATACTATTTTGGTCCCTATGCACTATTTTGTCCTTCAAAAATGTTGTTTTGGTCTCTATGTGACTGTTTAGCCCTTAGGTGACCGTTTAGTCCTTGGGGGTGTCGGTTTAGCCCTTAGGTGACAAGTTGGTCCTTTTGTGAGGGTTTGTCCTTGGCATTGGTGTTAGCCTTAGAGCTATGTTTTGGGTGTTAGCCTTAGAGCTAGTGGTTAGTGATGTCTTGGTGAGTCAAGATGGTTGATTAATACTTGATGGTGGTTGAATAATATCTTATGAAGGTTGATTAATATTTGATGGTGGTTGAATAATATCTTATGACGGTTGATTAATATTTGATGGTGGTTGAATAATATCTTGTGACGGTTGATTAATACTTGATGGTGGTTGTTTAATACCTTAAGGTGGTTGTTTAAGGTAATTGTTTAAGATGGTTGCTTAAGATGGTTGTTTAAGGTGGTTGTAGGCTTCGGCCTTGATATCTAATGTGACGGTTGTTGATATCGTGTGACGGTTGTTGATATCTATTATGACGGTTGTTGATATCGTGTGACGGTTGTTGATATCTATTATGGTGATTTGTATGCAATGGGATTGTATGTGATTGATGCATTGTCCATAGTGTCTCATGTTTCATATGTATCAAATGACGGTTGTAGGCTTCGGCCTTGATATCGTGTGACGGTTGTTGATATCTATTGTGACGGTTGTTGATATCATGTGACGGTTGTTGATATCCATTGTGACGGTTGTGCCCTCGAGGCAAAAATTTGTGACGGTTGATGGTACCACATGCATGTGCATACATTCATACATTCGTGGAATTGGTGTTGCTTTATGGTGTTTATGAGTTAATGTGCCATACTTAATGCCATATGCTAAATGTTTGAAATGTGATTATTGCTAGTTGCCCTCCCTAATATAATGCTTATCTTATTTGCTATTATTTATGTAAAGAGGCTCACCCTACTGCTTTCGTGTTGCTTCTCATGTCGGCAACCTGCAGGTGATAGCAAATGAAGTAGTCTAGTGATGGTCATGCTCTGATATGTAGCACCGGGGGTGGGGTGTCCTAGTCACTTAGTATTTTATCTTGATGTATTAGTCTGATATTCGATGATGTATTAAAATACTTTTAGACTCGTAGATATTCCGTTGTGCTGGTGAATTATATTCTTGTTGTTGTAAAAACTAAAAAGATGTTTTTGAGGGTTCGCCCCATTTTGACGTGCTATATATCACACACTAGTTGTTTTATGAAACTTCAACGTGTTGTTTTATGTTTTGAAGAAATGTAGCACTCTCTTTGTGGTGCATGGAAAAGTTTTTGAAAACTCTGATTTTAAAATTGGCTAATTAGTAGTAATTAGAAAGGGGGTGTTACAACTGCATTATCTGATCAAGTGGCATCACTTACTAATATGATTAGAAATCTCAATACACCCTGTGCTGCAGCACCAGTTGTTGCAACAACAAAAATTATACCATAAGTTATTGTAGCAGCAAATGAGCAAGACCCAGCAGGTTCTACCAGTTGTGTTTATTGTGGGAGAGGTCACTTATATGTAGAATGTCCAACAAATCCTATTTCACTCAACTATGTGGGATACAACAAAGGAAATAACCCTTATTCAAATACCTACGATCCTGGGTGGAAGAACCATCCAAATTTCAGTTGGAACAATAATGATGCAGCATTGCCAGCAGCAACACCTGCTCCAACACCAGCTACACCACCAGGATTCCCTGCTCAACCAGTTCAAAGACAAGCAGCAGATAATTCCATGGAATAAATTCTTAAGGCTTTCATGAATCAAACCAAGACTCAATATCAAGTTCAAGGTGCTGCTAACAAGAAATTGGAGAACCAAATTGGTCAAATAGCTACTGCTATCTCCCATAGACCTAGTAGATCATTGTCATCCATAGCAGAACTTTCAACTAGAAAATATAAGGGGATACAATAGTGCAAACCTATTTCTTTCAGGAGTGTGAAGGATTTGACAGGGCCATCTACTATAACATGTGATGGTAGAAAAGAAAAAAAATTAAAAAAATTAAAAAGAAAAAAATGCAAAGAATGGTGCAGCATATGATGCTGCAGCATTTGATCGTGCACCAGTGCCATCACCTAAGTTTGTTCAAGAGTACCCTCCTCCCTTCCCTCAAAGGTTGAAGAAGGCTCAAGAGAACAAATAATTTTGTAAATTTCTAGAGGTGTTGAAACAACTCCACATCAATGTTCCTTTGGTGGAACCACTTCAACAAATTCCCAATTATGCAAAGTTTATGAAGGAAGTGCTCACCAAGAGGAGGAGATTGGGAGAGTTTGAGACAGTAGCAATGGCAGAAGAGTGTAGCATGATCACGCAGAGCAAGCTCCAAAGAAAATTAAATGACCCTGGTCGTTTCACCATACCATGTTCTATTGGCGGATCCTATTCTGGTCATGCACTGTGTGATTTGGGGGCAAGCATCAATTTGATGCCCAAATCCATACTTCCACAGCTTGGTATTGGAATTTCTAGGCCTACCATTGAGGCCAACACGTGATAGAGAGGAATATTCCACCTTTTTGCTAGGCACCTTGCACTTTTGGGCACACATAAGGACAAAATGTGCCTCCAAATTAGGGTTTTATTGGATCATGTACCGTAGGACTATTTAAGGCTGCCTATCTTCCTTATTTTCAGAGCTTGGCTAGAAGGAGAAAGTTTAGATATAGCTTTCCTCCATTTTTGTACCAAAGCTACCTCAAATTTACCAAAAAGAACACCATTGCTGAGAGTATTGCTGCAAGAATTCCAGAAGCTGATTTTACTTGAAAGATTTGTATCTTTGGGAGCTGATTTCTTGTCTCCATGCTTCAACACTTGGAGTTTACCTTCGGTCTCCCTCTTCTAGTATAATTTCTCTTTTGTCTTTTGAGTTATGACTTTAGCATTTATGTTTAAGTCGTATTAATTTCTTGTCTTGTTTGCTCATTATGTGCTAATCACTCTTAGTTGGGATGCTATAACCTGTGTAATGAAGTTTTAGTATATTTAATGAAGTGTATTTGATGTTTAGCATTTTATCTTTTGTGCGAAAATGTTTCCAAACTTATTTTAGAATTGATCACCTAAATGTAAGTATCATTTATAGATTCAGACATGATTTATAAATTAATCTCAAAAGATAATATGGGTAGTGATAATTAATTGAAGACATTTAATTTTTTTTTTGGTCAAAAAAAAATTAATTGAAGACATTTAATTAATCCTTGCTTAAACCTTAGACATATGAGGGCAAATCCCATAAGGTGAATACTGTAGATGCGTAGAAGCCTAAGGTGGACCTATTTAGGGCTTAGACATAAGCTCTTGTAGCAAAACCCTAATGAAAAGTAACTGAAAAGTACAAATCAACGCTGGAGCACTTAATGTTGTAGCATTAATATATTTTGATGAATTTACACAGCAAAAGCATCTCTACATTGATTTCCACGCCCCTTTACTATTACTGCTAATGATGATCTCAAAACTTGTTGTTTTTATTTTGTTTTGCATCACTAATTTGTTAGCCAAATTAAGCATATATTAAACTTCAATCCTCGTGCGAACGATCTCTATTTATCACTTTACTACTTGTTGGACTGTGTATAATTGCACAAATTATTTTCACACAACACATTCAGTAGCTTGAGCTTGAGCTTCTGGGTTTTCATTGATGTGTGAAGTAGTGTTCTGGTGAGGCTTCGAGAGAGTGGGAGGGCTTCGCATTGTTTTGTTCACTTGATGATGACTCGTTTTTCCGACTTGGCACCGAGGCTGCCAAGTAACTTAATGAATGCTAATGTGGCTCTGTTGACTTTGACTTGATCACTTTACCAATATTCTCTATTAAGGATAGAAAGTTGATGATATTAGGTTCTAACGAATGGAAAAGAAATGGGGAGTTCAATGATGAAGAAACATGAAACATGCATCCACCTTTGGCTTTGATTCCTCTTCTCCCTTCCCTCACGTCTCTCTTTCTCCCTCTCTCTCTCTCTCTGTCAAACCCTCTCTTTTTTCCCTTTCTCCACTCTTTCCCTCTATTTTCAGCTGAAAAGACTCCAAAAATAATGAACCGTCACTCTCCACTTTCTTTTTATAATTATATAAAACTGGGCGAAAATCCCAAAACAATTACACAATAATTAACCGAGGAGTAGAAACTCCCATAACATCATCAACAACATACTGATTCACACTATCAGAAGGAGTATCAAATAACACGGATTACCCTCCCTATAAACATGTTTGATAGTAACCGTCCAATCCAAAGCTAGCAACTGTCTAATACGGTGAACAAGACTGCCCTTCAGAACTACCAACCGAATTACACCCCCAATACTATTAGCAAAACATCTATTTACCCATACACTACCCAAATGAAATAAAAAACTAGCACTCAAATACATTCAAATATTCCATTTAGTCATGAATTCAAACAATGTTAGAATATCAATTATTGACTAAACAACAATTTTAGTAAATAATTGAAATTATTTACTACTCAATATATTTAAAAGCCATCAACTAAACAATTATTTTAGGGGTGTTACAGCAAAGCCTTCCACAATACGGTAAACTTTTTATTGAAAAATCAAAAAAGTATATTAAAACTTAATATGGAGTAACATGAGGACTCAAACCCATTATTATTATTATTATTATTATTACACTTTAATTTAAGTGTCTAAATGTAGCAGTAAGAATTCCCACACCCATGACCAATCAGAAAATGAAAATTATAAGCATCAACCCTCTCTACTAACTAACAAGAGGATTGATCACTTTTCCAACAAAGAGTATTGTTCCACTCAAATCTTCTCTAATCATAAATAAAAATAGGTGGTCAGCCACAAAATCTATCTTGATTGGAGTCTGATGATATAGAGAACACCCCGCTACAATACAAAACAAAGGATCGCCGCAGACTTGATTACCACATTCATTCACTTCAATGAGAGACTTTTGAAATATCTTTGAAAACCGCAATGTTTTCAGAGTCCAACATTTTGTCAATCCTCCATAAGTGAAAGGTGAAATCAATCCTAACTTCTTGAAAGACATCGTAAATTTCACGTTCAAAAGAAAATTTGAATTTGGGAATCCTAAATTAACCTACTTCCACTTTTTTATTAGGAAGTTTGCTTTCCAAGAAATTATAATCAGAAGCCACCTTGTCAATCAAAGATGGCAACCCGTCTTTTGCATTTGGAAGAAAATAGTACATAGAGAATCGACGTTTATCTCTACCTTGCTCATAAGGAAGAGAAAGGACTTTGAAATCATCAAAAGCGCTAATAAATTGGTCATCTTTGCTAGTCATGAAGGGAACTTTGACAGGGTTACCGTTGAGAAGGTGAAAATCATAGTCTTTTGTCTTCGAAGCATCAAATTTCCAATCCCATAGGGGTGGCAATTTCTATCCGCAAGTGGAGATCCCCGCGGGGTCTACCCCGAATAGGGCCCCGTGGGCGGAGGATTTTTCCCCGTGGGGATGGGGATGGGGGAGAAAATCCCCCCGCAATCAAAGTGGGGATGGGGATGGGGATCATACCCCCCGCTCCGCGGGGACCCCGCCCCGAATAAATTACATAAATATACTTATTATAGATATATATTATTTATAAGTAATTAATTTTTTAACCTTTTTATACGTGTTTTCAATTTAAATTAACAAAATATTAAATTGTTTTAACTTTTATACTTTCCAAATATTAAAATATAAAACTAAGACTAACATTTATATTTTTTAATAAAAAAGTTAAACTTTTGATTTTTAGTCTTACTTTTTATATATTTTTCTAATTTTATTATATTTTTGTTAGCTATTTGGGTCCCCGCGGGGACCGTGGGGATCCGTGGGGATGGGGATGGGGGAGGAAATGTCCCCGAGGCGGGGAACGGGATGGGGACGGGGGACATTTTGGGAGGTGGGGACGGGGAGCGGAGGAGTACTCCCCGCACCCGCCCCGCCCCATTGCCATCCCTACAATCCCATACTCCTTTGAAGTATAGTGCATTTGCAAAGATGACTTTTGTCATAGAACTAATTGAGTCGCGTGAAAGAAGATCTTTAATAATGCCATTTGTCTCTTTTGCTGCCCATAAATTCACTTTTTTAACTGCTTCCTCACGCTTTTAAAATAATATAATAAAAAACGACTATTAGAAGAGATAATATCTAATTAGTATATATAGGAATAATTATATTATTAGATTTTTTCAAAAAATGCATTCCTCATGCTTAATTTTAAAATGTATTGTTAATATCTATATGGTTAAATGGTCCGACTTATCTATTCCTCACGCTTTAGCAATACATTTTAATCAATTATTGTTTTCTCCTTGAATTATCTAATTATATTAGCAATACATTTTTGAAAAAAATATTGATGAACGAAGAAATTATCAATAATTATAGTGACACTTACCACTAACGTGACATCATTGGCTATTAGTAACGCTTTGTCAAAGTTGTTCAAAATATTTATATATATATATATATATATATTGGAATATCTTTTGGTAAAAAAAATATTGGTGCATCAAACAATATTTTTTCTTTTGTCAAAAAAATATTTTATCTTGGTGGCAAGAAATAACCAATAAAATTTTACAATTTTTTTACAACACTACATCCGTAAAACAATGTATTAGAGGAGCACTAAAATTATAAAACAATGTGAAAATAGTACCAGGTTATTTTTCTTTATCTCTTTTAAATTTTTGTCTTTGTTTTGTAAAAAAATTCTAGGGCAAAGCCTTGGGAGTCGATTGGCCATTTTATATATTTGTGTGTGTACCATTCAAAAAATCAATAAGTGAATTGTAGTTTTATATAAATAAAATAAATTAGTGGAGGACATGAGAGTCGATCAGCCATTATATATGTACGGAAATAAATATATAAATCAATATAAAAATAAGAGGATGCCATGATTTGTCGAGAAAAGAGAGAGATGTACCTTGTTCAACGGAGGCCAAAGTGGCTTTATAAGTAGCACTTAGGAGATTTCTAAAGGAAGGTTTAAGAGAAAGAGTTTGTTCAACCCAAACAGCATTAGCGACACATAGGCGAGGCCCGCCTACAGGAGCAGCGTCAGAGAGCACATCAGAAAAAAGATGAGAGGCTGGATCGTTGATCTGCTCAATGGATTTGGATTGCAGAAAGGCGAGGAGCTCATGTTGTGTTTGTCCCTCAGAGCCAGCAGCGAGAATGCTCAGCACAACATGGAGCGACAAAGGAGAAAACAACATGTTCTTTTCTTCACATGACAACAACTGTTTTGTAATGCTTAGTGAAACCTTTGTTAGGTTCGTGATTGATTCATGGAAGCTCATTCTTCTTTTTCTTCTTCTTGATATTTTAATAGGGTATGTTTGATGTGAAATCAAATCCACAACTACTTTGGAGGTTAGCACTAAACAAGAAGACAAACACGGTTGGTTTAAAATGTTTTTGTTGGGTGAAAATTTTGATGGAATATAGTTAATGTTATATTGTGTGCTTTGGAAAATGATATCATTTTTCTACGGCAATTAATTACATTAATCACCAATATTTTGTAGCAATCTTCTCTTAACTAGTGATTACGTAAGAAATTAGTGATCATGTAAGAAAAAATTAACACACAATTATAAGAAATCAGAATATGAATGAAATGAAATCGCAAACGTGAAAAACAATTACTTCTTTTAGAACAAGCGTTTATTACATAGTCATGCGTAGTCTCTCTTGAGTCCTCACTCCTCATTATCGAGATTTCCTTTCACATGCTTTTTATCTTCTCTTCACATTTTTTATTTTTATAAAAACCAAAAATATATTTAACCCTAAATAATATTGTTATGGAAACGGATACTCGAACTTGGCATCATCTGACATTAGCTAACTTTGGATTTGTTATCAGAATGATTTACTAAGTTAACAACCTCATTGCATATATACTTGAACAAATTAAAACTTGATCATTATTTAAGATTAGTAGACTTACAGCAGAAATAATGGACTTGCATACCTAAAAAAAGAGCCCCCACAAACTAATGAAAAAAAACTATAACAAATTAACTGACATAACTAATAACTATTCATAGTTGGGTATAATAGGGTGTGAAAATCCCATGCCAAATTTCAGGTAAGTAGATAAACAACTATTGTGGACTCAGACCGCACCTCAGAGCCTCAAATAAATCAGGCCCACGATCAACAAAGGATGAATGGCTGAGATTTATCCTCTCCATCGTAGTATCCAAACACGGTATCACCATTATGCGCTCCATTAGTAGAACTCAGCCACGTTACCTGTCTAATGTCAACCTCTAACTAGTAGATAGTGTAGAGAAGTGGTAGATCCAGGACCACGGGGTCAGAGGTGTCAAATATTTTAAATACACAATTGGTAAAAATATAATTAAAAACAACTATAATATATTTAAATTATACATTTCATAATTGTCTTCTATGTAATTTCATATTTTAAAATCATTGAATAATAAGCTCAGTCAATTTTATTGAATACATCACTCTCAATGTATGTCACCAAACAGTTGTTCATCCATGTATCCCCCATTCGGTTACTCAATCTATTCTTCACAATATTCATAGCAGAGAAAGCTCTTTCTACAGTTGTTGTTGCAACTGCAAAACTAGTGTCAGCTTCAAAAGAATACTTTATTTGGTTCAAATTTTGTTGCACTGGACCAACAAAAATCAAATAGCAATAATAAGTTCTTAAATACAAATTAAATAGCACTAAAAAAATCAATATATTCAAAAATTACAAAAAAAAATCAAATTAAATAGACTTTTTTTGTTACAGTACATCTTGGTGCAAAGATTCAGATGTAGTAGTAAATAATTTAATTATTTATTTAATTAAATTATTCAGGTATTGTATTGGTATAGTCATATTAAAATAATAATATGGTACTTCATTTAAATCAAGGGGTGGTGTTTAGTAATTAAGTACGCGGTAGAAAGAGGCCTGTGACCAAAGAACCCATAATATAGGTGCTAGGGTTAGAGCCAATGCACATTGGGAGAGAAAAGGAAAAGGAAAGAAAAAAAAGAGGGAGATCGCGAAAGAGAGAAGAGGGAGCGGCGCTCAAGGAGAGAAGGAGAGGGAGCTCTTTTTGCTGTGGTTCTTTGGAGTTTCGTGGAAAGAATCTTGTACTCGGCAAACTCTAAGGTAAGGGTGGGGTTCTATCTTTATAATGGGGTATATGAGGGGTGTTGTTCCGGAGTGGGCTCAAGGCCCAGTACAGTTTAATAGGCCCAACACGACCCAACTTGGCGTGCTCCACAAGATATGGCCAGAGCGCTTGTGCCACTATAAAAGCAGCACAAATCTCGAGAATCAGGTACGTTATCTCACCTTATGAATCCTGCCCGAGCGTCACACTAACTAAAGCGTCGGAGTGTCATTGCAGGTACCACCCGCGTGCGGCCAAGACCCCGGGTTCCAGCCAGGTCCTCAACGACCGAGTTAGGTCCTCAACGACCGGGCCAGGTCCTTCCTCAACGTCCAGGCCAGGTCCTTCCTCACATGTCCTTCCACCAGCGACCGGGCCAGGTCCTTCCGTCCAATCAAGGGATGCTACACTTTTCACCAATAAAACATTCACAAGTGATAGTAACTGTCTAATACTGTGAACAAGACTGCCCTTCAGAACTACCAACCGAATTACACCCCCAATACTATTAGCACCACATCTATTTACCCATACACTACCCAAATGAAATAAAAAACTAGCACTCAAATACATTCAAATATTCCATTTAGTCATGAATTCAAACAATGTTAGAATATCAATTATTGACTAAACAATAATTTTAGTAAATAATTGAAATTATTTACTACTCAATATATTTAAAAGCCATCAACTAAACAATTATTTTAGGGGTGTTACAGCAAAGCCTTCCACAATACGGTAAACTTTTTATTGAAAAATCAAAAAAGTATATTAAAACTTAATATGGAGTAACATGAGGACTCAAACCCATTATTATTATTATTATTATTATTATTATTATTATTATTATTATTACACTTTAATTTAAGGGTCTAAATGTAGCAGTAAGAATTCCCACACCCATGACCAATCAGAAAATGAAAATTATAAGCATCAACCCTCTCTACTAACTAACAAGAGGATTGATCACTTTTCCAACAAAGAGTATTGTTCCACTCAAATCTTCTCTAATCATAAATAAAAATAGGTGGTCAGCCACAAAGTCTATCTTGATTGGAGTCTGATGATATAGAGAACACCCCGCTACAATACAAACAAAGGATCGCCATAGCCTTGAGCACTACATTCATTCACTTCAATGAGAGACTTTTGAAATATGCACCAATATATATATATATATATATATATATATATATATATATATATATATATTGGCACATCTTTTGGCAAAAAAAATATTGGTGCATCAAACAATATTTTTTCTTTTGTCAAAAAAATATTTTATCTTGGTGGCAAGAAATAACCAATAAAATTTTACAATTTTTTTACAACACTACATCCGTAATCTCTTGATAAAAAATTTCTAATATTTTTTGATGATGTGTTAGAGGAGCACTAAGATTATAAAACAATGTAAAAATAGTACCAGGTTATTTTTCTTTATCTCTTTTAAATTTTTGTCTTTATTTTGTAAAAAAATTCTGGGGCAAAGCCTTGGGAGTCGATTGGCCATTTTATATATTTGTGTGTGTACCATTCAAAAAATCAATAAGTGAATTTTAGTTTTATATAAATAAAATAAATTAGTGGAGGACATGAGAGTCGATCAGCCATTATATATGTACATATGTACTGAAATAAATATATAAATCAATATAAAAATAAGAGGATGCCATGATTGGTCGAGAAAAGAGAGATGTACCTTGTTCCTGAAATCAACGGAGGCCAAAGTGGCTTTATAAGTAGCACTTAGGAGGTTTCTAAAGGAAGGTTTAAGAGAAAGAGTTTGTTCAACCCAAACAAAGATTAGCGACACATAGGCGAGGCCCGCCACAGAGCAAAGCGTCGTCGTCAGAGCACATCGGAAAAAGATGAGAGCGAGATCGTTGATCCGCTCAATGGATTTGGATTGCGAAAAGGCGAGGAGCTCATGTTGTGTTTGTCCTCAGAGCCAGCAGCGAGAATGCTCAGCACAACATGGAGCGACAAAGGAGAAAACAACACGTTCTTTTCTTCACATGACAACAATTGTTTTGTAATGCTTAGTGAAACTTTTGTTAGGTTTGTGATTGATTCATGGAAGCTCATTCTTCTTTTTCTTCTTCTTGATATTTTAATAGGGTGTGTTTGATGTGAAATCAAATCCACAACTACTTTGGAGGTTAGCACTGAACAAGAAGACAAACACGGTTGGTTTAAAATGTTTTTGTTGGGTGAAAATTTTGATGGAATATAGTTAATGTTATATAGTGTGATTAGGAAAATGATATCATTTTTCTACGGCAATTAATTCCATTAATCACCAATATTTTGTAGCAATCTTCTCTTAACTAGTGATTACGTAAGAAATTAGTGATCATGTAAGAAAAAGTTAACACACAATTATAAGAAATCAGAATATGAATCAAATGAAATCGCAAACATGAAAAACAATTACTTCTTTTAGAACGAGCGTTTATTACATAGTCATGCGTAGTCTATCTTGAGGTCCTCACTCCTCATTATCGAGCTTTCCTTTCACATGCTTTTTATCTTCTCTTCACATTTTTTATTTTTATAAAAACCAAAAACATATTTAACCCTAAATAATATTGTTATGGAGATGGATACTCGAACTTGGCATCATCTGACATTAGCTAACTTTGGATTTGTTATCAGAATGAGTTACTAAGTTAACAACCTCATTGCATATATACTTGAACAAATTAAAACTTGATCATTATTTAAGATCAGTAGACTTACAAAGAGAATAATGGACTTGCATACCTAAAAAAAGAGCCCCACACAAACTAATGAAAAAAAACTATAACAGATTAACTGACATAACTAATAACTATTCATAGTTGGGTATCATAGGGTGTGAAAATCCCATGCCAAATTTCAGGTAAGTAGATAAACAACTATTGTGGACTCAGACCGCGCCTCAGAGCTTCAAATAAATCAGGCCCACGATCCACAAAGGATGAACGACTGAGATTTATCCTCTCCATCGTAGTATCCAAACATGGTATCACCATTATGGGATCCATTAGTAGAACTCTGCCACGTTACCTGTCTAATGTCAACCTCTAACTAGTAGATAGTGTAAGAGCGAAGAGTGATCCAGACCCCTGGTCGAGAGGTGTCAAATATTTTAAATACACAATTGGTAAAAATATAATTAAAAACAACTATAATATATTTAAATTATACATTTCATAATTGTCTTCTACGTTATTTCATATTTTAAAATCATTGAATAATAAGCTCAGTCAATTTTATTGAATGCATCACTCTCAATGTATGTCACCAAACAGTCGTTCATCCATGTATCCCCCATTCGGTTACTCAATATATTCTACACAATATTCATAGCAGAGAAAGCTCTATCTACAGTTGTTGTTGCAACTGGCAAAACTAGTGTCAACTTCAAAAGAAGACTTTATTTGGTTCAAATTGTGTTGCACTGGACCAACAAAAATCAAATAGCACTAATAAGTTCCTAAATAAAAATTAAATAGCACTAAAAAAATCAATATTTTCAAAAATTACAAAACAAATTCAAATTAAATAGACTTTTTTTTTGTTATCGTATTACTGGTGTGCAGTATCTGTAACGCCCCAAATAATTTAATTATTTATTTATTTAAATTTTTATTCAGGTATTGTATTAGTATAGTTATATTAAAACAATAATACGGTACTTCATTTAAATCAAGGGGTGGTGTTTAGTAATTAAGTACGCGGTAGAAAGAGGCCCGTGACCCAAGAACCCATAATATAGGCGCTAGGGTTAGAGCCAATGCACATTGGGAGAGAAAAGGAAAAGGAAAGAAAAAAAAGAGGGAGATCGCGAAAGAGAGAAGAGGGAGCGGCGCTCAAGGAGAGAAGGAGAGGGAGCTCTTGCTGCTGTGGTTCTTTGGAGTTTCGTGGAAAGAATCTTGTACTCGGCAAACTCTAAGGTAAGGGTGGGGTTCTATCTTTATAATGGGGTATATGATGGGTGTTAAGTGGGAGATAGGCTCTATGTTTCCTCCTTTATTGTGTTTGGTGAATTATGAATGTTGTTTGAATTGGTGGCTGAATTGTGATGGTTATTTGTGTTAATTCACTGTTTTGAGATGTTCTGATAAAGGTTTGGTATTTCAGTGACTGAGAACGTTTTACTGATTTAAAAATTATGTGGTCTGTCATTTGAAAATAAGATTGAATGCTTGATTATTTGGCACCGGTTTGATCACATTCAGAGTTTTTGTAGCTCTAGATATAGGCTCCACAAGTTAGGCTAATTTTCTGGAAGCATTTTGGACCTAGGTTCTGTATTTTTAAAACTGGGAACTTTATGTTTGTCCAAAATTTATGGGACTTTTTTCGTTAGAAAATAGACTTAATTTTCGTCACTTTGGAACTGGTTTGGTTAAAATTGGAGTAGTGTAGCTCGAGTTATGAGTGTCCCAAGTCAGGTCAAATTTCTGGAATTAAACTGGGTATAGGTACAGTGTTTCAGGTCGTGTGTCCTCAATTGAACTCCGTTTTGACCGATTCTTGTCCCATTAGAAATTATACTCAAATTATTTGTTAGGGCTAAATTTTTGTTCCATTTGGTCAAGTTTAAGTCAGTTTAGAGTGATTTGAAGTGGAAGGACAGAATTTGTCCAGTCTGGGAACCATTCGGATTGTTTCTAAAAACTGTACTAATTGACTCATTTTTTTGAAACTCTAAAGTTATATTCAAAAACTACACATCCGCAGCTTTCCAACGAGTGGTCTTTTGTAACTTTTCGATGTCGGTTGCTATTTTAAATAATCCGCCGAAGTAGGTGCACTGTTGTAGGAAACCCTGCACCCGTGATGTTATTGTATATTGATGTTGTTTGTAAACTTATTGGTGCTTTCGGTGTTAGTGGTAATGCGATAACAGGTGATGTATCTATTTTATTGACTAAGGTGATAGGTGATGGGTCTATGACCAGTTGTTGATGTTGGTGTTGTTGTGTCAATTAGATGGTCATGGTTGTTGATTGTCTCTGGTGCATTGTTCATGGTGTCGCATACATCTCATAAGCATTATTTTGGTGATTGAAGGCTTCGGCCTTAGAGCTATAGGTGATGATGCCCTAGTTGGCTATTTTATGGTGATGAACGGTACCGCATGCATATACCCGTTGGTGTGGGTTGCATCTCATTTATTTACTCATGTCATTGGTGATGTTCCTTGATAGTTGTATATTGATGTTGTTGTAAAGTGGTGGATATAGCTGCTGTAACTCTAGCTTATTGCCTATCATACATGCTATTATATTGTTAGATATCTCACCCCTTCTGTTTGAATGTTACCCCTATGTTGGTAACGTGCAGGTGACCGCGTGTGAAGGCTTGTCTACCTTCGCCAGTCGAGTCGGTGTCGTCGCTCTGATACGTAGCACTCAGGGGGGGTCGAACACTAGTCTTATTAGTTGTCTTTATTATTTGATCGCTGGATTTTATTTTGTGATGTCATGATTATTATCTTGAAACCTTTATCTTATTCCGTTGCGTGGTGATAGAGTTACTGTCATGTAGACTAAACAGGTGTTTTTGAGGGTTCGTCCCATTTATGACGTGTTACGTATTACGCTATTCTTAATGGTGAATCTTACTATCACTCGTGAATGATTTATTGGTGAAAAATGTAGCATCCCTTGAGGGTGTCGTGAAAAATGTTTTTGAAACTCTGATTTTTGTTGTTAAATTTTCCGCTTAGAATAAAGGGGTGTTACATTAGTGGTATCAGAGCAGTTCGGTCTGTCCGACCAAGTTGTCCAGTCGTAGTGTCCTTTAAGGTGGCCTTACTGCCTAATCTTTCAAATGTGCATGACGTGTTTCATGTGTCGCAACTCCGGAAGTACATTTCAGACCCATCTCATGTAATCCATAGGGACGATGTGGAGGTATGGGATAATCTCACGGTGGAGACGATGCTTGTACGGATCGAAGATCGGGAAGTGAAGGTTCTACGAGGCAAGGAGATTGCGTTGGTGAAAGTAGTCTGGTTAGGAGCTTCTGGAGAAACATGACGTGGGAACTGGAGAGCAAGATGCGGGAATCCTATACCGAGCTGTTCGAATCAGGTAAATTTCGAGGACGAAATATTCTAAGTGGGGGAGAGTTGTAACGCCCCAAATAATTTAATAATTTATTTAATTAAATTATATAGGTATTGTATTGGTATAGTCATATTAAAATAATAATATGGTACTTCATTTAAATCAAGGGGTGATGTTTAGTAATTAAGTAAGCGGTAGAAAGAGGCCCATGACCCAAGAACCCATAATATAGGCGCTAGGGTTAGAGCCAATGCACATTGGGAGAGAAAAGGAAAAGGAAAGAAAAAAAAGAGGGAGATCGCGAAAGAGAGAAGAGGGAGCGACACTCAAGGAGAGAAGGAGAAGGAGCTCTTGTTGCTGTGGTTCTTTGGAGTTTCGTGGAAAGAATCTTGTACTCGGCAAACTCTAAGGTAAGGGTGGGGTTCTATCTTTATAATGGGGTATATGATGGGTGTTAAGTGGGAGATAGGCTCTATGTTGCCTCCTTGATTGTGTTTGGTGAATTATGAATGTTGTTTGAATTGGTGGCTGAATTGTGATGGTTATTTGTGTTGTTGAATTCACTGTTTTGAGATGT
Organism: Oxytropis ochrocephala; assembly: GCA_020916435.1. Classification (NCBI taxonomy): domain Eukaryota; kingdom Viridiplantae; phylum Streptophyta; class Magnoliopsida; order Fabales; family Fabaceae; genus Oxytropis; species Oxytropis ochrocephala. Next base: position 60,187,450 of record CM037092.1, on the reverse strand, counting down.
TCTGATATAGGTTCGGTATTTCAGTGACTGAGAACGTTTTACTGATTTAAAAATTATTTGGTCTGTCATTTGAAAATTAGATTGAATGCTTGTTTATTTGGCAACGGTTTGATCGCATTCGGAGTTGTGTAGCTCTAGATATAGGCTCTACAAGTTAGGGTAATTTTCTGGAAGCATTCTGGACCTAGGTTCTGTATTTTTAAAACTGGGAACTTTATGTTTGTCCAAAATTTATGGGACTTTTTTCGTTAGAAAATAGACTTAATTTTCGTCACTTTGGAACTGGTTTGGTTAAAATTGGAGTAGTGTAGCTCGAGTTATGAGTATCCCAAGTAAGGTCAAATTTCTGGAATTAAACTGGGTATAGGTACAGTGTTTCAGGTCGTGTGTCCTCAATTGAACTCCGTTTTGACCGATTCTTGTCCCATTAGAAACTATACTCAAATTCTTTGTTAGGGCTAAATTTTTGTTCCATTTGGTCAAGTTTAAGTCAGTTTAGAGTGATTTGAAGTGGAAGGACAGAATTTGTCCAGTCTGGGAACTGTAACAACCCCTTATATTCAATGCTAATTCAATTAATTGAAATCAGAGTTTTTCAAAAACCTTTCTACGCACCTCAAAGAGGGTGGTACATTTAATGAGAACATCGTCACAACATGTAAAGAAAATTCAAACGCATCGAATGCATAACATTCACATCATGGTCAAGTGGGTTAAGACCCTCAAAATACCTGTTTTAATGTTTACAATACTCCAGAGAAATAGTTTGTAACGCAGCAGAAATAAAACTGAGTTCAACATACTCAAGACATAATCCAACAGTTTAGTACATAACATAACATGAATATACTAAAGTCCCATCCCGGTGTTACTATCGAGTGACTCAATAAACCCAATAGGCATGGCACCTTCACTCGGAATCACTGCTTTGTCGCCACGAGAGCGGCGACACATAAAATGCTAGGGTGAGTCTCTTTACATAAATAATAACAAGTAAGATAAGCATTATAAGCGATGAAGATCTAACAACACTAACTATTCACAATTAAGACATTTACCATTTCAAGTATGTTACTAGGACAACCATCACCAATTAATTACGTATCAACAGGCATTCCATGAATGTATGAGTTTATGCATGTATGCAATATGCATGTGGATCCATTACACTTCGCTTTATTTTTAACTCTTCGTTTTGGCCGAAGCCCACTTCGCTTTTTGGCCGAAGCCCACTTCGCTTTTTGGCCGAAGCCCACTTCGCTTATGCATATGCTTTATGCGACACTATGACAATGCAACATACACAATCAATTACCACCACATTCATTTTCACGTCACCCAAAACATCACCACAACACAACTCGTCACTTTTTGGCCGAGGCCCTCTTCGCTTTTTAACTCTTCGCTTTGGCCGAAGCCCACATCACTGATTAATTCCAACACCTCAACATTAACTCACACTTTATCATTTATTACCACCACTTCACCAATTATTAACCACCACTTTATCAATTATTAATTAATTCTCACCTAAGGACCAAAACACCTCATAAAGGACCCTTTCCACACTTAAGGACCATTTAGACCCACCACACATTAATTTAGCACCTAAAGATTATTTTGACGCATTATGAGTTAATTTGGTACTTAGGGACTTATGTTGACATACTCGGCTTAATTGGATACTAAGGGACTATTTTATCACCCAAGGATTAATTTAATTCTTAGGGACTATTTTGTCACACCAAGGATTAAATTAATTCTTAGGGACTAAACATGTCACCTAGGTCCCAACCAAGCACCCAAGGCGCCAAGGGCAGCCACTTTGGCGCCCTATGCTGCGCAACACACTCACACACACTGCACCCCACGCACCCACAGGCGCCAAGTTTCTAGGAAACTGGCGCCCCTTGCACAAGCACAAACCACCCAGTCCAGAATTCAGCCCCTAGGCGCCATTTGCCTAGGCATTTGGCGCCCCCCCCATCAAACATCCTCACCCAAAACACTTCAAACTCAATTTTCTCTCCAACAATTTATTTATCACTTTAATAAACACCCTTTTAAACATTAATTCAACATCATTAGTTCATCATACCCACATACTCATGCTCATAGGGCCATTTCCTCAAAAACACATAACATGTATAATTTCACACTTCATATTTCCACAACAACAAACAACATGATATTACCACAACAAGCATTTCATATATCAACCAACATATAATCACATCTAGTTCACACAACAAATCATTCCTAGAGCTATTCTACATATCACACATATCCTACAAATTATCATAAATGCAATGGAGAGTCCCCTAACCTTACGAGCTACCGAGACGTTCCGAAACTCATGACCCGAACTTCACGAACTTGCTCCTAACTCGTCCAACCGCTTCAAACGAAAACCCAGCTACTCAAATACTCCGACACGAACAATTATGCAAGAATAACCACAGCGACAGTCCAAAGTCATACACTAAATATATCAAATATAATTAATCGCTCGTTTAATTAATCAATTGTGTTTTGAAAAGGAGTACCTATCGAAAAGTACCCAACCGAAGACGATGTTTCGAAGTACACGAACGTGGAACACGACCTTGGATGAACAAGAGGGTCGAAACTGTGAGATTGGTAGAATTAAACGAATGGTGGGTCGATTCTGGTGAGGAGGACTCGAGTTCATGCTTGATTCACGCAAGGAACGCTTGAGACGGTCGGAATCGCGACTTGAAGGTGGCTGGCGTTACTGCAGCTGACAGAACGGAGCACCAAACGATGGAACGGAGGCCAGAAACGGAATCAGAGGCAAAAACCGAGTGGGAAAGTGACGTTTGGTGTTCGGTGGTGGAGGGAGGAGTGAGAACGCACCAGTGGGGGAGGAGCGGCGCAAGGGTTTTTCTGTTGTTGGCTGCTGTTTCGTTGCAGGACCGCAGGGAAGGAGAAGAACGAAGTGGGCCGGGTTAGGCTGCGTTTGTGGGGTGGGGGAGTGCGCCGGCTTAAGTGAGCAGAGCAGGGGTTGCGCTTAGCAACCGTGAGGGGTGTATGTGAGTAAAAATGCTCAAAATCCTATTTAAATTATTTTCAAATCCCAATTCAACTACAACTATTATTTTAACACCTTAATAGCCCAAGATAATTTTCAAAATCAATAACATCTAAAATAACAACATTTTATAAAATGAGGTAGTCACTAAAATAATAATATCCCAATTACAAATATTCTATAAATTAAATAATTATATAATAAAAACTCATACATTACCAATTTACTGTGAAAATACGGTTTAATATCATCTCAATATATATATCAGTAATTCAAACACACCAAAATATATAAATTTATTTAAAGTAATATTAAGTCGTACTTACTAAGAAGCACAATATATCGCAAAGCTACTATTATATTCATGCATAAACAAAACGCACTAACAGGAAAATCGGGGTGTTACAACTCTCCCCCACTTAGAATATTTTCGTCCTCGAAAATCTAACTATCATAGACATGCAAAACTCAACACTCACCACACAAACATTAAATTCTAGCAGAGTACCCTAAATGAAACTCGTACTTCTAAATGCAACCATCACTCCCAGTAGGCTCTAACTGCCCCAGACAAACACTCTCCCGCTATACTTCTCCTTCTTCGGCTTTGGACACTTGGTACTAATGTGCCCCCACCCCTCCACAGTTGTATCAGACCACATCCTTCCCCTCACACTTAGCAGCTACATGACCTTCCTTACCACACTTGAAACACTTGTTGACCATGCAATCTGAAATCTTATGCCCCGGCTTACCACACTTGTGACACACAATCCCCGCAGTAGCGTCTCCCCCACTTGGCTTCTTGCCCGAACTCTCCTCTCCCTTACCACCTGAAACTTCACACGACTTTCCACGAAACTGAGAACTCCTCTTCCCCTTCACTAACTTATATGAACGATTGCTATCCTCCTCGAAAATCTACGCTAAACTCGTGAAATCAACATTCACTCTCCTTATCTCCGCTAACCGTTATCATCCGAGTCCTATTGTACACGCAACAGATCACGCACTCTTCCCTACACTCTTACTCCCCAATTAGGTATTCTAACCTGTAGGTCGTCAAAGTCCTACCCGACCACCCAACACAAGGGACAACAACAATTATGGCCAGGGGCCCAACAACCCTAACAACCGTAATTAACACAACAATACCAATCCCAACAATTATCATATATCCCTAACATCATTCACATCGGCAATTAACACGATCATAATAACAAAATTCAAGTTCGACCTATTCTACAATTAATCATTTCATTCCACGTTCTAATCACACAACTCAATTACCACTTTGAACATGTATCAAAATTCCTAACGAAAATTCGGCAGAGTTTCCTCTGAAATATGGACATCCCAAAAATATTTTTACCTGTATAACCAGTCCAGGACATCAATTTTAAAACCATTGAAGGGTTCTCACTCGATACTCGACATTAAAATCAACCAACAAATTCATTATAACATAGCAAACGCGTTATCTAATTAAACAAACAAATATTCATTAGAAACCTTAGAGTGTCTAGTTTTCTGGATATAATTTTTGTCTATTTGTTTATGTAGCCAAAAAGTACAATTTTCAAAACAAAGCATAGTGGTCCGAAAACAGATGTGAGAACTATTGCCCTACTTGTAACTTTCGGTTCTCTTGTTTAATTCTCAATCAAATGAAGCAAAACAAATGTTCAAATTGAAGAAAAAGCGAGTCTAGTTTCCAATGAAACAGCAAATCATTTCAAACGGCTATTCTAACACATGGTTTACATACAATTAGGACATAATTTCGCCAATTCACTCAAGCACAATCGAGTTACAAAGTTACAAACCAAAACATGCTCAAAAACCGTAAAATTTCCAATTTCGTGAAATTTGCACTTTCTCCGTAACTCAACTTTCCATCACAAGAAATGAACACATGTCAACACATAAACACACAAACACATTTTAAAATTCTCTAAACGTGAGTAAAACTCACATTTTTGTTTCCAAAAGATTTTATCTCGTCAAACCATGAAATTATTGTAAGACCTCGTCATTTTTCAAACAACATTAATCCATGACCTAATCGGTCCTAAAGTTAAAATCATGTCACATCTCGTAATAAAATTCTAAACAACTTGGAAATGTAATTTAACACAAATCTTGACATCACGTTCATTCCCAAAAACACGAAATTTTCCAAGTACCGCTTTCTTTTGAAAATCATAGAATTCTCACAGTTTTTGTCCAAAAGGAAAAACTATACGCAACTCCAAATTTTATTATAACGCGAACATGTTGCCACACGATAACCACTCATTATTTTCAAAATTTAGTTTCCGACATAAACTCAGAAGTTATAAAAGTCAATCATTTCATCTTTGCTAAAAGGAGACTATACGCAAATCCTATCCTTAATTGTTATAACCAAGCACCGCATTTCATTTCAGTACATAACTTCAAAACAATTTAGCACAAATCGAAATTAAACTCATGTGCATCACAGAGACAATCAACCTATAGCCAAACGTCAATCAAAGGTAACAATATTCACAAGCAATCCTTCAAATATTGTCTATCCACTACACTCAGGCTTATTCACAACTCACTTCATCATCTACACTTAGGCACTTCACCCTATTACTCTTAGGCACACTACACCTAAGAACTCCCTAACCTCGGCCATTACACTTCACAACACCTCGGTACACTCTTTTGGTACCTCGGTTCTCTACGCTACGTCACGCTAAGCTTCACTACACTTACTATTCAAACGTACCTAAACCTCGGTACTACATACTTTGACTCCCACATATTACGTCGCATGCCTATTACACTTCAACATACCTATGGTTAAGCAACTACACCTCAGCTCATATGTAGTCCTATGTACCTAACCTTCCTCTTCCTTCTTTCATTTGATCTTCATACTATGATCATACTTAAGCCAACTACTAAACACCTTCCATTCACAACTAGTCCAACACTCATTAAGAATTTCACGGAAGTTACAACACCCTTACTACCTCTTCACCTCTACCGTACATACCTTGATCATAGTACACCTAACTCAAATAGCTACCATTAAGCATACTTAATCTACACCTTTTTGCTTTGTACCAAAACTCTATTTTCAGGTCACCAAAGTCTCGCTCGATTATCCAAACACCATTAATTTATCGTTAGGAACTATACCACGTAAGAATCATTTAAGTACTAATGCTCCTATCTTATGTCAATCCTTATTTTGACATCTCCCGACTATAAAACCTCAACTCAAACTCAAACATCCATAAGGTACCTATTTATCTAAAAATTAATAGTCAACCAAACTTGCACATACCACTCGATCAATCAAATTGTAATTAGTACATATTCAAAATTTATAATAATTACGAGTTATTGTCGCTTCTCTTTCATTAGGGAATGAGTTATCGGGGTGATCAGTCCTCTCTACTCACGCATCCAATTTAGTTAAGGTCACAAAACTACGTCTTTTCAAAATTTACACCTTTCACATTGAAGGACTTTTTAACGCAGATCCAGTCTGAAAGGCGTCGTCACGATTCCTACTCCTTGGCGTCGTTAAAATGCTCTTCCAATCACACACCTCACTTAATACACCCAACATCCACAAGTACTACAAGCAATGTTACAATCAACTAACTACGATTCGGTCACAAGGCCCGCAATGAATGAACAAACCAACAAAGTTAACGATAATAAACAAAGAACATAATTATGATTTAGTGCGAGTACAAAGACTCGAGGTTAACAGACTCGACAACTTGGCGGACGGACCGAATCGCTCGATACCACTAATGTAACACCCCTTATATTCAATGCTAATTCAATTAATTGAAATCAGAGTTTTTCAAAAACCTTTCTACGCACCTCAAAGAGGGTGGTACATTTAATGAGAACATCGTCACAACACGTAAAGAAAATTCAAACGCATCGAATGCATAACATTCACATCATGGTCAAGTGGGTTAAGACCCTCAAAATACCTGTTTTAATGTTTACAATACTCCAGAGAAATAGTTTGTAACGCAGCAGAAATAAAACTGAGTTCAACATACTCAAGACATAATCCAACAGTTTAGTACATAACATAACATGAATATACTAAAGTCCCATCCCCGGTGTTACTATCAGAGCTGACTCAATAAACCCAATAGGCATGGCACCTTCACTCGGAATCACCTGTTTGTCGCCACGAGAGCAGCCGACATAAAATGCTAGGGTGAGTCTCTTTACATAAATAATAACAAGTAAGATAAGCATTATAAGCAGACAGCATCTAACAACACTAACTATTCACAATTAAGACATTTACCATTTCAAGTATGTTACTAGGACAACCATCACCAATTAATTACGTATCAACAGGCATTCCATGAATGTATGAGTTTATGCATGTATGCAATATGCATGTGGATCCATTACACTTCGCTTTATTTTTAACTCTTCGCTTTGGCCGAAGCCCACTTCGCTTTTTGGCCGAAGCCCACTTCGCTTATGCATATGCTTTATGCGACACTATGACAATGCAACATACACAATCAATTACCACCACATTCATTTTCACGTCACACAAAACATCACCACAACACAACTCGTCACTTTTTGGCCGAGGCCCTCTTCGCTTTTTAACTCTTCGCTTTGGCCGAAGCCCACATCACTGATTAATTCCAACACCTCAACATTAACTCACACTTTATCATTTATTACCACCACTTCACCAATTATTAACCACCACTTTATCAATTATTAATTAATTCTCACCTAAGGACCAAAACACCTCATAAAGGACCCTTTCCACACTTAAGGACCATTTAGACCCACCACACATTAATTTAGCACCTAAAGATTATTTTGACGCATTATGAGTTAATTTGGTACTTAGGGACTTATGTTGACATACTCGGCTTAATTGGATACTAAGGGACTATTTTATCACCCAAGGATTAATTTAATTCTTAGGGACTATTTTGTCACACCAAGGATTAAATTAATTCTTAGGGACTAAACATGTCACCTAGGTCCCAACCAAGCACCCAAGGCGCCAAGGGCAGCCACTTTGGCGCCAAGGGCAGCCACTTTGGCGCCCTATGCTGCGCAACACACTCACACACACTGCACCCCACGCACCCACAGGCGCCAAGTTTCTAGGAAACTGGCGCCCCTTGCACAAGCACAAACCACCCAGTCCAGAATTCAGCCCCTAGGCGCCATTTGCCTAGGCATTTGGCGCCCCCCCATCAAACATCCTCACCCAAAACACTTCAAACTCAATTTTCTCTCCAACAATTTATTTATCACTTTAATAAACACCCTTTTAAACATTAATTCAACATCATTAGTTCATCATACCCACATACTCATGCTCATAGGGCCATTTCCTCAAAAACACATAACATGTATAATTTCACACTTCATATTTCCACAACAACAAACAACATGATATTACCACAACAAGCATTTCATATATCAACCAACATATAATCACATCTAGTTCACACAACAAATCATTCCTAGAGCTATTCTACATATCACACATATCCTACAAATTATCATAAATGCAATGGAGAGTCCCCTAACCTTACGAGCTACCGAGACGTTCCGAAACTCATGACCCGAACTTCACGAACTTGCTCCTAACTCGTCCAACCGCTTCAAACGAAAACCCAGCTACTCAAATACTCCGACACGAACAATTATGCAAGAATAACCACAATGATAATCAAAGTCATACACTAAATATATCAAATATAATTAATCGCTCGTTTAATTAATCAATTGTGTTTTGAAAAGGAGTACCTATCGAAAAGTACCCAACCGAGACGATGGTTCGAAGTACACGAACGTGGAACACGACCTTGGATGAACAAGAGGGTCGAAACTGTGAGATTGGTAGAATTAAACGAATGGTGGGTCGATTCTGGTGAGGAGGACTCGAGTTCATGCTTGATTCACGCAAGGAACGCTTGAGACGGTCGGAATCGCGACTTGAAGGTGGTGGCGTTCTCGCGGTGGCGAATCGGAGCACCAAACGATGGAACGGAGGCCAGAAACGGAATCAGAGGCAAAAACCGAGTGGGAAAGTGACGTTTGGTGTTCGGTGGTGGAGGGAGGAGTGAGAACGCACCGGTGGGGGAGGAGCGGCGCAAGGGTTTTTCTGTTGTTGGCTGCTGTTTCGTTGCAGGACCGCAGGGAAGGAGAAGAACGAAGTGGGCCGGGTTCTGGGCTGCGTTTGTGGGCTGGGAGGTGCGCTGGCTTAAGTGAGCAGAACAGGGGGTTGCGCTTAGCAACCAGGAGGGGGTGTATGTGAGTAAAAATGCTCAAAATCCTATTTAAATTATTTTCAAATCCCAATTCAACTACAACTATTATTTTAACACCTTAATAGCCCAAGATAATTTTCAAAATCAATAACATCTAAAATAACAACATTTTATAAAATGAGGTAGTCACTAAAATAATAATATCCCAATTACAAATATTCTATAAATTAAATAATTATATAATAAAAACTCATACATTACCAATTTACTGTGAAAATACGGTTTAATATCATCTCAATATATATATCAGTAATTCAAACACACCAAAATATATAAATTTATTTAAAGTAATATTAAGTCGTACTTACTAAGAAGCAAAATATATCGCAAAGCTACTATTATAATCATGCATAAACAAAACGCACTAACAGGAAAATCGGGGTGTTACAGGAACCATTCGTATTGTTTCTAAAAACTGTACTAATTGGCTCATTTTTTTGAAACTCTAAAGTTATATTCAAAAACTACACATCCGCAGCTTTCCAACGAGTGGTCTTTTGTAACTTTTCGATGTCGGTTGCTATTTTAAATAATCTGCCGAAGTAGGTGCACTGTTGTAGGAAACCCTGCACCCGTGATGTTATTGTATATTGATGTTGTTTGTAAACTTATTGGTGCTTTCGGTGTTAGTGGTAATGCGATAACAGATGATGTATCTATTTTATTGACTAAGGTGATAGGTGATGGGTCTATGACCAGTTGTTGATGTTGGTGTTGTTGTGTCAATTAGATGGTCATGGTTGTTGATTGTCTCTGGTGCATTGTTCATGGTGTCGCATACATCTCATAAGCATTATTTTGGTGATTGAAGGCTTCGGCCTTAGAGCTATAGGTGATGATGCCCTAGTTGGCTATTTTATGGTGATGAACGGTACGCATGCATATACCCGTTGGTGTGGGTTGCATCTCATTTATTTACTCATGTCATTGGTGATGTTCCTTGATAGTTGTATATTGATGTTGTTGTAAAGTGGTGGATATAGGCTCTTGTAACTCTAGCTTATTGCCTATCATACATGCTATTATATTGTTAGATATCTCACCCCTTCCATTTTGAATGTTACCCTATGTTGGTAACGCGGGTGTGCCGCGTGTGAAGGCTTGTCTACCTTCGCGATCAGTCGATGTCGTCGCTTTGATACGTAGCACTCGTGGGGGTCGAACACTAGTCTTATTAGTTGTCTTTATTATTTGATCGCTGGATTTTATTTTGTGATGTCATGATTATTATCTTGAAACCTTTATCTTATTCTGTTGCGTGGTGATAGAGTTACTGTCATGTAGACTAAACAGGTGTTTTTGAGGGTTCGTCCCATTTATGACGTATTACGTATTACGCTATTCTTAATGGTGAATCTTACTATCACTCGTGAATGTTTTATTGGTGAAAAATGTAACACCCCATTTCTACCCGGTAATTTAAATCAAAAATCAGAGTATACAAAAATCTTTTCTGGTCATCTTTTAGTTTAGTGTGTTATAAAATAGTGAACTGGCTGACTATGGGATTACTCAGGTAACTGATACTACTTGCAACAGGCATTGGCCACCCTTGCAAGGCTCTCAGTGATGCCTTTGTAAATACACCAGCGAAAGAAATTCTAGCCTTAGTGGCGAACCACAGTTTAGCCATAGTCATTCAGCACACTAATAGTATAACATAAATTAATACTCAATGAAATGGAGCGTCACAACTCTTTCTCTTAAATAAAATCCGAATACGTAACACCAGTAGATAAACTCATAAAAATATAGTTTCACATAATGCAATGAAACTAATCATTATCTCAACAAAGATAATCCAAAGAATATCAAAACAAATACATAAAGGCTCAACAAGGAGCAAAACAAGCAACAACGAGTCTAAACCCCGACCCCCAGGTGCTACGTGTCGAGCGAGGCCGACTCTGGGAGTAGTGAAGGTGGAAAGCCCTCACTCCACGACTACCGTGGTAAATAACAACGAGAAGGGTGAGTCTCGAACTATATAATAAAAGTGATAATAAGCAATATATAAGCATAGTTTACAAAGATACTCAAACACGCCAAACATCAATCAACAATATTCATGCACTAATGGGAATGTATGCAATGTCGGTATGCATGTGGTACCATTGGCCCACCGGCGCCCCCTCGAACTTCACAATCACTTTATAGGGCCCCGCCGCCTCGAGCTTCACAATCACTTTATAAGGCCCCCGCCGCCTCGAACTTCACAAATCATATTATAAACTCTACGACCATGCACCCAATGTATGCATGAGACTCCATGTACATCACAAACATCATTTCAAACAACTCAATACACCCATTACTCTTACCTCGGTGTCGATCTCATTTTATAGCCCTCCTGGCTTGGCCCACCGGCCCATACCCCCATGGCATGCTCAATCACCTCACGATGAACTCTCAGCACCATTAAGTCCCACCGGACCATTCTCCTCTAGAGTACTCAACCTCACCCGGGGACCTAAACCACCACTTAGGACCAAAACAATCATCTAGGGACCAAATCGTCACCTAGGGACCAAAAGCACCCTCTCTTAGGCACTTGGCGGCACTAGGCGCCATTTTCCCACATTCAGCGCCCCCGGTGCAACACGAAGACTAGGCGCCAAAACTTCGAGATTTTGGCGCCCCAGGCAACACACCCTTTGGGCGCCACTTTCCTAGCAATCTGCGCCCCCCACAGGCAACACAGACCTAGACACAAACTCGAACCACGCTTTGAGACACAAACTAAGACACAGCAAAGCACAATTTGGCGCCCCCTGGCGACCAGCTCACCCAACTCTTTCAAACCAAAAACCACCCGAGCCAAAATGTTTAAAAATGAATTTGGGCGGTAAACACAAAATTTGGCACAGATGAATTATGCCTAGAAAAGTAAGTTTCACTCCCGGGCTCCAAAACACACACAAAACGAGCCTCACCGGACATTTTCAAAAATACACTGCAACTGAAAAACCACTCGAGCCAAAACACTTAAAATTGAAAGTTGGCGGTGAATACAAAATTTAGCACGAGGAAATATGTTTAGAAATACAAGTTTCACTCCCGGCCCCAAAACACACACAAAACAAGCCCCACCGGGACATTTTCAAAATACACCGCAACTTGAAAAACCACTCGAGCCAAAACATTTAAAATTGAAAGTTGGCGGTGAATACAAAAGTTGGCACAAGAAAATGTGCCCGTAAATGCAAGTTTCACTCCCGGGCTCCAAAATACCCACATTCTCGCGCCCGACAACAACTCACTCACCCGGACAACACTACGGTGACACAGCGCCATTCTCAGGCACCACAGGGCAGCATTTGGCGCCCATCATCGCACACACGCACTCCACACACACAAGCGATTGCGCGGGCGCCATTTTCCCAAAGAACTTGGCGCCTGGTAGAACAACCACGCACGAGAACACATTCCGGCACATGACATGATTACACGAGGCGCCATTTTCCCAAAGAATGTGGCGCCACGGCGTGAGCATTCTGCACAAACTCTCAATTTAGCCTGTGAACAGTACACAGGGCGCCAGAATCCTAGCATCTTGGCGCCCCAAACTCCAAAACCCCAATTTCTCAAAATCTTCCAAACCAATTCACTCAATACTCCTTCTAACACTCCTAATTGCATAATCAAACAACCAATTGCATGCTCAAATCATCAATTAACATCAAAATCACAAATTCATACATTACAAAACCCTAACTCACGCCTAAATCAATTTTTACCAACAATTTCATCAAATTCAAGGAATCAATCATCATGCAATCATCAATTAACATCAAAACAGCCCCTATGATACATATATACCCATTATCTCCTCTATTATAGAGTGAGACTCCCCTTACCTCAAATTAACCGCAGAGAAGAACCGGAACGGAGTCACGAACAAAACCACCGCAACAATCCAAGCTTCAAGTCACGAAATCCTCCTCTTTCTCTCCTCTCTTCCACGGCGCAGCTGCTCCCTCTCTTCTCCTTTCTTTTCTTTTTCGTTTACTCCTCACAAATGAGCTTTGATACCTAATTTGGGTATATAAGTATTGGGCCATGCGCTTTTGGGCCCTTTTTACACCCCTTCTCCATTTCTCCCACCATCCCCTTCAATTAAAATAAATTACTAAATTATAAACACCATATTATAATTTAATATGATTAAAATTTAGTGCAACACCTAAACAATTTAATCAATTTCTTAATTAAATTATTTGGGGTGTTACAAAAAATGTAGCATCCCTTGAGGGTATCGTGAAAAATGTTTTTGAAACTCTGATTTTTGTTGTTAAATTTTCCGCTTAGAATAAAGGGGTGTTACATTAGTGGTATCAGAGCAGTTCGGTCTGTCCGACCAAGTTGTCCAGTCGTAGTGTCCTCTAAGGTGGCCTTACTGCCTAATCTTTCGAATGTGCATGACGTGTTTCATGTGTCGCAACTCCGGAAGTACATTTCAGACCCATCTCATGTAATCCATAGGGACGATGTGGAGGTATGGGATAATCTCACGGTGGAGACGATGCTTGTACGGATCGAAGATCGGGAAGTGAAGGTTCTACGAGGCAAGGAGATTGCGTTGGTGAAAGTAGTCTGGTTAGGAGCTTACGGAGAAACATGACGTGGGAGGCCGAGAGCAAGATGCGGGAATCTGTCATGCGAGTTGTTCGAATCGAGTAAATTTCGAGGACGAAATATTCTAAGTGGGGGAGAGTTGTAACGCCCCAAATAATTTAATTATTTATTTAATTAAATTATTTAGGTATTGTATTGGTATAGTCATATTAAAATAATAATATGGTACTTCATTTAAATCAAGGGGTGATGTTTAGTAATTAAGTAAGCGGTAGAAAGAGGCCCATGACCCAAGAACCCATAATATAGGCGCTAGGGTTAGAGCCAATGCACATTGGGAGAGAAAAGGAAAAGGAAAGAAAAAAAGAGGGAGATCGCGAAAGAGAGAAGAGGGAGCGGCACTCAAGGAGAGAAGGAGAGGGAGCTCTTGTTGCAGTGGTTCTTTGTAGTTTCGTGGAAAGAATCTTGTACTCGGCAAACTCTAAGGTAAGGGTGGGGTTCTATCTTTATAATGGGGTATATGATGGGTGTTAAGTGGGAGATAGGCTCTATGTTGCCTCCTTGATTGTGTTTGGTGAATTATGAATGTTGTTTGAATTGGTGGCTGAATTGTGATGGTTATTTGTGTTGTTGAATTCACTATTTTGAGATGTTCTGATATAGGTTCGGTATTTCAGTGACTGAGAACGTTTTACTGATTTAAAAATTATTTGGTCTGTCATTTGAAAATTAGATTGAATGCTTGTTTATTTGGCAACGGTTTGATCGCATTCGGAGTTGTGTAGCTCTAGATATAGGCTCTACAAGTTAGGGTAATTTTCTGGAAGCATTCTGGACCTAGGTTTTGTATTTTTAAAACTGGGAACTTTATGTTTGTACAAAATTTATGGGACTTTTTTCGTTAGAAAATAGACTTAATTTTGGTCACTTTGGAACTGGTTTGGTTAAATTTGGAGTAGTGTAGCTCGAGTTATGAGTGTCCCAAGTCAGGTCAAATTTCTGGAATTAAACTGGGTATAGGTTCAGTGTTTCAGGTCGTGTGTCCTCAATTGAACTCCGTTTTGACCGACTTTTGTCCCATTAGAAACTATAGTCAAATTTCTTTGTTAGGGCTAAATTTTTGTTCCATTTGGTCAAGTTTAAGTTAGTTTAGAGTGATTTGAAGTGGAAGGACAGAATTTGTCCAGTCTGGGAACCATTCGGATTGTTTCTAATAACTGTACTAATTGGCTCATTTTTTTGAAACTCTAAAGTTATATTCAAAAACTACACATCCGCAGCTTTCCAACGAGTGGTCTTTTGTAACTTTTCGATGTCGTTTGCTATTTTAAATATTCCGCCGAAGTAGGTGCACTGTTGTAGGAACCCTGCACCTGTGATGTTTTTGTATATTGATGTTGTTTGTAAACTTATTGGTGCTTTCGGTGTTAGTGGTATGCGATAACAGTTGATGTGTTTTATTGATTAAGGTGATAGGTGATGGGTCTATGACCAGTTGTTGATGTTGGTGTTGTTGTGTCAATTAGATGGTCATGGTTGTTGATTGTCTCTGGTGCATTGTTCATGGTGTCGCATACATCTCATAAGCATTATTTTGGTGATTGAAGGCTTCAGCCTTAGAGCTATAGGTGATGATGCCCTAGTTGGCTATTTTATGGTGATGAACGGTACCGCATGCATATACCCGTTGATGTGGGTTGCATCTCATTTATTTACTCATGTCATTGGTGATGTTCCTTGATAGTTGTATATTGATGTTGTTGTAAAGTGGTGGATATAGTTGTTGTAACTCTAGCTTATTGCCTATCATACATGCTATTATATTGTTAGATATCTCACCCCTTCTGTTTGAATGTTACCCCTTTGTTGGTAACGTGCAGGTGACCGCGTGTGAAGGCTTGTCTACCTCACCAGTCGAGTCGGTGTCATCGCTCTGATACACAGCACTCAGGGGGGGGGGGACGAACACTAGTCTTATTAGTTGTCTTTATTATTTGATCGCTGGATTTTATTTTGTGATGTCATGATTATTATCTTGAAACCTTTATCTTATTCCGCTGCGTGGTGATAGAGTTACTATCATGTAGACTAAACAGGTGTTTTTGAGGGTTCGTCCCATTTATGACGTGTTACGTATTACGCTATTCTTAATGGTGAATCTTACTATCACCCGTGAATGTTTTATTGGTGAAAAGTGTAGCATCCCTTGAGGGTGTAGTGAAAAATGTTTTTGAAACTGATTTTTGGTGTTAAATTTTCCGCTTAGAAAAAAGGGGTGTTACAGTATCCACCGGCTTTGTTGGTGACTATTCTAGTCCGGGGCACCCGAGTAACCATTGGTATACCCGCTTTACATGCGTGTGGTGCTCCTCTCCCAACCGAGTTTTTGCCACACCCAAAATTTGAACCTGAGACATTGTGATGGGTTCCAAATTAAATAGACAAAAATAATCAAAATTAATTAAATACCACTAACACAAAATACAAATTAATTAAATAGCACTAACACAAATTATCAATTAAATAGTACTTACAGATTCAAAATTAGGATAATAAGAATAAGAACTGATCCAAAGAGATAGAGAGAGAAACTTTTTTAAAATAAAATATAACAGTGTGAGTGTAGTGCATTAGAGTGGTGCAAAATTAGGAACTTTGGTGCAAAACTAAGAAATTGAGTGCAAAATATATTTTTCAAGGTATGCAAAAATATTTTTCCCTAGAGTATCCGTGCTAATTTTTTTTAGGGAGTTCACTTGAACCCCCTCAAACATATGTAGCTTCGCCAATGTGTAAGAGAATCCAAAATAGAGAAACTGTCGCTTTGGTACTTAAGTAGGTCTCATGTGTACATATCACACTTTAATAATTTTTTAATAGTAGTATTTAATAAGAACTTCATATTTCCAACCCAGAACCCCAACAAAATATAATAAATGGGTCCCTTTTCATGTCAACTCCAAGTTATTATTGTTATAAGGGTTTTTGTACCCCCACCCCCTTCCTTCATACCCCCACGCACCCACGAAATGACCCTAATACCCTCCAAACTTACTAAATCACCATTTTTTACCAGTTTGGTCATATATACGTTTGACCAAATCATCACTCGAATATACATCTAAAAACGTATATACGAGTGATCCTGAATTACTTCACTCGTATATACGTCCCAGCCAACCTAAATACGACCCTAGAAATATTTGCCATCGTATATACGTGCAGACAACGTATATACGATTCATCTTGAATTGCTTCACTCGTATTTACGTCCTAGGATGATATATACGACCCTAAAAGTGAGTGGATCGTATATACCCTCCTCCACATGAATATACAACATTGTTTTTTTTAAATAATGGTTTTTTTTCCATTGCAGTGTCCGATCGGTATCGCGGTCAGAGGGATCATGGTCAGAGAGGGAGAGGGGAGGCATCTCCAAGCGGAGGGAGAGGGGAGGCATCCACTTCGTCCGCTGCTCCCAATACGAGGACTCAGAGGCATAATCAGCTGCATGTATCGGCGAGGATTGTCAGGGACTTGGCTAGGAGAAATGCGACCAGACCACCGAGAGTATCGATGCAACCGCTCATTACGGCCCCAGCCACCCCAAATGTCGAGCATGCACCAAGACGATACGATCGGCTCCACCGGCCCGGTATCATCGCACCTCCTCCGATGTCGGGGCGGTGGAGAGTATTATCACATGGATTTTCTGCAGCGGGCTCAGTATGAGGAGCACTATCGGGGGAGCCACCCTCAGCATCATGCCTCTCAGCAGCATCACTATCAGCAGCATCACTATCACCAGGATGACTATCAGGAGGATGATGAGTCTCAGACAGATATGTCGTCAGATGCGTCTATGTCGTACAAGTAGCTCATCTCGAATAAAGTGAAAAATAGTCTGATGGATACGGGCCGCCCCAGCAGTGTCAGGACGTCCTCGTAACCTTGAAAGAACTCCCAGGCATTTGGGTTCAGTTGGGAGGGTGCGACCTTAATATACCTCAGAACTTTTCTCTGAAACCGGGTGAAAGGCGGGACAATGACCATGCGCTCAAAAACAATGTGTTACATTGTGAATTTGAGCACATCAGTCCATGTAGCAATGTCATCATTCTTCTCCATACCCTCGACCCTCCAACTGTAACACCCCAAATAATTTAATTGAGCAATTGATTAAATTATTTAAAGTGTTGCACTATTTGTCTAATTATATTTAATTATAATATAATGTTTATGATAGAGTATTTTATTTTAATAGAAGGGAGTGATATCAGAAATACCAGAGCTGTTGTTTTGGGCCCAGGAGCCCAAGCCCAATGACTTAGGCTCCTAGGGTTGGTGCATTTCGCACCAATTGAGGAAAGAAAGGAAGAGAACGAAAAAAGAAAGGAAAAGAGGGAGAGAGAGCCGAAGCAAAGAGAAAGGAGAAGAGAGAGTGGGAAACGGCGCACCAAGGGAGAAAGAGAGAGAGTTGCATCGCAAGGAAGAAGAAGGGAAGGAGAGCTCCATTGTTGCAGTGGTTTTGTTCGTGACTCCATAAAGGTCCTTCTCTACGGTTAATTTGAGGTAAGGGGAGTCTCACTCTATAATAGAGGAGATAATTCGTTTTATGTAGATCATAGGTTTGGTTTTGGGTAAATTGATGATTGTTTGGTGAAATTGAGAAAATTGCATGATAGAAATCGAATTAGGGTTTTAAATTGGGTGTTTTGTGTTCTTGATGAGTTTTGATGCATGATTGAGTGATATAACGTGCAATTGAACGTGTTAATGTTGTTATACAATGTATTTGAGTAGTATATGATGATTGGAATTGAAAGGGTTTGTGAATTGGGGGTTTTTGGGTCATGGGGCGCCAAGGTGCTAGGGATTTGGCGCCACATGCAATTTGAAAGGAGGAGTTTTGGTGTTGTGTTCTTTGTGCGGGCGCCAATTTCCTAGAGAAATGGCGCCTGTGTCATTGTAGCATGGATCGGGTGAGTGTGTTCTTTATGCAGGGCGCCAAGTTCTTTGTGTAATCGCGCTCACCGCTTGTTTGAGCGCTGGGGGTGTGTGCTTGCTGTCTGGGCGCCAGAATGTGTTTATTTTGGGGCCCGGGGAGTGAAAATTGTATTTCTGAACATATTTTCTCGTGCCAAATTTTGTATTCACCTGCCCAAATTCAATTCTAAATGTTTTGGCTCGAGTAGTTTTCTGGTTGCAGGTGTCATTTTGAAAATGTCCCGGTGGGGGTGATTTTGTGTGTGTTTTGGGGCCCGGGGAGTGAAACTTGTATTTCTGGGCACATTTTACTGTGCCAAATTTTGCATTCACCTGCCCAAATTCAATTTAAAATGTTTTGGCTCGAGTGGTTTCCTGAGCACAGGTCTTATTTTAAAAATGTCTCGGTGGGGGTGCTTTGGTGTGTGTAAATGGGGTGGTTTGGGTGAAACTTACTTTTCTAGGCATATTTCACCGTGCCATATTTTGTATTTACCTGCCCAAATTCATTTCTAAACATTTTGGCTCGGGTGGTTTTTGGTTTGAAGGTGTTGGGTGTCTTTGGGTCGGGGGCGCTAAATCATGTTTGCCCGTGGCGCCTAGTCTGCTTTGCTCGTGTATGCAGACCGTGTATGAATCGTATCGAGTTTGTGTCTAGGTGCATGTTGCCCGCAGGGGCGCGATTGCTAGAAAAGTGGCGCCCGATGGGCAGTGTTGCCACGGGCGCCAAAATGCCGAGTTTCGGCGCTAGTCTTTGTGTTGCACCGAGCGCGCCGAATGGGAAATGGCGCCTAGTCTTTGCCAAGTGCCTAAGAGTGTGCTGTTTTGGTCCCTAGGTGACAGTTGGGTCCCTAGATGATTGTTTTGGTCCTAAATGGTGGTTTAGGTCCTTGAGCGAGGTTGAGTCCTCTAGATGGGATTAGTCCTTGGGACTTAATGAGGTTGAGAGTGTATAATGAGATGACTGAGAATGCCATGAGGGCTATAAATTGTGATTAACACTGAGGTAAGAGTTAATGGGTGTATTGAGTTGTTGAGAATGTGTTTGTGTTGTTACATGGAGTCTCATGCATACATTTGGTCTGCGGTCGTAGAGCTTATAAAATGAATTGTGAAGCCTGAGGGCGGCCGGAGGGCCAGAGTCATTGAGGACTCCATTATTGATGAGAATGCCGGAGGGCAATATTGAGAACGCCGGAGGGCAAATGGTACCACATGCATGATTACATTGCATACATTCTCATGAGTGCATGAATGTATTTGAGTGATTACTGGTGTGTTTGATGTTGCTATGAACTGTGATTGTATATATTGCGTATTATCACTTTTATTATATAGTTCGAGACTCACCCTTTCATTGTTGTTTACCACGGTGTAGTCACGAGTGAGGGCTTTCTACCTTCACTACTTCCCGAGTCGGTCCGCTTCCGATACGTAGCACCTGGGGTTGGGGTTTAGATCGTTATTGCTTTGTTTTGCTCACCGTTGAGCTCTCATATATGATTCTCTATGTATACTTGAGATATAACTTTGATTTCATTGCATGTTATGAGATTGTTTACCACGTGATTTATGGTGTTACGTATTTTGATTATGTTTATGAGATGAATTAAGCTGTGTGTGCTTTAAGAGAGAGTGTGTGACGCTCCATTTTATTGAGGAATGATTTATGTTATACTATTAGTGTCTTTGAATGACTATGGCTAAATTGTGGTTCGCCACTAAGGTCGAAATTTCTTTCAATCGTGTATTTACAAGGGCATCATCGAGAGCCTTGCAAAGGAGGTCAATGCACGTTGCAAGTAGTATCGATTACAGAGTAATCCCATAGTCAATCAGTTCACTATTTTATAACACACTAAACCAAAAGATGACCGTAATAGATATATATATATATATACTCTGATTATTGATTTAAATTATCGGGTAGAAATGGGGTGTTACATTAGTGGTATCAGAGCAAAAGTTCGGTCTGTCCGACCAAGTGTGTCTGTTTGTCATGTTGAGTATGACGGTTAGGAGTCTTGAATTAGTTACGAATGGTTGTTTGTCTTTGCAGTTGTTAGGTGGATATGGCCGGAAGAGTGGATGCCGCGACTTCTTTGGCGTTGCAAGCCATAGCACAAGTTGTGGGGCGCAATGTAATCATCGAGACCAGCATGATCGCAACATTCCGGAGAGAGAACCCCTACCTTCAGGGGGGAGGTACAACCCGATGGGTGCCTTGACTTGGCCAAGGAGATCGAGAGGATCTTGGGGTGATTAGTCGCACCGATGAAGCGAGAAAGTCGTGCATCAGACTCATACTTTATCCGAAGAGGCCGATGACCGGTGGCCGGAGACCGGTGAGAGGTTGGAGTCTTTGCCGGAGGAGATCACTTGGCCGTGTTCGAAGGGAATTCTTGAGAAAGTATTTCCGAGGGCGTGAGAGGTAAGAAAGAGCCGGAATTCCTTGAACCGAGGCGGGGAAGTATGTCTCATTCATCGAATATCTTTGCCAAGTTCACGGAGTTGGCCAAGTTCTATCCCCACTATGCTGAGGCTGGGGCTGAATTCTCAAAATGCATTAAGTTTGAGAATGGACTGAGGGCTAATATCAAGCAGGCTGTGGGGTATCAGAAGATTAGAGTATTTGCTGATCTGGTTGACTGCTGCAGGATTTATGAGGAAGACGGCAATGCCCGCTCTAGGGTCATGAGAGACCAGAGGGGGAAATTTCATAACAGGGGTAAGCCTTATGAGACGTCTGCTGACAAGGGAAAGCAAAGGTATTCGGGTGGTAACAAGTATAATGGTGGAAACAGGTCTGCTGAGGGTAGGAGGTACCATGAGGGCAAGAAGCCAAGTGGGGGAGACGCCCCATCTGACATTGTGTGTTTCAAGTGTGACAAGCCAGGTCACAAGAGCTTTGACTGTAAGATGGAAGTGAAGAGATGTTTTAAGTGTGGGAAAAATGGTCATATGGCATCCGAGTGTGATCGCAAGGAAGCTGTATGTTTCAACTGTGGTGAAGCTGGTCACATTAGCTTCAAGTGCCCCAAGCCTAAGAAGGAAAGATCCACAGGGAGAGTGTTTGCATTGGCAGGTTCAGAGGGACCTAATGATATCAGAGGTACATGTTTCATCTCTGGTACACCTTTAGTTGCTATTATTGACACGGGTGCTACGCACTCTTTTATTGCATCTGTTTGTGCTGAAAAGTTAAATTTAGTGTTGTCTACTATGGAGAGAGGGATGGTTATCGACACTCCAGCTAAGGGTCCGGTAACTACTTCTCTAATGTGTGCTAGGTGTCCTCTCACAATCTTCAGCAGATTTTTCTGTTGATCCGATTTGTTTGCCTTTGGGTGGGTTAGATGTGATTCTGGGCATGGACTCGTTAGTAGATAACCATGTGCACATCAACTGTTCTAATAAGTCTGAGTTAGTTTTCTTCTTCCTGAAGAGGAAGAGTACGCTTTCTTTGTCACGAGCAATTGCGCAGGTAATGAAAGAGGGTGGTCGGTTGTTTGCTTTGATGGCGTCTATGTGTCACGAGAACCGAGATGTGGTTGATGGGTTACAGTGGTGTGTGAGTTCCACAAGTGTTTCCCCGATGAGATTCCTAGTGTGCCCCAGCAGAGGGAAGTTGAGTTCGAATTGAGCTTGTGCACAGTACTAGGCTCGTGTCTATGGCACGCACTCGGATGTCCGCTTCGAGGTTATGCAATTGAAGAAGCGATTAGAGGAGCTTCTTGAGAAGAAATTTGTGAGGCCTAGTGTGTCACCATGGGGAGCTCCAGTTTTATTGGTAAAGAAGAAGGATGGGAGTATGCGTCAGGCGTGGACTACGAGACAGTTGAATAAAGTGACTATCAAGAATAAGTATCCTCTCCCGAGGATAGATGATCCGATGGATCACCGGTGGGTGCTAAAGTGTTTAGCAAGATTGACTTGAGGTCCGGGTATCACCGCAGTTAAGGTGAAGGATGAGGATATCCGAAAAACAGCGTTCGAGCGAGGTATGGGCATTATGAGTACTACTGTAATGCCGCTTTGGTGTCACAAATGCACCGGGGTGTTTATGGAGTACATGAACCGAATCTTCCATAGCTATCTGGATCGGTTTGTGGTCGTGTTCATTGATGATATTCTGGTGTACTCAAAATCTGAGGAAGAGCATGCAGAGCACTTGAGGTTGGTGCTAGAGGTCTTGAAAGAGAGGAAGTTGTATGCAAAGTTGTCAAAGTGTGAGTTCTGGTTGCATGAGGTGACCTTCTTGGGTCATATTATTTCTGGTGATGGTATAGCTGTGGATCCAGCCAAGGTTGATGCAGTGTTGTAGTGGGAGAGCCCAAAGTCCGTGGATCGAGATCGGGGAGTTTCTTGGGGTTGGTTGGTTACTACAGGAGGTTTATTGAAGGGTTCTCTAAGCTAGCCCTTCCATTGACTCGACTGACCCTGTAAAGGAAAAGCATTTGTGTGGGATGCAAAGTGTGAAGAGAGCTCCAAGAGCTGAAGAGGAGGTTGACCACGTCTCCAGTGTTAGTGTTGCTGTGCGAGCAGCAACCATTTGTTGTGTCTTGTGATGCTTCCAAGATGGGTTTGGGAGGTGTATTGATGCGAGATGGGAAGGTAGTTGCTTATGCGTCCCGACAGCTTGAGGACTCATGAGAAGAACTATCCTACTCATGACTTAGAGTTGGGTCGCTATTGTGTTTGTAATGAAAATTTGGAGATACTATCTCTATGGTACCGTTCGAAGTGTTCGGTGATCACAAGAGTCCAAGTACTTGTTTGACCAGAAGGAGCTGAATATGAGACAGAGGCGTTGGTTAGAGCTGCTGAAGGACTATGATTTCGGCTTGAACTATCACCCCGGCAAAGCTAATGTCGTGGCTGATGCTTTAAGTCGGAAAACTTTGCATATGGCAGCTATGATGGTGAGGGAGTTGGAGTTTATTGAGCAATTCCGCGACTTGAGTCTGGTTTGTGAGGTGACACCCCAGAGTGTCAGATTGGGTATGCTGAGGATTGGGAATGACTTCTTGGTTAGTATCAGAGACGCCCAGAAACTAGATGTGAAACTGGTAGACTTGCTGGTTACTGGTGAGCAAGCTGCAGAGGGGGATTACAGGTTGGATTCCCAGGGTGTATTGAGATTCAGGGACGGAATTTGTGTTCCAGATGATGCTGAGTTGAAGAAGATGATACTTGAGGAGAGCCATAGGAGCAAGTTGAGCATTCATCCAGGTGCTACTACGATGTACCATGATCTGAAGAAACTATTTTGGTGGCCTGGTATGAAGAGAGACGTTGCGCAGTTTGTATATGCATGTTTGACTTGCCGGAAGTCAAAGATTGAGCACCGAAGCTGCGGGGTTGATGCAACCTTTAGAGATTCCGGAATGGAAGTGGGACAACATTTCCATGGACTTTGTGGGATCTGGTTGCCAAATCGTGAGAGGGTCCGACACTTATTTGGGTGATTGTGGATAGGTTGACCAAGTTCGCTCACTTTATTCCTATCAACATCACTTTTCCCGTACCAAAGTTGGCTAGAATATACATTCGGTGATTGTGAAGCTTCATGGGGTTCCGAAGAGTATTGTGTCGGATAGAGACCCGCGGTTTACATCGAGTTTTGGGGAGCTTGCAGGGAGGCTTTGGGGTCCAAGCCGAGGTTGAGTTCACTTTATCATCCTCGAGACGGATGGTCGATGCAGAGAGAACCATCCAGCCTTTGGAGGATCTTTTGAGAGCTTGTGTGCTAGAGCGAGGGAGGTGCGTGGGATACACATCTCCCACTCGATTGAGTTCACCTATAATAACAACTACCATTCGAGCATTGGGATGGCTCCTTTTGAGGCAATCAGATGGCGGGAGGTGCGGGACTCCTTTGTGTTGGCATGAGTCCGGGAGAGTGTTGTTCTTGGACCGAGTTGGTTAGGAGACTACGGAGAAGGTGAAAATGATCGGGGAGAAAATGAAAGAGTCCCGGAGCCGATAGAAAAGTTATCATGATAGGAGGAGAAAGGACTTGGAGTTTCAGTGGTGAGCATGTGTTCTCGAGGTCACGCCTATGACCGGTGTCAGGGCGTGCTCAAGGCAAAGAAGTTAACTCCAAGGTTTATTGGACCGTGCGGATCACCGAGAGGTTGGAAAGGTTGCTTATAGGGTGACTTTGCCGCCTAATCTTTCGAACTTGCACGATGTTTTTCACGTGTCACAGCTTCGGAAGTATATTCCAGACCCGTCTCATGTGATTCACATGGACGATGTGGAGGTACGTGAGAACCTCACTGTGGAGACTATGCCAGTGAGGATTGATGATAGAGAAGTGAAGGTGTTGAGAGGGAAGGACATTGCCTTGGTCAAGGTAGTGTGGTTGGGAGCTGCTGGTGAGAGCATGACTTGGGAGCTGGAGAGCAAGATGCGGGAGTCTTATCTAGAGTTATTTGACTCAGGTATGAATTTCGAGGACGAAATCTCCTAAGTGGGGGAGAGTTGTAACACCCCAAATAATTTAATTGAGCAATTGATTAAATTATTTAAAGTGTTGCACTATTTGTCTAATTATATTTAATTATAATATAATGTTTATGATAGAGTATTTTATTTTAATAGAAGGGAGTGATATCAGAAATACCAGAGCTGTTGTTTTGGGCCCAGGAGCCCAAGCCCAATGACTTAGGCTCCTAGGGTTGGTGCATTTCGCACCAATTGAGGAAAGAAAGGAAGAGAACGAAAAAAGAAAGGAAAAGAGGGAGAGAGAGCCGAAGCAAAGAGAAGGGAGAAAGAGAGAGAGTTGCATCGCAAGGAAGAAGAAGGGAAGGAGAGCTCCATTGTTGCAGTGGTTTTGTTCGTGACTCCATAAAGGTCCTTCTCTCTAAATTTGAGGTAAGGGGAGTCTCACTCTATAATAGAGGAGATAATTCGTTTTATGTAGATCATAGGTTTGGTTTTGGGTAAATTGATGATTGTTTGGTGAAATTGAGAAAATTGCATGATAGAAATCGAATTAGGGTTTTAAATTGGGTGTTTTGTGTTCTTGATGAGTTTTGATGCATGATTGAGTGATATAACGTGCAATTGAACGTGTTAATGTTGTTATACAATGTATTTGAGTAGTATATGATGATTGGAATTGAAAGGGTTAGTGAATTGGGGTTTTTGGGTCATGGGCGCCAAGTGCTAGGGATTTGGCGCCACAATCGTGAAAGCGAGGAGTTTTGGTGTTGTGTTCTTTGCAGCGGCGCCAATTTCCTAGAGAAATGGCGCTGTGTCACCGTGAGCGATGGCTGGATCGTGAGTGTGTTCTTTGTGCAGGCGCCAAGTTCTTTGTGTAATCGCGCCCAGAGTGCTCGCTTGAGTCTTTGGGGTGTGTGCTTTTTGTCAGGCGCCAGAATGTGGGTATTTTGGGGCCCGGGAGTGAAAATTCTATTTCGAACATATTTTCTCGTGCAAATTTTGTATTCACCGCCCAAATTCAATTCTAAATGTTTTGGCTCGAGTAGTTTTTCAGTTGCGGTGTCATTTTGAAAATGTCCTGGGGGTGATTTTTGTGTGTGTTTTGGGGCCCGGGAGTGAAACTTGTATTTACAGGCACATTTCTTCGTGCAAATTTTGCATTCACCGCCCAAATTCAATTTAAAATGTTTTGGCTCGAGTGGTTTCTGAGCACAGTCTTATTTTAAAAATGTCTCGGTGGGGTGCTTTGGTGTGTGTAAATGGGGTGGTTTGGGTGAAACTTACTTTTCTAGGCATATTTCACCGTGCCATATTTTGTATTTACTCGCCCAAATTCATTTCTAAACATTTTGGCTCGGGTGGTTTTTGGTTTGAAGGTGTTGGGTGTCTTTGGGTCGGTGGGGGGCGCTAAATCATGTCGCCAGTGGCGCTAGTCTCGCTGCTCGTGTCATGAGACCGTATGCGAGGCGTGGTTCGAGTTTGTGTCTAGGTCTGTGTTGCCCGTAGGGGCGCCAGTTGCTAGAAAAGTGGCGCCAGATGGGTCAGTTGCCACGGGCGCCAAAATGCCGAAGCTTCGCGCTAGTCTTTGTGTTGCACCGAGGGCGCGTAATGTGGGGAAATGGCGCCTAGTGCCGCCAAGTGCCTAAGAGTGTCTTTGTTTTGGTCCCTAGGTGACAGCTTGGGTCCACTAGATGATTGTTTTGGTCCTAAATGGTGGTTTAGGTCCTTGAGCGAGGTTGAGTCCTCTAGATGGGATTAGTCCTTGGGACTTAATGAGGTTGAGAGTGTATAATGAGATGACTGAGAATGCCATGAGGGCTATAAATTGTGATTAACACTGAGGTAGGAGTTAATGGGTGTATTGAGTTGTTGAGAATGTGTTTGTGTTGTTACATGGAGTCTCATGCATACATTTGGTTGCGGTCGTAGAGCTTATAAAATGAATTGTGAAGCTCCGAGGGCGCGGGAGGGCCGTGAGTCATTGAGACTCCATTATTGATGAGAATGCCGGAGGGCAATATTGAGAACGCCGGAGGGCAAATGGTACCACATGCATGATTACATTGCATACATTCTCATGAGTGCATGAATGTATTTGAGTGATTACTGGTGTGTTTGATGTTGCTATGAACTGTGATTGTATATATTGCGTATTATCACTTTTATTATATAGTTCGAGACTCACCCTTTCTGTTGTTGTTTACCACAGGTAGTCACGAGTGAGGGCTTTCTACCTTCACTACTTCCCGAGTCGGTCTGCTCTGATACGTAGCACCTAGGGGTTGGGGTTTAGACTGTTATTGCTTTGTTTTGCTCACTGTTGAGCTCTCATATATGATTCTCTATGTATACTTGAGATATAACTTTGATTTCCGCTGCATGTTATGAGATTGTTTACCACGTGATTTATGGTGTTACGTATTTTGATTATGTTTATGAGATGAATTAACTGTTGTGTGCTTTAAGAGAGACGTGTGACGCTCCATTTTATTGAGGAATGATTTATGTTATACTATTAGTGTGCTGAATGACTATGGCTAAATTGTGGTTCGCCACTAAGGTCAGAATTTCTTTCACTGGTGTATTTACAAGGGCATCACTGAGAGCCTTGCAAAGGAGGTCAATGCTCATGTGCAGTAGTATCGATTACGAGTAATCCCATAGTCAATCAGTTCACTATTTTATAACACACTAAACCAAAAGATGACCAGAATAGATATATATATATATACTCTGATTATTGATTTAAATTATCGGGTAGAAATGGGGTGTTACACCAACCATCGACAGGAAACTCAGCGGCCAGAACTTCCTCATCTGGGTTGCGACGGTGAACCCTGCTCCGATGACTACGAAGGCCGTTGGAAACCCACGACATGTCTTTCTCGGCCGCGTCTTCGGGATCGTCTTGGGCCCCGTCCTGTTGGCCGCCCCCAGTCGCTAGAGTTTCCTCTACTTCGAAAATGGTCATAGCAACCACACACAGGGCGCCGACCCGGAGAGAGGTTTTGGTCCCCAAATGACCAAAGTGCCTGAGACTACAAACAGACCGCGACTTGGTGTGGCAGCGACCACACACCCCAAGAGATCGCAACCCAGTGCAAAAGGCAACCCGGCCGCTAACGGCATTATTTGAGGCCAACGAATCAAGCCTTAGCCCGCCCGCTGGCGACCCAGGCTTGGGGGGCAACTGTTCCAGAGTGGGCTCGAAGTCCAATACAGTCCAATAGGCCCAATATGGCTCAATACTGTTGCTATAAAGGCGGCACAAATTCCGAGAATCAGGTACGTCATTCTACCTTGTGGCCCTGCCCGTCGCACACCGCTGACTAGAGCATCGAAGTGTCTTTGCAGGTACCACCCACGTGCAGCCAATATTCAAGGACTTACGGTGCAAGCAGCAATCGAGCTGAAAGACTACATCAGTACTACACTTCTATTGGTCTGGTACGATCATAGACTTTTAAGAGTTTTCTCTCTAATTTCTATGGATACATGTAAGTAGATAAGCAACTGTTGTGGAATGAGACCGCGACTTCGGGCCGTCCAATAAATCAGGCCCACGATCCGTAAAGTTCTCCATCGAACGATCCAAACACTCTATAACCATTATGCGCTCCACTAGTAGAATTTTGCCACGTTCATGACATTATTCCCTATTAATATGTTGTCTAATCAATATGGTAGTATGCATTTATTTCAGCCGCGCCCCCTTTGCTAGATCAATGCGAATGAGAGTATCTTAGAACCACCTCGGAATACATTAGCTTCTTAGCTTGTTGAGCATCTCGATCCAACTACTCAACTGAGACTTGCATCAAGTTCAGTTCATTGGCGACCATAGTGGGAGCGCCATCTCTCACTACCTCATTCTCTTGTATTCACTCTGAATCTCTTGATTACTCCTAAGCCTCGAGACACATCTACATGGGGACCTTGTGCACGCTCTACCCTACGCGCCACCCTCATTTAGTCGTACCTCCTACATAACACGAAACCACGGAGGGAGCGATGTGATAAACTCCAATTTAGTGCAATTTTTAGGGATATTTTTGTGTCATTTAGAGCAATTATATTTAATTATATAAATTATCGACTTAATTTGCTCTTCTTCGTTTTGCATGAAAAATATAAAAAAAGAATGAAAAGTTATTTTTAAAGTCACATTGAAGATAAGATTATATATATATATATATATATATATATATATATATATATATATATATATATATATATATATATATTTGGCTGGAAAACAATTAAGGAAAAAATCATGGCTTAATGGACAAAAGGTGCCGCAATGAGCAACACTTGGAGGTGTGGGAATTAAAAAAGGGCATGTGAGATCATGAAAAGAAAGAGGCACGTGATCAACCCTACTTGGGGAGAAAGAAATCAAGCTACAACATTTATAAATACTGTGTTGCACCTTATCACACGGGGAGGGAAGGATTCAGAGCCGTAAATTGACAGAAGCCGTATATTATTAGAATAACAAACACAAAAACACTGACGCAGGCGGAGAGGGAAAAAGGAAGACTTGGGTACCGTTCTTGACACCGTGAGAGAGCTTGAAGCTGAAAGAGGAGATTGAAGACATAGATAAAGACTTTCTCAAATTTATCGGTTATTCTTTATCTTTGTATTTCATGAATCTTATTTCTAGTTTATTGTTCTTGATACTTATGGATACCTAAGTCATCTTCTAGGGTCTTAGGAGGATCTTACAATTTAGAGACCTTTCATGTTTTAATTTCATATTTGAATTCCGGTTTTTATTTCAATTAATATTGTCCTATTGTTTTTATCACATAATTAGGATTAGCTACCCTTTGCATGTTTATAATCAATTAATTTATCAGCGACCGTACTCCAATTAGTTGGTGGACCTATAGGGTAATTGGGGCTAAATTAGGGCATGACCAAACATAATTTAGTCTTCCAATCATTCAACCTTTTTGTTCTTTATGCTTTTCTTGAATTTAAATTCTTGCATGACCAAACAAGGGTTAATTTAGGAAAAATAATATTAATCGCGAATGACCAAACGGATTAATAGTTTTAGTAAAAGGATTGGTAATTGAAACAAAATAAGGGAATTCAGGTAGAATTATACATAGGGGAATCAAAGCTTGCAAGTGAAACCGTGACCCTAGGAATGGCAATGGGGCGGGGCGGGGGCGGGGAGTACTTCCCCGCTCCCCATTCTCGCGTCCCAAATCGCCCCCCGTCCCCGTCCCCGTTCCCCACCTCGGGGACATTTCCTCCCCCATCCCCACGGATCCCCACAGTTCCCGCAGGGACCCCACAAGTTTATTAAAATTTAGTAAAAATATAAACTAAAATATAATAAAATTAGAAAAATATATAAAAAGTAGGGCTAAAATTCAAAAGTTTAACATTTTAATATAAAAAATATAAAGGTTAGCCTTTCTTTTATATTTTAATATTTAGAAAGTATAAAAGTTAGAACAATTTAATATTTTGTTAATATTTTAAATTAAAAACACTTATAAAAAGACTAAAAAAGTTAATTACTTATAACATAATATATATCTATAATAAGAATATTTATGTAATATATTCGGGGCGGGGTCCCCACAAGGCGGGGGTATGATCCCCATCCCAATCTCCACTTTGACTGCGGGGGGATTTTCTCCCCCATCCCCATCCCCACGGGGAAATATCCCCCGCCCACGGGGCTCCATTCGTGGCAGTCCCCGCGGGTATCC
Organism: Oxytropis ochrocephala; assembly: GCA_020916435.1. Lineage (NCBI taxonomy): Eukaryota > Viridiplantae > Streptophyta > Magnoliopsida > Fabales > Fabaceae > Oxytropis > Oxytropis ochrocephala. The sequence continues at coordinate 60,156,326 of CM037092.1, read as the reverse complement.
CCACTTGCAGGTAGAAATTTCCACCCCTACGTGACCCTAGGTCTCTCACCATTTATTAAATCTAGTATTTTAATTAGTGTTCTTTGTTTCTTTTAGTTTCTACAACCATCAAACATTTGTTCGTCTAAACATTAAATAATCTCGATTAGTTTAGTACTTGTTAATTAATCTCTGTGGAGACGATAATCTTTTATACTACTTCTGCGAAAGAGTACACTTGCTCTAAGTGTGTTTTTAACGCAACAAGTTTTTGGCGCCGTTGCCGGGGATTAATTTAATAATATTAAACAAAAGAGATTTTTTATTGCTTTAGACATATTTTTGTGTTTTAGTTTTTATTTTTGTTTTTTTTATCTTATTAAAAAGTAAAAAAAAAATTGATAACTCTTTCCCAAGAGCTCGTTGCAGTTCACTTTGTTTTGCAGAGAAAAATCCAAATCATGTTTAAAACACATGGAGATTATCTTAGAGAAGCAGAGGCGCAAAGAAATTTTGAAAACTCATATTGGTATATGCCACAATGTCAATTCCCGATTTCTCCTCCTCCTTATGACCCTTATTTGGATTATTGGGATGACTATGAGCCACCTCCTTATTCCTCCCACTGGAATAATTATTAGCCACTACAAGTGCAGAGGCAAGAGGAGGAAAAACTGGATACAAATGACGTCTTGGCCAATTTAATGGAGCAGACAAATGAAAGACTTGATAGATGTAGTGATATGATAACACTGGCAACTCAGTTGGCTCTAAGGCAAGAGGAGACACCAGACACCAATGATGTATTTGAGCAGATAAATGCAAAGTTTGGCCGCATGAGTGGTCAACTATCAAGTATCATCGCTATGTTATCTCAAGAGGCCTAAGAAACTCCTTATTCACAAACTGAGCAATATAGAGATAATATTCTTAGTAGTGATGAAGTGTTCTCCAAAGAAGATAATATAGAGGAAGAAGCTCTCGAGAAAGATGAAGAGACTCCTACTGAAGGGAGTCAAATCAAAATAATAGCTCCTACCAAAGGGAGTTATAATGAAACAAAATATGCTATTGAGGAGAGCGGTTGTAAGGAGAATGAGAAAGATCCATTGGTTCATGAGCAGGAGGAAGAGGAGAAAGCCCCAATTTTTGGGCAAGTTGTTTTAACCATTGGTGATGCTGTAATTGAGGTTAATAAGGGAAAGGTAACTTTACGGAGTGGTAAAGAAGATGATGTTATTAAAACTTTAAATTCCAACGAAAATTTATCTTCTTTAACCTCTCCTTATTTTGATGATGTGGTTGAAACTAACATTGTTAGTGATTTAAAGATGCAGGATCTTTCGGAAAAAATTCTTATTTTGCAGGATCCTAGCATAGTGGTGGATGGAGATAAAACAAAAATTCTACAATCCTTTGAATTTCAACCACCACATGGAAAAATAAAAAACAATGTCAATCACATGGTTAGAAAACTAAAAAGGTGCACTGCGTTAGATGTAAAATTTGCTCTTGGAGAGCCACCTGATTGAGCACCAACTATCGTCAGGCTCATGACGTTAAACAAAAGATTCGCAGGAGGCAACCTGTGTTTTCTTTTCATTTATTTTTATTTTACTTTTATTTTTGTTTTGTCTTTAGGAATAAGCTAAGATTGCAAGCTCTCTCAGGGAAGTCACTCTTACTCTCTCTCTCTCTCTCTTTCATTTATTTCCTTTTGTTTCTATTTGATCATTTTGCATTGAGGACCATGCTTCATGCTAGTGTGGGGGAGGAGAGTTTATTTTGTCACTTGATCTCTATTAATGCATATACCCACCACATATGTTGATAGCATTTTTTCTGGCTTGTTTTTGTATGAGCTATGCTTAAATTGAAAAAATTGAAAAAAATAGAGATTATGCCTTTAGGGGATCTCATAATTAATTTACTTGACAGACTTGTGCCTAATTGTAACTGTGAGGATGTCCTTAGGAAACTGATAATTAGCATTTGTCCCTCTTGAGTACTTTTTGTGAACTAGCTTCTAAATGTGAGATCTGAGCCTATATAAGGGGATTGATACTAAATCATGAAATTTTTACCCCTTTTCTTTCTATGAGTGTGTTTCCCAATTTGTTACATTCTAGAATTTGTCTTTTGACCATTTCAAGGCGAAAATTGATTTGCATCATGTAAAAAGATTTGGGGAATTTAGGTATTTTTCTGGCCTCAGAGTTGTTTATTGAATTTATCCCTTAGTTGCCCCCTTTGAACTTAATTGTTTTTTTTTTTATACCCAGATATAATTTTTTCTCCTTTTTTGTGGTAACCATTTGGAATTAAATGTGGAGCAACTATTGAAAATTACAATTTCGTCCTACATTTTAGTTGTCTATATTGTCAGGACGGAAATTCCGTCATTTACTTTAGTTGTCTATCTTGTTAGAATGAAGAAAACAAAAGTAGTGAATCATGTGCTTACAAGAATTTTTCTTACAAAGGAAACAAAATAGAAGTTCACATGTACATACCTTTTCCTCCTAAGAAAAAAAAATGGAAAAAAAATAACAGAAAGAGAATTTGAAAAAAAAAAAAAAAAAGAAAAGCAAGAAGGAGGAAAATGCACATCAAAAGAATGAAAGAGCCAAAGGGCAAATCCAAATCAAAAAATTGAAAATGCCTACTCAAGAGAAAAGGCAAATCAAAGAGAGCAAACCCAATAAAAGAAGAGTGAAAAATCAAAGTGAAATTAATTTGGAGTTTGGACAAAATTTATAAAATAGATAGGAGCTCCATATTTGATTTCAAAGGTCACTATTTGTTTCTTGTTTTTTAGCCCTTTGATAATCCCTTCTTTCGGATTTCCTACCCTACATGATTTCACCCTGGCCCCATTACAGCCCATGAAACCCCATCTTTTGCATGCATGTGAACTATTTAGTGGAGATTTGGTCAAATTACAAGCTTATGGTAATGTGCATTTTGTGGAAACTTGAGTGTATATTTTCCCAAGTCCCTAAACACTTAGAGAGATTGTGAGTGAGTGCCCTTGTTCACATAAATGTATTCTTCAGGGACATGAGCATCTAATTGGGAAACCTTTTGACACCTCATATGTGTTATATTGTCTATTGTCTGTCATTGTGCTTCTAACATTGGGCTCCTTATTTGGTTATCTCTATTACTTATTTGAAAATTTTATTGAACCAGAAAATTTGCTTGAGGACAAACAAAGGTTAAGTGTGGGGGAGTTGATAAACTCCAATTTAGTGCAATTTTTAGAGATATTTTTGTGTCATTTAGAGCAATTATATTTAATTATATAAATTACTGACTTAATTTGCTCTTCGTTTTGCAGAAAATATAAAAAAAAATGAAAAGTTATTTTTAATGTCACATTGAAGATAAGATTATATATATATATATATATATATATATATATATATATATATATATATATATATATATATATATATATATTTAGCTGGAAAACAATTAAGGAAAAAATCATGGCTTAATGGACAAAAGGTGCCGCAATGAGCAACACTTGGAGGTGTGGGTTATATACTTAACACTACACTTTGACCCTCCACCCTCGGCACAGCTATGCTACATCTCGGCAACCATTATATATATATATATAATGAATTTACTTTGTTAAGAATGGTGAGAACTGATTTCTTAACAATAATAATCAGATGAGAAGGTTTGAAACAAACTGTCTTCTCAACTATGTAATTGAGTTGAGAAGGGTCAGTAGTCTTACACTTGTTCAGCTCCACATGATTTAAGGTTTTAAGACTGTGTGTACGCTAGATCATTTATATTTATTTATACCTCAAGAAAGTAAACTATTTTGTTATTCAAAAGTTAACCTATCAGATGAGAAGGTTGAAAACTATGTTATTGTTTTAAACAGTTGTAGGCAGAGAAGAGTCAATTACTTGCTTCTCAGTTTTCATAAACTAACTCCTAGAGGAGTGTTTTGTTTTCACTGTGTAAAAACAAATATTCAAAGCAGTAAATGACACAACGATGTATAGTGGTTCACCCAAACCCAAGTCTACATCCATTCCTCACTCCCTGTGAGATTTTCCACTATTTTCCAAATTGTTTACAACTTTACAACCAATCCTAGGTTTAAAGTTCTTGTGATAGTTTTCTTCACACAAATTCTACCTTTCAAGTTTTCACACCTAATACAATCCTTGTGATCTATTAGGCGCCTTCTTTAGCAGAAGTAAACTCACTTCTCAAGTCCTTCAGCAACACATGCTACTTGAGAAGATATCCTATAGGTGTTCTGTTTCATATGTGGGTTTTGGGATTTCTATAGCTTGATAAGGTATTTTTCTTTACAAAGACAATACAACCAAAATAACATACTTAGATATTGAATAAATCCCTTCATTTTGTAGCTCATTGAGTATGGATGAGAGAAACTTTGATACTTGAGAAGGTTGGAAGATAAAAACTCAATGCACTCTCACACTGATTAGCGGCGCCAAGTGCGTTTACTTATAGCCGAATGTGTGTGTATTATCCTCCGGTTAAAAGAAAAGAGTCGTTGGCGAAGTAATATAGCCGTTGGAGAGTTTTTTTGTCTCTCTGCAATTGTGTTTCTGCTTTTCTGCAGAAGACAGTGAGATATAGCTGTCATGACTCTTCTCAACTATCCATAGTTTCTGGAGATGATGCTTCTCAAGTTGTTGCTTCTCAAGATGATATTACGTTGTGTAGACATGGAATGACTCTTCTCATCTTGACCTTTCTTATCATGACTCTTCTGATCTTGTCTCTTCTTATGTCATGATCTTCTCAACTTGACTCTTCTCAACTTGATCTTTCTGTTATCATGACCCTTCTTAGCTTGACTCTTCTTATGTCATGATGTTTGTTTTTATGATGCTTCTCATCTCTATTCTTCTGAGGATACCTTTTATCTTGATACTTTTGAGGTTGAATCTTCTCATCACTCTTCTCATGTTGACATAGAAAAGGATAAGTCTTCTCATGATGATCTTTCTCAAGTTTACCCAATTTGTTCTTGATCTTTTGATTGTTTCATGAGAACCCTTCTTCTTAATATATTGCGTGCAACATTGTTTTAAGTCTTCTCATCATGATGTTTCTTATAAGCATAAATTTCTTGAGACTTGATTGATTTAATACCTGTTATTGTCTTTCACTCAAAAGAAACATTAGTAGCTCTTAAATCAGATAACTTAAGCTTCTCATTTGTGGTTTGTTAATCATCAAAACTTAACATGGGATTTTGCCTCAACAATATCCCCTTTTTTGATGTTTGACAAACTCTTGAGATGGATTAAGTTTTCTGATTTTGTTTAACATTTTCTAAGGATTGTAATTTAAATTATCACATTTTCAGAAACCATTCAAGAACATAGACAAGAACATATATTTCATTTAAGTTCATCAAAAGAATCATTTGTCATGATTACATAGGATTATGTTCTTTTTTGGCATATATGCCTAGGAAAATAAAACATGAGAAGTATGCTTCTCAACAAAAGAGTGTCTTTAACACAGATTCAAAACAGTTATAGAGCATTCAAAAAATCCTAAGACCTCTAAACTTAATCTAACTCTTCGTCCCCTTTTGGCTAACATCAGAAAGTGGAGGCAGACAAAGACATTAAGATGCTACTTCTAAGATGGGGAAGACCCATCAGAAGAGGGGGAAATAGCAGGTCTTCGAATATCAGGAAATTGAGGGAGTGGACCAAATTCTGGTGGAATGAGATTTGGAGCACGTGTGGTCATCCCTTGCTACAGAATCCATGCCTGATACTGCTCATCCCGAGTAGCTTGAGCTCTTTGAGCTTGTTGGATGATGGCTTGTCCTCAAGGACATACAACAGCAGAATCTTCATTTTTCTCATCATCTTCTCCATCTTGGATATGCGAGTGACAAGGGCTTCAAGTTCAGAAAGGTTTTTCTCCTTTGGTTCCTTAGGAACCTTCTCAGGTGCAGCACCAGAAGGTTCACCAACATTAAAGAATGAGGAGTCAAGAGACCCAAGTTTTGATGGCATATCAGAAGGGAGAGGTTCAGTGTTGGTTGGTGGAAAGATTGGTTGTGGTGAGTCATCTAAAGGTGTTTGGCTAAGGTTAAGGAACTGGTTAAAGTTTGAGGATGTGAAAGTGTTAGTGGTTCTGAGTGGAGAGTTGTTGGCTTCTATGTTAATAGCAACTAGGATATGTTCAAGGTTGTGTGATGTTATACGTGAAATGGTAGGATTTGGTGAAGGTTCAATGGTTGGTGCGATATGTAACACCCCCTTATATTCTACTAAATAATTAATATTTAAAAAAAATCAGAGTTTCAAAACTCTTTACTCGAGAGAGTGCTACACTTATTCACAGAAAACAACGCAAGCATTTATGACGCAAAACACCAACATAAGTATGATATATAACACCTCGGCCACATGGACGAGTTCACAAAAATCACATGTTTAAAGTTTACACCACAGCGGAATTTAAACGGTTCATAAAAGTACAAATATTACAGTTCAAAGGCTAATACACAGCCTACTCTCCTACTCGGCCCCCCAGTGTTACATATCAGAGCAACTGACGCCAACTACCAAAAGAGTAAGGAAAGACCTCTACTCAGGAGTACCTGCAAGTTGCCACATAAGAGCAACATAAAAGCAGTAGGGTGGGTCTCGTTTCATAAATAATAATCAGTAAGATAAGCATTATCATAGAGAAATCACTAAAACAACTAGGTTCAGTGAACACTCACACAGACTCACGCCACACCACTTCAACTCACCTTCAATAAACACATCAACAAGCGTATGAGTATATGCATGAAATGCAACCCAAACTCCACGGGTAATATGCATGTGGATCCATAAGACCAAGTCTTCGCTTCATCAATAAGACCGAAGTCTTATGCTCGTCAAATAGACCGAAGTCCAACCCAAACTCCACGGGTAATATGCATATGATTTATGCGACACAATGAAATATGCATCCTAACACACCAAGCCAATTTTAATGCGCACCAAGACCGCAGCCTTTTCACAAAAATAGCAGGTCATAGACCCATCACCAAGACCGCAGCCTTTTCGTCAAATCATCAAGTCCCTACTAGGAAACCTCACCACTCAACACCCACCGGTATAGCCCTAAGGCTAGCGCCAACACCTCAATTTTAACGCTTTTACCACCGGCCGCACCATATCGGCATCAAACAACAACTTCGGCATCGTGTGATGAACTCAAACATCACCACAAGGACTAAAACCGCCACCTAGGGACCAATCATCACCTAGGGACCAAGCGGACTACCTCACGCCAAACACTTAGGCGTTATTAACACCAAACAGCACTCCCAGTTGCGCTTGGCAGCGCCTTGCGCAAGTGTGGCTTCGCACAGCTACTCGGCACCCTCTCTGGGCAACTCGGCACTCGCACCCCTCAACTCGGCACATAGGCTCTAAGCCTCCTCTCTGTACCATAAATCATCTCGGTATCTACACTTATACCACAACTACCATACTTACCATTCAACATACCTAGACCTCGGTACACTCACTTCGACAGTTCCACCCCTCGACATGCTTATATTTCGACAACTACTCTTAGTCTTACATACTCTACACTCCGACATGCTTACTATAACTCGGCTCGCTCACACCTCGGTAGCTTTACACTATAACACAACGTCTGCTCTTCCGCAATTGTACTGGGTTATATACTTAACACTACACTTTGACCCTCCACCTCTAAGACATGCCTATGCTACATCTCGCAACCATAATTCGACACCCTCAATGGGACTTAACCATTTTTACGGATCATCAACTATGCTGCACTCCTCACTTCGCCATTTATCAAGCCTACAACTTACGCTGTGACACTTACGTTATTCACTCGTTATCCTACACGGCAAGCCAACTCGGTTCCTCTACGTGCTCATGCGCCTAACCTTCCTCTTCCCTCCTTCGGTTACTTCTCACTAAGATTCACTTAAAACACACTCTTCACTCCCGAGAATATTTGCCGGTTGGTGACAACGTCACCAACACCCACCGACCGAGGTTCCTCGCCTCCCATTTCCTCCACTTGATCCTCACACTACGAACGCTCCAAAATCATCATCAAAGGGAAGCAAAACACAACATCAACACACATAAATCATACGAAAAACAAATTTCAAGATCATTTTAGACTTAACTCACACATAATACATATCATAAGGACTATTATGAACAAAAGAGCCCCCTAACCTCAAATTGTTGAAGAAGCAAAGCACTCTCTTCACTCAAACTCTCCGATCAATCAACGATCGCCTCTTCCTCTGTGGATTCCTAGCTTCCTTCAACGTCAAGTTCTCCTCCTTCTCTCTAGAATCACTATTCCACCTAACTTTTCCTTCTCTCTTACTTCTCTTTGACTTTTCTTTAGAAATGTTGCATGAGTGAATTCAATCCTACGGCTCCTTTCTCTTTATTACATGCAAAAATGGGCTTCAATTGAGCAAATGGGCCTCTAATGGATCATGGGCCTCTAATCCCACCTTCTCCATTACTTAAACACTTCCTAAACACAAATACAATTCTAGCATTAATTACTTGACTCAAGTGAATTGTTGTAAACCTTAAATAACCCAATTAAATAATTAATTGAACTATTTTGGGGTGTTACAACTCTCCCCCACTTAGAACCACTACATAGAAACGGGCTAACGGCGGCGGGTAAAATTGAGATCGGCGGCGGTTCTAACCGCCGTGAAGTTATGTCGGCCGCGCGTTCATGTAACGCCGTTATTTCTAGCGTCGCCGCCAGTTTTTGGCGGCGGTTCCAAGAATCGTCGCGATAAAACCGCCGCGACGTGTGGCGCGCTTCGCAAATCGCCAAACGAGCGCTTTGAATTTTCTCAGATACGTTTCACGGCGGTTCATAATCGCCGCCAAGGTGCGCGCCAAAAATTCCCACCAAAACTAGCGGCGGTTATTAATCACGCAAAGCTACGCGCCAAAATTTTCCCACCAACACTAGCGGCGGTTGCAACCGCCGCAAGTTAAAAATAATTTTTTTAAAAATTTTAAACCCGATTTTTGTTTCTGCATCTTTCTAACCCAACTTGTACCTATTAAAGAAACTACAATTTTGCCAAAATCACATACAAATTTCCTTCCGTAAACCAAATTTAGTTCATAATAACTAGAACTTAGTTCATACATCCAAATCTAGTTGTTCATGGCACCAAAATACAACCAACTAAATTAGTTCATAACATCAAAGTACAACCGACTTAATTAGTTCATAAAATCTCAAAGTACAACCAACTAGCAAAACTAGTTCATAACATCAAAATACAACCAAATAGAATCATCTATCCAGATGTCCTACGGGATGGGCTTGCTTCATTCTCATCCTATGTGATCTGCACTGTAAGAGCTGGTCTCAAATCATCTTGTGATTCCAAATTAAGCGACTGGAAAAAAAGAGCCATAAATTAAGTTAGAGCCATAAAAGAGCCATAAATTAAGACCAGACTAAATTTCTTCAAAACTCAAGCACCACAAGTTCAAAAATTACCAAATTCCTTATACACAAAGATAGAGCAAATATAGCAGAAAGAGCTCAGCATTTAGAGGGTAACTATCAATCACCCAAAAACATAGAATAAAAGAAGCTTCCCCACAGCTGATTTTGCTTAAGAAGTTGCATAACAAAACAGAATATTGTCTCACCGGATTTTGCTTAAGAAGTTGCATATATACAAATATATTTAAATTGGATAAACACACAGGTACACCGATTTGCATATCACCAAGCAACAAATTTAACACAGTTTTCATGCTTGAAGAAAGGATACGCTGATAGAGTTAAAGAAAAGAGGGAGATAATATGAGCCTCTAATATGTTTTTTATTTGATCATCCACTATATTCATGCCCTGTTCATGCATTTACCGTGTCTTTTATTTTAAAGAAAGATAAACATAGTGAGACAAGGTTCTTATGCTCAAAATAAAGACGCAGACAAATGAAGAAGTTCCTACTAATGCCGACAGTACCACAAATTTCTCAACTATTTTTTAACCTTTAATAAACCACCTGAATTCCCACAGTCGTTACTGTAGTGGTTAGGATTACGTGTTAAACAAATTCCTTTACTAATTAAGTGCAGACACCAGCAAATGCACATGTTATTTCTAAGCCTTATGTAATGATAAATAAATATTTGTTTATTTAAGCCTTGTGAAAACAGAATATTGTCTCACCGGATTTTGCTTAAGAAGTTGCATAACAAAAGCAAGTTGTTCCTTCAAAAGAGGTAATTCAGCAACTTGTTCCTTTAGAGCATCAACTTCAGCAGCTTTTGCCTTTAAACTTTCAACCTCAACAACTTGTGCTTGTAAAGAATCAATTTGACTCTGCATCTGTGACATCTTTTCATTAGCTTGAAAATCATATGGATCTGTCTGCATAACGAAATCGCTTCCAGAGAGCTGAGTTGGTGTTACACCGAGTCCCATGCCTCGACTATACCTGTGATGTTCTTTCCCGAAACTTCAATAAAGGCTTCATGCTCGGAAGAACCCTCAAGAACCGCTTGTTGTAATTTTTCCTACATGTATTGAAGAAAGACATAAAGATTTACGATGTGCCCAATAATATGATATGTTGCAATCAAACATAGCTATACATATATGATATTGGACTTACATGGTTTTGTCTTGCTTCATCATTAACAAAATCACCAGCTTGATTTTTATGAGCAATTTCATACATATCTGCTCTAGTATAAGCCCGCCCATCTCGCTCTTCCTAAATCGTATCACCATATAAATATAGTTAAACCATTTTCTATGATTTTCAAACAATAGAAAAAATGAGATATGATACCATCTCATGTTGCTTTCTCGCAATTGTCTTAGCTCCTAATGTATGAGGAACTCATTGCTTCGAGCGGTTTTCACATTTTGATCTGCCATTGCCTATAAACAAAGTCATTAACAAAGTAATTTATATTAATTCTGAAGGATATGATAGGAAAAAATTATTAATGTTTCATTCTGAAGGATATAATAGGAAAAAATTCTGCATCCACAATATCAATAACAAAGAAATGAAACCAATTAAGTGATACTAATCAAATTAAACAAAGAACCAATTTAAGAAAAGTTATGTTATTACCATAGTTTCGTGTTTCACCTTATACTCCAAAAACTTCCTCCAATGATCCGGGGAATGTCCTCCCCTGGGTTCCGAGTATTTTCTTCACGAGTAAGCTCCCAGTTATAATTTTCTTTAAAAAGCTTGCAACGATCGTCCCTTCCATTTCTTTCCCAAGCTTGATAAAATCCATTTCTTGTGAGCTCCATCATTTACCACAAATTTTGTCTTTAATACAATTACAATAAAAGATGTTAGTAACAAAACATAAATAACAATAAAATGTATTAAGTAATTTTGCTCTATACCTTTATGTCTTTCTCATAACAATTATTTTTGTAATCCATAGGGACTTCACGCCAATCTGTACAAAATAGGAATTTGTCAAAATGATTTCCAAGAAAACCCAAAAACCTCCTAATAAACCAAAGCAGACAAATTAACCGGTTGATTTTTTGCATTCCATTGGGTCATAACTTTGAATCCTAGGCGGTTTGGAATCAAATCTCGCACTTTTAGGCTTCTTTGATCATGATTACCCTCCTCATCTAACACAAAATAAGTCAAAATATTAGTACACCGAAATATAAATAATGGAAAATACACCACCTAATTAGAGTTTATTTACCAATAACATCCACTATCCATTTGGGATTAGTCTTGGGTATTTTTGAAGATGAACCTTCCGAGATACCACTTCATTTGGAAAGGGCACATCATCGAACTTCAGGAATGTCATCTTCCAAAGATGAAGATGGGTTAGGCATAGACACCCTTTGGGGTAGCGGTACCCTATGGGTGCTTCTCACGTAAGAATCATGTCCTTGAACGGATGTGGGTTGACCATTACGAGGCCATCATATCTTCTTTTAGGAGGCATACCTACCAATACATGTTAGGCAATAAATCAAAATCGAAAGAAATCGCATGCATATATTCTATGAAAACTCACATGCACGTATTAAATTAGAAAACTCACTTTGGTTAGCAAGTAATGGCATAAAGCTTCGACACATAATCATAAACCTTGATTCAGATTAGCATAAGTAATGGACAAGAAATTCATAACACCGTATCAAAAAGGAATTAAGTAAAGTAAATCATTTAATGGAAACATTAAAAGGATTAGGATCAATCTCAAACAAACTATGTCATAGTTAAACTAAAAGAGTTAGCAACAATATTACATAGAATGAACTACCAATCACATTCATAAAACCATATCTTGATCATCGTCATCAACATTTTCATTAACAAATTGAACTTTCGTGTTCATTATCTAAAACTACTCTTGCTAAAGGAATATGTGTATTATCATCCAAGAAAAATTGTTCCAGATTTTGTGATGGGTATGTCTCGTTGGATGCCACAATTTCATTCTCATCTTCACCCATATCATACAAGTCTCTTGGTTTCAAATGAACCGGTATACTCCAACCTTGTTCATTCTCATCCTCTACATAATAGACCATTTGAGCTTCTAAGCTCTAATGTATGGTTCATCATCTTCATGTTCTCCACTATGTATATTTCAGTGCAAACTTGATAGAGGTAAAGCCCAACTTATCCATCTTCAAACCTCTTGGATTAGTGGTATTAGCCCATTCACATTTAAACATGACTATCGTGAAAACCACTATAGCTCAACTCAATGATGTCTACTAATCGTCCATAGTAAGGCACCCTCCAAACCTCATTTGAGTATCACTACCGCTTGAATAACTTCTCGTTCCAAACATGCCAAAAACTCCACTATTTTGAGTTTTTAGAAACTTGTCTCGTTCTAAAGTCCAAACTTGTATCCATTAACATTAAACGCGGTGAACCTTCTAGCTTGATTAAAAGGACCTTGTGCAAGACTAACAAGAACATCTTTATCTTGTATGCTAAGAGTGTCAAGATTATTCCCAATCTGAATGTCATAGTGTAGATTATTAATCACATTGCGAAAAATATTAATGAAATAGAAATATTAATGAAATAGAAATAGCATGAACACTTACACGATTGGCGAACCAACGAACGAAATCTCTATGAACCTGCTTTGTCTATCTCTCAAGCATTTTTTCCCTAAGTTTCCTTCGCACAATAGTTCTAAATTGCCTATGTAATTTTATAGTATTAGATGTACCTACGAAAAAGAAAACGAACGGTCAATCTAAGTGAAGAAATACTTCATCAAGATAATAATCAACAACTTGACAATTTGTTAGCACGTGTCGATGAGCCTGTAACTTTTCTCTTGGTGTAAGAGTAAAATACGAAGAACCACCAACCGATTTTCCAATTATAGGAAATAGTTCAGTTATCCGTGGATCGAGCCTCCATGGTGTCGGGTTCATCGCCTACACGAGGAGGTCTATTCATTCTTGTTTCAATATTGTCTAAATACCTTGAACAAAAGGTAAGGATTTCTTCCATTAGGTAACCTTCACTATAGACCCTTCGGGACGTGCTTTATTACGAACGTAGGATTTTAAATGTCCAAGATACCTATATATGCAAATGTCGTTTAGAATAACCATTACATTATCAAATTGAAAACATATAAAAAGAAGCTAAAACATATATTTTACCTCTCTATTGGATACATCCAAATGATAATGGACAGGACCTCCAAGCTTAGCTTCTTCCACAAGGTGAACAACCAAGTGAACCATAACAGTGAAAAATGAAGGAGGAAATAACATTTCCATGTGGCATAAAGTGACGACAATTTGATTATTCAATTTGTCCAAATCTTCAATTTTCAATACTTTACTGCATATTTGTCTAAAGAATGAGCATAACTCAATCAACACAGCTGAAACTTCATTGGGCAATGATGTTCGCATGGCTAACGGTAGCAACTGCTCCATCAATATATGACAATCATGACTTTTTAACATTCCATTCAACTTAAGATTATCTAAGTCAATGCACCTTGAAATGTTGCTCGAATAACCATCCGCAGACGGTCATGTTCTTTAAAGTTGCCAAAAAGCTCTCTTGCCCATTTTAGTCATTGTAAAGACAAATAAAGGATATTTTCCATTTTCATCTGGCCAAAGGTCTGGTCTTATGCCCATATCTTTAAGATCTTTTCGAGCATTGATGTGATCTTTTGACTTTGCACTATCATTTAGCAGAGTGTGTAAGATATTATCACATACATTCTTTTCAATGTGCATCACATCAAGGTTGTGGCGCGCAAACAGCTTATCTTTCCAATATGGAAGCTCAAAGAATATACTTTTTTTTTCCATTGTTGAGTAGTGTTACCTGTGGAAGTCGCGCACCTCTTGTTCTTTTTCTTGTCCCCTCATTCTCTAGTCTTAGTCCAAATTTATTTTCAATGTTAAAACCCACGCCAAGAATATCGTAACTGCACAATATTTTTGGCGGACTACGCAAATCTTGCTCACCGCTGAAGCGAATCCGTTCAATCTAAATCGGTGCCTCCTGTCAAGAAAACGACGATGACCCATGAAACACCACTTTCTACTATGAGGAAGACGACAAGGAATAGAGTCAAAGTTACATGATGGGCAAGCAAGTCCGGTGTATGTGTTCCACCCAGAAAGTGTTCCCAACCCGGGAAAATCACTTATTGTCCACAAGAACGCCGCATGTAATTTAAACATCTCACGCTTGAAAGAATCATAAGCATCCACACCTGTTGTCCACAATTCATTTAATTCTCTAATAAGAGGTTGCAAGTAGACATCTATATTATTGCCTGGCATTTTTTTCCCAGGAATTATCATCGAAATTATAAAAGATGTTTGTTTCATGCACACCCATGGAGGAGTGTTGTAAGGAAAGAGAATAACTGGCCAAATACTATAATTTGAACTCATAACACCAAAGGGATTAAAACCGTCAGTAGCTAACCCAAGACGAACATTTCGTGCATCAGATGCAAACAAAGAGTGTGTTGAGTCAAATCGTTTCCAAGCTTCAGAATCTCTAGGATGTCTCATCATTCCATCATTATTGTTATTAGTAGCATGCCATATCATGTCCTCGGCTGTCTTTGAAGATAAAAATAGTCTCTGTAATCGGGGTTTTAACGGAAAGTAGCGAAGAACTTTTGCAGGAACTTTCTTCATACTATTGTCATCAGTGTTAACTTCAACCCTGGCTTTTTCCTTGATTTCCATCTAGAAGTGTGACAAACTTTACAATTTTCCCTTGCTTCGCCTTCCGTATTTCCCCAATAGAGCATACAATGATTCTGGACATGCATGTATCTTTTCATAGTTCAAACCAAGTTTGGTGATTGTTTTCTTTGCCTCATAAAATGAACTTGGAATCTTTGCATTTTTGAATGCATCTTGCAAAAGTTCTAAAATCATTGTCATGGCCTTGTCACTCATTCCACACAAGCATTTGATATGATATAACTTCACCAAAAAAGATAACCTTGAATAGTTTGTACAACCTTCATACAAGGGTTGTTCTCCATCTCTTGCTAATTCATAAAATTCATTGGCTTCATTCCTTTCTAGATTGGTGTTTTGAATCACATCCTCATCTCTCTCAAACTCTACATTGGATGCAACCGTGTACTTCATTTGCACAAGGCCATCGATACCAAAAGCATCATTAATCATATTTTGGATGGGATCTTCAACAGTTGTGCTACTGCCTGAGGCGTTATGTTGAGTGTTACTGCTGAGGCGTTATGGTTTTCTATCTCCCCATGATAGGACCAACAAGTATATCCTACTGAAATGGCGTACATCTTAAGTGGTCATATACCACATCCCAAGTCCTCCTTTTTTGAAGCCACATTCTCGATAAGGACATAATATTTTCCCTTAACCGCACCATGTTTAAAGGCGAAGTTAATGAATCCCTTCACCCTTTCCTTATATTCATCCGTGTTTCGCGGCCGTAATCCAAGACTTATCCATTTCTAAAAGATCAAATTCTGCGCGTAGCGCTGTAGAATCGTTAACGAGACAACAAAACTATTAACAATACAAAATTAGGAAACAAAAATATCAGCCAACACGGGCTCAAAACTATGAGACAATGCAGTCCCCTATTTTCAAAAGCAGTAGAAATAAACCAAAACATTTCACAATCATGATACATAAGCATAATTCAAGCACTGTAATCAAACTCAGGGGACAAATGCATACATTTTTACATGGCTGAAACTCTAGTTCTTAAGCATTCGTTATTTTTCAATACTACTAACCAGTCAAAAAGACAGATGCAATTATGATTCATAACAAAGGCATAACATATAACATGAAATTGGTGTGTGACATCATGCACGATTTCCTATAGCACCACTAATAGCAGCAGTAAATACTAAACTTCATACTTAAGGAATTTTGACATATATAAATTGGGGTTTGCTCTTCTGTGGCTGATAGCTAATTGAAATTGGTCATCGAAATTTATGATTAGATCCATATAATCATTTGTACAAACCGTTAATTATCCTTATAATACTGGTTTTGATCAGTATGTGGACTAAGTCTAAGAATCATAAAATTGTCCTGCACTTGTTGAGATTACAAAATGTAGACTATGTGCTTCTTTAATAAAAGGATCAAAAGAATTGTCTAACATGTATGTAATTCAAGCTTTTCACCCTATATTATAGTACTGTTTGAAGATTACAAAATGTGGATAGTTTAGCACTGTTTGAAGATTAAGCTGCTTATGTGACTATCCCTATATTATAGTACTCTTCTACATTCTGACTAACATGTATGTAATTCAAGCTTTTCACCCTATATTATAGTACTCTCTCTCTAGAATTAAGTTAGCTTTTACACATATTATCTAACATATGATTATCAAAAAAAAAATATATTATCATGCTTTCCACTCAAAAGATCTGTATAAAAACAACAAAAAGGATCAAATGAAATATATAAATTGAAAGGAAAAAGCAATTACATTACAACAACCTAAATGAAAAACACTCAATTAGATGTCATGCTTTCCACTCAAAAGATCTGATTGAAAAAACAAAATATATCTGAATCCATTAAGCACACAAATGAATTTGGTTGAGGAATTATTTTAGAGAATAAAAAATTTAGGCCAATACTCAAATCTGATGCTATCACAAAATTGCGTATATACATACATCATGGTACATTTAACAAAATCTCAACCAAATTTTGAGATGTAAAAAAATTATTAGCATTGGATCGCCTCCTTTCCAACTGCTGTCACTTGTAAACCTCTACATTATATACCACTTGAAGAAATGCTAATTTTCAAAGTATTTCAAGTGAGTTGTCCAAAAAGTATTTCAAGTGAGGAATCAAAATTTTAATATTCTTTAAATGAGAATCGACATATACATTCAAATATAACAAAGCCTCATATAGTGACTTCTATAGCTATATCACTTGCCACTAAACAGAAAATATTATGTATCGACGGAATATGTAATGAAAATACAATCGAAACATTTTTCAAAGGTTCACTATATGTAATGAAAAGATTATGCATCGAAAATGAATTTCTCAAAGAATATGTATCGAGTGAGAATGTGTAATGATAATGTAACGACACTTACTTCTATAGCTATATCACTTGGTATTTTGCTTTCAACTCAACCACAACTTCAATTTTGGCTTCTTCAAATTCCTCCTTCTTATTTAGGAAGCAAAGCTACAGGAGAAGTGAATTATAATAAAAGTTATCGGACCAAAGCAAATAATAATAGTTACCAAATTACAGATAAATGCCAATTTAGTTATATTATCTCTTGAATTGCACTTATTTGAATTAACTACAAGAAAACAGACTCACTAAATTAAACTCAACACTTGAATGGCGTATAGTTTTCGTGGAGAAAACTTAAAAATCAAAAGTTGTGCTAGTTTGAATAACAATCGAAAGAAAATTTTCACTATATCATAACCGACCAATACAACCATAAATTCGAGTTCTAATTAACTATAATATGCAGATTGAACTAAATAAGCAATTCAATTCCTGTACACCCATCACTAATAACCAATCCTTCTTTTATACTAAGTCGAGGAATAGTTTGGCCACAATAGTCTGCAAGTGATAGAGAAGAAAAAATGTTGCAATCCAAACTAAAAACCTTAGTTTATGCAATCATTGAAATTGTGTCAGAATGCTAGATATGTGCATTTGAAGAATTCTAAAGGTTAATCTTCCCTGATGCAACTGGGTTGCCTATAAAAACACAAGCACCAAAAGGAACCACAGTAACTAAGATTGGGGAATTAAAAAAGGAACTAGCACATGCTGAAGAATCTAGCAGTTGAATAACTTGTTTGGTCAGATAATAATAGCAATTCTAAACTAACTTAAATTAACTGACCAGAGACTTTATCTGCAATTGTGATTGTTGAAGGGGTTCAAGGATAGAGGGAAAGTGGGGTGAGAAGATCATATGGTATGTTTTAGTGTGAACCCCGCCTTCTCAAACAATGGCCATATAATGCAACCTCATATTTCTTCCTGCTTTTAATGTTACTTGTATTGTTTGTAAACATGCTACAGACATGTTCTCTTTATTATTTTGATAATACTAGATATCCCAGCTGGTTAGTGATTATCTACCTCACAAACAAGAAGGCAATTGATAACTATAAATATAAGATTCAGTAGAGGTCATACAATAAGAAAATGAAGAAAAGGACATATGTCCCACTCTACTACAACGTCTTAGTAGTGGGGTCTTCATTGAGACTACAATTAAAAGGACTTTCTTTTCTCTTCACAAGGACTTGTCCTACAAGTTGCTATGACAAACAAACAGCTAACGAAACAAATGAAGAAATTTCTTTTAGCTAGTATACACACGTTAGCTATGGAGAATTTATTATGAATAATCTCTTCACATGGATATGTTTTAGCATGTCTTGAACATTAGAACCAAGGCCATTCATTGAGTAAGCACTGATAAGGTTCCTTCCTATACAATTTTTTTTTCATTTTCAAAACAAGAAATGAGCGAGGCTTATTTACATTTAAGTTTCTAGTGATTATTGATGAAGACCTATAAGAAAACACCATGTCATGTGATGGTTCACAAGCCTTTGTCTGCAATTCTAACCAATACAACCATAAATTCAGAGTTCCAATTAACCACAATATGCAAATTTAACTAACTAGGCAACTGAATTTCTAAATTAACTTACCAGAAAGAAAGGGTACCGAAGGCAAACTTGTACTCCCTCCAAGATTTTTCTGGTTTGCCTGCAAGGTCCAGAACGAAGGCAACACCTAGTAGAAAGGGTACCGAAGGAAAACCAGAACGAAGGCAAGGTCCAAAAAGAAAGGGTGAGGCGCTGTTCAGAAAGAAAAGGCAAGGTCTGTTCTTGTTCTCAGTGAAGTGATGAAAACTTAGGGTTTGACGGTGATGGGTGGAGGAGGAGCGACAGCCAGAGATGTGGTTTGAAGGTGATGGGTTTGACGGTGTGGTTGCAGAGAGAGAGATGTGGGTTGAAGGTGATGGGTTTGACGGTAGGGTTGCACAGAGAGAGAGATGTGGGTTGAAGGTGATGGGTTTGACGGTAGGGTTGCACAGAGAGAGAGGTGGGTTGAAGGTGAGTGGAACGCTGGAAGAGAAGAGGGAATGAAAGCTTCTCAATTTTTTCTTTAAAATTGGAACCGCCGCGAGCCCTTTTTGTAACCGTCGCCGGTGTAGATGAGCGACGGCGGTTGCTAGGAACTGCCGCGAGTGAAAATGAGCGACGGCGGTTGTAGCACCCGCCGCGAATTGTGGGTCGCTATTTAGCCAAATTTTTGTAGTGAACATTTCGTCCTCGAAATCTCACCTGAATCAAACAGCTCTGGATATGCCTCTTGCATCTTACTCTCCAGCTCCCACGTAGTATCCTCACCAGCTGCTCCCAACCAAACCACTTTTACCAAGCCGATCTCTTTCCCTCTAAGGGTCTTCACTCCTCGATCGTCAATTCTGATCGGCATGGTTTCTACTGATAAATTCTCTCTCACTTGCACGTCGTCCATCTGAATTACATGAGACGGGTCTGGCACATACTTCCTTAGTTGGGACACATGGAATACGTCGTGCACATTGGACAAATTAGGTGGCAAAGCAACTCGGTAAGCCACCCTCCCAATTCTCTCCAGAATTTGATATGGACCAATGAAACGAGGGGACAACTTCTTCGACTTCAAGGCTCTCCCAACACCAGTCACTGGGTTGACTCTCAGAAACACATGATCTCCAGCTTGAAACTCTAAGTTCTTCCTCCTATTATCATGGTAGCTCTTCTGCCTACTCTGTGAGGCCTTCATCTTCTCTTGAATTAGCTTCACCTTCTCGGTGGTCTCTCTAACTATCTCGGGTCCGAGTACCACATTTTCTCCTGACTCACTCCAACACAACGGAGTCCTACACCTCCTCCCATATAACTCCTCAAAGGGTGCCATCCCAATACTAGAATGAAAACTGTTGTTGTACGTAAACTCAACCAACGGCAGATAAGAGTCCCACGCTCCTCCTTGCTCAAGAACACACGCCCTCAACAAGTCTTCCAACGACTGGATGGTCCTCTCGGATTGACCATCGGTCTGTGGATGATATGCCGAGCTCAAGCGCAACTTTGAACCTAACGCCTCTTGCAAACTTCTCCAAAATTCCGAGGTAAACCTCGGGTCTCTGTCTGACACAATACTTCGAGGAACTCCATGAAGCTTCACGATCACTTGGATGTAGATCTCAGCCAATCTTGACATCGGGTACGTGATGTTGATAGGAATGAAATGAGCAGAATTCGTCAATCTATCCACAACTACCCAAATAGTATCAAACTTCCTCACTTGTGCTCGGCGGACCAGCCACAAAATCCATTGAAATGTTGTCCCACTTCCACTGAATCGCAATGGTCGCATCAGCCCTGCCGGCTTCTGGTGCTCCACCTTAGACTTCTGACAAACCAAACAAGCATACACAAACCGAGCTACATCTCTCTTCATACCTTGCCACCAAAATAACCTCTTCAAGTCTTGGTACATCTTGGTCGCTCCTGGGTGAATACTTAACTTACTCCTATGACACTCCTCCAAGATTGCTTTCCTAATTTCCTCGTCATCAGGAACACCAATCCGAGTTCTATACCTCAACAGACCTTGCGCATCTAACTCAAAATCCTCATTCCCAGCTCGGCCAATACCTACTACTACGTCTACAAGCTTGACATCTAGCTTCTGCGCCTCCTTGATGTTACCCAGAAACTCATTTGTAATTTTCAGCATCCCTAACTTAACACTCCGATATGTTAATTCACACACCAAGCTCAAATCTCTGAATTCTTAAATTAGTTCTAGCTCTTTCACCATCATTGATGACACATGCAAGGACTTACTACTCAAAGCATCACCTACCACATTAGCTTTCCCGGGTGGTAGTTCAAACCGAAATCATAGTCCTTCAATAACTCCAACCATCTCCTTTGCCTCATGTTCGACTCTCTTTTGGTCAAATAGATATCGCAAGCTTTTATGATCACCGAACACTTCAAACCTTGAGCCATACAAATAATGTCTCCAAATCTTCAACAAACACTACTACTGACAAGCTCTAAATCATGGGTAGGGTAATTCTTCTCATGAACTCTCAATTGTCTTGAAGCGTAAGCAACTACCTTACCCTCTTGCATCAACACACAACCCAAACCCATCTTCGACGCATCACAATATACCACAAAAGGCTCACTTGGATTAGGCAACGTCAAGACAGGAGAAGTTGTCAGTCTCCTCTTCAATTCTTGGAAATTCTCTTCGCACTGCTCGTCCCACACAAAGGCCTTCCCTTTACACGTCAACCGAGTTAATGGCAGCGCCAACTTGGAAAATCCTTCAATAAACCTTCTGTAATACCCTGCCAATCCCAGAAAACTCCTCACCTCGGTGGCCGACTTGGGTGCTTCCCATTGCAACACAAGCTTCAACCTTGGAAGGATCAACTGCAATACCTCACTGGTAATTACATGACCTAGGAAATTCAACGCTCTTAGCTGAATTCACACTTGGACCACTTCAGCGTCATGACTTCCTATCTCGCAAGACCTCCAACACCAACTTCAGGTGCTCGGCATGCTCTTCCTCCGACTTGGAGTATACCAAAATATCGTCAATAAACACCACTACAAACCGATCCAAATATTCACTAAAGATGCGATTCATATACTCCATGAATACTCCAGGAGCATTTGTAACACCAAATGGCATCACAGAATACTCGTAGTGTCCATACCGAGTTCTGAACGCCGTCTTAGGAATGTCTTCGTCCTTTACTTTGATTTGGTGATACCCTGACCTTAAGTCAATCTTAGAATATACTTGCGCACCCACCAATTGGTCCATCAAATCATCAATCCTTGGGAGTGGATACTTATTCTTAATTGTCACTTTATTCAACTGTCTATAATCCACGCATAGCCTCATACTTCCGTCTTTCTTCTTCACTAATAATACAGGTGCGCCCCAAGGTGACACACTTGGCCTTATGAACTTCTTCTCCAGCAACTCCTCTAACTGTTTCTTCAGCTCGGACAACTCGGCTGCCGACATCCTATATGGTGCCATAGACACCGGCCTAGTCCCTGGTACCAACTCAATGCTGAACTCGACCTCTCTCTCAGGTGGAACCTCAGGAATCTCCTCAGGAAACACTTCAGAAAACTCTCGCACCACTGGCACTTCACCAATCTTGGCTTGACTCTCTACTGACAATGACGCCCACAACATAAACAAATAGAGCTCCTTTCTTCACTTCCTTGCGCAATCGCCCAAAGAAGCAATGCATTGATTCTTCCACCTCGGAAGAAGGGAAACTTACCGACTCTACTAGCGCGATTGATATGAACATGGTTATCCACTAACCACCCATACCTGTGATGACATCCATTCCTTCCAAAGGCAAACAAATTAAATCAACTAGGAAGTCTCTCACTAACACCGACAGAGGACACTTCGCACAAACGAGAGAGGTAGTCACTGATCCCTTTGCTGGAGTATCAATAACCATCTCCCTCACCAATGTAGATAAAACTAAATCCAATCTCTTAACACACATAGCAGAAATGAAAGAATGCGTGGCACCAGTGTCCACAATTGCAATCAAAGAGATACCATTAATGAAACACGTACCTCTAATCTCGTTGACCACCTCGGATCTTGCCAACGCAAACACCTTTCCCACACCTTTCTCCTTCTTAGGCTTGGAGCACTTGGAACTGATATGCCCCACCTCTCCACAGTTGAAACAAATGATGTCCTTCCTCTCACAGTTAACAGCTTGATGACCTTCCTTACCACATTTAAAACACTTGCTAACCATGCACTCAAAACTCTTGTGGCCGGCCTTGCCACACTTGTAGCACACAACATTCGCAGGGGCATCTCCCCCACTTGCCTTTACCCTTACCACCTGAAACCTCGTAAGGCTTCGCACGATGCTGGAACTGGCTCTTCCTGTCATTCATTACTCTGAAACGCGCATTAGTATCTTCTTCATAAATCCTGCAGCTGTCGACCAGATCGGCAAACACTCAAAGCTTCTGGTACCCAATTGCCTGCTTGACCTCAGGCCTTAAACCGTTCTCAAATTTGATGCACTTGGAGAATTCGGCAGTAGCTCCATCATAATGAGGGTAGAATTTCACCAACTCTTCAAACTTTGCAAAGATACTCACCACTGTCTTATTCCTTGCTTCACTTCTAAAAATTCCATTTCCTTCTTCCTCTCACATCCTCAGGAAAGTACTTCCTTAAAAATTCACTTTTGAAAACCTCCCATGTAATCGCTTCTCCAGCAGCTTCTAACCTCGACATAGCCCCCAGCCACCAGTTATCTGCCTCCTCGGCCAGCATGTGAGTTCCATATCTCACCTTCTGCGCCACAGTCAGTCCATCACTCTAAAAATCCTCTCTATATCTTTCAACCAGGCCATCGCCCCATCAGGATTATATCTCCCTTTGAACGTAGGAGGGTTCTCCCCCTGAAATGTAGCTAGGCTACGAGCTCCAACGTCCTCGGCAACTTGGCGAGGCAGATTTCCCCATAGCAGCGCCATCGTTTCTATCGCAGCAGCTAAGGCATCTTCATTTCTCCTAGCTCTCCCAGCCATCTCACTTACTCACTGAGATAAGAACAATTCAAAACGAGCATTATTACTCGAGGACTGGGAACTCAAGACTCAACACTTGGTCGGACAGACCGAACTTTTTGCTCTGATACCACTTCAGAACAACACCCCTTATATTCTACTAAATAATTAATATTTTAAAAAATCGAGTTTCAAAAATCTTTACTCGAGAGAGTGCTACACTTATTCACGAGAAAACAACGCATAAGCATTTATGGCGCAAAAAACACCAACATAAGTATGATATATAACACCTCACCACGGGGGAGTTCACAAAAATCACATGTTTAAAGTTTACACCACAAATGAATTTAAACGGTTCATAAAAGTACAAATATTACAGTTCAAAGGCTAATACACACCTACTCTCCTACTCGGCCCCAGTTGTTACATATCGAGCAACCGACGCCAACTACCAAAAGAGTATGGAAAGTCCTCTACTCAGAGTACTGCAAGTTGCCACATAAGAGCAACATAAAAGCGATAGGGTGAGTCTCGTTTCATAAATAATAATCGATAAGATAAGCATTATCATAGAGAAATCACTAAAACAACTTCGGTTCGTTGAACACTCACACAGCACTCACGCCACACCACTTCAACTCACCTTCAATAAACACATCAACAAGCGTGATGAGTATATGCATGAAATGCAACCCAAACTCCACGGGTAATATGCATGTGGATCCATAAGACCAAGTCTTACGCTCATCAATAAGACCGAAGTCTTCTGCTCGTCAAATAGACCGAAGTCCAACCCAAACTCCACGGGTAATATGCATATGATTTATGCGACACAATGAAACATGCATCCTAACACACCAAGCCAATTTTAATGCGCACAATGCATACTTACCAACAATGCCTCAAAGGCACATCACTGCATCACATGACCTTCTACACAAAAATAGCAGGTCATAGACCAATCACCAAGACCGCAGCCTTTTCACAAAAATAGCAGGTCATAGACCCATCACCAAGACCGCAGCCTTTTCGTCAAATCATCAAGTCCCTACTAGGAAACCTCACCACTCAACACCCACCGGGTATAGCCCTAAGGCTAGCGTCAACACCTCAATTTTAACGTTTTACCACTGGCCGCACCATATCGGCATCAAACAACAACTCGGCATCAAGTTATGAACTCAAACATCACCACAAGGACTAAAACTGTCACCTAGGGACCAATCTGTCACCTAGGGACCAAGCGGACTACCTCATGTCAAACACTTAGGCGTTATTAACACCAAACAGCACTCCCAGTTGCGCCTGGCAGCGCCTTGCGCAAGTGTGGCTTCGCACAGCAACTCGGCACCCTCTCTGGGCAACTCGGCACTCACACCCCTCAACTCGGCACACAGGCACTAAGCCTCCTCTCTGTACCATAAATCATCTCGGTATCTACACTTATACCACAACTACCATACTTACCATTCAACATACCTAGACCTCGGTACACTCACTTCGACAGTTCCACCCCTCGACATGCTTATATTTCGACAACTACTCTTAGTCTTACATACTCTACACTCCGACATGCTTACTATAACTCGGCTCGCTCACACCTCGGTAGCTTTACACTACAACACAACGTCTGCTCTTCCGCAATTGTACTGGGTTATATACTTAACACTACACTTTGACCCTCCACCTCGGCACAACTATGCTACATCTCTAAGACCATAATTCGACACCGCCAATGGGACTTAACCATTTTACGGATCATCACCTATCTTTGCCTCACTCCTCACTTCGCCTTTATCAAGCCTACAACTTACGCCGTGACACTTACGTTATTCACTCGTTATCCTACACGGCAAGCCAACTCGGTTCCTCTACGTGCTCATGCGCCTAACCTTCCTCTTCCTCCTTCGGTTATTTCTCACTAAGATTCACTTAAAACACACTCTTCACTCCTGGAATATTTGGCCGTTGGTGACAACGTCACCAACACCCCACTCGACCGAGGTTCCCTCGCCTCCCATTTCCTCCACTTGATCCTCACACTACGAACGCTCCAAAATCATCATCAAAGGGAAGCAAAAACACAACATCAACACACATAAATCATACTAAAAATGTACAAGATCATTTTAGACTTAACTCACACATAATACATATCATAAGGACTATTATGAACGAAAAGAGAGCTCCATAACCTCAAATTGTTGAAGAAGCAGCACTCTCTTCACTCAAACTCTCCGATCAATCAACGATCGCCTCTTCCTCTGTGGATTCCTAGCTTCCTTCAACGTCAAGTTCTCCTCCTTCTCTCTAGAATCACTATTCCACCTAACTTTTCCTTCTCTCTTACTTCTCTTTGACTTTTCTTTAGAAATGGTGCATGAGTGAATTCAATCCTACGGCTCCTTTCACTTTATTACATGCAAAAATGGGCTTCAATTGAGCAAATGGGCCTCTAATGGATCATGGGCCTCTAATCCCACCTTCTCCATTACTTAAACACTTCCTAAACACAAATACAATTCTAGCATTAATTACTTGACTCAAGTGAATTGTTGTAAACCTTAAATAACCCAATTAAATAATTAATTGAACTATTTTGGGGTGTTACACGATAACCATTGGTAGAGTTATAGGTGAGAAGGGTTGGACTGAGATGGGTGCAGTGATAATAGGTGAGAAAGGTGGGAGTGTTGTCATTTGTTCATTGAACATGGAGGATGAGGGGTTTGGATAATAGGTGATGCAAAGAATGGTTTCTATATGAGGCTTAGCGCAGATTATCCCCAATTCTTCCCGAGATGGTGCAATAACTTCTCGCGGTCAGTAGTCAACCTTCTACTACGAGAAGCTTCATAAATATCTGCATGATCATGGTCTTTTTCTCGCCTACCTCGGTGAGTTCTGCATGAACTGGCTGATCCTTCTCAACTACCTCAAGTGGCTTTTTATCCATTTCTTGATTCAATGCAGCTTTTGTAATGGCTTCATATGTCTCACCATTCAGATTGAATGGAGTAATGTTATCAAGAACAATTGTTCTTTCAGAGTTGTTGCCACCGAAGAATCAAGATGTAATTCTTCATCTTTCTCTCAGAATCTATATCACCAACAACCTTCTAGTAGTGTACTTTGCATTTACGGAGGAACCATTTCTTCAAAAAAATTCTCCAAATTGTTGTTGCTTCTTGATCAAAGAGGTTCCACCTCTTTCTCTCTTTGTCTCTAAGAAAGACCTTAGTTAAAGATGCTCTTGTCCTTTTTCATGAGGATTTATCGAAACTTCCTTCTTATCCGTGATGGTCGCCTCATCATCGATACTTCATCCTTCTCTTATGCTTGAGAGACATACAACAAAGTGTTGGGTTGATGCATCTCCTCACACCTCGGTAGCTTTACACTACAACACAACGCCTCGCTTCTTCCGCAATTGTACCGGGTTATATACTTAACACTACACTTTGACCCTCCACCTCAAGCACAACTATGCTACATCTCGCAAACATAATTCGACACCGCCAATGGGACTTAACCATTTTTACGGATCATCACCTATGCCGCACTCCTCACTTCGCCTCTTTATCAAGCCTACAACTTACGCCGTGACACTTACGTTATTCACTCGTTATCCTACACACGGCAAGCCAACTCGGTTCCTCTACGTGCTCATGCGCTTTAACCTTCCTCTTCCCTCCTTCTGCTTATTTCTCACTAAGATTCACTTAAAACACACTCTTCACTCCCGCAATACTTTGCCGGTTGGTGACAACGTCACTAACACCCATCGGGCGAGGTTCCTCGCCTCCCATTTCCTCCACTTGATCCTCACACTACGAACGCTCCAAAATCATCATCAAAGGGAAGCAAAAACACAACATCAACACACATAAATCATACAGAAAACAGCTCAAGATCATTTTAGACTTAACTCACACATAATACATATCATAAGGACTATTATGAACGAAAAGAGAGCTCCATAACCTCAAATTGTTGAAGAAGCAGCACTCTCTTCACTCAAACTCTCCGATCAATCAACGATCGCCTCTTCCTCTGTGGATTCCTAGCTTCCTTCAACGTCAAGTTCTCCTCCTTCTCTCTAGAATCACTATTCCACCTAACTTTTCCTTCTCTCTTACTTCTCTTTGACTTTTCTTTAGAAATGGTGCATGAGTGAATTCAATCCTACGGCTCCTTTCACTTTATTACATGCAAAAATGGGCTTCAATTGAGCAAATGGGCCTCTAATGGATCATGGGCCTCTAATCCCACCTTCTCCATTACTTAAACACTTCCTAAACACAAATACAATTCTAGCATTAATTACTTGACTCAAGTGAATTGTTGTAAACCTTAAATAACCCAATTAAATAATTAATTGAACTATTTTGGGGTGTTACACGATAACCATTGGTAGAGTTATAGGTGAGAAGGGTTGGACTGAGATGGGTGCAGTGATAATAGGTGAGAAAGGTGGGAGTGTTGTCATTTGTTCATTGAACATGGAGGGATGAGGGGTTTGGATAATAGGTGATGCAGTAATGGTTTCTATATGAGGCTTAGCAGTATTATCCCCCAATTCTTCCTGAGATGGTGCAATAACTTCTGCCAGTGCAGAGTCAACCTTCTCTACCTGAGAAGCTTCATAAATATCTGCATGATCATGGTCTTTTTTCTCAGCTACCTCAGTGAGTTCTGCATGAACTGGCTGATCCTTCTCAACTACCTCAAGTGGCTTTTTATCCATTTCTTGATTCAATGCAGCTTTTGTAATGGCTTCATATGTCTCACCATTCAGATTGAATGGAGTAATGTTATCAAGAACAATTGTTCTTTCAGAGTTGTTGCCACCAGAAGAATCAAGATGTAATTCTTCAGTCTTCTCTCCAGAATCTATATCACCAACAACCTTCTCTAGTGTACTTTGCATTTCTGGAGGAACCATTTCTTCAAAAAAATTCTCCAAATTGCTGGTTGCTTCTTGATCAAAGAGGTTCCACCTCTTTCTCTCTTTGTCTCTAAGAAAGACCTTAGTTAAAGATGCTCTTGTCCTTTTTCATGAGGATTTATCAGAAACTTCCTTCTTATCTGTGGTGATGGTCGTCTCATCATCGATACTTCATCCTTCTCTTATGCTTCGTAGACAACTTCCATATTCTCTTATTCTTCCTCAACAGCTTCCTCAAATTGTTGTTTATTTTCAAACCCGATTTCATCTTGCTCACCTTGTTGATCCTTCTCGAGAATTTGCTTTCTTCTACAACATCTTCTCAAGTGCAGCTTCTTGAGGGATTGGATCATTTCTCCTCTTACTTATCTTCTCTCTTCTTATAACCTCTTCTACAGGTTCTTCAATCTCAGCTTCTGCAAAAACATTAGGCAATGACTTAGTTTTCTGTTTCTTCTTTTTCCTCTCATTCTTCTCTTCTGCTAATGTGGTTACCTCTATACCCATAAGTTTAAGATTTTTAGCCGTGAAGACTTTGGTTTTCTCAATAATACCTTTAGCACTAGATATTTTAATCAAATAGCGATTAAAAACCTTGGTGAGTGCCTTTCCATAGGGTAAATGTAACACCCCATTTCTACCCGGTAATTTAAATCAAAAATCAGAGTATATAAAAATCATTTCTGGTCATCTTTTGGTTTAGTGTGTTATAAAATAGTGAACTGATTGACTATGGGATTACTCGGTAACCGATACTACTTGCAACCGGCCTTGACCTCCTTTGTAAGGCTCTCAGTGATGCCCTTTGTAAATACACCAGCGAAAGAAATTCTGACCTTAGTGGCGAACCACAATTTAGCCATAGTCATTCAGCACACTAATAGTATAACATAAATCAGTCCTCAATAAAATGGAGCGTCACACATCTCTCTTAAAACATTCAATAGTTAACTCATCTCATAAACATAATCAAAATACGTAACACCAAAGAAATAAACTCGTGGAACTATAGTTTCACATAATGCAATGAAAATACTCATGAATCCAACAGAACAATTCAAAGCAGCCTCAAAACAATACATGTAAGGCTCAACAAAGAGCAAAACAAGACAACTATAGTTCATAACCCCAACCCCTAGGTGCTACATATCGAGCAGCATCGACTCGGGAGTAGTGAAGGTAGAAAGCCCTCACTCATGACTACCTGTGGTAAACAACAACGAGAAGGGTGAGTCTCGAACTATATAATAAAAGTGATAATAAGCAATATATATATCATCATAGTTCACAAAGATACTCAAACACACCAATCATCACTCAACAAAGATTCATGCACTAATGAGAATGTATGCAATGTAAGTATGCATGTGGTACCATTTGCCCTCCCGGCATTCTCATCAATAATGGAGTCCTCATGACTGCCCTCCCGCCCCTCGGGCTTCACAATCATTTTATAAGGCCCTCCGCCGCCTCGAGCTTCACAATCATTTTATAAGGCCCTCCCGCCGCCTCAAACTTTCACAATCATTTTATAAGCTCTACGATCACAGCCGAATGTATGCATGAGACTCCATGTACAACACAAACACAATCTCAAACAAATTTCAATACACACATTAATTCTTACCTCGGATTCAATCTCTTTTTATAGCCCCCATGGCTTGCTTGCCTCCGGCCCATGCCCTCATGGCATGCTCGGTCCACCTCATTGTAAACTCTCACACCATTAAGTCCCAAGGACTAATCTCCTCTAGAGTACTCAACCTCACTCGTGGACCTAAACCACCATTTAGGACCAAAACAATCATCTAGGGACCAAACTGTCACCTAGGGACCAAAACAAAGACCCTCTTAGGCACTTGCGGCAAAGACTAGCGCCATTTTCCCCACATCCTGGCGCCCCACGGTGCAACACAAAGACTAGCGCGCGTAAACTCAAAGATTTTGCGCCCCTGTGGCAACACAAACCATGCATGGCGCCACTTTTCTAGCAATCTGCGCCCCACGGCAACACGCACCTAGACACAAACTCGCACCACGCTTTGGACACAATCTCGCATACAGTCAGTAACATCCTGCATCGCTTCAGAATCGCCATCGCTCTCACGAACCAACACGAGTCTTTTCAAAGATGCTTTGTCCTCACTTGCATGCTTTCCGAAAACTTCAGAAGAAGTCACCCATCCACTACTACTCCAAGCCAAGCACGCTTAACTATGGAGTTCTTATGGGATGGGCTCCGAAAGAAGATGCACCTTGTTGGTATAGGTAGTCCAAATCAATTCTTTTAAGCCTTCCTTCAACTGCAGATACCCCATACCGCATGCCCTCGGGATCCTCTCATTCCGGCATGCGTATTCGGTTCATTCACGCGCCCGCCGCTTGAAGCCGCCAGAGCCGCTCTTTGCCATGCCACCTTTTTGGGCACCGGCGATCACTCCCGCCCTCGTCGGCCCGGATGTCACATGCCCACTGGGCTTCCGCTTGGTTCGCCCTCGAACCACACCGCATCGGGAGAGGTCTCGCCGCTCGATACCATTTGTAACATCCTGCATCGCTTCGGAATCGCCGATCGCTCTCACGAACCAACACGAGTCTTTTCGGCATGCTTTGTCCTCACTTGCATGCTTTCCGAAACTTCGAAGGTCACCCATCCCACTACTACTCCAAGCCAAGCACGCTTAACTATGGAGTTCTTATGGGATGGGCTCTCAAAAGAAGATGCACCTTGTTGGTATAGGTAGTCCAAATCAATTCTTTTAAGCCTTCCTTCAATCATGCAGGTCCCATACCGCATGTACCTCGATCCTCTCATTCCGGGTGCGTATTCGGTTCATTCACGCGCCTTCGCTTTGAAGCCGCCAGAGCCGCTCTTTGCCATGCCACCTTTTTGGGCACCGGCGATCACTCCCGCCCTCGTCACCGGATGTCACACAGCAAGAGACTAGCGCCACAAGGCAAACACAATTTAGCGCCCCACTGTGACCACCTCACCCACACTTTCAAACCAAAAACCACCCGAGCCAAAATGTTTAAAAATGAATTTGGGCGTGTGAACACAAAATTTGGCACGAGGAAATATGTTCTGAAATACAAGTTTCACTCCCTGCCCCAAAACACACACAAAATCACCCCCACCGACATTTTCAAAATGACACTGCAACTAAAAACTACTCGAGCCAAAACACTTAAAAATGAGTTTGGGCAGTGAACACAAAATTTGGCACGAGGAAATATGTTCGTAAATACAAGTTTCACTCCCCGGCCCCAAAACACACACAAAACAAGCCCCACTGGGACATTTTCAAAATAACACCACCAACTGAAAACCACTCGAGCCAAAACACTTAAAATTGAAAGTTGGCGTGTGAATACAAAATTTGCACGAGAAAATGTGCCCAGAAATACAAGTTTCACTCCCGGCCCCAAAACACCCACATTCTCGGTGCCTGACAAAGAACACACTCACCCATCCATCACATAGCAGTGACACAGCGCGCCATTTCTCTAGGAAATTGGCGCCACACTTCAACATTCCCGAAAACTCTCCTCACATATGCACTGGGCGCACCATTCCTAGCCATATGGCGCCCCAACATCAAAATCCCCAAATTCTACAAATTCTCTCAAACCAATCCACATTATAATCATTCTAACACCTCCAATTTCACAAATTAACAAACAATTGCACACCCAAATCATCAATTGCATCAAAATCACGAAATCATACATTGTAAAACCTAACTCACGCTCTAAATCAATTTTACCAACAAATTCATCAAATTCAAGAAATCAAATCATCATGCAATCATCAATTAACATCAAACAAATTTTATGATACACATAAAACCCATTATCTCCTCTATTATAGAGTGAGACTCCTTACCTCGAATTAACTTAGAAATTGAGTCTCACCAAGTCACGTGCAAGAACCACAAAACTATGGAGCTTTCCTCTTCTCCTTTCTCCTCTTGCGATCAAGCCCTTTCTCTTTTCCTCTCTTGTGCGCCGCCCTCTCTTCTCTCTTCTCCTCTCTTTCGTTTTCTTTCTTTGTTCCTTCCTTTGGTGCGAAATGCACCAACCCTAGGAGCCTAAGTCATTGGGCTTGGGCTCTCGGCCCAAAATAAAGCAGCTCTGGTATTTCTAATACCCTCCCTTCTAATTAAAAAATAAAATACTAAATATAAAACACTATATTATATTTAATATAATTAAAATAGTGCAACACTTTAAATAATTTAATCAATTACTTAATTAAATCATTTAGGGTGTTACAACTCTCCCCACTTAGGAAATTTCGTCCTCAAAATTCACTACTGAGTCAATTAACTCGGATAAGACTCCCGCATCTTGCTCTCCACTCCCCCAAGTCATACTCTCACAAGCAGGCTCCCAACCACACTACCTTGACCAAGGCAATGTCTTTCCCTCTCAACACCTTCACTTCTCTATCATCAATCTTCACTGGCATAGTCTCCACAGTGAGGTTCTCACGTACCTCTACATCACCCATGTGAATCATATGAGACGGGTCTGAAATATACTTCCGAAGCTGTGGCACGTGGAATACATCGTGCAAGTTCGAAAGATTAGGCGGCAAAGCCACCCTATAAGCAACCTTTCCAACCCAACACCACCATAGGCGTGACCTCAAGAACACATGCTCACCAAATTGAAACTCCAAGTCCCGCCTCCTCCTACCATTCAACAACTTACACTGACTTACATCTACATTTCGACAACTCTCCTTCAGTCTATATACACTATACCTCGGCGACACTAAATCCGACGTGCCTATACCTCACTTCAACACATACATACCTCGGTTATATCCTCTCAATTTACCACCACTGGTCTTGGTTTACTTACCTTAGACCTCAATAACCACGCTTATGTTCACTGCACCTCAACATCTATACTTCAAAGACATATATACTCTACACTTGGCCATTACTAATCTCTGTACTACACACTACCTTAAGCGCACCACACTTTAACACAACACTTCAACTCGGTACCTCGGTTCACCCATCGACAAGAACTCAAATATAAACCAAAGACACCATCAAGCCATTAATCCTCAACTCCAAATAAACCCGCTTAAAACACATCAACTCTCACTCAACCACGCTTATAACACAAAGAACTCATACTCGTCAAAACAATATCAAACTCATATGTAAATGCATGGATGCAACCCAACGCCAATGTTTAATGCATGAGTACCATCACCGGCGTAATGGCACTGCCACCGCCCTTTAATGATATCTAGGTCGAAACACCGCCTCCGTCCTTTACACCGTCGTCCTATTTCACCTAGACAACCCCAATAGCGCTAAGGCTAACGCCCACTCACGGGACACCTCAACACCACACTCACTAGCCCTACAAACCTAACGCCCAACTCACCGACGCCTCAACACACCAAAGAGACCAAGTCTTCTCACACGTAATGCCCGGAAGGCGACCTCTCAAACACCACGGGTACAACACAGAACGCGAGGTCCTAAACCCATCACTCAACGCCGGTTCCCATTTGGAACCTCACCACTTAAACACATCGCTACTCAAAGCTCTAAGGTCATCATCACACCTCGGACATAGCCCCATGGCTATCGTCCCAACTCACCATCCAATACACCTCCAATTGTAGTTCTCACACTACCCCAACGTCCTCACACCAAACGTAGTGGACTAAACGAATACTACGAGGACCACAACGTCACCTAGGACTAAAAACGTCACCTAGGGACTAAACGGACCGTCCCTTTTCAACCACTTGCGCTCACAACGCCAAACAACACCCCCATTGCGCTGGCGGCACGCGCTACAGCGCAATCAGCTTTCCAACGGCACCTCGGCACCTCTCTCGGAACCTCGGCACACGCACCACTAACCTCGACACACGGCACTAAGCCTCCTCTCGCACCATAAATCATCTCGGCATCTATACTTATACCACAACTACCATACTTACTTCACCTTAGTCTTAACGCAACTAGGTTACTTCTACTTCAATTCACCCCTTAATCACCTCGGTTCACCACCTCGGCTATGCCTACACTTAGTCACGCATCTTATCTTCAATGGCGTCCTTGCGTCTCACCCTCGGTTATCCTCGCTACTTAACTTAGGCTACCTATCACTCACCTCGGTTCACTTAGGTACAAGCCTCTATTTCATTCACCTCGGTTGCCATACCATCTCGGCAACCTCGGTTCAAAGAACTACACTTAGGTGTATAAATACACGCCATACTCGAAAGAATCACCTCGGTATACCTATGCTACACCTCGGCACTACAAGTCGACCCTACGCTCCACTCTCACACTTTGACAACTTGGCATACAACTTCCTCTCTTTCAAGACCTCTAGCACCACCTCAAGTTCTCTCAGATGCTCTTCCTCGATTTTGAGTACACCGAATATCATCAATAAAAACAACCACAAACCGATCCGGATAGCTATGGAAGATTCGGTTCATGTACTCCATCAGCACCCCTGGTGCATTTGTGACACCAAACGACATTACAGAGTACCCATAATGCCCATACCTCGCTCAACGCGGTTTTACGATGTCCTCATCCTTCACCTTAATCTGGTGATACCCGGACCTCAAGTCAATTTTGCTAAACACCTTAGCACCCACCAGCTAATCCATCAGATCATCTATCCTCGGGAGAGGATACTTATTCTTGATAGTCACTTTATTCAATTGTCTGTAGTCCACGCACGCACGCGCATACTCCCATCCTTCTTCTTTACCAATAAAACCGAGCTCCCCATGGTGACACACGCTAGGCCTCACAAATTTCTTCTCAAGCTCCTCTAATCGCTTCTTCAATTCCGACAACTCGTAAGTCGACATCCCAGTGCGGTGCCATAGACACACGTGCCTAGTACTGTGCACCACTCAATCCCGAACTCAACTTCCTCTCTGGGGCACACTAGGAATCTCATCCCAAACACTTCAGGGAACTCACACACCACCTGCACCCATAAACCACACTTCGGTTCTCAAGCAGACATAGACGCCCATCAAAGCAACCAACCGACCACCCTCTTTCATTACCTGCGCGAATTGCTCACAGACAAAGAAAGCGCACTCTTCCTCTTCGTGAAGAAGGAAACTAACAGACTTGCAATCAAGCTCTTGTGACCCGGCTTGCCACACTTGAAACACACCATATCGGTGGGGAGCATCTCCCACTTGGCTTCTTGCCCACAACAGACTTCTTACCTCTCGGCAGACTTACTACCACCAAAGATACTTCGCTTTCCTCAATCAGCAGACACCTCATATGGCTTACTCTGGTTCTAGAACTCACCTCTATCGAGAGCATGAACAACAATTCGAACTAAGTCAAGACTCCTAACCGTCATACATAACATGACAAATGACACACTTGGTCTGACAGACCAGAACTTTTGCTCGATACCACTAATGTAACACCCCATTTCTACCCTGTAATTTAAATCAAAAATCGTAGTATATAAAAATCATTTATGGTCATCTTTTGGTTTAGTGTGTTATAAAATAGTGAACCGATTGACTATGGGATTACTCGGTAATCGATACTACTTGCAATGTGCCTTGACCTCCTTTGCAAGGCTCTCGGTGATGCCCTTGTAAATACACCAAATAAAGAAATTTCGACCTTAGTGGCGAACCACAATTTAGCCATAGTCATTCAAAGACACTAATAGTATAACATAAATCACCCTCAATAAAATGGAGCGTCACACATCTCTCTTAAAACATTCAATAGTTAACTCATCTCATAAACATAATCAAAATACGTAACACCAAAGAAATAAACTCGTGGAACTATAGTTTCACATAATGCAATGGAAAATACTCATGAATCCAACGAGAACAATTCAGCGAGCTCTCAAACAATACATAGAAGGCTCAACAAAGAGCAAAACAAGACAACTATAGTTCATAACCCCAACCCCAGGTGCTACGTGATCGTGAGCGGGCCGACTCGGGAGTAGTGAAAGTAAAAGCCCTCACTCATGACTACCGTGGTAAACAACAACGAAAAGGGTGAGTCTCGAACTATATAATAAAAGTGATAATAAGCAATATATATATCATCATAGTTCACAAAGATACTCAAACACACCAATCATCACTCAACAAAGATTCATGCACTAATGAGAATGTATGCAATGTAAGTATGCATGTGGTACCATTTGCCTCCCATTCTCATCAATAATGGAGTCCTCATGACTCGGCCTCTCCCCGCCTCGGGCTTCACAATCATTTTATAAGGCCCTCCGGCCGCCCTCAGGCTTCACAATCATTTTATAAGCTCTACGACGCATCATAAAGAATGTATGCATGAGACTCCATGTACAACACAAACACAATCTCAAACAAATTTCAATACACACATTAATTCTTACCTCGATTTCAATCTCATTTTATAGCCCCCATGGCTTGGCCCTCCGGCCCATGCCCTCATGGCATGCTCAGTCACCTCATTGTAAACTCTCAACACCATTAAGTCCCAAGGACTAATCTCCTCTAGAGTACTCAACCTCACTCAGGGACCTAAACCACCATTTAGGACCAAAACAATCATCTAGGGACCAAACTGTCACCTAGGGACCAAAACAAAGACCCTCTTAGGCACTTGGCAAAGACTAGGCTCCATTTTCCCCACATCCTGGCGCCCTCGGTGCAACACAACACTAGCGCGCGGCTTCAAGATTTTAGCGCCCCGTGGCAACACACGACCATCGGGCGCCACTTTTCTAGCAATCTGCGCCCCACAGGCACCACAGACCTAGACACAAACTCGCATACGCTTTGCACACAATCTCGCACACGAGCGTGACTAGGCGCCTGGCAAAGGCAAGACAATTTAGCGCCCCACTGCTGACCAATCACCCAACACTTTCAAACCAAAAACCACCCGAGCCAAAATGTTTAAAAATGAATTTGGGCAGTGAACACAAAATTGTACGAGGAAATATGTTCGAAATACAAGTTTCACTCCCGGCCCCAAAAACACACACAAAATCACCCCCACCGGACATTTTCAAAATGACACTGCAACTAAAACTACTCGAGCCAAAACACTTAAAAATGAGTTTGGGCAGGTGAACACAAAATTTGGCACGAGAAAATATGTTCGTAAATACAAGTTTCACTCCCGGCCCCCAAAACACACAAAAACAAGCCCCACTGGGACATTTTCAAAATAACACCTGCAAACTGAAAAAACCACTGAGCCAAAACACTTAAAATTGAAAGTTGGCAGGTGAATACAAAATTTGGCACGAGAAAATGTGCCCAGAAATACAAGTTTCACTCCCCGGGCCCCAAAACACCCACATTCTGGCGCCCAGACAGCAAACACACTCACCCAGTCACTGCTACAGTGACACAGGCGCCATTTCTCTAGGAAATTGGCGCCCTGCACTTCAACATTCCCCAGAAACCTCCTGCTACAGTACCTGGGGCGCACCATTCCTAGCCATATGGCGCCCCAACATCAAAATCCCCAAATTCTACAAATTCTCTCAAACCAATCCACATTATAATCATTCTAACACCTCCAATTTCACAAATTAACAAACAATTGCACACCCAAATCATCAATTGCATCAAAATCACGAAATCATACATTGTAAAACCCTAACACACGCTCTAAATCAATTTTACCAACAAATTCATCAAATTCAAGAAATCAAATCATCATGCAATCATCAATTAACATCAAACAGCCCCTATGATACACATAAAACCCATTATCTCCTCTATTTTAGAGTGAGACTCCCCTTACCTCGAATTAACCGTAGAAATTGAGTCTCACCAAGTCACGTACAAGAACCACAGCAACTATGGAGCTTTCCTCTTCTCCTTTCTCCCTTGCGATCAAGCCCTTTCTCTTTTCCTCTCTTGTGCGCCGCCCTCTCTTCTCTCTTCTCCTCTCTTTCGCTTTCTTTCTTTGTTCCTTCCTTTGGTGCGAAATGCACCAACCCTAGAGCCTAAGTCATTGGGCTTGGGCTCTCAGGCCCAAAATGCAACAGACTCTGGTATTTCTAATACCCTCCCTTCTAATTAAAAAATAAAATACTAAATATAAAACACTATATTATATTTAATATAATTAAAATAGTGCAACACTTTAAATAATTTAATCAATTACTTAATTAAAT
Organism: Oxytropis ochrocephala; assembly: GCA_020916435.1. NCBI lineage: Eukaryota > Viridiplantae > Streptophyta > Magnoliopsida > Fabales > Fabaceae > Oxytropis > Oxytropis ochrocephala. The sequence continues at coordinate 60,117,004 of CM037092.1, read as the reverse complement.
CATTTAGGGTGTTACAGTAAAGATGTTGAGGCTTTATCTTTCCTAATGGGATTGATCATGTGATCTATCATTAAGAATGGTAGGATAACCAGTGTTTTGGTAATCATGTGGTAAAGCAAAATGCAATCTCCAGTAGTAACTTTCTCAAATGAACCAGCTCTAGGTAAGAGTGTGTGTGAACAGATGTGGTGAAGGATTCTTACCTCATCTTTGAGATTTGGAGTAGAGATTTGGAGAACTTCATCAAAAGTGATGCCTAACTCATCATACCAGTTATCAGAGTAGACCTTGTTTCCTTTATCTGGTATACCAAATACCCTTCCAATGGTTGAGGCTGTCACCACAAATTCTCTTTTGTTGATGAAACTGGTTATGGATAGAGGGTTAAGGAAAATGGAGGCTTTTTCATAGAAATCCCTAACTCTTGATGGATATAGAAGCTCATCAAAAGTGACCATCACAGATAAGGGATGAGGCTTTTTCATAGAATTCCCTTAACACACATTGAACTCCTTGGATTACCACTTGGAGCGTGTTTTATCTTCGCGGGTCTGGATTTGAGTGGTTTAACTTCAACGACTTTTTGTAGGGGACTGACACAAAGTTACGAACGATTGAATCAGTCTCGTGTGAACGTGAATCAGAGTAGATTGAAGTGGGTTATGCGTTTTTGGTTCTTACCATTTGAGGATTTGGGATTTTGAGTTAGAGAGAAACAATTTAGAGTTCGTGTGTGAGTTATGAGAGAGAGAACCGAAGGAGTGTGTTTTAATAATTTCAAAACAGTCATTATCCAACGATTAAGAGTTATTTCAATGGAGAATAACTGATTGGGCAGTTGATTGTGACGTGAGAGAGAGATAGAGAGAGAAGAGAGTTGTTACAACGGCTAGGGACCTATTTTTGGTAATTTTTTAATAATAAAGAACCTAAGACCAAGGAATAAACGCACAAATAGAATAAAACATGAATTAAATGACAAGCACTAAAAAACATAACATGCCAAACACGTGTTGAATGACTTCCACTGCCTTTTTATTGCAGAAGCTGACCATTTATGATGTAGGTGGCTTAAAAATTAGTTTTACCAAAATGTATATAGCTAACTTTGATTTTAAAAAATATAGTTGATACACAAACTAGTACACACATCGCAATGAAAATGATATTCAAAGTGGGGACTAGTGGTAAAGCAAAGAGAGTATATTTTGATTCCTGCTTTCATAGACCAAAGTGGCTGGTTATAAGGCTCTTGAGGGATAGAATAGCATTCAAGGTAGGGGTGTTCAGCGGTTTGGGTAAATCTGAACCAACCCGTTGCCCAATCCATATCGAAGCATTTGGTTCGGATAAATTTTGTGAACGGATAAAATCCGAACCAACCCATTAAAATCCATACTAGTTTGGTTCGGATAACGGATTTAAAAATATAAAACCGATCCAAACCATCAACCTGTATGTATTGAACTAGCGCAGTACTGTATTATCTGTTGGTCTTCTAATCCATTAAAGACTCACATTGCATTGATGCATTCATTATTCTTATTTCCTAGGCTACTAAGCCATCAACACCACCCCACTGTTGCACCCCGAAAAATCCTTGGAGGGACTTTTCTTCGCACAACTTTGTTTTTTGAGTCGCCACCAATATTTTTTAAAGGTAAAACATTGAAAAAACCTTTTTTCGGAAAGCAATGGTCTCGGAACCATTAGATTTGGGTTCGGGGGTCTAGTTACGTATGGGGAAGGTATTACCACCCCACAACGTCCCTTCGAAGAAGGGTTACCTTAATTAAAAATGTGATTTGCGGAGTTGATTTGGAAAAATGCTTTGTTTTTACCTTTTTTGTTTATGAGTGACTTAATGAAAAATCTTTAATTTTTGCGCTTGATGGAGGGGATCCACTCCTACGTATCTCAGTGTGATGGAGAACTCAAAGCTACGTAGTTCTTGTTTTGAGAAAGGTTTTTGTTTTTTATCTTGTTTAATTGTGAAAATCGAGCTTTCATGATGACCAATTGAGCAAAGGATCTAAGTGACCAACATTAGCACTCCATTGTTAATGATCATGCAAGCAAAGGCTTCGCAAGACTACTAACAAAGTTTTTAATTTTAGTGAAAATCTTTAGGAAAATTAGGCATTCACGGTGATCAATTGAGCAAAGGCTCCAAGTGACCATCACTAGTACCTCATTGTTAATAATCGCGCAAGCAAAGGCTTCGCAAGACTACTAACAAAGTTTTTAATTTTAGTGAAAATCTTTAGGAAAATTAGGCATTCACGGTGATCAATTGAGCAAAGGCTCCAAGTGACCACCACTAGTACCTCATTGTTAATAATCGCGCAAGCAAAGGCTTCACGAGACTACTAACAAAGTTTGATTTTGAAGAATATAGGTTAGCAAGCATCCATATTATAATAACTAAATACAAAAATGCATCTTTAAGGAGAGGGGTGTGATAGCGAAGTTTGGGGGTACTAACAATAAAATTTTTTACATGAAAACTGGTGGGGTGCAGCCAAAACGTGGAGGGGGGTGTTGTTAGCAATCTGATGTAAAAGGAAAATTAAAAAAACAAACAAATTTCATGAACCAGCCCAACCGACCCAATTTCCATAAGGAGAAGAACCCTAAGTTCCTTTCTTCAAGCAGCGCCGCTTCATTCCTCTTCCAGCTAGAGAGAGAAGCAGAAAAGAGAGAGAGAGAGAGAGAGAGAGAGAGAGAGAGAGAGATCGACGACGAGAGATGGAGAGAGGGAGGAAGACAGAGGGCGCGAAGGTAAAGGGAGAGGGAATCAGACCTAAGGAAGAAGAAAGGGGCACGCGTACGGTGGTGGCTCGCGACGGGGGTAGCGGCGCTGATAGAAAAGCTGGGCTCACCGGAGAAGACGAGTTCCACGGCGGAGTCTTCGCCGACTACGCATGAACCTCCACCTCCAGGTTCGTCCTTCATTTTTTCCTTTTCCTATTTCTCCTCTCTTTTACTTCATTTCTTTAGGTTTCTGATTTTCTTTTTATTTGGAAAGTTATGGAGTTTGTGGTGGCTGCGGTTTTGGGTCGTTTTTGGTTGCTGGGGTGACTTGGAAGGGCTCGCCGGAGCGCTCGCCGGAGAAGACGAACGGTGCTACGGCGGAGGTAATTTCTATCCCTGTTTTGTTTATTGCTTACTGGTTCTCCTTCCCTAAACCTTATCTTTATTCTATTTACATTTTTTTAGTGCTGTGAGTATTATGTTTGTGTTTCTGAAAAAGGTTGGGTTTTGATTTTATGGAAAGATTAATAGACTATGTGAAAACATATATACACACAGTAACAGAATAGAGGTGAACAATAAATGTAAAAGGGAAGCTGAAAAAATGTTCTTATGAATGATTTTTTATATCTAAAAGAGATGAACTGAGAACCAACCTAGAACGTGCCTTCTATTTCTCCCTTTTCTAGCTTCAACTTCTGCACTCTACCTTAGGAACTGTTTTCCTTCTTCTTTTTTGCATGCTGTATGCGTGTATGTTTGATTGCTGTGTATTGTGTTTTTACTCTCTGTTTGTGTTTTTTTGTTCCCAGTGTATGTGTGCTTCTGTGTATGTGTTTGTATGATACTGTTTCTGATTGCTGGTGTTTTTTCTCCCCTTTGCTTCAGTGTCTGAAGCTGTATTTATAATCCAAAATACCTAGATTAATGGATTGTGAGGTCCCTTTTGAATCTGTCCTCTGATCTTCATTTTCTTCAACACATTCCCTTTTGGTGTATAAAATTTTCTGCCCACATTTATCTTCCCCCAAGTTTCTTATGCATTCACTAATTTAGCCTTATTTGACTAACATTCTGCTGCCTAATATTTCTTTTTGTGTATGTATGCAGAGAAGAAAAAATTACAAGGAAAAAAGAGCCTCCTATTTGGAGCTTTGAGCCTATGTCTATTGCTGCTGCATATTTGGTTGTTTCTCCTTGTTTTGCTTGCTGCTTTGACTGAGGCTGCTGCACTTGTTGTTTTTTCTTTTGGTCAGTTGTGCATAGCTTTGCACACAAAGATGTATGTAGCTTAAAGCTACATCTCTTGCTTTTGTAACAATGTATTTTCTTTTAATGTAAAGGTATCTTATACAATACTCATTATTTATTTAACTTTTCCTTTTGAAGAGTTTTTCTATTCTTATATATCTATATATAATGAGATATAATACTATAACAACATAGTTTCTACAAGAGTTGACAAATCCTGATCAACTAAAACCATAAGCATATGTTTGAAGACTATATGCACATGTGTGAGATAAGATAAAAACCAAGATTTCACAAATAAAAGGCACAGAAGATAAAAAATATTGGACTCCAACAGAGTTTGGCTTAGGGAGAAAGCAAACACAGCCCACTCGTATCTACTATTGAATTTAAATACAGCTTGGGCTTAATAAAAAAGAGAACAACAAATGAGCCCAATTAGAATTGCCATTGGACTTGAGTAAATTTTTTGTTTAATTTCTAAAAGTGAATCAAATCAAATAAACAATTGAATTGTAAAAGGTGTGGACAAAATTAGGGTATAACAGCTGCCCCTCTTTATTTGGATTTTATCAAGAAATATGAATTGGTCGAGACATATTTCAGAGATAAAATAGAAATAAAGAATTCAGAAATTATATCAATTTTGTCCACTTGGGGAAATCCGAATTTCTTTCTTCTTTTTCTCTTTTTTTTTTTGGAAAGATAGACACTTCTGTGTCGATGTGAAAACAGTAAATGAACACGGACGTGCAGACAGAAAAAGTAAAATGGGCACTTGCGTGCGAGAAGCGATAAATTGCCCAGTGCCTAAAACTCAGAATCCTTAAACGAACTCTTGATTTAATCCGAGTTTGCACGTGGCTTTGAGGAGCACGCTTCCTGTTGGCCATTTCGAGCGACCGGGGGGATCGTTATCAGCTCCGGAACTGATATACAGATCAATGCACGGCGTCCATCAGATCTTAGGTCGATACTGACTATTTTGTTGAACCTCACATGGGGCTGCGGTCCATCGCGTTGCTCGTACACGATGTGAGGCCTGGGCAGAAGGGAGCGATGATCTCTCTGGGCTCCAATCCGCAATGCGCGCCTGAGCGCTCTCTTTTCTCTTTTTGTTTCTCTCTTTTTTCTGAACTCCCAACTTGGGGAGAATTTTCTGGAATCTGAAGGCGAGCATTAACACAGAAGTATTTATCCGCCCTTGTACCTGCAAGTGAGACGAACGAATGCATGCAGATGCCATGATTGCTTCTTGATGGGATGAATATGATGTGATGCAGGAATTTCTTTTTGCTTGTATGAATTTTTGTCTATGTTTGATGAATGCAATGCATGAATTTTTTTATTTATTTTTATTTATTTTTTTTCGCTGGTTCGACCAAATCGTGGGGCTTGTGTCATGAGGCGCGGTAGTCGTCTATACAAGTGCAAGAGTCACCCCTCAGCCTTTTGAGAATTACTTCGATGCGATCAGCGCTTTTGTTTGATTCTTGTGAATTTACCTGATTAAAAGATCATTTCTTTTCTCATGATTTTCAAAAGTTTCGCAATGATTTTAATGCTCTGATTTATGCACATTTTCGTAATTCATTTATCATCTATCATAAAACATCGTTTTAAAACACAAATGAAAAAGGAAGCAATGATAGAACAATAAACGGATGGAGTGGGAAATTTGGACTTTTTATTCATATGGAAATCGGACGCGCAAGAAGTCGCGCCGACTGAAGAGAGTACATTGAGAATTTTGAAACTAAAAAGAAAACAAGAAAAATGGGCGCCACAGATCTTATGAGCGCTCTTTGTCTTTGGAGTGTTGAAGCCAATCAACCATACTTATATCCTTGATCGGCCTTCTATCCAAGCTTTTGGAGGCGCTGCTTGCCTTTCTTTTAATTTTTTTAAGTCCAACTTTCCTGACCCTAATTTTTGCCTGGACCGCTTCTTTGCGAGTTTTGATCCACCGGTCGCTTTTTTTTTTTTTCCTAGGTCGCCCTTTCGGGTTTTCAACCTAGCGAGCTAATTCTTGCTTGGCTCATCTTTCTCTTTTTTCTTTTATTTTTCTCAGGCGTAATATCTCTTGACTGAATCCGAATTGACTGGGTTTCTAAGTTCTTCACCATCCATGTTGGTGAGTATCAATGCTCCTCCAGAAAAGGCTTTCTTTACCACATATGGTCCATCATAGTTAGGAGTCCATTTTCCACGGGGTCACTCGAATAGGCGGGATCTTCTTGAGCACAAGGTCTCCTCGGCCCGAATTCTCGCGACGAACCTTCTTGTCGAAAGCTGTCTTCATCCTTTGTTGATACAACTGTCCATGACACAGGGCATCAATTCTTTTCTCCTCAATGAGATTCAGCTGATCCAGACGAGCTTGGACCCATTCTGCTTCTTCCAACTTGGTCTCCATCAGCACCCGTAGGGAGGGTATCTCAACTTCAATAGGGAGGACTGCTTCTGACCCATACACCAAAGAGAAAGGGGTTGCCCCGGTTGAAGTACGCACTGAGGTACGATACCCATGCAAAGCGAAAGGAAGCATCTCATGCCAATCTTTGTAGGTTACTACCATTTTTTGCACAATTTTCTTGATGTTCTTATTGGCTGCTTCGACTGCCCCATTCATCTTGGGACGGTATGGAGAAGAATTATGATGTCGAATTTTGAAATCTTCGCATAGCTCTTTCATCATCTTACTGTTCAGGTTGCTGCCATTATCTGTGATAATCTTGTCTGGAATCCCATAGCGACAAATCAGATCTCTCTTTACGAATTTGGCAACCACAGAGCTAGTAATGCTGGAGTATGAGGCAGTTTCAACCCACTTGGTGAAGTAATCAATAGCGACCAGGATGAAGCGATGTCCATTCGACGCCTTAGGCTCGATAGGACCTATGACGTCCATGCCCCACATTGAGAATGGCCAAGATGCAGTTAGGACATTTAGGAAGCGCTGGGCACATGAATGTGATCAGCGTAGATTTGACACTTATGACATTTTCTCACAAAGCTATAGCAATCTGATTCCATTTGCAGCCAATAATAGCCAGCTCTTAAGATTTTCCTTGCCATAGTGTGCCCACTGGAATGAACTCCAAATGAGCCTTCATGGACTTCTTTCATGATTTTTGTTGCCTCTTCTTCTGCCACACACCTCAGGAGGACCATATCATAATTCCTTTTGTATAGAACTTCACCGTTCAGAAAGAAATTCCTTGACAATCTTCGGAGGGTTCTCTTGTCATTCTCTGATGCTCCGGGAGGATACTCTCTGTTCAGGATATACTGCTTGATGTCATGATACCAGGGCTTGTTATCTGACTCTTCCTCGATTGCCGCGCAATAATGATGTGCTGGCAAATCTCGATGCTGAATCCTGATGTGGGTCAAGCTTTTGTCGCAGTTGATATTGAACATTGAAGACAAAGTGGCCAATGCGTCAGCCAGCTGATTCTCATTGCGGGGAAGATACTGAAATGTGATTTCCTCAAAAGGCTCAACCAACTCTAGAATGTAATCTCGGTAAGGGATCAGCTTGGGATCCCTGGTCTCCCAATCACCATTCACTTGGTGGATGACTAGAGCTGAATCTCCATACACGTCAAGTCTTTTAACCCTCTAATCAATGGCTGCCTGGATACCAAGAATACATGCCTCATATTCTGCAATATTATTGGTGACGTAGAAGCTTAGTCTGACCGTGAAATGTAATGAAGCGATTATCGGGAAATCGAAGATCGCCTGGCTCCGTGCATCTGCACATGTTGGAGGCACCATCAAACACCACTCTCCATCTTTCATCTTCCGGGATTTCCTTCTTCAAACAAGGCCATGATATCTTCATCCGAAAGTCGATCGCATAGGTGATAGTCTTCAATGGGTCGGTGTGCGGTACTCGGCCAATACAGACTACCTTTAATTGCTTTCTGAGTGACATATAGGAGATCATATTCTGATAACTGCATTTGCCAACGGGCAAGTCTCCCTGTAAGTGCGGGCTTTTCGAAGATGTACTTGATAGGATCCATTTTAGATACCAACCAAGTAGTGTGACTTAACATGTACTGCCTCAATCGGTGAGCAGCCCAAGCTAAAGCACAACAAGTCTTTTCTAACAGCGAGTACCTTGTTTCACAGTCAGTGAATTTCTTACTCAAGTAGTAAATGGCATGCTCTTTCCTCCCAGATTCATCGTGTTGTCCTAACACACAACCCATTGAGCTGTCTAACACGGTTAGGTAGAGGATTAGGGGTCTGCCGGGTACAGGAGGCACCAAGATAGGTGGATTCTGAAGATATTTCTTGATCTTTTCAAAAGCTCTTTGACAATTATCATTCCATTTGGTCTCTTGATTCTTGCACAATAATTTGAAGATTGGTTCGCAAGTGGCAGTCAACTGGAATATGAACCTAGAGATGTAGTTCAGTCTTCCAAGAAAACCTCGAACCTCTTTTTCTGTTTTAGGAGCTGGCATCTCAAGAATTGCACGCACCTTGTCTGGATCGATTTCTATCCCCTTTTGGCTGACGATGAATCCCAACAACTTTCCTGATCGCACACCAAAGGTACACTTGGCAGGATTTAATCTGAGCTTGAATTTTCTCAACCGTTCGAAGAGCTTTTGCAAATTGACAATGTGTTCCTCATCAGTTTTGGACTTCGCGATCATATCGTCCACATAGACCTCTATTTCTTTGTGCATCATGTCGTGAAACAATGTGACCATAGCCCTTTGATAGGTAGCACCGGCGTTCTTCAACCCGAACGGCATGACTCTGTAACAGAATGTTCCCCAAAGAGTTATGAAAGTTGTCTTCTCCATATCCTCAGGAGCCATCTTGATCTGATTATACCCTGAATACCCATCCATGAAGGAGAACAGCGAATGCTGCGCCGTACTATCCACTAAGACATCAATATGGGGCAGGGGAAAATCATCCTTGGGACTAGCACGATTCAGATCTCTATAATCAACGCACATTCTAACTTTCCTGTCCTTTTTCGGAACCGGCACGATGTTAGCAACCCATTGCGGATACTTGGCTACCGCTAGGAACCCGGCGTCAAGCTGCTTTTTCACCTCATCTCTGATCTTTAAGGACATTTTTGGCTTCATTCTTCTCAATTTCTGCTTTACCGGGGGACATTCTGGCTTGACCGGCAACTTATGTACCACTATGTCAGTATCTAACCCTGGCATATCTTGATAAGTCCATGCGAAGACATCGACATAGTCATGCAAAAGTTCGATTAGCTTCTTGCGCTCACTTTCTTTCATTGAAGTACCCACCTTTACTTCCTTCTTACTGTCCTCTGTGCCTAGGTTAATTATCTCAACGGATTCCCCATGCGCCTGAATAACCTTTTCCTCTTGTTCAACCATTCTCATCAATTCTGGAGGGGTTTCCCAGTCATCCTCAACATCCTCCTCAGCTTGATTAACGGGGTGATCAAAATTAACATATGAACCGTTGGCATCATTATTCTCAAAGATATTCATTTTAGATCTGCATTTGCGGGAATAGAAAGGAATGAACAAGCAAAAAAAAAACACAAGATGAAGACACATGACAATGAAAAGCAATTTTATTCATTTGAGAATCCAAAACAAACATTTTATTGATAGATGATATTCAAGGAAAAACATGCATGCCCATATGAAATATTCTAAGGCCTTGGCAGAGCCAAAGAATTTACATTACAAAATCATTACTTTGGAATGAAAATAACAGGAAATCAATGATCTTCCAATTATCAAGCTCTTCATCTGCGCACCTCGCGACGCACTTTCAAGTCCGCACCTTCGCCTTCCACAACCGATTCTTCCTCAATGACGGCCACCGATCGGATCCAGCGATACCCGCGCCTCCCAAGCTCGGGGGGGTTATAGATAGGAACCTTCTTCAAGCTTGGTTTCCGCCCCTGAAGCTTAGCTAGCCTCTTTTCTCGCTTTTCCTCAGCCATTCTCTTCTTATCAGCTTGAGTGGGCCAATATCCTAACCCACGCCTATCCTTGTACTCTTGCAACTGTACCGGCGCTAGAATTCCTTGGTCAGACTTTCCTAAACCCTTTCCAATCTTGTAACCATTTTTCAAAGATGACCTTGGCTACTATGATAGCGGCGTTAGATATCTTTGGTGCAGCAATGGGGCTTCTTCCCCACGAAAGTGGCATTTGCAATTTCCAGCGACTGAAAGGCAGATTCAAGTGACTCTCTCGCACCTCAATGTATTGAGGGGGATGGGGCTTGCTAATTAGGAACTCTTCTTCTCCACAAACGACTATCAGCTTGTCGTCGACTACAAACTTAAGCCTTTGGTGGAGGGATGAAGGAACAACGCCAAGCAAAGATGAATCCGTGGTCTCCCAAGAGACAAACAGTATGATGATGCAATGTCCATGATCCGAAAATTCACATAAAATACTTCGACCTATCTCGCATCGGAACTCCATTTCCCTATAACCCCTTTCTTGGACCCGCCAAATGCCCTAACTAGTGTTGAGCTAGGCTTTCATATATCTGAACAGTCTACATTTAGTCTGCTCATAGTAGATTTGGGCATGACATTCAAAGAGGATCCATTGTCAATGAGGACCCGAGAGAGTGTATATTCACCACATCCGATCGAAATGTGAAGTGCCCGATTATGCCCTTCCCTCGTGGGGGTGAGTTCATCATCGATAAAGGTAATATAATTGGATGCAACAATATTCCCTACGATGCCATCGAGCTGGTCAACAGTGATGTTCTGGGCTACATGGGCTTCATTTAATACTTTCATTAGAGCTGCACGGTGGGCCTCAAAATTGAGCAGTAAGGACATGATAGAGATCTTTGCGGGAGTGTGGTGCAGCTGGTCCACCACTTTGTAATCACTCTGCCGCATGATCTTCAAAAATTCGGTGGCCTCTTGCTCTGACACCTTCCTACTTTCCTTAGGCTCTTGGGTTATACCCTTACCTTTGCGAATCTTTTCCTCATCCTCCTTGGAGGGCCCCTTTCTCAGGACTTCGGGGACGTAAACACGTCCGCTTCTAGTTACCCCACTACTCCCTGCAATATTGGTGATGTCAAGGGAAGCTTGAGATTTCGGAGCCGAAAATGGCACATCGTAACTCCATGGAACTTTATTGTTCTTCCGCTAGGAGCCGAAACAGACACTATTGCTATTCTGACTGGGAGCTGGAAATGGGATCACAATAGTCTTCGGCTTTTCCACAGCCGAATTCCGACTGTATGGCACCTCGATAGGTCTCTTCACAACTCTAACCCCTTCTAATTGGAAGGTCAGAACATCCTCCTCTCTCCCCTCCACACCCACCTGGATGATGTGGCGGTCTATCAGATCCTGTAACACCACTTTGAATGTTTCACATGCTCCCACACAACTGACATTAGCACAAACTCCTTTCTGAACACAACCCATTCTAATAATCCCGCATTTGCACAATTCTGCATGAATGATTTCTAGGGGAGTCTGAATATATTCTACTGATCTGATTAGGGATTGCTCCTTCATATCCATGATTGCATTAGCGACATGCTTCCCATGACCAGGCAATGGGTTAGTCGTGATATTCGGATCCTCCTGCTTGAAAGTTATGCTTTTGGTATCAATCAGATCTTGCACCACAATTTTGAAGGCCTTGCAGCCTCAATCAGCGGTGTGTCCAATCGCCTTCATGAAATGCGCAAGTAACGTTGGGATTGTAGCCTCGGAGTAGGGTGGCCGGACCGGTTTCATGGGTCCGTATTGATGAATTTGTTTGTGGCAAGATAGTTGAAAAGGTCGGTATAGGACATGGGGATGGGATCAAAGGGGATCTGTTTTTTGTCTTGGTAGTTTTTGTGGTAGTTATTTTGTGGTGGACGAGCTGGTTGCGTTTGAGTGGGGACAGGGATGTTTTGTGGTTGATAAGGTGAGCTTATGTTAATAGCGTTGGTTTCTCCTTCTTTCTTCTTTGGGAATCCGGGGAATGGCTTCTTGTGGGTGGTTGCATTTGCGGAACTATGGGCAATCTTGCCGCTTCTCAGTCCATTTTCTAGCCTTTCACCGATGATTACCATGTCTGAGAAATTGGAAGATACGCTGCCGATCAACCGATCATAGTATAATGGTGGCAGGGTTTCCATGAACATGAAGACCAGTTCTTTCTCCAACAAAGGGGGTGTTACCTGCGCAGCCAAAGCCCTCCACCGTTGGGCATACTCCTTAACTGACTCATTATCTCTTTTTGCCATGCTCTGTAACTGTGTTCTGTCAGGCGCCATATCCGTATTGTAATGATATCGCTCGAGGAAGGCATCACCAAGTCCTCCAACAATGAATACGGGATGGTTCTAGCCGCATATACCGGTTGAGAGATGCCCAAAGAAGGCTCTCTTGGAAATAATGGATCAAAGAACTTGTCATCATGAGAATGCGCAGCCATTTTTCTACAAAGACATGGTCGATGGCTTTTAGGCGAGTCATGCCTCGGTACTTGTCGAAGTCGGGCACTTTGAATTTAGGAGGTAAAACCACGTCGGGGATGAGACACGATCCCGAGCTTCCTTCCTCTGAGAGCTCGACCCTTCAATCATTCTTAAACGCTCTTCTAACATATGATACCTATCTCTAGCTTGAGGAGTTTCAAAGAGATAGTTACGAGGAAAACCATTCACACCGTAGTGAGGATTACTCATCAACATTACGGTACGGGTTCACGTGTGGGTCACGTGAGTGAGTGGTATTCCCGTGAATTGATCCTCGAACTTGGGGATGGACCATTCTTTGGTGAATGAAAGCCAAATGGAGTTCCCCTGCGAATAGGAATCGAATTTGGGCCCGAGGCGCTGTTCCTCCATTGTTTGCGGTGAGATGGGTTGGACTTGCTCTACAACCCTAGGGGATTACTTCTGCATTAGCCTCGGCCCCGGTGGTGTATATCCGGATGGGAGTCCCCAAGGCATCCTATGCACGACCGGTTGGCTCGGGTGTTGGCCCTCAAGTATGAGCGAAGGTGACGGTCTCAAGACTCGGATGGGGAAGAGCGACAAGCGGCCGGTAGCGACGGCGGGACTTTCACGGCAGCGTCTGCCTTCCTCGAGCTTGTAGTATCGCCATCATTTCGTCATCCTGCGTGCTTCCATTGCCCCATTTTCGCTCTCAACTCCCGATTCTCCCGAACCAATTGCTCGGATTGGGAAACTCGTGCGATTGGGGTATCATGGTCCGATTCACCACTTCCTAGGTCTTCAATAATAGGACGGTCCGAGTCATTCTCGGTTAGCCGCCATGAGCCTTGCTTGCGCATTTCCAGTCGTATCGATGTTGGCGAACCAAATTGCCTTTTCTATTGATGGAACACATTTTATGAGCGCGAGAATCAAATAAATAAATGCAAATGCAATGCAATATGTATGATTTATGTTTGTTTTGGTGCCGTAAATCACAAAGACGACTCGCCTTGTCATAAGCGTGTAAGTTTAAAGCTCTAACACTTCTTTTTAATTAATTTTTGGTTGCAATGAGGTTGGAAGCAATAGGCAAAACAAACACACTTTATTCAAAAGGAAAGAGTACTACAACTTCAAACTTGAACGGAAAGCAAAGTACTGAGTGCTCAAATCAAAAAGTACAATACCCCAAAGAAGATTACAACTTTTAAAAGAAAATTACAATTTCCTAAGGATTGTTACAATGTTCCAAAGTGAACTTCAAAGGCATATAGTTTTCAATTTCTCCTCCTCTTCCTCTTCTTGCTTTCACCCCCTTTGGCTTTCTCCATGAGTTCTTCTCGTTAGAATCTTGCAATACTCGACAAACTCACACACCTGGGCTGGAGTGTTGAAAGGATTCATTTCTGCTTCAGCTTTCCTTAGCTTCTTGGGAACATCCCTCACAGCCTGGTTAGCTAGCCCTGCTAGCTTTGAAAATTTACTCTTCCAAAGCTGAATCTCATCCCTCAGCTCCTTGACAATCTCTTGGTCCTCTATTCTGCCAATTAAGGCCATGAAACGTTGCTCCCAATACCGGCTTTCTACTTGCACTTGCTCATAAGAGTCCCTTAGGCATCTGAGATTCCTCTTCAATTCCTCCGACCTTCCTTGCTCGAACCCTAAGGCTTGTTGGTACTCTTTCAAGATTCCTGTGATAGACTCTCTGTCTTGCCTGATGCTTTCCATTTGGTTCCCCAACTCGAACTTCATCACTTGGAATTCTTTTCTTGACTTAACTAGTGCGTCTCTGACCATTTTCTCCTTCTCCCGCGACTTGTCATATAGTTCCCTCCATTCACGTGCTTCTGCCATAGCTTCGTTCATCTTTGAGGCACACCTCTTTACTTCCTCTTTAGCACCTTTCAAATGTTTCTGAATATCCCTCTTGCTTTCTTCTTCTATTTCAAGTTTCTTGTTGGCTGCTTCAATAGCCGCGGCTTGAAGAGCATTTTCACTCTCTAGCTTCCGCTTATCTTGCATCACTTTTCCCAATCTGTTTTGCAAGGCCCTTTTTTCTTCTTCCACTTTAGACAATGCCAACTTAGCCTCTTCTAGCTCTTCAATGAGGGGAACGTGAGGTTCTGGTATTTGCTCTTCAAGTGATGGCCCCTTTTGGGTGGATGATCGAGTTTCCTTAATCCTCTTTTCGAGCCATTGAGTGAAGGAGATAGCAGTAGTCCTCTTAGATAACTCACCTTTGCCTCTCCGCACTACGGTTTCCCAAGCTTGCAAGACTCGCCGAAGTAAGTCCTCGTCTTTAGGGATCCCCGCATGGAGGTAAAAATGGAACAACATAGCTTCGGAGGGTGAGTCCCGCATAGGGTACCCGAGTTGCCTCAAGGTCAAAGATGGGTTATAATTAATGCATCCCTGTGTCCCCATGAGAGGAACATTCTGGAAACTACCACACTGGAATATCACTGAGGGTTTATCCTCCCAACACTTGTGTGAGAACCATCGAATTTGGAGAGCGTCGAGGTTCTTCAAGGTATCTTTCCACTCCTGAGGGCTCATAGTCTTCGGATTGCAACCCAAGGCATAGGAAAGCAAATCCCCAACATCACTTTTGTTAATGCACACATGATTGATCAACCAAGCGTATAGCACAGGGAAGGAACAACACATCTTATCCTTTCGGAACTCATGATGGCGGGTGAAGGCACGATAGGTCTCGGCGAGAATAGCGGGAACCGGATTGATGGGACCTTTCGCATTCTTGAAAGCTAAGAACACACCCACAGCAGTTTCATCTATATGTTTCTCAATCTGAGGGAAAAGAACAATGCCGAAGATGGTCAAAGCTAGTACTTGCTTGAAAGAAACCCAATCCTTTGATACTACATAGCTAGACATCAAACTCTCGAAGTACTCTTGAGGAAACCCAGATATATTGTTACGCTTAACCTTGTGGGACCGCACCTTTTCGACGCTGATTTGTAACAAGGAAGCAAACTTCTCATCTGAATAGTATTGCCTCTGATACTGGTAAGGTCTAGCCTCTGAGCGATCAAAACCCAGAATCTTCTCATACTCCTCTAGGGTAGGTGCCATTTGGAAGTTCTTGAAAAGAAAACACCTAATCTCTGAATCATAGAACCAACATAGGGCAGCGATGGCACTCTCTTGCAC
Organism: Oxytropis ochrocephala; assembly: GCA_020916435.1. Classification (NCBI taxonomy): domain Eukaryota; kingdom Viridiplantae; phylum Streptophyta; class Magnoliopsida; order Fabales; family Fabaceae; genus Oxytropis; species Oxytropis ochrocephala. The sequence goes on along the minus strand of CM037092.1, from coordinate 60,101,380 downwards.
TTCTAACTGTAATAACTTGGGGATGTTCCCATAAGTCTTGTCGAAGGACAGAAGCTCAATAGGACCTAATAGGGAAGCGTACTCCTTCAAACTAGTCACGTCAATCTTCTTTACAATGGGGAACCTTGAATTGAATGTGGTTTTGCCTTTTGATTCCATATTGCTTCTAACACACCTATGACAAGATTTAGTGTTATGTTGTGATCTCTGGCAAACAAACTTTAATGCATGAAAAATGCAAATGACGAAAGTTTTTTTTCAAAATTTTGTTAGATGCAAATGCAAATGCAAAATGATGTGAATGCGAAATGATGTGTTATTTACATGGAAAAATGGTAAGAAAGTGAGGTTATTGGTGGTACTTTAAACATTTTCAACGATACACGCTACACGCCACCCCATGTAGGTATTTATGAGGGGAAAAGAAAAATTACTTTCTACAATTTTGAAATAGAGTTTGACAAAAAAGGAATGCCTAAGCTAATGCAACAAACAAGGGCGTGCCCCCGTGTCCTACAAAGGGTGGGAATCCTAGGGTCTAAAGTCGACGAAAAGGATAATCCTCCCATGTAGGTTCTAATCACTTTCTCACAATGGCAACCAAGAGTTAAAGTCTCTCTCACGATGACACTCACAATCATAGAAAGCTATCGAGTGTGAGGCATCATGACAAAGCGTACTCTTGGGCGAAACTTTCATGAGAGCCATACAGACAAAGGTCTACGAATGGCAGTCACTAATTGTTCCCACTCTCCTAGGTTTTTGTTCAGACCTCGGGTTTTAGGCCCCACTCAATACTCACATATATAGGGTGTGAAGTGTGTGTTGAGGGCACAACACCTAGAAATAACTACCCTTCCCCACCTGCAAGAAAAACCATGAACAGTCCAGACAGAAAGTCGTCTACCCTAAGGTTCAACATGCAAACATCATTTCAATATACAAACCATTCTAAGAAGCCTACAATAATTACACGCATTGCTTACAAAGAAAGGGAGCGAAGAAGAGGGACTGTTCTAAAATATAACAAACAAATGACATAAGAAATAAAACAAAAGTAAGAAGAATGGAGGTAAAACAAAGCATATTAAATCAGCAAGGCAAATCATACATTCAATTAATCAGCTTTGACCCACTTAAAAATAATGTCCCCAGCAGAGTCGCCAGCTGTTGCACCCAGAAAAATCCTTGGAGGGACTTTTCTTCGCACAACTTTGTTTTTAGAGTCGCCACCAATATTTTTTAAAGGTAAAACATTGAAAAAACCTTTTTTCGGAAAGCAATGGTCTCGGAACCATTAGATTTGGGTTCGGGGGTCTAGTTACGTATGGGAAGGTATTAGCACTTACAACGTCCCCTTCAAGAAGGGTTACCTTAATTAAAAATGTGATTTATGAGTTGATTTGGAAAAATGCTTTGTTTTTACCTTTTTGTTTATGAGTGACTTAATGAAAAATCTTTAATTTTTGCGCTTGATGGAGGATCCACTCCTACGTATCTCCAGTGTGCGATGGAGAACTCAAAGCTACGTAGTTCTTGTTTTGAGAAAGGTTTTTGTTTTTTATCTTGTTTAATTGTGAAAATCGAGCTTTCATGATGACCAATTGAGCAAAGGCTCCAAGTGACCAACATTAGCACTCCATTGTTAATGATCATGCAAGCAAGGCTTCGCAAGACTACTAACAAAGTTTTTAATTTTAGTGAAAATCTTTAGGAAAATTAGGCATTCACGGTGATCAATTGAGCAAAGGCTCCAAGTGACCACCACTAGTACCTCATTGTTAATAATCGCGCAAGCAAAGGCTTCACGAGACTACTAACAAAGTTTGATTTTGAAGAATATAGGTTAGCAAGCATCCATATTATAATAACTAAATACAAAAATGCATCTTTAAGGAGAGGGGTGTGATAGCGAAATTTGGGGGTACTAACAATAAAATTTTTTACATGAAAACTGGTGGGGTGCAGCCAAAACGTGGAGGGGGGTGTTGTTAGCAATCTGATGTAAAAGGAAAATTTAAAAAAAAAACAAACAGCCCATGAACCAGCCCAACCGACCCAATTTCCATAAGAAGAAGAACCCTAAGTTCTTTTCTTCAAGCAGCGCCGCTTCATTCCTCTTCCAGCTAGAGAGAGAGAGAGAGAGAGAGAGAGAGAGAGAGATCGACGGCGAGAGATGGAGAGAGGGAGGAAGACGGAGGGCGCGAAGGTAAAGGGAGAGGGAATCGGACCTAAGGAAGAAGAAAGGGGCACGCGTACGGTGGTGGCTCGCGACAGGGGTAGCGGCGCTGATAGAAAAGCTGGGCTCACCGGAGAAGACGAGTTCCACGGCGGAGTCTTCGCCGACTACGCATGAACCTCCACCTCCAGGTTCGTCCTTCATTTTTTCCTTTTCCTATTTCTCCTCTCTTTTACTTCATTTCTTTAGGTTTCTGATTTTCTTTTTATTTGGAAGGTTATGGAGTTTGTGGTGGCTGCGGTTTTGGGTCGTTTTTGGTTGCTGGGGTGACTTGGAAGGGATTCAGCTTCGGTTTGGTGGAGTCTCGCCGGAGCGCTCGCCGGAGAAGACGAACGGTGATACGGCGGAGGTAATTTCTATCCCTGTTTTGTTTATTGCTTACTGGTTCTCCTTCCCTAAACCTTATCTTTATTCTATTTACATTTTTTTAGTGCTGTGAGTATTATGTTTGTGTTTCTGAAAAAGGTTGGGTTTTGATTTTATGGAAAGATTAATAGACTATGTGAAAACATATATACACACAGTAACAGAATAGAGGTGAACAATAAATGTAAAAGGGAAGCTGAAAAAATGTTCTTATGAATGATTTTTTATATCTAAAAGAGATGAACTGAGAACCAACCTAGAACGTGCCTTCTATTTCTCCCTTTTCTAGCTTCAACTTCTGCACTCTACCTTAGGAACTGTTTTCCTTCTTCTTTTTTTGCTTGCTGTATGCGTGTATGTTTGATTGTTGTGTATTGTGTTTTTACTCTCTGTTTGTGTTTTTTTTGTTGACAGTGTATGTGTGCTTCTGTGTATGTGTTTGTATGATACTGTTTCTGATTGCTGGTGTTTTTTCTCCCCTTTGCTTCAGTGTCTGAAGCTGTATTTATAATCCAAAATACCTAGATTAATGGATTGTGAGGTCCCTTTTGAATCTGTCCTCTGATCTTCATTTTCTTCAACGCATTCCCTTTTGGTGTAGAAAATTTTCTGCCCACATTTATCTTCCCCCAAGTTTCTTATGCATTCACTAATTTAGCCTTATTTGACTAACATTCAGCTTCCTAATATTTCTTTTTGTGTATGTATGCAGAGAAGAAAAAATTACAAGGAAAAAAGAGCCTCCTATTTGGAGCTTTGAGCCTATGTCTATTGCTGCTGCATATTTGGTTGTTTCTCCTTGTTTTGCTTGCTGCTTTGACTGAGGCTGCTGCACTTGTTGTTTTTTTCTTTTGGCTGTGTTGTGCATAGCCTGCACACAGCATGTATGTAGCTTAAAGCTACATCTCTTGCTTTTGTAACAATGTATTTTCTTTTAATGTAAAGGTATCTTATACAATACTCATTATTTATTTAACTTTTCCTTTTGAAGAGTTTTTCTATTCTTATATATCTATATATAATGAGATATAATACTATAACAACATAGTTGCTACAAGAGTTGACAAATCCTGATCAACTAAAACCATAAGCATATGTTTGAAGACTATATGCACATGTGTGAGATAAGATAAAAACCAAGATTTCACAAATAAAAGGCACAGAAGATAAAAAATATTGGACTCCAACAGAGTTTGGCTTAGGGAGAAAGCAAACACAGCCCACTCGTAACTACTATTGAATTTAAATACAGCTTGGGCTTAATGAAAAAGAGAACAACAAATGAGCCCAATTACAATTGCCATTGGACTTGAGTAAATTTTTTGTTTAATTTCTAAAAGTGAATCAAATCAAATAAACAATTAAATTGTAAAAGGTGTGGACAAAATTAGGGTATAACACCCACATTCATCGCACTATGGCTCACAAATTCACAACGACTCTGCAAATCCCAACCTCTTCTTCCTATTTCGTTCAATCTTTCTCAGTTGCCTTTTTTGCTCTAATATATTTCGTGATTTCTAATTATCCCCCTTCCTCTCTCTTACTACTATTATTTAAACTATTTTAATTTTCTGCACCAATTAATTTATATTTCTCGTAAAGATAAGTGTGTGTTTTTCTCAAAGTTTTCAGCAGCAAATAATTTATATTTCTCCTAAATAATGACTTAGTTTTGTTTTGCTGCCTAATTAAAAAAAACTTAGAATTTTATGTTTTAAAAATTTAACATTAGCAAATGACCCGTGAACCCAATCTGAACAAACCCATTCAACATCGGGTTGATTTGGTTCGGATTTTATTGGAAAAAACTCAAAATTCAAACCAACCCAAACCGATTAAATTTGATTGGTTCGGACAACGGATTGAGTCAAAATCCATCCAAACCAACCCGTGAACACCCCTGATTCAAGGTTTGTTTTGTTCGGTGATAGCATTCATTATCCAACATGTGTGTCTACTATCACATCATAGATGAGAAAGTCATTCTGCAATAAATAGGCAGAGGAAGTCATTCAACACGTGTTTGGCATGTAGATGAGAAATTTAAATATTGTTTGATGCATCATATTATATATCTGCCAAATTAGAAATAAAATCATTTTCCCCTCTTAAGGATAAGACAAGATAACTGAGTACACACAAATGTAGTCATTTATGGAGATGATGCTTGAAGCTTTAAGTCTGCTCTTACTATCAGAAATTGTCCATTATTTAAGTATTCCTCTTTTTATTAAAAAATTCCAATGGTTCTTTTCTTGCAGATATTCCTTGAATTAGAGACATTTGATGTAATAAGTTTTTCATTCTTTTGATTTCATTATATCTCTTTCCTTCCTCTAATCCTTTTATATTAGGATTAATGTTATTGATTGCTGATTACGGACAATAGCGGGCAACCAATAATTCTCCTTAGTAATATGGCGAAGGTGTTGCGAGAGGCCACGGCTTACCTCACTAAGCCAAGTGCTTAGTGATGGTCACTAAATTAATACGAGTCATTGGATGTTCAATATTTTTATTAAAATGCATCAAATGGTTATTATTTACGGAGGGTATTTTGGTACTCTTCAATAATATGTCTAATAATTATATAATTATTAATAACAACCAATTAATATATTTCCTATTTTTAAGGCACCACATTAATATCATGTTTAATATCATGTTTAATGTTCCTATCAAGATCAGTGAGAAAAATAAGCTGGAACAACCATCTTCATCCATCAGTCAGTTTTTCACAAAGTACTATGATGATATATGAATGAGCATGAATTGATGATACTGCAAAGTCCTTGAGGATTCTCTTATCGTAAGAAGTCTTCAGAAAGAAAGTCATTAAAGGAGGTATACTCAATCTCATCATAATTTCATTTTGATATATATGAATTATGTGTGAATATATGATATGATAAGATTGATTGTTTGGTCCTATGAATGCATGCTAAAATGATTGATGCAATATATGATCTTAAAAGCTTAATTGTATGCATCACCATTTACTTTGAACTTAAATGTGCATGTGCCTAGTTCTACAAAAAATATGTTTGCACAATCTCTAGTTCTAAGTTTCTCATACTAATATAGTGACCATATTCAAATTTGCATTCAGTTGATAATTGATATTATTGCATGATGCTTTAAGCTTTATGAACACATGTTAAAAACTTGTTTAAAATGAAGTGTTCTTTAAAAAGTGTTAGATAAGATGTTGTAATGTCAAGTGTCATTCTTTGCAAAAATATAGACTCACATACTATATTAATATCTATGATGTGGTTCTAAATTTTATATGTGTTAATATCTTGTAGTGCAAATTGATCCCTATCGTGTTTAAAATAACAAATGTTCTAATGATTCTTATGAATAATTCAATGATTGAAAGAATCTTGTTGCACAACCTTTGATTCTAAACATTCCATATTGCTGTAACTTTCTTGAACCTTTTTGGATATATGGTTTGTAGGCCTGGTAAACACGTTTCAATAGTCAATGAGAATTGAATCTTTCAAAGTGTTAGTCCATTTGATGCATTGTTGAGTCCCATGTAAATCATGTCTTACAAAGATGCACCTATTATTTATCATGTGATTTCTTTTGGTGTATAAAATGGGTGAAAAAGGTTTCAGATCATCAGTATAAAACTAACATCTTTCAAAACAAGTTTTCAAATGTGCACTAATAATATTATTGTCAAGTTGTGATATGTGCTTTCTAAAGAACATGTTCCTGTGAAAATCTTATAAAGTAAGGAGTTATTTTCTCAAGTCTGAAATGTGATTAACTTAATATCTTGAGGAGGAAAAATGACGAAGTCTCATGTTGATCATTTGATCTAATTCATATTATATCCTTTATCAAATTTTATTTTGGTGCATATTTATTGTTATATTTGGTTTCCAAAAGCCTCATGTGCACTTATAAATCTAAAGACAAAATATTGAAAGAATCAAAGCTTAACTTGCATATCTTGAGAAGCCTATACTTTATTTGATGCCTAACTCTAGGAATATGATCTTGGTTTTACAAAATTTGAGATTCTGATATTATGTTTACAAAAGATCATTCTTCAACATGTTCTATATTAATGTCCAATCATTGAACTTAAGATTGTAAGATTTTCAAAAAGTTTTCTCATTTTTGTTTCTCCATGCGAAATTAATTGTTTTCTTGATGATGTTTGATATTAAATGAGCACTAAGTGGTAAATCTGATTAATGGAAAATGAAACCTCTGACAAATGCTTTTGAATATTTATTTGACACATTCTAAACAAGAAATATATGTTTTGAAATAAATATATGATAACTTTGTTTATTTCATAGTCTCCACTCAAATATAGATATGTGAGCTCCATATAGCATATGAATGCAAGTTTCTGCAAAATGAGTCTTGATTGCTGCATAATCTTGTTGTGATATATGTTTTAATAGTGTTTCTAAACAATGAAACTAGTGAAAATAGCATCAATGATATATCACACACTCTGACTACTTTGAGTAAGCTTAAGAATGTGCATTATGTTCACTTGTGGGATTGCAGAAATTTGAAAGAGTGTATAGTTTTAATTTTAGTTATCACTATCATGAATTATGCCTTATATGACTTTGTAGAACTAAGTATGGTAAATTGGTTATCCCCCATTGTTTATATCCGAGGGATTATTGCCATATATGGATTGAGGAAAATGTCCTATATATTGTTTTCTCATGCATAAGTTTAGGGGGAGTTTAATTTTATAGCAAATCAACATTCTTGTATGTATTATTATATCCATCCGTAAAACTTAAGATTTGTTCTTAAAGGTTTGTCATCATCAAAAAGGGGAGATTGTTGAGATAAAATCCTTTGGGATGTCCATTCCACCATTCAATCACCAATTAGTTCATTTTCTTCATCTTTCTTGCTTGTTGGGAGCAAGCCTCTTTCTTCCTTTGCTTTGGGACGAGGCCAGTTATCTTAATCCATCCAGAGGGATAAGCCAATGCCATTCCATTCATTTCCCGTTGATATATGGTTTTAATGATTAAAAACCTTATGAACTAAGCTTAAGTATTGTGAATGGTGTTCTACTAATGTGTGCTCTTGAGTTTGTTGAAAAGAACATGTTTCCTATAAGTGGACATGCTAGAAGCAAATTAGATCAATCCAATGCATGCCATTATTCAACAACTGAAGAAACAAAGTAGAACCAACAAAGTTACAAGAATAGTAATGCAAGCTTCACGAAGACATATTATCTTTACTATTAAGTTACAAGGGTGTTGGACAAGGTAATTCACAAAGAGAAAAGAGAAGACATTAGGCAATCAAGAGAAAGTTCAAATCATCTAAGTGAATTTCTATCAAGAGGAGTCCTAAGAACCTAATGACTACATTGATCAAAAAAGTCTACAAGTCTTTGCATAGAAGATTCTCATAGTCATTAATTGGGTTATATTCTACCAATGCTCTTTTACTCAAATGTTTAAAAGCTTATCTAGAAGCATATCAAAGAGTATGACCAAAATACGCAAGAAGTCAAGGGAAGAAATAAACATAAGAAAGTTCACATATGAGAAGGCTCAACAGTTAAATCTCTAGAAGGTTCAGACTTCAGAAGGTTAAAATATGAGAAGGTTTGACCAAGTCAATGAGAAGGTTTGACCAAGTAAGTGAAAGGATTGACCAAGTCAAGAGAAGGTTTGATCAAGCCAAGACTTCAACATGAGAAGGTGAAATTATGAGAAGCTTAAAATAAGTCAACAGAAGGTTTGACCAAATTAACAGAAGGTTGACCAAAAGTCAACAGAAGGTTTGACCAAAAAGTCAACGGAAAGTTTGACCAAGTCAACGCAAGATTGACCAAAAGTCAAAAGAAGCTTGACCTCATCTTTGTTAAGAACATTCATTGTTGAGAAGGTTCACATTCAAGAAGAGAAGGTTCAAGTAAGCAACCTACTCAAAATGACAAACATGTCATCTCTCTTTTAATGAAGATCAGAGGTTATTAAATGTTGGAATCAAGGAATAAATGTTGGAAAGTATTGAATGTCAATGTGGAACTCCTTGATTATTCCTTATACAAATAAAAGGTGTTTGTTAATGCTTATGAAGCTTGACAAAGCTTCACATAAAGTAACACAAGTCATCCCAAAAGTACAAGAGCAAGTCATGGAAGGTAAAATATGCAGAGGAGAGTACAATGTCAGCTAAAAAAAGGTTGAATAGGTCAAATAAAGTAAAAAGCTAGACAAGAGAAGGTACAAAAGTTGTCAACTTTTGTAGCTCGCATAAAATCATTCCTATGGACCAAAGAATACTCCAAATGGCTCTATTCAAGTTTCTATAGGCGATACTCACTGTCCAAAGAGTAGTATATCAAGGATAGAAATTCAAATATTCAGTACAACGGATCTTGAGAAGGTTCGTGAGAAGTTTGTTAAAAAGGTTCTTAAGAAGGCTCTTGAGAAGGTCACTCTAAAAGTTGTTGAGAAGGTTCATGAGAAGGTTGTTGTCATTGTTGTCTCTCACTGTAGCTGCTGACAACTTTATTTAAAAGGTAGAAAATTCCATTAGTGTTGTTCCATCACTAATGCTTTGTTTCTCCTTCTCTCCTAACTTACTCCCAACGGCTATATTGAAGAAATCAATTATATAAACACATGGGAAAGCTAAAGAAACTCAAGGAAAAGGGATTGTATTGTGCCTACACCATATTTCTTCATCCCCTTAACCTTCTCTCATTCTGGGAAGCTTCTCCAGAAATGAGAAGCTTGATCCGAAGTTTCTCAAAGATGAGGAGCTTGCTCTAGAAGAGATTTCAGCAAAGAAATTCAAAGTCCATCTTTCATACAAGTGATTGGAAGCTGAGATAGATGAAAGATATTGAGAGATAAACACAATCCACATCAAGATCAATTATTGCTCTCCATCATTATCTTCTTTCACACTCCTACTCATGTGCTAAACACCTTGGGATATATTTGAGAGAGTGTGTAGCTTGTTTTACATATTTCATATCCACTTATTGTAAGTGTATCTAGCTGTAGCAAATCCCAAACCCCTTTATTCATTGAATATGTATGTTGTTCTTCCTACCAAGCTACCTAGGGTAGGTGAGTGTTAATGAGAAAATACAACATGTGTAGTGTTCTTTCAAGCTACCTAAGGAGTAGATGAATGTTGATGAGAAACTACAATGTGTGTGTTGTTCTATTAAGCTACCTAGGATGGATAAGTGTTGGTGAGGAAACAGTGGGTAGAAACTTGTTGGTGTAGAGCCTGGAGAGGCTTGAAGAAAGAATACTTGTTGTAAAGCTTGAAGAGGCTTGGAAAAAGACCACTTGTATTGATTGAAGAATAGTGGAAAATCTCACTGGAGGTGGGGACTGGGTGTAGCCCGACGTTAATGGGTGAACCAGGATAAATCTTCAATGTGTAATATTCTCATCCCTTATCTCTGCATGCTTTACATTATGCTCATAATCCACTACCCTCTTATCCTTACATTAACTAATGCTTAAAACAGAAGCTACTCATATAATTTATGCATAACTCATTTTCTGTTTTGAAGCATCTATTAATCCTGAGAAGCTTCAATCTATACTGATTTCATCCTCATAAGCTTCTACAGTTTAAAGAGTTTATTCTTAACATACATAGAGTTTGATATATATTCCTCAAGTTAGAAAACACTGAATGACCATGTTCAACCAAAGGATAAATCTCATATGATCAGGAAAATGTTTTTATGCATGAATACAACACACAACACATTATGTACTGAACTTATCAACAAGAGAAGGTTAATTGCATGGAACCTACACAGGTGTCATACCCCGATTTTGTCCGACTAATTGAAAATAAAATAAAATGTATTCTCGTGGACGCCCAATTTAATGGCTCAAAAAAATATTTTTTCGTCATGCTCATATATGTTTTGTCATGCTCATATATTATTTCTAATCACTTATGCGCGATAGTTTTAACGATCTTGTAACGTCTGTTCCTTATTGTTGCGCGTGTTATTCTTAATTGGATACACGTTTTTATTGATTATGCGTGTCATAGCGTTTTTTTTTTATCATTATTGTAATTATTGGTTGAACTTTTATTTATTATTAGCATTATCAAAAAAGGGACACAACAAAAATAACCCAACTACTTGTTTCTATCCAAATCTGTCCAGCTTTCTATAATAATAATATACAAGTGTACATCCTTTTTCTAGTTACAAATTACAAATGAAATAAAATACAAGAGTGAGGCTAGCTATAGCTGCTGTGGTGTGGTCAAAGAATGACAGTGAACAAAACAAGAGGAAAATTCCAAATGGTGGCAAAGAGCTCCAAAGCTTCAAATGGGATGTCCTTCCATCTTTGCATTCCTTCTCTCTGAACAATACACATAAATAGAGATTAGGCATCAGTTTAGAGTCAAATAAATCTATTCTTGTGATGCAACAGAGACTTGGGGGAAGAAGTTTTTCTGCAGAGAAGCTTTAAACACCAAAACATAATATTTTAGAGACTATACAAAAATCAGAGTTTCAAGCAAATGGACCATACAGTGTAGATATCTATGCAAATTTTAATATAAATGTGGCTTCAATATACTGCAAACGGGGAGGAGGAACACTGAGGAAGAAAAAAAAAAACAGAAAACACTAACATACAGAACAGAACACACGCAGGAAAAGCACACACAACAGAAACAAAAACCAAATCAAACAATTTCCAGAATGTGAAGGAGAAGAAAGAACGGCAACTATTGAAGCACAAACAGCACTGAAACACACAAACCAGAACACACAACAAACACACACAGGGGAGGTTCACCTTTACCTTTTTCTTCTCCCTGTTAGCAGAACATCAAAACAAACAGAACAACCTCAAAGCCACCGCGCCTCCGCCCCTCAGACCACCGCAAACCGTCGCGCGCCTCCGTCGTCCCAGCACCTTCGTTTCTCTCTCTCACGGTACCCTCTCTCTCTCTCTCACACACACGATCTGTTTCACTCTCTCTCTCTCTTGCTCTCCCATTCTCTCGATCGGTTTCTCCCTCTCTCTCGATCGTTTCTCTCTCTCGCGCGAATGGAACGGTGCTTAGGAGAAGGAGGAAGCTTAGGGTTTCTGTTTGGGGGAATGGAACGGCGCTGAGGAGAAGGAGGAAGCTTAGGGTTTCTGTTTTGGGGGAGGAAATCGGCGCAGGAGAGAGAGGAGAGGAAAGGGGAAATAGGGTTTCTTCTTTGGGGGGGATCGGCGCTGGAGGAGAGAAAGAGTGAAATAGGGTTTCTGTTTTCGTTTTGCTTAAGTATTGGGCGGGTCATGGGCCTTTCTCTTTTGTTTTGTTAGGTTTTCAAACATCAGATTACTAATGACACCCCCTCCGTTAATAATACAACCCCCTGTAATTAGTTATACCCCTTTTTACTATCTCACACCCATTTTCCTAAAAATCATTCAAACTCTTTTTTAATTAGTGCGAGTTATTAGTGACTATCACCCAAAGTCTTGACTTGTTTGATTGTCATGAACGCTATCAAGAGTTGTCAGTAACGATCACTCAAAGCCTCAGCTTGCTTGGTCATTATGAAAACTCTTTCCCTCTCCGAAACTCTCTCAAAAAAATTTTCATTTTTAAAATAGTAGAACTACGTCGCTTTGATTCCCATTCGGGATACGTAGGAGCGAGCCACGTTCTCGTCAAGCGCAACAAATGAAATCCTTTTCGCAACCATAAACATTAGTATTTTTCATAGCAAAAAATCATTTTTAAACTCATTGTTGCTAGTGGCTAATCGTAACCTTGGTTGCCTCTAGCCATTAAGCGGCAATGTATTTTTCCAAAGAACAACAAGCTTATGATCACCATAACTTTGGTTAGTTTGAATCATTCGTGCCAATTAATCTCTTTCAAAACCATTTTCAAAAGATCAAATAAAAATGAGTTGCTACTAACAGTCAATCAGAACTTTCGTTCGTCTGACCAGTGGTAGTGACTCTCATTTTCAAGAGTACTTAGCGGTGATTACCCATAACTTCATTAGTTTAATCATTCGCGAGAATACTCGCCATATTTCAAAACTCACTAAAAAGATAAAAAACAAAAACCTTTACATGACAAACGAGAACTACGTAGCTTTGAATTCTCCATCGCACCCGGAGATACGTAGGAGCGAGAAGTCAATTCTCGTCAAGCGCCAAAAATAAAATTTTTCATTAAGTCTTCCCATTTATCTTTAGATAAGAATTAAATAGGCAAATCTAGATATTTTTCAAATCAAATGAAAAACCACACACTTAGTTAAAGGTTCCCTCTCAGTAGAGAGGACGCGTGGGGTGCTAACACCTTCCCCGCACGTAATCGACCCCCGAACCCATATCTCTAGTTTTCGAAAGACCATCCGCCTTGTTCAAAAGACCTTTTTTCAATGTTTTGGTCTAAAAATTAAAATATTGGTGGCGGCTTCAAAATTTTCTACGTTGTACATTGAAAAACCCAAACCGGATTTTTCGGGTGCAACAACAGGTAGAAGAAGTTCAGTGTGAATCTTACTCAACCCATAGAAGTTTAAATACGTTGAACTTACTCAACCAGAGAAGGTTCACTGTGTGGAACCTACTCAGCTTAAGAAAAGGTTTAATGCGTGGAACATATAAAGAAGAGAATGTCTTGTGAAATTGTTTTATGCTAACTATCTCATCTCCAAGTAACAATTCAAAGGGTCACAATTCAACCCCCCTTCTTGTGACTCTATATGCCACTTCACAAACATCGAAGTACAAATATAGTCTCGCAAAAATCCCCTAGCGTCAGTACAAAAATTAGTACAAAAATCTCCCAGCGTCGCCTACGTGGTGGTCCGTCGGTGGTGCCATCCCCACCAGATGATAGAGTTTCTGAAATGTCCGAGTGCCCATATGGATCTCACCAGCACGAAGCCCCTCCCTTCAAATGTCCACAACCTCCCGAATCCACTCAGGATTGTCCAGTCATAGTATTGGGTTAGGTGTCCAAACTGGTGGTGGTGGAGCCGAAAATAGTCTAGGGAAAGATGCACGAACGTACCAGTCTAAGTACTGATCTCCAGTCTGATCCGACCCCTAAGCAGCATGAGTAGTGAGCAGAACGTCCCTCACACTAACCATGAAGGTGGAGATCTGATAGACGCAGTCTGCATGGCTGGGAAGACCTGCAAGAGGTTCACGTGGGATGTACCTACAGTACCCAAACTATCGCATGCACCTATCAGGCATGTAGCGAACTCTAAAGTCGGCCCAGCTGATGAAGCCCCTGTACAGGGAGATCTGCTCAAAGGGTCTAACAGCTCGATGCTCCTCAAATGGTCGCCATGACATCCATCCTGCGCCTCACTCATCAATCATCCTCCTATAGTGGCTCAGCTTCAGGTGATCTGTCTTCTTCTTCCTAAAGCGCCCAGCCAGTGGCTCCGCATTCTCAATATGACCACGCCTCCTCTTCACCATCCTAGGGAAATACCACATAATCCAAGACTAAAATGCAAAAATAAACGACACGATTAATTAAAAAAACTTTTTTTATCAAAGTCTGAATTAAGAAAAAAATTAAGTTTAAATTTGTACCTGAAATAGGCTGGCATACCCTCCTAATTGTGCCGTGTCCCTCAAAGAGGAAGTGTTCAAGGACTCATACATGGCAGCACCCCATGCATATTGTCCAAGAACATCAGCACTGAGATCATCAAGGTAAAGCAACCACTTAGCCTCACCCCTTTCTCCAGTCTTCATAGTGAAGATGCTGTAAGTCAGAAGTAGAAGGAGATAAGCCCTCACAACAATAGTCATGTCACCCCCCTTCGCCGTATTACGCCTAAAAATGTCTAGCAGCCAAGTGAAACTGTAATACGGACCCCCACGAGTGTTGTTACCGGCCTCAATCCGTGAAACACCCAAATACCTCTCTGCAAGTTGTCTGGCCTGATCCGAAGTGACCGTAAGGGTTGCAGATGTGGCATAGTTCCCTTGGATTGGAAAATGCAGCAAACAAGAGACGTCATCCAGAGTGATCGTCATTTCACCAAATGGTAAATGAAATGACGAAGTATCTGAGTGCCATCTCTCGATAAAAGCAGACAGCAACTCATGGTCTACTGTGTTGTGGCCAGTGAAGACAAGTGGGGTCAGTCTAGAGTCCCTGAGCTCTAGGGAACGCTGAACTAGGTCCTCGTAGTGTACATGCGGCTTGCTTAGGATTTTGTTTCCATGAGCCAAGACTTTCACAACACGATTATAATCTTGAATTAAAAATAAATTATGTAAGCAAGAAGTGCAGACTATGTGTGTTAACTAATAAACTAAGTAAGCAATAAATTGAACTTACCGGGTCAGCGCGTACTGAAGTGCAGACATGATCTGCCAGATCAGTGAAGAGAGGGTACTGAGGCTGGGCTCCTCCTGATGGTCGTGATCCTCTCGAGGCTTCTCCTCCTGATGCTTAGACATAGACGCATCTGACGACATATCCGTCTGAGACTCATCATCCTCCTGATAGTCATCCTGGTGATAGTCATGTTTGCCGATCGACATCTGTCTGCGATAGTGATCTTCTTGAGAGGCATGATACCGAGATAGGCATGATCTTTGAGGGTGGCTCCCCGATAGTGCTCCTCATCATCGAGAGCCCGCCGCGAGAAAAATCCACGTGATAATACCTCCACCATCCTGATACTGAGGAGGCTGCTGATGATACTAGGGTGGCTGGAGCTGGTATTGGTACCGAGCCGGGCGCATCCGATCTTCGGGGTGGTTGGGTGTAATGAGTCGCATCGATCGATACTCGGTGGTCGTGGTCAAGATTTCCCTAGCTAAGTCCCCGACAGCCCTAGCCGAAGCATGCAGCTGATTATGCCTCCGAGTCCTCGTACTGGGAGCAGCCGACGAAGTGGATGCCTCCTCTCTCCCTCCGCTAGGAGATGCCTTCCCTCTCCCTCTCTGACCATGGTCGCTCTTATCGCGATACCTACCGGACACTGCAATGGAAAAAAAAAACCATTATTTAAAATACGAGGTATATACGATCCACTCACTTTTAGGGTCGTATATATCTTCCTAGGACGTAAATACGAGTGAAGCAATTCATAATCAATCGTATATACGTTGTCTGCACGTATATAAGATGGCAAATATTTTTACGAGTGAAGCAATTCAGGATCACTCGTATATACGTTTTTAGATGTATATTCGAGTGATGATTTGGTCAAACGTATATATGACCAAACTGGTAAAAAATGGTGATTTAGTAAGTTTGGAGGCATATTAGGGTCATTTCCAGGGGTCTATGGGGGTATGAAGAAAGGGGGTGGGGGTAAAAAAAACCTTATAACAATAATAACTTGGAGTTGACATGAAGAGGGACCCATTTAGTATATTTTGTTGGGGTTCTGGGTTGGAAATATGAAGTTCTTATTAAATACTACTATTAAAAATTATAAAAGTGTGATGTGTACACATGGGACCTACTTAAGTACCAAAACGACAGTTTCTCTATTTTGGATTCTCTTACACATTGGCGAAGCTACATATGTTTGAGGGGGTTCAAGTGAACCCCCTAAAAAAAATTAGCACCGATACTCTAGGGAAAAATATTTTTGCATACCCTGAAAAATATATTTTGCACTCAAGTTCTTAGTTTTGCACCAAAGTTCCTAATTTTGGACCACTCTAATGCACTACACTCACACTGTTATATTTTATTTTAAAAAAGTTTCTCTCTCTATCTCCTTGGATCAGTTCTTATTCTTATTATCCTAATTTTGAATCTGTAAATACTATGTAATTGATAATTGTGTTAGTGCTATTTAATTAATTTGTATTTTGTGTTAGTGGTATTTAATTTATTTCGATTATTTTTGTCTATTTAATTTGAATTTTTACCAACAACTCGTTGATATGAGTGGTAACTTGGAAGTTGGAACCCATCACAATGTCTCGAGTTCAAATTTTGGGTGTGGCAAAACTCGATTGGGAGAGGAGCACCACACGAGATGGGCTAAGTCGGGTATACCAATGGTTAGCGGGTGCCCTGGACTAGAATAGTCACCAACAAAGCCGGTGGATACCGCATCACCACACGATACTGGTAACAAAAAAAAGTCTATTTAATTTGAATTTGTTTTGTAATTTTTGAATATATTGATTTTTTTAGTGCTATTTAATTTGTATTTAGGAACTTATTAGTGCTATTTGATTTTTGTTGGTCCAGTGCATCACAATTTGAACCAAATAAAGTCTTCTTTTGAAGTCGGGCACTAGTTTTGCCAACAACAACAACAACAACAATCAGAGAAAGAGCTTTCTCTGCTATGAATATTGTGAAGAATAGATTGAGTAACCGAATGGTAGATACATGGATGAACGACTGTTTGGTGACATACATTGAGAGTGATGTATTCAATAAAATTGACTGAGCTTATTATTCAATGATTTTAAAATATGAAATCACGTAGAAGACAATTATGAAATGTATAATTTAAATATATTAAAGTTGTTTTTAATTATATTTTTACCAATTGTGTATTTAAAATATTTGACACCTCTGACACCGGGGTCCTAGTTCCGCCACTGATCTTACACTATCTACTAGTTAGAGGTTGACATTAGACAGGTAACGTGGCAGAGTTCTACTAATGGAGCGCATAATGGTGATACAGTGTTTGGATACTACGATGGAGAGGATAAATCTCAGCCGTTCATCCTTTGTGGATCGTGGGCCTGATTTAATAGAGGCTCTGAGGCGCGCGGTCTGAGTCCACAATAGTTGTTTATCTACTTACCTGAAATTTGGCATGGGATTTTCACACCCTATGATACCCAAGTATGAATAGTTATTAGTTATGTCAGTTAATCTGTTATAGTTTTTTTCATTAGTTTGTGGGGGCTCTTTTTTTAGGTTAGCAAGTCCATTATTTCTGCTGTAAGTCTACCGATCTTAAATAATGATCAAGTTTTAATTTGTTCAAGTATATATGCAATGAGGTTGTTAACTTAGTATATCATTCTGATAACAAATCCAAAGTTAGCTAATGTCAGATGATGCCAAGTTCGAGTATCCATTTCCATAACAATATTATTTAGGGTTAAATATGTTTTTGGTTTTTATAAAAATAAAAAATGTGAAGAGAAGATAAAAAGCATGTGAAAGGAAAGCTTGATAATGAGGAGTGAGGACTCAAGAGAGACTACGCATGACTATGTAATAAACGCTCGTTCTAAAAGAAGTAATTGTTTTTCACGTTTGCGATTTCATTTGATTCATATTCTGATTTCTTATAATTGTGTGTTAATTTTTTCTTACATGATCACTAATTTCTTACGTAATCACTAGTTAAGAGGAGATTGCTACAAAATATTGGTGATTAATGGAATTAATTGCCGTAGAAAAATGATATCATTTTCCTAAGCACACAATATAACATTAACTATATTCCATCAAAATTTTCACCCAACAAAAACATTTTAAACCAACCGTGTTTGTCTTCTTGTTTAGTGCTAACCTCCAAAGTAGTTGTGGATTTGATTTCACATCAAACATACCCTATTAAAATATCAAGAAGGAGAAAAAGAAGAATGAGCTTCCATGAATCAATCAAGAACCTAACAAAGGTTTCACTAAGCATTACAAAACATTTGTTGTCATGTGAAGAAAAGAACATGTTGTTTTCTCCTTTGTCGCTCCATGTTGTGCTGAGCATTCTCGCTGCTGGCTCTGAGGGACAAACACAACATGAGCTCCTCGCCTTTCTGCAATCCAAATCCATTGAGCAGATCAACGATCTCGCCTCTCATCTTTTTTCCGATGTGCTCTCTGACGCTGCTCTTGTAGGCGGGTCTCGCCTATATGTGTCGCCAATGCTGTTTGGGTTGAACAAACTCTTTCTCTTAAACCTTCCTTTAGAAACCTCCAAAGTGCTACTTATAAAGCCACTTTGGCCTCCGTTGATTTCAGGAACAAGGTACATCTATCTCTTTTCTCGACCAATATATCATGGCATTCTCTTATTTTTATATTGATTTATATATTTATTTCCGCACACACGTACGTATGTACATATAATGGCTGATCGACTCTCATGTCCTCCACTAATTTATTTTATTTATATAAAACTAAAATTCACTTATTAATTTTTTGAATGGTACACACACAAATATATAAAATGGCCAATCGACTCCCAAGGCTTTGCCCCGGGTAGATGAATTTTTTTACAAAATAAAGACAAAAAGTTAAAAGAGATAAAGAAAAATAAACTGGTACTATTTTTATATTGTTTTATAATTTTAGTGCTCCTATAATACTAAAAGCACGTCATCAAAAAATATTAGAAAATTTTTATCAAGAGATTACAGATGTAGTGTTGTAAAAAAATTGTAAAATTTTATTGGTTATTTCTAGCCACCAAGATAAAATATTTTTTTTGACAAAAGAAAAAATATTGTTAGATGCACCAATATTTTTTTTACCAATGATGTCACGTTAGTGGTAAGTGTCACTATAATTATTGATAATTTCTTCGTTCATCAATAATTTTTTTCAAAAATGTATTGCTAATATAATTAGATAATTCAAGGAGAAAACAATAATTGATTAAAATGTATTGCTAAAGCGTGAGGAATACATAGGTCGGACCATTTAACCATATAGATATTAACAATACATTTTAAAATTAAGCGGGAGAAATGCATTTTTTGAAAAAATCTAATAATATAATTATTCCTATATATACTAATTAGATATTATCTCTTCTAATAGTCGTTTTGTATTATATTATTTTAAAAGCGTGAGGAAGCAGTTAAAAGGTGAATTTATGGGCAAAGAAAAGAGACAAATGGCATTATTAAAGATCTTCTTTCACGCGACTCAATTAGTTCTATGACCCAAGTCATCTTTGCAAATGCACTATACTTCAAAGGAGTATGGGATTGGAAATTTGATGCTTCGAAGACAAAATACTATGATTTTCACCTTCTCAACGGCAACCCTGTCAAAGTTCCTTTCATGACTAGCAAAGATGACCAATTTATTAGTGCTTTTGATGATTTCAAAGTCCTTTCTCTTCCTTATATATGAGCAAGGTAGAGATAAACGTCGATTCTCTATGTACTATTTTCTTCCAAATGCAAAAGATGGGTCGCCATCTTTGATTGAGAAGGTGGCTTCTGAACATAATTTCTTGGAAAGCAAACTTTGTAACACCCCTTTTCTACCCTCATATTACGTGTCATTTATCAGAGTAATTCTTTCTCAAAAATAAAATTTGTTTTAATTGATAGAAAAGAAATGTTACAGCTTCAGAAAAACTCATCAAATATGCACTTTTCAAATTGGTGCAATCAAACATCATTTATGGAAAATTTCATCCTCATAAACACATTCGCAGCGGCCTAAACACCGACTCACCAAATACTCTCAAACACGTCTCAATGTAACAAATAAAAATCAGCATACAACTACTAACTAAATTATCCAACTCCACGCCCCTAGGTGTTACAGTATCAGAGAGCGACACAACAATACATCCCAAAAACTAAAAGAATATGGCAGCAAGTCCTTCACTCGCGGGTACCTGCAGCGTTGCCACAATAGAGCAACATTCCAAGCAGAAGGGGTGAGAATTTCAAAGGAACATAATCAGATACACAATAGAGTAATGAGAAGGGACAATCACAAGGTATCATCACCACATCATAATTACACAACACCAGCTCAAATCACAACAAAGACCACTCACGCTTATTTTTATGTATGAAAATGCAACCCACACGCGGGCATATGCATGATGGCACCATATCATCTTTAAAAACCACTCAAGACATATCTTCATTATAGAAGAAAACCACTCAAGGCATAACATCATCAATATAAGTCATAGTATGCACATGCCATGAGATCCTATAACACATGTGCAATTCAACCAACACTCACTCGGGGTACTCATCATCATCATCATAAAATAAATAACCACTCAAGGTATGTCATCATAAAACACTCGTAGAGTGTATTCGTCATTCACATCACAATCATTAAATAACACATCATCATAAAACACTCGTAGAGTGCATTCGTCATTCACATCACAATCATTAAATAACACATCATCATCGATCACTCATAGCATGAACCGACACATTCATCAACATCATATAGTCACGTCATCATAAGCATGTATATATATATACATTACGGTTATCTTTTAGTTTTGTGGGTTATAAAATAGTAAACTGATTGACTATGGGATTACTCAGGTAACTGGTACTACTCGCAAGAGGCATTGGCCACATTTGCAAGGCTCTCAGTGATGCCCTTATAAATACACCAAATGAAAGAAATTACGCCTTAGTGGTAAACCACGGTCTAGCCATAGTCAAGGAGTACACTAGTAGTATAACCTCTTACAAAGCAATTCAATCATAAAATAAACTCAGAAAATTCGATCCTCGTCCAGCAACAAAATTTGAGAAAACAGTATCAATTTAGTAACAAAAACAGCCACTTATATTTTTGAAAAACCGCACTATATATTCATAAAACAGCATCAATTTAGTGACAAAAACAACAACTTATATTTTAAAAAAACGGCACTATAGTTTCGCAAAACAGCATCAATTTTAGTGGCAAAAACAAAGAACTTATATTTAAAAAAAGCGCACTATAGTTTCGCAAGAAAACATCAATTTTTAGTGGCAAAAACAGCAACTTATATTTAAAAAAACTGCACTATAGTTTCGCAAAACAGCATCAATTTTTAGTGGCAAAAACAGCAACTTATATTTAAAAAAAACTGCACTATATATTCGTAAAACAGCAACCTTCTCTATTTTATAAACAACCAAACAGCAACTTTAATTTGTGAAAACAAAGAACACATCTATAATGAAAAACAAAGCAGCCCCAAGACTCAATTTACTAAAACACGCTATACTTCACGTCTCAACTCCATCTCAAATTACTCAATTCACACGCTCTCATCACCATATATTTAAATCGACTCTAACCCCATAAAATCACCCATCACATACGCAATTTATATTAAAACACATGACAACATCAACAATCATCAAGCAACATCAAGAAACTCCACAAAACACATCACAATACGCAATTTATACCAAACCACATACTCAATTATACTCAATCATAGATAATCACATGACAACCTCAACAATCCTCAAACAACGTCAAGAAACCCCACAACACCCATCATATACCCAATTATGTTAAATGAAACGCTCACCCTTACCTCTATTGACGTAAGCTCCAAATCATGAAGAATGAGACACGAACACGAACTCACGAACACACGAACGAAACACGGCTAAGAATGACCGAATGACGTCTCACCGTAAAATAGGTCCGACGTCAACTTCACCGAAACGAACAAAAGACTAGTGCTTCTCGAAGGTTTCGACGCGAGTAATCCAAAAACGGTGTCCGTTTCTCCAAACGAAGACTGTGGTGACCGGAAAAGCCAATAAACAAATCGCCCGTGGTGTTTTGAAGGTTATGAATGCTTGCTCGCTTGCCTAAACGGAGGTCGAAAAGCAGATTTGCGAGATGATTTCGAGAAGGGTGGTGAAATTTCGGCTCAAACGGCGATCAAATGAATGAGTTCTAGAGGAAGGAAGTTTGGAAGCGTGAGGTTTTGGAGCTGCTGCGTTTCACGCAGCTTCTTGCGAAGGAGAAGAAGACGCGCACCGGGTCGGTTTCGGGTTGGGTCGCGTCAGGTGGCTGTTCATTACGCGTTTGGGCTTAAGTGACTCGGTGGTGGGCGTGCGCTTTAGCACCGTGAGAGAGGTGTATGCAAGTAAAACATTTCAAAACTCCTTTTTAAATACTTTTAGAGCCCAATATCACTATAACTATTATTTTAACACCTCAATAGACCAAAATAACTCCTTAAATAAATAATATCTCTCACACTAGCATTTAATAGAAATAGAATAAATATATAATATTATTAATCTTATAATACCAATAGCGTATAAAAATACCGTATTTTTATTTCTAATATTTTTCCACAATCTAATCCCCAACAATTTATTAAATAAATATCTAGTAATCTTTGGGCGTTACAACTCTCCCCACTTAGAATGTTTCGTCCTCGAAACTCACCGACCAAAACTAAACCTCCCGCTAACAAACTACGAGTCATCTAGACAAGCTGGTGCTATCTATCCAAATGATTATCATTTCATTGATTACCGCGGTGAGTGATTGGGCGTCCGTCCCTCCTACTTCTTCACCTGTAACTCAAGAACGATAACGGACTCACCATACAAACTCAACTCAAGAGATGACTAAGCCATCCTCATCGGACTCAACAGTTATAAACAACAACGCGTTCACATCAAAGTTCACAAGCTCAACTAATCACTCACAGTCACATGACACGTAACACAAATCGGGGTCACCGGGTACCCCAACGAGGGATCACTCTTAGTAGTCAAGACAATGAAACATCTTAACACCAGTAGCAAGGTTAGTCTACACGGCACTCAGCATACGACGTTAATGCGAAATCAAGAACATGCTATCAGAACAATTCCTATTATACTTTACACTACGCGCTCACTAATTCGTAAAGTCGAGGTAATAGTGTTGAATTAACCACATGGCAAATTCATGCGAGCCCCCCAACTACAAACTAATCCAGCAGAACTCACAAAACAAGCAAAAATATCGATCATAAAAGTTAATGTCTTAGAAAGGTTAACATGTAGGCATCATGGTCACTTTCATTAAACTAGCGTGTACTTCTAAATAATTACAATGTTATTTCACTAAGCTTTTCTGAAAAGAATTAGAACATATAATTTTATCAAGGCAAATTATTTGCACGATTTCAATTATAATCAACTCAAGACATGTGGAAAATATTCCTAACGTCTAACTTTAGCAGTGTTATACATAAACTTGAGCCCCGATATAACTAGAACAACGTATAATCTATCAACTCATGTGATATTTGCATTCTCCTATTTATAAAATTCGTCTTGTCCTACTTTAATTTAATCTTCCTTCTCTCATCTATAAAATTTACCTCGCTCTATTTAATCCAATCCCGCTATCTTAAAAACCAAACATTCTGACTCTGTAGCTAACAAAATTTCAAATTTACGCATTCACACAAAAAGACTAAGGTCATTTTCAAACAGTCTCTCCAATAACTAAGTCCCACTGTACAAAGGTCTCGCTAGATAGCAAAATACTACAATTAATTACCAGTCATGAACAAACCGGCTTCCTAAAAATGTATCTTCCTACCATTCAACCTTAATCCTTACACACTACTCCGTTTAGGTATCGCTCAGTATTGACCGAATCATTATACCCACACTTACTACACTTGTTATTGTATGTTACTATACTAGCATACCCCAACTAGGATTAATATACTCCTACAACCTTTACATCGATTTACAAAATTGGGGAAATCATGGTACTAACTCCCCCCCCTATTCCTTCTTGTTAACCATAGCTTGCTTTGGATTATTTTTCAATCTTATCACTTTATTGGGGCGGTTTTCTTGCAGACCAAAAATTATTCTACTCCTTTGGCAAATCCATAATCTCTAATTTTAAATATAAATCACTTTTATAATACAAGATTCTACTCAAAATAAGACAACTACAACTATAAATTATCCACTTATTATATTTGCACCTAAACCTCTATTCCACATTATTGTCCAATCTCAAGGTATCATAAATCATAAACCTTAAATGCGATATAGCAATCAATTAACATACATCATTTTATTGCAAAAATAACTCCCTCAAGTTGTATGCAAAAGCATCTCCAAAAGGAAACTCGAATAACGGAAGCTAAACAAGTATACTACAAATGCACAATGGGTTCAAACTCCACTAAAATACATACAGAGACAAACAAACAACTACATCCGAGAGGCTACAAAACCAGGTTAATCAACTTATCATATATGATTACAAAAATCCAGAAAGAATAGCAACATTACTTTACATCCTAGGAGCACAAAATCACTAACATGCTTGCATACCTTATGTGAGACTCATCAATTAGTTACAAACTATCAAAAAGAATATAATCAAACTACAAATACAACAACTTGAAGGAAACTATTTTTTTTTTTTTTTTTTTTATAAAACAAACTAGAACACAAAGCAACACAAACACAAAGAACTCCCACAACAAGCACCATGTAAAAGAATAATCTTTAACCGTCACTTACTTATTGACTAGCGTTACACACTGCACTAGTTCTTTTATCAATATACTAACATATATCTATAAAGTTAAGCATACCTTTACAACCTTAGTCCAATTAGCAAATACTAATACTAATAAATAACATCCTAGTAATATTACCACACCCAAGTACTTCTCTTTAACTATATATAGCATGATTTGGACCTTCTATCAATTTCATTACTAGTGTGGGGCTTTGTTTGCTTGCACACCACAATTCATATTATAGGTCCTTCAACATTTCTAACTATAATTCATAGTTTGTAAACATGAATCACTACTTCACCTTATATTGACATCTCTAAACACCAAAAGAATAAAACAATCGTAAGTTATCATTCGCCACATCAATTCAAGGCTCTTAACAAAACAAGAATTCTAATAATTCTATCCGCTCGTAATTTCAAAAATTAAACCGAGAGCACAAAATCACACGACAAAATCAACGTTATTTTGTCACACAACTATTTCATTATAATCTATATAGAAGTTAGAAATACTAAAATAGAGATGGAATTGGGTCTAAGGCTAACACCTCTACCCACAACCATTGTTGTACCCATGAGTAAGGTAATCTTCCCCTTACAAATCAAAGAGTTCATCTAACACATCACATCCCCTTGAAGATTTAACCAACTAAACTAGTTAGTTTCACGACTTTCAAGAGTCAAACAAACAAGTACATTCAACTCTATTCGAGTTCACACATCGGAAGACATAACAGATAATACAAATGGTCCTAAGTAGAACCAACTCGCACTACAACACAAACAACAGTTAGGAATAGAAGACTCTACGACCAGACAACTTGGTCGGACAGACCGAACTGCTCTGATACCACTAATGTAACACCCCTTTTCTACCCTCATATTACGTGTCATTTATCAGAGTAATTCTTTCTCAAAAATAAAATTTGTTTTAATTGATAGAAAAGAAATGTTACAGCTTCAGAAAAACTCATCAAATATGCACTTTTCAAATTGGTGCAATCAAACATCATTTATGGAAAATTCCATCCTCATAAACACATTTGCAGCGGCCTAAACACCGACTCACCAAATACTCTCAAACACGTCTCAATGTAACAAATAAAAATCAGCATACAACTACTAAATAAATTATCCAACTCCACGCCCCTAGGTGTTACAGTATCAGAGAGCGACACAACAATACATCCCAAAAACTAAAAGAATATGGCAGCAAGTCCTTCACTCGCGGGTACCTGCAGCGTTGCCAGAATAGAGCAACATTCCAAGCGTAAGGGTGAGAATTTCAAAGGAACAT
The DNA here is from genome assembly GCA_020916435.1 of Oxytropis ochrocephala. Lineage (NCBI taxonomy): Eukaryota > Viridiplantae > Streptophyta > Magnoliopsida > Fabales > Fabaceae > Oxytropis > Oxytropis ochrocephala. The sequence continues at coordinate 60,075,245 of CM037092.1, read as the reverse complement.
AATCGGATACACAATAGAGTAATGAGAAGGGACAATCACAAGGTATCATCACCACATCATAATTACACAACACCACTCAAATCACAACAAAGACCACTCACGCTTATTTTTATGTATGAAAATGCAACCCACACGCGGCATATGCATGATGGTACCATATCATCTTTAAAAACCACTCAAGGCATATCTTCATTATAGAAGAAAACCACTCAAGGCATAACATCATCAATATAAGTCATAGTATGCACATGCCATGAGATCCTATAACACATGTGCAATTCAACCAACACTCACTCTGGGGTACTCATCATCATCATCATAAAATAAATAACCACTCAAGGTATGTCATCATAAAACACTCGTAGAGTGTATTAAATCATTCACATCACAATCATTAAATAACACATCATCATAAAACACTCGTAGAGTGCATTCGTCATTCACATCACAATCATTAAATAACACATCATCATCGATCACTCATAGCATGAACCGACACATTCATCAACATCATATAGTCACGTCATCATAAGCATGTATATATATACATTACGGTTATCTTTTAGTTTTGTGGGTTATAAAATAGTAAACTGATTGACTATGGGATTACTCAGGTAACTGGTACTACTCGCAAGAGGCATTGGCCACATTTGCAAGGCTCTCAGTGATGCCCTTGTAAATACACCAGTGAAAGAAATTACGCCTTAGTGGTAAACCACGGTCTAGCCATAGTCAAGGAGTACACTAGTAGTATAACCTCTTACAAACAATTCAATCATAAAATAAACTCGTAAAATTCGATCCTCGTCCAAAGAACAAAATTTGAGAAAATAAAGATCAATTTAGTAACAAAAACAAAATACCACTTATATTTTTGAAAAACCGCACTATATATTCATAAAACAAACATCAATTTAGTGACAAAAACAACAACTTATATTTTAAAAAAGCGGCACTATAGTTTCAAGAAAACAACATCAATTTTAGTGGCAAAAGCAACAACTTATATTTAAAAAAATCGCACTATAGTTTCGCAAAAAAAAAGATCAATTTTTAGTGGCAAAAACAAAGAACTTATATTTAAAAAAGCGCACTATAGTTTCAAAAAACAAAGATCAATTTTTAGTGGCAAAAACAAAGAACTTATATTTAAAAAAGCGCACTATATATTCGTAAAACAGCAACCTTCTCTATTTTATAAACAACCAAACAGCAACTTTAATTTGTGAAAACAGCAACACATCTATAATGAAAAAAATACAGCAGCCCCAAGACTCAATTTACTAAAACACGCTATACTTCACGTCTCAACTCCATCTCAAATTACTCAATTCACACGCTCTCATCACCATATATTTAAATCGACTCTAACCCCATAAAATCACCCATCACATACGCAATTTATATTAAAACACATGACAACATCAACAATCATCAAGCAACATCAAGAAACTCCACAAAACACATCACAATACGCAATTTATACCAAACCACATACTCAATTATACTCAATCATAGATAATCACATGACAACCTCAACAATCCTCAAACAACGTCAAGAAACCCCACAACACCCATCATATACCCAATTATGTTAAATGAAACGCTCACCCTTACCTCTATTGACGTAAGCTCCAAATCATGAAGAATGAGACACGAACACGAACTCACGAACACACGAACGGAACACGGCTAAGAATGACCGAATGACGTCTCACCGGAAAATAGGTCCGACGTCAACTTCACCGAAACGAACAAAAGACTAGTGCTTCTCGAAGGTTTCGACGCGAGGAATCCAAAAACGGTGTCCGTTTCTCCAAACGAAGACTGTGGTGACCGGAAAAGCCAATAAACAGCTCGCCCGGTGGTGTTTGAAGGTTATGAACAAGTTCTCGCTTGCCTAAACGGAGGTCAGAAACAGATTTGCGAGATGATTTCGAGAAGGGTGGTGAAATTTCGGCTCAAACGGCGATCAAATGAATGAGTTCTAGAGGAAGGAAGTTTGGAAGCGTGAGGTTTTGGAGCTGCTGCGTTTCACGCAGCTTCTTGCGAAGGAGAAGAAGACGCGCACCGGGTCGGTTTCTGGGTTGGGTCGCGCGTCGTGGGGCTGTTCTCGCGCGTTTGGGCTTAAGTGACTCGGTGGTGGGGTGCGCTTAGCACCCGTGAGAGGGTGTATGCAAGTCAAACACCCAAAACTCCTTTTAAATACTTTTAGAGCCCAATATCACTATAACTATTATTTTAACACCTCAATAGACCAAAATAACTCCTTAAATAAATAATATCTCTCACACTAGCATTTAATAGAAATAGAATAAATATATAATATTATTAATCTTATAATACCAATAGCGTATAAAAATACCGTATTTTTATTTCTAATATTTTTCCACAATATAATCCCCAACAATTTATTAAATAAATATCTAGTAATCTTTGGGGCGTTACAAACTTCCTAATAAAAAAGTGGAAGTAGGTGAATTTAGGATTCCCAAATTCAAATTTTCTTTTGAACGTGAAATTTCTGATGTGCTGAAGAAGTTAGGATTGATTTCACCTTTCACTTATGGAGGATTGACAAAAATGTTGGACTCTGAAAACATTGTGGTTTCCAGCATATTTCAAAATTCTCTCATTGAAGTGAATGAATGTGGTACTGAAGTTGCGGCAGTCACTGTTTGTATTGCAGCGCGGTGTTCTCTATATCATAAGACTCCAATCAAGATAGACTTTGTGGCTGACCACCCTTTTTTATTTATGATTAGAGAAGATTTGAGTGGAACAATACTCTTTGTTGGAAAAGTGATCAATCCTCTTGTTAGTTAGTAGAGAGGGTTGATCCTTATAATTTTCATTTTCTGATTGGTCATGGGTGTGGGAATTCTTACTGCTACATTTAGACACTTAAATAAAAGTGTAATAATAATAATAATAATAATAATAATAATAATAATGGGTTTGAGTCCTCATGTTACTCCATATTAAGTTTTAATATACTTTTTTGATTTTTCAATAAAAAGTTTACCATATTGTGGAAGGCTTTGCTGTAACACCCCTAAAATATTTTGAGTAGTAAATAATTTCAATTATTTACTTAAAATTGTTGTTTAGTCAATAATTGATTGTCTAACATTGTTTGAATTTACGTGGCATAATGATAGACAATCAATTATGCCACGTAATAATTATTTCATTTAGTCATGAATTAACATTTATTTTTACGTGGCATAATGAAAGTAGAGTTAACTTTGACTTATATTAGGTCTGCTTGCAGTGAGGTATAATAGGGATCCTATCTGATGTGATCCAGAGTTCTTTAAGCATGTGGAAAGAAACCTACAAGGATTCTTCAGTTTTGTTTGATTTTTGAAGATCACGCTACTTTAATTGCATTTAATAGCTTTACTAGGAGAAACAAATAAAGGCTTTAATGCCTGTAGATATGGTTTATTTTAAATTAGAATATTAGGATTAGTTTTTATTCCTAGAATTAATTCTTATTTGATTGTTTTCAAATATGATTTTAGGATTTGATTTTTACATTTATTGCAAGATTTGTTTAGATTTAAATTTGTTAGGGTGTCATTGAGTCAATTGGGACTAGAACCCTATATATTGTAGTGCATTTTATGAAATAAAAAAAGTTGAATTTTGAGTAAAAATTTAGAGACGTGTCTCTATGGTTCTCTGAGCCGTTTAAAATTGTGCAACCTTGGATCTCTATACTTATTTCTATAAATATAAAATATTAATTTTAATAGAAATAAACTAATTGACATTGAATGCACCATAAATGACTTGGATCTTGTAATTCCTTTTTCCTTTGATTGCATTTCTTGATGAGCAAGTTTGCTTGATTAGCAAGTTTGTTGACTCAATGTCCTCATCAAAACTCCACTAGCCATCACAATGACTTAGCAAGACTTTAAAACCCAAAAACTAACTTAACCACACAGAATGACTCATTGGCGCCTAACTTGGCCGTTCAACTGCGGGTGTTCGATCGAAGTAAAACGCTGTTTTACTCCTAGGCCGACCAACATTTCCCTGAACCTCTTGTCTGCAAACTTAGTTTCATTGTCTTTTATCAACTGTTGGGGAACACCAAAGTGGGCTAGCACATTTCGACTGAAGAACTTGCTTACCTTTGTCGCCGTTATGGTCGCTAGCAGCTTGGCCTCAATCCACTTTGTGATGTAATCAACTGCCACGATCAAAAACTTGAACTGGCCTGGGGCAGGTGGAAACGGTCCCAGCAAATCCATCCCCCACCAGACAAATGGCAGGGTGAGGTGAGACTTTGCAGCTCAAAAGAGGGTGCGACATGAACATCTGCATGCACTTGACACTTGTTGCACTTTTGGACCAGCTTCTTCGCGTCCTCATCCATGGAGCTTTCTTTGCCATGGAGCGACCGCCCTGATGGCTGCCGCATAGACCTTCATGAATATCCCTCAAAACATGATTGGCCTCGACTGGCGACAAACACCTTATCAGTGGGGAAGAAAAACCCCTTCTATAAAGCTTCCCTTCAATGACTGAGTACTTGGTCGCCCGCTGCCTCAACAGCTTGGCTTCCTTCTAGTCGCCCGACTCTTCGCCTGTTAGAATATATTACAATATGGGAGTGATCCAGTTTTTCTCTTCATCAATGTAGAGGATGGCAAACGATTGACTAGCTTTAGTCGGCACACTTGGTCGAGTTAGTATTTCCTGAATTAGGCTCCGGTGATTCCTGGGCGCTTTGGTGCTGGCCAACTTCGAGAGGATGTCAGCTCGCACACTTGATCGAACTGACTGAGCAATTCCCTCACCTTGGCCAAGTAGTTTTTTAGGACATCATCTTTTGTATCATATAGTTCCTGAATTTGGGAAACGACCAGAAGGGAATCAGAATGGAGCTCCACACGGTCTACGTTAAACTCTTTAGCGAGCAACAACCCACCTATACAGGCCTCATACTCTGCCTGATTGTTTGACGTGTGAAAAGCGAACGTGAGTGATACCTCCACGGCCAAACCTAGGGAATTTTCCAAAATCAAACCAGCCCCACTTCCCTTAGAGTTAGAAGAGTCGTCAACATGCAAGGTCCAAATGGTGGTTGGTCGTAAAAGTCGAAAATTGGGGTCATCTCGAAGAATGAAGTCGGCCAACACCTGCGCTTTGGCTGCCGACCTGGCTTCAAACTTAATTCCGAACTCACTGAGTTCCACTGCCCATTTAATCATGCGGTCTGCCAGATCTGGACGGTGGAGAATTTGTCGTATAGGTTGATCTGTCCTTACCACGATTTGGTGTGCCACAAAGTACGGTCTTAACCTGCGAGCGGCCACCAAAAGTGCAAGCGCCAGCTTTTCAATCCTCTGGTATCTGGTTTCTGGTCCCTGCAACACCTTGCTGATAAAGTACACCGGGTTCTGCTTTGTGTCACTTTCTTTGATCAGGACGGCACTCAAAGCTTCTTCTGTGATCGCTAGATACAGATATAGCGTTTCTCCAAGCAGCGGCTTGGCCATGTTGGGTGGATTGGTCAAAGCTGCTTTTAGGTCGTTCAACGCTCGCTGGCATTGATCGGTCCATTCGAAGTCGACGTCCTTCTTCAAGAGTTTGAACAGGGGAAGCGACTTACAAGCCGACTTAGGTATAAATCTAGATAGGGCAGCAACCATGTCGTTCAACTGTTGGATCTCTTTCTTTGTAGTCGGCGGCCTCATGTCGGCGACCGCCCTACACTTATCGGGGTTAGCTTCGATCCCCCTCTCCGTCGGTGGAAACCTAAGAATTTCCCAGCTCGCACCCCAAAGGTGCATTTCTCTGGGTTCAACCTGAGTGAATTCCTCCTTGCTTCCTCAAAAACTTCCTTTAGGTCGTCAATATGCTAGTCGTCAGACTTGCTCTTAATAATCATATCATCTAGGTAGATTTCAGCCACTCGACCGATCTGCTTCTTGAATATCTTGTTCATCATGCGCTGGTAAGTCGCTCCAGCGTTCTTCAGACCGAAAGGCAAGTAACTTATAGCCCGAGGCGGTCTTATGGCGATCTGGCGGGTACATAGTTATTTGATTATAGCCCGAATATGCGTCCAGAAAGGAAAGTAACTTATAGCCCGAGGCGCCGTCAACCAATTTGTCAATGCTAGGCACAGGAAAAGCATCCTTGCGACACACTTTGTTCAAGTCGGTGTAATAGACAGACATGCGCCATTTTCTGTTCTTCTTCTTGACCAGCACGACATTTGAGAGCCAAGTCGCATACTTAATTTCTTCAACGAAGTTAGCTTTAATTAAGTTGTCAATTGCTTGGGACGCTGCCCTAGCCTTTTCTTCACTCTGAGCTCTCCTCCTCTGGGCGACCGGCCTGGCTGCCTGATCAACCGAGAGCTGATGGCAGGCGATCTCAATGGGGATTCTAGGCATATCTGAGGCTTGCCAAGCAAACAAGTCAGCGTAATCCTTTAGACAACTGATGAGCCCCTGCTTGACCTGCTCAGGCAGGTCGCTGCCGATTTTGATCGTCTTGGCTGGGTCATCCCCTAATTGGACATCAATCAATTATCCATGTGGCTCTAGTTGTAACGCGCCAAATAACTTAATTAAATTATTCAGGTATTGTATTGGTATAGTCATATTAAAATAATAATATGGTACTTCATTTAAATCAAGGGGTGTTGTTTAGTGTTCTGGGGTGTATCAACAACACCAAGAGGTGCCAACAGAAAGGGACCAGCGGCCCAACACACAGGAAATGGCCCAAACGGCCCAAACCGGCGAGCCTTGCAGCAAAACGCTCGCTCGTTCGCGCATATTTCGGCCGAGATGCTCCATCCCAATAGCATAAATACGCCGCTCATATGTGGCTTTAGGTACCACCCGAGGTTCTCTCAAGGCCGGTCCCTGTTCCTCATCAACGACCGAGCGAAGGAGCCAATAACAACATCTTCACTTCATTGGTCAAGGTACGATCAATTGGCGACCACAGTGGGAGTCCCGAGCGCTATCCTACTTCGACTATGGCTCCACGCGAAAGACCGCCCCAGACGCGGGCATCGTCACGACTTGACCCCGGCGGCGAATGCTCCTCAAAGATACCCCGGGCGTACCTGCAACCGAGCATGGATCGCAAGGAAACCCTCGCCAAGAGCCCTCAGTGCAGGGCGGCCGAGGACCGGTCCTAGAACAGGTACAACGGCCTGCTCATCAACCGATACCGACCGAGCCGGGCCGAGGCGGGGATTGCGAGCCTTTGCCGTGAGCATATCACTCGCACCATCCTTCAAGTCTTTGCGCAAAACAAGAACCACTTTATTGCGGGCATCGAGACGAGTTGATCTCTCGATACGAAAGAGGGTCGATTACACGCCGCCAGCGAGCGGCAAATGGAGAGCCTTCGAAAATACACCGGGCGCCTCCTCGAAAGAGCGTCCCTCGCAGAGGAAGTACTTCCCACCGATCCCCTAAGACGACGGCGAACAAGAGCGCGCCGCGCTCGAGCGGCGAGCGCGCGCAGACGCCGTTCCCCCTCTGATGATTATGGGTATGGAGATTCCAGCTACCGTCCTGAATCAGGTCGCTCGCTTACCAGGTATTCTTCCTGGGAGTCGTCTAGTTCCCGACGATCGAGAAGCAGATCCTGGGACTCGTACGAAGAGTTTGATGACTATCATGATGGAGAAATCAGGGATGTTCCCCAACGACCGAGGAGACAACATTCCGGGCGACCTAGGGGACAATCTTCTCAAATGCCACCATTGTATGGTCCGCCAGCAAGCGGTGTGTTCCACGAAATGCCGAGCAATGAGGCATACCTTCCCATGCAGCCTTTTGGGCTGAGTGGTATCCCGACCGGCCATGGACCTTTAATTAGAGAGATGCGCTGCTACCGTATCCCCGTGAGACTCTGAGAAACCCCCAATTTGAATAAATTCAACGACCGTGGGGATCCAGACAAACACTTAAGGTACTTCAACAATTACTGCAGCTATAGGGAGCTAGGAACGACCATGAAGTGCAGACTCTTTCCACAGTCGCTCGAGGAGCGAGCACTGAAGTGGTGGGAGAGCCTGCCGCCCAACACCATCTCGTCTTGGGACGGCCTGGTCAGAACATTCTTGGCCAACTACACGGCCAACAGATGCCTAGAGCGGCATGAAGAGCACTTGGATACGATTATCCAAGGGGACAACGAATCATTGAGACAGTACATAGAGCGATTCAACGCCGAGGCCGATCAGGTGCGCGACCTGACTGATAGAGACAAGCTGAAGTACCTCAAGCGTGGGATCAGACCGGACCACAGCTTTGCAGAAGAGTTCGGCCTAAATTGTTACATGGATCTGACCATGTTCCTACGAAGGGCCAACGATCACATGGCCTATGAAGAAACACTGTTCGCTAGAAAGGTCACCCGTGCGCGACCCAGAGAAGAGCAGGATAGGTCGCTTGAAGAACAAGACAGTCCTCGTGATAACAGGACTAGCAATCTGTGAATAAATGTCAGGCGGGCGCTCTTATTCCCCACCAGGGTTTTTTACTGAGGCCCGACCTTTAAAAGTCGTACTTTCTAATTTATTTCGCATGCAAGAATGTATGATTGGTAGCTCGCCATGCGAGTAGCGGCAGAGCGGCCATAGGTTTCGCCGAACGCCATCGAAATGGACCGAGGGTCAGAAGGACCCACAAACAAGCAGGGGCGATTTTAGGGCCCAGCTAGCCCGAGCACGCGCCCGGGCTCAAAATCCTATGAAATTACTATAATACCCCTGTTTTTAAAAATAAGTTATTAAATATATACATCATTTCGCAATTAAATACCGTTTAAACGTTTGGCGAAGCGGTTTAATTTCTCTTTTTTAACTCATTGAATCCGTGTTCGATTCCTGTGGAAGGCGTTTTCTATTTATTTTTTTCCGTTTTGTCTTCTTTAAATAAAAGTTGGCTTAGTTTATTTTTATTTTCGCCAAAAAGTTTACAATGAGTGTTGAACCAACAACCAAGAAGTTACCTAAATGTCACTTTACCACTAAGCCAACAATTGTTATTTAATTTACTTTTACAACTTTAATATAGAAACATATATTAACAAAATATGTTTTTATGCACTAACAATATTTTTTTTTACTTAATGTATAAGTAACTTTTATTTTACAGTCATCATATTATTTTTATTAAAATGTATAGGTAATATGTAACACTATATATATATATATATATATATATATATATATATATATATATATATATATATATAGAATAAATGTATGATATTTTCTATATTTTTTGGAGTATAAATTTTATTCATATTTTTAATATTACCACATCTCTTATATTAGAACTAGAAATTATGAATATAGATGGTTGATGATTTTTAAAAAAAATATCTTTAGCATTTTAAATTTAGAATCAAATAAATTTAAAATTATTTTTACAAATAACTTCAATTGGTCCAGCTTTCAATGTAAAAAAAAAGTAAAACCCAAAACTAAATGAACCCCACCCCCCAATTTCATCTCTTCTCTCACGACACTCTCCCTCTCCTTTTCTCACTTTCTTCTCTTCTCTTCCACCATGCCCTCCTCCATTTTTCTTCTTCTTTTCACTTCAAGTAGTCCAATCCAAGCTTAAATCATTTAGCACTCTATTGACAGGTTAGATTTCATCTCTCCTATTTAGCACACTTTATGCTTATTTATATATTATGTCATATGTCAATTGGCGGGAAATTTTCTTGCCCAGGCTCTAGAAAAATCCTGGCTTCGCCACTGCAAACAAGGTAGGCCCCGAGCGGTCTACAACGAGCGCCACCGAGTTGGCCCAATCGAAGGTCACCGAGTTGACCTAAACGAGTGCCACGGAGTTGGCCCAATCGAGCGCCACGGAGTTGGCCCAATCGAAGGTCACCGAGTTGACCTAAATGAGGGCCACCGAGTTGGCCCAATCGAGCGCCACCGAGTTGGCCCAATCGAAGGTCACCGAGTTGACCTAAACGAGTGCCACCGAGTTGGCCCAATCAAGTGTCATCGCGTTGACCTAATCGAGTGCCATCGAAATGGCCAAGGGTTAAGTAATAACCCACAAGCAATAGTAGGCCGTCGAAACGATCTGCATCGAGTTCCGTCAAACGGCCCCGAAACGAGTGTCATCGAATGACCGAGGTCAAGCAATGACCCACTAACGAGCATAGACTGCCGAGCGGTCTATAACGAATGCTTCCGAGAAGCACGAATTGGTCAAATCGCACCTCCCAAGACGTACAAGATCCAAGTAGACTTCGGGGGTCGGCCGAGTCCCGATCAATTGAGTCACACCCCGACATGAAGTGGAAAGTCCACACCTCGACTGTGGCAGCGACCACATGCACTCAGTGGCAGCGACCACATGATCGGCTGTGGCAGCGTCCACATGCTCTACGTGGCGGCGACCACATGCACTCGCGCAGCGACCACACACTCTGGGCAGGTAGCAACGCGTCCACATGCTCGGCTGTGGCAGCGACCACATGCACTCAGTGGCAGCGTCCACACCTCGGCAGTGGCAGCGTCCACATGCTCGGCTGTGGCACCGACCACATGCACTTAGTGGCAGCGACCACACCTCGGCAGTGGCAGCGTCCACATGCTCGGCTGTGGCAGCGACCACATGCACTCAGTGGCATCGTCCACACCTCGGCAGTGGCAGCGTCCACATGCTCGGCTATGGCAGCGACCACATGCACTCAGTGGCAGCGTCCACACCTCGGCAGTGGCAGCGTCCACATGCACTCAGTGGCAGCGTCCACACCTCGGCAGTGGCAGCGTCCACATGCTCGGCTGTGGCAGCGACCACATGCACTCGGTGGCAGCGTCCACACCTCGGCAGTGGCAGCGTCCACATCCTTGGCAGTGGCAGCGACCACCTCTCGATCTAGTGTGGTAGCAGCCACACACTTCAAGAGATGGAGACCGATTGTGCAATGCAACCCGACCGCTTACAACACGACACAGGGGCAACGATCTAAGCCTCAGCCCGGCTTCAAGCGACCTAGGCTTGGGGGGAAACTTTTCTGGGGTGTATCAACAACACCAAGAGGTGCCAATAGAAAGGGACCAGCGGCCCAACACACAGAAAATGGCCCAAACGGCCCAAACCGGCGAGCCTTGCTGCGCAAACTTCGCTCCCGGTCGTTGCGCATATTTCGGCCGAGATGCTCCATCCCAATAGTATAAATACGCCGCTCGTATGTCGCTTCAGGTACCACCCGAGGTTCTCTCAAGGCCGATCCCTATTCCTCATCAACGACCGAGCGAAGGAGCCAATAACAACATATTCACTTCATTGGTCAAGGTACGATCATTTAGTAATTAAGTAAGAGGTAGAAAGAGGCCCGTGACCCAAGAACCCATAATATAGGAGCTAGGGTTAGATTTGGAGAGAAAAAGAAAAGGAAAGAAAAAAAAAAGAGGGAGATCGCAAAAGAGAGAAGAGGGAGCGGCGCTTAAGGAGAGAAGGAGAGGGAGCTCTTGTTGCTGGGGTTCTTTGGAGTTTCGTGGAAGGAATCTCGTAATTCGGCGAAATCTAAGGTAAGGGTGGGGTTCTATCTTTATGTTGCCTCCTTGATTGTGTTTGGTGTGTATTTGGTGAATTATGAATGTTGTTTGAATTGGTGGCTGAATTGTGATGGTTATTTGTGTTGTTGAATTCACTATTTTGAGATGTTCTGATATAGGTTCGGTATTTCAGTGACTGAGAACGTTTTACTGATTGAAAAATTATGTGGTCTGTCATTTTGAAAATTAGATTGAATGCTTGTTTATTTGGCACCGGTTTGATCGTATTTGGAGGTGTGTAGCTCTAGAAGCATTCTGGACCTAGGTTCCGTGTTTTTAAAACTGGGAACTTTCTATTTGTCCAAAAACTATGGGACTTATTTCGTTAGAAAATAAACTTAAATTTGGTCACTTTAGCACTGGTTTGGTTAAATTCGGAGTAGTTTAGCTCGAGTTATGAGTGTCGCAAGTCAGGTCAAATTTCTAGAATTAAACTGGGTATAGGTTCAGTGTTTCAAGTTGTGTGTCCTCAACTGAACTCCGTTTTGAACGATTCTTGTCCCATTAGAAACTATACTCAAATTTCTTTGTTAGGGCTAAAGTTTTGTTCCATTTGGTCAAGTTTAAGTCGGTTTAGAGTGATTTGAAATGGAAGGGCGTAATCTGTCCCGATCAAATTGGGAACCATCTGGACTGTTTCTAAAAACTGTACTAATTGGCTCATTGTTTTGAAATTCTAAAGATATATTCAGAAACTACACATCTGCAGCTTTCCAACGAGTGGTCTTTTGTAACTTTTCGATGTCGTTTGCTATTTTAAATAATTCGCCGAAGTAGGTTCACTGTTGTAGGAAACCCTGCACCCATGATGTTGTTGTATATTGATCTTGTTTGTAAACTTATTGGTGCTTTCGGTGTTAGTGGTAATGCGATAACAGGTGATGTGTCTATTTTATTGACTAAGGTGATGGGTGATGGGTCTATGACTAGTTGTTGATGTTGGTGTTGTTGTGTAAATTTAGATGGTCATGGTTGTTGATTGACTCTGGTGCATTGTTCATGGTGTCACATACATCTCATAAGCATTATTTTGGTGATTGAAGGCTTCGGCCTTAGAGCTATAGGTGATGATGATGATGCTCAATAAACTTGGTGATGATATAGGTGATGATGCCCTAGTTGGCTATTTTATGGTGATGAACGGTACCACATGCATATACCCGTTGGTGTGGGTTGCATCTCATTCATTTTGGTGATTGAAGGCTTCGGCCTTATGTCATTGGTGATGTTCCTTGATAGTTGTATATTGATGTTGTTGTAAAGTGGTGATCAAGGTACGATCACTATTATATTGTTAGATATCTCACTGTAGCGACCGAAAAATCCGAAAATGGATTCTTCGAAGTTCGAAAGGAAGCCGCCACCGAAATTCTAGTTTAAGGGCAAATTCGGGAAATCCCTTTTAAGTTTTAGGACGAGGCATTGTTAAGGTTCGGGAGTCGTTATGTGTGGGGAAGGTATTAGCACCCCACGACATCCATTGTCCAATTAATTTAAGATTTATTATTACCCTTTTATTTGTAGAGAAAAAGACTTATTTAGGTTTTTAGTGCTTGACAAGGGTTGAGTCTTTCTCCTACGTACCTCCAGATGCAATGGAGGAATCAAAGCCACGTAGTTCTTCCTGAAAAAGTTTGTGAGTTGGTGTTTTTTAGTGTAGGGGTCCTAGGATCCTTTGAACTGTACAACTCACTGATTCCTAGGACGCTGACTAACCCGATTGTACAACCGACTTAGTCCCCTACTTTTTGAAAATAATTTTAGAGTTTTTGAAAGAAATTGGTTTGGTGTGAGGTGGGTCCGTTTTAGAATAGGTATTCTAGAACTCCCGAATCATCTGACTCATTAGTTCTAGAACGACTAACCCGATCAGATAAAATGACTTAATCCCCTATTTTTAGGAAAATAGATTGTTCGTATTTATTAAGTTTTCAGGGTTACTGAACTGTACAACTCATTGGCCCTAAAACAATGACTAACCCGGTTGTACAACCGACTTAGCCGTTTATTTTTTTCGCGAGAAATATTATTTGCGTTTGAGTTGGAAAAGAATAAAAAGAGAAACAGGGGGTGCAGATTGTAAATTTAGGTTTTATTAATAGCAGTGTGTTGTATAATTAATTGGAGGTGCAAAAAGGAAAGCCCAGTTCGCATCTGGGAGCCCAGAATACGAAACTTGGCTTAAATTGGGGAGGGGTGCGCGCATGAACAGAGGGAGGTGTAACTAATAATCTGAATATTAAAAAAATAAATAAAATACAAAACAGGTATATAACACTAAGCCCATCACACTGAAACCCTAAAAATCTTTCACCCTTCCCTTCACTCACTGTGCATGCGGTTTAAAGAGAGGAGAGAAATCAAAGCGAGATATTCGCCTGGTTCCCATGGGGTGAGTTTTTCCGCGCCGCCTCTACCGGGCCGTGGAGGAGAGCGACGTAGTGAGAGAGGGAAGAGGGGTGGTTTCGGCGTTGGGTGGCGTGGCGATGAAGGTGACAAAGTGGAGGTGGTGACAGAGGGTGGCGCCGGCGAAGGTCACCTTGTTTTTCTTTCTCTGTTCTTCTTTCTTTTTTACGTTTTCTCCCTTCCCTTGTTTCTCGATCTCTTGTTTTTTGTTTGGGGTGAAACCGTGGCGGCCATGGCTAGTTTTGGGGAGAGAGAGAGAGGATGACAATGGGGAGGAGGAGAGTTCGGTTTTGTCGCCATGTGGTGGTTCGGCTTCAATGTACCTCGCCGGAGGAGCTCGCCGCAGAGAAGACGACGGAGTTCCTAGCAAGCCTAAGGTCGGTGTTTACGCTTGTTTTTTTTGCTTTCTCTGGTCCGAGTTCTCTCCTACTCCGTTTTATTCCCTTTTATTTGGTCTGATTTGCTATTTTTTGTGATTTTGACTGAGATATAATACTGTGATTTTATTGTGTTGTCTGGGTTGATTTATATGCAGTGCTGATTGTTTATCAAAAATACAGTCCTGATTTATAATGATACCAAACAGGATATAAGTAGAACAAACAATAGTTTTTTTTGACTAATTTAACTTCTAATTTTCAACGGACTCCAGATTTAACAACTAATACAAATACCAGATCAATTTTCATGCATACTAATTCTATATGTTTAGACTGGATAACCAACCTTTACTCCAGCGTGTGACTGTGACTGTGGCTGCTACTCTACTACTGTATCTGCTACTGCTTCTTTGCTTGAACTGCTACTTTTCCTCCCTTCCTCGCTGCTAGTTCCCCTCTTTTTCGAATTTAGGAACTTAGGACTGTGTGTTTGGTGGATTAGGGTTTCAAAGTGAAACTCTAATCCCTTTTTTTGTGATTTTTGCAGTATTACTTCTGCCTTGATTTCTGTGTATTTTGACTGCTGTTGGACTGTTTATTTATAGTCTAAAACTAGGTTAAGGCATTAATTGAGTTTTGACTGGGTTTTGGATAATTTTTCAGGTCTTGATCCAAGCCCAACAGCAGCTACAGCAGATTGGAATGCTGCATGGAAACCCTAAATTGCTATTTATTTTGTATTTTCGGATCTGATTTTTTTGGTTTTTTTGGATATATTTTTTTTGTGTTTTTGGACTTTTTGGACTCTTAATAGCTTTTAATTTGTAAATTAAACTAAATACAATTTTTTTTTGACATTTTTGGACTTAAATAAATTAAATAAGACTAAAAATAATTATAAGAAAAAGGAGTCAGGCCAAATACAAAGACGAGAGCGGGCCGGACTTGACAAATATGCTAAAACTAGACCAATAATAAAAGAAATGGGCGTGTTAACTAAAAACACTAGAACTAACTCGGAATCGCATTCTTAGGTCTGAATTTAAAGAGATTTTTGAGAACAATGGCTTTAGGTAGACCTGTTTATGTACGACTAAACTCGAATACATTTATTAAATTGAAGAACGCACGAAAAGATCGATCATTCGCGCGCGTGCCTAATTTAAACAACAGCGCTTCGATTTAGCTGAACGGAGTGACTGGAATTGGTTTGGGTTGGTAACCGGGACTCTACACTAAAAATTCTCGTAATCATGCGACTCCAAAACACGACCCTAATAACAATAAACGACTAAAACAAGAAAAAGAAGACGGACAAAATTGGGGTATAACAGCTGCCCCTCTTTATTAATATTTTACTAGAAAGTGTTGAGCTCTCGAACTTTCATAGTAGAAATAGGAATAAAGATAAGATAGACGCTAATTTTGTCCGTTTAATGGAGAAGCAAGAAAGTTTTAAGAGGAGCAAGGAATGGTTAACACTCGGTGTATTAACCGTGGTTAAATGAAGGGTCATCAAGGACCTGAAGGAGCGCTAAGGCTATGAATGACAACTCAGGGTCCGAAGGAGCGATAAAGCTCTGAAGGACCACTTAAGGTCTGGAAGGCTGCCTAGGCCTTAATTGAAGGACCATCGTGGTCTCGAAGGAGCGCAATTAGCTACTGGTACTAATTAAACGGCCCGAGGGCCTTTATACTCGAAAGCGCCATGATGGGTCAAGATCGTGTCTAGAACCGATATGTTGACCATGAAGGACGCCCACCGTGTCTTAGGCCGACACAACTAGTCCGGGACCACTCGGTTCTGCGAAGGTCCGTCGGGCTCGACTCGACGCGTGCGACTGGGCCACATAGGGCACCGCTCTGCGGACCACTTGGGGTCTATAGGGATCAACCTGGTGATCCGTAATATGATATGAGATCAACGCTTAAAGCGCTGATTTTAGAGGAACTAAATATAGGAATTGACACCTGTCGTGTTTTATTTTAAAATGAAGAAGCAACTTATGCTTGGTGTACTTAACAATGTGATGAAAGGTATTTGCTTGTATGTGATGTATGCACATGTAATGATTGATATGTGGTGGGATGATGAATGAAATGTGGGATGACCCCTTTTTTTTTTTTTGACAATCTCCTTTTTTTTTTTTACTGTTTCATCAACTCGCGGGACTTCCATTGTGAGATATGAAGCCATCTTGTGTATTTGTACTGCTGGATCGACATGCTAATGATCGCGAATTGTCATAAGAGCTATTCGTTTTCTGTAATGACTGCTTTTTGTAGGAGATTATGTTATTTCTATGATTAGCAAAAATTTCGTAATGATAGTAATGCTTATGATTATGCCACATGTTTCACGATTCAGTATCATTTATCATAAAACATCATTTCAAAAATAGAGAGAATGAAAGAGAAGGGAAAGTGTTTGATGTTAATATTGGAAGCCGGGTATGCAGAAGGCACACCGACTGGAGATTACATCAGTAATGAAAGGAAAAGGAAAGCTGAAATGCTAAGCAGATTCGTTGATAGCTGGTGTCCTTGAGATAACACTGTCAGTCACCCATACTGCAACCTTGATCGCTCATTATCTGACTTCCGGAAGTGTTGCTTGCCTCAATATTTTAGTCCAACTTCTTGACCCTAATTTTTTGCCTGGATCGCCCTTTTGGGTTCTCGATCCACCGGGTCGCTCTAACTTTTGCCTAGGCCGCCCTTTCGAGTTTTCGGCCTAGCGAGCTTATTCTTGCTTGGCTCATTTTTCTCTTTTTCTATATCATTTATTTCGTGCATAGTATCTCTTGATCGCATCGAGTTGGGATCGAGATGGAGGTCTTCACCATCCATATTTGTGAGAACTAGGGCTCTTTCAGAGAACGATTTCTTCATCACGTAAAGCTCTTCGTGATTCGAGGTTGAGAATCCTTTTGGATAGGTAAGGTCCCTTGGGCACCAGGTCTCTTTCTTGAAATTGTCGAAGACAAGCTTTCTTAAACTTTCTTCGTTCTTATCTGATACAGCTGGTCATGACATGGGGCAACCATTTTGTTTGATGAGGTTTAATGGGAGCACTTCTTTTGTTGCGTTGGGTTGCCCCTGTTGAAGCGTGAAATGAGGTCTAACCTCCATGTGAGGCCCACAGGAGTGTTTGCGGATCGCATTCTGCGGGATTTCTTTGATATTCTTTGTTTGTTGCTGCAACTGCCTCCTTCACCTCTGGGAGGTATGGGGAGGGGCCATGAGCATGACCTGAGGTCTACCAACACCCTACCACCATTGCTTGTGACGATCTTTTTGGAAGGCCGTAACGGCAGACTAAAATTTTAACAGTCACAGATCTTGTTACACCCGTGGGCGTTTAATAGCCTCTCATGACTTGATATATCCATGCCATGACGTTGATCCAATCAGACAAGATTCGAATGAATTTTCTTGGTTCGTCGTCCTTAATTCTTGTATTCTTTTTGTCTTCTTTCGTGCCCAAGCTTAGTAGATTTAGTTGTTTCCAGCTAGATTCTCATAGGGCCTCCCAGTTATCTTCAACATTTTCCTCAGTCTGATTAATTAGGTGATCAAGGTTATGATATGAGTTACCGATATTGCTATTTTCAAGAATTTTGATCTGCATTAGTTGGAAGTGAAAACGGATAGAGGAGAAGGCAAAGCGAACAACTGAGAGAATTTAGAGAATTCAAAAATGCTATTTTATTAATAATGATACTGAAATGAAACATGCGTGCCCCTATTGAAATGTCCTAAGGCCTTGGGCAGAGCCATAGAATTTGCATTACAGAAAATTACTTTGAATTGAAAATCACAGAAAAATCAAAAGTCTCTCAGTTCTTGAATTCTTTATTTGCAGGAGAAAAGTGCACATGATTGACGACACCGTCTTCGGTACTTTAATAACTCTCACCAACTGCTATTTAATCATCACCTTCCTTAAAGTTCAGCTGCTTTGTGTCAATGAGGCCTTGAACGATGTGCTTTAAGGGATACCAATTTTCAGCTGAGTGACCGACTGCCCCAGCGTGGACCTCACAGCTGGCTTTTGGGTCGTGTCCTCTTGGGAATGGAGGCTGAACTGGTCTCATCTGACGAGGAGAAATCACATTGTGGCTGATAAGTTGGCTGCACAGGTCAGTGTATGATATGGGAATGGGGTCGTATTGGGATGACCCTTGATGGCTTGATAGTGCCGAGGAATTATAGTGTGAATTTCCTTGATTCTTTACTATGGCGTTGACTTCCCCCTTCTTCTTATTGAAATTTGTAGGAGTCCCATCAGAATTATGAGTGATCTTCCCAGTCTTCATTGCATTTTATATTCTTCCTCCTATGGTAACCATGTCTGAGAAATTTGAAGATACTCCCCCTATCAGTTTGTCATAGTAGGGGGATGGAAGAGTTTCCATGAACATGGCAACCATTTCTTTTTCTAATAGAGGTGGTGCTACACTGTAAGGCCAACCTCTCCAAATACTGGGCATATTCCTTGAATGACTCGTTGTCTCTTTTGGTCATATTTTGCAGCTGTGTCCTATCAGGAGCCATATCGATGTTATATTTGTACTGCTTAAGAAAAGCGTCGGCCAGATCTTTCCAACATTGGATGTGAGCACGTTCCAACTGTGTATACCAGCTCGAAGCTGCCCCAGCTAAACTTCCTGGAAGTAATGAATAAGCAGCTGATCATTGCGCGCAAACTGAGCCATTTTCCTACAGTAGATAGTCAGGTGACTAAGAGGACCTGTTGCCCCTCGATACTTGTCAAAGTCTGGCACTTTGAACTTATAAGGAACGACCACATTGGGGACGAGACATAGGTCATACGCGTCCCCTAGTCCCACATCGGATCCTTCCACAACCCTTAGAGGCTCTTCTAGCATTTGCAACTTATCTCTTGCTTGAGGATCTTCAGCTTGGTAACCATGAGAAAGACCAACCACATTGCGAGGGACAGGGCGAGTATGATTCTTGAAGTCAGGTTCGAGAACTTGAGAAAGCCCTTTGGTGGTGCCAGAAGTTTTGTGCTGAATTTGTTCTGTCTCATCATCAACATTGTTTTCTGCTACTCCATCTTGATTCTGTGCAGCGACCCCAGAAATATCTTCTTCATTTACAACATTCATGGTCGGAGGTGTGTAATTTGGTGGTACACCCCATTGAGGGCATTGTACACCCTGAGTGTTGGGACTAGAGTTATGAGGACGAGATACGTTTGTGGCCTGGTCATTGGTGCCCCCAGCCGAAAAGTTGTCGCCCGCATTCTTCTCGGCGAGAAGCTTCAAAATCTCGGTCATCTGATCTTTCAAACCCAGCATGTCCTTCATTTGTTCCTTCAGCTTTTCAATCTCATCCTTCAACACCTGATTGTCTTGGTTTTCGGCCATGTTCCTTGCTTGAGAGTGAGTCCAATAACGATGTTGATGAACCAGCTTGCCTTTTTTCTGTTTTTTTCAATGCATGATGTTAGTATGAAATGTAGATGAAATGGTAATGTATGCGCATGAAATGTATGTGTATGAGATGTATGTGCATGAGATGATAACATATGATTTGATTTTATCACATTGGGGAGTTATAAACTTTCATTTGTTGAATAAAGGAACAAAATTTTATTTTGACTTTAGCATGCATGGCTTCTCTCCAAAATAAAACTTTTAACTCCCTAATGGTCACAAAAATGCATGTAATATAAAACGCTTATTTCACTACTTTTGTAATGCAAAAAAGGAAAAAATGCATGTAATATACTTTCTACAAAACTTTGTGGAAATAACAAATTTGATTTTTTTGGATAAAAGATGGTATGTATTAATGTTTGTTTGAATGCAAGGGTATAGAGCTCCTTCGTGACCCTAGAAGAGTACCCTATGGAGTGGGTCTAAAGTTTTCTTTATAGTGAACCTCACAAGGATGGTTCTAAAGAATCCTACACATGGTTCCTAGAGCCAAGGACCCCAGTCAAGAACACTGACCCCAACAATAGGCAAGCTATTAGAAGGGATAGCATCCTCAAAAGGAACCAAACTCTAGGTGAGATTTTCGCGACCACCCAACGAGACGTACGTCCCGCAGGCCATCACTACGCAATCTCGTTCTAACTTAGGTTTATGCTCGAGTCCGGGTAGAGGACTTTTCTCACATGTGTGTGATGTGTAGTTGTGAAGTGTGTGTAGGAGCAGTTCTAAAATAACCCAAAGCTGCAAAACAAACATTCATACAAATATCGTCTTCTATCCTAGGGTTTATACAAATAAATAACATAATTATGCAAAAGCAAATAAATAAAAGGGTAAAAATTGAATTTAATCCTAAATTAATTAAACTAGGTTTTGACTCTCTAAAGAAAATTAAGTCCCTAGTGGAGTCGCCAGCTGTAGCGACCGAAAAATCCGAAAATGGATTCTTCGAAGTTCGAAAGGAAGCCGCCACCGAAATTTTGTTTAAGGGCAAATTCGGGAAATCCCTTTTAAGTTTTAGGACGAGGCATTGTTAAGGTTCGGGAGTCGTTATGTGTGGGGAAGGTATTAGCACCCCACGACATTCATTGTCCAATTAATTTAAGATTTATTATTACCCTTTTATTTGTAGAGAAAAAGACTTATTTAGGTTTTGGGTTTTTAGTGCTTGACAAGGGTTGAGTCTTGCTCCTACGTACCTCCAGATGCAATGGAGGAATCAAAGCCACGTAGTTCTTCCTGAAAAAGTTTGTGAGTTGGTGTTTTTTAGGGTAGGGGTCCTAGGATCCTTTGAACTGTACAGCTCACTGATTCCTAGGACGCTGACTAACCCGATTGTACAACCGACTTAGTCCCCTACTTTTTGAAAATAATTTTAGAGTTTTTGAAAGAAATTGGTTTGGTGTGAGGTGGGTCCGTTTTAGAATAGGTATTCTAGAACTCCTGAACTGTACAGCTCATTAGTTCTAGAACGCTGACTAACCCGACTGTACAGCCGACTTAATCCCCTATTTTTAAGAAAATAGATTGTTCGTATTTATTAAGTTTTCAGGGTTACTGAACTGTACAGCTCATTGGCCCTAAAACAATGACTAACCCGGTTGTACAACCGACTTAGCCGTTTATTTTTTTCGCGAGAAAAATTATTTGCGTTTGAGTTGGAAAAGAATTAAAAAGAGAAACAGGGGGTGCAGATTGTAAATTTAGGTTTTATTAATAGCAGGGTGTTGTATAATTAATTGGAGGTGCAAAAAGGAAAGCCCAGTTCGCATCTGGGAGCCCAGAAAACGAAACTGGCTTAAATTGGGTAGGGGTGCGCGCATGAACAGAGTGAGGTGTAACTAATAATTTGAATATTAAAAAAATAAATAAAATACAAAACAGGTATATAACACTAAGCCCATCACACTGAAACCCTAAAAATATTTCACCCTTCCCCTTCACTCCCTGTGGCGCTGCGGTTTAAAGAGAGGGAGAGAAATCCGGCGAGATATTCGCCGGTTCCCATGGGTGAGTTTTCCGGCGCCGTCTCTACCGGTTTTCGTGGGAGGGAGAGCGCGACGTAGTGAGAGAGGGAAGAGGGGTGGTTTCGGCGTTGGGTGGCAGCGGCGATGAAGGTGACGGTGGTGGTGGTGACAGAGGTGGTGTAACGCCCCAATTTTATCCAAAATTATTTTTAGTTGAATTGGTAGAAAGATCGAAGAAATTGGAGAATATGTTGCCTTTGATGTATTTGGTGTTTTGGGGGTGATTTTGAGTGTGTGATTGTTGATTTCAATTGGTGTTTGGTGGTGGGAATGGAGAAAAATCAAGAGAAAGAAAGGAAAAAAGTGATCTGCGCAAAACTGTTGCGTTGCTGCCAATCCGCGCTCCATTCGCCCTCAAGTGGCGCTTCACGCGCAACTACGTTGTGTTGTTGCTGGCGTTTCGCGCTCCATTCGCGCGTGGCTCGCGCTCCGTGTAACACCCCAAAGATTATTGAAAATTTATTTAATAAATTATTGGGGATTAGATTGTGGAAAAATATTAGAAATAAAAATATGGTATTTTTATATGCTAATAGTAATATATGATGGTTGTATGTATTTATATTCCATATTTTATTTTTATAAATATTAATATTTGGGATTTGAGATGTCACTTATTATAGACATTATTTTAAGCTCTTGAGGTATTAAAATAGGAGTTGTAGTGAAATTGGAAGTTTTTAAAATGATTTAGAGGGGAATTTGTGCATATTACTCGCGCACACCCCCCTTTGCTTGTTAAGCGCACCCCAGCAACTAAACACAAACCAACTTGCAGCCCAGTCCATGCGAAGCCCACACGAATGACCCGACCCGGCGAGGCTTCTTCTTCTTCCTCGCGATGGTCATGAACGCAACGCGTAAAAAAACCCTCAGCGCCGTTCTTCTTCCTCTCACGCGTTCTCCCTCCCTTCTCCATGGTTGAACCCGAAACTTCACTCTCCCACTCAAAAATGGCCGCTGAGCATGAATATGGAGTCGGTTTCTTCAATCGTGGTCTCGTTTATAGCCTCTCATCACTCACGCACACGTAGCAATGGAGAGCTCGCGGTATTGCTGCGGTCCTCTTCGTTTTCTCTCCTAGACCCGAAACGCTCAACCTGGGGAGATGCATGTCTCGTTCAGAATCTCACGGTCTTGTTCCATTGGAAGCTTGTTCAAATCTAGATTTGAGTCTTTCGGTTCCGACTTCGAACCATCGTCTCAGTTGGGTACTTTTCGATAGGTACTCCTTTTCAAAACACAATTGATTAATTAAACGAGCGATTAATTATATTTGATATATTTAGTGTATAACTTTGGACTGTCGCTGTGGTTATTCTTGCATAATGGTTCGTGTTGGAGTATTTGAGTAGCTGGGTTTCGTTTGAAGCGGTTAGGCGAGTTAGAGAGCGAGTTCGTGAAGTTCGGTCGTGAGTTTCTAACATCTCGGTGGCTCGTAAGGTTAGGGATTCTCTACTACATTTATAATAATTTGTAGGATATGTATTATAGGTGGAATAGCTCTAGGAATGACTTGTTTGTGTGATTTTGATGTTGTTTATATGTTGGTTGATGTATGAGATGCCTAATTTGTTGATATCATGTTGCTTGTTATTGGAAAAATATGTGTTGTGAATTATGCATGTTATATGTTTGAGGAAATGTTTCCATGAAGAGGAGTATGTGAATATGATAAATTAATGAAGTTGATTTGATACCTATATGTGTGTTGTTTATGTGGGAATTAAGTTGTTGAATTAAAAATTAGGTTTAGGTTGGTTTGGTGGAGGTGTTTGGGGGAGGGGCGCCAAATGCCTAGGCAAATGGCGCCTGAACACTCGCTTCTGGGCTGGCGTGGTGTAGTTCGGGGGTAGGGGCGCCATTTGCCGGGAAAATGGCGCCGTGCCTCTCTGTGAGTGACCTGGAAGGAAGCGTGTTGTGTGCAGGGGCGCCAATTCCCTGGGAATTTGGCGCCTGGTGTGTGTCTGGGTGGCTGGGTAGGTGTTCATGTGCAGGGGGCGCTAATTCTCCATGAATATGGCGCCTGTGTGTAGTGGTGTGTGTGTGTTTGGGTGAGTTGTGGTTTGGTGCGGGTATGGGGCGCCAATCCCTCAGGATTTTGGCGCCTGGGTGCGAGTTTTGGCGTGATGGTATGCTGCAGGAAGTGGCACGGCAGGAGGGGCGCCAGTTTCCTAGAAACTTGGCGCCCAGTGAGACATTAGGTGTGTGCAGGTGCAGGCCGTGTGCAGGGCGCCAGTTTCCTAGAAACTTGGTGCCTGTGAGTGTGTGTTAAGCCGTGTGTGTGTGTGTGTGTTGCGCTAGTGGGGCGCCAAAGTGGCTGCCCCTTGGCGCCTAAGTGTCCAAAACGTGTCTAAGTGATGGTTTAGTCCCTAAGAATTAATTTAATCATTGGTGTGACAAATTAGTCCCTAAGAATTAAATTAATCCTTGGCGTGACAAAATAATCCCTTAGTGGTCAAATAATCCCAATACGTCCACATAAGTTCCAAAGTGCTAAATTAATTAATAATGTGTCAAAATAACCTTTAAGTACTAGAGTAACTTTTGGTGGGTCTAAATGGTCCTTAGGTGAGATTTAATTTAATAATTGATGTGGTGGGTGATAATTGATCAAGTGGTGGTTAATAAATGATCAAGAGATGGTTAATCATTGATAAGGTGGTGGTTAACAAATGATGAGGTGGTGGTTAATAATTGATAACGTGGTGGTTGATATTTGATAACGTGGTGGTTAATAATTGATGTGATGTGCTTATTGTGTTGTGATGCATTTGTCATAGTGTCACATAAATCATATGCATTACGCGGTGGGTGGCTTCGGCCAAATTGTGGTGGGTGGCTTCGGCCAACATGCGGTGGTTACCCGACGGGGTTTTTGAGGTGGTTATGGATCCACATGCATATTGCACACATGCATACAACCATGCATTCTTTGAATTCTCATTGATGCTTAATTAATCCTTTGTTGTGACTTGGTGGTATTTTAATTGAATGGTGAATGCCTTAATTACTATGGATTGTTGTTGCTAAATGTTTTCCGAATATAATGCTTATCTTACTTGTTATTATTTATGTAAAGAGACTCACCCTAGCATTTTTATGTTGCCTGCTCTCGTGGCGACATGCAGGTGATTCTGAGTGAAGGTGTCATGCCTTCTTAGGATTATTGAGTCAGCTCTGATGTAGTAACACCGGGGATGAGGTTTTAGCATCTTTATTTTATGTTATGTATTTAACTGATTAGACTATGTATTGAGTATGTGAACTCAGTTTTATTTCCGCTGTGCTGCAAACTACTTTCTGGACTATTGTAAACACTAAACAGTTTTTGAGGGTCTTAACCCACGTGACTATGATATGCATTTCACGCACTTGATGCGCTTGAATTTTAAATATGTTTTGATAATGTTTTATTAAATGTAGCACTCTCTTTGAGGTGCGTGGACAGGTTTTTGAAAACTCTGATTTTTAGTTAGTCAAATATTAATTAAATAGAAGGGGGTGTTACAATAGTGGTATCAGAGCAGTTCGGTCCGTCCGGCCAAGTTGTCGAGTCTGTTAACCCTCGAGTCTTGGTACTCGTTCTAAAATCATAATTATATTGCTGCTTATTACTGTTAACTTTGTTGGTTTGTTAATTCATTAACGTGCCTTGTGACTGAACTGTGTAACTGATGGTTGTAGCATTGATTGTGTCTGTTCGTGACTGTTGTTTTTATCATTAAGATATGTGTGATTAAAAGAGTTCTAACGACGTCAGAGGAGTGAAAGTCGTGACGACGCCTTCGCACTCCGGACTGCGTTAGAAATCTTTTAATGTGGTAGTTATAAATTTGAAAGAAAGTAGTTTTGTGACCTTAATTAGTTGGTTGCATGAGTAGGAGGGACTGATCACCCCAAATACTCATCCCAACGAAAGAGGCGACAATAACTCATGGTTATTATTAAATTTGGATGCGTGCGCTAATTTTTAAATTCGATTGATTGCTTGATTAGCCTATTAGAATTTATATCCCACTCTTGGTAAATTATACACTAGACAATATTGGAAGGATTACTTGTTGAATATGGTTACACTTGATTGACGTCCTCGCCATAAGTTGACTGTTCTTGTGATGCATATGAGTTAAATTTGATTTGTGCCTAATTGTCCCGAATTTAGTATGCTAAAATGAAATGTTGTGTAAGGCTATATTTTCACTAACTCAACTAAGATTGCATAATTTGAAGTTTTGACACTTTCAGTGTTTCAACTTGACTTGTTTCGTAACCATGATGTGATTCGTCAAAATTCAAATGATTAATTTTCCTTACCGTTAGAGTTTATGTCGGAAATTAAATTTTGAACTAATAATTGGTTGCTTATATGGGTGCATGCTTGAGTGATAGTAAAGTTGAAGTTTGCATATAGTTTCCCTTTTTGACAAAACAATGAGTTTTATGATTTTCAAAAGGAAACAGTACATGGAAAATTTTATGCTATTGGAAAATGAATGTGAGGTCAAGTTAGTGTCGAATTCTGTTTCCAAAATGTTCTAAGATTTTATTTCAAAATGTGACATAAATTCAGCTTTTGAACCGATTAGTTTGTGATTTAATGATGTTGAAAAATTAGGAGATTAGACATAAATTGCATGATTAAATGAGTTAAAAATTTTAGACTACGAGAATGTGAGATCGATAATAATTGTCAAGGTTTTAGAAACGAATGTAAACAATTTTAAGTACTTCTTGACTGTGAACTATAATTGTGAAAATTTTGTTCGATTATGACTTAACTTTGACATTGTGGCTGCTATCGCTAGTGTTGACTGTCACTTCTTAAAAATTGTTTTACGTGGGATATAAATTTAATGATGAAAAACCGTGCAACTAGATTTTTGTGCACTTGTCTTACTTGATTGGTTTTCTTTGCTAAATGTTGACAAGAGTATGTAATTTCATTTGGTTAAACTAATATCAAGTCTTGAATCAAAGCAATTGTTTTATGATGCATGTGTTAGTTATATTCTTTGTGATAGGAAATCAATTCAAATTGGTAAGATTATATGTTCCATGTTAGTCTCTAGAGGGGTTGTAAAATCGCATGTTAGCCAATCCCTAGGAATAGAGAAAATCGAAGGAGATGTCTATATGTTTAATCCTTTCGGAATTGGGTGTTTAAATTACTTGCATGATTGGCTATGCTTATTTGGTGTTTGGTGAAATGCAAAAGTATGTGAATATTATAATTGGTTTTGGTAATTAATCATGATGAGTTTTACGTGCTTATGATTTTTGTACATTTCTGAGCACTGTTTCAGTATTTTTAAAACTGGTACTGTTTGACCGAGTCAAAAATTATGTGACTGAGTGTTTTCGAAAATAGACTTAAAGCCGGTCGTTTTGGCACTAGTTTCGTTAAATTCGGAGTTGTGTAGCTCCGCTTATGAGTCTCCAAAGTCGAGTCAAATTTCTAGAGTCAATCTGTGAGTAGGTTCGATTTTTGGCAAGTTTTATGCCTTCAAATGAACTCCGTTTGAACGATTCTTTTCCATTAGAAACTATACTCAAAATGCTTTTATTCGGGCTGGAGTTTTATCCCAATTGGTCAAGTTTAAGTCAGTTTAGTGTGAAATGAAGTAGGAGGACAGAATCTGTCAAGTCTGAAACCGTTTGGCCTGTTTCTGAAAACTGTACTAATTGGCTCACTGTTTTGAAACTTTAAAGATATTTTCAGAAACTACACATCTGTGGCTTTCCAACGAGTAGTTAATTGTCGAAATCCGAGGTCGTTTACTATTTTAATCGCCATAGTGGGCGCATAGTTACAGAATTTTCTGCACCCAAGTTAGGTGGACTAATTCGAACGTTCAATAAAATAATTAATTTGTTGAATAGGTTGAAGTTGAATTTTGTTGTTATGAACGTGTTAACTGTTGATGTGAATGATGTTGGATATATGATAAACTGTTCTTGATTGTTGGTATTGTTGTGTTAATCACGGTTGTTAGGGTTGTTGGGCCTCTGGCCATAATTGTTGTTGTCCCTTGTGTTGGGTAGTCGGGTAGGATTTTGACAACCTACAGATTAGAATACCAAATTGGGGAGTAAGAATATAGGGAAGAGTGTTTGATCTGTTGTGTATACGATAGGACTTGGAGGAGGACAGTTAAGAGGATAAGAAGAGTGGATGTTGATTCATGAGTTTAGCGTAGATCTTCGAGGAGGATAGCAATCGTTCGTACAAGATAGTGAAAGAGAAGAGGAGTTCTCGGTTTAGTAGGAAGCCTATGATGTGTCAAGTGGTAAGGGCAAGAGAGAGGAGAGTTGGGCAAAACACTAAGTGGGGGAGACGCTACTGCGGGGATTGTGTGTCACTAGTGTGGTAAGCCGAGGCAAAAGAGTCCAGATTGTACGGTCGATAAGCGTTTCAAGTGTGATAAGGAAGGTCATGTAGCTGCTAAGTGAGAGAAGGAGGATGTGGTCTGTTACAACTGTGGGGAAATGGGATACATTAGTACCAAGTGTCCAAAGCCGAAGAAGGAGGAGTATAGCGGGAGAGTGTTTGTCCTGGCGTGGTCGGAGCCTACGGATGAGTGATGGTTACACTTAGAGGTACGAGTTCCATTAGGGTGTTTCGCTAGAGTTTAATACTTGTTGTAGTGAGTGTTTAAGTTTGCATATCCATGATAGTTAGATTTTCGAGGACGAAAATATTCTAAGTGGGGGAGGGTTGTAACACCCCAAAGATTATTGAAAATTTATTTAATAAATTATTGGGGATTAGATTGGGGAAAAATATTAGAAATAAAAATATGGTATTTTTATATGCTAATAGTAATATATGATGGTTGTATGTATTTATATTCTATATTTTATTTTTATAAATATTAATATTTGGGATTTGAGATGTCACTTATTATAGACATTATTGTAAGCTCTTGAGGTATTAAAATAGGAGTTGTAGTGAAATTGGAAGTTTTAAAATGATTTAGAGGGGAATTTGTGCATATTACTCACAAGACACCCCCTTTGCTTGTTAAGCGCACTTTGACCACTAAACACAAACCACTTTGCGCACCCACCATGCGAAGCCCACACGAATGACCCGACCGGTGCGCTTCTTCTTCTTCTTCTCGCGATGGTTGTAACGAAACGGCGAAAAAAAACCTCAGTGGCGTTCTTCTTCTTCCTCTCAGGCGTTCTCCCTCCCTTCTCCATGGTTGAACCCGAAACTTCACTCTCCCACTCAAAAATGGCCGCTGAGCATGAATATGGAGTCGGTTTCTTCAATCGTGGTCTCGTTTATAGCCTCTCATCACTCACGCACACGTAGCAATGGAGAGCTCGCGGTATTGCTGCGGTCCTCTTCGTTTTCTCTCCTAGACCAGAAACGCTCAACCTGGGGAGATGCATGTCTCGCTCGTAATCTCACGGTCTTGTTCCATTGGAAGCTTGTTCAAATCTAGATTTGAGTCTTTCTTCCGACTTGAACCATCGTCTCGGTTGGGTACTTTTCGATAGGTACTCCTTTTCAAAACACAATTGATTAATTAAACGAAGCGATTAATTATATTTGATATATTTAGTGTATAACTTTGACCGTCATTTGTGGTTATTCTTGCATAATGGTTTGTGTTGGAGTATTTGAGTTGCTGGGTTTTCGTTTGAAGCGGTTAGACGAGTTAGGAGCGAGTTCGTGAAGTTCGGGTCGTGAGTTTCGGAACATCTCGGTAGCTCGTAAGGTTAGGGGATTCTCTACTACATTTATAATAATTTGTAGGATATGTATTATAGGTGGAATAGCTCTAGGAATGACTTGTTTGTGTGATTTTGATGTTGTTTATATGTTGGTTGATGTATGAGATGCCTAATTTGTTGATATCATGTTGCTTGTTATTGGAAAAATATGTGTTGTGAATTATGCATGTTATATGTTTGAGGAAATGTTTCCATGAAGAGGAGTATGTGAATATGATAAATTAATGAAGTTGATTTGATACCTATATATGTGTTGTTTATGTGGGAATTAAGTTGTTGAATTAAAAATTAGGTTTAGGTTGGTTTGGTGGAGGTGTTTGGGGGAGGGGCGCCAAATGCCTAGGCAAATGGCGCCTAGACAATGTTTCTTCTGGCGTGGCGTGGTGTAGTGCGAGGGTAGGGCGCCATTTGTTTGGGAAAAATGGCGCCAGTCATCGTGAGTGGTATCGCGGAAGCGTGTTGTGTGCGGGCGCCACCCGGGAATTTGGCGCTGGTGTGTGTCCGTGGTGGGTAGGTGTTCATGTGCGGGCGCCAATTCTCCATGAATATGGCGCTGTGTGTGTAGTGGTGTGTGTGTGTTTGGGTGAGTTGTGGTTTGGTGCGGGTATGGGGCGCCAATCCCTCAGGATTTTGGCGCCTGGGTGCGAGTTTTGGCGTGATGGTATGCTGCAGGAAGTGGCACGGCAGGAGGGGCGCCAGTTTCCTAGAAACTTGGCGCCCAGTGAGACATTAGGTGTGTGCAGGTGCAGGCCGTGTGCAGGGCGCCAGTTTCCTAGAAACTTGGCGCCTGTGAGTGTGTGTTAAGCCGTGTGTGTGTGTGTGTTGCGCTAGTGGGGCGCCAAAGTGGCTGCCCCTTGGCGCCTAAGTGTCCAAAACGTGTCTAAGTGATGGTTTAGTCCCTAAGAATTAATTTAATCATTGGTGTGACAAATTAGTCCCTAAGAATTAAATTAATCATTGGCGTGACAAAATAATCCCTTAGTGGTCAAATAATCCCAATACGTCCACATAAGTTCCAAAGTGCTAAATTAATTAATAATGTGTCAAAATAACCTTTAAGTACTAGAGTAACTTTTGGTGGGTCTAAATGGTCCTTAGGTGAGATTTAATTTAATAATTGATGTGGTGGGTGATAATTGACCAAGTGGTGGTTAATAAATGATCAAGAGATGGTTAATCATTGATAAGGTGGTGGTTAACAAATGATGAGGTGGTGGTTAATAATTGATAACGTGGTGGTTGATATTTGATAACGTGGTGGTTAATAATTGATGTGATGTGCTTATTGTGTTGTGATGCATTTGTCATAGTGTCACATAAATCATATGCATTACGCGGTGGGTGGCTTCGGCCAAATTGTGGTGGGTGGCTTCGGCCAACATGCGGTGGTTACCCGACGGGGTTTTTGAGGTGGTTATGGATCCACATGCATATTGCACACATGCATACAACCATGCATTCTTTGAATTCTCATTGATGCTTAATTAATCCTTTGTTGTGACTTGGTGGTATTTTAATTGAATGGTGAATGCCTTAATTACTATGGATTGTTGTTGCTAGATGTTTTCCGAATATAATGTTTATCTTACTTGTTATTATTTATGTAAAGAGACTCACCCTAGCATTTTTATGTTGCCTGCTCTCGTGGCGACATGCAGGTGATTCTGAGTGAAGGTGCCATGCCTTCTTAGGATTATTGAGTCAGCTCTGATGTAGTAACACCGGGGATGGGGTTTTAGCATCTTTATTTTATGTTATGTATTTAACTGATTAGACTATGTATTGAGTATGTGAACTCAGTTTTATTTCCGATGTGCTGCAAACTACTTTCTGGACTATTGTGAACACTAAACAGGTTTTTGAGGGTCTTAACCCACTGTCATACCCCAATTTTGTCCGGCTTAGGTCAAAACCCTTATTTTCCCCAAAAATAATCAAATTTAAAAAAGTAAAAAACATCATGCATTGCATTTAGGTTTTAAAGTCATTTCAAAGTTTCTAAAATCATTTTTGGAGTTGGAATGCACTTTTAGACAAATTAGGGTTTTTCAAGACAAAAGGGTATTTTGGTCATTTCACAAATAAGGGACAGTTCCTCAAGACAAGTCATCCAATATGCATTTCAAAGTATTAGAGGTCACTCCTAGGGTGAAAAATCATTTTTGAAGTGAAGATGTGTTTCAGTGCAAAACTAGGGTTTTTAGAGTGAAAGGGCATTTTGGTCATTTCACAATAAAATGGTCTTTCATCCCAAATCCTTGAATAATCATCAATGATTTATTTGAGGGATATTTGTGCTCCATTGTGATTATTTTTGTGCATGAATATTAAACCTTTTGGCCTAAAAGCCTAGTTTTTGGATAGAAGGGTAAAATGGTCTTTTCCTTTGAGGTGGGGTAAATAAATCAATTTTGGGATTGGTGAGATCATAAAATTCAGAGCCCAATCATTGAATCATGGATATAGCCCAAAATGGCATGAACTAGGAAGAATAATCTAGAAGGGAATATTCTACATCCTTTTTGAATTTTGAAAGGATAAGGATAGTACAATAAAGTACAATTTGCAATTCCACTCACTCTCTCACACTCCTTGCTGCGCATAATCAGCCCCATTTCACCCCATTTCCATTTATTTTTATTGCTTGCAAATTGTATTAAATCATGGCCTTCCATTTAAATGTGAAAATCAATCCTCACCTTTCATTTGAATCAAAATGGCACTTGTGTAATAAGCCTTGTAGAAAATTACAATTTTGTAATTGAGCTTATCCTTCACCACCTCTCCTTAGGCTGCGCACCTTGTGTCTTTAATTACCCTCAATCCTTGTGATCTTGCATCTTGACCATTGATTCAAAACTTATCTCAAATCCTATTGGTTTGCAAGAGTTACATTGTCCTAATTACCCTTTAAGTTTTCACTTCATATAAAAGCCCAAAATAAGACCTAGCACACACACACACTCTCATTTTACCCTAGCTAGCAACCTCTCCTCCTCTCCTCTCTTCTTGGCCGAACCCTCCTCCTTCATCTCCTCCACTCTCTTTTCAACTTTCATTCACCAAATCACCTTAAACCTACTTCACCTTCATAGATCTTCTTTTTTTTCACCTTTGATTCCATTTTTACACCATAAAGGAGCTTCCTTTCTTGAAGTTTGCGTGACATTTGTGTAGATTTGTGAAGATTATTGTTGACTTGTTCGTGATCTTCATTCTTCTATTCTTGTGTAGTTTTGATCTTGAGGTAAACACCTAATCTCTTGCATTTTTCATTATTAGCATGTGAATCTCCCTTCTACTCCTCTATCCTCTCTAAGAGGCTTAGAGGGTTCATTTCAAACACTATGTCAAGGACTTTGGGAGCCTTGGGTGTTTGAAGTGAACCCTTGGCCTTGAGGAGAGGTTTCTTGTGTTTTCATCATAATGTTCTTGCATTTTTCATACTCATTTTGTCATTTTTGCATGAATAAAAATTTCCATGTGATATATGCATCCCATTGTTCATGTCATAACTTGCAAGTCAAGATTTTGGTTGGATTCATTGAGTGTGAGGTTCGGTTTCTAGACCTTAAAATTTAGGGTTTTTGTTGTCTTTTCACCCTTTGATTTTGTGTAAATAAATGCTTGATGTGCCTAAATTTGCTATGATCTTGTTCTATGTGCTAGTTATGATTCTTAACATGAAATAATGTGTTGTTTATGTCATGTGAGGTTTCGGCCTCAAGGTCCTAAAAATAGGGTTTGTTGTTTCCTTTTCTCTTTTGAGTTATGCAAATAAAATGCTTGATTTGTGTAACTTGTTTCATGTGTTGATAATAAATTTAGGCATGAAATAACTTGATGATTTGTGCATATAAGGTTTCGCCTTAGAGGCCATTTTAGGGTTCATTTTAATGCTTAAAATGTGTGTTTGATTTTGTGTAGAAATGTGTAAGAATGTGAATGTGTTCTTAAACTTTTTACCACCCATTTTCATGTTTATTTACCACTTACTAGCATTTTACCATAAGTAAAAAAAAAAAGGAAAGAAAACATTTTTACTTTTACTTTTACCATTTCATTAAGTAATTACCTTACACTTCATGCATACTTGTTTTACTCTTTACTAACTTTTTACCACAAGTTTTTACCACTTGTTTATTTGCACAAATACCCCAAAAGATTTTTACACTTTGCATCCTATCATTCATGCACTCATACAAGTTTATATCTTTTGCATTCATACTCTCTTAAATGCCCATGCATATATTAATCTCATGTCTTGTGTTCTACACATAAATGTTCATGCATTTTAATACTTGCCTACTCATGCATTCCATAATACCATGCCTTGCCTTCCACTATTATATGCTCATGCATTTAATTATGCATTCAATAATGTTATGCCTTGTATTTTACAATTGCATACTTGTACACTCATATGCTTGTTCAATCATGTATTCATTTGTTCATGGCGACTTGTAAATATTCTTCATGTTTGCTTTGCCTATGCTTTCATTGTTGTCTCGGTTTTGAATAAAAATGATTTGTAATGTTCTACTTTCTTTTCAAGTCCAAAATCAAATGTTTTCTAATAAAAACCCTAAGGCATTTTTCATAAACAAAATCATTAGCCATCACTTTCGGCCGATGCTTGTTTGATCGTTAATGATGGAGTTACTAGTGGTAGTCACTCGAAGCCCTTGCTTGTTTGATTATCACGAAAGCTCCCACACCTTAATCAAATACAAATCAATTCAAAATCCAAAAACAATATGAGCTATTAGTGGTAGTTATCACTAAGACTCATTCTTTTCCAAAACAATTTCGTAAAAGATAATAAAACGTTGCAACTAGTAATCACTTGAGTAATTGCTCGATTGATTATCGGTTCCAACACTTTTCTTTCAAGTTAGTAGTGAACGCCACTCGAAGCCATTGCTTGTTTGGTATTCATGAACGCTGAGTCATATTTCCAAAACCCAAAAGATAAGATAAAGACAAAACACAGATTTTCTCAAGATTAAGAACCAAGAACTACGTAGCTTTGATCCTCATCGCATTGAGGGTGCGTAGGAGCGGGTCACATCCGTCAAGCACTCTTTTAAAAATCTAAGTTTAGTTTCACTTTTCAAAGATCTCAAAAAGATTTCTTTCTCTCTTGTTTTCTAAAAACTCTTTCAAATAAAAAGGAAAAGAAAAGAAGTAGAACGATTCATTTCAAATCAAACACTTCAAAACCACATATCGAATTAATGGTTCCCTTTCGGTAGAAAGGAGGTGTGGGGTGCTAATACCTTCCCCACACCTAACCGAATTTCCGAACCTACATCTCAGAGTTTTCGAAAGACCAATTGCTTTCCAAAAGGTTTTCCTAATATTTTCCTTAATAAATATTAGTGGCGGCTTCATTGAAAGATTTCTTTTTTAGAAAAGTTGTAAACGAGGAAGGTTCTCCTCGGACTTTTTTCGGCAATACCGGCGACTTCACTTTGGGACATTTTTTAAAAAAAAATAAGTGGGTCAAACCTAATTAATCCGATGTGTGGTTCAAAGTGTTTGATTTGAATTATTTTTCGTTTTACTTCTTCATTTCCTTACCTTTTTCCTTTTCTTTCTTCATATGCTTGTAATTATGCATGCTTTCCCCCATCTATTATAATCCCTTCTTCTCTGCTCCTTTTCTTGAGGTAAGCTATATATGGTTGTTGATGACACCTTAGGTTAGTTCATTTGTTTTGAAGTGATGCTAAACCTTAGGGTAGACGACATGTTAC
This sequence comes from Oxytropis ochrocephala, assembly GCA_020916435.1. Taxonomy (NCBI): domain Eukaryota; kingdom Viridiplantae; phylum Streptophyta; class Magnoliopsida; order Fabales; family Fabaceae; genus Oxytropis; species Oxytropis ochrocephala. Next base: position 60,039,875 of record CM037092.1, on the reverse strand, counting down.
TTATTTGCTTCTAAATGGACTGGTCCGCTTTTTCCTTGCAGTGGGGAGGGTAGATTTTAGAAAGTATGTCCTCAATCACACACTTTCACACCTTACATTTTGTATGTTATGAGTGGGCTCCTATACCCGGATCCAACAAATACCTAGGAGAGTGGAGACGATTAGTGACTGTCATTCGAGACCTTTGTCTGTCTGATACTCATGAAAGTCTCAACCAGAGTACGCTTTCTTATGACGCTTCACACTTGGTAGTTCTCTACATTTGTGGATGTCGGCATGAGGATTCTATAGCTCTGGTAGCCATTGTGAGGGTGTGAATTAGAACTACATGGAAGGAACCTTTGAAGTTGCCCTAGAACTTAGGATTTCCACCTTTGTAGGACACGAGGACATACAAATTGTGTGTTGCATTGTAGTTTAGACATGTCTTTCCTAAAAAAAGGATTTTCAAAAAAAAAAAAAAAAAAAAAGAAAAGAAAGGGTTGCCATTGTAGCTTTTTCTTTTGCCGTTAAATCGTCATAAAGCGACATATGACCCACTTTATTTTCAAAGAAAAAAGGAAAGAAAGAGTTACCTCTGTAGCTTTCTTCCTACCGGTCTATATGAAGCGATTATGCAGTCCGTACTTTCAAAAAAGGAAACTCGAGTTATCGCAAATAAAGTTTTTCCTAACCTTGCATTTGCATAAAGCATCATTGTCATTTGCATACATCCCCGCATTGCATAAAACTTAAGTTTCTGCAACTCATGCATTCATAGTGCATCTCATTTGCATTTGCTTGTCGAGGACCACCGAATAATGCACCATCTTGTCATAGGTGTATCAAAATGGAATCAAGTAGCAAAGCTTCACTTACTTCTCGCCTCCCGATTGTAAAGAAAGTGGATGTTGGTAGCTTGAGACAGTGTGCAGCCCTCATGGGTCCAATTGAGAGGGATTCCTTCGATTTAACATATGGGAATATCCGCAAGCTCTTGCAGTTGAATGTTCAAGAAGATGCTCTTGTGGCTTTAAGCCAATTCTATGATTCTGATATGAGATGCTTTTTCTTCAAGAACTTTCAGCTTTCGCCCACATTAGAAGAGTATGAGCAGCTTTTGGGATTCTCCCGGTCTCATGCAAGACCCTATCAATTCCAGGGACTGTATTACACTGATGAGAGGTTAGCAACGTTGTTGAGGATTGGTAAGGATCAGTTGAAGATACAAAAACTGAAAAGAAATGGTGTAGCCGGGTATCCACAAGAATACTTCGAAGACCTGATGCAATCTTATGCTCTGGCCAAGAATTGGGGTCCATTCAAGTTGGTATTAGCTCTTACCATATTTGGGGTCATTCTTTTTCCTCAAATAGAGAGGTATATTGATGAAGATGCAATTGGTGCGTTCTTAGCCTTCAAAGATGCCAAGAACCCTATCAATCCCGTGCCTGCTATTCTTGCTAACACGTATCATGCCTTCACTCGCCACAGTCAGTTCCGTACAAAGAAAATATGCATTTACTTCACGTCCTCTATGCCTGCTCATTCTTCATGTGGTCCATAACCGTCTAGATGTCAAAGAGTTAATTTCCTATGCTCTAAGTTGTGAGGTGAAGGTCAGAACTACTTCAGAATGGTTTGAGTTTCTGAAAAACCTTAATGATCTCCAAATTCGATGGTATACCGCATGTTGGAATGACAGGACCTATGGTGTTGTTCGGTTGTGGAAGCTTTGAGAATGTGCCTCTCATGGGGACTCGAGGTGTATCAACTATAACCCTTCATTGACTTTAAGGCAACTCGGTTTATCGATGAAGAACTCACCCTCCGAAAGCATGTTGTCCCGTGTTTACCTCTATAAGGGGATGCCTAAATGCGGTGATTTGCTTGAAGAGTTCACGATCATGGGAATCAAGCGATGCAAAAAGGAAGTGAAGAATTGTCAAAAAGAACCGGTGACGTCACCTTCAATCAATGGCTTAAGGACAAACTTCAAAGTGTGAGATCACCGAGTCAAGGGATGCTTACCCTTGAGGAGGAGATTCGAACCCTATGTCCCTACTTATGAAGAGTTGAACGAAGCCAAATTCACCTTAGCAAAGGTAGAAGAAGAGAGAGCCTTGCGAGGCCAAGTTAGAAGAGATGACTCTAGAGGAGGAAAAGTTAGAGGAAGAAAATGCTATCAAGATGACCATTGTGGAAGAAAGTGTCAAACGATTCAAGAGAGAAGAACAAAGCAAGATAGAGGCCCGTGGATTTCTCAAAAGAGCCGGAGAAGAACTCTGTATACAAACAGAAAAGCAAGGAAGGCGCTTGAGGAGGCCCAAGAGTGGAAGACACTAGCCCATCAGTCGAGCAAGAATCACACTTGGTGAGGAGTTGAAGAGTCACTTAGGAACCTCGAGCGAGAGAAAAATGCATTGAGGAGATCCTCAAAGAATATCACAAGCCTTGAGTTTTGAGAGAGAAATATTTGGTGAATTAAAAGGTAACCTTCGCGATGCGGAGGAGGCCTACAGAGGCAAGTTCGAGTGAGAGTCATGATTGGGAAAAGCGCTTCGGACTTGATAGGGGAAATTGAGGAGCAAGAGATCATTAAAGAGCTAAAGGAGGAAATCCAGGATGTGGAAGGACAAATTCTCCAAATTATCCGAATCAAGCTAGTCAAGCTATGGCGGGAGTTCCCAGAAATCTAAGGGCGTAGAAGGCCGAAATGTGTTTCTTCAACACCCTCCCGAGGTGTACAAGTTTGTGAAGTATTGCCGGGCATTGGTCATGGAGTTCAAGGAACAATCTCGAGGGAGCAAGAGTCAACAAGAAAAGGAAGAGAGCCGAAGAATTTAAAGCCATTTATAATTGAGTTGATTAGATGTACTTCTTTATCTAAAGCATTTACTCAAATATTGTATTCAAGTATTGTATTCCTTTACTTTATTTCATTATGAGTATGGTACCACCTTTTCCCTTGGCAAAAGTCGTTGAAGCTCTTTGTCCTTGATGAATGAAGTGTTTGGTTTGCTATTTTGATTCCTCGTTCCTTTCACTTTCTAAGAAAAAATAATAATAAAAAAAATAATAATAAATAAGAAAAAAAGAGAAAAATAAAATGAATAAAAAGAGAAAAGAAAAGAAAAGAGAAAGGAAGGAAAGTTGACGCGCCTAAGACAAGATGAGGCATTACGTGGTTCTTGACGTCGAGCAAACATTATGCATACATTCATGCATTCATTCATGCATTTTTCTTTTTCGCTCTTATGTAATAAAAGTCTAAATAAACGAGAAAAGGCAAGGTGGTGCGACAACATCGGTATTGGACACGCTCACGAGCCGGAGGATGGCAATCTTAGCGGATATCGATCCACCTCGGCCGCGGCGAGAGAATCGAAATCCTCCTATTCCGACTCGGCAAATGGAAGTGGAGCAAACCCGACCCTCACGCATGCAATCGAAACCGATCGGCTCTGGTAGCTCCAATCGAGTGATCCCGAAATGAGAACGAGATGAATGCTTTAAAAGCGCAGATGAGTGAGGTGATGAGGCTTCGTTGTCCTTGAAAGATGGGAATGACTTTGAGGCGCCAGATGGCTTTGCCCACGGCCTTCCTTTGGGATACACTCCCCCAGTCAAGAAGCAAATCGAGATGCCGGGTCTGTGTCGGCGATTGAGAATGTGCACCAATGTCCATTAGGCCGGAAGAGTAATCTTCTGAACCCCGGTCCGCATTCCCCATCCAATTGTTATACCTCACCCCACTCCTCGAATCTCACTACACCACCACCGCTTTTTCCATGACTCGTGGCTTCGTGTTTGGAAACTCTGTTTATCCCCAGGTTCAACACTCAATGCTGCCACCGCAATATGTTGTAAGCAATTCTCCCCCGGGTTATTTCGCTGAGCAGCAGCAGACCAAGGAACAATTCCAAATGTTAGAAGAAAGGTTAAGGATGGTTGAAGGTTTTGGCTTCAGAGCTAAAGAGGCCAGAGATTTGTGCCTTATCCCCGATGTGGTGCTGCCCCCAAAGTTCAAGGTCCCCGACTTTGACAAGTATAGAGGTGCTACATGCCCAAAGAGTCATCTGACGATGTACTGCAGGAAAATGTCTACTTACTCCCGGGATGACAAACTGCTAATCCATTGCTTCCAAGACAGCCTAGCTGGGGCATCTCTTAATTGGTACATGAAGTTAGAGCCATCCCAAATCCGTTGCTGGAAGGATTTGGCAGATGCTTTTCTCAAACAGTATCAATACAATGCAGATATGGCGCGGATCGGACACGATTCTGCAGAACATGAGTAAAAAAGACAATGAATCATTCAAGGAATATGCCCAGAGATGGAGGGCTTTGGCTGCGCAAGTTACACCCCCTCTGCTAGACAAAGAATTGGTTTCTATGTTCATGGAAACCTTGTCGTCGTTGTATTATGACCGCCTGATCATTAGTGTCTCGTCCAATTTTTCAGATTTGGTGATTGTGGGAGAGAGGTTGGAGAACGGATTGAGAAGTGGAAAGTTTGATTACTTGGTCAGATATGATACTCCTAAAAGTGCTCGAATCCGAATGAAAGACATACAAATGACCACGTGGATGGGATGGTGAAGATGATCAATACAACCAAGTTCTTTGTTGTTAGAGAGGGTTCTAAGTCCGAAGAGGGTGAGGCGAGTCCGTTCGTCATTTCTTCTTTGGAAAAGAGGTGAAGAATTGGGAAGTTCTTTGAGTTCCGTATTCGTTAACTCAAAGTAATTAGTTGTAATGCAACCCTGTGGCTCTGCCCAAGGCCATAGGACAAGTTGTTAGGGGCACTCATGTTTTTATTTTCAGAATCATCATCATCAATAAAAACGTTTGTTTTGAATTTCCATCAATAAAAATCATTTCTCCATATTTCATGTGTCCTCTTTCTGTTTTATTATTGTTTGCTTGTTTGTTTCGCTTTTCATTCTCCTTTTTAAGCCCGGCAAAAGCGAGAACCATAGCAATTGTCTCTCAAAATAACAAAGGCTAGCGCAATCCATATTTTGACTTTGATCACCCTATCAATCAAGTGAGGGGGATGTT